>JARDYH010000003.1:243051381-244381381 GCA_029215795.1 Anniella stebbinsi
ATGGCAACATCCCTCCCTCACTGGGTTCAGATGATACAATAAGGCATGGCAGACACCCACTGCAGCTTGACTATTCAAAATGGCCACCAGCACATGCTGTAACCCACCAAGGTTTAAATGTGGGAGTTCCACTCAGAACATTCCTGCTAGTGGAAATGTAGCAGGGAGAGGCAATGGCCTGGTTTGCACAATTCCTGCTAGTGGAAAGGGGGCAGAAAGAGGCAATGACCTGAGTGGAAGTCCATGTGGGGATGCTCCTGCAAGCAGAATAGAATATCCACCTTTGCAGAAGTGGGATAGTTAGCATTCTGAAGGAGAAGTTTTCCAATTTAAAGGTTTTTTATTATTTAGAAACGTAGATAAAACTCAAACATTACAAACACCAACATTACAACATTAAAATGGACTTCCAAATTTCTCCGACACACACAAAAAATATAAATTTTCTTTTATGCCTTATCAAAAAAATAAAAATAAAAATAAAAGTGTAGTGGCTGGATTCACCTGCCTTCCCCTCTTATCCATTGTTTTACTCACATGTTAATCGCTGAATCCACATGCAAATATCTCATTCCCTTCTCTTTCTTTTAAATCATAGGTTTCCATTCCTCGATAAACCCCACTGTTGTTTTGTCCTTTATTATCGCAGTGAGTTTTGCCATTTCTGCAAGCTCTATCATCTTCACTAACCAGTCCTCTCAATAACCAGTCCTCTGAAGGAGACGTTCATAGACAGTGTTTCTCTTAATTATTTGACATTAGGGACCAGATTAATATTGCTTTGTGATAGTTTTAAACAACAAAATAAGACATGTTCCTTGATTCTGAGCCCTGTTTCCAATGGCGGAACTCCTGCACTCACTATAATAAGGGTGGGAAGCTGAGGGTGACATCTATTCCAGCCTCTAGATTGATGTGAAGAGGGAAAGGCAAGTGAAAGAGCCCCATGTGTGCATTGGAATCCATTCGCCAAAAAAGGAGGTGGCTGTACTCATGGCATCTGTGTCTCGTTATTAATTGTCTCTTTTTTCTTTATATGTTACAGAACCAGGTCTTATAGACCCACCACTCCTATTGGATGTTAAATCCAGAGCAGTATCAATCTCTTGGCAGCCTCCCTCAAAGCCCAATGGCATTATCTCCCACTACAACATTTATCAAAATGGCCAGCTGCACATTGCTATTCTAGGAACCAGATCTAACTGCACTGTACATGGCTTGCACCCTTACACAGCTTATAAGTTTCAAGTAGAAGGCTGCACCTCCAAAGGATGCTCTCGTTCCCCTGAGACTTCACCTGTACAGACCCTACCAGATGCCCCGGAAGATATCCCCGTTCCAGAGCTATATTCAGACACACCAACATCTGTGCTAGTATCATGGCAGCCTCCTCTTCATCCAAATGGACCGGTTGAAAACATTACAATAGAGAGGAGAATGAAGGGAACAGAACAAGTATCCACTGTTGCCTCCTTCCCTTTCAATTATTCCAAGAGCTACCTGGACCAAAGCACTGCTCTTAGCCCTTGGAAGAAATATGAATACAGGATACTGGCAAGTACTTTTAAAGGAGGCATTAACAGTAGTGCTTGGGCAGAAGTTATCACCAGGCCCTCAAGACCCGCGGGCCTCCAGCCTCCTGTAGTGGAAGCATTAGGTCCAGATACTGCACAGGTTTGTTCAGGTTTATTTTTATTGGTGCTAATGTATATTTTCACTAAAATTTCTAGTTTTAAACATAGGCAGGCTCTGGCTTAGGTTAGAGATTTTGCTCCACTGTAAGGGTAGCTTCCATAGACCTGTACTGGGTCCTTCATACACTGTATCACACCACATCTATCTTTCATCAACTGTTTAGTGTCAAGCTGGTGGTCCAAAGGATAGCCCAAATATTTTTGTGGGCCTCATGCCTCCCTTACAGGTCCTGTCCCTAAGAGCTAATTAGTCATTGCTTCAAACAGCTGTGCTCGTCTCTATGGTTCTTATTCCAGTCAGACTGATGGCTCTGAGACTGCAGACATAACCCCTGTAGTATCTGCTGCTTTAGCCCTGCTTCTTTTGACTGAGGTTAAGTGCTTTACTGGTTTGTTTTTAGTCTCAAAACAACATAAATTCAGCTTGTTTCTTATTGAAGGTGAATGTGGCAATTTACTTCCTGTCAGGGTTTCCAGGACTTGGCCTACTCTGAATCAGATTTGGGATTTAGGCTGTTATGGACTGTATATATTTTTCCCCCTTTTGTTATGCCTCAGACCCATCTTCATGAGAGCAAGGGAATAGTAGGCTGACCATCTGAAAAGGAGGACAGGGCTCCTGTAACTTTAACAGTTGTAGAGAAAAGGAAATTTCAGCCAGTGTCATTTGTATGCAATTAGTTCCTGATGAAATTCCCTCTTCATCACAACAGTTAAAGGTGCAGGCACTATACTAGAGTGACCATATACAAAAGAAGCCAGGGCCTCTGCAACTTTAACTGTTGTCATGAAGAGGGAATTTCACCAGGAACTAATTGCATACAAATGACACTGTCTGAAATTCCCTTTTCTCTACAACTGTTAAAGTTACATGATCCCTGTCCTCCTTTTCAGATGGTCAGCCTAGGGAATAGGGATATACAGCAGTAACCCCTGCAAGCAGAATGAATGAATGGATTTATGTAATTAATTTTTTATTTTATTATTTTATTTATTCATTTGTTTATTATTGCATTTCAGTACCACTCATTAGCCAAAGCTCTCTGGGTGGTTAAAAAATAATAATATATTACTTAGGTGCCTTAGTCTTTCCAAAGTGGCTTACAATATAAGACCAGCAAAACTCAGTATCGAATGTAGTGCAATAAATGAAATAATGACATCAGCTTAAATTTAAACAAGTTTAAAATAAAACAGTTTCAATAAACTACAATCTGGAATTGTACATAACGGAAGCAAATCCCATAAAACCTCAATTGGTTAGAGAGAACAAACATGTTTTTAAAGCCCTCTTAAAGGCAGCCACAGATGGAACCAGCCAAAATTCACTTGGGAGGGAATTCCATAGCATAGGAGCCACACAGGGTAGGGTACGGGGCCACCACTCTAGTGCCTGCCAATTTTAGTGGCAGGCCAGTGAGCAGTGCTTCTGGGGATAATCTAAATGCATGGGCCAATTCATACGGGTGTAGGCACTCCTTCAAATAATGTGGTCTCAAATAATCCAGAACTTTAAAAATAAAATTAAAAAACACAGCCCTTTGAATTGGACCTGGAAACACGCTGGCAACCAGCACAATTGGTTTAGAAATGGTGTAATATGATCCAACCGTCTAGCCCTAATAAGGAAGTGAGTGTCCTGCATTCTGAGCAAGCTGAAATTTCTGATTCATCTCCAAGGCAGGTCCACCTAGAGTACATTACAGTTGTCAAGTTTGGATGTAACTAGCGCACACATAACTGATTCTAGATCCACTTTCCTTAAATACGCTTCCAACTGACATACGAAATGAAATTGTTAAAAGTCACTCCTAGCTGCCACCACCAGTGCTTCTATAGTCAGTAACAAATCCAGAACGACCCCACTGGTCCTTTGCTGGGAATGAATCATAGAATCATAGAATAGTAGAGTTGGAAGGGGCCTACAAGGTCATCCAACAGCAATTGAATCCCTCTATACAGGCCAGCAAATTTTCCTACCTAAAGTAGTTCTGTCTTATCTGGATTTAACTTCAGCTTCTGAGTTGAATGAAATCTTTTGGTTAGCTGGCTCTGCTATATGTATTTTAGGAGCTTTGCCTTCACCCAGCAGATGGAAAAGCCCCTTCTGCATGCTACATTTCAAGCTCCATCTTTCAGCTTTTCTAGCACCCCAGTTTTCAGCTTCTCCAACTTTCTGCTCAAACATTAACCTCAGAGCTTCTTAAGATGTAGAATATCCTTCAGGTCTACTTTGGATACAGCCACCCATGGCCCTGGCTGGACTGTGACATGCACATTCTGCTGGAAACTTCTCCTTGGCTGCTGTCCATGCTTTGCATCAGCCTTTCCCCAAATTCAACAAGCTGCCTCTTCACCACCAGCAATAGTTTTAGTATTTTTAATTATTAATGTTTAGCCTGAAACCACCATAAATTCAACCTTTTCCCCAACTCTAGTATTTTGTTCTGTGTTGCTGTTGAAATGCTTCCAGTTTCTCTCTTACCTGAAATACTTGGAATGACACTGTGGAGGTATTTAATTTTAATCACTGAGCCAGATGAACACGTGCATGATACAAAAACCTACCCTTCTAGACTTTATGAAAATGCTAATATTTATGAGTGATAAATGTTACATGTTTTCATATAGGTGTCAAAATATCTCTTTTACTTTTAATCTCTGATGAAGGTAAAATTGAAGCATTAGTTGACTGACTAAGAAAATAGCAGTCTTAGAGGACTACCTAGGAAATTTTCAATTATTCACATCATTCATTTGGGAATGAACTCTAGAGGACAGGATAACTACCATTGTTTTGGCTTGCATACAAACTTCATTCAAGGGAAATTAGTGTAACCAAACAAGAGGGATTTTTGTAGCTTAGAAGCCTCTTTTGTGTAAATACACACAAGCTTCCATGGAGTCAGTCTTGTACTAGTGCCAAAAAGTGTTTGGTACAGTAGCTTGCTCACTAGAGCACAGAACAAAGGACGTTTACATAAGGATGGAGATCATCCACTAAAATTATTGTTGCTGTTATTGATTGGTATGGTTATTCCGTGTGTGTGTGTGTGTGTGTGTGTAGATACTCCACCTGGGTTAAATAATTTGAATATATGGATAAAAACAAGCCTAAAGGGAAAAAATGTAGAACCACAGTTTGAAATCTTGACAAGCAATAATTTGTCTAAGATGCAGGAAATGGTGCAAACCTTTTGAAATATATCACTATCCAATGATTTGGATGGCTTTAAAAGGGAATTAGACAAACTCCTGGAGGGGGGTCTATCAATGGCTACTACTCCTGATGGCTATGTGCTAGCTCCAGTTACAGAGGCAGTAAGCCTATGCACACAAATTGCTGGGGAACATGGGTGGGAGGGTGTTGTTGCATTTGAGTCCCGCTGTGGGTTCCTGATAAACTTCTAGTTGGCCACTGTGTGAACAGAATGCTGGACTAGATGGACCCTTGGTCCTCTCCAGAATGGTGTTTCTTATGTCCTTATGTTCTTATTAACTTAGCCTGTGTCTGCAATGGAAAGCAAATTTAATTATTATAGATGAGCAGAATAGTCGCTCGGAGGGCATGGAACTCAGGATATACCCACACTATTAGTCATTGTATATAATTGTAAAAACAGGAAGTTACGGAAAGTCATGTCAGTACAATGATGTATCAGAATATGTCTATGTGTTTGTGTATCAAACTAAGTACATCAATATCTTGTAGAAATATTTGGCCTATGGGTAAAATTTTCCCAGCTCAATAAATCTTGATTTATTAAGCTGAGAATGAATGTCATGCCCACAAGCTTCCTCTGCTCCCTTCCCCTTCTGTGCCTGCTTTGGCTCTTCAGTTTTGGTTTGTTGAAATCACCATTACTGTTCCTTCTGAAAATGTAAAACTGTGTTTCAACTAGGGATGTGCACTGGATCGGACCCGATCCACGATCCGAGTCCGGTCCAGTGGGAAATCGGATAAATTATCCGATTTCCGATCCCGCAGCTGGATCGGCCGATCCAATCCGAACCGGTCCGAAAAAGCTCCGAACCGGTTCGGCGGATCGGCGGATCGGCGGGCGCCCACTGGCGCCCACCGCCGCTTCCATTGGCGGGCGCCAGCGGGCGCCCGCCGATGAAAGTGGACAGCGGGGGGGGGAGGAGGGGGGCACTTACCTTCTCGGCCCGGTGGCTCCCGTCCGGCGCCGGCGCCTACTACTACTAGCAGGCTCCGCGGCCTGCTCTAGGGTGGCGCGCCGGGTGATGTCATCACCCGGCGCGCTACTCTAGAGCAGGCCGCGGAGCCTGCTGGTAGTAGTAGGCGCCGGCGCCGGACGGGAGCCACCGGGCCGGGAAGGTAAGGAGGGGGTGCGTGGAGGGGAGGAGGGGGCGCGCGGAGGGGGGAGGGGGGAGGGGGGCCCTTACCTGCCCGGCCCGGCGGCTCCCGTCCGGCGCCGGCGCCTACTACTCCCAGCAGGCTCCGCGGCCTGCTCTAGGGTGGCGCGCCGGGTGATGTCATCACCCGGCGCGCTACTCTAGAGCAGGCCGCGGAGCCTGCTGGAAGTAGTAGGCGCCGGCGCCGGACGGGAGCCGCCGGGCCGGAAAGGTAAGGAGGGGGTGTGTGGAGGGGAGGAGGGGGCGCGCGGAGGGGGGAGGGGGGAGGGGGGCCCTTACCTTTCCGGCCCGGCGGCTCCCGTCCGGCGCCGGCGCCTACTACTCCCAGCAGGCTCCGCGGCCTGCTCTAGGGTGGCGCGCCGGGTGATGTCATCACCCGGCGCGCTACTCTAGAGCAGGCCGCGGAGCCTGCTGGAAGTAGTAGGCGCCGGCGCCGGACGGGAGCCGCCGGGCCGGAAAGGTAAGGAGGGGGTGCGTGGAGGGGAGGAGGGGGCGTGCGGAGGGGGGAGGGGGGAGGGGGGCCCTTACCTTTCCGGCCCGGCGGCTCCCGTCTGGCGCCGGCGCCTACTACTCCCAGCAGGCTCCGCGGCCTGCTCTAGGGTGGCGCGCCGGGTGATGTCATCACCCGGTGCGCTACTCTAGAGCAGGCCGCGGAGCCTGCTGGAAGTAGTAGGCGCCGGCGCCGGACGGGAGCCGCCAGGCCGGAAAGGTAAGGAGGGGGTGCGTGGAGGGGAGGAGGGGGTGCGCGGAGGGGGGAGGGGGGAGGGGGGCCCTTACCTGCCCGGCCCGGCGGCTCCCGTCCGGCGCCGGCGCCTACTACTCCCAGCAGGCTCCGCGGCCTGCTCTAGGATGGCGCGCCGGGTGATGTCATCACCCGGCGCGCTACTCGAGAGTAGGCCGCGGAGCCCGCTGGTAGTAGCCGCCGGCGCCGGACGGGCCGAGAAGGTAAGCAGTGGCGGGGAAGGGGGCTTACCCCCCCCCGGAGCCGTCCGCTTCTATCCGCTGGCGCCCGCGGGCGCCAGCGGATGGAAGCGGGCGGCCCCAGGGGGGGTAGGGAGCGCGGGGGAGGGGGTTTACCTGCCGGGGCCGTCCACAGCGGACGGCCCCGGGGGGGGGGGAGGGAGTTAGGCCCCCCCTTACCCACCCGCCGCCATTTTTTCCTCATAGACTTGCATTGCAATGCAAGTCTATGGGGAAAAAAATGGCGGCCGATCCAAAAATGTACGATTTTTGGGTCGGGATCGGACTCGATCCGGTCCGGGGGGCCTCCGATTTTGTCCGAACCGGTCCGGGACAAAATTGGAGGTCCCGATCCGGGTCCCGATCCGATCCGGGGGGTCCGTGCACACCCCTAGTTTCAACCTCCAAACTTTGATTAGATATTGACTTATTTAAAGTATGTATCAATCACCTTTCATCCTTGTGAATACTAGGACGGTATACAATAAATAGGGTGGTATACAATAAGTATGAGTATAAATCTAATAAAAACTATTGAAGCAAGGATCAGCTCTAATAAAGTAGTAAGGACTAGGAATGCAAAACCACCTTGCTTTCACCCATCAATCTGTAACAGAATTGATTTTTGCTCTTAAGAACAAAAGAACAACCATTCTCGATCAGAACAAAGGCTGATCTAGTCCATTCTGTTCCAAAAATGGCCAACCGGATGCCTATGGGAAGCCCATAAGCAGGACATGTGTGCAACAGCGTTCTCCTGCTCAACCTCTGTAGCAACTGCCATTTAGAGGCATAACTAGTATCTACTTCTTCTCCATCCAAGTTGGTGTTTATCACTGCATCTTCTGGTAGCAAATTACATAGATTAACTATGCACTGTGTGAAGAAGTACTTCCTTTTATCTATCCTGAATCTTTCACCATTCACTTTCATTTCCAGTTTTACTGCATACACAATTTAACATTTTTTTCTTGTGGTGGTGTCGTTTCCCCCACCCCCAGAATGCCCTTCCGCACTCTGCAAATAGAACTAATCTGCAAATAGAACAGCTTCAATCAAAGTAACAGGGTGATTTCTCCTTTCTCCTTGCACATCCCAAAATCTTCTCTGGAGGATTGAGGAACACTCTGGACAGATGGGGGGGGGGGCTCAGGGGGAGGAGAAGAGGGGAAAGTCCCATTGTGAAAACAGATGTCTGTTCTCATGTTTGGTCATTTCTTTGGGGAGAACATACTATATCTGGTTGTAACCTCTGCTCCTTCTTTACCATCCCAACAATATTACAAGTGACAGTATTGATTATCTGTCTAGGGAGGGAAGATCAGCAGTAGACACACAACCTGCATAAATAAATATCCGAATCAAGGTCTAGGGGATCATTCCCCAACCAGGTGTCCTGCCGGATATGTTGGACTGCAATTCCCAGTCACCACGGTCCATAGCTGTGCTTGCTTGGGATGACGGGTGTTGTGTTCCAACACACCTGGCTAATACCAGGTTGGGAAGGCTGGTTTAAGAGATTTTGACTCGTTCTTGAGTCCTTTTACTCAAAATACTTGAACCTGACCTAGAGACTTGCTCTGGATTCAAGGGTGCTGTTGTGGACATGGAATCTCTTCCACGTCGAAGGTTTTTCCCATTCATTTAAATGAAGGGAGCTGCGGAGCTGCCTTTTCCATTGAAATGAATGGGAGATTCCACCTGTGCAAGAGCTCTGTGTGTGTGCATTGGAGCATATAGTATTATGCTCCTGTATTGGAGCACTGCATTTAGCTTCCTCTTTGTTAGAGTGGATAGCTGCAGAAATATTGTAAATCTTTAATATATTTGGCAACCATTTTTTTGTGTCAAAGTATGTTTTGGGAAACTTTATTGTCTTGCTGTACTGCTTCAACAATTAATTTGTTGTACTATAAAAAGAAGACATGATTTTAAAAAATACATCTCTAATAGAATCTTCCTGAGAATGAAGATATAATCACTGTAGAGCCAGATGCCTATGTCACCCCAGCCTTCCATCATGCAAGCATTAGTTTTGTTGAAATCAGTGGGACCTAAGCAGGTGTATCTAGATAAACTGCCCTTTATCCTTACATTCACAAAGCGGATGTACAAATATGATTAACACATATAATACAATAATACAATCAAACACTAAAACCACATACAGTACTTAACTCCTTATTATTTTCTAACTATAATAATCACTCTGTGGTAGGGCTCAAACTTGAGCAAAAGCCCCACTCTATCAAACATACCAGGAGTTAGACAGATGTGCTGAAACAGCTCTGCACTTATGTAGTGAAGAAGACGATTCATAGCAGCATGTGTATCCTGTTGATTCTTCACCCCTTCCAGTTTCCTAACCCGCAGATTGCCTCATAGCTTCTACCTGTGATATATGGTGTTCAAGCACAGTTGTGATTTTGTGCAGATGTACATGTTACTTTTTACTACAGATGCACAAAACCCAACAACAACAACTGTTGATGCATCCCATAGCATGTGCTACAATTATGAAGGGAGTTGATTTCAGATAACCCATGGTTTGTTGTTGTTGGGTTATGACTCTGGTGTATTGGGGTAGAGACAAGCCAGAGCTCCTGGTTAACATATAATGCTAAACAAATTACAGATGGAAGGTTTGTGGTTTGTTTAGCTGATCATACTAGCAGCAGGAGCAATTAGACAGCATAATGAAAAGAAAGTTGAATCAGACATTAAATGTCAGGATTCCCAGCATCCCTACTTAGGAAATTGGGAATAATAATAATAATAATAATAATAATAATAATAATACGGCCTTAGCTCTCAAGATTTTGTCAGGGATGGTTTAAAAAATAAGAACATTGTGTGTCCCAGTTCCAGCAAAATATAAAGCCCATTCACAGCATTTATACTTATAGGCTCTTCTACTTCAAGCTTTCTCTTGTGTCACTGAAAAAAGGGAAAGTATATACACACAGAGAGAGAAAGGAAATGGAGGGCCAGGAAGAGCAGGAGAATGAAATATCATGATTCACATTTTAATTCTTAAATCAAGAACTGTATGATACAGGGCAGTATCAACACAATGCCCGATGCAATTCAAGCTCTATTACCATTGTCACACCAACCATGCAGGACAGTTTACTCAAACCAGTATTGCATCATCATATGAATTTGGCTACAGTTTCGGTGGGATATCAAGAACTGTTTTGTTTTGTGGGGTAATCACATAGTGCATGCTTACGTATCACAGCTGCTAGGACACTATATATATATATATAATGGTCCAATACATCCCTTAATGTTTATACTGAAAACGGCTTCATCTTGATAACGTGTAAAGCCATACAGAAAGTGTGTGCTGCTTCTTTAGTTTCAGAGCTATGAAGCTCTACGACAGCTGCTTAGGACAAATGGGAACTTCTTTGTGTTGTACCACATGCCTGTCATACTAATATCTACAATACAGTTCCTGTGTAGAGGCTAGTAAATCAGCAATTGCTTTAGGGCCGTTCAGTATGAAACTTTAGTTAACTCGTACTATTGTAAGAGCTTTTGTTCAGGAACTGGAAGAGTATGGGGTAGGAAGTAGATTGCTCTTTTATCAAACGAGGGACACAAATAGGTACAGGTTTTCAGTTGTCTATATAGCCAGTCCCTAAACACTGAGTGAAAATATTTACTTGAGCTGGGACAAGCCGGATTTATTCTTTCTTTCTTTCTTTCTTTCTTTCTTTCTTTCTTTGTAACATTTAATACCGCTGAATATAATAGAATCTCTCAGCAGTACACAACATTCAAATATTAAAACACAGTATTTAATAGGGGTGTGCACTGGATCGGGTCCGATCCGTGATCCGGATCTGATATGGACTGTATTGGATAAAATTATCTGATCCGATCCCCAGCACCTGGATTGGCCGATCCAATATGATCTGATCAAAAAAGGATCCGATCCAGATCGTATTGGATCGGAGGATCAGACCCCCTCCCCCCACTTGTGCTCACCTGCCGGGGCCATCCACAGGTAAGAAGTGCGAGGGGGGAGGGACAGGAAGGGGGGAGTTAGGCCCCCACTCACCCCCCCACTGCCATTTTTCCCCATAGACTTGCATTGGAGGAAAGCTTTCTTTCCCCCAATGCAAGCCTATGGCAAAAATGGCGGCTGATCTGAAAATTGGACATCCGATTTTCGAATCAGGATCGGATCTGATCCAGGGGACCTCCGATTTTGTTCCAATCTGATCCGGAACAAAATTGGAGGTTCCAATCCGGGTCCTGATCTGATCCGGGGGGTCCGTGCACATCTCTAGTATTTAAACACTTCCAAATACAATAAAGGAGCAGTAAAACAAAGCAGTATAAAGGAGTGGACAAATTAATTATTTACAGCCTAGGAAAAGCCTGGGTGAAAAAGTGCATCTTCAGGAGATGTTTAAAAGATGCCAAATTTTCTGCCTCCCAAACTACATGAGGGAGGGTTTTCCAAATGGTAAAGAATGATAAAGAATAACATAGCTTCGGCTATGGGGCGGTATATAAATGGAATAAAATAAAATAAATAAATAAATACTCATCGATATGAGTTTTGGAATTATGGAATGATCTCCCCAATGAGGCCTGCCTGGAGGCAACACTGTTATCTTTTCGGTGCCAAGTCAAAACTTTTATTTTCTCCCAGGCATTTTAACAGCTCAAGTTGAGGTTTTTAACTGAATTTCTGGCCAGGCTTAAAGTTTAAAATGTTTTAAGTATTAGTTGTTTTATGTTTTATGGTTTTAAATTTTGTATATTGACTTTTTAATGTTCAGTCTTTTAATTTTTGTAAACCTCCCAGAAAGCTTTGGCTATGGGGCGGTATATAAATGTAATAAATAGTAATAATAATAATGATAATAATAATAATGATGAATAATAATAATTGTGTGATGTGTAGAATTCAAAGAGCTTTATCATAATTGATGTATCTCAGCCATAATGGGCAGTATCCTATACTGTTGCTGTGCTTCCACCAGTTCTGTTGTGTTTAGGGAGGTTGGAGAAATCCGCTGCAGACTCCAATGAGGCCAGATTCCCAAGAATCAACCCTCAGAGTCCTCAGCGGACTGCCCCCCACTCTTATCTGTGCATCTTCGGATTTCACACAGGGTGGCTTTCCATCTTTATAACAGGTGTGATAGGCTAATGGTGGCTGCCCTTACCATATCATGAGAAAATTATGGCTGTAATTGGCATATTTGATGCCATTTGTGGCTGTAAAGCACTTATTTCTAGAATCATAGAATAATAGAGTTGGAAGGGGCCTAAAGGCCATCAAGTCCAATCTCCTGCTCAGTGCAGGAATCCACCTTAAAGCATCCCTGACAGATGTTTGTCCAGCTGCCTTTTGAATGCCTCTAGTGTGGGAGAGCCCATGAACTCCCTAGATAATTGGTTCCATTGTTGTATTGCGCTAACAGTCAGGAAGTTTTTCCTGATGTCCAGCCGGAATCTGACTTCCTATAACTTGAGCCCATTATTCGGTGTCCTGCACTCTGGGTTGATCGAAAAGAGATCAAGTATTTGAAGAGTGCTATCATATCTCCCCTCAATCTTCTCTTCTCCATGCTAAACATGCCCAGTTCTTTCAGTCTCTCCTCATAGGGCTTAGTTTCCAGACCCCTGATCATCCTTGTTGCCCTCTTCTGAACCCCCTCCAGCTTGTCTGCATCCTTGTGGTGCCCAGAACTGCACACAATACTCAAGATGGGGCCTAACCAGTGTCGAATAGAGGGAAACCAGTACCTTGCACGTTTTGGAAGCTATACTTCTAACAATGCATCCCAAACTAGCATTTGCTTTTTTTGCAGCCATATCACCCTGTTGGCTCATATTCAGCTTGTGATCTACAACAATTCCAAGATCCTTCTCACTTGTCGTATTGCTGAGCCAAGTATCCCCATCTTGGAACTGTGCATTGGGTTTCTTTTTCCTAGCTGTAGAATTTGGCATTTATCCCTATTCAATTTCATCCTGTTGTTTTCAGCCCAACGCTCCAGTCTATCAAGATCACTTTGAAGTTTGTTTCTGTCTTCCAGGGTATTAGCGATCCCACCCAATTTTGTGTCATTTGCAAATTTGATAAGCATTTCCTGCACCTCCTCATCCAAATCATTAAAAAAAATGTTGAAGAGCACTGGGCCCAAGACTGAGCCCTGTGGTACCTCGCTCTTTGCCTCTCCCAAGTGTGAAAAGGTACCATTGATAAGCACTCTTTGAGTCTGATTCTGTAGCCAACTGTGGCTCCATGTAATAGTTGTTCCATCTAGCCCACTTTTCACTAATTTGTGAATCAGAATGCCATGGGGCACTTTGTCAAAAGCTTTGCTGAAGTCAAGATATACTCTATCCACAGCATTCCCACAGTCCACAAGGGAGGTTACCCGATCAAAAAATGAGATCAGATTAGTCTGACAGGATTTGACAAATCCATGCTGGCTTCTAGTAATCACTGCATTGATTTCAAGGTGTTTATGTCAGGGAAAATTTCAGTTTAAGTTGTTTAAAGAACTGGACAAGAGTTTGAGTGTCCAGAAGGACTGAACAGCCAGCTGAAGTTAATAATCAGATGAAGTAGGTTTTTTCTATGCTGCTGAAAAGGTCAAGCAGATAGTGAGAATCTTTCTGGAAGGATAAGGTAATTGACTGTGCTGAGCCAGGGTTCAGAAATATGTATTTAAGTCAGCTTATAGAAATGGCTGTTGTGGGTCAGGGTGGAGATTTTGTGGAACGGAGGCTAGTGAATGAGAGATTGATGGAGGTCTGTGCTATAGCTATAAGGAAAAAGCCTGTATTATCTGGAGGAACCAGTTGCCTTGTATATATTTATATTATTGGAACACAGTAAAGGACTTGTATTATACACCATTCTGCTGAGTGTGAGTTTTCCCTCAATTGCTTGGACACTTTTCTGGACTTTACAGAACAGGGAGCGCTTTTCTCTCCCCAACAGTTTACAGATTGGCTTCTTCATAATCTGCTCCAAAAATTTCCCAGGGATGGATGTCAGACTGACTGGTCTGTAATTCCCAGGTTCCTCCTTTTTACCCTTTTTGAAGATAGGGAGAAACATTAGCCGTCCTCCTGTCGTCCGGCACTTCACCCGTTTTCCATGATTTCGTAAAGGTAATAGACAGTGGTTCTGAGAGTTCTTCTGCCAGCTCCTTTATTACTCTAGGATGCAGTTCGTTGGGCCCTGGAGATTTGAACTCATTCAAAGAAAGTAGGTGTTCCTTGACCATTTTTTAAATCTATCTCAAACTGCAATCCTGCCCCTTCAGCTTGTACTTCACTTTTTCCAGAGGGGTCAAAGACCCGCTTTTGAGAGAAGACTGAGCCAAAGTAGGAATTTACCACCTCGGCCTTTTCTTTGTCATATGTTACCAATTTGCCATCCTCATGAAGCAGTTGAACCACCATTTCTTTCCTCTGTCTTTTACTATTCACGTCTCTCAAGAAAGCCTTTTTATTGCTTTTAGCATCCCTCACTAGCCTCAGATCATTCTCAGCTTTAGCCTTCCTGACACCATTCCAGCATTTCTGTGCTACTTGTTTGTACTCTTCTTTTGTAGCCTGGTCTTCCTTCCACTTCCTATAGGTATCCTTTTTTATTTTCAGGTCATGTCTAAGCTTTTTGTGGAGCCACATTGGTTTCTTCTGTTGTCTTCTATCTTTTTTTGTAATTGTTTATAATTGTGCCTTAAAATTTCCTTTTTAAAAAACTCCCACCCATCTCCTTTTCTCATTAGGGTCACTTGCCTACATAAATTGTGGTCGCAAATGGTCTAAAATACGCCAATTACGGCTGTAATTTTCCCTGGATAAGCTAACGGCAGCCGTCATTAGCCTATCATGCCTTTTATAAAGATGGAGAGCAGCCTCACAAACTCTGGGAGCAGCACCAGGGCTCCAGGCAATTCTGCAGGGGCCCAAGTGCCCTGGATTTCCCCACAGCAGATCCTCCTGGGACTGGACATCTGGGGGGGGGGGGGGAGGTTCACCCATCCCTAGTTATGCTAACAAAACAGACCATGAACACAACAGGAATAACACCCCAAAGAAGTGGCAAAGCTCATTTCCAGAACAAATCAGGTCAGCGGATCTCCCTTCTGTGAGCCTCACTGATCTGCCCCATTCTGAAAATTAACATTGTCGCGTGTTTCCATTTGGGGGAGAGGGAAACACTCATTTTCAGGAACCACTAATTTGGGAACTGCAAGTTGAGCTCGTAATCTGTCCAAGAGTGGTGGTGGGGAGGTTGCAGATTTATTCTAGCTTCCTTTTGGGCACCCTCTTTCTTAGACTTAACACAGGGCTTCAAATCAGTGTATAAACTACTGCTGTTTTCAACACAAAACCATCCGGTGTGTCCTCTTACTTTCATGCATTGCTAAATTCTCATATTAAAGGTCATTCAACTTTGTAAAACAAGAACAACAAAAAGTGGCTCTGCAACATAATAATATTTACATAATATAATAATATAATATGTAAATCTGGATTCACTGTTGTATCTTAATTATACATGCCAATTTGTCTGCAACTTTCTCTAATGTGCAGACATATGCTTATAGTGGCCAGGACTAGAACTATAGTATACACACCTAGTTCTGTGTTTGGCTTTCATTTCTTGAATAGCAGCAGTCACCACCTTCCCCTGAACACATTGCAAAGACCTTTGTAATGTGAGTAGGGATGTATGGGAATTCCATTTGGGTATGTGTGAAAATGTGATAATTTGTCTGGTTCAGCCCTGGCAAATTTCACTGTATTTCCCCATGCTGGCATCAACTCACTCTGTAACGGGTCAATCCAATATGCAGATTCCATTTTCTTTTTAATGGTGGCAATTTGAAGGAATTGGTTTTTGTTTGTTTGTTAATCTTGAAATTGTGAAAATAGGGTATTTTTAAAAACAACAACACACCCCAGTCTTGTGTAAGTACACAAGAGCACAATTTCATCTGTCCAATATATGTAGCCTTGTCAATTTCCATCTGAAGTGGAGTAGCTAACATACAAGGAAACTGTCAAGGCGAGACTGCATATAGGCTAAGTTGCTGTCAGGGTTAATAGTCCTCCCTCTACACAATCAACAAAACAGAGATTTGAAACTTCAAGCTAGCCAAGGCTTTTATTATGCTAACAGTGAGCTTTTCCACAGTACAGCTTCAATGAAACTCAAAAACTGCCCTAGGGCCTAAATACCTAATCTGAGCTTTCTATTAGGGAAGGCTTTTGCAAGGTGTGGAAGTTGCCACCCAATTGACAATTGGTAGCCACGTGAACCCCTCTCTTAGGGAGACTCCTATCTTGTATGCTCCAGTGAGAGGCTAGTCCCGGATCCTAATAACCACAAATGGATTTCTGCTTTTAGAATGAACTTTCCTATCTCCTCCTCCTTCCTGCTGCTCCTTCCTAAATTCCTGAAAACCTCTTCAATCCTACAGACCAGCATTCAGTTCAGCATGGGTATTGCAGCCACAGGGACAGAGAGAAATTGACAGAAATCGGAGACTCTTCCTTTGTGCTAAGGTTCCATTGGGTCCAAGCCTACCTAAACTACATTTAAGAGGATTAAAAGAAGAACATTACAAAATCAATATGATAAATGTATAATTGCAAAAGACTATTTGTAAGTAAATAAGGGTTCAATCCTATGCATGTTTAGACTGAAAACATGCATAGGATTGTGCCCTAAGTATCAAATTTAGTCAAGTTATATCCTATGTGTAGATCATCTCAAAATATTCAATATCATTCAATAGCACTGTCATGTTCTCCACACAGTGTTTTGTATACCAGTCACTGCTAGATCCTGGAAGACCTTATGAAGTGTATGGTAATGAGGGTGGAGTAGAATCCAACATGGTGTATCCCAACATAAAGCTTTATCATTCATACAACTCTGCAACTGTTTCTTTTGTGGTAATAGTTTTCCATAGCTAATCAGTTTTTCCTTTCCTTTCTTTTTTAAATAGAGACGGCAACATTCTCCATGCTACTTGCCCATGCTAATTGTGTAACAAGTTCTCTTGGTTCACAAGCAGTTATTTTTTGATAGACATGATACAATGACCTGATCAGATCTTGGGCATTTGCCCTGGAAATGGGGAATTTTGAGTTGCAAGGCACTCAAGTAGAGTGATTAATTCGACTTTGTTTCAAATAACTCGTATAGGGGTTGGCTAAAGCAGGTGGCTTAATAGAAACGGGTTTTAAGAAAGGGTACTTTCATACATAATAAAAATAGCTTCTGGAATTTATGCTGGAAAAATCAGAAAGCAACATATTGCACGAAGGTTTAACCAGTCATTAACACTCTTTTTTTTTTAACAAGCAAGTTTCACCAAAATTATATAGTTAGAATATCATGTCAAGTTGTACAGAAATCTTCATAGCCAGTTCCAGAGTATTAGCTGTGCTATAGCAAAACAAACAAACTAACAAACTGAAGTTACTTATGGCTCTTTAAAGAACACATATATTGAGCTGTAAGTTTTCATTGGCTAGAGCCCACTTTGTCAAATACACAGTGATCATGTAAGTTAGGGACAGGCAACCTTTTTAGACCCGGGGAGCATTTGAGAAACCATCCTTGGTGTTGTTATAAAATGGCTGTCATGAAAAGCATGGCGAGGGACATGTAACCTTCCCAAAAGACTGAGTATAAGGCAGAGGTGCTGTTGGAGCCCCGACGCATTAAATGACTCTGAACCCACCACTTTTAGCATGAGCAGAAACAGATGTGAGCATCTGACTGGGTCCACAAGGGCAGCAGACCCCCCCCCCCCCAGTGTCTGGCCCAGTCAGATGTGTTCAGTATGAGTGCAGACCCACGCCCAAGTGCTTGCCCTGCTTCTAGACCTTCCCCTCCGCTGTGTTAATAGCGGCCGCCATTAACACAGCAAGGGGAAGTGACTGATTTCTGGAGGCTCCTCTATGCACCAATCCTAGTTGCTGTTATGAAAAATTATTATAGGGGGGGGGGTTATGTAGGATGTTTAGGACCTTGTTGCATGCCAAGAAAGGTATCCAGGGATGCATAGGTACCCAAATAGAGGGAGAAAGTGTGTGCATGCGTGTGTGAAAGATAAAAAGACTAACAACACAGTACTAAAACATATATTTTAAGCCAATTTTTCAGCTTCTGCCCTAATTAGTAGTATGAGATGTTAAATGGGTATCAAGAGTGGCAATTTGGAATGGCTGGAGATGAAAGTTTCTTGGGAGAAAAAACAGATATGATTGATAAAATGCTTACCGATTGTCCTCCAGATTAAGGCTATTTGGACTAAGAGGTCTGAGTCTGTAGATCCAGAAATGTTCCCTTTTGTCACATACTTCAGGGTCTTTTGTTTGTTCTATTGGAACCAACTGTACATCTGAGAGATTATGTGCAGGAGAGCTGAAATGTCTTGCAACAGTTTTTTGGTAAGCATCACAGATTTATGGTTATGGAATCTTGTTCTTAGGTATGTAGTAATTTCCCCTACATATTGCAATGGCATCCTTTGGGTTTTTTTTATTATTATTACATTCAATTAAATAAACCACATTAGTAGAAGTGCATGTTCACAATTGTCTAATGCAATGAGTTTTATTGGTAACTGCTCTTGAAAGAAGAGGTTTCTTGGATGTAACTATAATAATGGAATGCATTGATTTACAATGATATGATCTTGGGTTGCAAATTTCTTGTTTAAGTGCAGCTTTAATTAACACACACATACACACACACACACACATTTTCATACAGGCAACTAGAATTGCTGTGAAACGTGTGTGTGTGTGTGTGTGTGTGTGTGTGTGTATATATATATATATATACATACATACATATATATATATATATATATATATATGTATGTTAAGGGCCGTCAGTAGAAAACATGTTCCACCATGTTAAAGTGATAAGTGTGTGTGTGTGTGTGGGGGGGGTCATTCTAATATTCATAAAATTGAAAATGTTTCACCAATCTTTCTGAAATTTACAGATGCCAGAAAGAAATGTTTGTTTTACATTACCTGAAAATTTCAAGAAGATTGGTGAAAATTTGAGGGAAAGAGAGCAGTTTAAGGTAGAAAAGGAACACATACCTGTCTCCCTGCCTTTGTCAAATGATTTTGGGTTTGCGAGTATTTGTGCACACGATTTCCAGATGGATTATAGACTTACTGCTTAATCCATTGATGGTGTCTTCTGCTCCCTTCAGTCTAGTTGGTGGAATGCTTTTCCTTTTCTAAAAATTCCGTACTGTTGATTTTTAATGAATATTTATTCCTTTCCTTAAATCCATAGTGCAACGCATGCGCACACGGCACCACAGAGCTTATTATCAGAAGGGAGGGGGGAGGGGGGGAAACTGCTGCATCCTTGAAAAGAGAACATTCTTCCCTTTCAAATGCAATGTGGGCAGGTGCTGAGGCAATGGTCTATGTTTTGTTTTCAAGGTTCTGGATTGTTTGTGAAGTTGGGGGGGGTGTTTTTCTGAAGTGGAGGAAATCTGCAGCCTGTGATCTAAGGGATGTTCTGAATCTGCAACCTGATCTGATGGGTGTTTACTCTAAAGTAAGCTTCCACCCAAATTGAGATTTCCTTCTACTGGAGTGGCCTGGGGGAAAGAGAACTCCGAGGTGGGAGGGCACAAGAAGCTGTAAATCCAGGAAGCAAATGCTGCAGAACAGACGAGGGAAAGCACAATCTAAAATCCCTGCTTTGAGGAGCAAACTGATCTGATGGGTGTTTGTTTACTCTGAAGTAAGTATCCACCCAAATTGAGCCTGGGGGAAGGAAAACTGCAGGGAATGAGAACGGGGCGAGTGGGCACAAGTGTAGTTTACTATATGTAAAAAGCAATTTTAATAAACAAAAAAACCTCAAAAAATCTCAAGTTGCTTTTCCACAAGGCACAGATGTGACTTTATATACCCATCCAGTTTACACTCATATGCTTTATTATTATTATTAGGATCAATGCTTTCTAACATGTTTATAAATTATTTGGAAAAAGGTGTGAGCAATGAGGTTTGCCATGTTTGCTGATGACACAGGGACCCCCTCTACAAGAATTCGGTTTGACGCCTGGTTCTCCGATTATGCGCATCTTCTCGGAAGCGCTTTATGGTTAAATGACTGTATGTCGGAGGTAATTGAGCGCACAACTGGTGGCCTTACCAGTTGTTTGAAATGCGCTTTAGAAGTAGTTAATGCGGAGAATCGCTTGTTCACATACTCAAAATGCGCTTTAACGGCCCACAGCAAAATAAAACTCGCTATTTAACGCGCATTCGATAATGTGCATAATCGGATAGATAATGTGCCTCAACTCCCAATTTGCACTCTGCTCATGTAGAGGTAAAAAATTTAATGAGACTTGAAAGAGCTTTAAGAGGCAGCCCAAATTATTTCGGGTTGTTCAAACAAAGAGGGATTGTGATATCCTCCAAAAGGATCTCTCCAACACCTTTGGAGGGCACCAGGTTGGGGAAGGGCTGCTCTAAACACAAAAAGAGAAGTAGGTGGCCCTAAGTTGTTCGTGATCAGTTTTCCACAACCCCACAGTCACCTCTGCATATTATATTCTCCATCCTGTCCTCATGGTTTATCTGCTTTGGGAGAATGAGAATTTCACTTACACTTTCTGCCTCCTTAGGGAGGATGTGGCGTTAAGGCTTGGTTGGAAACTGTAGAGCCTTAACGTTGGTTTTGTAAACTGTAGGTTTTTTGTTTAATGAATATATATGCCAATAGAAGACCGGACTAGATGGATCTAATCTAGCAGGTCATTTTAATGTTTTAGGTGGTGCAAATTTCAGCAGGACTTAGTAGCTGGGATAATTTGTTGGCTGATTTCAGTCCATTGTAATATAAGATGATTAGTGTAATAGCTATGCTATTAGGCTGGGGGTGGAATGGATTAGTTGGCCAAGCATAGTGGACCAGGGGCAGGGGGAAGCAGCTTTAATACATAGCATTTTCAGTTAAAGGATCTCTGGGAGAAGCCACTGAAGAGTTGCTATCAGTTAAAGTAAAGAATACTGGTTGATGGACCAATGTTCTGTTTCATTGTAAGGCATCTTATTATTAAGCACCTCACATCTGTTATTTAAGATTCTGTTACCATCCCTTCCAAAACATAAAAGCATCAGAGTTTTCTATGGCCTTTCTTGTTTACCTCCTTCTTTTATACTCACCTGATTCTCCAGAGGAATGGTCAACTGCCACCTTGAGGTTTTACATCAGTTGTGTATTTGTAGTACATGGAGGGTGTAGCAGGAGGAAATATCTTTTCTTTCATTTTGTAAATTATAACATACTTCCTTGCCTGGATGATTTTACACTGTTTCATAAGGGAGGATGAAGATAATGCAAATAACTTGGATGGATTCACTTCTGCCTCCCCCTCGCTTTAGAATTGTTTTCATGTGGTGTTTTTGTCATTTGCTTTCATGTTATTGTGAGCTAGGAGTAGCAGTAACCTGAACAGGCATTTTTAAGCCTTGCCAGAATAAAATCTTTTCCATGATGATATTGCTAAGCTTGTTTGTGTTCCTGTGATTCAAGACTTCCTGTTAACAGTGTTTTGTTTAAAAGTGATCCAAGTTATTTTTATCAAAGACCTTCAGCATCCTCAAAGATTCAAAGACCTTCAGCATCCTCAAAGATTTCTGTGACTAGGTGCTCTACAAGCATAGCGACCTAAGAATTTCACTGGTTTTTAACATCTCACCTTAGTTATTCCCTGGTGATCTTCCAGGCCTGGCTCTCTGATGTGGCTTTATATACATGGACAATTTTGGACTATGAAATTACTGATCTAAGAATGTTCAGTGTCAAGAATAGCTTGAGGAGCAAGAGACCAGAGTCTCAAACCTCTGTAATTTATTCTACTGTAATTGCATTTGTTTTATAGCATGTACACAAGTTGAGCCAGCTGATTCATGTTGATATACTTACTATACTTTGGACTCTGAAGCAAATGCAGCTGTAGTTTGTGTCTGATCCAGTGCTTACCATATAGTTCTGTGATCATCTCTGTGTTATTCTTTCAAGTAATAAATAAGAGGATTCTTTGTTGTAGCACACACAACAATGGGCCAACCTGTACATCATACCTAGCCACCCTAATGGCTGTTACCTATGTCATGTTAACTGTGTACAAATGTCTTGCCAAATGTCTAGACAAATTATTTTTCTGGACATTTGTGCTGGGATGGATAAAAATGTCACTAATTCAATAGTAAGCCTTTGCAGATGAACAGCTTGTAGTAAAGCCATGTAAGCCTTGAAGGTACTCACCTACAGTTAATACGTTGGAAAACAGAGTAGACACACACATCACCAGGTCTTCCTTATTATGGTGAAATGTATTGTGTTTCTATTGAAATTATAGTAATTATTTCTGCATTTGCATCCACACATTTATAAACTAGCACATGCAAACGTTTTGCAAATGTATGTCCTCTTTTTTTGGCAATGTATAAGTGCACACCCTAACAGCATGCCATATGGAGTTATTTAAAATGGCCTTTCTTGGCAGCCATAACTCTCTTACAGTAGTGTCAGGAAATACTCATATTCTCATAAACAGCTATGAACATGTTTTGTAATTTTGGTTAGATTGCTGATATTGACTTTAAACACAGCTATGGCAAACAACGTCTGATAGAGTATAGGTTGGTAGGTGGTATATACAACTTGAATGGTTATGAGAACTCTATGTTAGAAGGAAACATTGTACTGTCAAAGCTGTGCTAATCTGATTTTTTTTAATTTTGCAAAAATCTTTAAAGAAGAACAACCTTTTACTTTTTTCAGGTTTCCTGGAATTCTCCTTTCATACCAAATGGGGAAATACTTAGTTATGATATCCGCATGCCTGACCCTCGAATCACTCTTACCAACAACTTGTCATCATCAATGAGCCACATAGTGACCAATCTGATCCCTTTCACAAACTACTCAGTCACCATAGTAGTTTGCTCTGGAGGTGGTGTCTACACTGGAGGATGTACAGAGAGTCTACCTGTGTACATGATTACCCATCCAACCTTTCCCCAAAGCATTAGCCCTTTGTCTGTGATCCCAATTAGTGAGTCATTCATTGCTGTTTCATGGCAGCCGCCATCAAGGCCCAATGGACCCCACATAAGGTAATGTACATAACAAAGTCTGCAACTTTATTGAAATATGTTCTTCTATATTTGTTTAGAGTATTCATGTTCAGGGAACTCTTGGACCACAGCTTAACAGGGACTCCTGAAATAAGATGATCAATAATGACAGTGAATCCTATCTAAAAGATTGTTTGCCCACCATACCAGCTGGGGACTATTGAGTATTTCTAGGGCACATTTTCAGTTCATGTGAGGCTCAGTAGCCTAAAATGTTTCCCAATATAATCTGCAAGGTTTTTAATGGCAAACAAATCAGTGTGGAATAATTCCCAAAAGCATCCTGCCTTAACTAAATTCTGCTCTTTGTTATGCAAGGACAAATCTAATTGCAATAGAGAAGTCAAAGCAAGCACAGTTTACCAGGCAAACATGGATTTTCCAGTAAAACATCAGAAATGTAGCCAAGGTCACATACATGGGATATCAGTCAAATATGACAAGAGTTCCAAAAAGCAGTATCAGGCAGTTTCAAAGGCCAATAACACAGAGGTTCAAACACCAGTCAAGGGGCAAAATATAAGAACTGCAGCAATGGCATTATTTCCAGCAAAGGCTAGACTAAGCAGGCATGGTTATGTTACCAGAGCCTCCTGAACCCCACCCAAGCCTCAGCTGCAGTACATTACAAGCCTTGCCCCTGAGGAGTTCTCTTCTCTTGAGGAGTCCTTCTTTGGAGCTAGGAACTTCTTCTTGTTACAGGAGCCCACCTAATTTGCCTCTTAAAACAACAACGTTCTTTAGGACAGAGTGGTCATCCAGCCTCTGATTTTGAAGCAGAACTCTTCTCTTCCTGTGGGGACGGACCTGTGGGGATGGACCCCCCCAAGGCCCCCCCACGTTTCCTGATATGAGTGGTTCCATGGCATCATTCATCTCTAGGACCAAGATTCCTCCAGCATGGTCACAACAAAAGTGAAAACAACTAATCTGTTGTATAGCTCTGTCTGTTATGGAAATGGAACTCCCCTGTCTGTGGTGATCCAGATTTAAATTATGCTATGCATTGTGTCTTATCTGAGACCATTCCTCCTGTCATGTTTTTTCCCCCCTGGGATTTTTTTCCCCATATTTCCATATTTCCAAAAATTCCATATTTTTCTGGAAATCCAGGAACTTTCCACTAGATCCAAAGTCCTTTGTCTTGAGTTAATGCTGGCCAATATTATGGTGAAGCAACAAAGAGAGCTGATAGAAAATTCAGGTGTGGAACAATACAGAATTGGCATAGGAAGAGTTTGTCAATGTATAAAGTGCCTGGAGAATCAGTGTATCAGTCTCCCTCATCATGCCTGTTTCAGAGTCTTCTGCTACAGGCTTGTTTTCAACAATAACAATCCACTAGCAGAATGCAAACCCCTGGCAGAATGAATTCCCTATCTGTGTGCCCCCCAAATCTACTCTAGAGGATCAGGGGACACTCTAGAGTAGATTTGGGGAGGGCACATGATGGGCTGTAGCGGGAAGGAGAACAAGCAGAAAACCCACTATATGAGTGAGTATCTGCTTGTGCAAAAATGTTGTTCCAATAGCACTGGGATGGTTCTCCTGACTTTAGATACCACTGCCTAGGACACCACTGGTGCTTTCCAGGAGTTTTTGACTAAAACTATCATCTGCCCTAACCAGCATGGCCATTGGTCAGGATTGATATAGCTCAAATATCTGGAGTGTTACAGATTGGTGAAGACTGGCCTAGGAATAAGAGCATGAAATAATACATTTGCATAGGCTCTGAGATGTTCTTGTTTTTCTTAATATGTAACTGTGACATTACTGCAGACTGATTATACGCATGCATTGTAGAATAATAAGGCAGTTTTGGGGAATAATAAGGTAGTTTTGGAGAAGCATTCGACACTTCTATACATTTACAGTACGACTCTCTTACCACTGGTGAGAGAAGTAATACAACAAAATCTGCACTGCAAACTTCATTTTCTTCATGGTGTGCCCTGCTGCTTCCAACCAGAACAACCACTCAAGCAATTGCTCAGCACAATGTGATGGAGGGAGAAGTGGATAGGGCAGCCACCACCACTGAAGGTGATTTTTACGCAGTTACTTGCTGGTGCTTTAAAAGATTGTGATATTTCTCATGCCTTCTCCATCAAATTACAGGGAGATCGACCAGAACTAAATAATTCTGACTTTTTATGGAGGGGTGGCAGTTCTGTTGACGTTGATAAACTAATAACATTGAAATATTTCTTATGATGGGAAGACAGCAGAATATTTTGACGATATTTACTTTGGAATTCTGTTTCTCCTCTCTTGGGGACTAGAGTTGAAGAAAACTGTACAGAGAGAAACAAACTTGCAATCCACAAATGAGATGAAGTCAGAGTACTTGAAGTTGCATTTCTTTAGTCTTGTTGATTTCAACCTAAACCCTACATTTTATGTTGAAAGTCTCCCGTAGTCCACAATTTGTTTATTCCAGGGCTGATCCTAAAAAAGTAGTGGAAATATATACATGCTACAAGCCAGCAATTTTAAACTCTTGTTTTTTATTTCCAAGTACAAAGCACTGTGTACATACAATTTGTTGCAGCTTTCCATTCCTTCATCTACATTACTAATGTGTGCACGAGCATTGATTAAGGCAAAAATGCTTTAACATAAACATACGCATAATTAGATTAAGGTTCTTTTGTGTGTGTGTGTATGGTTTGGAGCGTCATCACATGGGGTGGAAATCACATTTCCTTACTGTCACTTCTCCATCCCCACTTCTGTCTTTCATTGCTTCCTCTTTCCTCCCAGAGAGGAAAGAGGAAATAAACAAAGACCACGGCCAGATCTACACAAAGCACGATAGGACACTTTGAAAATGGTTTGAAAACTGTATATGGAGTGTATCCTGGACCCCAACAGTTGTCACTGCTGTTATAAACTGTTTTAAAGCAGTAGTGTAGATCCTGCCCACATGGCCCATTCAAGGACCATTTTTATCGCTCTACTTTTCCTGCACACAGCAGGAGATTGCGGCACTTTCCATTTTTTTAAAAAAAGAAGTTGGATTAAAAGGGGTCTATTTTGCAACAGAAAAATAAGCAGGAGGTGCATGGGAGGTGGACATTGTCATCTAAAGGATGCGTAAACATCTGTAAGCGGAGAGTAGTGAGAGTACGATAAAACGCTCATCTGATGACGCCCTTGATGGAACACCACAATAACGCAAACTTGGAACTGCATATATCAATAATAATAATAATAATTTATTTATTTGTTTATTTATTTATAACCCATCTCTCCCTCCGGATCGAGGCGGGAAACAACAATAAATATAAACACAAGGGCCACAAAATAGATAAAACATTAAACAAATAAAAATGAATACATCATATATACAGTTGCATTAATATTATTTGGTGTGATGGTTTCCCAATGTTCATATGTACATCAGTAAAACATGATAGAAGACAAAACCGTAATACAGTCATCTGTACAATCACATCAAGATTGCTTTTTTGCAGGTTTTATCAATGCCCAAGTGTGCTTCAACTGGCCTAGACCTATGACCCACCTTGCACTCCCAACCTGCAATATGGGACCCACTTTCACAATTTTCTCCATGCCCGACATGGTTGCAACAGATTTGCTATGAACCATCTTGACAGATCTCGCAACCCACTTTTGGGTCATGACCCACCAGTTGAAGACCACTGGTGCAGAGAGTGGGAAAGATGCAGATAAACTCAAAGAACTAAAAAATGCAGCAAACTTAGGGATACTTCAGGAACTTACCTGGTCTGCATCTCCCAGACTAATATTCAGATTGGAACATAGCTCTTCTTTGGGATCTCCACTTGAACAGTCTGAGGGCTGCTTTTTTTCCTTTTCTTTAAAAAAATATTTTCTACAGGCAATAGGTCTTCCAAGCAGTTAGAAAGCCTGGTAGTTGGCATGGCTGCTACCCACAAGTTCAAAATAGGGATGCGGGAATCAACAAAATTCAAGCTCATCAATTCCTCTGATGTTGACTTTGAAGTTGGTTCTGACTGTGTCCATTTCAGACTGCAAGCTGTGGTGGTGGTGGTGGTGGTATTACATGAAAATGTATGTGTATTTTGGGGTGCTTTCCCCCGAATGGACACATCAGTTGTGTGCATTTTAAAATGCATGCATTATTCTCATTGATTGAAATGTGTTCGTGTGCATTTTTTTATGGACATTTTTCATATGTACACATTTTTAACACATTTTGTTATTGTTGCGGAAAGTGCGCCACAAGCTCAGAAGTGGACTTCAGACCATAGATTGTGTTTGGGTCTGCGTTTGATTCCAGGGTAAATTCTGGTGAAAAATGAACAATTTTCTCATGCATCCCTAGATGCAAGTGCCCTGAGTGTGACAGGACATTACATGTATGGAAAAAAATACATGGTCATCTCCATTGGCCCATCCATCCATCTATCTATCCATCCTTTTCATACAGTGTCCCTGGGATGGTGCTGTCCTTCCTGGGATGTTGGACAAAAAAAGATGGCTGGGCTCAGGTGGACACCCATCTTTATTTCCAATACAATGTCCCTGGGAGTGATGGTATATAATCATGTCCCATCATTCCCAGGGGCATAGGTGCTGCAAGGAACAGCTATTACCTTTGAGAGAGAGAGAGAGAGAGAGAGAGAGAAGATACACTTTATTAAAAGACAACCCTGAGACCACATCCTAAGTCCTTTAAAAAGAATAAATCTAAAAACTGCTTCATAGTGAATCATAGAATCATAGAATAGTAGAGTTGGAAGGGCCTGTAAGGCCATTGAGTCCAACTCTCTGCTCAATGCAGGAATCCACCTTACAGCATACCTGACAGATCGCTGTCCAGCTGCCTCTTGAATGCCTCTAGTGTGGGAGAGCCCACAAACTCCTTAGGTAATTGGTTCCATTGTCATACTGCTCTAACAGTCAGGAAGTTTTTCCTGATGTCCAGCCAGAATCTGGCTTCCTGTAACTCGAGCCCATTATGCCGCATCCTGCACTCTGGGATGACCAAGAAGAGATCCTGGCCATCCTCCGTGTGACCACCATTCAAGTATTGGAAAAATGCTATCATGTCTCCCCTCAATCTTCTCTTCTCCAGGCTAAACATGCCCAGTTCTTTCAGTCTCTCCTTGTTGGGCTTTGTTTCCATACCCATGATCATCCTTGTTGCCCTCCTCTGAACATGTGTAAGTCACAAAAGATGACCCCTAAGCAAATTGTGCATGGACCAATCCTATAATTAATTTTAGAAATTCATTCAATTAAACTGGAATTCAGGAGGAGCAAGTGGGATCTGAGTATTCCATTCCATCTCATCCCCCATGCCAAGGTTTTCGATTTCTGTCCCCCACCCCAACAGTCGAACTGCATTCCATGGCTTCTGAGCATGCTCAGGCTTTCCTGAGCTTGCTTATGGCTCCCTCTTGTGAATGGGTGGTGCAGTTTTAATTACATAAACACCATTGATCATCAGCAATAGAGGAACTGATGGAATATAGGGCAAAGAAAATCTACAGAACAATAATGGAATGGAATGTGAAAAATGCACATTTCTAAAACTGACTGGTTACAATTACAATTTCTAGAGCCTTCCATGGGGAAAGCATTAGAATTAAATGAATTCTAACTGGTTTACACTTGCAGTGTGGATGCTGCTTCTACTATGAACACAACTGCAAAGATTCCATTGAGTTGTTCTTCCATGACTTAAGCCATGCTTGCTAAAGGAGTATATCTAGTCAAACTTCAGTCAAGTTATTCTGAAAGGTTATGCAAACGTTTAATGTCATAAGTCATTAAATACTCTCAGATTCTTTCTTCCTAATAAAAGAAGTGTTACGAAACATATATCACCATCTGTTTTGAAACTAGTTAGGTAAGTTACAGAAAGTGTCAAATCCTGAAACATTGCATTTACATTTTACAGCTGTTAAAACAAAATAATGTGTGACTTTTAAAAACAACCTGATTTTTCTTTATTTTTTTGGTAATAACATTAGTTGAGATAATCCCAGCGTTCTGCTTGTCTTTTGTGTTAGATATGAGCTCCTGAGACGTAAAATCCAGCAGCCACTTGCATCAAATCCCCCTGAAGATTTAAATCTATGGCACAATATTTACTCAGGAACTCAGTGGTTTTATGAAGATAAGGGTCTTAGCAGGTGAGATTACAAAAACTATAAAAACAAATGCTAGCATTTTGTATAGCCCATGCTTAGTAGTTCAAAGTGTTTCCTTGTGTCTTCGTGTTGTGAACATGTTAATTATGTAATAAAATATTTTCTGTCATCTCCTTTGCCATTACCCTTATTAATACACATGGGTTTTGTTTCTTTGCTGTTTTATCACTCTTGTATCCTGTATCCAATTTTGTTCTATTTTTAAAAACGCCATACTCAGGAAAGTAAGAATAGAACTGCTGGGGTACTAGGCGAGCCATTTAAACATATTTAATTTTAAAGAGAAGTCATAGGATACAAGCACTGGCTTGCCCATTGGCACTAAGGGATCAACATTGTAAATCTGTAATGTGTTTGTCTAGAGAATTTTGGGTTTCTTGGAAGTTTATTATTCCTTCATAAAATCATGTGTAGTCCCACCCCTGCGCCATAGACTTCTGACACTTTCTTGTTAGCTAAAACGGCCACTGAGGTTACAATTTCTAATTGGAGAAACACCAACCTGGGCATCCCTTTTTAGTGTGCCAATTTTCTGCCTTCAAATAACTTCCCATCTTCTTTTAGTTTTAGGGTCAAACTATATGTTACATTAAGTATATAGTATGCAGCTGACTTGCTTGTTTGGATTGGGGCCACTTTGAGCTTACTTTCAAGTAAACAAAAGCAAGAGGATCAGCCACGTGCTATGTGATGTAACTTGCAGTTTCCTCCAATCCTGAAGTGTCCCTACCTCAAGGTAAAATCAGTGGGTTAAAGCAGCACTACCTGGGTACCCCTCATGATCTGGGAACCTCTGTGTGTTTGCCCCATTGAAGTCCAGCATTTGTCATGCTTGATCAGCCAGTCCAAATTCAATCAAGAAGGCAGATACTTCTGGAAGGCTTTTTTCAGTCCCCAGAGCCAAGTTATTGAATCCTTTGTTTAACCCCATCCTGAGTATACCCAAAGCCACTTCTTTGTATTCTTTGCTTGAACTTTATATGCCATTTTAAAGTTGAAAATCATCCCTGAAGCTCCTCTTTGCCTCCGAGGAGCCATTTACTGTACACGATTCAACCTAAGTATGGCTCAAGTTTGTTTTTTTGAAACCTTTCTCCTGTGCCATTTTCCAACTGAAAGTCATCCCTGAGCATCACCACCCATTTACTTCCAATATGCTATGTACTGCATGGAATTCCACCTAAGTGTAGTTTTGATTTATGGGTGGCGGGAATGGAATTGCCAATCCCTTCTTGGCCTCTGAGCATTAAGTTAAATTGCTGATTAGGGCCCGTGCATATACAACTTGTTCATGTTTAGGCTCTGGTCAGAGGTTCAGCTGAATGTGTGGATGGCAGGATGCTGAGACCCCATATGTGATCCTCTTACACACACACCCTTCCACATGTCCAATGTATATGAAGTTGTATGAAAGAAGTTAGAGGTTTTCCCTCATTATGTCTTCAGGTAAGTCCTGTGGTCGGTCAGTCAGTCGGTCGGTCGGTCAGTCGGAGGGGGCAGTGGCTTGGCATTGGACAGAATCAGCCCCTAAGTGCTTTGTCTGCTTTGGGTAGAGGCAGTCCAATCTGGTCCCAAACCAGATTCAGGCCAAGGGCCAAATCAGTCAACTCAGATTCAAGGTTCAAGACTGAGAGGCAAAGCACACTCTTACCTTAAATAGTTTGGGATCAAGTTATTTGAAGGACTGCCTTCACCCATATCAGCCTGCCCGCACTTTAAGATCAGAAAGAGAGGCCATTCTCGTTTACCCACCCGAAAGCAATTAGATGGATGATCGCACATGAGCAGACCTTCTCTGCAGTGACCCCAAACCTCTGGAACAAACTTCCGTTGGAGGTCCACCATGCTTTGTCCTTGCAAGCTTTTAAGAAGGCCTTGAAAACATATTATTTCACCATGGCCTTCTCATGGTATGGCTACTGTTATTGCTGGTATTGCCATTGTTGTGGATGCTGGTTTTATTGTTATCTTTTATTGCGTTTATTGCTATTTTATTGTGTTTATGTTTTTATTGCATTTAATATTTTAACATTATTTTATGTATTTAATTGATCTAAAGGCTTCTGCCCTGTAAGGCAGCCAAAAAAATGTTTGAAATAAATAAATAAAATATTTTTTATCCTTCAGCTGTTCTTATAACAGATATTTTACACAACCACATTATCTGAGATGTTAGATTGGCTGTGATCAGCTGATGAAGCATAAGGTGAATACTGTTATAATGGCACATAGAACTTCAGATCAGTGGGGTTCCCAATAGAGAAAAAAAAAACTACCATTGAATCAACTTCATAGCCAAACACTGGCAGCTTGCCATCACTGTAATTGCATCTTGAATTGAGCTGTAATCCTTCACTACTTTGGAAAACAATAACAATTCTACATTGCATTTTATTTTGTTTATTGTTACCATGCTAGCATTGGTCAGATATTGCAAGCAAACCTATTACTCTTTCTCCTTGGATTCCACGCAATATGAATAAGAAAAATTTAAAAAACTAACCACCATGTTTTTTTTAAATGTTTGGTGGAATAATAATATATGCTTATCGTAACAGAATTCTTCAAAGTATATTTGCCCTATTTCTTTTAATGATTAATTGTGTCTTTTAGGTTCACAACATATGAATATAAGCTTATAGTGCACAATGATGTTGGGTATACATCAAGTGAAGAAGTGCTCGCTACAACATTGGCAGGCTTTCCCGAGAAGGGGAGTAATATAACTGCAAGACCTCTGAACCATACTGCTATAGAAGTGGAGTGGTCCACTCCAAGTAAGTGCCTTTATTATTTGTAACTCTAATCTAATATTAAAAGGTTGGTTCCCACATATTTGTACAGCATTTGACTGATAGCTGAACACATCAACATTAACTTCTTTTTGCATATGAAGTGGTGTGAAAGCTCTATCTGTCCTATTCGATATATATTGGCCCATTTACACATGCATTGCAAATCATAATGTGATGTAGATCATGCCTGTATGAACTAGCTGATTTTTAAAAACACACGTCTGTGTTGCTCAGGGGAGCTGTGAGATCATTGACTTAGAATCATAGAATCATAGAATAGTAGAGTTGGCAGGGGCCTATAAGGCCATTGAGTCCAACCCCCAGCTCAATGCAGAAATCCACCTTAAAGCATACATGAAAGATGGTTGTCCAGCTGCCCCTTGAATGCCTCTAGTGTGGGAAAGCCCATGACCTCCCTAGGTAATTGGTTCCATTGTCGTACTGCTCTAACAGTCAGGAAGTTTTTCCTGATGTCCAGCCAGAATCTGGCTTCCTGTAACTTTAGGGTGACCATGTTTTGGGAACCAAAAAGGAGACAACATAGTCAACCCCCAAGGGGGCATCCCCACCAACATGTCCGCTCCCAGGGTGTGTGTCCAGCACCAAGGGGGGGGGGGGTGCCCACCTGAACATAGCCTTGGACACATGTCTGATTTTACAGCACACAATTAAGACAAATCTGTTCTAAGAACATTAATGTTAAAATCACTGAAATAACAAGTGAGACATCCAATGTATCTGAAATTCATTTCACTTCTACTTTTGTAGCTTTTGCTGTATTTTGTTGCTATACTCCGTGTGATACATTCTCCCTTTCCCTCAAATCTCTTTTCTGATTGTATCCTCACTCCACTGCAAGCTGCTACTTAACATGGCTTGCTGCCGGCTGGCTGGCTGGCTTTTTTATTTTTAAAGTTCAATTTTTTTAAAAAAAATTGTGTATGATTGTCACAAGTTTCTCTACTATAACATTAGAATGGGTGTTGTGGGTGGTGGATACTAGGGATGTGCATCAAATCGGACCCGATCCACGATCTGGGCCCAATCCAACCAAAATCGGATCAAACGATCCGATTACGATACCCACCACCTGGATCCGCCGATCTAATCTGAACCGATCCAGAAATGACTCGATCCGGATCGGCAGATTGGCAGATCGAGGGGCCCCACTCGCGCTCTTTACCTGCTGGGGCTGAAGGCTCCGGCAGGTAAGGTGCGCGAGGGTGGGGGCTTCCCTGGCGGGGCTGTCCACTTCCATCGGCGGGCGCCAGCGGGCACCCATTGATGGAAGCGGACAGCCCCGCCAGGTAAGAAGTGCGAGGAAGGGAGGAGGAGGGCCCCACTTACCTGCTGGGGCGTCCTCCTCCTAATGCTGCCAGGTGAACTACTGCAAAACAGGCCTCACGGCCTAGTTTTTCAGTAGAGCGCCAGGTGATGGCACTCTACTGAAAAACTAGGCCGTGAGGCCTGTTTCGCAGTAGTTCACCTGACAGCGGAAGGAGGAGGATGCCCTGGCAAGGTAAGGAGAACGAGGGGGGGCTTACCTACTGGGGCCGTCCGCTTCCATCGGCAGGCGCCAGTGGGTGCCCGCCGATGGAAGCGGACAGCCCCTCCTGGTAAGGTGCGTGAGGGGAAGAGGGGGCTTACCTGCCGGGGTGGTCGCTTCCCTCTGGTGGTGTCACCGGAGGGAAGCAGCCACCCTGGCAGGTAAGCAGTGTGAAGGGGGAGGGGGAGGGGGAGCCATTTACCTTGCTGGGAATGTCCGCGTCCCTCCGCTTCTGGACGCTACTGCGAAGCAGGCTTCGCAGCCTGCCCCTAAGTAGCACACCGGCAAGGTAAGGTGCACGAGGAGGGGAGGGGGCTTACCTGCCAGGGCAGCCGCTTTTATCCGCAGGCACCCATGGGCGCCAGCGAACGGAAGCCGACGGCCCTGGCAGGTAAGCAGCGCGAGTAGGGGGGGAGGGACTGGGGAGGGACAGGGAGGGGGGTGTTAGGCCCCCCCTCACCCATGCGCCACCATTTTCCCCTCATAGACTTGCATTGGGGGAAAGCTTTCTTCCCCCAATGCAAGTCTATGGGGGGAAAATGGTGTCCGATCTGAAAATCGGATGTCCGATTTTCGGATCAGAATCGGGTCCGAACTGAACAGGGGAGGCCTCCGATCTGATCTGATCCGAGGCCTCGGGTCCGGTTCCGATTCTGATCCGATTTTTTGCACCGTGCACATCCCTAGTGGATACTACTTCGCCCATTCACTCTTCTCCCTTATATACAATAGCTTCTCAAGCCTTGTGCATTGGCACCACTTTCCACACCCAGACTTTGAACTCCTGTCTACTTCCTGCAGAATCATGTGATTGCTTTGACTGACCTCTCCTTTCCCACATTTTGATCTGTGGACACTTCACCTCTGCTGAGCTCCAGGTGCTCGACTGCCCACCAAAACTGCAGCAGGAAAGGTGCAGTGCTTGCCCAGCACTTCTTAGCTAAAAACTCAAGATCCCCTTGATGCCAAGAGCTGAAACTGCTCAAGGTGCAAGACCCCAAAGAGGAGGTTTGACAACCTGAGTTTGAAGGGTATGGCTCCAGTGTACTGAGCTCCTTCAGGTAGAGATAAAAAGAAAGAAGCTGAACTGGATGTATATGAATTATATATAAATGTGGTAAGGCCTATTAACTGTAAAAGCTGAGCCTGAGCATAATCAAAGAAGCAGTAAATGCAGAATATAGCAAAGAATTCAACATTTGTTTGGGTTTCTAGATGTGTTTCAAGATTTTAAAAACAAATCTGGGTAAAATAGGACAAAGATTCAGAACTAGTGGAGGTTTCCCTAATGGTTCATAAAAGCCAGTATTTCTCTTCAAACTCTTCTTCATTTTCAGGGGAGTTATGGATTTTCTGTATATGCAAATGTATGTATTTGTGCTGTGTCATCTTAAAAGGAACATATCCATTTAATCCAGATTACCTGTCCATCAAAGTAGTGGGTTAATTCTTCAATATGTACATGCAAATCTGCCTGTAAGCACTTGCTAGTGACTCTTAGCAAATATAGGCTCCTTATTTTATAATTGGATGCCTGAAGTAAGCATGCTTATAAAAACTGACAAACCTAATAGATCTGAAGCAGGCTGCTGAAGTTTCATTACTTTAGTAATCTGAACCTCTGACCTTCTAGATAGAGGTAATGCAATCTGGCTTCATTTTCATTCTTACTGCAGAAATTTCCTAGATATCTGTTTATGAATGCAAAGGTTAAACATCAAGTGAGGGTCATTAGAGCAAACCCTCATTTATTCCTTCATTGCAGGAATGCATTACACTAGGCAAACTAAGCAATCCACCTTCCTACAAATGTTTTTATTTTGTCACAGGAGTATATAAAAGAAATGTCCCCAATAACCAGATCACTTGAAACTAACTTTCCTTTATGTCTTTGTTGTCGGTGAGATCTGTAGTGAAATACAGAAGTTTAGGAAATAAATGCTGCTAAAATTGCACTACTGAAATAAATGACAATTGAAAAACAGTTCTATGTAGATGACATATGTGGGAATATCAATGCATGGATTGTGGGAAGAATATAATTTTCTGCCCCATGCATTCACTTGAAGTTCTGAACAACATACATGAGCTATGTTTGCATAGGAGGAACTGCAAAGCCCTGTATTTCTCAATTCTCTGATCTCATGTAAAGAGCCTCTACAAATTGTATGTGCAGGCTCTGTTCACATCTTTGGTGGATGGTGCAATTGGGTGCCCTCCCACTCCCCCTATCCATGCATTGATATTTCCACATTTATCATCCAAATGGGACTAGAGTTCACCCTTTAAGCTGTGGTCATGAAAGTTTTTACACTGCTGAATTCAGCTGAATTCGGTCCACATTATTTTTGTTGATTAAGGGCACAATCATATTCCTGTGCTGTGCTAGGCCGAAGCCAGCAGGGTGAGAAGATTGGCAGAGCCAATGTTTGACTCCCCGCCCTCTGATCTCCTGAATTTTCCTTAGATGGGAGTGTGAGGGAAGGAGCCTGTATCCTGGCTTCCCCAGTCTCCTCCTCACCCCACCCCGTCCACCAGAATGCCCTCTTTCCTCCTCTTCCGAGGTCGACTTTATGACCTCAGAGAAGCAGCCAGCATGGTTTTCCTTGCACCACCTGTGAGGGGCTGGATCTCTGACTCCTCCTTCCAAGGCCTTTGCTCTCTAAACGGCTTGAGGATTATGACAAATTTCTGCTTCCATGTTCTGATTAAACATTTATCTGAAAATATGCTTGCATTTGCATTGCTGTAGCAAATACGATCCTATTTCTCAGCAGCTTAGATTGTGTTCCCCATTAAGTATTTAGGGCGCCATCCAACCAAAAATAGGCATCCCTAAATCCAGTTGCTTTCAGTAGGATAATTAAATGTGCTTTCACAACAGAAAGTGACAACAATCAATTTTGACATGATTTAACTGATACTGGTTGAATTTTTGAGTGTAGCATATTTTACCATTGAAGTGGGAGCTGTCCTGTAATTTTCAGTGCCTTAATGCAATTCCAAAATGCATGTGCTGCTAACACGCTATGCTACCCTATATGCATCCCACTTGTATGAAACTGCATGCTAGGCATTGTAATCCATTTTTAAATCACTTGATTATATCTAAAAAGACATCCCAAAGTGGTGTACAAAATAAACATCTGAAAGACAATGTATTCACAGTTAAAACATTTTAAAACAGAAAATACCAAACAACTCAGTTAATAAGACTTGAAATAAATAAATACATGTTCTCAATTAAGGGGGCAATCCTATGTGTGTTTAGAAAGGCAAAAAAAGTCCTGCATCTCCCAGCATTCTCCAGCCAGAATGGGAGAAATTTTGTCTAAACACGCATAGGATTGCATCCTTAAAGATTTAAAAAGAGATAACTGACAATCAACAAACTGGGCAGCACAATTAGTCAAGGAAGGTCTGGATAGTCTTCAACTGGTGTGTGAAATATGTCACAGTTGGCACCTCCCACATACCAAGGGGGGCAATTCAACAAGGTGAGCGCCATCACAGAGAAAGCTAGCTTCCATGTTGCTGCCACATGGCAATCTGCAGTTTGTGGTTCAGCCAGAAATGCCTCCTCCAATTAGGCTGACCAGATAAAATCCAGGTTAGGGCTCACCTAACTTTAACAGTTGTAGAGAAAAGAGAATTTCAGCCAGTGTCATTTATATACAATTAGTTCCTGGTGAAATTCCCTCTTCATCACAACAGTTAAAGGTGCAGGCACTATACTAAAGTGACCATATACAAAAGAAGGCAGGGCCCCACATGAGCCCTGACCTGGATTTTATATGGTCACCCTACCTCCAATGATCTTAGCAATGGAATGGGTCAGGAAAGTTGATCCACCAGTTAACCTGGTCTCAAGTTGTTCAGATCTTTATATGCCAGCAACAAAACCATGAACCTGACTTTGTAGGTAATAGGCAGCCCATGCAGGTCCTTCAACAATGGTATAATATGTGTGTGGCCATGCACCCTGCTCAGCAGCCAGCTGCAGTTTCCAGATCAAACAGCAGCAGCATCCCACATAAAGCATCCCACATAAAGCATCTAAATGTGAGGATACCAATGCATTGTCAGGTTGCCTGGTCCCTCAGGCAAGCACATATTCTGGCAAACTGACATGTGACACTCAAATCAGTGCCACTGTTTTCTTTATTGCAAGAAATCTCATGGCAAAAGCTTAGTGGTTACACACTTTAGAAATCATATAGATGATAGTCAGTAGCTATTGGCTCTAAGAAATTCCAGGACAGTCAAAAGCTAATCGTACTGCCATGACTGAGATCCTCCTCAATGTGGCTTCTCTGTTGCCATCTCCATAGTTCCAAACACAAGGGATGGGTCAATCCATACACAGGTTCCAAACCTGGACAAGGAATGGAGATGATTCCTGACATGATCCCTCAGGCAATCAAAGCAGAGCTAGTACAAGTTTGGATCATTCGTTGGTAACTCCAGGCTGCATGGTCAAGGCCTAAACAAGGTCAAGGGAAGGAGAAACCCACAGACACAAGAAGTTTCATGCCACTGCTTTCTCATTGGCAACTTCACGCTGCATGAGTCCAGGCAGAGGAAAGGCCAAAAGACTTAGATAAATGCAGTCTGCTGGTACACTGAGCTGATGACAAACAAAGACACACAATCCACAACAAATGAGAGTTCAAGTCTATGAAAAACCTCATGGCCAGTCCTTAGCAATCCAAAGTTCCTATTAGGAGAGTCCATATGCAGAGTGCCTCCAGAGGCTCAGACGATGATGGATACAAACAGGGAGGGGTTTCGGGCAATGCCAATGAGATGTTCCTAGCAAAGGCACCTCGCCTTTGCATCAGTGTAAAAAGGGAGGCATTACTGTTAGAAGCCTCCTCTGGACCACTTGACAGACAAAGCCTTTTGGCAAGGCCCCTCTCCAAACAAGGTGTCTGCTCTGTCCTCCAAGATGATGCTTCGATCTGAGTAACTCTTCTGCAAACTCCTCCTCCCAACTCTGTCAGGTTCTCATGGAAAGCTTGCACTGCTCTGAAAACACTGATAGAGATAAGATCACGCAGAGTCTGACATTCCACAGGCAAATAGGCCCAAACACTTCCAGACTAGTTCTAATTAAAACTTAGCTACAAACTACAAGGCCTACTGCAATGCTGAAACTATTCCCTGACATGCATTGATTACCGTGGCCTAGCACCCAAGAAAGGATGTAGTTGGCATACCTGAAGCTGGAAATTGGCATTTCTCACCACAGAATTTACTTGGGCTTCTAATGACAATAATGAATCCAAGAGAACCCCCAAACTATATATTTATTCTTTCTGAAGAAGTGCTACTTCATCTAGAACAGGCAAACTCCCCAATTCCCATATTTGGAACCTGCCCAACCATGGATTCTCTGTCTTGTTGGGATTCAGTATCAGTTTGTTGGTCCTGATGACCATGCACTGATGACCATTGTCACTGTGACCATGCACTAGTTCAGAACATAGGCCCCCTCCACAAGGATGCGCTTTTGCGCCCGGTTTGGGGATTATGCGCATTATCGCGGAGGCGCATTTACTCCTAATCCCTCTGCACGGGAGGCGGCGAGAGGCGGCGAAGCGCATTAATTGATGTCCAAAAAGCGCTTTACAAGAAGTTAACGCGCATAATCGCTTGTTCACATCGCGAAAATGCGCTTTAACGGCCGGAGCAAAATAAAAGTCGCTATTTAACGCGCATTCGAAAATGCGCATTATCGGGGAGATAAAGCGCCTGTACGCCCGTTTTGCGCTCCGCTGGTGTGGAGGTAAAATTTATAATGAGCCTTCAAGGCTCATTAAACGTCTCGTGTGGAGGAGGCCATACAGAGCCTGATTCAGATCTCACAAAGAAAAAGAGCTAGTGGTGAATGCACCTCACCCAAATTTCCTCATGATCACCTCCAGTGGCTTCATAGAGATGTTAAAGAGCATTTGGAACAAGATGGTACCCTGCAGTACCCCACACCTTAGCTGCCAGAGTGCCAAGGCACAGGAAACATCGCCATTGTAAAGCCATGCTTCCAACTCACAGGTGATGGTTCAGAAGACTACCATTGTCAATGGTATCCAAAACTGCTGTGAGATCATGCAGGATCAAGAGAGCTGCACTCCCTCTGCCTCTCTCATGCAGCTCTCATCCATCAGGGTGACCAAAGCCGATTCTGTCCCATTAATGCAACAGGGGAAAGGACAAAGGGCTGCCTGGACTTGTGCCCCTTTGTCCTTTGGCAGCGCTGGGGCAAAAATCTGCCTGGTGCTTCCATCGGTGCCCATGAGGGCCAGATGCAGGGGTGTCCGCTGCCCTTGTGGGCCCAGGTGGATTTTCACTGCATTGCTAGTCCCAAAACTGCATCTGAACCCAGACTGAAATGAGTTAAGATAATCTGTATCTTTCAAGAATGTATGCAGCTGCACTTTACTCAAAAAGGGGTATTAATAACCAAGAGGTAGTTGGTATAAACCCCTGAATCCAGAGAGCACTTTTTCAGGCATGGACACACTACTGCTCCCTACTACTTCATCATTCAAAGACATGTTCACCAGTTCCTGGATTCCCCCTCGTCACAAAGCCAGGATGGGAAAGGGCTGAGTGTTGTAGGCCAAACGGCTACAAATATTTTGTCCACATCCTTCTTCTCTTGATCTGATCCCGTCTCATGTCCTTATCAATATTATTCCTGTTATCCTCTCTTCCTGGCTTCATATCATTAATATTTCTTTGTCCTCTGGTTCATTTCCTTCTACTTTTAAGCATGCTGTGGTCTCCTATTCCTAAAAAGCCTTCTCTCAATGTGCTTTCTGTCTCTAACTACCGTCCTGTTTCCTTGTTGCCATTTGTTTCAAAGGTCCTAGAGCGGGTGGTTTATTCTCGTTGCCTTGATTTTCTTTCTAGTAACTTTGCTCTGGATCCTTTTCAATCTGGCTTTTGTCCTTTGCATTCCACTGAGCAGCCCTTATGAAGATTACCAATGATCTTCTTATTTCCAAGTCTAAAGGCCTTTATTCTGTTCTTATTCTCTTGGATCTTGCTGCAGCCTTTGACACAGTTGATCATGATCTTCTGTTGGATTCCCTTCATGACCTTGGATTTAGCGACTCTGTCTGTGATTGGTTTTCTTCTTACCTATCAGGTTGTTCATTCAATGTGTTGGCTAATGGCCATTCGTCTTCTTCTTTTCCTCTTTTAGATGGGGTTCCACAGGGCTTGGTGATTGGCCCGTTGTTGTTTTCTTTATATATGTTGTCCTTGGATAATCTTATTCGAGCTCATGGCCTCCAATATCACCTGTATGCTGATGATACGCAATTATGTCTTTCATCTCCGGGACTTTCTCCTGATGTTCAGAATCGTGTCTCGGCATGTCTTTCAGATATCTCAGCTTGGATGCTTCATCATAGTTTGAAACTTAATATGGCAAAGACAGAATTGCTTGTTTTTCCTCCCAAATCTTTGCCCCACCTTTCATTCTTTATTACTGTTAATAATGTTACACTTAATCCAGTTGAGGAAGCTTGTAGCATTGGTTTTATATTCGATTCCTCACTTTCCTTTACTCCTCATGTTGAGGCAGTAGCTAAGTCCTGTCGCTTTTTCTTATATAATATTGCCAGGATCCAGTCGTTTTTAATCTGTCTTTTCTGTTCACACTTTGGTCATTTCTCGACTGGACTATTGTAACCTTCTCCTGACTGGCCTTCCTTCTTCTCACCTTAGTTTGTTGGTTTACATTCATCATGCTGCTGCTAAGATCATCTTCTTGGCTTATCGCTTTGATCATGTCACTCCACCCCTGAAATCCCTTCATTGGCTTCCAATTCACCTCAGAATCCAATATAAGCTTCTCCTGTTGACTTTCAAAGCTTGTCACAGTCTAGCTCCTTCCTATCTTTCTTCTCTTATTTCACATTATTGCTCCATTTGTGCTCTTAGCTCATTGAATGTTATGTTTCTTACCCACCCAAGGGTCTCTATTTCTCTTGCTCAGCTTCGTCCATTTTCTCTCACTGCCCCCTATGCCTGGAATTCTCTTCCAGACCATTTGCAGACCACGAATTCAATTAGCCTTTAAAGCTCAACTGAAAACTTTTATTTTTCCTAAAGCTTTTAGAACTTGATTTTGATCTTACTTTTATACTGTTAGTTTTATTGTCCCCTGCGCCTGTTTGTGCCTTTCCTTTCTTATTGTTTTATTGTGATTTTTATCAGAATGTAAGCCTATGTGGCAGGGCATTGCTGTTTTATTGTCTTACTATGTATAGCACCATGTACATTGATGGTGACTATATAATTATTATTATTATTAATAATAATAATAATAATCCTCAGATCTCAAAACCAGGAGCTGATTCCATATAACCACACCATATGGTCCATTAAACATCTCACCACATACTATATACCAAGATCAGTTTTCAAATTGGCATGAATCTAAGCAGTTTTATTCTCAAAGTGCCTCACAAAATTATTACAGCAAGCTTCTGAGGGTTCTAACTTGATTTATCAGAGTAGATGACAACAAACTCTGGACCACTTGGAAAAATGCTGCCTGACAGCAACTTGAAGATGCCCTGGAGGCAGCAAAGTAAGCATTCCCTGCTTGCCCTGCCATGCAGTAGGGTGATTATGCACCCTTACATGTGTAGAGTTGGTGTCATGATAAGTGTTATGTCATTAATGCACTAGATGTTTCCCAGCATCTTTCATTGCCCAGAGCTCTCCAGGAAATCAGAGTTGCCAGATTCTGCAGTGCTGGACAAAGTACTAGGGTTGTCTGAGGAATCTGTTTGTGGGGTGGAGCTTGGTTTTTTGTTTTTGTTTTTTTGTGCCAACTCATCCCCCCCCCCCTCAACTCTGTCCTTTATTTTTGCCAGCTGGGCATGCAACGAGTCAAGCCAGCTGGCAGAGTTTTTTAAAAATACATATAACTGCAAAAATGCAGTTGTGAATAGTGCAATTTGCATGAAATTGTGGCTGTAAATGGTGGAATTACACCATCTACACCCACAATTTTGCACAAACTGTGCTATTGACAGCCACATTTTTGCACAAATGGCCATTTGGTCAAATAAGTTTTTTTTAAACCGAAAAGTTTCTGGATTTCTGGAATTTACCTGCAGCTCATCTTGCAAATGCAAGCCAAGTTGGGGGCATTGGAGGGATCTGTCGGGCTCCAAAAGGGCTGGATTTCCCACAACAGACATCCCTAGAAAGCACTTGGGAGCAATTATCGTGCCTAGGCCTTTGATAGACTTGCTGGCTTTAGTTACTGGAAATTCCCCTGGAGCATTCAGTAATTCATCAGATTCCATTAGTCTCTGTTGGCTTCCCCGTGAAGCCACCTAACATCTCACCTGCAGAGACATCATAATCAGCCTGATGTCCAGAACCTGCAGCTGTGTGCACAAATCAGGCCATTGCATATAACCGGTGCAGATTTTAAGAACTCTATCATCATCTTAATGCCAGAAATGGCATATTACTATTTCTCCTGTCATGTCCGATATTTCTTTTTAAAATGCCTTTGTTTTTATTAATTAATTATACAGCTTTGCAAGATTTACAAGGAAGCATTGAGTATTACCTCCTCTCCTGGAATGACACTGTCCACGACAATGCCAGGAAGATCCCTGCCGGTGAAAACCGTGCCTCTATTGGTGAACTGCATCCTAACACAGAGTATCAGATTTTGCTTCAGGTTTCCAATGGGATTCACAGCATCACCAGTGAGGCAGTGTATGTGACTACGTCAGATGGAGGTAGGTTTAGTATTGGGGGTTGCCTGGCTTAAAATCTGAGAATGAAATTGATTGATTTTTGTTAGGGCTGAGATCAGTCATCCTTCCATTATGAAATTTCCTGTGTAAAAGGAAAAAGGACTGTAACGCTAAAATGCTTAAGTGCTGGTTGTCATCAAGAGGCCGATCAATAAAAGGTCCCACTGAGACAGCAGCGCAAAGCTCTAATAGTGAATATTAACCCACTTTGTTCTCATCCTGCCCTGTTTACTACTCCCCATATACTCCATTTGGACTTGAATTCATGTCAATAAATGGAGGGATTTAAAAAGCAATGTTTTTTTAAAAAAGATTTGCCTTATGAAGCAGTGTCCTTTTGACATGACAGTCAACTGTTGGGCCATTCCTGAGTCACCAAAAATGGAAGGTGTAAATCTAGTCTTTGAGAGAATTTCCTTATGAGCCTATCTACATACGCAGGATAAAACACTTTGAAAACATTTTGAAAGCTGTATATGGAGTGTGTCCTGGGCCCCAACAGTTCTCAAAACTGTTATAAACCGTTTTAAACTGTTTTAAAGCAGTAGTGTAGATAGGCTGTATGACTCATTTCCAAGCCAGTTAGCAAGCGAGGTGTGGGTGGGGAGAGGGAGCGAGGGAGGGAGGGAGGGAGGGAAGAAAGAAAGAAAGCAACTTGTGAATCTGAAATGTGTTTGGAATGGCCTTTCTAATCCTTTTGGCTTTATAAAGTCTCATTATAAACATTATAATATCATTACCTCAGAAGCAAGTGTTCCAGGTCATTAGCAAAGCACTTTAAGTGGGGATTGCATTTCCTTCGCAATGCCAAAGGTCAGCCCCCTTTTGTTTATAAAATAGAACTCATTGCAAGTGCAATTTTTCAACTGGTTAAGATGGACTTGCCAGATTAAAAATAGGTCCTTTGCATAGCTATTTCTGACATGCTTAAATAATTTGTGTAATTTAACGCTAAGGAAGATTTTTGTTTTTTAAAAAAAAATTGCAAGGCTTCATCATTATCTATAGTAATCAACGTTCAAAATCATTTACATAATAACAGCAATGCACATTGCTTCACATAGCTCAAGTGACGAGTCCGCTAAAAGCCAGGGAAAAGTGACATTTCACCAAAGAGTGCGTTTTAGATTTTGCTTCAGAAAGAAAATTACCATGGGGGTATGTGAAAGATGAGGCCATAGCGAATGATTGTGGATGGGGCCACTCAGATAAGTGGATAATTTATCATTGTATCCCACTGGTCACATTTTTATGAAAGATGAAGGCGATGCTGGTGGTATAAAGCGCTTTACCACCGTCTCCCACTGTTTCTAACTGAGATTATAATAAGCCAATTTAGAGAGGAATACAGACAGTGATAGCTTCATCAGAAGCATGTAGATAAGCAGCAGACCCTTTGCTAAACCTAAATTTTAATCTGCATTTGGTTAAACAAGTGCTTTTACAGAGACAGCTGGAGCTTATTCAGTTTCTTCCTTTATTTCTAGAGCCAGAGGGCATGTTCCCTCCAGAGGTTGTCATCATCAACAGTACAGCTGTACGTGTCATCTGGACGTTGCCTTCAAACCCAAATGGTGTTGTCACAGAGTATTCTGTCTATGTAAATAATAAGCAATACGAGACTGGAATGAAGACGCCTGGGTCTTTTCTTTTAGGAGATTTGTCTCCATTCACTATTTATGATATACAGGTTAGAACATTTTTTCTCACTATATATTATGAATACATACATGGATGCATGGATGTTAACACACACCTACATAGTAATGTGCATACCTGGCGTTGTGTGTATGTGTGAGTCGTGCTTTTCATTGATATTTCAAGGAGGAATGATAAATAATCTACACAGAAGCATTGGTTGGAATGTATCTATTTATCTAGAGTGGAGATGCTTGATGAATTTGATCTTTGCAAATTCTGTTGCAAACTCACCCCTGTCCCAGCCTTCAGTTCTGGACTCCAAAAATGGGTTTAAAAATGCATACTTTAGGATAAAGTACTTTTATAAATTTGTATTTTGTGAGAAAAATCATTTTAAAAATTCCTATTTAAATACAAATATTTGTGCATTTGTTTTTTGTTTTTGTTTTTTTAAAATCCAGATTAATGGAGAAACAGGATGGAACACACTTATGGATGATGAACACATGCAAAACTGACACAGATCAGAAATAGGCTGATCAGCCCATCCCTAAATTTTACCGATTAAGTAGACACACAAACTAGATTATATTTTTAAATTATTGGAGGTATATATATATGTAACGGCCCCAAAAGCAATGTTTATTTTTGAGCAAATGCTTATTTTTATAGCTGAACAATGTATTCATAGTTTTTTTTCCCTTTAAGGGACACCAAAACTACATTTCCTCTGATCCTGTGATACTCAACTTACAATATATATTACAAAGACACAAAGATCCTACTCCTACTCATTAAAACAAAATTGCAATTGTTTTAGAAACATCAGGGCATGCATAATACATCAACCCAGATAAATAATGATATTGCATTCGTTAGCCTTTTATCATCTCCCCCCTCTTCTCTTTGTGGAACAGACTGATTTCAGCCAAGAAATCCTTGTCTTTTAAAAGTACTATTAATATTTAACACCTTTATTTTACCTCTTCCCCCCCCCTCTTTTTTCATTCACTTTAGGCTTCCCCCAAATCTATATGTAATTTTCAGGTCCTGAATGGACGTTTAAGGAAAAGCTTACAAATATTTTCCCCATAACTGAATCACATCTATTTCTTGAAGAGTATGTCGCTTTAATTGCAACTTTCCCTTTTTGTTTGTCTCACTCTGGCTTGGCTTAGTTTGAATTATGTATGGGGAGGTCGTAACTGTAATCATGTATACTTTGTCCTAAAATTTGCATCCAGTTGCAACGTGCCATAAATAAACGTCACCTAGAGGCACACCATAACAGATTTCTATGTTCCAGCCCCTCTGCAGCAGCAAGCTCTAATCCCCATGAATACACATATGACTTTCCAGTTTCTACATGGACACACATTTGTCTTTCCTCAACAGTAATGCAAATTCCAAGCGCTTTCACACTTTTGGGGCCTCCATATTAATTTACCGTAGGCATGTTATGTGTCCTGCAATATTAATCAGCTTGTTCTCCAGCTTCTCCTATTTCAGTATTAGCACCAAGTTTTGTGGCACTGATTTATAAGGTAAAATCCAAAGATTTAATTACTTGCTCTAATTTCTTGCCTTGCAGACTACATTCCTTTTCAAATCCTCAGCTTCCTAAAACATTTTCTAGATTTGTTTGTCTTGTTCTTTATCAGCACGTGTAGACATTCGTTGATTTGTACTTTTGTGTATTGAATGACCTTTTTGTTGCTAATGCAAAGGTGACATTATTAGTCTTTCTTTGGAGCTATTTAAAGTACTCCTAAGAACTGAGGAGTTGTATTTAGTCTCTCATCTTCAAAGTTCATCAAACATTAATACATCAGTGTGAAAGCTAATTATTACTATTTCAAAAAGAAAGGAACAGAAGGCAAGCTGGTAGATCCAGACAGGGTGAGCTGATAAGAATCTGAGGGGTATCCCAATCCTAAACCTATTAATTTGGAATAATTCCCTTACTGGGAATTCCATCATGCAAACATACCGTGCATACCCATTGTCTTTGGTGGGCACTGGCCAAGAAATGTCCATATGTGCAGAAGACATTTTTTGTTGAATTGCAGGATAGCTCCCCTTCATAAAAGAGAATGAGGAGCTTCTGTATATGTGGGGGAGGAGGGGGCAGAGATTTTGGATAGGGCTGTGCACCCCTCCTGATCTGGATCAGAATTCCAAATCGTGAGGTGATTCAGACCGAATTGGTCTGGAACCAAAGTGGGTCAAGATTGGTTCAAAGTGGAGCAGATTGATCTAAATTGCTTCAGCTCAATCCAGACAGTTCAGAAGCCCAGACAGCCTGGATGGTGCCACTGAGCAGCTGAACCTACCCAACAAGTGTATGAGCTCCCTGCTGCTTACTCAGATCCATCGCAAATGCCCGCGGTCATCCACCTCTTCAAGGGAGTCACCATTTTCTTTTAAAATGGTGACTTGTGTTTTCCATAAAACAAACCCTGCGCAAATGGCAGCCTTAAAGCAGCCATTTACGCAACATTTCAGGCAAATGCAATGGCCTCTGGAGCAGATTGGGGAGGTCCGTGCACAGCCCTAATATGGGCCTAATATATTTAGCATTTGTCATGCACATTTTAGGAGTTCCTGGGCTCCCCCCTCAGTGTTTGTTTCCATGATTAGCCACAAGATACTTTTATATAAACTAGTTTAACTCTGGGTTAACTTGGCTAAGGGAATCTTGCCCTTTCTTGACAGAGCTTAGAGTGTGCTATGCATGCGTTTATTTCATTTTATGCTCACAGTAATCATCTTGAGATAAGTAAGAATGATGGACAGGATCAGTTGATAAATTTTGCCCAGATTAAACACATTGTGTTTACAATTTATTCTAATTTAATCAAGCAACCAGTGTCCTGCACCTGATGAATTTATTGTGATATTTTTTTGGTATGTTCTTTTCCACAAACATTATGGGACATTGTCTGTTTTAGTGTTTTCTGTGACAGGTGAACTCAGACTATGTAGGGATAGGCTATAGATTACATTTAACCATCCCATTCTGTGTACTGCAGTGTGCAAAACCTAGACTAACATGCTTGCCTAGATGTTACATCACAGCAACTAGAGTTTCTGCAGTAAATGTATCAGATCAGGCACTAAGTCACAAGTGCACAATCTACAGCCTCCCAAGAGGGCCCCCAAATTTCCACCATATTCCCCCATCACTGATTTCCTTGTTGCCTGTATTATCCATTTTCTGCCCCAGAAATCCTTTTACAGATTGCTGTTTTCCCACTACAGCGAGGAAAGAGTGATCTGTGTAAGGATAGCTGGGATGTTTATGTCTGAATGCAAGTGTGTGTGCGTGCATGGGCATATGTGAGTTCATATGTGTGCAGCCCCCAACCTCTGACCCAACATTAGCCTTGGGGCTGAAACAGTTTGCATCCCCCTGTACTAAGAAGTAACAGTATTTTCTTGCAATCATCATTCAAAATGGAAGTCCTTACCATCACACTGAACTCAGTTCTACTAAGGTTGTACTCATGCGTTAACTTTACTGAATAGTTAAAACAATATTTCCTTATCCCCTCCCCTAATTATTCTAGGTTGAAGTCTGCACAGTATATGCTTGTGTGAGGAGTAATAGAATCCAAATTACAACTGTTGAAGATGAACCAAATGAGTTAGCAGCACCACGGATTCATGTCCTTAGTCCAAGGTATTAAAGCATTTTTTTTTCTTAAATCAGAAGAGCCGGTGGTAATAAAAAATAGACAATTATTTTGTTATTCAAGCTGTAAAACATTTGTTGTCTGCACTACGGGTGTCAGAAGAATCCAGTTTGGTGATGGACCTTGGTGAGCTTTCACTAACTCAGACCACCTGGACACCAGCTTATGGATCCCTTAACTGGCTCAACTTGGTAAATGCTAGGTCGGGCAAGCTTGCGGTTTCCTACCCTTTTTGTGTGTGCAAATTGAGATTTGCGCAATTGCAGAAATGTACAAATCCACATGTGCAAATCCAAATTTGGGCAAAATCGCAGGTGGGAACATTTACAGAAATTGTGATTTGTGCAAATCCGCGGTTGTAAATAGAGCAATTTGTGCAAAACTCCAGGCATAAACGATCCTTTGCACCTGCAATTTCACACAAATTGTGCTATGTACAACCACGAATTTGCGCAAAACATGATTTCCACAAATGTCCCCACCTGCGATTTTTGCACAAAATCGTGGCTCATGGATTTTAAAAAAAGTTGCAAACTCTCACCAGGTGACCACAGAATGTTTGGTGGCTCACCCCACCTACCTGCCTTGTCTGGCAACTAGCAGGTATCCGGCAAGCAGAGCACAAACAGGATGCAGGGGAATTCGCCCATCCCTAGCTTTGCACAAAGTTCCAAAATGAAGAAGGAAGTCTGCAATGAACAAATGAAGCCGCCTTCTACTAAGTTACATTATCGTTCTAACTAGCCCAGTATTGTCTAGTCCAGGACTGCATAATATATTTCAGCTTCAGGGCTGAATTCCATTCCAGTGGTAGGTGCGGCCAAAGGCAAAAGGGGTGGAGCCAAAATACCAGTATGTTTTAGCTTAAAGCTCTTACTGCCATTAACTATATCTTAGGAAAAACATTTCAATCATTTAGAATAGGGGAAAATGTGCAAAGGCTAGGAAGTCACCCAATGATCTGTGGTTGGGGGAGAAACCACGGGGTGGGGGTAGGGTGTTTTGGGGACCCTGGAGGGCAGGATTTGGATCTTGGAGGCCTAGATTTGGGCCCAAGAACTGAAGTTCTGCACCCCTGGCCTAGTCTGTCCAGCAGTGTCTTAAGGATGGATGATAAATTTATTTCAGTTCATTTTTGACCAGAATTTCCCAATTCACACCTGCTGGGCTGAACACAGACCTGACCGCAACTTGTGCTCTGAAATCTATACATTTCTCAGCTTGCAATGCAATTTACCCAACCCCCCCCCCCCCCAAAAAAAAAAAGCTTTGGAATAAGGTGCATATTTGAACAATGCACACAAACATAGTTTAACTATTGGAAGAAAAATGTATACATTTCTTCTAGTTTAAGGATTTGTGCTCATATGCTTTCCTAATGTAACCATTCTTGTACACATTTTTTGATTGGGGAATATCATTGCACAATACTGAGAAGAGCAAAAAATGAAAGATAATTGCATTCTATTTCACGTATTAATTTGGAAGCCATAAATTAGCTGGGTCATATTAAAATGCAAACCAAATGGATTTCTCCCTCATCCTTATATGCAATATGCTTGGGGATCCGCCTGAGCTTTACCGAGCTTCACTGCAGGTAACCTAAGGCCTCCAGCATTGCATAAAATTGATATCATGACTCCTTGGCATAGCCAGGACCTTAGGGTATGAAGAGCAAAATATAATTTGGTCTCAGGGAACTGCCCTAGGCCAGTGGAGGCTGGTGGCTCCGATGCCATGAGGCAGTGAACTTTCTCTGTGTTTCAGTCAGAACAAGTCAGAACTCTACAGGAGCTATCCAAGATGCTGGAACTATTTTGAGGTTTGGGTTCAGCACCTTGGATAGCTCCTTTGGCATTCTGACTGGTTATGACCTAATTCACCATCCCACTGAGATCAGAGCTGCAAGCCTCCACTGCCCCAGGCTATGATAGGCCTCCAATGCCACTCCCAAAGCAAACGTGAAACCCACCTATCAGATTCTAGAAAACTGGCTCAAAATATTGCAGGGACAAAATTCTACAGCATTAGCTATTTGCTAAACCAGCAATTCACACCTTATACTTCCTCCTGCATGGTTTGTCAGTATGGCAGAGGGCTTCCAAAACCAAAATGTTATTGGGGTGGGTGGGAAGAGATGAAAGTTGTCCATGTGGAACCCCTATCTATGTTAATGCAGCCCGTTTTTCAAATGCCTTGTCAATTTCATCTCTACAATGAAGCAGCTTCTCTAGACTTGCCATAGATGTTGCTGGAAGAACCTCATGAGTCATGCATCCAGCTGCCCACAACCTTCTTTTTTTACAAAAACGGAAAATAAATCAGATAGATTTGGATATAAAGAGGGTCCAGGATAATTATCCACACCAACAGAATTATAATATGTGCACTGAAAATAAATTCTTACATGACTGCCATTTCCCTAATGTATATGCACATACATGTTTTTGATCTTGTATTCCCTTCTTCATCTTTTTCTTATTATTTCAAAAGCAAAAAACCAGACTGGAAAAACAGCTGAATAGTGACAAATACAGTCATTCTTTTCCTAAAAAGATCCATGAGTGCCAACATTTCCAAAAGAGAGGCTATAACTAATGGACATCCATTGCCAAGACATTTATCAAAATTATGGCATGTTTATTACACTTTTGGCAGAGATTGGATTTAGCTTGTTTCTTGCTAGGGGGAGAAACATCTCTGTTAAGTAACTAAAAATCTAACATCTAAATCTTCAGAAATATGCCAACAAAATGGATTTTACTCCTATGTTCTTTCAAAGGAGCTTCTATCTCTTCACACATTTTCTCTGAATTCTTTGTTCTTTGTCCATGCAAAATGTAATTGCAAGATGAAATTAAGCATGTTATTTTTCTGACACATAAACAGAGCTACTCAAAGGTTGTTTGAGAAGAATTCAATTCTGGAACCCATATGTCCCCCTGGCTTACATTGACACATGCCTTTGTCTGTAATAGAAGGAGCACTTTTGCATGCCTCTGTTATTATATGCAGACTAAAAATGTCATAATGCACAAATGCAAAAATATCAAAAATACCTTTGGGTTTTGTATAATCTGCTCAACCAGAAACAGACTTTCTCCATTGCCTTCCTTTACATGTCATATTATCATCAGCTGTTCTTATATCCCAAAAGAATACTAACTACTGATCGATTGCCCGGACATGTCTGGCTGTGGCCTACACATGCCCTGGGTAGTTCATTTATTTGCCACGGTGGATTTGCTAGAGTGGAATTTAATCAATAGCTAATTCATTAATTCTGGTCCTCGAGTATGTAGGGACTGTGCAGTATAAAAATGGCTGGCTGGTTTCAACTTTGATTGAAATATGACAAACGCTACAGCTGACAGCTTCAGCAGCATGTGAATTTTTCTTATTTATTCTCCATCAAGGAATAGGTTCGAGGGGAAACTCACAGATTGTATAAACAAGATGATGTTTTAATACGTATCTGCCAATGGTGGAAAAGTATGATTTCTAGGTGAGACCCACATGAGGAGATGGCAATACAACACACATCCTGCTCTCTCTCTCTCTCTCTCTAGTAACCCTTCCACTTATGAATCTGGGTGTTGTGCATACGTTATTTTTGTTGTTGCTGTTCTGGAGGTGGTGTGTTGGTGGCAGTAACTTTCAGGAAATACTATAGGACAATATCATTATAGCTATCATACAGAGCATGATGGATACAGAGCATAATGTTCCCTTCTTTATCATTAAACCAGACTTGGACCACACCACCCTTCATATCGAGGACATCTGTTGGATATGTTGGCTGGACTATATTGAGACCCATGTACACCATCATTTAAATAATGAATAAACCATGGATGGGCTGAACAAGCAATTTTTTACATAGCCAGGATTTCCCAAATATTGGCTCGCCACTCATCTCATGCCCAATTCCCATTCACATCTGCAGTTGCTCCTCACTCTATGTGGATGGGCAAATTGGGCAAATTAAGCAGCTATAGAGCACAAAACTTTCCCATTTGATTTGCACAAATTTCCTAAATTTACACAAATTTTCAACGTGTACATAAATTTCCAACATGTACATAAATTTCCTAAATTTCCTCTATAGATTAAAGCGGGGCTCATTCAGTCAATGTGGTGAATTTTTTTACAAATTATGAAATTTATGAAAATCAAGCATGAGCACATGTTCAACATTTAGGAACATTTTTGAAGAACCTTTTCTTGTATTTGTGATCGCATTCAAAGTTGCTAAGAGGCATGTTTTGCAAGTAAAAATGAAACCATATATCCCTAAAATAAACCCAGAGCAATAATAAGTAGGATTCTATGGCAGGAAACAACAGGAAGAGTTCAAGAGGGATGTGATTTCCTAAAAATTAGATAGTAAATGTGCAATCAGAAACAATCCTGGTGATGGGAGGGGGGGGTGGAAGTCTACAGAAGAAGCTAATGGGGCCACACAAAAAACTTAGCCATTATCTGAAAAACAAAAAGGGCACATATAAGAGGTAGAAGAAGGGGCAGATCACTAAGGAATTGTACAGACAGTTAGCCCAGAATTGCAGAGATGATGTCAGGAAGGCTAAAGCTTAGATTGAACTCAGATTGGTAAGGGAAGCTAAAAATAATAAAAATGACATAATCAGATATGTTCAAAGTAAAAGAAGGATGAAAGTAATAATAGACCACAGAGATGGCAAAATGCTGACAAGCGACAAAGAAAAGGCAGGACATCTCAACCCCTATTTTCAGTCTTCTCTGAATGGAGACTTTTTGAGTCTTTTCAGTCTTCTTTGAATGGAGGATCCACATCCCAGGTTGAATGAGGAAGAGTGTAGTTTAAGATTGACAGAAAGATGATCAAGGAATATTTAAGTACCTTACATAGATTCAAGTCTCCAAGTCCAAATGAAGGGAATCCCAGGGGGCTTGATGGAGCTGACAGATCAATTCTCAGACCTTCTATCTATTATCTTCAAGAAATTCTGGAGAACAGTTGAAATACTGGAGGATTGGAGAAGGGCAAGTGTCCCCATTTTCAAAAAGAGCAAATATGTAGATCTGGTGAATTATAGACTAGCCAGTCTGATGTTAATATCTGAGAACATTCTAGAGTAGATTATGAACTGCTCAATTTTTCAGCATCTTGTTGCTAATGCAATGATCACTGGAAGCCAACATGGATTTGTTGAGAGCAAGTCCTGCTAGACTAATTTTATGTCACATTTTGATCGAGTAACTTCCTTAGTAGATTAGTAAAGAGAGCCAGTGTGGTGTAGTGGCTAGAGCGTTGGACTGAGAGTCAGGAGATCCAGGTTCTAGTCCCCACTCAGCCATGGAAGCTCGCTGGGTGAATTTGGACTAGTCACAGACTCTCAGCCCAACCTACCTCACAGTGTGGTTGTTGTGAGGATAAAATGGAGAGGAGGAGGATTATGTATGCCACCTTGGATTCCATGGAAGAAAAAAAGGATATAAATGCAATAAATAAATAAATTGTGGAAATGCTGTGGACATAATATATCTTGACTTCAGCATGTAGATCCACTGCTGGCTGGAGAACTGTACTCAGAGAGTACATGCCAATTGTTTCTCATCAAAGGAGGTATCAAGTGGAGTGCCTCATGGCTTCACCCTGGGCAAGCTCTGTCTTATGATTCTGGCTTGTTAGGAGAGCAACAAGTCAGAGATCCTGGTTTGGACACAATACTACACAAACCACAGATGTAAGCCTCCTGGTTTGTCTAGCTACTCCCACTGGCAGAAGTGTGAGTGATTGGGCAGCATGCACCAGCGTTCTTTAGCATTCTAGCTTATTGTTATCTGTGAACCAATCCACAAGCTTTTGAAATATGGCTGCAGTCACTTCTTCATAGCATCACTGATTTCAACAGGACTATTTTGGGAGGAGTGTTCCATCTCACCTTAATTTGTCTTGTGCAAAAAGTTTTTTAAAAACCAATATGGGACACCCCATGTCAAAAGGATTATATGATCGAACACTTTCATTTACCCTTTATTTGTTTCCCTTCAAGACAATATACACTGGGATGTAGATGAAGTCTTTGAATCATTTTAAGGATTAAGCCTTTCTTTCTTTCTTTCTTTCTTTCTTTCTTTCTTTCTTCTCTTTTTATATGTTTGTCAGTAAATCATTTATATGTAAGGATTTTTTTCCTTGAGTATGCAGTGAATATAAAATAGACTTCTACAGACTATGGCATTAATTCAGCAAGTCAGATGAAGACTTCAGAATAATAATGGTGACTCTACAAGTAACCTGTGAAGTTATCCCTTCACAGGTGACATTAATTCTTCCCCTACAGATTGTTATTGTTATGTGTTCCTCTGTTTATACCTTAAGGTAGTGAAATAATAGATCACTGTGTTATTTTTATTCTGTAAAGATGTCAAAGTTTATCTCAGCTGCTGCTGTCTGAACATAACTCTCTAACTTTAAATGAATGCTAATTTACAATGTCACCAAGTATTCTGACAGCAGCCATGTAATTGGGCTATAATGCTTTCTAAAATGATCCAGCCAAAGTTAAGCATTCTTAAGTCTGACTTTTCAATGGGAGAAATTTAAGTGTGTGCTTAAGTCTTAAATGAACTAAGGGAGGCTACTTTTGGCTGGTTCATGCCCATGTTGTAATTTTGCCCTGTAACACCAGAGATGCAAATATATGCAGAACTTCCTACGTATGAAATCTGATGTTATTACGAAGGAACTGTGGGTTGGATCTAATCGTTACATAAGTGGAAGTCCGCTCATGAAATGGGAATTACCTGTTCTTTCTGTAGTAATGGCCACTATATTTAGGTTCTCCTTTAAAACCAGGCACTCCAATTCAACCAGTTTGGCTCAAAGTCTTCCAGCATTAGCATAGAAACACCAAAACATGGTGTTCTTCCCCAGATGTCTCTGGCGTGTTGCTCTCCTGCTATGGCACTTAGGCCTCTTTGACTGGCTAGCATGTGCCACCATGTGTTCATTTCCTATTTCTTCCCTGTCTCTGTTTGGGCAATTGGAAATATTTTCATCTTCATCTCTTAGGGATGATTCAACATGAACTGGATGCTTCCCAGCTCCTGTTAGCTCTCTCCCAGCGTTCAGGTTAAAAGCTACTCTGCCACCTTTTTATGTTCGCACCAGCAGTTGGTTCCATTTTGATTCAAGTGAAGCCCATCCCTCTTGTTCAGGCCCACTTTGTCAGAAAAATGCTCCCCAGATGAAATCTGAACCCCTCCTCCCTACACCATTGTCTCACCTATACATTTAGATTATTCAGCTTTGCCGATCTAGTTGCCCTGAGCATGGAACAGGCAGCATTTCAGAGAAAGCTACCTTGACGACACTGGAGTTCAACCTCCTACTTAGCAACCTAAATTTGGATAGCAGGACCTCACAATTACATTTCCCCCATGTCATTGGTACCAACATTGACCATGACAACTGACTCCACCCTAGCACTATCTACAAAGCTATCTAGATAGTATGTGATATCTGCAACCATCATAACAGGCAGGCAATTTACCATGTGGTCTACATGCCCATCATAAACCTAGCTGTCTATGTGTCTAATGATCAGATCTCCCACTGCCACAAGCCCCCCATCCACGAGAGGATATTCGTTCATCTTCCAAGAATGGGTCCCTTCTAAGGGATCATTTCCCTCTTTCTCAGAATGGCATCCTCCTTCCCCGACACCCCTGTTCTCCATGACAGCAGAGGAGCTGTCATCCAGAGATTGGGACAATGCTGTTAGGTCCCCAAAGGTCTTGTCCACCAACCTCACTGCCTCTCTTAGCCGTTCCAGGTCAGTAACCTTGGGTTCTAGGAAACAAACTTGTTACCTGAGAACCAGGAGCTCATTACATCAAACACTCTCCCATGACTTCTGTCCAGTTGGCAGACAGTAATACATGTGGCACTCAGTGCAATACACTAGATAGCCTCGATACCCAGCTGGCTTTCTACCTTCATAAATGTGTTTTGCTGTTGCTATTTTTGGGTTACTTCACCTGGAAAACTAAGTTATTTATTAGAAGAAGGTGAGAAATGTATTTATAGTTATTTATGTATAGTTATTTATTTACAGGGGAAAGCTGTTTCACCATTGGTTCCATTATGCTGGCAGAATGACACCAATGGATACAACCCAGTGTAACTATTTAATTATTGACACTTTCATTCAGGTGTGTTTTGGTAACAAATCAAATGCATATTCTGGGAATTCAGAATTGGATGAAAAAATTGAATCTTGAAATTTAAATCACCAAGCTCAGTGTTAGTAAACCAGTCTTGATGTGGTAGATCTCCGATTAGACTCTCCCACACATTTCAGTTTGTTAATTAGCACCCCCAATGAGCTACTTGGAAGATTAGGAAATGAGATGCTCTTGAAAATAACATTTAACCCTGTCCTCTCATGTCCTTTACTAGATGTGAATGCATCTTCCTGATTAGTTCCATAAGGGGAAAAAAGGGGAAAAGAAAATAGAACATTTGATCATTTTACACAATTATGAGATGGGATGGTAACTAGGGGTGTGCATCGGATTGGATCCGATCCACGATACGAATCCGATCCGCCCCAAAATTGGAAAAATCCGAACCGATCTGACCAACCCTCCAATCCGATCCAATCCACCGAGGTCTGATCCGGATCGGAAAAAATCGGCGGATCAGACGCCATTTTGAATGCTTTTTCCAATAGCCAAGTATTGTGTTACAAAAACACCTATAACTTTTTCATTTTTAAAGATAGAAGGATGAAACTTGGGCACTTTGTAGATGGGCTAGGGGTAGTTATCTGTGAGAAATTTCAGAAAGATTGGTGCATGCATGTTGTGGCAATTAATTTTTTAATAAATAACCAGGAATGCCTATAACATTTTCATTTTTAAAGTTTCACACATGAAACTTTGCCACATTGTAGGTGGTTCCTTGGGACCTAAGTGTGTGAAATTTCAGAAACGTAGGTGCTTGCCTTGTGTGGCAATTAATTTTAGAAAAATGGGTAGTAGTGGGGTAAATACAGTTATGCCTCCAACTTTTTTATTTTTAAAGATACAAACAGGAAACTTGGGCACATTACAGGTAACACTTTGCTTGATATGTGTGTGAAATTTCAGAAAGCTAGGTCCAGGCATGTGGTGGCAAGGTATTTTTGAAACAATGAGGAAAGAAACTCCTATAACTTCTTTATTTTAAAAGTTAGAAGTCTGAAAGTTGCTCACTTTGTAGATGGGTTAGGGGTAGTTATCTGTCAGAAATTTCAGAAAGTTAGGTCGAGGCATTTGGTGGCTACGAATTTTTTAGATTAAAAGTTATAGAAGTTTTTCCACAGAGGCTTGGGCTGTCAATTGCACCACCCCCTCCCCCCGCCTCCCCCTCCCTTTTTTATCTGTCAAAACTCCGTGTTGTTGTAACTTTTAATCTAAAAAAATCGTAGCCACCAGGAGCCGAGCACGGAGGAGGAGGAGGAGGAGGCAGCAGCGCCCCCTTCTTCTCTGCCTGGGATGGGTGGGTAGGGGGGAGACAGAGCTGCCTCCTCCCCCTCCGTGCTTGGCTCCTTTGTGCGCGCCTCCTTCTTCTCCGCCTGATATGGGTGGGTAGGTGGGAGACAGAGCTGCCTCCTCCCCCTCCGTGCTCGGCTCCTCCGTGTGCGCCCCCTTCTTCTCCACCTGGGATGGGTAGGTAGGGGGGAGACAGAGCTGCCTCCTCCCCCTCCGTCCCTCCGTAAAGTAAAGAAGCCCTCCAATGCCCATGCCTTTCCCCGAGCCATTGCCTACTGGAGCCCCTTTTCCCATCCCTGAACGAAGCCCCCCAGACCCAACTTGACAGCATCAGCTCTTCTAGGGGAAAGGGGGGGCAGAAGACGGGCTGTCAACTCAAGAATACTGTCAGGAGCTGGGGGGACCTGAACAGGTTTCTGACGGGTTTAGAAGCTATGCTTCTAAAATTCATCACACATGTGAACCAAAGTGGTATGTCTAATGTGGAGAAATTTCAGACACATAGCTTCAAGCATGTAGTGGCAAGGTATTTTTGAAACAATGAGGAAAGAAACGCCTATAACTTTTTTATTTTAAAGTTAGAAGTTTGAAAGTTGCTCACTTTGTAGATGGATTAAAGGTAGTTGTCTGTCAGAAATTTCAGAATGATAGGTCCAGGCATTTGGTGGCTATGATTTTTTTAGATTAAAAGTTACAGCAACACGGCGTTTTGACAGATAAAAAAGGGAGGGGGAGGCGGGGGAGGGGGTGCAATTGACAGCCCAAGCCTCTATGGAAAAACTTTTGTAACTTTTAATCTAAAAAATTCATAGCCACCAAATGCCTGGACCTAACTTTCTGAAATTTCTGACAGGCAACTACCCCTAACCCATCTACAAAGTGAGCAACTTTCAGACTTCTAACTTTTAAAATAAAAATGTTATAGGTGTTTCTTTCCTCATTGTTTCAAAAATACCTTGCCACCACATGCCTGGACCTAGCTTTCTGAAATTTCACACACATATCAAGCAAAGTGTTACCTGTAATGTGCCCACGTTTCCTGTTTGTATCTTTAAAAATAAAAAAGTTGGAGGCATAACTGTATTTACCCCACTACTACCCATTTTTCTAAAATTAATTGCCTCACAAGGCAAGCACCTACTTTTCTGAAATTTCACACACATAGGTGCCAATGTACTTCCTTCCAATGTGGCAAAGTTTCATGTGTGGAACTTTAAAAATGAAAAAGTAATAGGCATTCCTGGTTATTTATTAGAAAATTAATTGCCACAACATGTATGCACCAATCTTTCTGAAATTTCTCACAGATAACTACCCCTAACCCATCTACAAAGTGCCCAAGTTTCATCCTTCTATCTTTAAAAATGAAAATGTTATAGGTGTTTTTGTAACACAATACTTGGCTATTGGAAAAAGCATTCAAAATGGTGTCCGATCCGCGGATCGGACATCCGATCCGCGGATCGGGATCGGATCGGATCCGCCCAACCTCCGATCCGATCCGACCCCCCAGGTCTGATTCCGATCCGCTATCCGATCCGATCCGGGGGGTCAGTGCACATCCCTAATGGTAACTGCAGGAGGAATTCTGGGAATAGAGGTGACAAGTGCCAGTTAGTCCCAGCCAGACTGGTGGAGAGTACCTTGTCTCTAGGAATGGGGGTGAAATATGTTTAGTTTGCATATTTCTTACTTCCTGAATTAGTACATGAACTGGAACACAATTATCCTTTGGTTTTTGTACTTCTTTAAATTTTGCACTGCAGTTCTCCGATTTTTAAAAAATGAATACAGTCAGGAAAATTGCATACAAAGAGACATACATTAGGGGAAAGAATTTGAAAAAAATGTGCATATTAGGGGCAATTGCAAAAAATTGTACAGATTTTCTTTCTGACTTAAAAAAGAAATTGTAAACTGATTGAGAAATAGAAAATAACAAACTTATGCTTGAAAAAGGCAAAAATTATATAAAGGAAAACACACAGATTTGTCCATCCCTACTCACCTCTCCCTGTAATGCACGGTAATGACAGAGACAGGTCTGGCAATTTGTCTCCACAGAACTGGTGGAGATGGCCTCTCAGTCTCACTTCATGGAATGGCTGCTGATGTTCTGGAGAGAGGAGAGTTAATCTCAGCTGAGCTGATGGAGAGGGCCTCTCTGACTCACTTCATAAGAACAGAAGAAGAGCCCTGCTGGATCAGACCAAGGGTCCATCTAGTCCGGCATTCTATTCACACAGTGGCCGACCAGCTGTCAACCAGGGACCCACAAGCAGCACCCTCCCACCGATGTTCCCCAACAACTGGTCTATATTGGCTTACTGCCTCTAATACTGGAGATAGCACAAAGCCATTTACAACTAGTAGCCATTGATAGCCTCCTCCAGGAATTTATTCGACCCCCCTTTTAAAGCCTTCCTTTTCTGATGCAGTCAGGCGGAATGGATGCTGAAGCAGACAGTTCTGGCAGAGGTTTTCTCCAACCGTCCCAATGTGGAGCAATTTTTACTTTGGGGAGGCATGTCCCCTTGGTTGACAGACAGGTTTTCCAGCACAAGTGACACTAAGGGGAGGAACATCCCCACAGCTCCCAGACCAACTCGTTCTGGCTTCCCAGCAGAAGGTTCCTGACTGTGAGCCTATCTACACTACAGCTTTAAAATGGCTTAAAACAGTTTAAAACGGTTTATAACAATTTTGAGAACTGTTGGGGCCCAGGACACACTCCATATACAGTTTTCAAAACATTTTCAAAGTGTTTTATCCTGCATGTGTAGATAGGTTCTGTGTCTGAGCCGTTGTGACACTGTTTGAATCTTATTTCAGCAGCTTCTTTTTCCGGTGGGAGAGAATCAGGCTTTCAGGCAGGAACTCAGACCATGCTTGGTTGCACCCAAACGCCAAAGAATGTTGCAGACAAAAGATCACCACAGAGGGGAGAAATCCTTCCTCTCCTGGTGCAGCTTCCTGTGCTTGGATTCTCCCCGTCCTACACAGAGAGGAAAAGCAGCAGGTGCTGAAGAAAAAGAGGTTACTGAGCTCTTGTGTTCTGCTGCACATCTTCCATCACTCCCCTGCCTTCAGGCAGGAGCAAGGCAAAGCAGCTGGTCAGCCACAGTGACACACACTGCACTTCGCTTGGCTGTACCTCATGGTGTTCCACAGCATCTCTCAACAGCCAGACACTATTTTAAATGCAATGTCAGTCGTGTGCCCAGTCACCACTTAGGGGACAGTATTCCACCCCTGGTTCATTGGCTTGCGGCAGCCATAAAGTGGCATCCAGCAGCAGCCCACAGAGGCAAAGAGAGCAGTGACATAAGTAATACTTCCAAGGGTTTACTGGAGACTCTCCTGTTTTCCTGCTTTTTTCAAAGTTGTTGCCATCAGTGTAGTTGCTCTAGCCTGCTTTTCCCCTTCAGTGCTTCAGAGAGGCAGAGCAGATAAATGGGAGAAGGATGGCTGAGGAAACAGCTCCCCCTTCCCCTCATGAGGTGCAAGAACCAAACAGCAGGCCTGAGGCCTATAAAATGTGGTAAAGAGTATTCAAACAGCACTGATAATGAATTGAGGGGTTAACATTTGATAGGCTGACCATATGAAAAGGAGGACAAGCCTCATGTAACTTAACAGTTGTAGAGAAAAGGGAATTTCAGACAGTGTCATTTGTATGCAATTAGTTCCTGATGAAATTCCCTCTTCATCACAACAGTTAAAGTTGCAGGGGCCCTGCCTTCTTTTGTATATGTTCTTTGTTGTAGGTGAATTTTACAGCCCGCAACTTAGATATTCAAAATCCAGTAGGATCTCAAATGTTTCTTTTTCTTCCATGTGCACTTTTCAGTGCACTTATACAGTTAAATGTTTTTTTCTTGTGGTATATTATATATATATATATATATATATATATATGTATGTATGTGTGTGTGTGTATCTATATATGTGTATCTATATACGTATATGTATATATGTGTGTGCATATATATATTAGGGGTGTGCACGGACCCCCCGGATCAGATCGGGACCCGGATCGGGACCTCCAATTTTGTCCCGGATCGGATCGGACAAAATTGGAGGCCCCCCGGACTGGATCGGGTCCGATCTCAATCCAAAAATCGGAACTTCCAATTTTTGGATCGGCCACCATTCCCCCCCCCCCCATAGACTTGCATTGGGGGAAAGAAAGCTTTCCCCAATGCAAGTCTATGAGGAAAAAATGGCGGCGGGTGGGTGAGGGGGTCCTAACTCCCTCCCCCCGGGGCCGTCTGCTGTGGTAAGCTCCCTCCCCCATGCGCCTTACCCCCCAGGGCCGTCTGCTTCCATCCGCTGCGCCAGTGGATGGAAGCGGATGACCCCGGGGGGGGTAAGCCCCCTTCCCCTCCCCTGCTTACCTTTCCTGGCTGTCCGCTCCCGTCTGCCGCTGGCCGCTACTGCAAGTGGGCTTCGTGGCCTGCCCCTAGGTAGCGTGCCAGGTGATGATCACCTGGCGTGCTACCTAGGGGCAGGCCGCGAAGCCCGCTCGCAGTAGCGGCCAGCGGCGGACTGGAGCGGATGGCCATGGAAGATAAGCGCGCCACGCGCACCCCTCCCCCCTGCCTCCTGCCCCCTGCTTACTTTACCTGACCGTCTGCTCCCGTCCGCTGCCCCCTGCCCGTTGCCCACTGGCGCCCGCCAATGGAAGCGGACAGCCCCGCTAGGGAAGCCCCCCCTTGCTGTCCGCTTCCATTGGCGGCCGCCCGCTGGCGCCCGCCAATGGAAGCAGTGGCAGGCGTCAGCGGGCGCCCGCCGATCCGCCGATCCATCCGATCTGGATCGGAACCTTTCTGGATCGGATCGGATTAGATCAGCCGATCCAGCGGTGAGATCGGAAATCAGATAAATTGGCTAATTTTATCCAATTTCCCCCTGGATCGGATTCGGATCGTGGATCGGATCCGATCCAGTGCACATCCCTAAAAGAAAAAAACATTGAATTGTATAAATATATAGACACATAGGGATGTATGAGAAATTTGTTTCAGTTCATTTTTGATCAGGATTTGCCCAGTTCGTACCTTTTGGATCAAGCACAGAGTTGGAAGCAATCTGCGGTCAACATCCATACATTTTCGATTTTCCAATGTGATTCACAGACCTAAAAAAATTCCTAATGTAAGTGTTCCATAATGATATTTCCCAAGAAGGCACGTTTTTATTTTGGCATGTTCAAAGCTCCATTCCATTGCAACAATGTTAAGGGGATACCTGTATGGATGTAGGTTTTAGCAGAATCTGAATTAAAGTGTGGATATTAATGTTTTTGTTGCTCTAGGTCACTGCAGATTAACTGGTCATCACCAGGACAACCAAACGGTATTATCCTAGGATACAGTCTGTTGCGTGTAGCTCACCGTCAGTGCACTATGGCACAGCAGCTATCAAAACACCAAAGTTGGGGATCATGTCTGCCTTTGGAATGTGATATCCATGAAAACATCTGTGGAGGATTGTGCTATAATCCACAATTTAAGGTAACATCAAACCATTATTTTGACCTTTAAGCCCTTAAACAGTCTGGGACTTGGATATTAGGGATGTGCACTGACCCCCCGGATCGGATCGGATAGCGGATCGGAATCGGACCTGGGGGGTCGGATCGGATCGGATCGGATAGTGTGTCGGATCGGATCGGATCCGATTCCGATCCGCGGATCGGATTTTCCGATCCGGATCGGACGCCATTTTGAATGCTTTTTCCTATAGCAAATTATTGTTTTACAAAAACGCCTATAACTTTTTCATTTTTAAAGATAGAAGGATGAAACTTGGGCACATTGTACACTGGTTAGGGATAGGTATCTGTGAGAAATTTCAGAAAGATTGGTGCATGCAGTTTGTGGCAATTAATTTTTTAATAAATAACATGGAATGCCTATAACTCGGTCATTTTTAAAGTTACACACATGAATCTTTGCCACATTGTAGGTGGTACCTTGGGCCCCACGTGTATGAAATCCCAGAACCGTGGGTGCTTGCCTGGTGTGGCAATGAATTTTTGAAAAATGGGTAGTAGTGGGGTAAATGCAGTTATGCCTCCCATGTTTTTATTTTTAAAGATACAAACAGGACACTTCGGCACATTACAGGGAACACTTCCCTTGATATGTGTGTAAAATTTCAGACAGCTAGCTCCAGGCATGTGTTGGCAATGAATTGTTGAAAATTGGGTAGCAGTGGGGTAAAATACAGTTTTGCCTCCCATTTTTTTATTTTCAAAGATACAAACGGGAAACTTTGGCACATTGCAGGGAACACTTCACTTCCAATGTGTGTGAAATTTCCGGAAGCTAGGTGCAACATTTTAGTGGGAAACGAACGTTTATTCATGGCATTTCACATGGGATTTATGGGTTGGTTTGAAGAGCTACCAAGCTCTAACTCGCTCACATGGCACAGGACCTATGCCCGCTCAAACGCTGAAAATTTCACAAACTTTGGTGCAATGCTTTAGTGGGAAAATAAAGGTTTATTCATGTTATTTCACATGGGATTTATGGGTTGGTTTTAAGAGCTACAAAGCTCTAACTCGCTCACATGGCACAGGACCTATGCCCGCTCAAACGCTGAAAATTTCACAAACTTTGGTGCAATGCTTTAGTGGGAAAACAAAGGTTAAACTTTATTATTTTAAACCCTCAGGAAGGGGACATTGCCTGCCTGGTGTGGATTGGTAATGAGGGAAGAAAGTTTCACTTATTCATTTGTAAAATGTAAAGTGATTGTAAATTGCTTTAGGGACCCATACATTTACATGACAAGACAGGTGTTGGTTGCAGGAATGCTACCAAATGCACTAGTAGCTAATCCCAGGTAATAGCTATTCAGATCCTAGCTAATAGCTATTATTCAGATCCTAGCCTGGGAAGGGATCTTGCAGGATAAGTGATTGTTCTTTTCTTGTGTAGTATGTAATTCTAAACCAGAAGGCTGCTTTGATGTAGAGCCAATCCACATGGTCTCTTGCAGCACCTAGTATTATTTATTTCTCCTTCCACAGCAGAATCTGGAAGGCGGGCAGGCAGGCTGGCATTTAATGGGCAAAGTCCAAACAGCGGCGTTGGGGACTGGGTGACATTCCCCGTGAGGGCGAATGGCCAAGTCCCATGGCTTGTGCGAGGAAGGCGGCTGGCCCTCCTCACAGGAAGGATCTGGAAGGCGGCAGGCGGCATCAGCAGCGGGCAGGCAGGCTGGCATTTAATGGGCAAAGTCCAACAGCGGCGTTGGGGACTGGGTGACATTCTCCTTGAGGGCGAATGCCAAGTCCCATGGCTTGTGCAAGGAGGGCGGCTTGCTCTCTTTGCAGGAAGGATCTGGAAGGCGGCAGGCGGCATCAGCAGCGGGCAGGCAGGCTGGCATCCAGGGCAAAGTCCAACAGCGGCATTGGGGACTGGGTGACATTCCCCGTGAGGGCGAATGCCAAGTCCCATGGCTTGTGCGAGGAGGGCGGCTGGCCCTCCTCACAGGAAGGATCTGGAAGGCGGCAGGCGGCATCATCAGCGGGCGGGCAGGCAGGCTGGCATCCAGGGCAAAGTCCAACAGCGGCGTTGGGGACTGGGTGACATTCCCCGTGAGGGCGAATGCCAAGTCCCATGGCTTGTGCGAGGAAGGCGGCTGGCCCTCCTCACAGGAAGGATCTGGAAGGCGGCAGGCAGCATCAGCAGCGGGCGGGCAGGCAGGCTGGCATCCAGGGCAAAGTCCAACAGCGGCGTTGGGGACTGGGTGACATTCCCCGTGAGGGCGAATGCCAAGTCCCATGGCTTGTGCGAGGAAGGCGGCTGGCCCTCCTCACAGGAAGGATCTGGAAGGCGGCAGGCGGCATCAGCAGCGGGCAGGCAGGCTGGCATCCAGGGCAAAGTCCAACAGCGGCATTGGGGACTGGGTGACATTCTCCTTGAGGGCGAATGCCAAGTCCCATGGCTTGTGCGAGGAGGGCGGCTGGCCCTCCTCACAGGAAGGATCTGGAAGGCGGCAGGCGGCATCAGCAGCGGGCAGGCAGGCTGGCATCCAGGGCAAAGTCCAACAGCGGCGTTGGGGACTGGGTGACATTCTCCTTGAGGGCGAATGCCAAGTCCCATGGCTTGTGCGAGGAGGGCGGCTGGCCCTCCTCACAGGAAGGATCTGGAAGGCGGCAGGCGGCATCAGCAGCGGGCAGGCAGGCAGGCTGGCATCCAGGGCAAAGTCCAACAGCGGCGTTGGGGACTGGGTGACATTCCCCGTGAGGGCGAATGCCAAGTCCCATGGCTTGTGCGAGGAAGGCGGCTGGCCCTCCTCACAGGAAGGATCTGGAAGGCGGCAGGCGGCATCAGCAGCGGGCAGGCAGGCTGGCATCCAGGGCAAAGTCCAACAGCGGCGTTGGGGACTGGGTGACATTCCCCGTGAGGGCGAATGCCAAGTCCCATGGCTTGTGCGAGGAAGGCGGCTGGCCCTCCTCACAGGAAGGATCTGGAAGGCGGCAGGCGGCATCAGCAGCGGGCAGGCAGGCTGGCATCCAGGGCAAAGTCCAACAGCGGCATTGGGGACTGGGTGACATTCTCCTTGAGGGCGAATGCCAAGTCCCATGGCTTGTGCGAGGAAGGCGGCTGGCCCTCCTCACAGGAAGGATCTGGAAGGCGGCAGGCGGCATCAGCAGCGGGCAGGCAGGCTGGCATCCAGGGCAAAGTCCAACAGCGGCATTGGGGACTGGGTGACATTCTCCTTGAGGGCGAATGCCAAGTCCCATGGCTTGTGCGAGGAGGGCGGCTGGCCCTCCTCACAGGAAGGATCTGGAAGGCGGCAGGCGGCATCAGCAGCGGGCAGGCAGGCTGGCATCCAGGGCAAAGTCCAACAGCGGCATTGGGGACTGGGTGACATTCTCCTTGAGGGCGAATGCCAAGTCCCATGGCTTGTGCGAGGAGGGCGGCTGGCCCTCCTCACAGGAAGGATCTGGAAGGCGGCAGGCGGCATCAGCAGCGGGCGGGCAGGCAGGCTGGCATCCAGGGCAAAGTCCAACAGCGGCATTGGGGACTGGGTGACATTCCCCTTGAGGGCGAATGCCAAGTCCCATGGCTTGTGCGAGGAGGGCGGCTGGCCCTCCTCACAGGAAGGATCTGGAAGGCGGCAGGCAGCATCAGCAGCGGGCAGGCAGGCTGGCATCCAGGGCAAAGTCCAACAGCGGCATTGGGGACTGGGTGACATTCTCCTTGAGGGCGAATGCCAAGTCCCATGGCTTGTGCGAGGAGGGCGGCTGGCCCTCCTCACAGGAAGGATCTGGAAGGCGGCAGGCGGCATCAGCAGCGGGCAGGCAGGCTGGCATCCAGGGCAAAGTCCAACAGCGGCGTTGGGGACTGGGTGACATTCCCCGTGAGGGCGAATGCCAAGTCCCATGGCTTGTGCGAGGAGGGCGGCTGGCCCTCCTCACAGGAAGGATCTGGAAGGCGGCAGGCGGCATCAGCAGCGGGCGGGCAGGCAGGCTGGCATCCAGGGCAAAGTCCAACAGCGGCGTTGGGGACTGGGTGACATTCCCCGTGAGGGCGAATGCCAAGTCCCATGGCTTGTGCGAGGAGGGCGGCTGGCCCTCCTCACAGGAAGGATCTGGAAGGCGGCAGGCGGCATCAGCAGCGGGCGGGCAGGTTGGCATTTAATGGGCAAAGTCTCTCCTTTCCCGGGCACTGTGGCAGTGAGAGTTCCATAGGCTGCAAAAGAAGAAGGGGGGGGAAAAAGAATGAATATTAGTTGACCACTTCAACACAACTAGCTCCCTTCCACCCAGGATTGCCCTTCCTGAGTGCCCACGCCCCAGCAGGCACACGGGGCTGCCTGCTCACTCGGAAGTTAGCAGGCAGACAGCCAACCTTCAGTTAGGTGGAAGGTGCCCCCCCCCATTCACAGAACACTTACCATAGTCCTCCTGAGGGCGTTGTTGATAAGATGCCACTTCCAGGCGGGCAGTGACGGGCAGGTGGGCAGTCTGCATTACCGTCTCTCCTGGGCACTGTGGCAAAGAGTTCCATAGGCTGCAAAAGAAGAAGGGGGGGGGAAGAATATGAGAAAAATGATACTTTTCCACCACTGGCTCCCTCCCACCCAAGACTGGCATGTGCCCGGTCCTGAGTGCCCACGCCCCAGCAGGCACACGGGGCTGCCTGCTTGGGCGTGGGCACTCTGGATTCACGGGTGCGCTTTGCGCAGTGGCGAAGAGTTCCATAGGCTGCAAAAGAAGGAGGGGGGGGGAAAAGAATGAATATTAGTTGACCACTTTAACACAACTAGCTCCCTTCCACCCAGGATTGCCCTTCCTGAGTGCCCACGCCAAAGCAGGCACACGGGGCTGCCTGCTCACTCGGAAGTTAGCAGGCAGACAGCCAACCTTCAGTTAGGTGGAAGGTGCCCCCCCCCCCATTCACAGAACACTTACCATAGTCCTGAGGGCGTTGAGGACTCGGTGAGATTCTCCTGGAGGACCCCTAGTCCCATGGCTTGTGCAAGGAAGGCGGCTGGCCCGCCTCGCAGGAACGATCTGGAAGGCGGCAGGTGGCATCAGCAGCGGGCAGGCAGGCTGGCATGTAATGGGCAAAGTCTCTCCTTTCCCGGGCACTGTGGCAGTGAGAGTGCCATAGGCTGCAAAAGAAGGAGGGGGGGGGGAAAGAATGAATATTAGTTGACCACTTTAACACAACTAGCTCCCTTCCACCCAGGATTGCCCTTCCTGAGTGCCCACGCCAAAGCAGGCACACGGGGCTGCCTGCTCACTCGGAAGTTAGCAGGCAGACAGCCAACCTTCAGTTAGGTGGAAGGTGCCCCCCCCATTCACAGAACACTTACCATAGTCCTGAGGGCGTTGAGGACTCGGTGAGATTCTCCTGGAGGACCCCTAGTCCCATGGCTTGTGCAAGGAAGGCGGCTGGCCCGCCTCGCAGGAACGATCTGGAAGGCGGCAGGTGGCATCAGCAGCGGGCGGGCAGGCTGGCATGTAATGGGCAAAGTCTCTCCTTTCCCGGGCACTGTGGCAGTGAGAGTGCCATAGGCTGCAAAAGAAGAGGAGGGGGAAAATGAATATTACATGAATACTTTTATACTGCAAAAGAAGAAAGGAAAATAAATAAAGATTTGTATTAAATTAATACATGCAAGTCCTAGTAGTCTCCCACCGGTACACTTCTCTTGTTTGTGATGCAATCCTCCTTCTCCTGCTGCACCCCTCCCTTTCTAAATCACTCTTCTGAGCCCATTGTTAGAGGGATTGGCTATCCTTTTGTGTCTGGCAGGACACAGCTTACCGGATCATTAGAGAATCACCATTTCTTTTGTCCTTGGGTTATTCATTCACTCCTAATAGCACCCTACGTTAGGCTGACCAGATCAAATCCAGGTCAGGGTTCCTAACTTCAGCAGTTGTAGAGAAAAGGGAATTTCAGCCAGTGTCATTTATAGGCAATTAGTTCCTGCTGAGATTCCCTCTTCATCACAACAGTTAAAGGTGCAGGTGCCCTGCCTTCTTTTCTATATGGCCACTCTGCCTGCACTCTTACCTGAGTCGTAGGGGCGACGTGAATCGAGGGGCCACCTCCATGTGGCCGTGGCTGGGGCAGATGGGCAGTCTGGAATCACGGGTGCGCTTTGCGCAGTGGCGAAGAGTTCCATAGGCTGCAAAAGAAGGAGGGGGGGAAAAAAGAATGAATATTAGTTGACCACTTCAACACAAATAGCTCCCTCCCACCCAGGATTGGCCGTTCCGGAGTGCCCACGCCAAAGTAGGCACACGGGCCTGCCTGCTTACTCGGAAGTTAGCAGGCAGACAGCCACCCTTTAGTTAGGTGGAAGGTGCCCCCCCATTCACAGAACACTTACCATAGTCCTCCTGAGGGCGTTGTTGACAAGATGCCACTTCCAGGTGGGCAGTGACGGGCAGGTGGGCAGTCTGCATTACCGTCTCTCCTGGGCACTGTGGCAAAGAGTTCCATAGGCTGCAAAAGAAGAAGGGGGGGGGGAAGAATATGAGAAAAATGATACTTTTCCACCACTGGCTCCCTCCCACCCAAGACTGGCATGTGCCCGGTCCTGAGTGCCCACGCCCCAGCAGGCACACGGGGCTGCCTGCTTGCTTACTCGTGGGTAAGCTCTCTGACAGGCTCTTACCTGAGTCGTGCGGGCGACGTGAATCGATGGGCCACCTCCATGCGGCCGTGGCTGGGGCAGATGGGCAGTCTGGAATCACGGGTGCGCTTTGCGCAGTGGCGAAGAGTTCCATAGGCTGCAAAAGAAGGAGGGGGGGAAAAAAGAATGAATATTAGTTGACCACTTCAACACAAATAGCTCCCTCCCACCCAGGATTGGCCGTTCCGGAGTGCCCACGCCAAAGTAGGCACATGGGCCTGCCTGCTTACTCGGAAGTTAGCAGGCAGACAGCCAACCTTCAGTTAGGTGGAAGGTGCCCCCCCCATTCACAGAACACTTACCATAGTCCTGAGGGCGTTGAGGACTCGGTGAGATTCTCCTGGAGGACCCCTAGTGCCATGGCTTGTGCAAGGAAGGCGGCTGGCCCTCCTCACAGGAAGGATCTGGAAGGCGGCAGGCGGCATCAGCAGCGGGCAGGCAGGCTGGCATTCAGGGCAAAGTCTCTCCTTTCCCGGGCACTGTGGCAGTGAGAGTTCCATAGGCTGCAAAAGAAGAAGGGGGGGAAAAAAGAATGAATATTAGTTGACCACTTCAACACAAATAGCTCCCTCCCACCCAGGATTGGCCGTTCCGGAGTGCCCACGCCAAAGTAGGCACACGGGCCTGCCTGCTTACTCGGAAGTTAGCAGGCAGACAGCCACCCTTTAGTTAGGTGGAAGGTGCCCCCCCATTCACAGAACACTTACCATAGTCCTCCTGAGGGCGTTGTTGACAAGATGCCACTTCCAGGTGGGCAGTGACGGGCAGGTGGGCAGTCTGCATTACCGTCTCTCCTGGGCACTGTGGCAAAGAGTTCCATAGGCTGCAAAAGAAGAAGGGGGGGGGAAGAATATGAGAAAAATGATACTTTTCCACCACTGGCTCCCTCCCACCCAAGACTGGCATGTGCCCGGTCCTGAGTGCCCACGCCCCAGCAGGCACACGGGGCTGCCTGCTTGCTTACTCGTGGGTAAGCTCTCTGACAGGCTCTTACCTGAGTCGTGCGGGCGACGTGAATCGATGGGCCACCTCCATGCGGCCGTGGCTGGGGCAGATGGGCAGTCTGGAATCACGGGTGCGCTTTGCGCAGTGGCGAAGAGTTCCATAGGCTGCAAAAGAAGAAGGGGGGGAAAAAAGAATGAATATTAGTTGACCACTTCAACACAAATAGCTCCCTCCCACCCAGGATTGGCCGTTCCGGAGTGCCCACGCCAAAGTAGGCACACGGGCCTGCCTGCTTACTCGGAAGTTAGCAGGCAGACAGCCACCCTTCAGTTAGGTGGAAGGTGCCCCCCCATTCACAGAACACTTACCATAGTCCTGAGGGCGTTGAGGACTCGGTGAGATTCTCCTGGAGGACCCCTAGTCCCATGGCTTGTGCAAGGAAGGCGGCTGGCCCTCCTCGCAGGAACGATCTGGAAGGCGGCAGGTGGCATCAGCAGCGGGCAGGCAGGCTGGCATTTAATGGGCAAAGTCTCTCCTTTCCCAGGCACTGTGGCAGTGAGAGTTCCATAGGCTGCAAAAGAAGAGGAGGGGGATAATGAATATTACATGAATACTTTTATACTGCAAAAGAAGAAAGGAAAATAAATAAAGATTTGTATTAAATAATTAATACATGCAAGTCCTAGTAGTCTCCCACCGGCACACTTCTCTTGTTTGTGATGCAATCCTCTTTCTCCTGCTGCACCCCTCCCTTTCTAAATCACTCTTCTGAGCCCATTGTTAGAGGGATTGGCTATCCTTTTGTGTCTGGCAGGACACAGCTTACCGGATCATTAGAGAATCACCATTTCTTTTGTCCTTGGGTTATTCATTCACTCCTAATAGCACCCTACGTTAGGCTGACCAGATCAAATCCAGGTCAGGGTTCCTAACTTCAGCAGTTGTAGAGAAAAGGGAATTTCAGCCAGTGTCATTTATAGGCAATTAGTTCCTGCTGAGATTCCCTCTTCATCACAACAGTTAAAGGTGCAGGTGCCCTGCCTTCTTTTCTATATGGCCACTCTGCCTGCACTCTTACCTGAGTCGTAGGGGCGATGTGAATCGAGGGGCCACCTCCATGCGGCCGTGGCTGGGGCAGATGGGCAGTCTGGAATCACGGGTGCGCTTTGCGCAGTGGCGAAGAGTTCCATAGGCTGCAAAAGAAGGAGGGGGGGGGGAAAGAATTAACATGAGATAAATCATACTTTTCCACCATTGGCTCCCTCTCACCCAGGACTGGCATCTGCCCGGTCCTGAGTGCCCACGCCCCAGTAGGCACACGGGGCTGCCTGTTTGCTTACTCGGAAGTAAGATCTCAGACTGCCCCACTTCTGGACACTCTCAGGTGTCCCTGCGTTGACTGCACACACTTACCTTATTCGTGCGGCCGCTGTGGATCGGAGGACTCCAGTGGCACATAGGCTCCTCCAGGCAAAGTCACATTGGCATAGGCTCCTCCAGGCAAAGTCACAGTGGCACATAGGCTCCTCCAGGCAAAGTCACATTGGCATAGGCTCCTCCAGGCAAAGTCACATTGGCATAGGCTCCTCCAGGCAAAGTCACATTGGCATAGGCTCCTCCAGGCAAAGTCACATTGGCATAGGCTCCTCCAGGCAAAGTCACATTGGCATAGGCTCCTCCAGGCAAAGTCACATTGGCATAGGCTCCTCCAGGCAAAGTCACAGTGGCACATAGGCTCCTCCAGGCAAAGTCACATTGGCATAGGCTCCTCCAGGCAAAGTCACATTGGCATAGGCTCCTCCAGGCAAAGTCACATTGGCATAGGCTCCTCCAGGCAAAGTCACATTGGCATAGGCTCCTCCAGGCAAAGTCACATTGGCATAGGCTCCTCCAGGCAAAGTCACAGTGGCACATAGGCTCCTCCAGGCAAAGTCACATTGGCATAGGCTCCTCCAGGCAAAGTCACAGTGGCACATAGGCTCCTCCAGGCAAAGTCACATTGGCATAGGCTCCTCCAGGCAAAGTCACATTGGCATAGGCTCCTCCAGGCAAAGTCACATTGGCATAGGCTCCTCCAGGCAAAGTCACATTGGCATAGGCTCCTCCAGGCAAAGTCACATTGGCATAGGCTCCTCCAGGCAAAGTCACATTGGCATAGGCTCCTCCAGGCAAAGTCACAGTGGCAGGCAGGCAGAGGCGGGCATGATGCCAGGCGCTTGCGCATTGCACAAGTAAGCAATAGAACCGTGAGACCAGCCCACGCATTCCGGCTACTTCACAATGGCGGCAACCTAGCAGGTGGGCAGGCGGGCAGGCAGGCAGGCAGGCAGAGGCAGAGGCAGAGGCGGGCATGATGCCAGGCGCTTGCGCATTGCACAAGTAAGCAATAGAACCGTGAGACCAGCCCACGCATTCCGGCTACTTCACAATGGCGGCAACCTAGCAGGTGGGCAAGCGGGCAGGCAGGCAGGCAGGCAGAGGCAGAGGCAGAGGCGGGCATGATGCCAGGCGCTTGCGCATTGCACAAGTAAGCAATAGAACCGTGAGACCAGCCCACGCATTCCGGCTACTTCACAATGGCGGCAACCTAGCAGGCGGGCAGGCAGGCAGAGGCAGAGGCAGAGGCAGAGGCAGAGGCGGGCATGATGCCAGGCGCTTGCACATTGCACAAGTAAGCAATAGAACCGTGAGACCAGCCCACGCATTCCGGCTACTTCACAATGGCGGCAACCTAGCAGGCGGGCAGGCGGGCAGGCAGGCAGGCAGGCAGAGGCAGAGGCAGAGGCGGGCATGATGCCAGGCGCTTGCACATTGCACAAGTAAGCAATAGAACCGTGAGACCAGCCCACGCATTCCGGCTACTTCACAATGGCGGCAACCTAGCAGGCGGGCAGGCGGGCAGGCAGGCAGAGGCAGAGGCAGAGGCGGGCATGATGCCAGGCGCTTGCACATTGCACAAGTAAGCAATAGAACCGTGAGACCAGCCCACGCATTCCGGCTACTTCACAATGGCGGCAACCTAGCAGGCGGGCAGGCAGGCAGGCAGGCAGAGGCAGAGGCAGAGGCGGGCATGATGCCAGGCGCTTGCACATTGCACAAGTAAGCAATAGAACCGTGAGACCAGCCCACGCATTCCGGCTACTTCACAATGGCGGCAACCTAGCAGGCGGGCAGGCAGGCAGGCAGAGGCAGAGGCAGAGGCGGGCATGATGCCAGGCGCTTGCACATTGCACAAGTAAGCAATAGAACCGTGAGACCAGCCCATGCATTCCGGCTACTTCACAATGGCGGCAACCTAGCAGGCGGGCAGGCAGGCAGGCAGGCAGAGGCAGAGGCAGAGGCGGGCATGATGCCAGGCGCTTGCACATTGCACAAGTAAGCAATAGAACCGTGAGACCAGCCCACGCATTCCGGCTACTTCACAATGGCGGCAACCTAGCAGGCGGGCAGGCAGGCAGGCAGGCAGAGGCAGAGGCAGAGGCAGAGGCGGGCATGATGCCAGGCGCTTGCGCATTGCACAAGTAAGCAATAGAACCGTGAGACCAGCCCACGCATTCCGGCTACTTCACAATGGCGGCAACCTAGCAGGCGGGCAGGCGGGCAGGCAGTTTTTTAAATCATATAGCCAAAATAAACACAACACACAGTGACAGCCCTGCAAGGCTGCCACATAAGTCCAAAAGACACAGTCAGAAACAGTGTGGGATGCTGCTTGTCATCCACTCAATGTAGGAGCCTGGAAGAGGAATCCTATCGCGTCCTTCGTTCATAGTCAGAGAGGTGCATGCGTTCCTTGGCGATAAAATTAAGCCTTCTTCTTATCCAAAGTTCTCATGAGCCTCTGACGTGGTCTTACAAGAAGAAACGCCCATGGAAGTGTGGGACCTTACAGAAGGCCTGGAGGGAGCCATCGGAGTCCAATTTCAGAGGCACACGTGCAAGCACATTGGTTCAAGTCAAACAACATAGAATGTGTGAGATGCTTGTGCATCCCCTCAATGTAAGAGGCTAGGAGAAGAAACTAGATCCCTTCGGGATCCATCGTTCAGAGTTGAGTTACTGAGCTGTAAACAACACAGCCAGTAAATTAAAGTAAAGAAAATTAATTAACCGAAAATAAGAATTAAAAAATCAAGGGCCTGCCGGTGCCTGCCCAAAGGTGTGGGATGGATGGGGGGTGCCTGCCAATTACTCCCCCGCGGGCATGAGGGTGGGGTATCCCAGCAGGGGCAGATTGACCTTGAGGAAGACCAGCTGCTCCACAATCTCAGCGTCCAAGCGAGAGCGGTGGGGTGTGACCACGTCGCCCGCCATGGAAAACACCCGCTCGCTTGGAACGCTGGACGGTGGGCAGCTGATTCTGTCCATGGCCACCCGCGCCAGATCAGGCCACATCTGGCGCCGAGATGACCAGTAGGCCAGGGGTTCGATGGAGCCGTCCTCCATCTGCTCCGCCAGGTAACGCTGCACTGCTGCTGCAGCGTCATCCTGGCGGCGGCTGGGTTGAGTGCCTCTATGCCCAACCGCAGCCTGCAAAGCCTTGTCCCAAAACCCCTGGCCTGTCCCCCTGCTGGGTGTGGTGGTGCTGCTGCCGCCGCTGCTGGTGGTGCTCAGCGGACTTAGCGCCTGGGCTTCGGTGGGCTCCTCCTCTGCCTGCCCAATCCTGGCTTCCCGGGCCGCCCGAACGTCCGTCACCAGCATTTCCACCCAACCTGCCCGGGAAGTCTGCCCACATAACCCATCCTTGATGCGCGGGTCGCACATGGTGGCCAACATGTACTGCCTCTCGTTGTAGAGAGGCTGGACCCGGCGGGATAGGCTTTCCCTCAGCCTCGTCACCACTTCCCGCACCTCTGGCAGGAAGCGCCTGCTGGTGACGGCATCCCCGGCCTCCAGAAACTCGCCCATCTGATTCTGGAGATGCCTGGCCACGGGGAGCACCTGGCTGAGAAGGGCAGTGCTGCTGCTCAGGGTCTCGGTGGCCTCAAGGAACGGCTTGAGGACCACCAGAAGCTGGGACATGGCCTCCCACTGCTGCCTGGACAGTGGGGCCTGGATGCCAATGTCCCCGACCCTGAACATCTCGTGGACAACACGCTGTTGCTCCACCATACGCTCGAGCATGTGGTAGGTGGAGTTCCAACGTGTTGCCACGTCCTGCACTAGCCGGTGCTGCGGAAGTCCCAGCTCCTGCTGCTTCTCCCGCAGCAACCGACTGCCCTTCACGCTGTGGTGGAAATGCCCAGCCACCTTCCTGCAGCTCTCTAGGAGATTACGGATTTGGGGAGGGAGAGGGGCCTTGCTGCCTCCAAGGCCATCCCTGACGACCAGGTTGAAGACGTGCGCGATGCAGCGGATGCCCTCAAATCCGCCATCGCGCACCGCCTTCAGCATATTGGCTCCCCCGTCCGTGACCATGTAACCGCGGGTGTGCTGGTGCCCGCCCAGCCACCCTGCCACCATGCGGTTCATGGCCTCCGTAATCTCCTCCGCCGTGTGGGACTGGTCCATGACTGCGGTATGAAGGAGGGCCCAGCGGCAGCCCTCCTTCCCAGTCCCAGAAGTCCTGGGTGCTTCCTGCCCTGAGGCTCCCCACCAGTGAGCCGTCAGGGACAGGTAAGCGTGCACTCCTCCTTCGCTGGACCAGATGTCCGAAGTGAAGTGCACCTTCTGTGCCGCTGCCTGGCACAGACGACCCAGAACTAACTCCCTGCATGCCTGGTACAGGGAGGGCACCACACGCCTGCTCAGGGTGGTGCGACACGGCGGCTTGTAGTATGGAACCACAAGAGCCATCAGCCTCTTGAAGCCTGCGTTCTCGACGAGGCTGAATGGCTGGTCATCCAACGCCACCATCTCACCGATGCAATTGGTGATCTGGTTGGGCGCTGGAAAACGCCACCTTGTGGCTCCATACTTCCCCCACCCCATCTCTTCCATGGTGGCCTGGCGAAGCCTCTTGGGGATGGGAGGTCGAGAGCTGGCAGAAGTTGCAGGAGCCTTCTGCTTGCCCTTGCCGCTAGCACCAGTCTGCTGCGAGGTGCCCGCCTCGGTCCCAAGCAAAACAGACTGGTGGTGCCTCTGCATGTGGCGGCTGAGGTTCGTGGTGGTGAAGTGGCCTGGCATTTTTCCCCTGCTCACTGACATCTTGCAGTGGCGACAGACAGCAAAGCGGGAATCCACTGCCACCTCAAAGTGGTCCCACACCTTGCTTGCCTGTCGCTTCTGGGGTGACACAGACGGCCTGCCGGCGCCTTCGCTCTGTGGTGTCACCTCAGGAGCAAGGGAATGAGTGGAAGAGAGGACGGATTGTGGAGAGTAAGTCTCTGGTGCTGCCTGCTCTTCCTCTTGCCCCACATCAGAGTCCTCCTTCTCACTCTGAACCTCGCTGACTTCCACAAGATCTGGGAAAAGATCAGTCAGCGGGTTCACAGGCTCACCCACCAAAGAAGGAGCTGGATATAGTGCTCCTTCTTCATGCCCACTGCTGCTCCCAGCACCTGCCTCATGTTGCTGAAAGAGTGCCCTGCAGGCACTACTTTGAGTTGCCTCTGCCTGCTTCTGCTGCCCCAGTGGAGAACACCTCAGTTTAACTGGGGGTGTGGAAGTAGGCTGCCTGCTGCTGGTCCCAGCAGCAGCAGCAGCAGCGCCACGCCCAGAGCGGCCTCTCCCAAATGCTGCCTTGGGAGCACCCCCCCTTTGAGTGCCACGCTTCATTTTATTTTTATTATTATTTATTTTTGTATAAGTGTGTGCTTTGCTGACTTTTTTTGTGTTTGTAGCAGCAGGCTACACAGCCCAGCAACACACACTCACTCACAAGCACACACACACACACACACACACAGAGAGAGAGAGAGAGAGAGAGGATAGAAATATTTTTTTATTATTTTTTTGGGTTTTTTTCAGAAAGCGAAAGAAGAACAAACACACTCACTGCAAAGACAAACTGAACTCACAGACAAACAAACGTGCTGTCTAAGAAAGGAAAGGCAAGAGAGAAAGGAAAGCCAAGAGAGAGAACAAGAAAAGCTGAAGTAAAAGATCAGAAACTCCTCAAAACCACCTCCAAATGCAATCAGTTCAATACAGTCTCTCCAACACAGCTCCAAAACACTCCCTAATCTCCTCCATGTTCAACCCACAAAGAGCCAGAAGGGCAGGGCTGAGAGAATATATACTGGTGCCCTCCTCCAGCATTGCGATTGGAGGCTGAAGAAAGTCTTCACAGGATTGGGTGATTCAGTCATGTATTCTAAAGCACAATTGGTGGATCAAGCTGTCAAACACACACACACAAACACAGCCTCCCCCTCCCTTTCCTGAAGGTTTAAAATAATAAAGTTTAACCTTTGTTTTCCCACTAAAGCATTGCACCAAAGTTTGTGAAATTTTCAGCGTTTGAGCAGGCATAAGTCCTGTGCCATGTGAGCGAGTTAGAGCTTTGTAGCTCTTAAAACCAACCCATAAATCCCATGTGAAATGCCATGAATAAACCTTTGTTTTCCCACTAAAGCATTGCACCAAAGTTTGTGAAATTTTCAGCGTTTGAGCGGGCATAGGTCCTGTGCCATGTGAGCGAGTTAGAGCTTTGTAGCTCTTCAAACCAACCCATAAATCCCATGTGAAATGCCATGAATAAACGTTCGTTTCCCACTAAAATGTTGCACCTAGCTTCCAGAAATTTCACACACATTGGAAGTGAAGTGTTCCCTGCAATGTGCCAAAGTTTCCCGTTTGTATCTTTGAAAATAAAAAAATGGGAGGCAAAACTGTATTTTACCCCACTGCTACCCAATTTTCAACAATTCATTGCCAACACATGCCTGGAGCTAGCTGTCTGAAATTTTACACACATATCAAGGGAAGTGTTCCCTGTAATGTGCCGAAGTGTCCTGTTTGTATCTTTAAAAATAAAAACATGGGAGGCATAACTGCATTTACCCCACTACTACCCATTTTTCAAAAATTCATTGCCACACCAGGCAAGCACCCACGGTTCTGGGATTTCACACACATGGGTCCCAAGGTACCACCTACAATGTGGCAAAGTTTCATGTGTGTAACTTTAAAAATGACCGAGTTATAGGCATTCCATGTTATTTATTAAAAAATTAATTGCCACAAACTGCATGCACCAATCTTTCTGAAATTTCTCACAGATACCTATCCCTAACCAGTGTACAATGTGCCCAAGTTTCATCCTTCTGTCGTTAAAAATGAAAAAGTTATAGGCGTTTTTGTAAAACAACAATACTTTGCTATGGGAAAAACGCATTTAAAATGGCGTCCGATCCGCCGATCCGATCCGATCCGTATCGGACCTCGCCGGATCGGATCGGATCGGATCGGATGGTGTGTCGGATCAGATCGGATCGGATCGGATTTTCCGATTTTTGGGGCGGATCGGATTCGGATCGTGGATCGGATCCGATCCGATGCACACCCCTATTGGATATCTTAAGGACCAATTACTCTCATATCAACCTGCTCGTATATCAAGGCCTGGTTATCTAAACCATCAGAGGTGAAAGAGGTGGTATTAAAGACAGGGGCTTTTTGGTCAGGCATCTACATTGTTAATTTTAAGTACTAGTAACAGTTTTTTTTCTGTTCAGCTGAACTTTGGCTGCAGAATCTACTTCTGTAGTGCTAATGTTGTCCTAACATAAACCAGTGGCAGCAGAACGTCATTAGTGCTTGCTAGGCAAAGGGGGAAAGTGGTGCTTTGCCACCAAAAGTCCTTGTTTAGTTCTTGTTTTCTCTTTCTGTACTGTATTTCAGATCTCTGTTCTCTGTTTTTATCTTGTTTTATTGTACTTCATTGTTTTGTTATTTGTTCCAACTTGCATTGTCAGCCTACATTGGTAGAAAGGTCATGGGATATAATTATCGATAATATGTTATATCTTTCCCTTTCATAACATTTTGCTTTAAAAGTTATAAATCAATCTACTACAGGAGGGATGCAGTACATCAATCTGGGGTCCCAATCCATGGCCATGACCCCTTTCCTTACTCCCCTTTCCCCAGCCATCCATTGTTTGTAGCTTCACAGCATTTCTGAAGTTTTATCTCCAATTTTTAAAGGTTGAAAATGCCTCTCCTAAGACTTGATTACTGGAAGTAAGAACTTTAACCTAAAATAACCTGGTATTTTGGCTCAACCCAATTGACTTTTGGCTCCACCCCCTTTATCTTCAGCCCCACCCACACTGGAATGTGGCCCTGAAAGTTTCTCTGAAATGGAACTTGGCCTTTGGGCTGAAGGAGTCATGCACCCTGTACTACAGTGTGTGTGTGTGTGTGTGTGTGTGTGTATATATATATATATATAAAAGGGGTGTGCACTGGATCGGGTCCGATCCACGATCTGGAGCTGATCCAGGGGAAATCGGATGCAATTATCCGATTTCCGATCACCGCTCTGGATCGTCCAATCTTCTCGATCTGGTTCGGAAAAAATCGGAGGATCGGCAGACGCCCACTGGTGCCCGCCGCCGCTTCCATTGGTGGGCGCCAGTGGATGCCTGGCGATGGAAGTGGACAGCGGGGGGGGGGGCTTACCTGGGAGGGCTGTCCGTTTCCATCGGCAGGCGCCCGCCAATGGAAGTGGACAGCCCGGCCAGGTGAGGATTGTGGGGGGGGGGCTTACCTGGGGGGGTGTCCTACTTCTGTTGCGCGCTGTAAACTACTGCAACCTAGGCCTCGCGGCCTAGTTTACAGGAGAATGCCAGGTGTCATCACCTGGCGCACTCCTGTAAACTAGGCCATGAGGCCTAGTTCACAGTAGTTTACCAGCAACGGACGGAGGAGGAAGCCCCGCCAAGTAAGGAGTGGGGGGTGGCTTACCTGGGGGGGGCTGTCTGCTTCCATCAGCGGGCACCAGCAGGCACCCACCGATGGAAGTGGACAGCCTGGCCAGGTGAGGATCGCAGGGAGGAGGAGGGGGAGGAGGGAGGGAGGGAGGGAGGGGAGGAGGAGGGAGGGAGGCCCACTTACCTGCCGGGGCATCTTCTTCCTTCACCTGCCGGAGATCTACTGAGAACTAGGCTTCGCGGCCTAGTCCTCAGTAGAGCGCCAGGTGATCACCTGGTGTTCTACTGAGGACTAGGCCATGAAGCCTAGTTCTCAGTCGATCTCCGGCAGGTGAAGGAAGAGGACGCCCCGGCAGGTAAGGAGGAGCGTGAGGGGGGCCTTACCTGCCGGGGCTGTCCATTACCATCCGCTGCCGCCTGGGCAGCAGAGGATGGCAGAGGATGACCCCAGCATGTAAGGAGAACCGTGAGGGGGGGGCTTACCTGCTGGGGCCGTCTGTGGGCACCCACGGGTGCCCGCGGATGGCCCTGGGAGGTAACCATGGGGGGGAGGGACAGGGAGGGGGGAGTTAGGCCCCCACTCACCCACCCGCTGCCATTTTTTCCCCTTAGACTTTCATTGGGGAAAACAAAAATGGCGGCTGGTCCAAAAATCGGATGTCCGATTTTTGGATTGGGATCGGGCCTGATCCGGTCCGTGGGGCCTCTGATTTTGTCTGATCCTATCCGGGACAAAATTGGAGGTCCCGATCCGGGTCCCGATCTGATCCAGGGGGTCCTTGTACATCCTATATATATATATATATATATATCATAACCATTTTCTGTAATTGTGTTAAATCCATACTTTCAGACAGCTGTTCTATTTAGTCAGCAATGAATTCACTAGGTTGCCATGAGGTTCAATACTCCATCTGTAGAGCAGGGATAATACTGTCTTACGTTACTGGAGTGTTGCAAGTATTAATGATATAGTATAGGTGCCATGCCTTGAACAAGTGCTATGCGTAAATACTAATATTTTGTTAGCAAAATGTTCACAATTATAGCAGAAAGAGTTTCTGAGAGAGCATCACTTTTATACACTAGTATTTTTCACTCCATTGTTCACTACCCACAAAATCAGATTTTTTATTTCCTGCTCCAAAAATTATATAAATTTTGCAATGTAGAATGCAAATTTCATGCCACATTATGGAAGCATGGAATTTACACAATCAACAAAATGCCTTAAAATTTGTATTCAGTAATATCTGTGAATCATATCCTTTTCTTTGTTTAACTTGTGATTTTGTCTACAAATTTATTTATGTAAATTTCATAGAGTTAAAAAAAGGTGCTTGTCCTCAAAATTCACCAGAGCCACAGATACCAGACTAATATGGAATCCACAGACCAGATTAGAAGAAATTCAACTTCATTTTAGTCCGTTTCAGATTTCTCTGATATCCCTATGTGTATCCCTGAAGGATCCCTGTTCAAGAGAGTCAAAATGCTATGCTCAACAGAGCACAAATGCCCCATTTTCCCCTATTTCTGTAGCAAGGATTTTCATACTGCTGCTGTGATTGTGGTGGCTATTATTACCAGCATATACCATTGTTACTGAATTGTTCCATTGGTTAAGCCTTATCCAGTGATTTCATTTATACACTTCCATGACGGCTCAGCGCAGTTGCTCCATAGTATCTGGCTCCATCTACATGCACATCAATTTCCAACAGTATTATGCTAGCTATATTTATTTGAATGAATGACAATAAAAAGGGTGAGGAGATGCTTATAGAACTTCCTCTAGTACATTTTAGTCTTATCATTTATCAAAATCTGCATGGCAAATATTAGTTTATTGGGATGATTATATGCCTTATTGGAGATTTGCTTGATTGAATGATTTGATGCTGCTTTACAGCAAATCCATTTAGTTTCAGCTACAAGTGGGTGGTTGTTTACGTGACAATGATGAGCACCTCTGAACGTGGGCCTATCATGGTTTGTCAGAAATATGTTTAAATTATGGTCATTTGCAGATTAATGGTCATATTAGTTGCAGTTTAGGAGTTGGATCAATATTGTAGTCAGAGAGTAGGAGTCTGTACACATGTTTTTTTTTATTGACAAATGAGGTAGAAAACTCTTAGTTTGAAGGTAAGATTTAATGTAATGAAATAGTGTCCCTATTTGTCAATAGCATCATCACACATGCAATGACAGTGTGTATTCATAAGGTGCGCTGTCAGGCAAGACAGCCATTAGGAAAGTGAGTTATCTGAGTGATTCACATCAAAATATAAATTACAACAGCTGACACAGCTTTAGCTTTGTGATGCATTTAGTATTTGGGAGGTTTGTGCTTTTATTGTAAACGTTGATCTCATCTTTAAATATACATTTTAACTTTTTTTGAGTATCCTACTTAGTACAGGATTTTTGTGTGTGAATTTAGTCCATTGATAGCTTGTTGTAAGATGAGGAAGAAAGCATGAAGATGAGTTAACAAGGGTTACAATTACATAGATTTAGAGGATTTGCAATGCGGTCTTATCTTTTGTAACTAACTCCCTAGTGTTGCTATTAACATACACACTGGTTTCGGACGACATATTAGGCAATGGAGGGGGAATTAGCATACTCACAGTACACTAAGCAGGGGGTACTCCACACATGACATGCTGCAACTCCGTTCCTTGTGCAGCTGAAAGTTCCAGTGGCCATCTTAGTTGCTACAGCAGCTCCCTCCCCCTCCCTCAGTCCTCCAGCTGTGTCCCAGCATGCACTGCGAGTTTGCTGGCTGCATAGAGCAGTCGGGGGTTTTCAGCTGCTCCAGCCAGCAGAACTCTATTCCCACACGGAATAGTGCACTGAGAGAGGGGGGTTTGTTTTGGATGACACTTTAAACAATGGGCTTTGGGCTAAACAACGTGCAAGTCCGTTGTTTCTTTCCGTTGCTAAATTGGGCAGAATAGCGTACTGTCAGTTGTGTGTGCGTAGTATGTCAGTTGTGTGTGCTTGAGTATTGACAGGGGGAGTGTGTCCCTGCTGGTACTTCTGGACCTCTCAGCGGCTTTCGATACCATCGACCATGGTATCCTTCTGGAACGCCTGAGGGGATTGGGACTCGGGGGCACTGTGCTTCAGTGGTTCCGGACCTCTCGGGCAGGTTCCAGATGGTGATGCTTGGGGATAGTTGCTCCTCAAAGAAGGAGCTGCTATGTGGTGTACCACAAGGTGCTATCCTTTCCCCAATGCTGTTTAACATCTACAAGAAACCGCTGGGAGAGATCATCTGGAGGCATGGGGCGGGGTGCTATCAGTATGCTGATGACACCCAAATATATTTCTCTATGCCTCTGAGAACAGCATCAGCTAAGGATAGTGTGTCTCCTCTGAATGAATGCTTGGAGGCGGTAATGGGCTGGATGAGGAAAAACAAACTGAAGCTGAATCCAGACAAGACGGAGGTGCTTACTGTCAAGGGCCACAACCTGGGGTTGGAGGTGTGTCAACCAGTTCTGGATGGGGTTGCACTCCCCCTGAAAGACTGTGTTCGCAGCTTGGGGGTGCTCCTGGATCCGTCGCTCCAAATGACATCCCAGATAGATGCAACTGCCAGGTGTGCCTACTATCAGCTTCGGCTGATACGCCAGCTGCGCCCCTTCCTAGAGTTGGAAGACCTAAAGACGGTAGTGCACGCGCTGGTAACTTCGAGACTCAACTTCTGCAATGCGCTGTACATAGGGCTACCTCTGTGTCTAGTCCGGAAACTTCAACTAGTTCAAAATATGGCAGCCAGGTTGGTCACTGGTACACTTAGGGGTGACCATATTACATCAGCTTTGAAATCTCTCCACTGGCTGCCAGTTAGTTTCCGGGCGAAGTACAAAGTGTTGGTCATTACCTTTAAAGCCCTACATGGTTTGGGTCCAGGTTACCTGCGGGATCGCCTTCTCCGATACAATCCGCCCCGCACGCTCAGGTCCTCTGGGAAGAATTTATTACAGTCAACAAAAACTAGACTGACAACTGTTACCCAGAGGACCTTCTCTTCTGCCGCTCCCAGATTATGGAATGACCTGCCGGGAGAGATCCATGAACTTACCAGTCTTCAGGAATTTAAACGATCTATAAAGACTGAACTCTTCCGGCAGGCCTACCCAGATGAATTTTAAGTGTTTTATTGGTGTTTTATTGGTATTTTAATGATGTATGGGTTTTGTGTATTTTTAATCAGTTTTGTGTGTTTTATGATGATGTTGTTCCCCGCCTCGATCTGGAGGGAGAGGCGGGTAATAAATAAATAAATATATTATTATTATTATTATTATTATTATTATTATTATTATGTAACCCTCCACACGACACAATAAGCAACACAACTGAAGGTTGCCTCTTCCCCCCTCCATTGCTTAATGTGTCATACGAAACCAGCCACTCTGGGTGTAGTAGTGCATGCTATCCTGTTACCTGTTCCCATGCTTGGGTGATCTCACCCTGGCTCAAGGGATAAGAGCAATTGCACTACATCTAAATGTGTGCTGAGGGAGGCATGGGCCCCCAAGTGTGCCATTTCAGGCCACAGGTCCTAATTTGTACCAATTGAGGGTACTGCAGATTCTCAGGGATATGATCTTTCAACAAGGGTTTAAGTCCAATACAACCATTCACCCATTCAACATGGACAATGGTCATGAATGCTGGGACTTGTCGTCCAAAACATCTGAAATCCACCAGGTTGAGGAGCACTGCTATAGTCCAGGAATATCCATGGGGGTGGGGTGGGGAATCACTTTTCAGGTACAGCTGTCCCCATCCTTCAACCTAAAAATAATCCATTATCTTCCTGGAAATCAAGTGTGAAGCCTTCTGTACCCGTTACTTCTTCACCTTCCTTTAGGACATGAAGTATATATGTTACTCTATCTGACCCATGTACTTACCCTCTGCTGTTGAGCAAAGAGGGTAATTAAGGCCTCCAATCCTGGATCCCCCTTTTTCCAATTTTCTGTATTCAACATTATAACTGCAATATGCCCACCTCAAAGATTATTCCGCATTTGCTTCATTCCCATTTGTTAAGGAGCAGTACACTGATTATAGGCACTTATTGCTACATCAGAGTAGAATCCACAGACCATGATTTTTCTGTGTTCATTTTATCTGGAGTGCCCTGATTTAGTGAAGACAGTGGAAGCAAATCTATGAACATAACATCTTAAAAGTTGCGTATAAGAACATGCCTTTAATTAATTAAGTGTAACTAATCCCAAACTGTAATTCACTCAAGGCAAAGAAGTGCCAAATAAAGCGATAGAGAGAAATACAATTTTATGAGTTAATGAGATGTTTTAAGAACAACAGAATATGTTTATCAGTGAAAGTCACCAAAAGAAACCAATTAGTATTCTGGATGATAAACATCTTATATGACATCATCCAGTGGAAGGGTCAGTCAAAAATGTACCATTCACCTTCTGTTTTCACTAAGATAAAGTTTCTTGGCTTCATAAAATATAAATGCAGGTCCAGAACCTTATACAGTAAAAGAACCATTTCAGTTACAGTCCTTGGTAATGTAGGTCTAACTAGCAGTAATATGCACCTTCAAAGTTTAACAGAATGAAACACATGAGGGATCCTAGGGTTATACCACTACAGAAGCTTATAACTTTTTATTATTTACTTTGTTTTGCTCTCTATGTGTTTTTAGTATGCAGATCTAGCACTCAAGTAAATTAAGTTGGAGACTGATGCCCTTCAATTATCCGCTGAACTAATGTAAAATATCAACATACAGTGTAAGACATTGCTTTCCACTGCAATATTCTTAGAGAACAAGTGAATTGCCTCATGATTGGAGGTGGACAAATGTCCTCTTCAAATGTCCACCTCTTCAAAAAGAGGATCCAGGGAACTACCAACTAGTCAGCTTGACTTGATACCTGGAAAGGTTCTTGAACAAATCGTTAAGCAGTCAGTCTGTGGGCATTTACAAAGATGAAGCACAGGTTTCTAAAGAACGAGTCATGCCAATTGCCAGACTAACCTTATCTCTTCTTTTAATAGAGTTCTAGATTGATAGGTAAAGGGAATGGTGTTGATGTAGTATATTTTGCTTTCAGCACCATTCCACCATGATATTTTGGTTGGCAAGCTGGCTAAATGTGGGGTGGATGATGCTACTGGTTTTGAAGCTGGTTAGTACCAGCCTGGAGAGAAAGCACAAGTGAAGTGTCCCACGGTTGTGTCCCTGGGACCCTGGGAGTAGAGGGAATGCTCATCTGATTTACAGATCACACCAAACTGGGAGAAGTAAATAACACCTTAGAAGGATTCAATATGATCTTGACAGGATGGAGAACTGGGGCAAACTATTAAAATGAATTTCAATAGAGATCAATGTAAAGTTCTGCATTTAGGTATGCAAAATCAAATGCATAAATACAGATGAGTGACACTTGGCTTGACAGTAATATACATGGGGGTGGGGGAACAGATGGAGGTTTTAGTGGACAACAAGCTAAACATGAGTTACAGAGTGGTGCAATTCTAGGCTGAATCAACAGAAGTATAGTGTCCAGGTCATGAGAAGAAACGGTACTAATCTATTCTGCTTTGGTTAGCTATGACCTGTATTACTGTATCCAGTTCTGGAATCACAGTTTAAGAAGGAGATCTCTCTTTCCTGAGCCCTGTGCCACCCTGCTTTCTGTCTGTCTTGCTGCCTCCCCAGTCACTCCTTTTACTTCCCCACTGTTGCCCAGGGCACTTTTTCCCTCAATCATGCCTTCTTTCCTCTAGCTGCAGTGTTTCTTTTTTTCCTCCTCATCCCATGGGTCCTTCCCTCTTGCTCTCTGCTTTCCCTCCTCTACCTCTCCACTCACTTTCCCTCCTTCCTGCTGGTCACTCCTAACCCCCCTCCCCATTACTCCCCCTCTGCCCTCCCACACTTATGTCCTTGTCCCCTAGGTGGGCAGTGACAGCTGTATGGAGTCATTCAGTTCCCATTATCCTGAGGCAGTGGCCATATTAGAATCCCCAAATGCATTGTCCAGGGTCCATGTCAACCTCAGGAGCTGGGTGGCTCCCATACAGAAGTGCTGCTGCCAGCTCAGGTAAAAATGTCCAGACCGCTGGGAGGAGCAACACCCTCATGGACACCAGGGCATGGTGTCCCATCCCCCCCAAACCCCATGATGTGGACAGCAACCATTATAGCATTTCCATGAATGGCATTTCTATGAATAGCTGCATGAAACCCTGGTGTATTTGCACAATTCAGCTATATGACAGCACCAACTAGTGATTGTGTAACGAAACATAGAGAAAGGAAGAGAAAGAAACCCCCTGGGAAAAATGCATATGTAAAAGAGCCAATCTCAATCCCACAAAAAGTCTGGAAGCAGATTTACACCCTCCAAAGAATTTCACCCTCGCAGAGCATCAATCTCAGGATAAGGCACACTTAACCAAATTAACTAAATTAATAAACAGATAAATAGATAAAAATTAAAAAGAGGGATCTGAAATAGAAAACAGAGGGGGGGGGGTGTTACGACATTTTATGTCAACTCATAGTTAAGCATTTCTGAAGTATACATTTCCACACCTGAAAACTCAGTGACATCTCTAGCTTGGTTTAGATTTGTGTGTCCTGATCTGAGAAGATTTGCAGATGCATCAATAATTGGTGCTGTGTAAAATTCATATGATTGCTCTGATCCATTTTGGCTGTTTTGGCCACCACCTGAATTCCATGATCTTTGCTATGTTTTCCTTGATATTTCCATTCTTTCTGACATGCACAAACATGCACATACGTATATACTTTCCTGATCCACATTCCTCTAGTTCCAGTCGTTTTTTCTTGCTTACTTCCACATTGCTGCTGTACATTTTCTACTTTCTAAAAGAAATATGTGGTGCTTTGGAATCAGAAGTGTGCAAGGGATTTTTGCACAACTCTAGGGCACTTTTTCATTTTAAGAATTGGTCCTAAGGAATCCATTTCTTCTGTCATGCAGGCTTATTCTGGTATAAACATATTGATTGAATTCAAATTAAATGATTCCTGCTTATGTAGATGTGAACAAAGTCAGATCCTTTGTATAGAAAATAATTAGGAAAAGCAATGTTTTATATTAGATGGCTTAGGAAAGCATACATATGGCCCTATGCCTGATGACACAATCCAAAATTGCGATTCCTAAATAAAGAGGATGAGACAATACTGACCTTATAAGAACCCTGGCTGCTGCTATACCTAAATATAAGAGGATGAGATAATGATAATCATTACCGATTTCAGTACATTGGCTTTTTTTGGAATATGACATAATCCGGATATTACTTGAATGCATTCTGTTTTATGGGTTGATAATGCATATTCTCTGGGCTTCATACCAATGCAAATAGTAACTGTCTTAAAATGCTGCCAAAAATGCTACTTTGCAATTTACAGTGTGTTCCACAGGATGTTAGGGAGCTATGTAATCGAGTAGATGAGCACACTGGCTAGATAAATAAATTTCAGGATTGTCTTAAGAACATAAGAAGAGCCCTGCTGGATCAGACCAAGGGCCCATTCAAGGGTCCACACAGTGACCAACCAGCGGTCGAACAGGAACCAACAAGCAGGACACAAGTGCAACAGCACCCTCCCACCCATGTTTCCCAGTAACTGGTCTATATAGGCTTACTGCCTCTATTGGAAGTAGCACATAGCCATCAAGATGAGTAGCCACTGATAGCCTTTTTGTCCAGGAATGTATCCACCCCCCTTTTAAAGCCATCCAAATTGGTAGCCATCGCTACATCTTGTGGGAGTGAATTCCATGGTTTAACTATTCACTGTGTCTTAAGTAGGTGTAAGTTGGGAAGCTCTTGATGAAGTACATGTGGACAAATAATTTCACCAGAGGTTCTCTCAGGAAAACTGTTGAGTTGATAAGGGGATATTGCATATGGTCTGTTTCCCATTTTATTGGGGAGTAGATAGATGGGGAGGATTAAGGAGTTTAAAGGTGCAGCGGCAGCGGTGAGGGAATGATTTTTAGCATGGAAGTCTTTGTTCTGTGTGTCAGAGGAAGCTGGGGCAAAACTATTCCCCAAATGGGTTGGAGAGATTTATCCCATTTCTAGCTTATGCCATTACAAGTTAAGTTGCAAGGCAGGATCATTCTTATCAGGATGGTATAAATGCAATCCCCATCCAAAGATAGCCCAACACCATGGCTTTTATCCAGAGTCTGCCTTCTGCAGACGGAAGGGCTCCTTTCATCCTTGAAAAATTTCTAATCCAGCAGAACAGAGCAGGGGGCAATCTTTGATGCTTCCTCCCTCTCCCTGTGTTCCCAAAAAATCAACTCTGGAGGGTTGGCAGGCCCTATGTAACATGTAGAGTGTGGGGGAATCAGCAAAAACGTGCCTCCCCCAACATACACTGCCTAGAAGATCCCGAGTGGAACTCCACTGAGGTAGTTCTCCCACTGGTGGGGGGAAGCTCAGATCCAGCCCCATATATTGAAGTAAACCATGCAATACGTTTCTGATATAACCCTTTTGAAAAGTTGAAATGGCCATTAATGCGCATCAGCTGATGTAAAAAAGTGGCCATATGAGAATCCAAGGACAGAACTTAAATTCAGGGAGCGTCCATGATCACTTTTGCATTTTAATAGCCTCCTGTTTCCTTTCTTTTACATCTAGCCATGTTTCTTTCTTTATTATGGCAGTGCATTGGTGACTGGTCAATCAATAGATCACTAGATAGATCACATCCTGGAATATGGAGATGTTTTTTCCCTGAATTTTATACAATCAGTGGCAAGTTTTTAAAAATAGTAATTTTAATATAGTGTTTCTATTCTTTTAATTTATCTGTTGTTCACCACTCTGAAATCCTATCGATATGGAGTGGTATATAAATATTGTAAATAAATAAAATAAATTGAAAAAATGGGTGTATAAGCCAAAAGGGAAACATACTTATTATTAAACTCCTGAAACTTACTTCTAAGTAAACATACACAGAATTGGGTTGTACAGCATCAGAGTAATTCAAAATTAATGTGGGAGAGTGTGACTACTTTTCTTGGTAGAGAGATGTCTCAAACAGGGTTCTGAATTTTAATTCATCCAATTAGTAAAACTTGTAGTAAATTCATCCAAATTAGTAAAACCTCTTACTTTTAAAGCAGCAATTCTGCCTTTTCAGGGAAACAGATTTTTTTGATATCTGCTACTCTGTGATAAAGGAATCAGGGGAATAGGTGGGTTGCTTTGTTTTACTGATTGACTGTATAAAAGCTCGGCTTCATAAACTGTGTTAATTTCTGTAATTTTCTTTATCTTCTGCTCAGTTTGATTGTTAGCTTCTCACCTGTTTAAAAGTAATTACAGCAGGAAATATGAAAGTCATAGTATCATTGCTCAGCATGCTCAGAAGAACTCAATGGGACTAATCACGTGAATAATGTTAGTGCCTAAAGGAATAACAGTACTGGACCATAGCAAGCCTGTGTATGCAGTAGTTAATAGCTTTCCACTAATACAGATAACAGTCGCTGTTGCATCATCAATCTGCCAAAATATAGATAAAGATTTTCTTGCTGCCATACATTTCAATTAAGCTTATGAGCTGGTGGCTGTATGTGAGACTGAGACACAAGACGGCTGTACTTAAGAATCTGATCTCACCTGGACTTAGATAGACAGATATTGATATTGATACAGATATACATTTGAGAGAGGGTGGGGAAGAATAAAATAAAAAATAAAAACTTGGGCTGAATTCATCCTTGCCTTTAGAAAGCTAGTTCTCACCTTCAAAATGCACATTTTCATTCTGTGGTGACTTGGAATGTTATTCAGCAATCACAGAGGTGCATGTAAATCAGGCATCCTAGTTCTCTTGGTGAATACTGAAATGGTGTCCCCCTCCGTACCCCAGATTATCTACATTTTATGAACATGTGAAGCTGCCTTTCATTGAATTGGCTGGTTCTTCCAGTATTCCTCTTCCAAGAACTGGGAGGATGGATGAGAAAGCTATCTGGGCCCCAAAGTTCTTGAATTTCCTTCCAAGAGCTTCAAAGTCTGACGTGATTTCTTCGTAGCTCTGCTTGGCAGTATAATTTGTTCCCACATGGATGAGAAGAAAAGGATATATGTCAGTGAGCTGTATGAGTTTTGACAACCCTTCAGTCATGCCTCTGTCCTCCAGGGAGACAGCATACCTGGCGAGTCCATGGGTCTTCGTGACATACTTCAGTTTCAATGCCACGCAGCAGGGAATCTCCCACAATGACTACTCTTCTCTTCTTGTTGTTGTAGGCCTTGCTATTGTTGCCCCTGCTCGACTGGCCTCCTGTGTCTTGCTCACTGTTGCAATGGGTCTCCTGTAATTCTTCCTCTGCAGGCTGTCCTCCAGCCTCATCCTCCAGTAGCTGAAAGCAGTTACGTAGCTCTAATGGTTCCACTGGTATGGAGAGTCTTCTAATTCTTCTGCTCCTTTCACTCTTTTCTAGAGAGTTTACTCTTCATTGGCTTTTCTACCCTCAAAATTCTCCACTTCTGCTTCAACTTGCTGTTGCTCTTCCATCTCTTATGCTTCTTGTTGCTGTTGCAGTTCCACTGCTCTAAGAACTCTTTGCCTTCTCTTATTCCTTGGAGGGTGGACACCCACCGCTGAAGTTCTCTCACTGATGCACATGCTTTCAGAAGAGAAATGTTGGCACACAGCAAAGAACATAAAAAGAATTTGAAAAATATGAAAGCAAAGATGGTTCAAATGCAAGAGAAACTGGCAGCTGCATCATCATCATCATCATCATCATCATCATATATTTATTTATTTATTTCTAACCCGCCTCTCCCTCTGGATCAAGGCAGGGAACAACAATAAATATAAATACAAAAACCATAAAATAGATAAAACATTTAAAACAAATAAAACTAATACATTATTAAAAGCATCTTAAAATTCAACTGGGTAGGCCTGCCGGAAGAGATCATTCTTCACGGTTCTCTTAAATTCATGAAGACTGCTAATTTGTCAAATCTCCTCCGGCAGGTCATTCCACAGTCTGAGAGCGACAGAAGAAAAGGTCCTCTGGGTAACTCTTGTCAGCCTAGTCTTGGCCGACTGTAGTAAGTTCTTCCCAGAAGACCTGAGCATGCAGGGCGTATTGTATGGGAGAAGGCGATCCCACAGGTAACCTGGACCCAAACCATGTAGGGCTTTAAAGGTAATAACCAACACTTTATACTTCACCCGGAAACTAATTGACAGCCAGTGGAGTGATTTTAAGACTGGTGTAATGTGGTCACCCCTAGGTGTACCGGTGACCAACCTGGCTGCCATATTTTGAACTTGTTGAACTTCCGGACTAGGCACAGAGGTAGCCCTATGTACAGCGCATTGCAGAAGTCAAGCCTCAAAGTTACAAGTGCGTGCACTACCGTCTTTAGGTCTTCCAACTCTAGGAAGGGGCGCAGCTGGCGTATCAGCCGAAGCTGATAGTAGGCACTCCTGCCCGTCACATCTATCTGGGCTGTCATTTGGAGTGACGGTTTTGGAACATGCCAAAAAGCAGGCTCAAGAAGACAGAGAAAAATTAGCTGCTGAAATTGCCAACCAGAGTGGCAATTTCTAGCTTTAGAAGAAAAGCTCTACTTGGAAGCTCAGATAGCTCTGCTGGGGGAAAAAGAACAGTGCAATACGGAATTGGTGAAGTTCTGTCTCAGAAAAGCAAATCTTCAGATTGACCAGATAAACACAGAACTAAATACAGACCATAACAATGCACAGAAGACTAAACGTGCTTGCCACCAACTTGAATATTAGTACAAATAACTTAAAGCCAAAATGCAGGAAATGGAGAGTATTGTGAAGTCTGAAAATAAATCTTCTGGCACTGCTTTGGAGGCAGAGATAGTACAACTAGAAGTACAGCTGGATGCAGAGACAAAAGAGTGCCAGAATGCCAGCAAGCATATGCAACATATAGAGAAGGAACTGAAGAACATTGTCCTGCAAGTAGAGGATAATAGTAGTAATGGCAACAAGGTGATCCCAGGTGGAAATCCTGCGGGCCAGTGTTTTGGACATCTACGAAGACAGGGGTAGACTTGGTTGACTATGAGTCAGAGGCACTCCATGAAGTCCAACAAAGGTGTTTCCCCCAAGAGGTTGATCCAATCATGTTGTGGAAGTGAGTCTCAAGAGTTGATGAAAATAATGGGATCTCTGGTTTGCCATACAGGATACATGAGGACATGTATCATTAGAGGAGGGAGAAGTATGTAATGCCTGTCTCTGAGGGCCTTGGAATGTTGACCGAGTAAAGTGGAAGGGACATAGAATAGAGTGAGGGAAGAACAAAACTTCTGTTGAAAGAAAGCAGTTGGGTTGGAGGAGAGAAGAGGAGGAGGAAGAAGAACCAGAAAGGGAGTGAAGGAGGAGAAAAGAGAGAAACCAGCAGCGTGGTGGAGACGGAGAGCCTATCTACACTACTGCTTTAAAATGGTTTATAACAGTTTTAAACCAATTAATAAACCATTTTAAAGCAGTAGTGTAGATAGGCTCAGAGACAGTCTGCAATTTAATTATGAGTGCACTCTATACACAGAGAAAGACAAGCAACTAGGGGACTAAGGAACGGGATAATGAACTGTTGTTCATCCAGCAAAACTAACATTGCTCTTCACAGAGGACTGTGGGTTGAAAGGGGAGTTGGATATATTTGATTCATATCTGGGCTAATTGTTTTCTTCATGTTATTATTTCCTAAACCTTTTTAAGTGAAGTAAATATTGTTAAATATATATTTTGTTTGTCTCTGGAGTGATTGTAATCTGTCCCTCCTCATGCTAGTTATAGAAACCTGAAACATTACACCCACTTCCCAGAATTCCTCAGAAGTATGCAAATTCTCCCCACCGCCTTAGATCCCATGCCACTGTCTTGAGCTGCTCAGTTGAAGTCCAACTTCTCTGCTGCCCATAGTGACTTCTGCTCACTTCCTAGAATTCCTCAGAAGTATGCAAATTCTCCCCGCCGCCTCAGATGTCAGGCCACTGTCTTGAGCTAGTCAGTCAAAGTCCAACTTCTCAGCAGCTCGTAGTGACTTATGCTCACTTCCCAGAATTTCTTGGGAGTATGCAAATTCTCCCGGCAGCCTCTAATGTATTAAAGTTGTATTAAACTAGGCTGACCATATGAAAAGGAGGACAGGGCTCATGTAACTTTAACAGTTGTAGAGAAAGGGGAATTTCAGCCAGTGTCATTTGTATTCAATTAGTTCCTGCTGAAATTCCCTCTTCATCACAACAGTTAAAGTTGCAGGGGCCTTGCCTTCTTTTGTATATGGTCACTCTAGTATAGTGCCTGCAACTTTAACTGTTGTGATGAAGAGGGAATTTCACCAGGAACTAATTACATACAAATGACACTGACTGAAATTCCCTTTTCTCTGCAACTGTTAAAGTTATATGAGCCCTGTCCTCCTTTTCATATGGTCAGCCTAATTAAACTTGATTGAAACCAGAGTTTTGGCTTTATTTGCAAGGGAGGGCTGTTTCCCATCTCCAACCCAATGTTAAGCATGACTGTGTGTGTGTTGGTGGGGTCGTGGTCCCTGGAGTGTTTTGTGACAATTCAGAGAAAGAATGGGATGTGAAGGCTTTTATTCCCAACTGCCCCCCCTCCGGCTGTGGTCTGCAATGGAGAGCTTTTCAACATGAAGTTTTTAACCTGGATTTACCAAGGTTTCTGCTTCCGGATTTTTTGTGGGATTAAGATCGGCTCTTTTACACATGTTCTCACCCCACCCCAGGGATTTTCTTTCTCTACCTTTCTAGAAGTTGTATAAGCTTTGGTTTGTAATTAATAATAATAATAATAATAATAATAGTAGTAGGTATGGTGGAATTGTGCAAATAGTACACTACTTACAAAAATATCAGACTTTCCTCATTAGAAAAACAAAAACAAAAAGCATTTTAATGGTTGCAAAGAACAAGAACAGCCTTGAAGATGATGACTTCATGTAAAGCACCTGCAAAATACCATGACTGAGGAATCAAGAATGCACAATGAATGCCTCCTGTTGAAAGGCTTTGACAGGCATGCTGAGAGGTATTCTGGGGGAAGGAAACATGATGCCCCAGGCTTTCCAGCCTGTCCTGGGTTTTTCACTCCTTGTGGGGTGAGGATTAAGAAAAAGAGTACCCTTTACCCAAACTGGCATGGAATAGTTTTGGGGTGGGGTGGAGGGAATAGAAAGCATTTTGATGAAGCCCTGATAGAAATCAGCTGAATTTTTCATGGTTTTTCTAATATTCCACATTGATTTGGCATCCTTTCAATGAGGTAGATTTTGTTTAAAAACTAGGCAATCAATGTTAACCACATTGATTGGCAATTGTGTTCAGTGGGGGAGGAGTATTTGCTCTATGCAAAAGTGAAAATAAAACTGTGAGTGATTTTGGCTTAGCCCTAATGAAAACAAAAGATCAATAAGGTATCCTTTAAGTATCTGTGCTACACTAGCAAATATCTTTTCCATCTAGCCATGATAACTATTCCTTGTAAAATGAGATGATTGTACATTCTACATTTTACATGATTCAACTCATTCTTCTGTATATGTTATGTATACAGTATGCTAATCTGCTTCATAGGTTGAAACATACAAATAATTATTTGATTGTTCGAGCATATAATTCATCCCAGGAATATCCAGAAAGAAGTCTTCAGTTAAAAGGCCTATTCAAAAATCATTTCCATGCAAATTTTACTTTAAAAAGAATATAAAAAGACTTTGTTTGAAGGGTCATGCTTATAAATAAGTGATCATATGCTACAAAGGAAACATTCCATTTGTTTTTAATATAAAGAAAACACAGTCCTCACATTGGGAAACCATCTTTTGTTTAGTAATAGGCTTTCAGATTAGATGTCTCCTTTCTGAAATGCAAAAATATGAAATGCAATGGAACAATAGCAGCATAGTGATGTTACCTCAACACCAATTTTTTTTAAAAAAATTCCTGGGAAATATAGGGAAAAGATTAATATTAATGGAGAATGTAAAATATGCTTGAAGGCCAACCAGCTTAACATGCAGTCAATGTACAGTGACAGATACTGAGTGGTATGAAGGCATGGTGAAACTCGTGTCTCCAAAATGTTATCTGTTATTTTTTTCTGTTAACAGACATGTAATTGGGCAGACAATCTCTTGGATTTAAAATCTTTCATTCTTCATACTCCATTCCACACTCTCCACTTCCAGACAATAGATAAGGCAGTTAAATACAGGTGCTACAACTGGAATCTGCAACATAATGTTACTGCATGGAGTGTGGGGTGTTCCTGTTCAGTGTTCCAGTCAATGGTGTTCCTCCACAGTCAGTCAGCATTCCTTGGCCACTGAGCATGCTCAGTCCTTATTGGCTGTTTTGGGATTTCTATTCCACCCTTCAGGTTTAGTATATATGGTACTTCTGTAAACCTTGTGGTTGCCCCAAACCTGCTGATGTAAGTGGATGGTACTATTTTGGCAACGTTAGGATCCACAGTTACCTCTGAACTTCAGAATTAGAGGGAATGATAGTAACACCCCATTTGAGGAAAGGTTGTGCCCTTGTAGTTTGGGAGGAGTGAAGGATATAATCCATTATGAACTTTACTGCCCCTTGGAAAGAGTTCTGAGAGATGCATTTTTGAATACATGTGTCTAACCAAAGTGGCCTGCAACATGAGCCATTGGTTTAAAGTAGTCTTGTTTGCAGTGGGTTTGGCCAAGATTGATTTGCAAATATTGAACAATGGGTCAATCAGTTCTAGAGATGCTGAACATCATAGTTCTATGTGTGATCCTTATATCTGGTATTGATGTATCGTATAGTAGCTTTTTTTATTTGTTAGTTGCATGATATTGTAAAGCAACACTTCTTCTATCCATTTGGTTTAGTTTGATTTGATACCACAATTTCTACAAATTCTAATAATGAAAGAGGACATTGCATGTGTTTTCCAGAAATCATACTGGTATCAGTTCTAAACGAATATATGCATTTTCTGGTGGTGGTGTTATTCCAGGAGATACTTCATTTTTAACACATAGTGTGTCTCCCTCTTTTTAATTATTTTAGGTGTGTTGTAATGGGATTCTGCACAACAATATTCCAGGTTTCCAGTGCTGTGAGGACAAGTATCTCCTGTTTCCTCTTAATACATTAGGTGTTTGCTGCGGTGGCCAGATGCATGCAGTGCAGCCAGACTATCAATGTTGTGGTGGCTATTACACAAGGGTATTAGCAGGTAAGAAGCAAATTCTTTCAAGCATTTAACAAAAATGAACCAACGCGATAGGGTCTTTAAGACAAATAAATATGTACGTATATCTTAGTGTGAATTTTAGATAAGCAGTGTTTCTATTCAACTACAGAATGAGATATAGAAATCTATGACGTTGTTGAATGAATTAGTAAATAAAGTGCCGACACATGGAAATGTTGGGGATTTGTTATCAAAATAGCACTAGAACTGTGAACAACAATATACAGGACAAGAACTGAGAGCCAGAAGGCTCCTTCACATTTTTCAAAATGTAATTGTCGTTCTTTGGTCATGGTTTCCTCCGCATGCTTTGCACGACATTGTTGCCATGCAGCTGCTGACTCATGTTTTCCCTGTGTTATTTTGTAATGGGGAAAATTCAGTATTCTATGCAATTACACAATGAAACCGCCATTGCTTCCTTGTGTAATCCTGCCATCGCGCTATGTCCCGCTTTGTGGATAAGGGTGTTGGGAGGTGCTGTCTTGATGACATTACTGACGAGGATTGGGTGGGAGTGTTTCCTCTCGCACTTCCTTTGACCACTTGCTCCTTCACCATTCTGCTCCTGGGAACAACAGTGGGGGTGTCAGAGGTGCAGCATGCCAGCATTTCGCAAGTACAGCATGGATCCAAAGCCATGTTCAGCTCCATATCTCAGGGATGCATAAGAAGATGGGCAGCCAGGAGGGTGGTAGTGGTTGCAACAGGAAAATTGTGAGCACATGCAACCCCTTTCTATTGAATCCCCTCTCCCAGTGTATACACAAATGAGAAAAGTATTAACTGCTTTTACAAGGATTGTGCACATGGAGAGAGGCTTCTGAAGTTGTGAACTTTCTGTGCTTCACAATGGGATTGGGGGTTGCTGTTCTGCAATTGTTGCCCAGAAAATGTTTAACCCGTTCTATTCAATCCCCATGTACACACAAATGAGAGAAGTGTAACTGCTTGCTTTCAGGGGGAGGGGTGGAGCAGACTTCTGACATTGCAAAAATACTGTGGAATTTATCTAGTGGCTAAGGTCTGAGGTAGTGGAAATGAAAAGAGGAGGCAAGGAATTCAAAATGAAAAAGTTCATGCCAAGACGGGGGAGGGACCATTCTAGAGAGGGTGGACAATGGCAGGGTACAATACTGCTGTCATCTGAAAACATCCTGCCAGGGTCCACCCACCAGTGTGGTAGCATTATGCAGGTAGCGTTATGCAGTTAAATACAAATCAGTTGTATAAATAGCCTATTTTAATCCTTCAACGAATCCAGAAGAAGAAGGTGTGGTAAATTGCTGGATAAAAGCCTCTATGTGGAAGTGCTCAGAGTCATTGAACTTAAAAAGGGATATTGTAGAGTTGGGAAAAGGGCAGAGAAGGACAACTAAAATGATCAAGGGGCTGAAGCACTCCACTATAAGGGAAGGTTACAACAGCTGGGATTGTTTAGCTTGGAAAAAAGGAGGCTAAGGGGAGACCTGATAGATGTGTACAAAATTATATGTGGTTTGGAGAATGTGGATAGGGAGACATTTTTCTCCTGCTCTTATAATATAAGAACTCAGGGTCATCCCATGAAGCTGATTTCTGGGAGATTCAGGACAGATAAAAGGAAGTACTTCTTCACACAGTGTATAGTTTAACTATGGAAGTCACTACCACATGATGTACTGGTAGCTACCCACTTGGATAGCTTTAATGGGGGGTTAGAAAATTTAATGGAAGAAAAGGCTATCAATGGCTACTAGTCGTGATGGCTATATGCTACCTCCAATATCAGAGGCAGTATCCCAACTGCTGGGAACACAACTGGGAGGGTGCTATTACACTCCTATTCTTCTTCGTTGTCTCTGTGCATCACACATATGGGCTCCACGCCTGTGTGGAGCCTCGCCCTGGGAACTTCTATAGCTAAAGGAAATGGAAAATAGGTGGAAACCCCTCCCCCACTGTCCAATGAGCATGTCCTGGGTGTTCCTGCCTATTCCCCTCAGTTCTTCTTCGACCGCCATTGTGTGAGTCTCGCTGGAACACGCTCCATTACTAACTGATTAAACATACACGTTTTTTCCCTTATATTCTACTCTTTTTCTCCTCTTTATCGTAGTTCACTCTTTCAGTTATCTATTATTGATTTCATTTCATCTTCTTGATAGCGATCTCCGTAAGGTCGCGTCGTCGTGAGGCGTGTATGATCTCAACAGGCCCGTTCAGAAAATGTTTTAAGTGTGGTGGAAAATTTCACACACAGACTGACACTCGTGCCTTTTGTGCCTTGGGGAGGAGCACGTAGTACAAGCCTGCCCTCGCTGCCTTAAATTTATGAAGCAGACCAGGCACCACAGAGCAGACCACCTTCGGGCAGAGCTCTGGAAACGAGCACTGCAGGCTGTGGATAAGCCTAGCGATATGGCACAACAGCAACAACAAACAGATCGAACCTTATCGGGCCAACAGTCTGCTCAGTCAGAGCTTAATAGACAGTCCGATCCCACCGTGCTTGCTGACGATCCTCTAATTCTGAGATTTCTGCAGATATTAACAGCAAAAAAGCTCTCAAAAAAGGCTAAAACTCAGAAACCTGTGCCAGATGTTCAAAAGAAGAAGAAGAAGAAGAAAAAAGCTCTGTTGCAAACGCCGGAGGCCATGGTTCTTACAATGACCACACCCATATTGACACCCACTCCACACTGACCCTCAACACCTAGGGCGGAATCGGGCCCTATAGATTTACAACCCTATTATTGTCTTTTTATTACATTTATATACCGCCCCATAGCCGAAGCTCTCTGGGTGGTTTACAAAAATTAAAAGATTGAACACTAAAAAGACAATATACAAAAGTTAAAACCATAAACATAAAACAGCTGACATTTAAAACATTTTAAACTGTTAAGCCTGGTCACAAAGTCAGCTAAAACCTCAACTTAAGCTGTTAAAATGCCTGGGAGAAAAGAAAAATGTTTTGTCCTGGCACCGAAAAGACAACAGTGTTGGCACCAGGCGGGCCTCATCGGGGAGATCATTCCATAATTGGGGGGCCACCAAAGAAAAGGCCCTCTCCCTTGTTGCCATCCTCCGAGCTTCCCTCAGAGTAGGCATCTGGAGGAGGGCCTTTGATGTTGAGCACAGTGTACGGGTAGGTTCATGTCAGGAAAGGCATTCCATCAGGTATTGTGGTCCCAAACCGTGTAAGGCTTTATAGGTTAAAACCAGCACCTTGAATCGGGCTCGGAAATGTACAGGCAGCCAATGAAAGTGGGCCAGAGTAGGTCTTATATGTTCGAACTTTCTGGTCCCTGTTACCAGTCTGGCCACTGCATTTTGCACAAGCTGCAGCTTCCGAACCGTCTTCAACGGCAGCCCCACGTAGAGCGCATTGCAGTAATCTAACTTGGAGGTTACCAGAGCATAGACAACTGAAGCCAGGTTATCCGTGTCCAGATAAGGGCATAGCTGGACCACAGCCAAAGCTGGTAGAAGGCACTCTGTGCCACCGAGGCCACCTGAGCCTCAAGTGACAGAGATGATTCTAGGAGAACCCCAAGCTACGAATCTGCTCCTTCAGGGGGAGTGCAACTCCATCCAGAACAGGTTGAACACCCTCCGTCCAGTCAGAAGAACCCCCCTCTAACAGCATCTCAGTCTTGTCTGGATTGAGTTTCAGTTTATTAGCTCTCATCCAGTCCATTTTTGCAGCCAAGCATCGGTTCAACACATCCACACCTGATGAAGATGAAAAGGAGAAATAGAGTTGTGTGTCATCAGCGTACTGATGACAACGCACTCCAAAACTCCGGATGACCGCACCCAATGGTTTCATGTAGATGTTGAACAGCATGGGGGACAAGACTGACCTTTGTGGAACCCCATACTATCCATTCCCTCCATTTCAGAGGGAGAGATTAGGGACCCCTCTCCACCTCAGCCACCACAAGAAACTGCTATATTTGCATGCCCTCTATCAAGAGATGGACCTCAGTACCGAGAAAGGTCCCCGGCATCCAGCTACTATTCTTATTATAGACAACATCCAGGAGATCTCGATACCGACACTCGTTGGATCGCAGAGAACACTCCAGATCCCCTGCCTCCGACTGGGACAGGAGATCAGACTGGTCACTCCCAAGGTGTAGATATTATCATGAATGGAGGTCTGGTCCTGACAAAGACCCATATTACGTTGACAGGAGAACTGCCAGACAAGACATGATATGGGTTTGACAGCCAACTCCGGTCCCATCTTCTCCAATCCCTGGAACCTCTCAAGTTCCAAGGAGACACAGAACCATTTCTCCTCCAATTCAGAGGCTTTTTACCAATACAGCCTATAGGAGGAGAATTACTTAGATCTCCGCCGAACCAACAACCTCTGCCACAGCAAGACCCCCAATCACAACACTCAGATAGGGAGGATTGTCCTTCAGACTCTGCATCCGTGTCATCAGTAGCTCTCCATCCATCTCATCTCCCAATGTGACAGTTGGCAACGCTGATGGAGCCTCACCATCAGAGGACATGGGGCATTTCTCGGAGCAAATTAACAGACTAGCTCAATCTCTTGGTCTAGAAGCTCAGCATCCAGTACAGAAAATAAAAGATCTTATATGCAGTGGTGACTGAGACCACAACACCCATCTCTATTCCATTCTTCCCAACACTGCTCAATACAGTCCAGCAGTCATGGAAGACACCGGTGGCACTGACCCCATCATCAAAGCGACTGGAGGGAATGTATCAAGTCCAGGAAAAGGACATCGAGTTCCTATTCACTCACCCAGCTCCTAATTCTGTTATTGTAGATTCGTTGCAAGGATGATCTCAAAAACCTCATTCATCACCTATCGATAAAGAGGGTAGATGATTGAACCTCATAGGTAGATGGCCTTATTCATCTTCTGCGTTGGTCTTGAAAGTATCGAACTATAAGGCAGCAATGGCGAGATATCAGCTCTTCTTGTAGGAAAAGATAGGATCTCTTTGTAAATACCGACCAGATGATAAATGAGAATTGTCTAGGATTTTTCAGTCCAAAGCTATGACACTTTCTCACCAACAAATAAATACGTCACGTCACCAAACAGATTGCAACGCAAAAACTATGGTCACCGCTGTGGCACTCAGACACCATGCTTGGCTTCGATCTGCAGGACTATCACAGGAGGCTAAATCCAGGATAGAAAATCTACCCTTTGACAGCATAGGTCTCTTTAACGCAACTACTGACGAGGGTATGAAAAGCGTTCAGAAAGCTAAGCTAACTGCATGTAAAATGGGAATAGGTCAACAACAACAGCAACAACAACCTTTCCCTCAATACCAACAAAGATGGTGGTTTCAACAGTCTTAGTACCAAAGCAGAAGAGATCGGACCCAAAAACCACAACAGACTGTACCGGGATCAAAGAGACAATTTTCAAACTTTCGAACCCGAGCCTACCAAGGGAATAGGGACCCACTAAACAAGCAGCATCTTTGACTTCATTGATCTCTGCTCTACAGTCACTAAGCCTGCTCATTTCGGGCATCGACTTCTATCCTTTTACCCCAATTTACATCGGACAGATGGCTTCTGTCAATTATAGACAGAGGGCACATGATAGAATTCAATGACCTCCCACCTTTTCCTGGGATCCAATACACTAATCTATCTGAAACGATGCTACTGGAAACCAGATTACTCCTCGAGAAAGGTGCTATAATGAGAGTCTACACTGACTTCCGCAAAGGTGTCTACTCAAGATACTTTACAGTCCCCAAGAAAGACGAAGGACTTCTCCCCATCTTGGATCTTCGCAAGGTAAACCTCTTCATTGCACTCAAGAAGTTCAGAATGATCACCCTCGTAGGCATTCTCCCCTTGCTCCAAAAGAGCGACTGGATGGCATCAATAGACTTAAAGGATGCTTATTTTCATATTACTATCGAGGAACGTTACCAGAAATTTTTCAGATTTGCGATAGGAGACGACGTATACCAATTCCAGGTGCTCCCATTTGGACTATCCACGGCACTATGCGTATTCACCAAATGCATGGCTGTAATCTGTGCCCACCTTCGCCTGCACGGTATACAAATATTCCCGTATCTGAACGTTTGGCTATTGGTTGCCCCATCGAGGATCAAACTCATCAACAGCGTACAAACCACTCTTCAACTTCTAAAATCTTTGGGACTTTATGTCAATGCGGACAAATCCCAACCCATTCCATTCCGTGCCATCAAATTCATTGGAGCGGTATTAGATTCCAACACAGCCCAGGCTTACCTACCAATGAATCGATTGCACACCCTAGTCACTTTAGCAAGACACACTTGAACCAAATCTCATGTGCTTGCTATAGACATACAGAGACTCTTGGGTCTGATGGCAGCTTCTATAACAGTAGTTAAATGGGCTCTCCTACGACAGAGACAATTACAGCTGTGGTTTCTAAACAATTTTGACCCTACGCGCAATGCTCATCGGGTATGCCTCCACATCCCAGAAACAGTACTGCGATCCCTACGTTGGTGGACAGTACCAATGAACCTCTTGAAAGGCAGACCATTCTAATTCCCATACCCCTCCATAACATTAATGATGGACGCGCCTCTTCAGGGCTGGGGAGCTCACTCTGGCACCCTTCGAATTCAAGGCACATGGTCAATGAAAGAAAAGAAACACCATATCAATCTATTAGAGATGCTAGCAGTGCAAAAAGCACTGAGAGCATTCGAAGAGATACGACAAGATCAATTTGTCCATGTCCTTGCAGACAACACCACAGTCATAGCTTACCTGAACAAGCAAGGAGGGACAAGATCCCAATCACTGAATCGACTGACTTTAAAGATTTACGATTGGTGCATCCCAAGAAGCATAAAATTGATTGCTACTCATATAGCAGGGACAGAGAATATCTTGGTGGACAGCCTGAGCCATGCTCGATCTGGCAGTCACGAATGACCACTCCATCCCGACGCTCTAAAACATCTATTCAATCGTTGGAGACGTCCACAAATAGATCTCTTTGCTACACAGACGAACACAGTCTGACACATGTTCTGCAGCCAATTCAGCCTGAGTAAGGAATCATTAGGGGATGTGTTCACCAGGAACTGGAGAAACAAATTTTATTGCCCATTTCCACCCTTCCACTTGCTCAACAAAGTAATAGCGAAAATAATATCAGAGTACACCAATTGTATAATGATCACACTGTGGTGGCCAAGACAACCATGGTTTGCCACACTACTCTGCATGGCACAGGGCAACTATATCATACTTCTCATTCACCCGGACCTGATCACACAGAACCACGGCCAAATACGACACTCCGAGCTGAACACATTACACCTAACGGCTTGGAGAATACAGCCGAGGACATAATACCACATCTCTCATCCGGAGTATGGTCTGTTCTACAGGCAGCAAAGAGACCAGCAACTCAAACTTCATACAGATATAAATGGACAAAATTCTCTGAATTTGCCAATCTAGAGGGAGGAAACCCTGATACTTGTTCTTTATACTTGATTCTTAAGTTTTTACGCTCACTCTTTGATAAAGGTTTGAAGCACTCATGGTTAAAAGTTTACCTAGCAGCAGTTTCTGACAAACATCCCCTATACAAGGGATTTTCAGTTTTTTCACATCCTCTAGTTTGCCAGTCTATTAAAGGAATTAAAAATTTAGCTCCCCCCCACCAGGTCTCCAGTACCAAGTTGGAGCCTTTCTGTGGTCCTCAAAGCCTTGACGTCAAAGCCATTCTAACCAATGGCTTCGATTGATCTACGAGCCTATCTACACTACTGCTTTAAAACAGTTTATAACAGTTTTAAACCGGTTAATAACCGTTATTGACCGGTTTAAAACTGTTATAGACTGTTCTAAAGCAGTAGTGTAGATAGGCTCTTGATCTCCTCTCTTGGAAAGTGGCTTCCTTAGTAGCTGTCACTTCAGCTTGAAGGTCCAGCAAACTTTGTGCCCTGAGGGCAGATGCCCCTTATATGATATTTCACAAGGATAAGGCAGTATTAAGACCAGACATCACATTCCTTCCGAAAGTTGTCTTTCCATTCCATGTTAACCAAGATATCATATTACCCACTTTTTTCCCCTCCCCGTCCTCACCTTTGGAGAGAAAGTTACGCTCACTAGATGTCTGAAGGGCCTTAGCATTTTACCACTCAAGGACAGTTTCGTTCCAACAGTCACAGAGGTTGTTTGTTTGCTATGGAGGGAAGAAAAAAGGACAACCAATCTCTCCCCAATGACTTGCAACGTGGGTTGTACAGACTATTCTACTAGCATACAAACTTTCGGATTTGCAACCCTCAGGACCGATACATGCTCATTCTGCCAGAGGCATGGCAGCATCAATTGCATTTGACAAGGGTATCCCATTGGAGGACCTATGCAGAGCAGCAACATGGTCCCAATTGTCAACTTTTGTAAAGCATTACAGGCTTGATGTCAAGGCAAGGAAGGACTGTGCCTTCAGCAGAGCAGTTTTGTCTTCCATTCTTCAATGAACACTGACCCTCCTCCAGTAAGTCAGCTTGCTACTCACCCATATGTGTGATGCACAGAGACCACGAAGAAGAAGGACAGGTTGCTTACCTGTAACAGTGGTTCTTCCAGTGGTCAATCCACTCACCGTCCCTGCTTCGGTGTTGTACATCTTAGATTCATACTGAAGTTCTATATCCTTCGGTCCCGGATTGCCTCACAATGACGGTCTCAGGGAACTGAGAGGAATAGGCGGGAACACCCAGGAAATGCTCATTGGATGGTGGGGGAGGGGTTCCTCCCTATTTTACATTTCCTTTAGCTATAGAAGTTCCCGGAGCAAGGCTCCACGCAGGCATGGAGCCCATATATGTGAATGCACAGATGACCACTCGAAGAACCACAGTTACAGGTAAGCAACCTGTCCTTCTACTTGTTGGTTTCCTATAAGCAGTTGGTTTCCTATAAACTTGTTGGTTTCCTATAAGCAGTAGGTCGGTCTCTGTATAAACAGAATTCTGGACAAGGTAGCCCCTTTATCTGATCCAGCATGGCTGATTTTGCGTTCGTATGTTCTCATGAGTGTTGGACTGGGAAGACCCGTTTTCCAATCTCCACTGAGTCATGACATTCGTTGGGTGTCCATAACAAGGTTGTTGTGAGGATAAAAATGGAATAACCCCATACATGCCACTCTCTAAACTTCTTAGAGAAAGGATGGGATGCAAATAACAACAACAACAACAACAGCTCCAACTCACATATCCATCCAGGAACAGTTGTAATTATCATATAGCATCACTTTAAGATATTATTGCATGTAAAGTATATGTGAGAGAAAATATATTAATGTGGGATTTGCTGTATGTCTGAACAAATTATTACCTTAGTCACACTTAGCTGACCAAGAAGTGGGAGTGCCTATTTCATGGGTAATCCCACATCATTTCCCCCACCCTCATATCTACATGTTTGTAGATATTTATCCAATCACTTGTGGGCTGCTCATTGAAAAGCAGCTCCTGCATGATTAGAATAATATTCAAATGGCCCTTGTGTAGTAAACTCTCCTGAGCCCCGATTTTCCAAGGTGCTTTGGACTTTCAGAATGCTGCTACAAAAACTTCTAAGAATTGGTCAGTGGTAGGGATATAAAGTGTAAAAAGACTGTTCATAGTTCAAAATCAATCCATTGCAGCTGTTTTTCCCACCATCTCTCTGGTCTGGTTTTTGCATGTAATGTACACCATGGTTTAGCACTACATGCATGAGCTGGAATGAACCTGGGCAATATTCTGGCTCGTGTACTCCCCTCCCCCACTCCATCACCCAGAAGACCTTCTCTTCTGCCACTCCCAGACTGTGAAATGGCCTGCCGGGAGAGATTCGTCAACTTAACAGTCTCTCTGACTTTAAGAAAGCCATAAAGACTTATCTCTTCCGGCAGGCCTATCTAGTTGAATTTAAAGAGTTTTATTGTTATTTTAATAATGTATTAGTTTTATATGTTCTTAATCAGTTTTATGTATTTTATATCTGCATTTAATGTTGTTCCCCGCCTTGGATAAGAAATAAAATTATTATCATTATTATTATTATTATTATTATTATTATTATCCTATGTCACTGTGAGAAATATTTCAGCAGTCTCTAGTCAAGAATCCTGGCTTGTCAATGTATATGAACCAGAGATCATGGTTTATAACAAACTCTGGTCAGTTTCAATACGAACCAGTTTCAAACAGTGGGCTATGAAGCTGGCTTGTTAGGCTAACCAGAGCATATTACAAACCAAATCTCTAGTTCACATGCAATGACAAGTTGGGATTCTGTGAAAACAAAACTAAATGCTTCTGAAGTCCTTCTCCAACTCGCATAGGAGGAGAAAGTTGGGGGAAGCCTGCAAGTTTTGATGAAGCTCAATCCAGCCCATGCACGTAGCACTAAACCATGGTTTAGAGTTACATGAAAACATGGCCAAACATCACTCCATCTTCCTCAGTGTCCCAATATAGCCAGACTATCAGTTTGGAGTCCACATTTAGGTATCCTAGGTCCTAACCCAAATTTTCCAGTGTGTACATTGCTCCATGAGTACAATTATTTTCTTACTCTTTTTAGTGTTGTAGAACACCCACAAAGCATGCACAGAAAGCAATTCAGTACTGAAAAAACGGAATAGCCTCAATTCATCTGCTGCTAGATATATACCAAACTTTTAATTAAAAGTGGAGTATAGTTTAGCAAAAATTTCAAGGTTCAGTATTGTATGGCCAGAATCAGTAAGCACTCTGGATAATTGGGTGCTCTATAATGTTAAATTTCTTCCATGATGTATATATTTCACACAAAAATACCTTCATATGGTGGCATATTTATCAGTTCAAATTTAAGCTTGTATGAAAGAAAGATAATTTTTCTTTGAATATCCTTCTAAATATTATTTGCAATTAGTGTTTTTTTTTAACGTATCTTTAAATACAGTAAGTCTGCTAGTACAACGAAAGCTTTCCACTGGGTGTTTAACACACACATCTCTTTCCAGACAACTGTGAGGTCAGGAGCTAAATTGACTGCATTACCCATGGGTTGGCACACATTCCCTATGCTCAGAAGTACTTTGAATTTCTGCCAAGCTACGCAGCACATCCTAAATTCCAATGCCTTCAAAAGTCATTCATATATCACAATATTAGAATGCTGCCCATGATGTCATCCAAAAGGGAGGAAAACATGCTGTCCCGTGGAACTAGACGAAAGTCTTTTGCTGGTCTCATTAATCTCAATGTTCTAAAATAAAAAGATGATTGTCTATGACCTCTAAACCCAACACTGGTCTCTCTTAACTAGCTTAACACTGTTTACACAAGGAAAGAAAAGTACAGTGACACAAACCATCTTGTCTGTAAAAGAAACTCAAATTCAATAAGCAATTGCCAAGCTTCAAGCTGGGGATATTTAGATAATGCTTGCCTGCAGTTTTGTGAGTTGTTTCTTTTAAAGATACACTTATGGCTTTCTTCCTCCCCCTTGTTTCCTAAGGGCAGCAACAAGAACAATATTGGTCACTTTTTCCTCCCTCCCCCCCTTTTTTTTATAAATATGCTAATAACCCCAAGCGAAATGTTAATGTGGGTCATTCTTTGATAAGGATAACAATTAACTGGTAAGACTGCATGGTAGTTTTCAGAGAGAAAACATTTTCAAGCTTGGCTTGGAATGGATCCCATTTTGAGAGGTTAATGAGAAGGTTACTGATCCTTTGTGTCTTATGTCTAATGGTCCTTTTTATAAAAAAAAATCTGTATTATTTCCAATTGATGTAACTTACATACCCCGTTGAAGGCCTCCCTCTGTTCAGTCATGAAATTAGATTCTGAGGAGAGCAGAGCATTGTGGTTAAGTATCTAAACAGATTATATATCTTACACTCCAAAGGGTTGTTCTTGTCCTTTTGGTATTATTGACTTTATTTGATGAAGATATTTATCTTGGCATGCATGTTTTCTAGATGATGTTTGGCTGGTTTGAATGATGTGAGAGAAGTACTGAAAGTACTTTACTACAAGCATGAATCTTGCAACTGAGGAAAGCAGTAGTAGTGCTATCTGTGAATGGAGAGCAGAAAATCCAGATGTGAATCCCAAAGCAAAGATGGGAGGATAGATTTTTCCAAAGTGTAATCATGTAAATACTATTAGCGTTCATGACACTTCACTGTCTCCCTGGGGCTTTGTGGGAAAAGTGAACATTCTTCCATAAATGTCATATCAGAACATTGTAGCGGGCTTCTAGCAAGGTGACTTCAGCATGAGATTACATGACCACACTGAGGATTTTGGAGGGTTTCGTCTTTAGGAGCTCTCCTACTGAATCTCAAAGCTGCTTATTAAACTTGGAAAAGACTTAAACATGGTCACTTGGTTGGGATGAGTTCCTGAAAAGGAAGCTGGTACACATGGAGAACTGGTACACATGTAGACTAGAGCACAAATAACTTTGGTTATGTGTACAGTTACATTTTTCTTAAAATAACTACCCAGAAGTGTATTAGAAATTGAAAAGTAGAGCAGTGATGTGAGGTGGTGCCCTATACCGTGTTAAGCTAATGGTCCATCTGATTCAACACTATTTGATAGTACCATTTGTTACTGCATGGAAATACACAAATGTACCTAAACAATATTTAGGGATCTTTAACCTAAAGTCACAGTGTACCATGGTTGAAATTAAGCAACACAAGTGGGGGAAAGTGTTGGGACTATTGCAGCCTCACCTGCAGTGTTGCAGTTGGTTAGTTCATGGGAATTTTGATCACAGCTAACCTCAGGATTCCTATAGCCTACAATGTGGTTTCCTGTGATTTCTTCCTTTTGCTTCTCCCTTTCCTACCCCCCTCTAACTTCCACCGTTTCTGGGAGCATGTATGTTTGCTCTCGTATTCCTGCTGAACAAACCATTGAACACAAATGGGCTGAACAATCTCTTTTTGAAACTCTATGCTGTACCTGCATTTTATATGTAAGAATATTGTGAGTAAATAGTTTTTCTTTTCTTCAGTGAAGAAGAATGTTGTCTCCTCATACTAAAAAAAAAAAGGCTTGTGTGCATATGGCACTGGTAAATGCTTGTTCTGTTTTTCCTTTTTTTCTTTTTCTCTGCTAATTGCTTTTTGAACAGGAAGCAAGCCACAGAGATTAGGGTAGCTGAACTTGTGGATCTTACAAAGTAGTCTGAACAAGTACATGGGGAGTGTAAGGACAGAACTATCAATGATTTGGGTTATGTGAGGATTAAACAACCCTCAAACAGAGCGTGGGTTATACAAGGGCTATTTGAACAGCAATTGTACACAAGTATGGCCACTGGCCACATGTACCATCTCCTATGACGGGAACAGTTTATCTGTTATCAGCTAAGACAAATCCCTTTTTTAAATCCCGCACCCTCAAATACCTGTCTGCAGTTAGCCCTTTCTTCCTTCATCTGTGTTACCGTTTCTGCCAGCCCTATCCTTTCCCTTCACATTAGCCCTGCTCATGGTGCTCAGATTGTAAGCCATTTTGCACAGGGATGAAATCATAAGTGTTTCTTTGTAGTGTTAGCATTTTGTCATCCTTAACCAAAGTAAAATCTATTCTGTATAGGTAACTATTTACAGCCAGCCATCCTTTGGCTTTTCCACTCTTCCTCTGCCTCTTTTGTCTGTCTCACTGTAAAATTTGAGATTGCAAGCTTCTTAGGTAGAAATCTCTTTGCTTAGGCTACCCCATAATGTTCTATATACGTTGATGATATTGTATGAGTCTCCCCCACTTCACCATTATCAACAATCTGCCGCTGCTGCTACTACTGCCAATAAAAAATAATAGATAGGATTATGTAGATTTTATTGTCTTTCTTAAACAAAATCCCTGGCTATGTTTAAATCTCCAGGAGAAGTATGCTGCCCAAACGAAGAGCAAAAATGGGCCCCTGTTGGGATTGGGGACTCCTGCTGCCAAGGAATTCCTTACTCCACATCAGGGAACCAGATATGTTGTGGTGGATCACTCCATGATGGCTTCAATCAGCAATGCTGTGGTGGACAAATAGTAAGCAAAGATGTGATGTGCTGTGGTGATCAAGAAAAAGGGGAAGTCCATCAACTTACATCAGGTACACTCTTTGTCTCTAGAAAATGCTTTGTTTTATGATTTGAGATAAAAACCTTACGTGTTAGGTCATGTCTACACCAGACATTTATACCGGGGTCATCCCTGTGTGCAGCTCCTCTTCTTTTCTTTTTTTTAAAAAAATGGCGTCCGCGACATCCCTCTTTCCTTCCAGGACGTCGCGTGGCTGTCTAGATGCTGGGAGTGGATTGTGGAAGCAGGTAAGTCCATGATCCTCCCCCTCCCTCCCTCTACACCCTTAGGTGTAGATAAGTCCTTAGTCTTTACACAAGATCTAATTAGGAATGGGTCCATATAATTTCTAGTCATCTATCACTGGCTACTAGAGAGAAGCAAAGAGCCCTTTCCATTGTTGTCTTATGTAATAAAATTACATCTAGTATTAAAATCCTTAAGGTACAGTATGGTCCAAAACCAGAGCTTCATGAAAGAAGTAGGAAAGACTTCCAAGTCCTAGGTTCTTGGACTACAAGAAATTCTGAACACTTATGAATTATTTCTCGTTTCATTGTGACTTTGCTCTCAAAAATGTGCTTGTTCTCTCTTTCAGGGATGGGAACGGGGTTGGATATTAGTTAAATGCTTTTCAATTGGATATCCAATTGCTGGGTATCTATTTGTTGGATAGAATTTAACAAATAGGTTTCAAAGTTTGGCAATAATTTCCTGTATTTATTTATTGGTTCACCTTATCCCATCTGTATTTATCCTCCTATAAGAACTCCATTTGAGTGATAGAAAACATATTAAAATAGATAAATAAATAAATGATATTGTGATGCAGGAGGTTAATTAAGATTAATATTAGGAAATAATAGCAAGGCCTGATCCCTGCATTATAGGATTTTGTTCATTTAAGGACTCCTATTATTATCATTATCATTATTATTTACATTTCTGTACAGCCCCGTAGCTGAAGCCCTCTGGTTGGTTTACCAAGATTAAAAATCAGTTAAAAACATTATACAAAGTTTTAAAACCATTTACATAAAACACACAATCAGCCATAACCATAAGATAAATCCAGGACTGATTAAAACTCAGCATATGCCGCCAAATGGCTGAGAAAAGAAAAAGGTCTTAACACGGCACTGAAAAGATAACAGTGTTGGCCAGGCGGGCCTTGTCAGGGAGATCATTCCATAATTGGGGGATCACTCCTAGTCACTCTTGTGACAAAGAAAGCATGACATGGGAAGGACAAGCGGGATTTGCAACAAAATGTTGCAGTGTGCAGTGCTTCTGAACATTGCTGGTTGGCTGGCACCCTGCCCTACGTTCCATTTCCATTCCCCTCCAATAATTAGCATTCCATGGCTACTTGCATGCTCAGTCCTCATAGGGCTATTGTGGGAGCCCCCCCCCCCGGGTTTCCACCACCAAATCTTTTTCATATCTCTATAAACCTTTGGATTCCCCCAAGCCTGCTGATACGTCTGTCTTATGCATGGATGGTACTGTTCTGGTGAAATAAGGATTAGCACTTGAAGAACTGACATCAATCTGATAGACAGATATGCTGGGGAACGAGGAATAATTGTCATCATTCACATGTAATCCTTTCCATGTAATGTAATGTTTCATTCATACTAAGGGCGGATGAATCTGTCAGTTTTGCTTTCTCCCTTTCTCTTTGATTTTTTAAAATCTCAATTTCTTTCTGTTCCATTTATGAAGGAATTTGCAAATTTTGTCCAGTTCTTATCAGAAAAGAAACAGAGTGAAATTCGCACTGGTTAGATTCAGCTATTCACAGAATGGAGAGGACCATGTCGTAACTACTTACCCTGTAGTTGTTAAAGTTGAGGAGCTGTCAGAAAAGTGTGGAGAGCCAGTGTGGTGTAGTGGCTAGAGGTTTGGACTGGGACTCAGGAGACCCAGGTTCTAATCCCCACCCAGCCATGGAAGCTCACTGGGTGATTTGGGGCCAGTCATAGGCTCAGTTCGGACGACACAATAAACAACTGGTGTGGGGGAAACAATCGTCAGTTGTTTTGACTATTGTGTCATCCGAATGCTACCATAGTCAACTCAGCGCTGATCCTAATCCACACCACAGTTGATTATTTATTACCATGTTGTGTGGGGAGTACCCCCTAGTTGAACAACTGTAAAGTTGATTATTACCCCAACATTGACTATTGTGTCATTCTAATTGAGCCATTGTCTCTAAGTCCAACCTACCTCACAGGGGTGTTGTTATAAGAATAAAATGGAGAGGAGGTGGATTGTATATGCTGCCTTGGGTTCCTTGGAGGAAAAATGGTGGGATATAAATGTAATAAATAAATAAATAAATAAATAACAGAAAAAAGAGCTGGAAACCCCAATTCAGCATTACAAACATGGTTGAATTCACAGCGATTCGAAGCCAGACTTTTAAGTCAGGCAGTGAAGTGAAGCTATTAGTTTTGATTTTCCCCACATTCATTTCTTAAAAAGCAGCAGCAACAACAACAACAACAACAACAACAAAACTTCAGGTTCTTTCCATCCAGTTTAGGAGGACATTTGTGGATTTTGGTGTATTCGTGTGTTTTTTTAATGAACCAAGGAAATTCTCACCTCTAATTCATAGAACCATTTTTCAAGATGTCACTTTGTGTTCATATCCCTGTGAAACTCTGAGCCTATCTACACAGTACCTTGGAATGTTTTAAATATTATTTTAAAACATTCCAAATAGGTGCGTTCCAAAACGTCTTAGGCCACATTAAGGAGTACTCACGTTACAGGAGAAAAATTCTTCAGTCTTCAAAGTGGTGTGTACTGTCTCACACCCTTCTGTCAATCTCTTTCTCTTTCGTTCTTATGAGTTTAGGGCAAGGCATTGTGGGCACAGTAGTTCACTCGCCCACTTCCTCCTTAGTTCCCCTTTCATTCCCTAGCTTTCAATGAGTATAGGGCTAAGCATTGTGGGTGTTGTAGTTCACTCGCCTACTTCCTCCTTAGCCCCTATTTCTTCCCCACCAATCAACAGCTAAGCATTTGGGTGCTGGTAAACGAAGCACTGCCCCCACAAATCACAAACAGTAAGGAAGGACACATTATTTTACTTAAAACGATTTATTAAAAGTAAAAACCATTGTATATAGCTGAAGTGAGTTTTAAAAAACCTCGGGTATACAACGTTAAAGGGAGTGCGTCATGTGGCCAAAAGAGTTTTTGTAACCCTTATAAAACGTTACAAAGCTAGTGTGTAGATAGGCTCTTAGTTGTCTAAAAGATTGTCAGAAAGGAAGTTGGACAGCACAAAGAACAACAGAATAATTTATTTTAAATTTCTACTTTCTATTACTAGTTTGAGGCCTACTTCTTCCTTTACTCGAACGAAAGTCTAATAGCACCACAGATTTATTGCAGTTGCCTTACTGAGTGAGACCATTGGTCAATCCACATCAGTGCTGCCTGTTCCAACTGAGGAAGCATAGCTCTTTGCCTTTCCACTTATTTATTCATGGTATTGTAAAGTCATGTCATTGGGACAGACAGAATGTTTAGGGGGAGGGGAGGGAAATACTTTTACCAATTTCAGCTGGCTCACCAACTACGGACGCTTTTGGACAGGTATCACTTGTAATGATGTATTAGATTTTATTTGTTTTAATATTTCATCTATTTTGTGGTCCTTGTGTTTTATAGTTGTTGTTGTTCCCCCCTCAATCCGGAGGGAGAGGTGGGTTATAAATAAATACTATTATTATTATTATTATTATTATTATAAGCGTTTGTAACTTCAAGACTGGATTACTGCAATGTACTCTATATGGGGCTGCCCTTAAGACTGCTCCAGAAGCTGGAACTAATGCAGAATGTAGCAGCATGGCTATTATCGGGAGCTGCTCCTTTTCAGCATGTAACTCCTTTGCTGAGGGAACTGCACTGGCTGCCTATTTGCCACCAGGCCAGGTTTAAGGTTTTGGTACAAAGCCCTAAACTACTTGGGACCAGGATACCTGAGAGAGTGCCATCTCCCTTACCAACCTGCCTGTCACTGAGATCATTAAAGGGCATGTTTCTGGTTGTACTACATGGACCTATGGCCAGACTAGAGACTACTAAGCCTTTAGTGTGGTGGTGCTATGTTCTTGGAATTCCCTGCTCCTGGAGGTCAGGCAGGCACCAACACTGTGCTGCTTCTGGCACCTTCTGAAAACAGCTCTTTTTGAGGAAGCATTCCTTAATTGACTAGCCACATTTTTTATTGGTATTCTGTTTAAAATGAGCAATTTTAACATGTTGATTTTATCTTTTTATCTTTTAATTGTTGTAGTTTTTATGTTCACCGCTCCGAAATCTATTTCAGACATGGAGCGGTATATAAATATTGTAAATAAATAAATAAATAAATAAACAGGACTGGACCTACTGGTCACACATGTGCCCCCTGCACACAGTCAGCCTAACTTCTGAAGGAGTTTCTGGGGATGTCTTCATCACTAAGCTGAGAGACCTTCCAACTTTATTAATTTATTAATTACATTTTAATCTTGTCCTTCAAGACATGTATCCAACTTCTTCCCATGTTATCCTTACAATAGCTCTATTAGACTACGATAGAGTGCCTGGCCCAAAGCCGCCAGTGGGCTTAACGGCTGAGCAATATACATAGTTTGGGCATTTTTCCCCTATGCGCCTTCAATGTGGTATCTGCACAAATTGTGTGTTAAAATCCTATAATTGTGCTAGTAATAGCATTCGCATGATATATACAATCATGCAAATAAGCTCTGTATGTATGATATATACGGACTTCCCCTGTAAACAACTATTTCTATACATGGAATTATTAAGCTCTTAAATCATTTTGGGAAAATTGTTTTACTTCTGTGTTCTGCTGTATCTATATCAGTAATAAGAACAGAAATGATATCTCCTTGGAAAGTACATTCAGATGAATAGATAATTTATTATTTAAATAGAAAGACTAGAATTTGAATTATTTAAAGGACAGGAATAAAAAGACGTGTCTTAATTTTACATAAGATACATTTATTGAGCTTTTAAAAAAGATATTGTCAGCCAGTATCATTTGCTCTGTATTAAGAAACAATTTCAAAAACTCTCACAATATTTTCAAAGACCCAGTTGTTAGATTTTCCCCCCTCTTAGTATTTTTGCCAGTCACCTAGGTGAATGGAGGAATATCTGGATAATAAAGAAGAATTTTTAGAGCAATTTTAGAAATGACTTTGTTTGCAACCCTGTGAATCTAAAGACCCATTTCCAGGTTTCTGAAATCTCAAGGAGAACCTCCACAGATAGAGAAAGCTATCTTCCGCAGACCTTTGCCATCTGCATGGAGAGGGTGACAAGAATGGGAAGGCAGAAGGGACAGATCAAGTGCACTCATACTTGCTCTTTGTGTGTAGATTTTACATGCAAGGAGAACACCTGAATAGAGTTATCCAAAAGACATCAGAAAAAAAGGTGGAGACTTCTTCCTTCACTGCAAATGAATTCCAACATAATGAAGTCCATGGCCACCACACCTTTAATGTATTTCCTGAGATTGTTGGTATGAACATAGGAAACAAAGTTGGACTGATGACAGAGTATTTTAAAATAAGCCAATGGAGTGGCTGCTAATGCTCAGACAATCTAACTGTAGGTAGTTCCCAGCATAAAATGTAAGGATATGGAACCTCTGGCCCATATCCTTACATGTGGCCTTCAAGCTCTGTTTCCTGCAAGATTTTCCCTGGAAGAATCCTCACTAATACCTCTGATCAGAAATATTTCCAGCTGAGTGACTTCATTGCCATGACATGCACCATATGAATCCAGGGACCACAACACCAGAAGAAAAGATGACTGATGTGGATGAAGAAAACTTGATTAAAGCTTGCCAAGATGAGAACCTCTCTTATGAGAGTGAAATCTCAAATGATTTAAGAGTATTGTTAATATGAAATGCACCTTCCCCCTTGAGTCACTGGGAGATGGAGGGTATACAGCTGCAGGAGAAACTTAGGCAGCTGGAGGCTATAAAATGAGAATTCCCGAGATGGATGGAAATGGAGAAGAGAAAAGCCCAAAGGCAGATGGAGATGGAGAAAAAAATGTCTTCTGCTGGAAGATGAACAGTGAGAGGTCCAGTAAAAATAAGAGACGGAGATGGCTCAGCATCAACAACAGCAGCTCGGCAAGGTGACCCGAAAGACTTCACAGTTTTCATCCCAAGGGAAGATCCATAATTATTTCCGTACTCTTTTGAGAAAGTGTCCAAGAATTGTGATGTTCATGAGCACGACTTTATGAAGTACTTACTCAGCAGTATCCAGGGGAAGCTCTGGGGAAGAACATTGTGGTCTTTTGCTTTGTTTAAAAAGTGTGTATATAATGTGAGTGGTCAGAAAGGAAAAGATCCTGTGCATAATATAGGTCATCCGGTTCATCATATGCATAGAGACATTGTTGGCCCTCCCTCTAAACAATCATCATCATCATCATCATCATCATCATTTTTCCTTTTATTGTGAATTAACAAAACAAAATAGAAAACTGGAAAAAGAACAGAAAATTTCATGCATAGAAATACCAATATTCTTTCAAATACAGCACTCCTAAAAAAAAGGGGGGGGAGATTATGCATAAATTTCAAGAAAAGCAGACCAACAATCCATAAAATTATCCACTCAAGAGTGGTGCCCATATACCACCTGTTCAAATGTTGATAGTGTTGTTAGATTCTCAGTCCATTGCATTATGGGAGGTGAATATCTATCCTTCCAATGTAATAGTATCAGGCTTTTGGCTGTCATGAGGGCTCGGATAATCCATTTGCACTGACCATTAACTTCCAAGAAACCTCTAAACTTAACAGGAAAAGAATTAAGACCTGTCTTAATCATGCAGCCAGGAATCCAGAAGTTGTTACATTGTTTTCACAAATATCATTGTCCTTGAAGAAACACTGCTAAATGTCTTTTTTATATATTGGGAACAATTTTATGGATACTGTACTAATCAAAACCCAATTGTCATAAGTTTATTGTTATTACTGATCATCATGCATTATAGTGGCTGCAGACCATGTGCTACACAAATACCAAACTTCAGAGATGATCATGGATCTTTTCCTCCAATGTTTATTAAAACTTACTTCTTCCCCCCCAAAAAAAATATTCAAAAGGGGAAAAGATAAATACAAATATCAACTTCAATACATTATAAGGATTAAATGACAATGTAATTTGAATTAACAAAGACGACTAACCAGTATCTAATATATTAGTATATAATGTATGAAAGAGAAAAATGCATATATAAATGCAATGTATAATGCATGAAAGAAAGAAAAGAAAAACAATATCCTAAACAAAAATATATAATTACAAAGCGAGCAACTCAATGAAATTAGACCAAATTGCTTAGAAGTCCTCTTCCTCCATTGAAAAAAGAGCCAGTTTAAATGTCAATGAAAAGTACATATCAACTATCCACTGGTATAAATCAGGAGTTGTTTTTCCAATGCTGTAAAGTGGAGTATATACCTTGAAAACAGAATGTAACTGCAGGTGTATTGTCTAGAAAGGAGTTCCCCAAATAATTAAAGTACCCTTATTATTATTTATTATGTATTGCATTTCTGTACCACCCCAATAATCAGAGCTCTCTGGGTGGTTTCATGCAGAAATGGAACCCTGCAAAGTGTTAGATGGGAATGGATAACACAGTTCCGCTTGTTTGGAAGAGGTGTGAAGAAACACCATATGCTTGTTTATGTATATACTTTGAGTGACCTCTGCAATGTTATAATGTAACTGAGTAAGCCAGAAGCTGTGTTAGTTATTGTGTTATTGTGTATGGAGCCTAAAATATTTGTAGCTATAGAAGGGAGGCGTCAGGCCTACTTCTAGGGGAGAAGTAACCTTTGTTTGGATTGGTCAGCTGACTCAATAAACATAGTTGGTGGTTAAAAGTTCCATAAGGAACATGATTGGTCCGAAAATTTGAAAAAGTCCATTTAGAGACAGGGTCAGTTAAAGATGGTTGGTAACAGAGTAGTTGCAGTTCATAGAAACAGAAGAGTTGGAAGGGGCCATTTAGGCCATGGAGTCCCAACTCCTTGCTCAGTGCAGGAATCCAATTTGAAGCATCCCTGAAAGCTGTCCAGTCTATGCTTGAATATATCCAGTGATGGAGCCCACTGCTTCTCTAGGCAGACTTGATGGTTGTTGACTGAAGAGAGAGTGCTCAGAACTGGGGAAGGAGAAAGCCAAATCTGAGGGAACCAGGAAGGTCTGAATATGATCTACACTCTTGCCCCGTTCGTGCTCTTCGCTCATCAAATGTTATGTTTCTTACCCACCCGGGGGTCTCTGCTTCTCTTGCTTCTCTTCTCTCGCTGCCACCTATGCCTGGAATTCTCTTCCAGAGCATTTGTGGACCACAAGTTCAATTACAGTCTTTAAAGCTCAATTGAAAACTTTTCTTTTTTCTAAAGCTTTTAGAACTTGATTTTGATTTTACTTTTATACCACTAGTTTTATTGTCCCCTATGCCTGTTTGGTGCATTCCCTTCGTTTTATTGTTTTAGTGTGATTTTATCAGAATATAAACCTATATGGCGGGGCATTGCTGTTTTATTGTTTTACTATGTACAGCACCATGTTCATTGATGGTGCTATATAAATAAATAAATTAATAAATAATAGTGGCTGAGGGAGCAGGAAGCCGTGATGTGAGGTTGTGAAGAAACTTCAACTAGGCAGCAGAACTCACTGCCAGAAGAGGTCTGACCAGAGGGAACTTAAGGACTTAAGGACTTAAGTCCTTGAAACTAAAATAATCCTAGAAGCCAGAGACAACAGGAACTGATGGAGGCAGAGAAAGACATCTATACAGCATCAGTTCCTGGTTGTGGGGGATAGGCTGGGGTGTTAGTTAGGAAAATCTGATCTGAGGAAAAAAGCTATTGAGGACTTATTAGCAGGGATGACTCTCTTATTAGGAACAGTAACCAAGGCTATTTAGTAGGGGTGTGCACGGACCCCCCGGATCGGATCGGGACCCGGATCGGGACCTCCAATTTTGTCCCGGACCGGTTCGGACAAAATCGGAGGCCCCCCGGACCGGATCGAGTCCGATCCCGACCCAAAAATCGTACATTTTGGATCGGCCGCCATTTTTTTCCCCATAGACTTGCATTGCAATGCAAGTCTATGAGGAAAAAATGGCGGCGGGTGGGTAAGGGGGGGCCTAACTCCCTCCCCCCCCGGGGCCGTCCGCTGTGGACGGCCCCGGCAGGTAAACCCCCTCCCCCGCGCTCCCTACCCCCCCTGGGGCCGCCCGCTTCCATCCGCTGGCGCCCGCGGGCGCCAGCGGATAGAAGCGGACGGCTCCGGGGGGGGGTAAGCCCCCTTCCCCGCCACTGCTTACCTTCTCGGCCCGTCCGGCGCCGGCGGCTACTACCAGCGGGCTCCGCGGCCTACTCTCGAGTAGTGCGCCGGGTGATGACATCACCCGGCGCGCCATCCTAGAGCAGGCCGCGGAGCCTGCTGGGAGTAGTAGGCGCCGGCGCCGGACGGGAGCCGCCGGGCCGGGCAGGTAAGGGCCCCCCTCCCCCCTCCCCCCTCCGCGCACCCCCTCCTCCCCTCCACGCACCCCCTCCTTACCTTTCCGGCCCGGCGGCTCCCGTCCGGCGCCGGCGCCTACTACTTCCAGCAGGCTCCGCGGCCTGCTCTAGAGTAGCGCGCCGGGTGATGACATCACCCGGCGCGCCACCCTAGAGCAGGCCGCGGAGCCTGCTGGGAGTAGTAGGCGCCGGCGCCAGACGGGAGCCGCCGGGCCGGAAAGGTAAGGGCCCCCCTCCCCCCTCCCCCCTCCGCACGCCCCCTCCTCCCCTCCACGCACCCCCTCCTTACCTTTCCGGCCCGGCGGCTCCCGTCCGGCGCCGGCGCCTACTACTTCCAGCAGGCTCCGCGGCCTGCTCTAGAGTAGCGCGCCGGGTGATGACATCACCCGGCGCGCCACCCTAGAGCAGGCCGCGGAGCCTGCTGGGAGTAGTAGGCGCCGGCGCCGGACGGGAGCCGCCGGGCCGGAAAGGTAAGGGCCCCCCTCCCCCCTCCCCCCTCCGCGCGCCCCCTCCTCCCCTCCACGCACCCCCTCCTTACCTTTCCGGCCCGGCGGCTCCCGTCCGGCGCCGGCGCCTACTACTTCCAGCAGGCTCCGCGGCCTGCTCTAGAGTAGCGCGCCGGGTGATGACATCACCCGGCGCGCCACCCTAGAGCAGGCCGCGGAGCCTGCTGGGAGTAGTAGGCGCCGGCGCCGGACGGGAGCCGCCGGGCCGGGCAGGTAAGGGCCCCCCTCCCCCCTCCCCCCTCCGCGCGCCCCCTCCTCCCCTCCACGCACCCCCTCCTTACCTTCCCGGCCCGGTGGCTCCCGTCCGGCGCCGGCGCCTACTACTACCAGCAGGCTCCGCGGCCTGCTCTAGAGTAGCGCGCCGGGTGATGACATCACCCGGCGCGCCACCCTAGAGCAGGCCGCGGAGCCTGCTAGTAGTAGTAGGCGCCGGCGCCGGACGGGAGCCACCGGGCCGAGAAGGTAAGTGCCCCCCTCCTCCCCCCCCCCGCTGTCCACTTTCATCGGCGGGCGCCCGCTGGCGCCCACCAATGGAAGCGGCGGTGGGCGCCAGTGGGCGCCCGCCGATCCGCCGATCCGCCAAACCGGTTCGGAGCTTTTTCGGACCGGTTCGGATTGGATCGGCCGATCCAGCTGCGGGATCGGAAATCGGATAATTTATCCGATTTCCCACTGGACCGGACTCGGATCGTGGATCGGGTCCGATCCAGTGCACATCCCTACTATTTAGCCTAGGTACAATTAAGTATCATTGTTTGGAAAGTGGCACCTTATTGCCTTATGTAAATAATTCAATTAGTAGACCTCTTAGTTTTGGTTGCAGAGGTTGAGGCTACCTTGTAGCAGGGAGTTCCATTGACCCAAATCTAAAAGTGTTAAAAAGATAACAGTGGCAGAAAACATACATTTCCCCACCACCACCACCACATTTGGGAACATAGATGAGATAATTCACAGGTTATTCCTCCACATTTGGTGTCACATGCCCCATACTAGAAAAAGCATTTTACTGAACTCCCCTCTGAATTAATACAAAGAACATTTTGCTTTTTAATTTAGCTACCACACTCTTACACCCAATCTAGTATGAGCTATTGCAATGCTTGCTTTATGAAACACTGTATTAATTATTTGCAAATTATCCAAGCAGCACAGCTTCCAGCATTGACCACACTTTTCAGAAACTTTCTAAGATGGAACAGCAATAAGACAAGATACAGAGTCTTAACTAAGCACTAGAACATGGAAAAGCACCACCTATTGTTTGGAGGTGTTACTTGCATTATCACACTATACTCCTGTTTCTGCTCACATTATATTATTATTATTATTATTATTATTATTATTATTATTATTATTTCTTACCCGCCTCTTACTCTGGATTGAGGCGGGGAACAACATTAAATACAAATAATATAAAATAAGTAAAACTGATTAAAACATATAAAACGAATACATTATTAAAATAACAATAAAACTCTTAAAATTCAACTAGATAGGCCTGCCGGAAGAGATCGGTCTTTATGGATTTCTTAAAGTCAGAGATACTGTTAAGTTGACGAATCTCTCCCGGCAGGCCATTCCACAGTCTGGGAGTGGCATAAGAGAAGGTTGTCTGGGTAACAGTTGTCAACCTAGTTTTGGCTGACTGAAGAAAATTCTTCCCAGAGGACCTGAGTGTGTGGGGCAGATTGTAGGGGGGAAGGCAATCCTACAGGTAATTTGGACCCAAAACATGTAGGGCTTTAATTGGTTCAGGAACTGTGTGCATAAACTAATGCTGTGTATGATTCTCTGTCTCAATCCACCAACTATAGCTATCTATGCAGGTCAGATACTTATAGTAGCACTGATATAGTATTTAGGATGGGTAGAAAGGGACAAATTTAAGAGCCATTGTGGTATGGTCAGAATCTTGGAATTGGCCCAGGGAGACCTGGATTCAACCCTCCATTGGATAACTTGGACCAATCACTTTCTGCCAACCTTACTACTTTACAGGGTTTTGTAATATTAAAATGGGGGTGGGGATGGCCTCCTATGCAATAAATAAATGACAATAAAATACATTTGTTTGTCTTCTCTCTCCAACAATCTGATATCTGATAGCATGCATAGAGGCCTCCGTCTTTTCCCCACCCCAAATGAACCCTTCAGTGTCTCAGCTCAGAGCAATGTGGGAATAACACATTATTCTCATCTTTCTCCTGAACCAGGTGCCTTTGTATAGCAGCACATTGTGTGGCTGCCACAAGAAAGAGCTGGCTCGTAAAACATCTCTTTATGTACTTTATTACTTAAACTCTTTTTATTTGCCTGCAGGAGCCCTTTAACAAAATCACATTGAATTGACTTTCTCACACCAAATCAAATCTCCCTGGTCCCAGTTCAGTTGTCTTTGTCAATATGTATTTTATAAATGGAGTGAATTAACAGATGCTGTTGGAAGAGAACTGCTGGGGTAGCGTTTATGTTTTTACTACTCTCTCTGGGCAGATGAGTTGTGTAGGAGTGTAATACAGGTACCTTGGGATGAAAATGGTGTTCTTCATTTCACTGTGTGTATAGATAGTTAGATGTATTCTTAACTATTTTTCTCAAATGCATACATTTGTACAAGAGGAAGCTTTTTTCTCTTTTGACATTCAATTTTTTAAAAGGTGTGGTAATGGCATTTCTGCGTATAAATGTAGACAGGAAATGGTAAATCTTCCCATTGTAGTTTCACTAAGGGCTAACCTACATACTACATTAAATGTGTAGTGTATAGCTGATCCTATCTCCCCTCCCCTTTACTGTAAGTGTGCAGAGTTTTGATCTGGATTGAGACCCCACACATGGGTTGGGGTGTTAAACTTTCCCACCCAGCCACTTCCCCCACTCCTAAATTTCCCCTCCTCCCCTATTGGGGCTAAAGAAAAAAAAGCCCTCCATTGGCACATTTTTCCTTTCTTTCTTTTTATATCCCCTCTGCACAGAGGGTGGGGGATTTAGGGAGGGAAAGCAACTGATGGGAAGGCATAACTCCTCTCCCTGAGTGCAGTGGCCCTGATTTGGCTTGGGGACCCATACGTGTACACTAAAGTAAAACAACCAAACAAAAATAGTTAGGACCAACTACATGCTATGCATCTAATGTACTGTGAGGTTTAGACCTAAATCATTTATTTGTTTATTTACTCTAGAAAATTTCTAGCCTGCCTCTTGACCTCCCAAAGGGCCACCGAGGTAGCTTCCAAATTAAAATATAAACAGGCAATAAGTATAGTAAACTTTCTAAATAAAAACAAATAAACACATCAATTAAACCAATTAAGAGAGCAACTGTAGCCCTTGATCTTGCCAGCTGGAGCAAGTTATGATGGGGCAGAGGTTTCCATGGTGGTAGGCCCTTAAATGGTTCCAGATAGGTTGGATGTGGCATTAAACCACCCTCCATCAGGAGGCCCTGAGGATCAGGCCCATTACCTATGCCACCCTGGAGGTGCTCCCCATTGAAATAAATGGCGGTGGGAAATTGTGAAAGCAAAGAATTGCTGTGGAGCTCCCGGGGGGGGGGGGGGACACCCTTAATCTCCTGTCCTGGTCATCGTGAGCCCATGGAGCTTTAGAAGTTGCAAATCACCCACTCCTTTACTTCCCACCCCACTGCACCTCATAAATTCCATTTCCCATGAACCCTTTGCCACAAACCCTTGGTCACTTCCCCGCAGTAACCAATTCTAAGTATATCTAATTGAAACAAATGCATACTTCTATTTGCCTCTCCTTCCTTTATTGTCTTTTCTGTCATGAATATGAGATTGTAAGCTCCTAAGGGCAGGGACATGTCTCCAGCGTCATCACACATGGGAAAATCGCATTTGCTTACCGTCGCTTCTCCGCCTGCCCATTTATCCCTCATTACTTCGTCTTTTGAGCAGGAGATAGCAACAACTTCCATCTTTAAAAATAAGTTGGACTTACTGGGGTATTTTTTTGTTACGCAAAGAAGGCTAGAGGGGACGTGAGGTGTGCTGGAGGCAGATGACATTGTGAGAGGGACCCACGAAAATCCATGAGTGCCAAGTAACGAGTGTGCAATAAAATCTGATGGAGCTCATCATCTTAGTAGTAGGACTAGCAGTAGTCCTGTCATTTCTTTTCAATAGTCCTTTATCTCAAAATCTTGCACAAGTGAGGAACTCCCTGTTTAGTTTCACAAAGCATGATAATGATTTGCATTTTTTCAACAATTAATATCATCATATATGCATATATTTTTAGGAGCCAGTGATATATTTTTAGGAGCCAGCATATATTTTTAGGAGCCACTGATCTTTCATATCACCTTCCACATGTGAAGTTGATCTCCTCCCTTGTTGGCAGGGTGCATACAGCCCTCTGCACATGGAAACTTGGGCTTGTTCTTGGATTGGATGCGCCCAATGGCATGCCTGGCATTTATGATAAATCTGGCACCATTACCCTGAAACCGTTGCTCCATATGTAATTAGTAATGAAAAGTATTTTATGCTGTTGTCCCATTTTTGTCCCTGCATGGTTGACTTTTATCAGACCAGGCTGGTGAAGATGGTAGCTGCTGTTTGGCACATGCTCAGAAATTGCTTACTTTAACCCCTTACTGTATCCTGATTTCTTTCTTTCCTCACAGCTTCTTTTTCATCTAGTTTCAGTATCATCTCTTTGGGGGATGGAGTGGCTTCCCAATTCCATCCCCAATCCATGTCCTGCTGCCTCTGCAGTTCCTGTTTCTACTGGTAGCCCACACTGATCTGGGCTAGATCTGTACTACTGCTTAATGGAAGTATTGAAGTGCACTGGTAACTGCTGGGGCACAATCCACATTCCATATAACACTTTCATGTTGTTATTGCCTGCTTTTTATCCCACATTTGTAATGATTTGACACAAAGTGTAGATCAGGCCCTGTTTTGTACAACACAACAACCCATGGAGGGTTGTCAGCCTTGTTTGTTTCAGAGTGGCTTGTTGTGACATCCAAACCCAGCATGATGGCTTCAGCATGATTTGTTAACCATGCACAAGCCACCCTGACAATCCATGGCTTGTTGTTGTTGTTTTCAGGTTGGCTTGTTTTGAGAATGGCTTATTGTGACTTGCAAACTCAGCATGATGGCTTGGACCAAAAGGCTACAGTGTTGCTTGGCAAGAGCTGCAGAAAATCTTGACTGCTGCCTTTCAGGGTTCATCTACACCTAGAGCCCTTTCAAGAGGGGGGGGAGGGATGATCACAAAGTTTTCTGCTTCAGTGATCGTCTGCAATTTAAGGAGAGCCATTCCAGGGCATTTTTTTCCTATGATTCCTGACTCTTGCGCAAGAGCAGAGTTGCGATGCTGCATGAAGATGAGGGTTTTTTTTAAGACACTCAGTGCTGAAAGACCCCGAGACCCATCCAGAATGTGTCGACAATGCTCTCCCCCTTCACCCCCAATACCCATGGGCTTGGTTCGCGCAGCTGAGCCTCCCTACTCTCAAGGAACAGGAACAGCTTCGTGAGGGGAGGGCACAGCAGCCGTGCATCTTGGGATTTTTGCTAGAGTGTGGGGGGAAATGGGACAAGAGCTGTCATTGATATCCTGAGAAAACTGAGGGGTTGTCCCTAGATCACAGTGGGATCAGTTGTGTGTCATGTGGCCCGGTAGGGACAACCTCAGTACTATTCTGGAATAAATGGTTGGTGTGGATAAGGGCATAATCTCAGGCTGGCAAAATCTGTACGCCTGTTCCCTTTCATGTTTGCCATTCCTGCTTGCTCTGTGCAAATGATAGAATTGTGCAGATTAAGCAGCGATCAACCATGAAATTTATGCTTTCTGGAATTGGATGCAAATTTAGTCAGGGGGGAACAGAGAGGAAAATGCACCTTTCCCCCAAAGGCTAAAGCAAGAAAATGCAAATTTTGAGGTGGTTCATAATTTTTTAACCTTTTTTTTACTTTGGGGGAGGAAAGTGCATGTTAGCATTAACTAATGTGAAGTTGTGCACATTCACATAAACTAATACGCATTAGTTAATGCTGATGTGTGCAAATCTCCCCAAAAATGAAAAAAGGTAAAAGAGAGAGAGAGAGAACACAGATTACACACACACACACACACACACACACACATTTGCATTTTCATGCTTTAGCCTATGTGTGGAAGGTGTGGTGGGGGGATGCATATTTTTGGTTTCAGGGCTTTTTTCTCCACTGACTAAATTTGTGTACAATTCTTGAAAGCATATTTTTTTAAAAAAGATGCTTGACAATCCACAAAACACAGATGAAAATTCTTAAAGAATGTTTTACCATTAAAAAAAAAAAGTTGTGTTACAAATGACACTGGGGTACATTCCAGAAGCGAGTGGGAGGACCAAAGGGGAAACAAACCATGGCAAACTGAGGAATACCTGATCGACTGTCAGCAGCAGTGTGGGTTAGTGAAGGATTAAACAAGCAAATGTGGTTTGTTTCAGGGTGGCTTATTGTGATGTGTGAACTCGCCTACTGAAATTTTCTCATGCTCACTAGAAACCGTATGATGACAGGAAACCCTATCCCATTTTTTCACTCTTTGCTTTCTTAAGCATCTTTCTTTAAGATGTCAAAATGAAACACAGTTATGATAATCTAGTTCAACATTCTGGTTGAAAGAAGAAACCTGTTGGATTAGGATGCACTAAGGCTGAAATCTTAAACACACTGCCTTGTGAGTAACCTAACACATTGGGGATTACGTCTGAGTTAACATGCATAGGATTGTGCTGTCGATCTTCTGTGGTACAATCCTATACATGTTTACTTGGAAGGAAATCCCAATGTGTTAAGTGGGGTTTACTCACAGTTATGTGGGCGTAGAACAATAGCTTTAATTTTTATTCTGTTCTTCGGAGCTCATCATTTCGCCATTTTTTGTAGTTTAGCACTTTATTCGTTGGACCTTTTTGTGAATTTGTGGATAGGAATGTGAAATAATTATTGACAGAGCAAGCTGAATTTTTCATTTTCATCTTTCTTTTTTCCTGGCATCCCCCACCCTTATGGTAGCACTCTGTACATTTCTGGAAAATATCTATATTTCATACTATATATATATATATATATGTGTGTGTGTGTGTGTGTGTGTGTGTGTGTGTATCAGCAGTATGTTTCCCTCTTTAAGCAGTTGATCAAAAAAAATTTTCTATCCCCCACCCTCACCCAACCGTAGGCATGTGTTAAACTGTACATTCTCAGTGTCAAGGTTCAAGGGTCAAGTGCTACATCTGATAAATTAGGCAGAGGCCAAAGGCTATGCAGTGCAGTTTCAGAGGAATGTCTATTTCTGAATTTGTAGCTCATTCATACTGAAGCGATGCACTCTGGGAATTACTACCAAACTCTGCTCAGCAACATCTGCTCTACCTAAGTGAGTTAGTGCACGTCAGACATCTTTATGTCAGAATATTGCAGTGATGGATGCAGTCTTCAGAAAATGCTGCATGAAAATCTGGTGTGCCGTTCTGGCCATTAAGTGAAATTACTATTTAAATTAATGGCGCTGTCACAGTTTATCTGTGCAAAGAATGAACGCTGATTAGGGTATTAAGTAATTAGCAATTTATCACGCTGGAACAAGGTTGATAATAATTAAAGAAGTAATGGTTTACCAAAGAAACTAGAAAGGAAGTCACTTCTTGTTATGTGAGTGAAATCTTGGCTGAAAATTTTTATTCGGTGAAACAAAGATGAGGTTTTCAGTGAGAGATGGCAGTGTTCTTTTCCTGCCCTAGAAAAAAATTGGTTCCTTATCAAATTTTTGCTTTGCCTGTCAAAAGTGCCTCTGAGCTAAAGTGTTTGCATTTGCCTAAAAATAACAATACCCCCAAATGACATGTGATGTAGCCACACCAATGGGGGATAGGAAGAGGAAGTGAAACTCTCTGAATATTCACCTCATTTTTAGGCTTAGTTTCTGAGCCATAGCACTAGCCAATGAGGATAGGATGCAGACAAGCTGGAGTGTATTCAGAGGAGGACAACAAAGATGATCAGGGTCTGGAAACAAAGCCCTATGAGGAGAGACTGAAAGAACTGGGCATGTTTAGCCTGGAGAAGAGAAGATTGAGGGGAGACATGATAGCACTCTTCAAATACTTGAAAGGTTGTCACACAGGAGGGCTAGGATCTCTTTTTGATCATCCCAGAGTGCAGGATGCGGAACAATGGGCTCAAGTTATAGGAAGCCAGTTTCCGACTGGACATCAGGAAAAACATCCTGACTGTTAGAGCAATACGACAATGGAACCAATTACTTAGGGAGGTTGTGGGCTCTCCCACACTAGAGGCATTCAAGATGAAGCTGGACAACCATCTGTCAGGTATGCTTTAAGGTGGATTCCTTGAGCAGAGGGTTGGACTCGATGGCTTTATAGGCCCCTTCCAACTCTACTATTTCATGATTCTATGATGCTGCAGCTGGTTACCATTGTGTCTTGCGTTGTTAGGAAACCTATATTGATGACTTAGAATATGGGATGGTGCTTTTAAATTGGCCATAATAACCATTGATGGATGTGGTGTTATGCCATTATGCAAAGCTGTTATTATATAGAACTGTAACAAAAAGCAGAGGCAGGATGGAAAGGTTAGCCTGGTACAATTCACTTATACAACATCCTAAGCTGATGCCAGCCACTACCCCAGGGGTGGGGGAACGCAGGCCCAGGGGACAAATCCAGCCCTTCTGGGGTCCAGTCAAGCTCTTTGGTGTGCCCAGATGGCCATGCATCTCCCCCCTCCCCATTCTAAAAGGTTGAAACACTTTTCCTAAGGTTTTGTTACTGGCAGTAAGAGCTTTAAGCTGCAGTATGCTCAGTTTTGTATTTTGGCTCCACCCATTTTGCTTTTGGCACTGCCCTTTGCTTTTGGCCCCACCAACAATTGGAATGCACCCCCCCCCCAAGAGCTTCTCCAAAACTGGATTTGGCTTTCAGACCAGGTCTGGCCCAAGACATTTCGCAGCATAAGGTGAAGGGCAAATTTATTCAATGTAACAAAGCCAACTGGACTGGTAGTTGAATCTTATTTCAATACTGAAAACAGGCAGCATTTTCCACTGTAAATTAGGGCAGTCAGCAGGCCAGGTGACACACACTGCCTGTCCTCTAACACCCCATTGCCACTCCCCACTCCCCAGCATCTGCTGCCTGAGGCAACTGCCTCAGCCTGCCTAGTCATAGAAATGCCTTAATTAGAATCATTCCTGGCAGTGCAATACTGACTACATTACAGTTTGTATTAAATTTTCATATTAGAAGTTAAGCTGACAACCAGAATAGGGCTGGGCCCAGTTGTAAACAAATCAGCTCTGTCTGCCACTACGTATGAATGAGTTTAAACTGTTTCACTTTAAATGTTTAATCCGTCCGTTATGTCATTTACTTTCCTACAGACCTCCATTCATGTGAATTTAACTAGGGTCCCATAGTTGTATGTTGGGCTAGATTCACCATGAGGCTACTTACACCCCAAAGCCTTAGCTAAAATGGATCTTGTCACGTAATTATCTTTGAAAGTCTCTTTTTGAAACATATGTGAATGCTGCTTTCAGTTCAGAGCTTACCCCACAGGACATGGTTCTTGACTGGGACCTGCTGGAAGATGGAACCTCCATTGTGAGGGTTTAGAAATATCAGTCCAAGATGCAGGTTGAGCACTGATGATCTATCATGCTGGAGGATTATTTTGAAGAGCAGGATGTTGCCTGCACAACTGCCTCTTTGAATGTAGGCATCTGCAGGCAGAAAGAGGAGGCAAAAAGGACAGAGAGATGCGATCACGTATGTCTTCCTGTCTCTATGAATGAACTGCCCCCCTCCCTCAATACTATTAGAGAAAACAAGAATGAATGAAAACAGCTGATTTTCAAAAAATCAATAGAAAATTAAATGGAGATTTCTGTAGTTAGAAATCACTTCCAACATTTTCTGTTTGCTACACTTGTTACTCCTTGTAATCCATGTGCTATTGTACTTGCCTGTGACATTAATGCCAACATCATGACTATATTACACTACAGCTTATTCTGTGATGTTACATTCCTATGTACATAAAAACATTGTTGTACATAATTTTAGAAATGTACGTGCTGGCGCAGATGGGGTATTTTTTCTCCCTAGAGCAGTTGTAAATTGACTCCATGGCTGCCCTCGAAGCAGCCAAGAAGCCTCTGCTATAGCAGAGAGCCAGACGGCAGCCTGGCACTCTCCTTGTTCAAACCTCTGTCTCCTGTCTACCTTGGAGAGAGAGCAGTGTTGGTACAGGTACCATTATTTTTCTTAGAATGGTACCTGTACCTTATGCTAGGTAAGATTATTTATCCATCCAGCCCAGTATTGTCTGTTCTAACTGGCAGCTGCTTCATCTCTGGATCTCAGGCGGAGAAAGCTCTTTCCTATCAACTGCTATTTGATATGTGTTTTGTTTATTTAACTGAAAATGCCAAAGATTGAACCAAGGACCTTCCGCATGTGCTCTGTCACTGAGCTAAGAAGGAGCCTCATCAGATTCTTGGTCTCAGATTCTTTAATTTTTCCTACCATCAGCTATAGCCTCAACTGTAAACCCCCTCTTTCTCACCAGCAGATTATGGGCCTGTTTAAAGCCTTATGCAGATATTCTATATCTTGGTACTATGTGGGAGTAGGATCTCAGCGACAGGTTTCAGTCCCAACCTTCATGCATTGATCAGACCTTGTTGCACATAGACTCCTGTATATGTGATCTGGAACCCTGGGAAATGGAGTGTCCCACATCTCACGTGTATCAAATCCTATGTGCATTTAGCTGTGCACACATAGGTTCTGTACAAGAGGAACAGATCTACACTTTGTGTCAAATCCTTACGATCCCATCATGGTAATGCTATATCCGTTTTGTGCATTTATACCTCGTGGGACACATAATGACATTTGTTGTGGTATTTGGGATAATGTGGAACAAAAAGCAGGAAATAACACTATGAAAGAGGTATATGGAATGTGTAATGTGCCCCAATAGTTATTAGTGCACTTCAATCACACTATAAAGTGTAGATCTAGCCATAGCCAATGTCTGATCAATGCATGGATGTTGTGGGTATGGCCTGCCACAACCCTATCCCGTATGTTTATTGCACCTAGATGGTTGTTTATTGTACCTGCCTAATGTAGTGATTTATATTATTCCTCTGTTCTGTACAGCTTCTAAAAATAAAAAGCAGTAGTAGGAATAAAGTAGGGATGCTAAGGAAATCAACCTCTGCTGAATGTATCCTGGGAATTTGGTGTTCCATTTTAATGGAAATGTTAGGAGAACATAATGACTGTGGTTCTGGATTTCAATACCTGCACTAAAGAAATCGGCAGAAGTGTGGGAGGCTCTTTTGCTGCTGCTGCTGCTGCTGCTGCTGCTACTGCTGCTGCTGCTGCTGCTGCTGCTATTATGTTGCACAATAGGTGCCTCATATAGGAAGGATTTTTAAAAAAATAAATTGTCACAAAACTCTTAACATTTTTAAACTTTTTTATGAGCCTGTGTTTGTTTATTTACAGGGCCTATTCAGATGACACGCTAAGCCATGGTTAGGCCGCTAACCCTTTTTCAGAAAATAGTGAGCATGTTTAAACCATGGTTATGTAGCCACCATGGTTAGGAACGGTTCACATGGCATGCTAAGTCATGGTTCACATGACACACTAAACCATAATGTTTGGTTCAAAATGCTTAACCACTGTGGTTGAGCGTGTTGTCTGAACAGGGTCATAATCTCAAACTCTGGAGTTGAATGCTGGTATGTTTCTCGTGAAAGGCAACGACAACACATTGGCATATACTTTTCATTTATAAAGCATCTAAAAGTCAATTTATAATTAAGGAGTGAAACTTTGTGCAAAATCCATTGCAATATTCTGAAATTCTCCTTTCTTGGTAACAATACAATGGAGGTGGAACCCCAGGCATAATTATTACTCCATGACAGAATTGTAAAACAATAATGGATCAAAATTAAGAGAATCCACTCATTCTTAGAACAAAGACTGTTCTGTTGCTTATTATAAGAATTTAGAAATGCCATTTACCACAAGTTTAAATCACAATTGAAACTGTTTTTTTGTTGTGAAATGCAAAATGCTTGTATAGTGTGGCACATTCAGTTGTGACTCGCAGGTTTTAACAGCTTATTTCTGTAGTATACAAAGAAACAGTAGGTCACATCATTCTTGATCACCAGAATTAGCCACCAAACATATCAGTTTAGTAATGTTAAATTCAAAATTAAGTACCACTTTAGATACCATTTTCCCCAGTATCAGTAGCTGCCTCATTTTGACATTTTATGCTGTATTTTATAGTATCCTCAGCACTTGCCTTACTTTCTCCCCTCTTTGCATTCATATATAATGTCTTATTGTTGCAGGAATGTTCTGTTGTGGACATGAATATGTGAATATGTCAAGTACCATATGCTGCTCAGCTTCCAGTGGTGAGTCTAAAGCCCACATTAAAAAGAATGACCCGGTGCCATTAAAATGCTGCGTGACTGAACTGATTCCAAAGAGCGAGGAATGTTGTAATGGACTTGGATATAATCCTTTGAAATATGTTTGCTCTGACAGGATTTCAGTTGGAATGATGATGAAGGTAATTGATAGAAAACCTCTTGGTGGTTCTGATTTGACAATGGAAAGAGAAATACATTGTTCATAACTATTTTTGTAAAATAGGAATATAAAAACTCCTGTGTGCATTATTCATTTTCACATTACATCCATATTAATACCGAATGAGTTTGCCATGATTGATGTTATTGCAGTGAATTCTAAAGGAATTAATAATGATTAGCTGCTTCTTGTGAAGTGTTGCTCAGCACTTCAGATTAGTAAAGTGCTAAAAGTTAGTATTCTGCCCGGCTGGCATATATGTATCTACCGTCAGTTCTGTGGCCAGTTCTTAATTCCGGCTGGCATTGCTTCAGAGATTCTTAAACTTTGTTGGATTATGTAGGTCACTATCCTAGCTTGCTTATTCTTTGTGGACCACCAAGTTTTTTTGGTTTGTTTGTTTGTTTTAGCATTATGGCTGCCACATAGGAGCCATTTGAAAGGTTTCCAAATTAAAATACAATTTCATCTATGCTCTGATGATAAGGAGGGACGTATTGCTAGGTGTTCGGTAGGCACTGCTAGTTAAGAATATTCTCTGTGTCGGCAATTGAGTCACTACAATTCAGTATTGTTTCAAATTCTCTTATCAGTGGTACTTCTATTTTTCCTTTGGCCTTGGGGACATAGTGAAAGGGCAGTTTAAGAACCACAGCACTGCCTAGCTAGAAAATTGATGGAGGAAAAAACACCTTCCAGATAGGCTGATATTAGAAACAGGCAGTAGAATTGTTATGTTCTGTGTGCCTAGCTTCTCACTCACTATCAGAACACCTATACTAACACTCCGGGGAGGCACTCAGAAGAAGATCTAAGCAGTGTCAGTATTTTGGGGAAATACATGTGCCTCCCATCCATGTCTTCTCTCCAGTTACACTGTGAAAGAGGAGGGATTGGAAGAGTCTTTGGCTAGATCTACATCAAGCAGGATATATCACTATGAAAGTGATTATATAAAAGGCAGGAGCTACACTACTGCTTTATAGTGGTATTGAAGTGCACTGACAACTGTTGGGGCCCATAAGGCACCTGCCATATACTGCTATATCCTGCTTGGTGTGGCTCCTGCCTTATATATTTTTTATTATTATTTTATTACATTTATATACCACCACATAGCTGAAGCTCTCTGGGTGGTTTACAAACATTTAAACTTTGGACATTAAAAATCAATATACAAAATTTAAAAACATAAAAGCATAAAAACAGACAACATATAAAGACAGTATACATTTAAAACAACTGTGAACTCTCAGCCAGGCCTAAATATAGTTCTGGGGTCAATTTAGAACTCAGCATATGCTGTTAAATGCCTGGGAGAAGAGGAAAGTCTTGCCCTGGCGCCAAAAAGATAACAATGTTGGCGCCAGGCAGGCCTTGTCGGGGAGATCATTCCATAATATACTGCTTTCATTCCGCTTTCATACCTCTCTATCCTGTTTGGTGTAGATCTGGCCTTCAACTTGCAAAAATTAACGATTCAAATTGTAGTGGAGGTAGATTGCATGGGACAGTATGTATATACTGCCCTTCAATCATATTCTGAGGGCAGTTTACAAAAAGAAGAATACACTTAAAATTAAACAAAGAAATCAAAATACACTCAAAACCATGAAATTATAAAAGCATAATAAAAAAAAAACCGAGCAGGATTACATTTGTATCTAAAATGGTGTATGGTACCAAAAAGTACAATAAGGTAGGGAATTGAGCCGCATGGAAAGTCATATCATCAGGTGCCCTTGAATGTGTGTAAGTGAAAGCTGGATGTACATGTTAGATTAGATATTTTTTAAGCGGCTTAAAGGTTTTGGAACCATTGTTATTGTTACAGGTAAAAGAAGAATGCAAAGCAAGTACTCTGTGTCCCCTATCCATGGAAGAGACAGCATACTGTGGGCGATGTGACTTTGACAAACATACTCATATATGTACTTGGATCAAGAGTTCCTCAGGTAATGCAGAGAAGAGGGAAAATGATGGCATTTGTCCAACTTTGGAGGAAAAGGTCTACACAGGAGGCCCAACTCAATATTCCTTCACAGGTAAAAGAATATGATTGGTTTGAAAGTTAGAATATAAATTCCATTAGGTTTAATGAGGTCTTTGAATTATAACATGAACTATTCGTATTTAGAGATCTTTTTGAAATAAGTAAAACCTTGGCAATAAATTGATATTAAAACACAACATAAGAATATTAGAAGAGTCCTGTGAGTTGAAGCAAGGAGCATCCATTTAGGCCAGCATCCAGAACTTGTTTCCAGCAGTGTGGCTATCCAGATGTTTCTGGGAAACCCAATGTAGAACATGACAGCAACAGCCATCCCTTTTTGTTTCTCTCTCTTCTCACAACCCCAACAACTGGTATGCAGAGGCCTCTGAACATAGAGATTGTGTGTAGTTATCCAGACTAGTAGCCATTGATAGCCTTCTCCTAGATTAATTTGTCTAATTTCCTTTTAAAGCCATCTAAATTAGTGGTCATCTTCTCATCTTTTGGCAGCAATTTCCATAAATTAATTGTGCACTTTGTGAAGAATTATTTCTTTTTGTTTGTCCTGAATCTCCTATCAATCAGTTTCACTGGATTACTTCAAGTTCTATTATTGATATGAACATAAGAAGAGTGATGCTGGATCAGACCAAGGGTTCATATAGTCCAGCACTCTGTTCACACAATGGCCAACCATCGACCAAGGACCCACAAGCAGGACACGGTGCAACAGCACTCTCCCATTAATGTTCCCCAGCAACTGGTATATATAGGCTTACTGCCTCTGATACTGGATGTAACGCATAAACATCAGGACTAGTAGCCATTGATAGCCTTCTCGTATAGGAATTTAACCAACCCCCTTTTAAAGCCATCCAAATTGGTCTCCACGTAGTCACCTTTTTTCAAAACTAAGTTAGTCTATAGCACAAAATCATGGGTAAAAAAAATATGAAACAGCTAAAAGCCTCTAGGGTACTTAGCAACAAAACAACTGGGTTGGGCTTGTTGGTGATAAAGAATATGTATAAAGTAAAATCTATATTAAAATTGTTTATGTAGTTTAAAAATAAAAATGAAATATGTCTAGGGGGCTTCTGCTGTCTCTCTGTATATCAATGCAGAACGAAGCAAGTAGTTAAGCAAACTGAATGTCTGCCTAATGAAGTTCCTGCAGTGCCTTGTCTAAGTGTTATCGATGGGACACCCAGACATAACAAAAGGAGACTGGTTTGTCTCTCCCTAAAGAGAATTTGATATACTATAAAGTAAATTACTAAGATTAATACACATTCAGGTTTACTGTAGTCTCTTGTCAATTTTTCTCTCCTCAGATCTGAACCTAGAACCTCATGTCACGTATGAATACAGGGTAGCTGTGTGGAACAAATTTGGAAAAGGTTTAAGTGAAATTGGCAGAGCCACCACTAAACAAGATGTGCCTGAAGGTATAAGTCCACCCCAGTGGACCAAAGTGGACAATCAGGAAAACATAATATTACTAAGCTGGAAAGAGCCTCATCAATCAAATGGTACTTTCATACAAGCATATTATAAGATCTGATCTTCAGCTGGCATGAGTGCTTTTCTGACAAATAGAATCTGCTATAAAATAACAATATTTTGCTCAAATGCAGCAGCCTCATATATGTTACCCGCCCCCAAAAGTGCACATATGTCTCCAATGTAATTTTTATATATATCTTCTAGTAATTTCCAAACATCCTTCTATTCAGAAGAGTTAGGCTGACCTGGTGAAGAATAATCCCTGATAACTTCACTTATCTAGGGGCTAAACTGGTGCACTGCCTTTTGTTTATTAGTTGTTTGTTCCAGATTAAAATGGTACATGTTTGTACAGCAACTAAAGATGCTATCCATAATCGTCATATATTTACACCAGAAAATATGTTTGAACTGAAATATTTAGTTCAAATTTTTAGGTTTGGTCTGCCTGAAGCATCTAAGCATATTGTTCTCTAGAAACATCTCCCTCATTGGCCCTTGTTCAGATTAATGAGATTTTTATACTGATCTCATTTAAATGTCATGCTAAACAATGGATATTGCTATGTGAATGAGCCTCAGGCTCATGTGTTTCCCCACTCCCCTCTTCTCTGACACAGCTGTGAGGAAGGGACTGGAGACTATTGTTTCTGTTTAACCAGAATATAGCACTAAGACCAAAACATGTCAGCTTCATAAATCACAGTCTGAAGTTGGCTTGTTTCCATAAACCATAGTTGAGACTAACCACAGTTTACCCAGATTGAAACATAACACTAAAATGTGGTTAATTAAAAATGGAAGTGAAAACTTCTGAACTCCTCATGGTCATGCCAGAGGGAGCTCACAAACCTGGGCTCATTCATATAATGGCAAATTGTAGTTTATTGTTACATCCAAACAAGGCCAGAAATTCATTAATTTCAGTGAGGAGACTTCCTCCCTGGTTACATATCTTCCCTTCTCCCTTCCCAATTTATTACTATCCCTGCTAGCATGTTGGTATTAATCATGTCTCTTACAGAATCCATTGTAACACTCCCTAAAAATAGTTTAGCCTGTGATTTCCTGGTATATCTTTAATCCAAAAAGATTGGGTTTTTTCCCCCCTGTATGGCAAGGTATCATCATTCATTACATTCTTCTCCGAAATGGAATTGAGCGTTTCAGAGGAAAGGAACTGAGCTTCACAGACACCAGTGGTATTGAACCATATCAGGAATATTCATATCAGTTGCGTGCTTGCACAGTTGCTGGTTGTGCAGATAGTAGCAAGGTGAGTAAATTCTGCACAATATCAGTGACAGCTGTGGAGGTCTCTCATAACAATGTCTGTCCTATCTTTAGCACAGTGCAGCAGCCATTCACTACAGTGTTGGAACACATGGAAGCATTCCCATGTTGGCTAGAGACATGGGTGACTCTCATGAGAAACTTTCCCTTTCTTTCCACCTTGTGCTGGGGGCCCAGTTGTCTAGCCAGTATCAGAATGCTTCCATATCTTCTGGCATTCTGTTGAACAGACTATTGTGTAGCACTGGAAAATGGGGAAGCATACCATTACTAAGGTAATGCAGATACATGCTTCCTTCTTGTGCAATGAGCAAATCTCGTCTATCTTTGTGGGCATCCCTGATGCATCAAAAGCAGTGGAGCAATCCACAGCCTACAATCAAGGCTGTGAAGTTAGGAGATCCATTCAGCTCAGCCCTAATTCAAATCCAACAATAACTTTATAAAAGCTTTCTGTTTGCTCCATGGTAATCTCAATCAGCAAAACAGAGTGTGACAATTGTACATGAGACTTCTTGTATTAATGCCTCGTTGCCTTTCCTGGGCAGCTGTGTAGCAAAGGTCCTCTGAATGGGGAGCCCAGTTACCACACACGATTGTTCTGTCTAGCTTGAGTAAAGGCATAAGTCCAGCAGCTAGGGCTCATATTCTGGCCTGGCCCAAGGCATTTTCTGAGAAATATTAATCTTTTAATACCCTTATTCAGTCCTGCCCTCTTCCCACACTCAGTGGTGCCCACGTAATTTTTCTATAGGTCAAAAATGCCCATACTGCTGGTTCACATGATGGTCCTGTAGGTAAATAGACGGTCCTGTTGCATCCCTATAGGTAGTGTTACTAACTTATGATACACCGTATCTGAACCCCTCCATCTAATTTTAAACTTAATTTTTCACTTTACCCTTTCCCCATCTCTGTTTTCTTTGGAGGCTGAGAAGGCCTGCAACATGGTGGGAGAGCACTTTGCAGGGGAGAAGCAGCAATCCCTCAGCCACGGTATTATCCAATAGCCCAGCATTTTTCTAGTTGACCCCGCAAACATATGTCTGCAGATCCTTGTGGATAAGCAAATACACACGTCATAATTTCAGAAATAGTAAGAAATACTCCAGCGTAAGGCTTGGATAGCTTTGTCCATCTTGTGCCATCAGAGGCAGTAAGCCTACATAAACCAGTTGCTAGCTATAGATTTCGACTGTGTTTAGTGCTTTTAATAAGTTCACATTTTTGGTGCTCACAGACAAAATAAAAATCCAGTAAAGCATCCTGAGCCTGCCCGGTCTGTCTCCAGCATGGTTGATGCCTGTATGCTGTCTTATTGCTCAGCTCTGATTGGTGAAATCTCTGGACTCTTTCAACTAGACTTCAAAGATCAGATACTACTGAGCTTTGAGAGGGGAGTATGTCACAGTGGTATTCCCTGGGTACCACTATCCTTTCTGATGCAACAGCTGATGTATGAGCAGCTTTCTATCAGCCTGGGAACTATCCTCAATCCCTTCTGATGGCACGCCTGGCTAAGGGCAAGAGTAGCAATGGCATCCAAGTTTATGCCCATGTTTACTGGTGATAAAACCCATATGAAATCAGGCTGTTAAAATGCAAAGACATATGGAAAGAAGTTATCAAGCATTTTCTGGCAAGACAGCCTGCCATCCAGGTTTTTCTTTCGCCTAGCACTATACACTGAAGACAAAACGTTGTGAAACTGCTTTGATAAATTGTACACCTAGTTTCATACGTCAACATATTCAAGGTCAGATTTTGTTGCATGTGTGTGTGGTGGGGGAATAAACCAACGGGAGAAAAGTAACTAGTTCTACAGGGCTGTGGTAATGATATGCCAGAGCAAACACCAACATTTTAAACTAGAAGTGACATTCTCATTGATCAAGGTATCTCGTGTACTATTACAATAAATTGCTGTCTAATTCATGTGCGTTCAGGTAGTTGCAGCCACTGTCCAAGGAGTCCCAGAGAGTGTTCAGCCACCAACAGTTACAGCTTTGAGCGCAATGGCTTTGCATTTGAGTTGGATGGCACCAAGGAAACCAAACGGTATCATCAGAGAATACCAGATCAGTCAAATTGGGAAAGGTCTTATACATACTGACACAGGAGGCAAGATGCAGCATACAGTATCAGGTAAGGAGCTCTTTAATAGCATGATGTCATTGTCTGATTTAGCAGACAGTCCTCTGATGTTAGTTTTTTTAAAAGGATACAATCCCAAGTACATTTACCAGGAAGCAAATCTTTCTGCCCAGCCATTTTCATCTATGTTGTATTTCTCCTTGCAGGGAATTGTGTTGGGTATATTTATATAGGTAAGCATTTAAAAACATGATTTTCCAACTTGCAATTTAAAGTGGCAAAGTCCATTCTTCCTTTCACAACTTTCCCCATGACATTCTCCTGCATTTGTAGACCAGCCTATACTTGAAATGGAGTGCAATTGCCAGCAACCTTTACATTTGGGCCACAATCTCCATTGTAGTGGTAAAGTCAACATGTGTGTTGCCATGATGAACAGGGTCAGTTTTTATATTTATTATTACTACTACCACCTACGGTTTTGTTGTTTTAGTGGTTTCAAATTATGTAGATTTTTTTACTAATAAGTTGTCTTGGATGAATTTTGGCTGAAAGGCAAGGAATAAATAAATAAAATAAATAATAAGCTATCATGCTGGGGTGAAAGGTTTTCAAGTTGGGACTAAAGCAATGGTATTTTTCCCCCTGAAGGTATCTGGGGCCCATATCATGAAAATGGAGAGGTCCATTTTCCCCCTGCTACTTTCAGTATGCTAGATAGAAAATATTTATTATGCCACACTTCAGACTAAACTCAGATATGCATAAGCTTTGATGCTGCCATTCATTTCTTTTTCTATTTATGTCCCATTGACTTCATATCTGCGCAAATAGCTGGGCACAAGATTCCATCCATCATGTCTACATTTCAGTATATGTAAGAATTTCAGCCCTGTGGCTTTTCTAACGCTCCGGCTTTCTTAATGCTGTTGTAGGAAAAACAGACACTAAGTTGCAATGTCTGTCATCAACATTTGTATTCAAGAACTTGACAGACACTTTGATGAGTGCATGTCTTTAACTGTATTGTATCTTCCATTAGAAAGTCATTGGCGATTTTCAAAATTCAGTCTAGGCAACCCACAATATGTGGCTTGTGTCATAGCACGAACGCTAAATTAGATGATCTTCTATTACTACTACTACTACATTTGCAATGAGCTTCTATTGACATTGCAATGCCATCTAGCATAGGAAGAAATGTATTATTCAGTTTTAAGTGATACCATTAAAATATAAGAAACCCTTTCTGTCTCAGCCCACATGTCCATTTAGTCTGGCATCCATTTCCCATGGAGATGCTTGTGGGAGGCTTAAAAGCAAATCACAAAAGGCAACAACATTCCCTTGTTGTTTGCTTTGCTATCCAAGAGTAGGATTTCCTTTTGTCCCAAAGTAGAACTTACGTGTTTTTTGCCGTGTCAAAGCAATTGACCATGAATATTTATCACTCTCTGTGGTTTTAGTTAAAACAACCCCTCTCTTTCAATGTCATTTTTGGTACGTTGCAAAGAGTCTCCCTCGTTGTCCAAGGCAAGGCTGCTTTTCCATCCCAAGGTGTGCTTTTTCAATGTGATAATATACTACTCTATAAATTCATGATGCGCACTAAAACAACGGTACTTATTTCACATATCTCAAATGTTTGAACTAACTGTCATTTCAGGTCCCCGCAGACCTGTGTTTTGATTTTCTCATCTTCTTAAAAAAAAAACCCTCTGCTGTTCCCAGAGCAACAGTTGAACGTTAATGAAGCTGTAGCATTAGCGTTCCCTGAGACTTTGAATCCGAGGGCCTTACAAATTGCGGATGAGGAGGCTTGCACCTTGCCACTGCACCATTGTCTCGCTGCTTACTTTTAATTACATCAAAGCTTTAGAAACATGATCCCATAAATGCTTTGTGGGAATAGCAGTGAATGTGCTCGTCATGTGAAATCCATAAATTGCTTATAATCCTCTCAAGATGTTAAAAAAAGCATTAAGTAATTGAAGACAGGAAGTCTTCCGTTAATTATTTAGAGGTGTTATCAATGCTTTAAGTAAACTGAAGCATTTTCTGCTATCGCGCTGAGTTGAATGCCACTGGGATCGAGGGGCACCAGTCATCATCTTCTCATATTCTCTAATGCAAACAGCATATGGCAGCTTGTCAATAAAAGACCTTTTTATATCATTTATTAGTGAACACTTCCAGTACTCTGTACAGAACAATTTGGATGACAGTTATGGCATTGTTTCACTTTGTGTTACTACTCCTTTACAAATGGTCTGCTAATGCAGTGGGGGATGGGAGGGGGAGGCTAAAATAATTAGGGGGCATTGCATTAAAAGAAAGCTAAGACTGCCCTCTTCAGCAGCAAGAGCAAGAACCGAAATTCATTTTCTCAAGATGATTTTTGTTTCTTAGATGCTTCCAGAATACTGGAGTTCTATGATAAGATTTTTGTGGGTGATTTAATTTTGTTACAGACAGAGGTTCCTTGGCATATACTTCACTGAACATACTGAGTGTATTGTACAAAATATATTTTAGGCAAAGATGGATGGAAAATTTCACAAATATTTACAGTTCCAAGGGATAGCCATGCTAGTTGTGAAAAACCTCTAAGGATATCTATAGCACCCTAAGAAACCTTGCCCAGGAAAGGAATATTTGCCACCAGCCTAAAGTTATTAAGATTTTCTGGGTCCAAGGAGGGGTTTTTTCAGGAGTGTTCTCACCACCGCCTCTTTCAGGTGGCTCAGGAGTGCTCCCTCTCACAAGAAGTCATTGATCACTTCCCTAGCCAAGCCAGCTGTTCCCTCTCTGCCAGTTTTTATGAGCCAAGAGGGGCAAGGAACCTGTCCAAGCACCTTATCAATGTTCTCGAGCCATACCTATAAAGGTAGAGCGAAGAGGAGCGAGCCACCTGTCCCTTCACTTCCGCTGCCACCACCTTCCCAGAGGCTTACTGGCTCTGGAGCCTCCAGGGAAGGGCAACAGAATCCTGGCCCAAAATCTCTGGATTTAGCCCTTGACCCAAGGCGCAAGAAAATAGCAGCATGCGTGTAAATGAGGTAGAAGAATTTATTTAAACTAAGGGTGGGGGTGTATGGGAAGAACAACTAAAAGAACACCCATACAGGCATGCATAGCATAAAATCCAGTAATCTTAAAAAGAATAAAACGTAGCTGAAACTACTTACTCCTAAGTAGGACCCTGCCATCGCCGCTGCCACGAATACCTTTGCACACACCATGAGGAGGGGTAAGACGAAGACTTGAGGGGGAGCCCCTTACGTTATACCCTCTAACTCTCTGCTTCATCCCCGGTTCCCTCCTCCCTTCGGCTCAGCCCTGGCACCTGATTTCACACCTCTCCAGCTGCATAATCCTCCTTCCCGCCACTCAGGGTGGTTTCGACCTTGAGACTGATAAGCTTACTTCTTCTTGGCGCAAGTGAAATCCCCAGCTCAGTTGGGCAGGGGATGATATTTGCGGGGGGGGGGAAGGGGGGAAGAGATGAGGTGGATGCTCCTGATTGGAGCATCCATATGAGGCCACTGGGCAGGGCGGGGCCGAGCGGCTTAAATAGCTGGCTAACGGGCCTGCCCGCCCTCTTCGTTCTTGCGCAGCTCCCTCCCTCCCCTCCCTGTAGACAGTATGGGCTAGCCGGTCATCATTAGGAGGCCAAGTAGGAATTTTTTACTCTTATCCTAATTTGGTTAGGAGTTTTTTCGCCTACTTCATACTGTAAGACAGCTGGGGAGTATTAAATAGGTGGATTTGTCTTAATTCTGGTCACTTAAATTGGCAGTAGGTGCGGGCATCCTTAGGGGCGTTTTCAAATGGTGAACATTCTCAGGGTAATACCTGATGCCCACATCTGGGAGTCCTGCGGCACCAGATCATGGGAATAAGGTTTACCTTTGAGGCCAACTCTACTCACACACTTGGAGCCCCATGGCACGGGTGTTGGGACAAAGGAAGGCCTCCCAACCCCATATGGGGGAAGACCAACGGGTGGCGAACCTGTGCTGCCACCTTGAGGTCAGAGAATTGTTCGCCCATTCCTAAGATTTGGCCTGGAAGAGGCCAAGAGAGGATGCACGCATAGGTTTTACCCCCTTCTGTGGATCTTGAATAAAAGTGGCCCATTTTATACCCAACTTTCTTGTCTCGACTCTTTATTTGCACCCTACACCTCGCAAAGGCCCTTCTGTCTCGTCCACCTCCTTTCCTCAGGTGGCCTGTTGTAAATCTACTAGCCAGTGCCCTTCTTAACTTAAAACACTTGCATTAAAAGTGCCATGCTAAAACTACCCCCCCCCCCAACTACTTAACCCATACTGCATCCCTGTGCAGTCTATCTACTTTCCTCCGATGTACCAACTGAAACACATCCAAGAAAACTAGACAAAGCTGTGCTCTGGATGCCTCACCTAATTCACCTACTGTAACACTGTAGTCTAGGTCCAGACAGATACAAGAGATTTTATCTTGGAAATACCTAGCAAGCATCAGGCCTAAGATGGTTCCACAACATTCTTAGGATCAGCATGTACCAAGCCCCAGATGACCCTGAAAATCTCTGCTGGGTGGCACATCAGAGATTCAATAGAAGCAGCAAGAAACCGTTTCTTTGCTGTACTCACTGCCCCTGAATATACGTAACCGTAGGCACACACCAGTGTTCAATTGCATCTACTAGGATTATTTCTCCGTCATCATCAAGTGAAGAAGCTGGCCTCCTATATATGCGTGGCTATGTAAATAAGCAGTGGTTGAAGTGTTGGACTATGACTGAAGAGACCCCATGTTCCAAGCCCCAGGAAACTGAGTGGATGATTTGGAGTCATTCAATTTCTGTTTTTCAGCTTAACCTACCTTACAAGGTTATTGTGAAGATAAACGGGAGAGGGGAGGGCGTTCAGGATGCCTAAAGCAGGGTGAAGTGACTTGCTTCTGGCAACCCCAAGAGGGGAGAATAGATTAATACCAGAATTGGCACATTGTTGTTTTTTTATGTGCTGGCCCTGAAAGGGGGCAGGGTGTGTGTGTACCACTTTGGTCTCTGCTATCTTGAGGTCCTTGGAGGGAAAACAGGATAAAAATGTAACAAACAAATAGATGTATGCCACTGGTTAGTGCTATTACACACACTTATTTATGTCCACTTTCATTTAATATATTTTTATTTACAATGTATATGTGTGTGTGTGTGTGTGTCTATATATATATATATATATATATATATATATATATGACTCCCTATCCGAGGATTTTGGACCAGTGAACAAATGGGATAAAAGAATGAAAACAGAATAAAAGGAAAATGAATGAAGATAAGTAGAACAGCCAGTGAAATTTGACTAAAGTGAAATTCTACACCAATTAACATCTATCTGAGGAATGCTGCAGGAAGACTTTCAACAAGTTTTCAGAAATTTCTCAGGCCTGTTCTGCACTTCCCATGCTACTGTCATCTTCCTAAAGCAGAATTAAAAACAACCATAAAGACTCGCCTTGGGGTATAATGTCTGATTATTTTCAAGGAGAGCTACAAGATTTTAGCCAAGACTAATGCAATTTCTCGGGAGAAGTTCCACAGCCCAAATTACATTGTTGCGTTTATTACAAATCACAAAAATATGCTGCGTTTTACAACAAAGCACACATGCAGCCAGGACTCAAAAGCAATCTTTCTATTATTAATATCAGCTGAATAAAAACAACAACAAATAAATGCTTGTCTCCAGTATATTTAGTACAGTATGAACTCTTTTTTCCTTCTTCTTTTTTCTCTTTGTATTATATAGTTGTAAATGAATCTTGCTTCATATTTCCTTTTAAAAAGAAATGAACACGACTCCCTTTAGGGGGATTGAAGTAATCTCTTGCTACAGTAATCTTTCCTATCATGAAATGTTGTTGAATATTTGGCTCCCATCCATGTCTTTGCTTCTCTAGCCTGTATGCCATTTTAACCCTCATGCTTTTATACTAAAGTGTACGGGGATCATCTTCTTCTTCTTCTTCTTCTTCTTCTTCTTCTTCTTCTTCTTCTTCTTCTTCTTCCTCTCCTCCTCCTCCTCCTCCTCCTCCTCCTCCCAGTTTATGATTAGGTTATTGTCCAAGCTGTCCCTCTGACTCATCTCTTTATTTTTCCATGCCTCTAAGGGCCTATCTATACAGTCCCTTGGAACATTTCAAATTGTATTTTAAAACATTCCAAATAGGTGCGTTCTAAAACGTCTCAGGCCACATTAACGAGTACTCACGTTACAGGAGAAAAAATCTTCAGTCTTCAAAGCTGTGTGGGAGGCCTCACACACTCTTCTGTCCATTTCTTTCTCTTTTGTTTTTACAATGAATTTAAGGCAAAGAATTGTGGGAGTTGTAGTTCAGTCACCCACTTCCTCCTTAGTTCTCCTTTCATTCACTAGCTTTCAATGAGTATAGGGCTAGGCATTGTGGGTGTTGGAGTTCACTCACCCACTTCCTCTTTCTTCCCCACCAATCAACTGCTAAGCATTTGGGCTCTGGTCAATGAAGCACTGACCCCACGAATCACAAACGGTAAGGAAGGACACATTATTTTACTTAAAACGATTTATTAAAAGTAAAAACCATTGTATATTGCTGAAGTGAGTTTTAAAAAACCTCAGGTATACATTGTTAAAGGGAGTGCGTCATGTGGCCCAAAGAGTTTTCATTACCCTTATGAAACGTTACAAACCTCATGTGTAGATCGGCCCTTATTCTATTCAGTTTGCCCTAGGTGCTGTTCATTCACTGCCCCATCCTTTCTGATGGGCCTGTTGCATATTGCTGTTCTGTATGTAGGACCATTTTGAAAACAACAGTGAAGCTGTCATCCAACCAATTTTAGACAAAAGGTTCAACTCTAAGATTTTTCTCTCGCTTCTTGTCATAGAATTGCATTGTTTTTCTTAAAAGTAGTTTAATGAAAACATTTTGCAAAGGATCGGCAAAAAGAGATAAGAAAGAGCGGGACCCATCACTGACAAGGACAAGGAAGATTAGAGGGAAAATACAAAATGTGAACAGAAGCCTAATCGCAGTTTCTGGGCTCACAAAAAAGAGAATCAGGTTTCTTTTCCCTCCTTGATGCCGCTTTTTGAGACTTGCATATTGGAATGAATACATATTTACATATTTATAAACCCATTTTCAAAGGTTGAGTCGCGAATCATTTTGTGCCAGAGAAATGCAGAGGAAGATAAAGGTGGAGTCATAGGAGGTAATGCTAAATTAATAGTATAGAAATAGGAGAGGACTTGTACAACTGATATTGATAGGGAAAGAGGTGGTATTTCGGAATGGATTCCATGCACGTTTGATAAAATGCTACAACAGATTCTGTTCAAAATCCCATTAGATTTTTGATCCTGAAAGTGCATGCATGTTTGTCTTTATGCAATGGCAAAATACAACTAGCTTATGGAATTCACTGCCAGCAAGGTATGGTGATAGCCATTGGCTTGACTGTAAAGGGAGACTCAAAAAAATAATGGATCTTAGGGCTAACAGTGGCTATTTACTACTAAATGAAACTTTACATCTTCAGAGGTGGTATGACTTTGAATGTATGTTGAGATCAAACAACAAGGGGACAGCTGTTGACCATGCTCAACTTCTGGGTTTCATGAGTGAAATGCATTTAAACTCACATATTGTTCTTGCTGAGTTACAAGAAATATATTCCTCTGGCTTTCTTCCAGAACATCTGAAGACTTCATTTTAACCTTCTCTTTTTTTCTTTTTTTTCTTTTTCTTTTTTCAAATTTAGATCTTCAACCACACAGAAACTACAGCTTCACGCTTGCAGCATGTACATTTGCTGGATGTACTTCTAGTCGAACAAGTTCAGGTAGAACATTGCAAGCTGCTCCTCGAGGTAAAGAAATATGTATTAACTTCTGGGGTGCTTTCACCTTTATACCAGCAGCAAATGTGGCCCTTTGGTTGACAATAGGGTATGCATTTGTGCTTTCTGATTCAATGTGGTCAATATGAGAAGAAACACCTACTATTTTTTTTGTCACAAAGCACTGGAATTATATATATATATATATATATATATATATATCCACAACTTTAATGTGATAGATCTCCATGACATTTTGAAGGGATAGAGCAAGGATAGGCAGTGACTAATAATGGGAACACACTGAATGGGTCTTGCCAATTCCTTTAGCATTATTCCCCATTCCTGTGCAGATTTGAACAGATTTTGGTTGACGATACAAAGATGCATATTTCAGGGAACACCTTATCACACACATTACTTTTCTCTGCCATACATTGAGATTAGGAGATGAGCCCTAACTTTCACAGCTGACTTCTTCTGAGTCAAAATTATTTGTTTTGTTTATTGAGCCCTGCCAAATATAATATATATAATCTATAAATACATAAATACATACATTTCCTGATGGCTATTCACCTTAGTGTGATGGTGTTGAGTTATATTTTCTCAAATTGGCTCATGTTAAAATATGGCATGCTAAAACATAGTCTAATGTAGATATGGCCACATCCAGCATTCCACCCAGTTCTATGACATGTGGTAATGGACAGAATGAGGGTCAATCAATCAAAGCAAAATCTAGAAAAGATGGTGGTCCTGTTGGTGGGTAATTCAGATTAGCGGTGTTTGCTGGATAGGGTTTGAACTCTCTATGAAGGAACACATTTGCTATTAGCTCGTTAATCCATCTTTGTCACTGGAGTTGCAGGTCGCCTCCATAACACAGAGTACCTTTTACCACAGAGCACTTTCTAACACACCTTCTACCATCCTACCTAGACAGAGATAGCCTGGCCTCATTAATCCCTGCCCTCACAATCTCCAGATTAGACTCCTGTGATGTGTTGTACATCAGACTGCCTTTCGAAATGGTCCAGAAACGGCAACTAGTCCAAAATATAGCTGTGAGACCATTAACTGCAGCTGGGCATTATGATCACATTACACATGTGTTTGGCCAACTGCACTGGCTCCCAGTTTGTTTCGAGGCTCTAATCAAAGCACTGGGTTTTTTTTTTTACTTTTAAAGCCCTTCATGGCTTAGGACAGGGGTATGTAAAGGATGGGATTTGCCTGCCCATACACTGGGACCCAATGCACACATCCTTTAAAGGTGTAGCTATCAGCTACCCCCTTTTTTGCTCTAGCGTAAGCACAAGTCTACCGCCTTCCCCATTATAATCCCACTGTCTGCAATTTATATTGCCAAGGGGTGATTCATTGAAGCAAATTGGTTAATATTTGGCAATATATTTGGGTGTTGGCCCAAAGAACTTCAAAAGTTTCCCTTCTTGAGATGCCCCTGATATCTGAGGTGGGATGAGTGCCTACGGAGAAAAGGGCCTCCTTGGTTGTGGCACCTGACTGTGGAATGATCTCCTCACCTGGCATCTACTTGATGTCATTATTATTATCTCTGGCTTTTTAATCATCAGTGCATTGCTATTATGCTGATTGGTGTTTGTTTTTAATTATGCCAACTGCTTTTATATTGTGGTGTTTTAATGCTTTTGTTTTAGTTTGTTTTAATGTAATTTTAACTTTTTGTAATCTACCTTCTGGGGATCTGTTGAAGGGTGGCATTTAATTGGAACAGACAAACAAACAAACAAACAAACAAAAATATATAAGACAGTGTTCTGTTGTAGTGAGTCTCCAGATCAAGCTGAAATTATTTGGAGTTTTGTTGTTGTATTAACAGAGACTTCCATCCTAGCCTGTTTATAAAATCAAATAAATATGTGAAAACGTATTATTATTATTTATCAAAAAGTGTTGCTGATGTATTTACAGGTGTATGGTCACAGCCTCGTCATGTCATAGTTAGCTCTACAGTAGTGGAATTATACTGGGATGAGCCAGAGGAACCCAATGGAATTATTTTTCAGTATCGATTGCTTTGTAACGGAGAAGAGATTTTCAAGGGCGGTAAAAGAAATCTAAATTTCATTCATTCTGGTCTTTATCCAAACAGCAGGTAAAATATCAGAGATGCATGATATGCTTATGGTGGCATTTTATATATTATAATATATTTTACCTTCCAAAAATGTTGGAGCTCAATCCAGCTGTTGAACCCTTATATGGGAGTCTCTATGCATGCAGGTGAGTGCTAAGGACACAATAACACCTGAATCCAGCCCCCAAGAACTAAACATAACACTGCTCTGCTACAGCACAGACATGGCAATTATGTGTCTCGCTGCTAAAATCATTTCTCATATTGTGCAACCCATAGGGCGCTTTATTTATAAATGTATATAGTATTCAGCTACAATTGAATGAATTTGTAACATTAATACAGTTTGGCAATTGATTTACAAGGTCTTCCTTTGTTTGTTCATTGTATTCACCGCTAACTATGGCACGGCAGGAAGAGTCGAGGCTAATGAATCTATCCATTTCACTTTCTCCTGCATTTGAATTTTTAAAATCTCAAGATCTTTCTGCCCTTAGTATTAGAATTTATGAATTTTGGTAAATTCTTATGAAAAACAAACTGAAATAAAATTCTCCCCCCATCTGCTTTGACCAAATTCAATAGGTACAGCTATTCCCAGCATGGAAAGGGCCTTCTTGTACCTACCTGTCACATAGCTGTTAAAGATGAGAAGTGGGTCAGAAAAAAGAGGTGGCAATCCTAATTCAGCACTAACATGGTTGAATATACAGAGATTCAAATACAGCCCTTTAAGAGCTAAGCACTCAGAGCTCCATCACACCTAATTTTTCCCTTGGTTTACCTCCGCATTTTTTAACTCTGATGCAGAAGCACGTCAAATTTATGGTCCCTTTCACTTGAATACGCTGCTCTTTCACTCTTCCGCTTGTTTGCTCTTCCTCTCCACCCCACCCATTCTCTTTCTCCCTCCAGTTCATTGGTTGCTCCTTCCCCCCTTTAACAAGACATATACAAGCAGGTCCTGTCAGTTGAGCACTTCAACCAGACCGCCTTTCTGCTGGACAAAAATGGAATTACCCTTTAGTCTAGCTCTTTGGGGGGATTGAGGGAGTACAATCCTGTCTCTGCAGAGATTCAGGCATTGTACAATTTAAAAAAATGCTTTCGAGCCTGGGATGCAAGGTTTGGGTTTCAGATTGAGGCTTGGAGCTGGCTGCTGGGAGAGATCGCTTTTCCCTGCCAGGACCTGATGCAATCCATTCAAACCAACGGCAAGATTCCTGTCACAGCACACGCCCCCAACAAAGGAAAACGTGAGAGTACAGCACTACACGGGGGCTTAAGGGCACATTAAACACGTTCAAGGGAAATAATCCAGACTTTAGGAGTTCTAGGACAAGACGGAAAAGGCTGGGGAAGAGGCGGGGTGTCAGCAGGTCAGGATGGCATCATGTGAGTGCCGTGCTGTAAGTCCACACACCAGGCATGATGAGAGTGCACTAAATTGCTTTTGTGATGGAGCCCTCAAAGCCCTTGGCCTGGATAGATGAATCTGTCAGTTTCAGTTTCTCCCACACCTGTTTGCAGGGGGAGAAGGAACCAGGGACTAAATATGGATGAAGGAATAGTTATGTCTAAGAGCTCCATCAGATGAGAGTTTTATTACATGCTCATTACTGGGCACCTCTCATGAAGTTGTCTGCCTCCAGCGTGCCTCCTGCCCCTTCTAGCCTTCTTCGCACCACAAAAAAACACCCCAGTAAGTCTGACGTATTTTTAAAGATGGAAGTTGCCACTATCTCTTGCTGGGTGCAGGAGAAACAGTGGAACCAAACGTCCATGTGCAAGTTATTTACTTCCTCTTTTAAAAGAGGAAGTAATGAGGGACAAATGCTCAGGCAGAGAAGTGACGGTAAGCAAACGTGATTTTCCCATGTGTTGATGCTCTTAGAATACACCTTATCTCTCTGTGCTATGAATATGTGAAAGTATGTAGCTATGTGCCCCCACTTTCTAGCTACCACCCAAAAGCCCAGATCACATCCATGACTTATGTTGTTGGGGGTTGTTTTAAAGTACATTGTTAATTATATGCCATAATCCACCCAAATCCAATAAAATTTTGCCCAAAATGTTGCTTTGAGTAAAGGGAATTCAGGACAAGATAAATAAGGAAATTTGCTTGGTAGTTTTACCAAGCCTAGTTTTTCTAGCCTCTCCCTTTCAGATGGATTTGAAGAGGAGATTTGTTGAATATTAGTCAAGAATGGTTTGAAAATTCTGACAATGAAATGATAGAGTGTAGATGCCCTCATAGTTCAAGAGCATTTGTTAGTGTAAAGCAGGAACCTCCAAATGTTTTGACCTACAACTCCCATCATACTTCACTTTGACTATGCTGTTTAGGGCTGATGGGAGTTGTAGGCCAAAGTCTTCACCCCCTGGTGTAAAGGAAGCACTTATAAAGAGAGAATTGGACATGCGCAAGAGTATGGATGTTCTCTTCGTACAGCTCCCATTGTTTTTCACTGGGCTTGAATAGGAGAGGTTCCAGGGTGATTAAACCAATCATTAAAACTACCATGTGATTATTTTCAATTTAAATAATATGGCATATTAAATCTGATATCACTAATTTTGTTCACATACGAGTTTTATATACAGTTTCTCTGATCCCACAAATGTTTCTGCTGCAGAAATTCTCACTTGTAAAAAGGTATGCCTCGGGGAATGAAAGAAAAACACATTCAGCAGCAGAGATTGTGTGTTGGTCCCCTCAGTGTATGCCCAGCCAAACATAGAATCAGTGCTCTTAGTTTATTAGTTGTGTGCGATGGCCAGGGGAGCAAGTACATAGTTCAATGCTTGCTCCTCACTTTTGACCACCCAACAGGTCATCTGCACTGAGCAGAACTGCAGTTCAGGTTTCCCTGGATTAGATTCTCCATGCTGTACAGGGGTCATATATATAGGTATATGTACACAGGCATGTGTGTAGCAAAAATACATAGCTGCAGGAATCTGCATTTATTGGTATTTGATAACAACATGCTTTATGATGTGTGTTTATCCTGAACATAATAATGCCTGAAAATTAAAAGTGTTGAAAATAACTGTCAAATATTGAAGCACTGATTCTGTTTCTTTCTGCTCTTTTTCTTTATTGATGTGTGTTTAAAGATATGTTTACCAGCTAGAAGCCAGCACATGGGGTGGTCACAATATTAGTGACAAATACATTATCCAGACACCAGTTGCAACACCAGAGGAAATTCATGTCCCATATAATGTCACAATAATGGATTCAAATTCTATATTTGTAGCCTGGAACACTCCTGGTAAGCGTGTGTATTTGTGTACTATATAGTAAATTTAGATATATATAAAAAAATTGTTATCTGCTGCAGTTATCTATTTTAGCCTGTGTTTGTTTTTTGTTATTTAGGGAGATGTTGACCCAGTCATTAGACAGCGTGAGCCGTCTGGCTTGGAAGTGGCAGATTTAGGTGTATCAGGAAAAGGCATCAAGTGATTTAGTTTATTATAATTTTGTATAATGGTAGGAGGGGGGCACCATTTGGATTTTCTGCCTCAGGCACCAAAATGTCTTGGGCCATCTCTAGTTAATGATAAAATAATTTGTGAAATAATTAAGCAATAGACTAGTCTGTGTTCCATTCAAATGGAAATGATGATAATATACCAAATTGTGATTTTTTATTTCGTGGTGGTCATCCAGTTGTACAAGCAGCCTTCTATGCCTTATGTCCAATTAATTTAAGCTCGGAGGATGGCAACAAGGGAGAGGGCCTTCTCTGTGGTGGCCCCCCAATTATGGAATGATCTCCCCAATGAGGCCCGCCTGGCGCCAACACTGTTATCTTTTCGGCTATGGGGCGGTATATAAATGTAATTAATAATAATAATAATAATAATAATAATAATAATAATTTGGAACAGGATGCTACAATTAGTGATAGCCAGGCTTTTAATATTATCTATTTGTTTCCACTTTTCTGCTGAATTTCTGATAAATTCAGCGAGTTAGAAGCTGTCCACTTTCCCAACAGTATTGACAATCAACCCCAGCCATCAAGGGCCCAGGTTTCTAATAGGTGGTCAATAAATATGATAATTAATGAAACTTGCAGATAATTGCCCTCATTCCTACTGGTATTCCTAAACATCAATGGGTAGTATAAATTGAGCATTCCAAATTAGTTGAATTTCCTACATTCAGCATGTGGCTCTATAATCAAAACTGTAGTTCATAACTGCTGCAAAATATGAGCAATTGTAAATATTAAAAGATTGCAAACTCATGTTTCAGACAGAAATGGAGGTCTCTGTCTAAAACGGTTATTTGATTAATTATATTGATATATTGCAATTGCCTCACTGCTTTTAATCTACTTTTTTTAAAAAAAATCTAACTTCTTTGCATTACAAAAATCTTCAAATGTAGTGATGTATATGGCTGAAGAAACAATAATTACGCATTTCTTTCTTCCTAATTATTTAAAGTATTCACACCTTGGCAAAGAACCACAGGATTATAAGAGGCTATAAAAACATTAAATATAAAGTTACCTGGTAAACGTTGCATTCATGCTTGGAATAGTAAATATTCCAGAGATGCCCATTGAACCAATGGTTAATAGATCTATAATATCCTGAGCTGTCAATCTTTTAGTTTCCAGAAGCACAAAATCCATTATAGAAATGTTATAATATATGAAAAAGATTAAAATCTTAAATTAAATTCCCCCGCCCCCTCTACTGCCTAGAAGGATTTAGAACCCAGAAAGAAGGCAGGTGAATTTGACTTATAATCTACAGTTGATTTCATTGGAAAGTGTCTCATAAGTGTCTCAGTTTTGATAATAAATTTCAGTGAAAGCTTTGAATATTCACTACTATAAATACCTTTTGTGACTCTGCATAGGGTCAGGCTATTAAACACATACAAAGGATTAAAAAGCCAAAAACAGTAACTGAATTTTGTTTAATTGGAAAATGAGCCTCTCTTGTTCTCCCTTCCCCACCTATTTGTTTGAATTGTGTAATTAAAAAAAAGATTTAAAGATACACATTAATTACAATGAATACACAAACATAGTGTCAATGCGTATTCCTATACAAGCAATAAATGTGACATGGATGGAACACCTCTGAGTCACAGGAAAAACAACATGGGGCCAGCCATTGTTGTAATCATTTTATTTATGACTAGCAGATATTCCCGGTGTTGCTCGGGTTCCCGAATAACATTAATCTGCTTCCCTCTGCTCATCGCTGATGCTGCTCCTTGCCACTCTCTCGAAGAGTAGCATCGCCAAGGAGTGGAGAGAAGCAGCTCTTCGTGGATGCAGGCAACTCCAGGCAAGGCATGCTAGGATGTGTAGCCCTTTCAGAGATCTCGGGCGATCGTTCATGTGGCCACATGCGATTCCCTGTGATCTCAAATGGCTACACCTCCCAGCATACCTTCAGCAGTCCACAGGTGGCCCTGTCCTCTAAGAGGTGCTTCCTGGACAGTTGCTGCGAGTTGTAGGCATACTGGGAGTTATAGGTGTCAGTGTAGGATTTGTTTTAAATTGTTTAAAAATAGTTAAACCACAAAAAATCAGGGTTTTGGGTTTCTTTTGGTACATTGTACAGGAAGATCTATCAGCTCCCCAAATTTCAAGTTTGTAGCTCATCTAGAAGTGGGTAAACATTTCCGGACATTAAAACCCACACTCATACGTTCAGCTTTATTTGTATATAGACAGGTTAATATACCTGGCATTGTCCAGGTCCTGGAAGAGCACCCCCATCCCCTCAGTCTTCATGTCCTTCTTCCTCACTCACAAGCATCATTGCTGTGCTTCCCACCACCACTGCATTGTAGGACAAGGGATGGAGGGTGTTCAACCTGTTCTGGATGGGGTTGCAGTCCCCCTGAAGGAGCAGGTTCGTAGCTTGGGGGTTCTCCTAGAACCATCTCTGTCACTTGTGGCTCAGGTGGCCTCGGTGGCACGGAGTGCCTTCTACCAGCTTCGGCTGGTGGCCCAGCTACGCCCCTATCTGGACAGGGATAACCTGGCTTCAGTTGTCTATGCTCTGGTAATCTCCAAGTTAGATTACTGCAATGCCCTCTACGTGGGGCTGCCTTTGAAAATGGTTCAGAAGCTGCAGCTTGTGCAAAATGCAATGGCCAGATTGATAACAGGGACCAGAAGGTTCGAACATATAAGACCGAATCTGGCCCACTTGCATTGGCTGCCTGTACATCTCCGAGCCCGATTCAAGGTGCTGGTTTCAACCTATAAAGCCTTACAAGGTTTGGGACCACAATACCTGATGGAATGCCTTTCCCGACATGAACCTACCCGTACACTATGCTCAACATCAAAGGTACACCTCCGGGTGCCTACTCCGAGGGAAGCTCGGAGGATGGCAATAAGGGAGAGGGCCTTCTCTGTGGTGGCCCCCCAATTATGGAATAATAATAATAATAATAATAATAATAATAATAATAATAATAATATATTTATTTATTTATAACCCGCCTCTCCCTCCGAATCGAGGCAGGGAACAACAATAAATATAAAATACAAAGACCACAAAACAGATGAAATTTTAAAAACAAATAAAAACAAATACATCATTAGAAACATCTTAAAATTCAACTGGGTAGGCCTGCTGGAAGAGATCAGTCTTCATGGCTCTCTTAAATTCATGAAGACTGCTAATTTATCGAATCTCCTCCGGCAGACCATTCCACAGTCTGGGAGTGGTAGAAGAGAAGGTCCTCTGGGTAACACTCGTCAGCCTAGTTCTGGCTGATTGGAGTAAGTACTTCCCAGAGGACCTGAGTGTGTGGGGCGGATCTCCCCGATGAGGCCTGCCAACACTGTTATCTTTTTGGCGCCAAGTCAAAACTTTTCTTTTCTCTCAGGCATTTTAACAGCTTAAGTTGAGGTTTTAACTGACTTTGTGGCCAGGCTTAAAAGTTTAAAATGTTTTAAATATCAGCTGTTTTATATTTTATGTTTTTAAATGTTGTTTGTTGACTTTTTAATGTTCAATTTTTTAATTTTTGTAAACCGCCCAGAAAGCTTTGGCTATGGGGCGGTATATAAATGTAATAAATAAATAATAAATAATAACTGAGAAATTTCATTTCTTTAAAAATGTTGGCATGACAAAGCACTTTTAGGAATGCCCTCAAAAAAGCTGAGATGCTGTTTCACTATGGCCTCTCTCAGATTGTCTTTCAAAGGCTAAAATTGCAAGCAAAATTTGACTCATTAAAAGTAGACCCAAGGAAGATGGCTAATAGTGCAATTGGAGGGCATTGTGATAGAGATAGGACATGGTATAGGCTGTAGCTGCAGCTTCCCCCCCCCCCCCACAGAATAACTATACAGTAAGAGATAAAATTACACATCCCCAAGGAGTACTCATGGCTGGTTTGTTCTATTTTGTAGATTTTGTTTTATTTTCGTTTGGAGTTTACTTTTTCATGAATGACTCTTCAATTATGCATTCAATACATCATATTGAAATACCGTATTTCTCCCTTTTACATTCAAAGGTCAACTTTTATAATAAGGGTTGGCAGTGATTCTCCCGTTGAGACAGTCATTTTAATTGATATTGTCTCCAGGAATAAAATGGCTTTTTATTAATCAAGGTTTGATGAGAGGCTAGTTGGCCACAGAATCTTCCTGTCTATGGAAAGAGGCTACATTTTGGCATTCAATTCCCTGTCTTCCATAATAAAATTTGGATCACATAAGCACCCACAGGATTAATTATGGGCTACCTATCCATGGAGTCTCCTTTTATTTTAATTATGATGTTTCTACAGCAGTGATGTCTCCAAATTCCATAACTTTATAGATGTAATAATTCAAAACTCCTGTCTTAGCTAAATGGCAAGATGTCCAAGCAGTGGTTAAAGTGATGAATTAAAGCATGGGGAGGAGGGGGTGGATGGAGATGCTCGGGCACACCTCACTTACTATGGCAAATAGGTCTTTAATTTCTGAAAGAGCTAGAGATGGTGAATTTAGTTCACTCCTTTTACCAATATGATGCTACAAGGTTCTCAATGGCTGGGAATCAGTTTAATCCCACCCCAATTATATGCTTGAATGCACTCCTTTAGTTTTCCCTATATAGGTAAATGGTTGCCATTAACTCCCATTTCATAGTTTTGGAACAGCATGAGTTATCCTAGTGGATGACCTGCGTCAAAGGATGGTCAGGGAGAGTATGACTCTTCTAATTCTCTTGGGCATTTTATTACCATCAACCATGGTATCCTTCGGGTGCCCTAACAAGAATGGGATAAGAATATAAGAAGTGCCATGCCGGATCAGACCGAGGGTCCATCTAGTCCAGCACTCTTCACACAGTGGCCAACCAGCTGTCGACCAAGGACCCACAAACAGGACATGGTGCAACAGCACCCTCTCACCCTGGTTCTCTGGTAGTTTCTTCCCAGTGACCTTTGGCATGCAGGGGGCCACAAATACCCATTTTGTCTTGTCTACCATACTATTCAGCATTTACATGAAACCAGAGGATGAGATCATCCAGACATTTGGGCTAGGGTGTTATTATGAGGTCTACTTCACATTTTCATCCTCTGTTCCTGGAGAAGCAGTGGAAGTTCTGAACTGGTATCTGCCATCTGGTGGCAGTTTTGGACTGGATGAGAATGAACAATGGGGAAGTGCCAGAGCTCTGTGGTAGAGCACATGCTTTGTATAGAAAACACCCTAAGTTCAGTCCATGGTATCTTGAGGTAGGACTATCTGATAACCGCCCAGATAATTGTTGTAAACCGCCCAGAGAGCTTTGGTTATGGGGCGGTATATAAATGGAATAAAATAAATAAATAAACCTGAAGATCTACTGACAGTCATTATATACAACACTGAGCTTGATGGACCAATAGTAGGACTCAGTACAAGGCAGCCACCTATGTTCATAACAAAATGAAGCTTAATTCAGGCAAGATGGTGAGACTGTTGGCCAAGGGATCTGATGACCTGGGATTTGGAGTGCAGGCTGTCTTGGACAAGGCTGCACCCTCCCCCTTGAACAGCACATCTTGGGGTTTCTTCTGGATTCAGCCCTGCTGATGTTCAGATAGTGGTGGTAGTTGGGAGGTTTCACAAACTTTGTCTGGTACACTACCTGTACCCTTTCCTGCCCTAGTCCAATGGTAGAGAACAGTTTGGGTGGGGTGCTGGATGACATAAGGGAGTGTGCCCCCCCGTCCCCTTGGCCGATCATCCAACTGGTGCTACAGCTGGGCAGCTGACTTTGCTGCACAACACCTTCTGAAGATCCATCTGACACATCCTGTGCTTTATCGCAATGGGCAGGACAAGCCAAGCCGTCTCTTCCTGAATCAAATTAAGAATTGAGAGTTCTATTAACAGTGTCAATGAGTGGAATATTTAGAGTGACCTAAAGTGTGTAAATGCTCCCTACGCATTTCCCCATTAAACTAATCTGCTAATATATCAGGAAATTCAGGATTAGATCATATTTCCCTGCCAATTTAGGAGGTCAAAAATGTATTTGCATTTATCCAGAGTTCCCATTGTTTTTGTACTTGCACATTGGCAACTCCTATTGACTTGAGTTACAGTAAAGGAAACAATCACATACCGGTATGTCATGTATTGTAATTACAATAAAGGTTGGTAGATAACATACTATCATCAGCACCCTTTTGCTCCTAGCTGCCATGATGCCCCCATTGTCCATGCAGCCTTTTTTTAGAACAAAAGGTGCATTAGAAAAAGTGCTATGGTGATGCCAGACAATTATATCTGTAACAGCCATCATGGCTGAATTTCATAGTAACGCTTCAGACCATCTGCCTCCAGAGCCTCTAAATCACCAATCGCATTGTAGTATATGGTATTAAAGCTTTAAGACCAGCTCCAGAGGACCTCTAGAAAGAGGAAATCAGTCATATGGCAAATTGCTGGGAAGCTTGTTAGTAACAGTTAGCCAGCTCTTCTTTCTCAGTTAATAAATAATTCCTTATCAATCATCTCAACTATAGTTTCTTGACCAAATGGGAATATTGCAATTTGCACTGTTGTCATTTCAGACATAATTCTTAGACTGACACTATGGGTGGTATCCAACAGTGTCATTCTGCAAACTCAGATAGTGGAGCTCCACCGAATCCTTCCATTGTACAACAACCCATTGTACAATGGGTTGTGCAATGAGTTGCACAAGAGTTATGCACAATGGGTTGCACAAGATTACACAACGGGTTGCATAACAGGTTGTACAAGGGTTACGCACAACTGGTAGCACAAGCATAATTCACAACCGCTTACAAAACCATGCTTGTGCAAACGTAACTTTAGTTGGATTCTTCTCTTGTGCATAATTCAGAACCTAGCTTCCGCCAGCGCAACATCATTTGTGCTAACAGAATGACAAAGTTGGATACTGCCCTACATAGCAGCTTTCCCCAACCTGGTGCCCTCCAGATGCTGGCAGAGGGATTCTCGGAGATTTTGTCCGACACATCTGGAGGGAACCAGGTTGGGTAAGGCTGCTATATAGATTTACTGTAGCTGCATGAGCACAACGGAGAAAGTAGCTGTATTGTGCTAGTGTAAAATGCACCTGGACATGATCTCTCTCATTTAGGCCGGATCTACACGTCGTCCTCGATGCGCCCTCCCTGCGCCACAAGCCGCTTTGGAGCGCTGCACTTCGTCTAGTGTGGCTCAAGCCTCAGAGGCTCTGCTCGCTCTCTCGCCGCCGCCCTTTCATCCCAGCCGGTCCCAGGGAGGGAGGAGGGAGGGTTGTAAACAAAAGCTAGCAATTGGAAATCCCTCTCCCAATCGCTGGCTTTTGTTTACAACCATCCCCCTCCCTCCTCCCTCCCCAGGACCGGCCTGGATGAAAGGGCGGCGGCAGCACAGGCACGGGCAAAGCCTCCAAGGCTTGAGCCACACTAGACGAAGTGCAGTGCTCCAAAGCAGCTTGTGGCGCAGGGAGGGCACATCGAGGACGACGTGTAGATCCTGCCATTTGTGCAACTTTTAGGAGAAGAAGATTGTATCACTGAATATTTAGCATTATTAAAAATCAAGAAACTTTCTTTTAGTGGTTATATAAGATGCAGTGGCCATGTATACTAGTTTTGTGATAATAACATGTTTTTAATAATAAATTTTGGGGAAATAAACATTTACTTTTAATATTAATACAAGGTATGAAAAATAGAGCTGAAATAAAACTCCGAATGGGAATACAAATAGGCTACTGTCATTAATAGGTTTGAATGTTTGATGTATTTCAAATAAAATGAACAGCTTTTTGCCAATTGTTATCAAAATTGACTTTAATCGGTAGTCTTCAAAACAGAACAATATTTTTTTTACAAAATTATCTTCGTTACAAATTTTCCTTATGAAACGCCTCAGTTTTGAGGGGAAATGTAATTCTTTTTCACAGAATTGTCCATTATTCATTGTCCACATACAAAACCCAAAGATATTGTTTGATTGACTTGTCCTGTTTCGAAATATGCACCTGCTGTGAAATGAAGTCATGGAGGAGAAAAAGTGGAATAATTTAACTTTTTTATTTGTAAAGATAATCAGGGTTTTCTGATTACATCTTAACTTCATAAATGTTAAATAACCTATCAGCATCTAGTTGTTGTAAATTATGAAAAGGAGTATTGCTGGGAATATTAACCAACTAAATCCTTGTTCTTTAGTGAACATGAAAATGCGTTATGGCAGGTTGTCATTGCGCTCACGGTAACTTTGACACCAAATAACAAAACTGCCATTTGCACTTAGGGTAAATTGGTTCACTTGTGCTTTTACTGTTCCTTTTATTCTGACATAAATTTATGAACTCTGGAACTAAGCAAGTCGTGTGGTTTCCCAGCTGACTTTAACAAATCTGCCCATTTCATTCCATTCACTCGTCAAAATATCGAGGCTGAGGTACTTTCAGGCTCACTGCCGATATTTTAAACCATTGGAGTTTTTCTGAACACCACCTTTCTATTTCCTATGAACATTTCCTTTTCTCATTTTCAGAGGTATCAATTGATAGAAGAAATATTTTACATACAAAAACAGGGCAAAGCACACTAGTGAGCATTGTGTTGGCATTCAATGCATTGTTTTCACATATTTTGTTTAATATATTGTGCTTTCTTCCTGAGAAGATTAGGCCAAGGCAATATTTACTTATTTATATCTCTCTAAGCCTGCTCTTGTTGCCTGTTTCAGACAGTTTCATACCCGAAGCAAAAAAGTCCAAAGGACACCCCTCTGCCACTTTTCTGTCTCTTGACATGCAAAGTTGCACCCAGTCTTGGAATTTGCTATCCAAAGCAACTGCTTCTTCTTGCTTCATAGTGAGGCTGCCCCTGATTGTATAGGCTAAGGCTGCTTCTACACGAGACGTTTAAAGCTCTTTGAAGTCTCATTAAAATTTTTACCTCTTCAAGAGTGGAGCGTAAATCGGGAGTTGAGGCGCTTTATCTCTCCGATTATGCGCATTATCGAATGCACGTTAAATAGCGAGTTTTATTTTCCTCCGGCCGTTAAAGTGCATTTTGCCTATGTGAACAAGCGATTCTCCGCATTAACTACTTGTAAAGCGCATTTCAAACAACCGGTAAGGCCACCAGTTGTGCGCTCAATTACCTCTTGCGTACAAGCATTTACAATAAAGCGCTTCCGCGATTATGCGCATAATCGGCTAACCAGGCATCAAACAGAATCCATCTAGAAGGGGTCTATGTGTAGTATAGCAGATAGAATCATGGATCCTTTTCCAGTGATGAAGCCTAATTTGTGGCTTTGGGTCAGTCATTCTTTCTCGCAGCCCAACTTACCTCATAAGGTTGTTGTCAGAATTAAATGGGAAAACCACATTTATTCTGGTTCCATGAGTTCCTTTTCAAGGTAAGTAAAAAGAAGAAGAAGTAAAAAAATAAGATATTCCAAAAGATTGGACATTGGGCAGAGTGTGTAATTCCACTTCACCTCTCCATGTGATTATCCAAATGTCTGAATGGGGTTTGATGGAAAATCTTTCATGAGTCTCAGCCAAATGTGTGAACCATCCTCATTGATAATTATGATGGGTTGGCATTGGAAGAATTGCACGTTCTCTCTGTGGTGATTCATCTCTGGTGGCTTATTGGCAGATTCGAGTGATCACAAAAGTGCTGAATATGGATGTATGAACATGGTATCATTATTAAGAAATATGATTTAATCTTCATGCCCCAATCCCACGCTTCATGGTACACATGGCCTAAATCCAATGTACTGTTGGTGGAAAAAACTGCTACACTAGTGGATTGTCGCTGCCTTCTTCCTTTGTGCAAGCACTTGTGCAAGCACCAGAAGTCCCCTTTGCAAACCTAAGATCTGCAAGCAGTTGTGCAACTGGTTGCACAAGTGGAATTTTCGTTCAATTCTCCCCTTGTGCATAGCTCAGAACTTGGTTTCCACTAGCACAACATCATTTGCACTAGCAGTGTATCCAACAACCAATAGTTTGCAGGGAGCTGCTAGATAATTGTTTCATCTGTGAAACAGCAATTGTCATCCTATGAACTGTTGTCTATTTTATAACAGGATCATTTAAGACCAACGTGCCTTTGAAGTACAACATATTACTAAATGCCGGGAGCCCCTCCCCACTTCTAAAATCAGTTGGCCAGCCCAACTTTGCTCTTTTGGACAATCTGGATCCGTACACACAGTATGAGATAAGGATACAAGCCTGCCAGGATGGTAAGATGTTAAGCAACTCTCTTTGTGATCAGCAGACAGTGCAATTTTGCAAAATAGATTCTGTTCAGCAAAACAGATAACATCTTATTTTGAAATTGAACTGAAATGTTTACCTAGTAAAGCAAAGCCTGGAACTGAGTGGTGCATTTTACATTTCTTCATATTATATCATGAATATTTTAAAAGAAAATGTAAACCATTATTTGGGGAATGTTGGTCTTTTTTTATCAAATGCATTATGAAAAAGCATAAAACGGTGTTTTAAAATTGTCCTAAAAGTACACATCAGATAAAATCCATTCTCGATTGATGTTACATCAGCAGTTTATCTCTCTTTTTTATTATTCATATAAAGCAGAAGGATATTTAGGATTACAAGGAATGTATGAAACCTGGTTTAAAGGGATCTGCTAGCATGGGTAGAGCACTTGCAATGATAGAATGCCACAGGAATTGTCCTACACTATTATTCTTGCCATGTTTGCATCCTTCAATATTTGTCTGTATTCTAAAAGGAAATGTGGACAAACAGAAAATAGTTCATGTATTGCAACAGAGACAAGACTTGAAAATAAGGCAAGAACATGAAATTTGTATGTGTTACAAGAGCACAATGATTGCAAAGACTCTTTGGCCTAGTTCAGACATACATTTTTCCAGTTTACTAAACCATAGATTAGCAAGTTGGGAACGAGACTTGGGATCCTGTGCTTCTCCCTTTCCCCTCCCCTTGCCTTCTGCCTTCATACCTGGTTAGCATAAACTACAGTTCCCTGTTACATCCACAATATGGAACTGTGGCTTAATGTCAATTTACTATCCTGGATCTCAAACTACATTTTAATGGGCATGGTTTTATCTGCTTTTAATCAGTTTTTGTATTTTGTGTTTGGCGTTGTTCCCCGCCTCGATCCGTTGGGAGAGGCGGGTGATAAATAAATATATTATTATTATTATTATTGTTGTTATTATTATTATTATTATTATTATTATTATTATTATTATTATGAGAAACTGTATTTTACACCAGGGATGGACAACTTCAAAGACTGGGGAGCCCAATTCCCTACTCCCTTGAACACCGCTGGTGGCCCCAATCCTGCCCTGCTCCTGCTGAATTTGGCACTGGAATTCATCAGTATGGCAGCAGTTTAAGAAAAAAAAAACCTTCAAAATAGCCCCCTATTTTAAAGGAAACATTGTGGTTTGCCAATGAAATTTTGTGTTAAACTACAGCTGTGGCAAATAGAGGCCGCAAAACACTTTACAGAATGCCTTCCCCAACGTGAACCTACCCGAACACTATGTTCAACATCTAAGGGCCTCCTCTGAATGCCTACTCCGAGGGAAGCTCAGAGGTCAGCATCAAGGGAGAGAGCCTTCTCTGTGGTGGCCCCCCAATTGTGGAACGATCTCCCCGACAAGGCCTGCCTGGCACCAACATTGTTATCTTTTTGGCGCCAGGTCAAGACTTTCCTCTTCTCTTAGGCATTTAGCAATATCTGATGAGCCTGGTTCTGTTTTGTTTTTTAGGCTTATAGCTTTTGAAGTTATTGCAGTGGTTTTAAATGTATGTATTGTATGTATTTGCACTTTTAATTTTTGTATATTGTTTTTAAGTGTTTTAATCTTATGTAAACCGCCTGGAGAGCTTCAGCTATGGGGCGGTATACAAATGCAATAAATAAATAGGCGGGGGAGGGACACTTCTGGGCCATGTGCCACATGTTACACATCTCTGGTTTGCATTAACCAGGATCAGCACGGTGACATAGGTGCACGAAGTGAGGGAGCAAGGGATGAGCACATGAGCGCAGCTGGCTTGCTAAATTATGGATTAGCAAAGTGGGGAAAGTATGTCCAAAGTGGTCCTTCATTTGTTTGTGCTAGCAGCTGTCATTTCCAACAAAATACTTATGCTGCTATCAGTTGAAATGCAATGTAGCTTTGCATTAAGACATATATGTTGCTTCTTGGTCATTTGACAGTCAGAAATGCATTTTGCATCAGTTGAGGAAAAATGTGATCCTTCTCTTTTTTCCCAGTTGACTGTGGAGTTGGTGAACGAACATATGCAAAGACTGCTGAAGCACCACCTAAGGATTTGGGCTCACCTGTCGTTACAGCCACTGGATCAGCGTCTCTGCAAGTGAAATGGTTGCCACCTAGGAAACCCAATGGAATAATTCAAAACTACTTTGTTTACAGGTAGTTCTTATTATACCTTTTTCTCCATTTTTTTAACCAGGTTCAAAGGTTCATTTTGCAGAATATTGTAGCCCCTCCACCATTCAGCTCCAAGAATGTTTAACTTCTCTTCCCATATGAGTTTGCCTGTTAGTATGGGTAATACTGCTGAGCTCCAAAGATAGTAAACATTTGGTGAGGCATGTGGGAACAGCATTTTCACGGCTTTAATATTATTAATTAATTAATCAATATTTATTTATTAATACATGTTCATTTAATATTATTAATAAATTAATTAATATTATTTATTAATACTATCATAAATCAATATTAATTAGCTGTTTTGAGCCTGGTCCATACAGCTGAGGATTGGGTGAAGTCTTGAAAATCTTGGGTACCAAGGGCCTGGGATCTCAGAGGTAAGGAAGCTGAAAGAAAGGTGCAGAATAAATGCAGGCCAGAGGAATAGGATCCCAAAGGGAAAGTATGTGAAGAAGGAGGTTTCAGAAAAATGACAGAGGAAACAGGTAATTGGAAGTTGGAGTAGAGATGTCCCAATTTTGGAAAATCAGTCCCATGTGTGTTTCATGGATTGTGTGATATCATTCATTTCAAGATCCGTTCAGAGATGGATTCAGATTTTTTTTCATTATGCGGAAAAAATCGTCAATATTTCTGTAAAAACATTTGCAACAATTTACATAATTTATGTTAGTATGTAGCATTTAGCATATTGTCCCCCCCCCATTCCATTCAACTTTACCGACATATATTTTCCAGCATGGCATGTCTTGCACATTTTCCAGCAAATAAATTTGCATAAATTTCAGGAAAGTTAAAAAAAAAAAAAGGAATAAAAAAGCCTGCAGACTCCACGCAGCATGGGGAGGACAGTCTGCAGTGGATTCTGCAGGTCAGATTCTTAGAAATCTGAACTCATTTTCGTCCATCTCAAATTTCTTCTGCATCCCTTGGCTAAAGAGGGGACTCCGAAGGAATGTCATAGTCCTTAAGATATAGATGGGTTGTGTTCTGTGGGTGGAGGGAGAAAGAGAGAGTGGGACTGGCAAAGAGAAAAGGTGGAGGAAGGAAGTAGGCAAAATAGGCAGTGGCCTGAACATCATGGACCAGAGAAATTGATGTATGTTGGATCCATGGAGTTAAAGAAAAGAGGAGTGAAGGAAAAGTAGGTCTGGAGCAAAACTTCAAATATGGTTCAAAAGACAGGGGTTGGTAAACAAATGGTAGGAATGATATGGACAGGCAAGGGAAATAGGATTCAAGACTTTGCTAGGACTTGCTAGTTCTAGAGCATGGCTGGCTAGAGGATACTGGGAGTTGTAGTCTAATACATCAGAAGAGAAGACTGGCCTAGGGTCTACCCCAACAAGGGAATTTGACCAGTTGTGGTTTCTACCGACACTGCAATGTTGTGTCCTAACAACCGTAAGTCTCTGCCAACAAGGTGAAAAGGCCAAGAAGCAGTAGATGATAGTGGTGGGCCTAAAAATGCATATCTGTAGTTAAATTAACCAGCTAATTTTTGGGCTGAAAGCTACTAGAAGTCTCTAAAATGCCTATTCTCTTAGTATATTTCCTATTTTCTGTGCTAATTGTATGACTAAATAAGGTCAAGGCCCTATTTTGTATAAAGGGAAATAATGTATCTCTTATACTCCACTATATGGCTTCACTCTACTGGTTTTGTAAATAAAGCCGATGATTACAGCTGCAATTCCACAGCAGCCTGAGAAAAGGAAAACAGGAAATATAATGCAGAAAGTGGAAAATACTGTAAATTGAATTTGACAGCATTTGATGGCATTTGATTATTCTAGTCACAGCCAAACAATGATATAAAGAGTAATATGAAACAGAATGTGTTACTGCCTAGCAGACTCGAAAGCAATAAACCTTCCTCCAATGTGACACAATCACTTCACAATCATAATTGTAGCCTGTTTGATACCTCTGAGTACAGCAGAAGGGCACTGACTGACATAGATACATTTTGTTTTTTATTTAAAGTGAAATGAAAATGGCGCACTGGGGCTCCAGATACAATCGTTATATTCACCTACATAGGCATGAATCACTTGGCAGTTATTTCAGCTGAAGTTTAAATGTGCTTAGACAACAACAATATCACATCTTTCTCAGATAGCTGTGAAAAAAATCAGAAATATGTAAGGACAGAAATGGGATGTAAGCATGCAGTTCTTTTTTTTTTTCATGCAATACCCACGCATAGCCTTAGACTGTTATAGCAAGAAGCCTGCAGTATTTCTAGAGGATGTTATGGTATGTAATTTCTTTTTCATCATTTGCTGCCACTGCCTAGCTGTCGTTTATACACCAAACTAAATTTATTTAACCCACAAGTGGGTAGGCAGCTTTTCATTAAAACTGAAGGATGTATATTTGCAAGGGTGTATCGTTCTCTGCTAACCTTCCTAACATGCCTCTCCCCACTGCCAATTCCAAACCTTTGTTAGAAAAAAACTAAAGTCTTTATTAAAACAAATCATGGTGGCCGCAATATATATTTATTTATTATCTCTATACCACTCTTTAGTATATTCCATATGCGTGTGTTACATGTGTGTGCTGTGTGTGTACTCATTTTAACAGAGTGGTTTATAAAATATAATAAAACAAAGATAACAAGTAATAAAATTAAAAAGCATCAAAGATCAGTTCAAAAACTGGCAGCAGTAAGTTCAAAAACTGGCAGCAATAAGATCAGCGCAGCCGAACAATTAAAAGTCTGGGGAAGTAAAAGGTCTTTGACATTTGTGTGAACATATTTACTTGATTTGCTTTCCTTTATCCTACTTGTCATGTTTTTAACTCGTTGTAGAAATCTATTTGTAACACGTTGTAGAATTGAGTCAGACACTGAATGGGTAGAAGAAAAGAACAGAATGCATGAGGTTGTTTGGGTGACAATAGGCTAGCTGAAAATTGGGGGAACGTATGGAGAGATATGCACACAGAATTAAGAATTATCTCCAATTATTATTAAAGCCAACATCCAGAATTTCGTTGAACCTTTTCCACATTGGTATGGGTGGGGTGGAGGACACAACAGATTTAGGATAATGTTAGCTATCCTTGCTCCCAGCTTCTTTCTGAAGTGTGACTAGAGCTTATGGCATGAGCCTTGTGTACTTGCAAGTTGTACAGAGGTAGGTTCCTTCCTTCCATTTGTTTGAAACTCTAAAAATGTTCTAGTTCCCTGATTGTACACTGAGCTGTACAACTGTATGCAGTGCACTTAGGTTCTGCTTGGACCTTTCACTGAATATACAGACATCGGGTAGAATGCCCCCCACCGCATTCAGTATAAGAATGGTTATAGAGACGTGTAAGGGATCTGTGCTGTTGGATTTAAAAAAATATTTTTGCACATCACGGAAATGGACATAGACCAGGAACATGTTGCATTCTTAAACCTGTACATTTCTAGAATAGCAGTGCTTTCCACAGAACAGGGGAAAATGTGTACAGGAAAATGCACACATTTGAAAAGTGCAAAAGGAAACTGAGAAGATTTCAAAATGCTCACCAAAAAAATGAGTGGATGCATGTAAAATGTGTACCATTTGAAAGAAGCACACAATTTTTTTTTTTTAAAAAAAATACACCTAAAAATTCATGCTGATCTATTTCTGTTAAAAAAAAGAAGAAGTCCATATGGAGCCAGCATGGAAAGGACATGGACTTGGAAAATGGAGGAAGTCCATGGATAAAAATGGAACTAATCGCATCACCCGTCATGATGCAGTTATGTGAAAAGGCCATAGTCTGAGAATTAAGCAAAAAACTTTCCTAGCCACAGCCAGGCAACAAAACACAGAATTAGGCATTGCACCCACACATACCCACACACGCACATCACCAAATCCACAGACTCACACCTTTACTTTTAAAATCATAAGCAAGTTTCTAGTCCTCCAGTTATCAGAATAAATATATAATATATTCTGACTATGTTACTGGCTGTATATCTTGCCATGACAAAAATAGCTATCCGAACACCTCAACATGAGCGAAGGCAGCAAACCATAATATGCAGATTCTGTACCAGTTAACAGTTTCTTAAAAAAACATCTTTCTCTTGTGCTGCTCTTTCTGTGGGAGAAAAGCTTCCACTTAAATGAGCAGTAGAATTCAACATCTTCAGGCTATTGAAATTATTAGAGACTGCTCAAAGTTTATTCTTACATAATATTCTCTTTCTTTTAGCACTACAGATGGAACCATTTACCTAACCATAAGTTTATTTCATTAAATATTCAGTGGTAAAAAGATCTAAACACTTTAACCAGACTACAGTATTCAGCTTTGCTTATAGAACTGCTCATGGTTGTTGGCATACTTGATCTATTCATGCAGAGAAACTGTTTATCACGGGTTTCCTATGTTACTAAACACTATCTGTTTCTCACAGGTTTTCCATGTTACTACACACTAATTTGTGAATCCAACAAACAGATATTGTAGCTAATTGAGAAGCTGTGCAGAGCAAAATACTGAAAATACCATAGGCTCCCCCGCCACACTTTTATACAATTAACTCATTTTTATAACTCACTAGGAGGGTATTTCCACCTGCAGCGAAGCAGAGGACACCATAACTAGGGGTGAGCACGGACCCCCCGGATCGGATCAGGACCGGATCGGGACCTCCAATTTTGTTCCGGATCAGATCGGAACCGGATCGGGACCTCCAATTTTGTTCCGGATCAGATCGGAACGAAATCAGAGGTCCCCCGGATCAGATCAAACCCGATCCCGATCCGAAAATCGGATGTCTGATTTCCGGATTGGCCTCCATTTTTCCCCATAGACTTGCACTGGGGGAAAGAAAGCTTTCCCCCAATGAAAGTCTATGGGGGAAAATGGCAGGGGGGTGAGTGGGGGCCTAACTCCCCCCTCCCTGTCCCTCCCCCCTTGCACTTCTTACCTGCAGGGGCCTTCTGCTCTCATCCACTGGTGCCCATGGGCGCCAGCGGACAGCAGCAGATGACCCCGGCAGGTAAGTGGGAGCCCCCTCCCTCCTCCCCCTCATGATCCTCTTTACCTGTGGGCCTGTCTGCTGCCATCCACTGCTGCCCAGGCAGCAACGGATGGCAGCAGAGGGACCCCAGCAGGTAAGCCCCCCCCAGATGATCCTCCTTACCTGTGGGGCCATCCGCCGACTTCACCTGCGTAGATCTACTGAGCACTAGGCTTCATGGCCTAGTCCTCAGTAGAGCGCCAGGTGAGGAGACTAGGCCGCGAAGCCTAGTGCTCAGTAGATCTCCGCAGGTGAAGGTGGCAGACAACCCCGCAGGTAAGTGGCCCCCCTCCTCCCCCCTCGCGATCCTCCTTACCTGCCAGGGTCCCTCTGCTGCCATCCGCTGCCGCCTGGGCGGCAGCGGATGGCAGGGGAGAGGCCCTGGCAGGTAAGCCCCCCCGGCAATCCTCCTTACCTGTGGGGCCGTCCGCCGCCTTTACCTGCGTAGATCTACTGAGGACTAGGCTTTGCAGCCTAGTTTCATCACCTGGATGTCAGCGGACACACCGCCAGGTAAGCCCCCCCCACTGTCCGCTACCATCGGTGGGGCATCCTCCTCCATCCATTGCCGGCTGTAAACTAGGAGTGTGTACGAACCCCCCAGGCGGCTGTGGATGGTAGCGGAGCGGCCCCGGCAGGTAAGGAGGATCATGAGGAGGGAGGAGGGAGGGTGGCCACTTCCCTGCGGAGCCATCCGGCACCTTCACCTGCGTAGATCTACTGAGGACTAGGCTTCGCGGCCTAGTCCTCAGTAGATCAACGCAGGTGAAGGCGCTGGATGGCCCCGCAGGTAAGGAGAATCGCCGGGGGGGGCTTACCTGCCGGGCCCCTCTGCTGCCATCCGCTGCCGCCCAGGTGGCAGCGGATGGCAGCGGAGGGGCCCTGGCAGCTAAGCCCTCCCCGGCGATCCTCCTTACCTGCAGGGCCGTCCGATGCCTTCACCTGTGTAGATTTACTGAGGACTAGGCCGCGAAGCCTAGTCCTCAGTAGATCTACGCAGGTGAAAGCGCCAGACGGCCCCACAGGTAAGTGGCCCCCTTCCCTCCTCCCTCCTCCCCCCTCACGATCCTTCTACCTCCCGGGTCCCCTCCGCTGCCGTGCGGATGGCAGCGGAGGGGCCCCGGCAGGTAAGCCCCCCCCGCTGTCCACTTCCATCGGTGGGCACCCACTTATGCCCGCCGATGGTAGCAGACAGCCCTCCCAGGTAAGCCCCCCCTCCTTACCTGGCAGGGCGTCCTCCTCTGTCCATTGCTGGCTGTAAACTACTGCGAACTAGGCCTCGCGGCCTAGTTTACAGGAGAGCGGCAGGTGATCACAGTAGTTTACAGCCGGCAATGGGAGAAGGAGGAGGCCACGCCAGGTAAGCCCCCCCCCCCGCTGTCTGCTTTCATCAGCAGGCGCCCGCTGGCTCCCGCCAATGGAAGCGGCGGCAGGCACCAGCGGGCTCCCGCCAATCCTCCAATTTTTCCCAAACCGGATCGGGTCCTTTTGGACTGGTTCGGAAAAGATCGGACGATCCAGAGGGGGGATCGGAAATTGGATAATTGTATCCGATTTCCCCTGGATTGGCTCCGGATCGTGGATCGGAGCCGATCCAATGCACACCCCTAACAATAACCACATGTAGGCTCAATTCAGACGACACAATAAACAACTGGTGTGGGGAAAACAATCGTCAGTTGTTTTGACTATCGTGTTATCCGAATGCTGCCGTAGTCAACTCAGTGCTGATCCTAATCCACACCACAGTTGATTATTTATTACCATGTTATGTGGGGAGTATCCCCTAGATGAACAACTGTAAAGCTGATTATTACCCCACCATTGATTATCGTGTCGTCCGAATTGAGCCATAGTTAGGCTTGGGTGAAATTGGCCACAACCTTTTATCGGCTACAGCTTACACAGCATTTTTGTGACATAGGGCCTAAATCCAATAATATGGCAGCCCAGTTCCTGGCTGATTCTTTGCCCCAGCCTGATTGTTGGGGGCAATGTTGGGAGTGATAGGAGGGGCCCATGCCATGCACTGATCACAGGGGCCTGTCACACCACATGCCAGACTTTTTGCTAGCCTGGAGACTAATAGTCCACTCTGGGATACCTTATAGTTCCACAAGCCCTCACTTCTCCCAAAATGGATTTGGTGCTAAAGAAAATGTCAATTGTTCATATGGAGTCATCATGACACCTGCCCAGTATGCAATCCGATACCACTCCAGGAGTTGCAAGTGGCAGATGATATAATTTATTAGTTTGGTGGTTGGCACAAGGGCAAATATGCTGTAACTTACTAAGAACACTTGAATCTCAGTTAAAAGAAAAGAAAGTACCTGCATCCATTTTTCAATTCCATAAACCCTTCACTAATCATATTCCCCCATATACCAGACTTGATTTTATTGCCATTGATTGATTTTGCAACTCTTTCTGGAAGTGATTTGCCAGTTTCTCAAGAGCAACTGTATTTTTTTACTGAAGGCTAGCTTCTTCTTCAGCAACACAGTTCTTGGTTGGAAATGTCTATCATACATTTGTCATAATAATATCGAGTATTTATATAGCACTTTTGAGTAAGTACTTCATGTAATTACCTTGCTGAAGCTCTTCAACAACCCTATAAGTCACTCTTATTATCTCCATATTGCGAATGTGGGACTGAGTTTGAGACTGGGGGAGAAAGAACTTACCAAGGCCATTGAGTATGTTCATGGTAAGGGTGAGATTCAAACCATACTTCCCAATTCATAGTGTAGCATATGAATTGGCCACTACGGTACACAAAATCTCATTTGTCTTTGATCTCTGTCAACATCTCTGTGCGACAGGGTATGTGTTTTTGTAGAAGATGGTTTTGATAAATATATTTACCATTGTTATTCATGCAAAATAAATAAATATAATTGCTTTGTAAATTTTATAAATATGCCAAATTGTGCATTTAAAGTTGTTAAAGCAGCAAAGTAAGGGCTCATTTACACCTATGAGCCTTTCAGGATGGGGGGAGTATCTCGGGCTTTCCAGCTTCCGGGATCCTCCCCCAGCATCCAAATGCCAGCGTGACGTCCCGGAAGGAAAGAGGGACATTCCAGTGCGGCATTTTTTTTAAAGAGAAGACGTTGTGCAATCGCACGAGCACGATCCAGCACCAAGGTAAGTTAAAACCAACAACAACAGGAAACTCAGTGCCCAAACACCCCTGAGAGCCATCTGAAGAATGGTGAAAATGCTGGCCCCCCAATGGGCACAGAGCCCTCCCCAGCTCCGTGCCCTTTTCCAAAGCCCCTCTACTTGCAGGGAGGAAGTAGGACCTGGGAGCCGGCGTCACACCACCCGCGGTCCTTGGGGTTGTCCTGGGACTGCAGGAAAAACCGGAATAAGTGCTATCCATTTTATCCCAAGGAAAGTGAGTGGTCGTCCCCGGTCGACCCCGGGATCCCCTGTGCATCGTTTGGACACACAGGGATGACCTTGAGCTTACCCCGGGATAAATGGATGGTGTAGACATGGCCTCAGTTTGATAAGAACAGAAGTATTGTATATATTTCAGCTCTCCCCTTATCCCAGTTTCTAGGTTTTCTTTGGCGGGGGGAATGGGGAAAATAGTTTTTCTCCATGGCTTCAAAATTTTACATTAAGGTGGCTGACCAGAATAAGGTTGCAATAGTCAAGGATAGAAATGTGAGCATGAATCAATTTTAGCTGAAAGGAAGGATAGATTTTTGCAGTGTCGTTATGGGGAGAAGTGATACAACGTGGGGACCAGAGTAGAGGGAAGAACCAAGGCTGTGTACCTAATCAACAGAGTGAGATTATCATCCCCACCCACCCCATCTCAGTCTATAAACCCTAGGCTGAAAATCATGCTATTTATTTCTGTGAGGGATAACGATGTTAAGGGGAAATTGCCATTGGGACATGATTACTTGGATATATTCTCATTAGTAAATCATTTGTAGTAGAACTGAAAACAGAATTTGATAATCTGATCTAAGGCCAGCTCTACATCAAGCAGGATATGACACTTTGAAAACAGTTTGAAAACTGTATATGGAGTGTGTCCTCGGGCCCCAAGTGTCATCACTACTGTTATAAACCTTTTTAAAGCAGTAGTGTAGATCCTGCCCTAGCCAAAGTATTTAGGAATCCAAGGCTTTATCCCATTTGTAAAACCATCACCTGGATAAGACTAGTGAGTAAAATAACAAGACGGTTATTGCATAGCTGATCAGGCCTTTTGATAATATTTTAAGAATTTTCATTGTTGCTCTTGCAAAAAGAAGCCCACAGTGATAAGTCTCCTTTTTACAAAGGCTGTCATGAAATAATCTCAGTCAAATCTAAACCTTCAGTCAAATCATTGCAATCCCATCATGATAATGCTACATCCCCCTTGCACATTTATACCTTGTAGAACACTCAATGGAATTTGTTGCAGTATATTGGAATAAAAAGTGGCATATGGAATGTGCCCCATCAGTTTATCAGTGCACTTCAATACCACTATAAAGCAGTAGGAACTTCTTTACATTTTTAATTTTTTTTGCTGCTTTACCAGGGCTTTTTGCTTCCACTTTTTTTTCTGGGATGCTGATCAGTGCCATTATACAGGCAGCCACAGGTGGCCACATGGTTTGGATTGAATAGTGCCTCTCTCTGCATGCTCCATTCACTTCCATTCACTTTAATGAGACAATGCCATCTAGTGGCATAATTATAGCACAATGCCGAGTTTACACACTACGAGATCCCACTATTTCCCAGATATTGCCACATTATCTCTGGTTTTCTTTTTAAAGCGAGATTTCCAGGGCATAGCTCAGGAGACGTCCTGGATGTTGACAATGTCATATAATGGACCCACAAACTTCTGTGAGTGCCCAATCACGAGTGTGCAATAAATCACTCATTTAGAAAAGCTCTAGCTCTAGCCCTAGAGACAAAGAGCACTTCCTTCTATGCAGTGTTAATTATAAACACTATACAACACTAGGGTACAGTAATTGTGAAGTTTGAACATCAGCATCAAATGACTTGTTATCAGTGTGTACGTTAGTTACTCTCAGGTTACTTACAGATCATTTTTGTGTAACTTTCAGGCGCCTTGTGGGCACTCAAGAGAAACTGCTTGTATTCATCTGGTCTGAAGGTGCTTTAGAATTTATTGATGCTACAGATTTTCTTCAGCCATTCACTGAGTATGAATACAACATCAGGGCTCAGAATTCCAAAGGCTCTGTGGATAGTCTATGGTCTTCGACACAAACTCAAGAAACACCACCTCAAGGCATGAAAGCTCCGTGGGCCCAAGCCGTGAGTGCTTACTCTGTGCTTCTGAATTGGACCAGCCCCACTTCTCCTAATGGTGCTATTTCTCAATATCGTGTCATCTATCAAGAGAGGCAGAGCGACCCAACATTTAACACTCCGGCTGTTACCGCGCTGACTGTACCAGTAAGTGTTAGATAACTAACCAGTGTTTGTTGGCCTATTCTGGCTTGTTTTAGGAATCTGTTTTTGAAATGTATAGTTTCCTTTTCTGACTTCAGTTATGGTTTGAATATATATATATATATATATATATATACATTAAACAAAAAACCTACGGTTTACAAAAACAATGTTAAGGCTCCACAGTTTCCAACCAAGCACCAAAAAGCAGGGAAATTGGGAGTTAAGGCTCCCAAGCCTTAACGCCATATCCTCCCTAAGGAGGCAGAAAGTGCAAGTGAAATTCTCATTCTCCCAAAGCAGATAAACCATGAGGACAGGATGGAGAATCTGATATGCAGAGGTGACTGTGGGGTTGTGGAAAACTGATAACGAACAACTTAGGGCCACCTACTTCTCTTTTTTTGTTTAGAGCAGCCCTTCCCCAACCTGGTGCCCTCCAAAGGTGTTGGACTACAACTCCCATCATTGCAAGTCAGTATGTCCCATGGTCAGGAATGCTGGGACTTGTCATCTCAAAAATCTAGATATGCAATTTGATATGCAGAGGTGACTGTGGGGTCACCCTGCTTTTTGGTGCTTGGTTGGAAACTGTGGAGCCTTAACATTGTTTTTGTAAACCGTAGGTTTTTTGTTTAATGAATTTCGTGGCTTTGTGTAACGGATGATTGGATATTATACAGTTGACAAGCAGCCAGCATCAGCTAGGATGTTACACCATTTTGACATCCAATATAAAATCAAAGCTAGTGATATGTGTTGTACCCACTTTTCAAAATAATAAATGAACCCCAGAAGTTATGCTTTCTCACTTGAAATCTGAGGGGTCTCATTTGAATTTTTCAATAGCCAATGTCCAGAAATAAAAGCTTTCTATGACTGACTCATAAAAAGAAGCATTTCATGTTTTATGTCTGTATTTGGAGAGAACCTGAAAAAAATTCTACTGCACTAAAAACTCCCCAATTTATTTTGGAAGCACACAAGATGATACAGGAAAATATCCTAAATTAGAATAAGTTACAGTTTACTATATTAATTATTTTAGCTCATTTTATGCTACATGCTTTTTTTTCCTGTTTGCATCTTAAAGTAGCAGATTGTGATCATGTTTGTGGTCAAGTTTCAAGCCTGCATGGGCTGCATTTCCATCCATAGATATTTACTTAAAAGACCCATTGAATTTCCTTGGTTCTTTAAAAGCAACGTATTTGCTTTTAGATTTGACACTCTCAGCACTCTGCGCGTGTTATGTATGCCTGCTCTGTCTACCCTATTGTTCCTTGCAAAGCCCAGCCAGGGGAGGTCAGTAAATTAAACCAAGGGATGAAGGATGGGATTACATCAAGTTCAGCTGAGAGCATTTCCTGTAGGACATGGACCTAACAGGAACGGTGAGGTCAGGTTTCTGGCAGACCCATTTAAGCAACTTTATGGTCTGATAGTTCTCTGTTCGGTAGCCTGCAGAAGCCTCATAAAGCAATGGGCATATGAACACAGTTATTATGGTCTGCCACTTTGTCTTTAGTAGTCTGAGGTCCAGACCTCTTCAGAAGGGGGAATAGTGTCATGTTAGGGTGACCACATGGAGAGGAGGATAAGCCATCCAAAATAGTGGCCAGCACAACATCTTGTGATACTAAATTCTATAGTGAACCAGAACTGTACACAGTATTCTAAGTGTGGTCACACCATAGATTTGTATAAAGGCAGTATGAGACTGGCAGTTTTATTCTCAATTACTTTTCTTATAATGCCTAACATGGAGTTTGCTGTCTTTACAGCTGCCACACACTGGGTTGACGTTTTCACTGAGCTGTCAACCACATTCCCAAGTTTTTTTTTCTTGTTTAGTCACTGCAGGCTCAGATCCCATCAGTGTATATGTGATGTTGGGATGCTTTGCTCCAGTGTGCATCACTTTACAAATGCTTACATAGAACTGTTGTTGCCATTTTGATGCCCATTTTCACACTATGGAGAGATTCTTTTGGAGCTCTTGGTAATCTCACTTCATTTTAAAAACCCTAAATATTTTGAGGTCAGCAGCAAATTTGGCCATCTCACTGCTCACTCCTATTTGCATGTTGTGAAGAAAGTGGATAGGGAGGCAGTTTCTCCCTTTCTCATAATATTAGAATGAGGGTGGAAGTGAGCAGTGACGTAGCCACGTTTGGTGATGATACCAAATTATTTAGTCTTGCTAAAACAGTGGAGGATTGTGAGGAGCTCCATAAAGATCTCTGCATACTGAGAAAATGGCCACGAAAAGGGCAAATGCTGTTCAATGTAAGCAAGTGTAAAGTGATGCACATTGGGGGATTACAATTTCACATATACACTAACAGGATCTGAGCTAATTAGCGGTGACTGACCAAGAAAGAGTTTTGGAGCAGGGGAGGTGGACAGCTTGATGAAAATGTTGATCCGGCCGCTGTGAAAAAGGCAACCTCCGTGTAAGGTGTAATTAGGAAAAGAATCCTAATTCTTGAAGACTAATATGAATAATAGTAGGTTCTCTGATTTGCACTTGATGTATGTGGATTCTTTAATCTTACTATAGTAAAAATAACATATTTTAGTTTTAGATTCATGATTGTATTAGCAGTAAGTTAGTTGGGAAACAAATGTATTAGGAAGTGCAAAAAGTGAGTGTATTGCATCATTTGTGACAGCTCTATTCATACATAGTTTATGGTATGTAGTAAGTAAAGAACAAACCTAAGGATGCCTTTCTGTGTGTATATATGAAAGAGGCAGGCACACAGACATAGATAGTGGGCCAGGCCTAAATTTCCAGCCTAATCTATCTTACAGGGTTGTTGTGAGGGTAAAAGTAGCACATGCCATACACCCAAACATTACCAAACATTTGTTTTACATTTCTGTGAAAGTGAGCAGCAGAAGAAACTCACTAGATGGTTTTGAGCCAGTCATAGACTCTTAGCCTAACCTACCTCATGGGTTTTTGTGGGGGGAGATATGGCACTTGAAAGAATGATCAGTCTAGGGCTTTCCCCTTCCTCCTTACTAGAGAAGCTTCTTTGCAACTGATCAACTAAATGGAGTCTGAACATCCTCTTATATCACTACATCTGACCCAGTACCAAGAATAGCCATGTGGGTGTTTAGAAATATTGCTCAATTTAATTTTAATCTATCCAAGTTTGGATTTTTATTTTTATTTTTTTGCTCTAAAATAGCCTGTGGTCAATGAATTCTATATTAAGCCTGTCAAAGATGTTGGTACTGGAGATAACAATACACAATAGTTTTGTTCAACCTGATCAAAAAATATTAGAAAAGCTAAGAGAATTCAGAATGTCACTGACTCTTCTACCCTACAGGGTTGTTGTGCTGATAAAATAGAGGAGGATTATGTAAGCCACCTTAGGTTCCTTGCAAGAGGGAAAAAAGGCAGGATATAAATGTAACATTAATAAACGTATTACTACTTCTACTAATTATTATTATTAATTATAATAACAATGAAGGAATAAAAATTCTTTAAAAATCAAATACATGGATTTTTTTTTTAAAAAAAGAAAAAGAGGGGGGAGCTTAACCTCTTCTCTTACAAAAAGCCTTGGTCCCTAAATACACAGAGCTCTCAAAGAGAAGTACAGCCAAATCCAAACACCCCTTCAAGCTAGTGGAATGGGAATGAGACTCATTGCACTCAGTGGAACTAACCTTCTGAGTAGACATGCCTTGGATTGAATTGATATGAAAATTAATGATCAGCAGCCATAATCAAATGAACATACACACATGCAAAACATGCAAGCAAGTTGTTAATTGTAGAGTTATAGTGCTGTAAAGGAGAAGGAATTCTCACTCACATCTCTCCCTCTCTGCCTTCTAAGGTTCCAGACTGTTTTTTTTAAATAAAGGCTACAATCTTCTACACACTTACCTGGGAGTAAGACCATTGCATTCAGTGAATGGAACTTACTTCTGAGAAGAGACTACAGCACTGTCTTTGCTAGAGGAAGCAGCCATTGTAGCTGACGCAGGAGGGAGGGGGGGAGACTCTACTGAGCATGTGCCATAATCAAAATGGCCGCCGGATTTCTTAAAGAGGCACAGCTTTAATTTAATAAAATCCACTTAAGCAAATTTTTAAAAAAGAAAAGCAGTTCCACCTACACTACAACGGGAGGAAGTAGACCGTGCCATTGGATTAATGAAAAAGGCTCCCTGAAGGTAAGGACAGCTGTGCAAAAATTGTCGCAAGCCCTGAGTTCAATTTTCAGTTTTGGATTCAGGGGATTCTTTAATCTTTTTACTTTAAACTGCTCTCCTTCCCTCAGTCTTTCACCAATCTTGAAATTTTCAGGTAATGTAAAACAAACATTTCTTTTTGGCACCTGTAAATTTCAGAGAGATTGGTGAAACATTTTCGATTTTATGGCTGTTAGAATGACCCCTCCCCAATTATCACTTTAACATGGTGGAACGTGTTTTTTCCTGACCGCCCTTAACAAGGGAGGCACTGCCGTGCCTCCCTTAATATATATGGACATCACCCTTTTAAAGAAATCTTAGTTCTTTAATTGCTTGTTTTAGTTAATTGAGCAATGAATGCACATATGAGTAAAATAACCAATAATTCCGAAGTCAAAAGCATATTTCCTTCGCTTTTAGTTGATGCACATATTCATAGTAGCAGGCATAATCTTGAGAGATGGGAGAATGTGTCTTTTAAGATGATGCTTGCAACCCACAGTTTCCTGTGGCACTCTAGATATTGGACTCCAACTCCCCTCAGCCCCAGCTACGGATATATGAGAATTTCATTTTTGCTCGCAAACTGTGTGCACGTGCCCCATTCAAAGCTCCAAGTGGGAGTGCGAACACGTGTCTGCCAACAATATCCACTAATTGTCGAACATTCATCTCGTTCAGCAAGGAAATTTGTGCAAATTAGACATTTGTGCAAATTTGGGGAGATTTGCACAAATCTCCCATTCAACCACAGCTTGTGATTTGCTGACGTTTCCCATTTGCTGAAAGCGACTAGTGATCGCAAATCTAAACAGGAATCGGTTACTAGATGAATAGCGAGGCAATCTTCAGAGAATTCTAGTGATCTTGAACATCACTAATTCGCCCATTTCAAACCCCAGCCAGCATATGCCTACAGTCAGGGATAATGGGAGTTATAGTCCAATAACATCTGAAGGTGACAGATTTTCCATACCTGCCATTCAGGAAGAAGACGGCTGCCCATTCTAGCCCACCCCCCAAATCCATGTGTGCACTAGCCCCAACCCGACTTTCCCACATCGAGCAGGAAGATCTGAAAGGGGATTCTGAGCACGTTTGGCTAAACACATGAAGAATCATCCCTGTGATCAAGGAGTGGTAGTGCAGTATTCCCAATCGCAGAGAGGATTTCTAAGCACATTCAGCTGAACAAACAAAGAATACACTTTAGATCTTTGCACTCAGCATAGAAAGGTTGGGGTGGAGCCAACATGTGTTGAAGGTGGGAAGTGTGGCCAGCCCTGCTCCTTCCTCCCTATTCAGGCAACAAAGCCTGAATTGGGCTATAGTTTTCTAAGTACGTTGATTAAAAATTAAATTTGCTGCTGGTTAATTGGAAGCAATTAATTCTATCAAAATTCTTTAATCAATTGATCTGACCAATTAATAGATTAAATGTTGGAAGTTCTAAAATATACACATTGTGAATTGCCTAATAATTGCTCAAGTTTGCTTATAATGGATGATTCATGTGCAAAGATGAAGGAAAGTTATTTAACCATCTGCATGTGAACTATAGCCCAACTAAATCCCAAGTATGTTTACTCAAAAGAAAGTTCCATTCAGCATAATAGAATCTATATCTTAGTAAATTGGATTGGAGCCTTAAACGTCAAAAGCCTAAATTAAGTAAAATCTTAGCAAAATCAGATGTTTTTCCATCCCTGAAATTTTTTTTCTTTCTTTCCACATTTGAAGTGCATGCTGGTTGAAGCATGATAGTAAAATTAACATTAGCTGACGCATATGATTTATGTTTAGTAATTAGGGAGATTTGCCTCATAACTCTTCAGAATCACAAATAAATCAACCACTGCCAAAAAGAAAAAAATGGAAAAAGGGGGGAGCACCTGGCACTCATATCAGTTAGCTTAAAAATAATTTCAAAAAATAATTTGAAATTAGATTGATACCATTACCTTATGTTAGAAATGGCAAAACTGAGGATAAGGTACAGTGGCCGTGACTTTACTGTTCATTTGTGAAAAGTATCCAGGACACAAGTATTGTGTCCTGGATACAGGTCACAATACTTTTTGAAGGTGGGTTTATAGGTGAGTACACAGCAGGCCCTGGGTAGGAGGTCATATGTCTGTTGCCACTGCATCTTAATTTAAAATGGTGGCATGAAAAGTCACAGCATTCTGAAAACCACCCCTAGGACCAACTGGCCTAGTAGTTATTTATTTATTTATTTATTTATTGTGGCATTTATATACCGCTCAGTATAGTAAAATCTCTCAGTAGTTCACAATATTAGTACTGTCCCAGCACACAATACCCCAAACTTCTGTTCTAATATAACCTAATATTTAATCTTAAAGAAATACAATATACATTATATGATGTGAATATGATATTCTATATTAAAATTATCTGAATATAATATTCTTCTGACCAATTCTCTTGGCTTACTTTCATAATGAGATGACTTTTAGAGACCAGGAGTTGTCACAGTTGGGAAGGAGCCTATGCATGTTTACTCAGAAGTGAGTCCCACTTCTTCAGTGGGGCTTACTTCCTGGTAGGTGTGTTTAGGATTACAACCTGAATCGCTGTCTCAAATCTTTGAAATGTTGACATGTACAATAAAATTCTTCAGCTGTTTAATAAGCAAAGAAATGGCAGGATTGTACATATCTTTGATTCCCTCGATTGCTTCTCTATTTCATAGTGAAATATCTAAAATTTCCCCATGATTATTTGCATCAAAGGAATTTGTTTTCCACCAGATTTCAGAAGTAATCCAACACCTTCTTGCAGCACTTAAAGCATCTTTTCTATAAGGTTAAACTGTGTCTAGAATTAACAAATGTTCCATTTCTAGTTGTTTTCAAAATCATTTTGAAGTCCTGTTCAGCATGTTGTGGAGCTTCAGAATTCATCTCTCCAGTCATGCATTGAACAGCCTTCCACATGATGCCAACAACAACAGAAAATATCCAAGATGGTTGCATTGAGGGTAATAAAATGTACCAAAATGGCTTTTTAAATAATGTTGCCACAGTATGTTTCTTTAGCATCAACATTTTAATGCCTTTTAAATTTGTATTTTCTTGGCACCGGAGAAACATTACCCTTGAAAAACCTGAACTGGAAAAACATATCAGAAATATACGCATGTAGATTGTGTATGGTTAAGATAGCACTGGGAGATTTTTCTGTATGTTCTGTTCTTATTTTAAATTTCTTTAATTTTTAATTAAGAAATCTGTGTTAGTGCATAAAGATTTCCTTCTCAGAGTAAACCTCTTTGTGATTTTGTTTCCATTTATGCTAGCTTTAAATTAATTTATATTGAAGGAGTTCCTTATTGCCCCCAGTATAATGCTGCACAAATTGGATTAAACTCCTTGTCAGAGATAAGAAATGCTGATTTAGCACATATAATCCATGCACCCATGCTGCTCCTCTACCTGTTTGCATATCAGATTGGAATAATCTGTACTTCCTGCAGAGTCCATGATGCAATGCCATTATAGGGATTATGTCAGGAATGTATGAACCCTGTCTCAAAAGTCTTACCAGTCATATCAAAACGCTTCTAACTTTCCTGAAATTCTTCAGATGTTTTACTCTAGTAAGTACCTCCAAATCTTCTTTAAATTTTGCTTTGGGCAAAATTCAGTGCCAATGTAGGTTGATTAGCTAACGTAATGCTAACGTAGATTGATTAGATGTTGTCCATAGCAAAATTCGCAGAAGTTCTAATTATAAAAAACAGCAACACCTTTTTCAGGTTCCTTCAAAATTCCTGAAACGAACCTCCAAAATTACCTTGAATTTTGTTTAATTGAAATTTTATTTCAGTCCTGATTAGTGAACAAATTAGTATGAGTTTATACATGAACACAAGAGGCTGAAATGTAAGCATCTTGTTTCAGAGTTAAATTACTAGTCTGTAGAAATAGGATTTCCCTATGACATTGCTGACACACCCTTAACTGCACATTTGTGAATGAGACATTTTAATTAAAATCTAATTTTATTGAAGGAACTAGCATCCCAATGATTAAACTTATGCCCCTTTAAAATATAGCTTACGGGGGTAGTAGGGCTAAATCATTTAATCTCCTAAAGCATCTCAACTGAAGCTCTCTCATGGGATACGCCATTATTCATTCTCTCGCACAAGCTTCCATGCTCCTTTGCAAGACTTAAAGTATGGAGCGAGCATTGAGCTCTATTAAATTAGTTGGGTTATATTCTTACCATACTTCAAGGTTCCGGGCATGGGAGGAAGGGGGAAAGAGAAGAGTTGTGTTACAAAATCCCGGGGTCACCAGGGATGTTGTTTTACCTCTGTTCTTAAGGGTGATGGAGGAATTTGCAATGGATTCAAACGAAATCAGATTTCTGTGAATCTGACCTGCAAATTTGACAGCAGATCAACCTATTCCAAGTCGCACAGATTCTGTAGACTTGTAGACCGGTTGGGTTTTTTTTTTTTTTTTACTTTTTGTGGGGATCTGCATAAGTGTGCACTTGCGCTCATACACATTTTCAAACAAACAAAATTATCATACAAAAAACTGATTCTGTCAATGAGCAAACGATGGAACAAAAGATGCCTGATAATCCGTGAAACAAAATCTGTGCTTTACTAGTTTCTGTGTAGATTGTATTCAATTCTAGGCCATGTACACTAGAGAAGCCTGTACATTATGTACCGAAATAGTAACAGCTTTGCAACAGGCAAGCAATGGATAGAATGTGCCACAGTGATAGGATCAAATGCAGCAAATCTTTGCAAGGTAATAGCTTTTTCTGCAGTGATCACTGTGTTGAGCAGGCAGGCTGGGGTGAAGCCCACGCAAGAATAAGGTAAGGTATTCAATAGGAAGAAACTATCCTCCTCCGTGCTGTCCCTAAAAGTTCTTGTAAACCTTACAAGTTCCCTGGCACATTTATACAACTCTGCTGTGTCCGATGCTATTTGGTCTCCAATGGATTGGTTCTCAAGTAGAATGGAGTAAGGTTTCTATGCCAGGAGATGAGAAATAATTCTAATTGCCTCAAACTCTGAAACAGTCTCCCCATCCCTTCACCACCTGATCATTTAGACAGTTACTCACTAATAAGTACTTTAGGGGAGAAGGTTACAGTTATTAAAGACTTTTCGACCCCTAATGCCTCCCACTGCCATGCATCATCCCATATTCTTTTCCACTCTCTACTCACCATTCTATCCCATTCATCCACTCGCATCCATATGCATGCATAATGAACCAATCTGTCTGCCATCTCTTTTTAAGATGAGCCAAATAGGAAAGAGTTTGGGCTGCAAGATGACACAATCCTTTGCTGATCTAGTTGGAAGCAAGTCCTAGGTTACCTCAAGGAATGTCTCAGCCCATACTAACCTTCCAGGCCATTACGATCTTCAGGGGAGACCCTGTTGCCCATGCCACAGCCTGCGGATTTCCATTTGGCAACAACATGGAGACGGGCCTTCTCTGTAGTGGCTCCCATCCTGTGAAATGATCACCCCTTTGAGGTATGTCAGGCCTCAATACTGGCGTGTTTTAGGCGTTTATTGAAAATGTATCTGTTTGCCTTGGCTTTCCCCAGCCATGAGCTATCTTTGTACCAACCTCGTGTGTGTGTGTGTGTGTGTGTGTGTGTGTGTGTGTCTTTTGTAAACTGGTTTGGGATTTATTTCAAATGTGAGGCAATATATAAATATGAATCATCATCATCATCGGAGCTCACTCCTTAATAAGTGTGTGTAAGGATTGCAGCCAATGTAAGGTAAACATTATTATTATTATTATTATTATTATTATTATTATTATTATTATTTTCTTCTTCTACTACTACTACTACGCTTATACAGCCTAAAATTTAAAGATAGCACAGTCCTTGCCTGCTAGCTCATTATTTAAGAGACACAATGCAAAAGGAAAAAGGAATGCAAAGGAAAGATTAAAATAATCAGGTTCAGGTGCCAGGCACATTATCCATTTAAATACGTGCAGTTATATAGCACTGTTATTACAAAAAAGCTAATGAACATGGGAAATAATATGCTCAGTAACATTTTTCACTATCCATCTTTTGAGATACTGTGGAACACATTTTCACTTCTCAGAAACCTGTGGCTATTTTTTTTAAAAAAAGTAAAAATATTCTATTGGAGAGCTGCATATGCCACTTAATTCAGGCTATATGCCACTTAGCAAAGACCAAAGCTGCAAGTGGCAATGAGGGGGCAAATGTTAATTGAACCGCTGTGCCGCTGTTAGCGCGGAGAGTAGCCACCAGCAGAAGCAAGATGGCTGCCCCAGACATGCCCTATTAGAGCTAGAAGATCACATCCTTAGCTCCGCAAGGGCTTATGGGTTATGAGGAAATCATACACAGATGACTAATTTTTTTATGGTTCACAGCCAAGCAAAGTGAAATTCAGCAGCTGTTCAGGACAAGTGACCATTCTAACGGCTGCAATATAACCCACTAAATAGAGAGGGAATTGCATAAGAGCAAGAGGTTAGCAGTGATTATTGGCAGGTGAGTGCTTTATTGAAGTTGAAAGACCATTAACATTGATGGAGTAATTATTTCAACTTGAAAGTAATTACCTTGATGGGTGATAACTTCTCCAGTGTTCCCAGACTGGATTGGGCCAAACAATTGTGAACTCCTGAAGCCTAAAACAGAAATACAACAATACGGCAATGTTTAAATTGCTGAAATCACTGTTAGAGTATTTTAATTATGCCTAACAGTGGAGAGATTTTTTAACTTACAGCAACCAGTGAACGAACTCTCAAGTAGAGAGACATTTACTTCCCAATCCAAATGAAATGACCCACACCTGACACATGCTTCTCCAATTATTCATGTTATTTGAATTCAGCTTTTAAGATTCAAGGCTCAGTTTCTGAATGGAATTGGTGACCCTGGCTTTATTGTATCTTTGAACTGAGGAGATGCCAATAGAAAACATACCACTGTCTTTTTATCATAAGAGCTGGATAGAGGTCTGTGAAAGAAGATCACCTTGTAGTCAGAGGGACTTTCAAAATGTGTGGATGTATTAATTTTCCAGATAATTTATCATCGATTGTCAAGGAGCTGAGCAACCCTGCTCAGGTCTAGGTGTGCATTGGGATAGGGGTTGTGCTTGTTGGCCTGCACAAAGTCAGCAATATCTTCAGGGAACTTCCAGTGTTCTGCTACCCTAGACAATGGAAGGTCTGAGGCTGTATGCACAGTTGCTTGTGCATATTTGATGTATGTGCATAGGCTCCATGAAAGTAGTGCAATTGGATGTGTAGAAGTCATGGATGTCCCCAATCACCCCCTGCTTGCTACTTGTTCTGAGCACATAAATGTGTACCTCTTCACGGGTTATTTGGGTCGCCTTTACTTCATTCTGATGGCATTTTGTACACAAGAGTGGGGCACAGATCAGACATGTATGGGACTTATAGCCTCCATTAACACACGTTTCCAAGGTGTCGATTAAACGTGACTTTTAATATTTCTCCGATGTTCGATCGCATTTTGGTCGTGTAACCCTCCACTGCCCTTTCGGATTAATGCTAATCATGGGCATAGTTTGGTGGGCAGGGCTTGTGATGTGAATACGTGCCCCTTCTCTGGCTACCCCTCCCAAGTTGTGGAATAGGTGGGAGGGGATTGACCCAATGCTTGCTTTGTCATTTCCTTCCTCCTCCCTCCTACTTCCTTCTTCTTCTTCCCTTGACTGGACTGTTCAGTAATGGCTGGTCTTAAGTTACCGGTACTTAAAGCAAAGTTTCTTTTAAATCCCCACTGGAATCTTTTTTTCGTCGAGACACACGGCTACTCACATGGAGCTGGTTCTACAGGAAGCAAGGGGGTTTGAATAAGGATGTGCGTTGCTCATTTTAAGTATACTTTGAGGTCCGCTAAGGCTTCCCCCCTCCCCGCTCCCTTGCTGAGATCAAGTCTTGAAAAGGCAGGGAAACTTGTCTCTGTGCAGTGAAAGTGAGTTCCTGCCATTGAGCTGCCGTCTTGAGCGCTGTTACTAGGGAGTAAGGCACATTGAGTTACCTCCCCCACTCTCCCTTCTGTCATTGCTTTACTGGGAAGTTGTGTGTGTGTGTGATTGTGTGTGTGTGATTGTGTGTGTGTATCGCACCAAAGAGACCATTTAGTACTGAGAAACCACTGCAATATCTTTATTCTAGAAATGGTTATATGTGGGCACAAGCTCATTGCAAAGCATGGGCGGAGTAATCAGAAAGGCACAGCGCAAGTGGGAAAAACACAGGGGATTGGGCGGAACGCGCTGAACAAACGCAACGTCCGAGCCAACTCACCGACATTGTGGTGTCCCCTGCCATGCTGTTCATTCAAATGGCACTGGCGGTTGCCGGAGTGGAACCAGAGAGTGTGCACGCCACAGTATACGGTCCAATCTCCTCATTATGTGCAGAAGGCAACGCAATTGGTAGATTATCAAGTGGAATAAGTGGGGGGGGGGAAGAGAAGACATCAGTGCCATCCAGTTTTGTTGTTGTGGCCATTCTTCATCCCTCCCCCACTCCCTTATTAACAGTCACCCACCTCTGCGACACATGGCATGGTGAGGTTGCAATCTAGCCCGCACAGCATTGGGCATTCCAGAACCATTGGTAGCTGGCATCTCAGGGTCCGGAGACAGGTAGAATATGTCAGGGAAAATTTCTGTTAAGATGACTAAAGGACTGGACAATTTAGAGTGCCCAGGAGAACTGAACAGCGCAGCTGTAGTCAATTATCAGATAGAATAGTTTTTTTCTATTCACTGTAAAAAGGTCAGTGAGGTAGTGGACACTTTCTGGGAGGTTGCTTAATTGACTAAGTGCTGAGTCAGGGTACAGCCAATATGTATATAAGTTAGGGATAGGAGAATGGCTGTTTTGTTAGACTGAAGGATTACATGGAGGAGGAAGGCTGGTGGAATGAGAAATATGATGGATGGAAATATGCTTTGTGAAATATTCCTGGAAACCTGAATTATTGGAGAAACCAGTTTGCTGTATATATATTTATATTGGAACCACAGAAAAGGACTTGTATTATACACTATACTGCTGGAGTGTGAGTATTTCTTAACTGCCTGGACTTGACTGGAAAACACGCTTGCTCTGCTTAAAGCGAATGGGGAGCGCTTCTTTCCCTAACAGAATAATGGGAAGTTTGCATGGAACTGGGACATCAGTGTGAAATGCAACATTGTAACGGAAAGGCAACACAAAAATTTGTCCTTGAAGCAGCACATTTCCAAGATGGCAGATAAGGGGTGAGGTGGGAATGTACAGCGGTGTGGGAGGAATAGGGGAGCAGACGTTCCGCAGGCGGGTTCTCGCCAGGGCCATCCAGTACCTGGAAAAATGATGCTTTAATGCTTTTACAATAGGTCCCAAAGCCAATGCTGCCCTGCTAACAACTGTAATTGTAGGAACATCCAATGTTTAGCAATCGTACCCACATGCGATCGTGATTGGACAGGCAACGTCGAGAAAGCCAGTTGGGCGGGGTTAACGAACGGTGGAAAAGTCCGGGGGCGGTACCATCAGGAGACAGGGCGGGGCTTTCGTCAATTTTCCCACGTTCAGCCATACACCCCTGAACCGACTCTGCAGCTAAACACAGTGTATAAACAAGTGTAAAGTGCACTTTATGATGCCCGTAAATCGCCTTAATGACTCTCTTCTAGCGCTATTAGACGTAAATACGAACATAGGAAAAAGCGCTTATTATCAGAAACAGGCGCCAAAGAGACGTCGTGTAGATGCGCCCCCATATCAGCAGCCCCACCCACATGACCTGGTTTACTGGAGTAGTGTGGGAGCTGCCAAGGCATGATTGCTCTGCTGGTGGTATGTGTTGGGCAAAAGGCAAAAGCTTTTTGCATAATACATTACCAGGTTGCATCCATGGCAGGAAGCAGCAGTGCTCTGCAACTGTTTTGTTTCTCAACCCAGAGAGATAAGCCTAACCTGGAAGCTCCTAAAGGGGTTAGCTGGTGGTCTTGCACTTTTCATCTTTGGACCAAGCTCAGTAGTGGTATACAGGCTAAATTCCTGCTTGGCATAGCATGTTCAGAGCCTGCTCAGGCTGGGAGCATTTTTAAAATCTATTTCCCAGAGGCATCTGGATGGCCACTGTTTAATGCCAGACTAGATGTTGTGATATATCAAGGGTTCCCACTTGTCTTGCTTTTTGTCATGTGGGGGCCATCTTAACATTTGCCAGTTGTCATACTTGTTTGCGAACGGCTGTGTAAATTAAGTGGATTATATAAAAGTTAGCCATAGCAATTATAATAATTTCACTGAACATCGGCCAGATGCCCTATGTCTCCGAAAAGTCACATCACATTATATATTTAAAACCGAAATGTTAGTTTTTGACAGGAATCAGGTAATGAATTTCCCGGTATATGTTCCTGTTCAATGATTATGGCTCTGAGTTTTATTTTTTTGCTAGAGCAATTACTAAAGTCGTGGCTGATACCTATGCCCAATAGAGCTTGGTTCTTTTTCCCCCATTTCCTTTCCTTACTTTTCTTTTTTTAAGGATAGTTATTGATCTCTTGCTGAGCTGAGATTTCAGTTTTATGCCAGATAGCTTGATTAATGGGTTGGTTTCTGTAAGTGGACTGAATGGGGATAGGAAGCACGGGCAGCCCATACTGCCAACCCTAAATCCGTCAAGACACATAGCTCATTATGAAACAGTTATCAAGTACACATGAAAAATTAATTGGGCTCAGTTTGATTCTGAAAAGAATCAGCCTTCTACTTGGCGGTCCCCCCAATCTTTCCAGATGTTGCACACCAGCCCCTCGAGGAACAGCGAAGGGAGATGTATTAATACGTTGTATTGATTAGATCAAGACCCCTGACAGTTATTTGTAGAGATACCATCTGGCGGCTGTTCGAATTCCTTCACCAAAAACAGGATGTGACATGTTATTAATCTCAACTCTCTAAGTATAGACAGTTGCCTTTTCTGCTAAACCGCATTTTACCATTCCGTAGGAGATGAATGCAGACCTGAAGGGTGCTGAAATTAAGGTTATTACACAAATTGAGCCATATGGTCCAAATATTTCAGCAAGAAAATTGCCAGGCAATAAAAATTGCTCCTGCCTTCCTAATGGTGTAAATTACAGTTTAACCATGGCTCTAATGATGTCCTTCTGCCGCGCTTAACTACTGTTACATGAAGGACATTGTTTTAAAAATATAAAAAACAAGTAAATGCCAGCAGCGTGTTTTACAATCTGTTAGTGTGTCATTAAGAACACTGTCAGAATTACATAAACATAATGGCAGGCAACCTAGCATACAAAAGAACAAGTATGGAAATAGAGTGTCTTGAAAACTCAGAGGCGTCAAGAGCTCTTTTGTATTTTGGATTGACTCCAATCTGTAGTTACTTCTGCTCATCACATTCCTCAATGGATTAAAAAAGAAAAGAAAGAAAAGAAAGGCATTCATTATGCAAATTCAAATGGAAGCTACTATCCAAAGGTCTATGTAGAAAAGGTCGTCCAGTGTACCCTAGGCTTTGTCTCTAGTTCTCCCCAATAGCAACTTCACATTGGTTCACCTGCACGGTCTCAGCTGAGCAGCTGTATGGATTATAAAGTCTTCCAGCAACATATATGAACTATGCTGCATCCACGATCGCCAATGTTAGTAGATAGTGAAAAACGATAGGCATTAACAGATCTATTATATATACAATTTGGCATCTAAAGTACTGGTTGGGATTCTGGCTGATATGTGACTTTTTGTGATTTGCTATGATTAATTTAGAAAATAGGTAAGTAAAGATTCTTTACAGGCCAGATCGGTAGACAAAAACTTGAGACGTTTGGTTTCTGTTTCCTGGGCTGCCACAGGTGATCTGTTTATCTGTCACAAACCTGTATATAATACCATCTTAGTCTAAGAAAGCCAGTAGAAGTTTTGCCTTTGATCTTAGCAGTTACATGAGTGCATGCCCAAGGGCCATATATATCACAAAGGTTATGTGGCTTCAAACCTGCTTTCCACCAGATGTACACACAGCAGTAAGCTGAGTCCAGTCCAGCTTCCAGGCGCGTGTGCCATAACTTAATAAAGGAAAATTGGATCTGTTTTTTTAAAATCCAGCTTCGGTAAGTGTTACTACAATAATTAGTTTTGGCCAAGATCCAGAGGGGTGCTGAGAAATCCATGCATGTAGTAGTCCTCCATCCACTTCCCCCACCCGAAGTTTCGTTCCCAACTTCTATAAAGTATCAGAAGCTGTTTCAAAAGTTCAGCTCAGTGTGGTGAGACTTAGTGAGAAGGCTTATCTGTTGTCTGGAAGAAAAGAAATGAGAACAATCCCAGTGGCTCAGTTGTAATGTAATGGTGCTCAGTAGATTGAAGCCCTTTGCCACTTCTGCCTATTTCTTATTGGCATGGGAGTGCCAAGGCACATGTGCAGGTATCCCAAGCACAAGATGGGCTTAATTCCTTTCACTGGAGGCAACAGATCCTCTTGAACATTCCTTTGCAATCATAACATTGGCCAGATCTACACCAAGCAGGATATAACACTTTAAAACAGTTTATAACTGTTTATTACGGTTATAAACCATTTATAACAGTTTAAAACCATTATAAACCATTATAAAGCAGTAGTGTAGATCCGCCCATTGTGTCCTTTGTTGAAATAAATAGGGCAGCTTGCTAATACAAGAGCTCCATGCGTGCACTGAAGCATGTTTGGGACTCTGGTGTGCTTTTACTCAAAAGTTATTGTTTGTTGAGTATTAGATGAGTGTTTTATTGCACGCTCATTACTGGGCACTCATGGATTTTCACAGGTCCTATTCATGACATTGTCTGTGTCCTGCACACCTCCTGCCCCTTCCAGCCTTTGTCATGCAACAAAAAAAGACCCTAGTAAATCCAAATTATTTTTGAGATGGAACTTGCCCCTATCTCCTGCAGTGTGCAGGAGAAGCAGTGCAATCAAAACGACCCACTGAACGGGCCACATGCACGTTGTTTACTTCCTCTTTCGAATGAGGAAGTAATGAGGGACAAAAGCGCAGGTGGAGAAGCGACTGTAAGAAAACGTAACCCTCCCCACCCCATATGATGATGCTTTTAGTCTACTCAAGGCATTTTTAAAAAATTCTAATAAATTTATAAATATTACTTCTAGGACACAAATAACTTTGATTATTGTGTATATTTATAGTTTAAAAGAGTTGTGTATAGGTTCTGAATTATTATCATTATGTTTTATTGTTTTCTCATTATTTACTTTAGCAGTTGATCCTTCTTTTCTGAGACATCCACATTGCCCTTAAAATGACTTATATTCTGTTTAAAAACGTGGTTTTTTATGTCGTTTCATTACGTGGTAGGACACACTGAGCAGTACTTACGTTTCATAGTGACTGCTTCCTCCGCCCTCAAAGTAACTCAAGCAGCCTGCAAAACAAAAACAAAAGAAGAAAAGTCAAGGAATTAACCCTGTAATACACCAGTGAACACTCTGAGGACGGAGGAAGCAGTCACTATGAAATGTAAGTATTGCTCAATGTGTCCTACCACGTAATGAAATGACTTAAAAAACCACGTTTTTAAACAGAATATAAGTCATTTTAAGGGCAATGTGGATAGGCTTGTAATGTCTGTTTCCTCTGGAATTCAATTGTATAATTGTATTAGTTGTGAAGAGGAGGGAGTCTAATTGTGAATTATCTGCAGGCTGTGTTATCTTTGTCTACTTAGCAGGAGATAAAGCTGTTCCTTTTGCTAGGCATCATGAGCAAGTGACAATGAGTCAGCATCACTGAGAAAAGGAAATAAAACTATTTAAGCATGATAAATAGTGTTTGCTACTTTGTGCTGCAATAGTATAGGTAGCCCAAATGTGCTTTGCCTGGATGATATAATTTATGAGTTAATTCTAAGTGTGATGTAAGTGAGGAGGTGATCAATATTTTCATATCATGGGATGTGAAGTAGACTAACATTGGAAACAACCCATTGATTTGAATTAGGGCTACAACATTTAATCAATCTGCTAGGTTAATCGATAAAAAAACATTTTAATTGACATAACCTGCAATCCGACACCCACTATCTGGGAGTAAGAGCCACAGAATACAAAATGGCTAACTTCTGAAAATACATGCATAGGGTTGCATTGCAAACGGGATGCAATCATTTCTAAGAATTGGAGATTGGCAGGCAGTGCTTTAAAAGAGGCATTCTTACTTTTCTCTCATATAGGAGGGGATGCTTACCAGCAGATCTAGTGACTGCCACCGATTTGGATGGCTTTATAAGGGACTTAGACAAATTCATGGAGGATAAAGCTATCAATGGCTATTAATAATGATGGCTACATCCTACCTCCATTATCCGAGCATATGCCTCTCTGTATACCAGTTTTTTTGTATAAATTTTATTTTATTTGAAGTGATACAACAAAACAATAAGAAAATAATAATTCTAAAATAATAATCAACAATAAGTACAAATCAAAATCATAACTAATTATACAAATAAACTTTTTTTAAAAAAAATGTGCTGTGTTCTTTCATCTATCATTACAATGTCCATATACTCAAAGCTGAAGCTGGCATGTATTGTTGTACATCTGGTTGTGATGCATATTGAACAAATCCCCCCATATATATCTTCAAGTGAGATTGACTCAGATTTTCCCTGGATTTGAAGTAGATCATATGTTATTTTTTCGGGTATTGCCACAGACCAGATGTTACGATACCATCCTGTGTATACCAGTTGTCGGGGAACATGACTGGGAGGGTGCTCTTGCACTCACGTCCTACTTGTGAGCTTCCCAAGCGACATCTGGATGGCAACTGCTTGGACAGAATGCTGGACTAGATGGACCCTTGGTGTGATCCAGCATAGCTCTTCTTAGGTCCTTGTGCTCTTCTGCCTGCTACAGCACATATGCATTCACCGTCATAAAACCAAATGACAGTGTTTTGCATTTTGCTTTTTTTCCCCTTCAGAACTATTGTTTACCCATAGACAACCACATGAACATATAATTGATTGATTTGCCAACCCAAAAATTCCTTATGAATCAACTAAGATGTCTTTAAATGGGCAAAAACGAGCATTGTAATGGCTCTGGATGGTATCTGACCTTAGGGCAACTTGTTTAGCTATACAGAATTCTGTACCTCTGTAAAACCAGGAAATATCAGGTTACAAAATCAATGATGTAGAAACATTGCTTTTGTCACTAACTGTGGACTGCCACATTCCTTCCTGCTTCTAGAATAGTTGAGTTAATCCAAGGCCCAGAAAAATGATATGATTTGAAGCCTCTTAATTCTTTCCCTCTTGAATTTAATGGAGTGATGTGGGTCAATTGCATTCAGTCGGGAGAGAATTAAGCCTCTACTGTGATGGCACAACATCAGTCCCGCCCCCCTTGACTGCTTGCCCAGCTGACATGCTTCCAAGAGAAGGCCAGCCTCTGGAGGCCACTAACTGACAGGGGTCTCCATGGGAAGGAGCTTGGGGAAGGAAGGGGGTGCATTACCACATGGACCAAGGAGGCGGGCTGGATGACATCAAGGGGGGAGGCCCCCACTGAAACCCAACTTGTCTCATGACATCATCCACCCCCGCCCCACCCACTTTTCAAAAAATCTATCTGTGCAGAGAGGGACATTAATCCCCTGCAAGCCGTAACTGAGTTGGGCTTCTTCCCATGCTGCTCATGTCCCAATGGGGCACAAGTGCTGCAGGAAGAGATTCGGGGGGAGGGGGGCTTGCAGCATCAGTTAACTTGGGCTTCTTCTTTCCCCTTCTAATGCCAGTCACATCCTGATCGAGGTATGGATATCCCTGGAAGGGAAACCCTGGCCAAGTCATGCAGGGGATTCCTTACATTATCTCCAATTACTGATCAGAGATAACAAAGGGATTCCCCATTGCAGCAATTGCCCTTTGATGGAGGGTGAGGGTGTGCAAAGAGGAATCCTTTTGTTATCTTTGATCAGAGATAACATGGGAGTTCCTCTTCCTGCATGGGACAGGTCCTGTGGAGGGTGCTCAACTCTTCATGGGATGGATTAGGCTCATGGGACAGAGGTTGCCTCCGTCAGCTCTAAACATATCTCTTTGGTTTATTTGCGCTTCAAATGCAAAGCATTCAGTTTTCACCACAGAGCTTTGAAGCGACAGAGAGACATCATTCTACACTCAGGAAACCATGGCCAGCAGTGATTTCCAAATTTTCCTGGATGTTCTGGCTGTATGTGACTCCAATATCTCTCCTCCCACCCCCACCACTAGGTGAGTATCACATGGAGCAGATGGTTATGGGGTTGGGTCATAAGGATTCCTCTCCCTGCCATCTATGGGCTGGTGCTGCTAAATATGGGTGTTTAGGCAGCATGCTAGTAGGTCGTATGATTGATATTATCCCCCTCCCTGTGGTTCGTGATGCAGTTCTCAAAGTTGAGGCAAAGCCCTTTTCCCTCCTCAGCTGAAGGGGGGGGGGGAGGGGATGTGACTCAGTTTGCCGTTGTTGTGTTTTAGACTGCCATTTTAGGCAGTGGTCAGGATTGACAGGCATATTTCTCTCCTCTTGTTCTCACCTCCATCTGTCTTGCAGCAGGTGGACATCATAATCGTCAGTATTATTGTCTCTTTTCTCACTTGTGGCAGTTTTTCTAGATGGACATGATGGGCTTTGCCAGATCATGCTGTCTTTTGCTAATTTGGGAATTTCCTGGCAATTGAGCATGTTTTAAGTGAGACTGCTTTCTGGATGTTGGTGTGGATATAGGCCCAGTTTCTGAAGGTTTTCTGTATAGCTTCTGGATGTGATGCCAGTGACTGATGTGACCTTTTCCTGTTGCCATAGTTCTTTAACTTCCATAGCCAGTGATGTATATTTTTCTCTCTTTTCCTCTTCCTTTTCTACAACATTTTTGTCATTAGATATTGCTAATACCAGTCTTCAGGAATTTAAACAATCTATAAAGACTGAGCTCTTCCGGCAGGCCTACTCAGATGAATTTTAGGTGTTTTATTGGTGTTTTATTGGTATTTTAATGGTATATTGGTTTTATGTATTTTTAATTAGTTTTGTGTGTTTTATGATGATGTTGTTCCCCGCCTCGATCCAGAGGGAGAGGCGGGTAATAAATAAATATATTATTATTATTATTATTATTATTTTTTCTTTTTTTTGGTCTATAACCATGATGTTGATTATTTCAATTTATACCCCACCTAGTACCCTAGTCAGCAAAGTTTCCCTTTCCCCTAGGCTCCGTAAAGGAAATAAATATGTGTACTATGAATCTGTAAATCCCCTTTCCCCCACAAAAAACAGGGACTTCCTTTGTTGTATCTCTGTATGTACCTTGGCTCGGGGTGGGGAGGTGTTATGCCTCAGGTAGCAAAATGTTTGGGGTTGGCCTGTTCAGCTCTCATTTTAATCTGAGCTGAATAAGATTATGGTGACCTCCAAAGCTCATTCCTCTCTACTGAGGTAGGCTTTCACAAGCCCCCAGTTTTCTTTTCTGAATCTAGCCTGGGAGGACTTTACAGACATCTCTAAATATAATTCGCTTATGGTCAACTTCTGCTGATCTAGCATGCCTGGTATTCACACACCCTCCATGTAGAAGTACCCTAATACAATCCAGAGATGTCTGGGTGTGGATTTTTCCTTTTATTTTACAGAGTATTTTTTTTAAAAAAAAAATGAAGGCGTAGAAAATATTTCTTTGGAGGAAATAGTTTTCAAATAGAATTCTGGATATATAATAAGTATTTTCTTTCAAAGAAAAAGAAGGGGGATTTATTTTGTTCTAACAGCCCAGTGAATTAGTCTGTCAAACACTGGCATCAAGAAAAAGGTTTCTGTCATGTTTAGCCAGCAAAACTGCAGCAAAGTTGTTGATCATTTAAAAGCCTTCTGCTTTCTCAAAAGCCAACAGAGTAACTGAATGCAATGTGCTAACTGCACTTGCTTGTAGAATGTAGCCACTGGATTCTTTTATGGGGCTTTGTTTTCCAGTCAAAGCAGGAAACTCAGACTCTTGTTGGGACTGCTGCAAATCCCTAGCTGTCAAGGGGTGCCAAGAAAGAAAATAATTTACAGTCACACTAAGTAATGTCTCCTTTTAGACTGTGATCAAATACAAACCCAGTTGCTTTTAACTGATGTAGAGTGCACTCCACCAAGCACTGCTGCTATACATCTTTCAACCATTTCAAAGGACCTGTATGGTACCCTCTCCTCCCCCATGCAAGACTCACTGGAATGAAGGAAGAGTTGCCCTGTATTTCTAAATTATAGTGTGTGGGAGGAAATGGTTAAGCTTTGTGTTCATTAATTACAGAAGAGGGACGTTTTGCATTTTTTTAAGTGAAAATAATGCATATGGCAAGAAGGGCCAATGCTAGATCAAATCTCAGTTGTATGAATTTCATTGATTAATTGATTGATCAATTGGTTATATTTACATATGAGTAAAAACAATAGTTCTGCAGCAAAAAAAAATACAGTTCCTTTAGCTTTGGAGGATGGAGGCTCCTTTGGTAGCAGGTGTCATCTTCAAATAAGCATTCCCTCTTTTACACACAGCAGGAAATGCTTCAGTTATTGGCCATCTGAAGTTTTTTATTTATACGTACTTGTATTAAAAGCACTTGAATTTTACACTGCAAATCTATGTATGTTTACTCAGAAATAAGCCCTATGTCCAATGGGTCTTATACCCTTGCCTTTAGGATGGCAGCTCTAATTACTTAACTTAATTGATCAATGGATTTGGCTGTGATCCTCTGCACACTTACATGAAAATAAGCATCTTTGTATTCCATAGGAGTTACTTTTGAGTAAGCATGCATAGGATTGCACTGAAAATGTTGCAGGGGATGGAGCCATGTTCCTGATGTCATTTGGCCCATGGAGGGCTGGGTGGTAGTGGAGTCATCCAGACTCCCAGACTATTTTGGTTTTCCTCCCCTGATTTAACAAGATTCAATGAAAGTTATTGGTTCTGTGACTGGCTGGCTCGTGTGGTGAGCTGCTGAAGCTGCACGTTGGAACATCTTCCTGGCATTGAAGTATGTTTGAGGCCATATTAGGTACTCCCTTAATTAGAAGCTTCCTATTAATTAATTACAGGTGATGGGGATTTTACTAGGAATGCAGCATGTGAAGAAGGGAGGCTTGCCTTTTCTTTCTGCAGTGTGCTTGGAGCAGCACCAACTTCTGGCCACCCAACAGCTAGAAAAAGTCCTCATTAGTGCCAATGTAATTAATCCATGGGGTATGAATACACAGTTTAACAAGCTTGATACATGCATCAAGGGAATTTCCAGTTTGGCCCATCTTTCTGGACAGGAAGGGCTTTGAAGGACTTCCTGTTTGGGCTCAGACTTTGCATCAGCTACAACATTTCCCTGGTGCCAGTGTGGTCCTGTGTGTTCTTTGTCTTTGCCCTTCAGTCCTGTTTTCTGGCTTGCTCTTTGGCACTAACGTTTGGACTTGCTACTCTGCTGTTTCCTGGCTCGCTCCTTTGCTCTGACCCTGTCACTCAACCCCCAGATTGCTGAGTCCCATGTCCTTGCTTGCCTCTCATAACTGCCTGATGGTCACTCAGTGTGTGGAACCAGTGAGCTGGGGACTGTCTTTCTGGTGCTGGGATGGCACCGCCTCCCTCTGAAATCCCATGGTTTACCTCTCCCAGGGTGGCGTCAGGTAATCATAAAGCCAAGGAGGGAGGGAGGGGTTTCCTGCAGTCATCCGGGTACCATCGGAGCCATACTCATCCTGTTCCTTGTGGAAGGCAACCAGTCGCAAGTCTCCTTCCACCAGGGACCACCCCCGGATTGGCCCCGGAGCGACATCACACGACGAAAGAGCCATACTGATGTCGCTCGAGTTGAAAAAGTCAGGGTAAGTCCCTAACTTTTTCAATCCGCAGCTTCACAGGACTGCTCTTCAGTGGCTGAGAAGCTGCACATGCATCATATAACTGATGCAGCGCAGATCTGCAGACACCATGGGGCTTTCCCCACATATAGACAGCCCCCTGGTCAGAGACAGAGACTGTTTCTAAGGAATAATCATATGTCTAACTAGTGCCCTGCCATCTATGTCCATGTATCTGTACCCTTCCACATCTATCAACATGGATCACATCACACAATAGTGTACCAACAAACAGGATGAAGAGAAGCAATGTACAGTGCAGTGAGGTGCATGCAATGCATACTAAGCAGCTAGCTCCAAATTATTCAGATGAGTCTAGCAACCAGTCACTGGTCCTTTTTTTTTTCTTAATAGACTTTCCCTGACTGTAAGCCATGTTCGCTAATCTGGGAGCCATTCCATTTATCAAAAATCGACTTGATGAGGGTCAATAAAATGAAGTGCAGTCCATAGAAGAAGATGATTCCGCAGATAGTGGGTGGTTTGTCTAATTTGGTGGGTAGATTGAGTCTGTTCTGAAAACTGGTGGCCTGTCCTAGATAGAGAAAGCCCAAGTTATTCATGCTCTGGCAACCTCCAAAATAGATTACTGTAATGCATTGTGCATAGGGCTGACTTTGAAGACTGTTTGAACACTTCAGCTAGTTTAAGACACTGCTGCAGAATTTTTGACTTTGCCCAGTCTGTGGGAACTTTACTAACCAATTTTCAAACATGGCCTTTGGTTTTTCCTTCCCGCTCAAAATAGTGCAAACCAGGCATGTGCAGGCATCTGATAGTAGTACACCCACTGGGTCTTCTGCCAGCAAGCATATGAATTGCCTTCTCCCAGAGCTTTAGACTTCGTACCTGATGAAACTAAAGATGGGATATAAAGAAAGAATAACATAATGAAAAATAAATTTCCTCCTGGAACACTGGAAGCAGTCATTTCCTTAATGTCTCTGATTAATGGCACTCTTTGTTGTGATGATTACTCTCAAAGAAGTGATAAATAGACATATTACCTGTCCATCAGCTCTCAGATGCCACAACAACACTCCTAATGCAGCTAATATTGTTTAAATCCTTTTCTGCATCCCCGGAAGGAAACCCTGGAGCAGGTTGGAGATCTTAAAGCAGAATGCAAAGCCCAGAGTGGCAATCCTGGAAACTGCTGGATCACCGGATCAATAGATTCAAAGATGACTGGTTTGTGTAGCTTTGTGCAGTTTAAATATTTGTGCAGGGAGTCTACCCACGCAGGGGTGTTATCGACAACCACAAATCAATGCTAATTTTTGATCCTTTTCAACCTACACAAACCTCTTGACCCTCTTTCCACCTTTGGGGAGCTTGAAGTAGTCAAAAGCAATCATAGGCAGAGGTATAAACTTGTCAAGATTTTGAAGGCTGAGTAGTTTTGACCATGCCCATGAGCTGAGCTGAGCTGAGCTGAGCTGTTTGTACAGATGCCAGATCCTCCTTGGGCTGCTGCTGCTGCTGCTTTCAAGTGCTTCAGAAAGGAGATCCAAATTGTTTCTAAAGTTTACGCAACTCTTGCATTCATTGATTTGAAAAGGGACACTGGAAGGAATCTAGAGGTGCACCCTTGTTTAAAATATGTTTATCCTATGTTTCCTGGCTCAGCAGCTGACTTCCCAACAGAACAATGCCAAGTTATTCATGTTTGGATTTTCAAGATTTAAAAATGTGCTTAAATTGTATTTTGGTTTTTAATGTTTCAAGTCTTCATTAATATGGTACACTAGTACGACCATGACATGGTTTGGACCTCATGTCCATCACTGTTATCTCTTTACGTTGCATATCACAGAGTGTCATTTTCCACATGCAATGTAAAGATGTGTCATGGGCTTTAAGGTGTATATAAGCGATTCCCACTCTAATAGTGTGCCAGATGAATCTTGTGTGTTTGGGTTCATTATATAAAAATCTGTAGGCTAGTGAGGTTCTCTTCTCATGTTGCTTTGAAAAAGAGGTGATCCATTGGCAATCACACTCTCTCTGGCCCTTTCCGCACCAGCCATTTTTCGAGGGGCTGCCCCTGCCTGCTCATGGAGAGTCCGCATGACGCACAGAGCATCCCGCAAGCAGGCAGGGGCCAGCCTTCCATTTTCCCGGGAGCTCAGGGAATGCTATTATCCTTGTTTGTTCCCTGCTCCCAGGAGGGCAGCAAGATGGGTGGCTGGTGTGGCCACCCATCCCGCGCGCAGCCACACTTACCCGCGAGTAAGCGTGGCTGCACCAATGGCCATGGAACCGAGTCCATCAGGAGGGGGGACAGTGAAATCGCCATCCCCAAGATGGAGAGGGGAGGGGGACACGTTCGCGTGTTGTTGTTTTTAAAAATAAACTAACCTTTTGCGCATGAGTGCTCGTGCGCACCTCCACGGATCTTTTTTTTTTTAAAAAAATATGTGGCTGGCATGACTTGCGGCAGCCCAGGAGAAGCCCGGGCTGCCGCATTGTGGTGCGGCTTCATCGCACCGAACCCGGAAGTGACTACTTCTGGGTTTCCCCACTTCCCGCCCTCTCTGCCCCTATGGTGTGTCATGTGAGTATATGGGGATGCCTTAGATCAAACCATTGGTCCATCTGGCTCCGTACTTGGGATGACTAAATCTTTGAGTTCAGTTCTACTCAGTGTCTTGTTTTTCTCGACATTAAGTACAATATTTCCCAATTTTTTTATCAGTGTTTGGATTTTCATAAAAACATCTGCACACACATTCATATGTATTTTCTTACACATTTCTCTTAACCTTTGCATTTTTATATGCACTTTTCAAAATATGCTCATTTTTGCAAGCTTCCCCCCAATATAATGCATTTTTTTTTGGCACACTCTCCTCTAATGGATCTATTTTTGCGTTTGCAAACTATGTCACAAAATCCATAAGTGTGAATATTGCCATATAACTACATTCTGCTTTGTATGTGGGTTTGGAAAGTTTGAATTTAGTCATTTTGCTTGAAAATGTGAACAAATTTCTCATCAATCCCTACTCAGTACTGCCAGCTTTGAATGGCAGAAACTTTCCAAGATCTTTATCAACCCAGATACCTAGGATTCATTAAACTGAATATGGCAAGAACTGAAGCCCTGGAAGTTTCTACAGGCAAAACATATGTTCTTCTTTGAGGTCTCTGTGCATCACACAAATGGGCTCTGTGCCTGCGCAGAGCCTCATGTCAGGAAACTTCTATAGCTAATGGCATTTTCGGGTGGGAACCCTTCCCCCACCATCTCCTGTGCATGCCCTAATGGTTCCCGCCCAATCCCCTCAGTTCTCTTTCAACCACCATGGTGGCAGCCTCATCAGGGGAGCTTCTCTTTAAGTCGTTAGTGACTGTTGAATCAGTGTTTTATTCTATTCTTTTTTCTTCTGTTTTGTTTGTTAGTATTTCTTTCAGATTTTTGTTTGATTGTTTAAGTCTTTGTTCACATTTTCTTGAGTATCCGTGAGGGCGTATGGCCCTTCAGACTCCTTTTAGGAAAGCTGTGAGATGTGGTAGTAAATTACCACCCTCCAGCAGCCATTCCTTGTGCTTATTGTTTTTGGGTGAGAAGCACATCATAGAGTTGTGCTCCCATTGCCAAGCATTTCCAAAGCAGGCAAGAAGCCAATGCCCTGATCGACTAAAGGCCTTGGAGGCTGTTGGTGGGCAAGATACGTCCATGGCTCAAATAAACGTAGTGGCACAAATAGCGCAAACTCCAGTGCCATTGACCACAGGTGGAGAGAAATCTCCTAGTTTCCCCGTAGATGTTCCAGACTTGCCACCTACACCTAGCCAATTGTTAAAGCTTGTTGCGGCAAAGAAGTTGACTAAAAAGGTTAAAACTAAATCTGCAGTGTTGCCTGGTGCCGAGCCAAAAAAGAAGTTATCTCATAGGTCCCCAAAGAGACCTAAGGGTTGAGATACTGTGACTAGTAAAGTGCAGCAAGCTTCAGTGCAGTTGCCAGGCATGGATAGAGCTTCTCAAGATCGACCTCAATCAGTATCGACGGCAGAGCGAGTAGAGCCTTCGGCTCCTGTTTTGTCGGCATCCAGAGATCATTCTCCTTTGGTGCCAACTGCTGTACCTCCACCGCTGCCTATGTTGTCATCTCCAATACCAAATAGTTTAGTACTACCAGAGCAAGATTTACCAAGGTAGATCTTGTTGACATTGGAGGGGAAGATAAGGGATGTCTCTCCACCACCTCCTCAGAGAGCAAGCCCAATTTTGCCACTTATTTATTTATAATAAATTTTGTAATCCATTTCCTCGTCTGATGGAGATGCCAAAAATGGATAACAACCGGGGGGGGGGGGGGGACACACAACAATCAGTAATAATGAAAATAATACAGGAATCTTGCTAGAAAAGAAAAGCTTTCAAGTGGTGATGGGGTACCACCAAAGAAACAGATAACAACTATGATTGCATGACAAATTTGATTATGCAAATTTCTTTACCTACTGACCTGATGCAGACTAATGAAAAGGGTGGCAGTTAGTTATCCATGGGTTTTCACACTTCCTGAATGTTTGGATGCAGTTCACAGCTCAATATATATTAAAATACATTTAAAATGCATATTTTGAGAGAAAATATATTTAGAAATGAATATTTCAATATATTTTTAATATGAATGTTCCTGCAGATTTTTGATTAAGTTGCAGATTAATATGGAACCAAGAAGAACATATGTGGGTCTACACATGCAACAGTGAAGTAAATAGGCTGATTTGTCCATCCCTATGGATAACCTGACCTCACATGGTAGGGAGCTCTTTATACTGGTGCATTACCTCCTTGTGCATTACAACCAAACACACTTCAGAAGGCAGTTGTACTTGCAAACTTCCTGACAGTTAGAGCAATACGACAATGGAACCAATTACCTAGGGAGGTCGTGGCCTCTCCCACATTAGAGGCATTCAAGAGGCAGCTGGACAACCATCTGTCAGGTATGTTTTAAGGTGGATTCCTGCATTGAGCAGGGGGTTGGACTCGATGGCCTTATAGGCCCCTTCCAACACTACTATTCTATGATTCTAATCAGATGATCTGGGAGGGCAAGCAGATTCACATGGGAGGAGTGGTTCATTTAAGTAACTTTGGTCTCAAACTAGATAGGGCTTTAAAGGTAATCACTTAGCACCTTGAAATCTGCTTAGAAATGAGCCAGCAGGCAATGCAGCTGATATAGTAAGGGAACCATCTAGTCCCCAAACTTAGCACCCTTCAAGAAGATTTTAGTAGCTGCATTCTGTACAGCTGATGTTTTCAATGGTCTTCAAGGGCAGCCTGACAAAGAGCACAGTGCAGTAGTCTCATCTTAATGTATAGTATGTAGTTAATGTAATTTAATCCTCTGTTGATAGAAGAAGTTACCAATCCAGTATTGAGGTCAAGAAAGCCATACCAGTAAAATACTTGAGAGATGTATTAAGTAGGACACCTTCTGCAAATTACAAAATCATGCCTTTATTGAGACCTTCCCTTTTCCAGTAAAACAACATAGCTGCACATAATAATCAGGGTCAATAATACCCCACAATGTAAAATTCAAAATATTGTGCCATTAACATTCATATAACATAATTAGAATGGCTGCACAAATATATCAGTGTATTAATCATGGTACCAACAAGAACAGCAAATCTCATAGACCTTGCAACTATCCGAGCAGCCTATATACACCATCACCACATTTCACAACAATGTAAAAGTAGGACAGACAAGCCTGGGTCCTTGGTCGCCTAGGTCACCACATGGGTGCCATTTTGGAAGATGAGTGAGAGGAATGTGAGCATTGTTACTTTGACTGCATGTTTCATTGACCGCCAGGGGGATGCATGTTCCCACACAGTAGACTGCAAGGCCCTCCAAGAGTCAAATCAGGAATTCTGGCTGAGTCTGGGGAACAGGACCCTAGGGGCAGACTTAGGGAAAGAAGTCTTCCCTCTGGTCCATTTCCAGGGCATATAAATGTAAAATGGCTACATGGAGCACATCCACAATATCCTGTGATTGTGTCATCCATAGAGATGATCCTGCCCTTTTCTCATTGTCAGCAGTGGCAGGCCCTACAAGTTCTGAGGCTGCATCTCTTGTTGATCCAGGCAAGCTGGCTATGTCCATAGACTCACCCCAGAGTTTGAGAAAGTCTAGACTTAAGAAAATAAATCTTTTGGGATGTTCACACCATTGTGGGTTGTTCAGCTTTCAAATGGTATAGGCGTTTAAACAGGCAATGCCTCCTATTTCTAGAAAAAAAATACAATTTGTAAATAAATAAATGCAATTGGGAGTATTGTGGAGAGTCTGGAGACCATCTGGTCACAGGTGTTTACACCACTTTTAGTCTTGTTGGGATAATGAATTATCTCAAGCTTGGATTTGTTGTTGGTCATTGCTTCATCTTTATCCACTGAAGTAAAGAGAATCACTGTAATTTCTTTGGTACATAATTAAAAAGTGTCAAAGCCTTTTGAAAAGCAAAAATACAGCAGTTCACACATCTGGGTTTGTGGGCAAGAAATACTGGGAGAATTTCTGGTTTGTTTGTTGTTTTCAATGTGCCAAGCAGAGTCAGGTTTTTCTTGACTAATTGCCTTGATAGTATTACACTGGTGAAAAAGTTATTGGCTGTTAACCCTGTAAATGTGGATCCCTATAAATATAGCATTCATTTGTCAAGCATGGACTGACATAAAGCTGCAGGGACACCCTTAGATAGGGGCAGCTTTGTAATATATACTGTTTTGGAATTGTAACACAGCCATAATTTGTGGATTTGGATGGCATGTACTACCTTTTTGGGTACTTACTACTTAATAGTACCTTTCCTATATAGAACAAAGCACTGTGGGGCAGTCCCACAGTTGGAGTCAAAGTTAGTAGGGTTTTGCTGGGTAACAAGGAAGTTCTAACTGGAGGAGGGGTTAAAATTCAGATTTGGAAGGAGATTTTGTAACCTGTGGGACTCTATTGACCCGTGATATACCATTTTTGCTGATATTAAGGAAAGTAATTTGTCTGTTATGAAATAGGTAAAATATAACCTCATCCTCTCTGCTCCTTTCTCACATGAAGTATATTAAGCAACTGAACATTACAAGTGACTAATAACTTTAAATAGTATTTGGAGGGGGCATTTTGAACCCTAGGACCATGGTTTTTCAATTGGTCTAGTCGTTCCAACAGAGGTAGAATTGACCACCATAAATAAAAATGAAAATACTTATTTTCCTGTCAATGGAAAGTTAATGTCTAGTCCCTATGTAAATTGAGAGGAGGAATACAAGAATTGGGTGAAAAGTTCTCAACCTAACAAGGTGTCAGTATCCATGTACTTATACTGTTAGAACACCTATTAGGGTCATACAGAGTTCTTTTAGAGCATTGATGAAAATTCATACTCCATAGCTATATAGAAAAATAGTAGATGAGGCAAAACCTGCTACCGTAGTTGAAAATTTCACTCAGATCCCACTAAAGGAAATAACATAGTTGGCTTCATTGTATTTAACTAGGCATGTGCAAATTTTAGGCAGCCTTATTGGAAGCAAAATAAATAAATAAAATTGAAATCCAAAGGTGATGGAGATGATCTAGTGAGGATTAGAACTTGAGAAAAGTCAAAAGAACATATTTTTGTTGGATAAGACCAAAGGCCTTTCTAGTTCAGCATTCTGTTCCCACAATGGCCAACCAGATGCACAAGGAAAGACCACAAGCAGGACATGAGTGCAATATCACACTCCTCCTTGTATTTCCCACAACTGGTATATATAGCCTTTACTCGGGCAAGATTAAATGTTCTTCCGCTGGCAGATTGGGTTGGTCAGCATAAGGGGGTTCCTAAGAAGTAGGCTGACCAGATAAAATCCAGGTCAGGGCTCATGTAACTTTAACAGTTGTAGAGAAAAGGAAATTTCAGCCAGCGTCATTTGTATGCAATTAGTTCCTGGTGATATTCCCTCTTCATCACAACAGTTAAAGTTGCAGGCACTATACTAGAGTGGCCATATACAAAAGAAGGCAGGGCCCCTGCAACTTTAACTGTTGTGATGAAGAGGGAATTTCACCAGGAACTAATTGCATACAAATGACACTGGCTGAAAGTCCCTTTGCTCTACAACTGTTAAAGTTACATGAGCCCTGACCTGGATTTTATCTGGTCACCCTCCTAAGAAGGATAGAGTATGCAGTTGTAATTCTGTATCAACTGAAGATATTATTCATGTACTCTTAGAATGCTCATTGTATAATGATCTCAAAACCAAATATATTTATCCATTGTTAAGTTCACTAAAGGGTAGGCCATCTCTTGTTAAGGTTTGTTTCTTATTGTCTGATGTTGAGAAGTATGTATCCTTTAGAACTTCTAAATTCCTCGTCAATGCTCTACAAATACGTGCCACAAAGTTTAAAGATTGTATGGAAAATGATCCTGCTCTTATTGGTTTACTAGCAGAGTTTTAATTGTATAGAGTGTTTCCCCCCCTCCTTTGTACGTGTGCATAATGGCAATTTGCTAAGAACCAATAAAGTAGGGTGACCATATTTTGGAAACCAAAAAGGAGGACAACATGGCCGCCCCAAGGGGGCGTGCCCACCAACATGTCCAGCCCCCAAGGGGGCGTACCCACCCAAACTTGCCTTGGTCACATGTCTGATTTTACAGCATACAATTAAAACAAACCTGTTCTACATAATATCTTAACGTTAAAATCACTGAGATAAAGAACAAGTGAGATATTCAACGTATCTGAAATTAACTTCACTCACTCCTACTTTTGTAGCTTTTCCTGTACTTTGTTGCTATACTCTGTGTGATACATACTCCCCTCAGATATCTTTTCTGACTGCAAATGCTTCACTGGATGATACCATAAACTAATCTTTCCTAACATTTAACACTCTTTCCCCATCACCTTTCTCATTCCCATACTCACAGATCCATCATTTTGCTACCACTGAACAGGTACATAAAAATCTAGTACAACAAACTAGCAACCTAGCATTCAGAAAGAGTATAAAATACAATTACCCTGCAAGCATTAGCTATGGAACAAAAATACTTCTGGTTTATCAATGAGAAATTCTCACAATGCCTGCCAAGGATCCTTTCCTCCTTTTATCCAAAAATCTCTTGAATATTTGGATTCAAGAAATATTTGGAAATTCTGTTTTCAGTGTGTAGAGAACACAAATCCCAATCAGAGCGCTCTGCCCAAAGAAAACTTCCCAAAGAAACCTCAGAATAAAGCTTCAATAAAGCTTATTCCCAGATAAATGAATATAGGATGCAGCCTTAAATGAAGGTGCTTACAGGGCCATTACTATTTTATTGTAGTTCGTGATAAATCTTCACTGTGATAGAATTTAAGCAAGTTGAACAGTGCAACGTTATACATGTCTACTCAGAAGTAAGTCCCACTGACAGCAAAGGGCCTGCAATCCTAAAGTGTTAACATAAACGTAATTACAAACACAAAACAGGACAGAATTAGGAAGGGGAAGTTTCTGCAGTTGTGGAGCAAGTTGTCTGTCACACACAAGATGAACATAGTTTGCATAATTTGTGAGTCTTCAAGATGCCACAAGACACTTTGGTGGCTTTCAAGCACAAAAGAACAAGAGGTGCCTCTGCTTCTTCACATCCATTCACCTTTCTCTAGCAAGTGCAAGCCCCTCCTGCTGTCAAGGAGAACTATGCACCCACCAGAACCTGGCCTCGTGGCTCATGCAACCAGCAGGTGCACTCCAGAAAGATGCTTTCAGAGCCTAGGAAATCCAGACATATAAGCCCAAACAAGCCACCCTATGCACTCACATATTACCTTGCCCCTTAGTCCAGACATTGCTGCTCACATCCCTGTTTGGCTGCAAAACCACTTCTGTCCCATCCCAGATAAGGGACCTGGGCCAGCTTGAAAGAAGCAACAGGTGAGGAAGGCCTCTGGCACTCCTGTGAACATGGCAGCAGCCAGTGTACCTGCTCAACCCTTGCCAGGAGCCTCACAGTCTTCAATGGCAAAATGCAGTGCTTGGCTGCTGGGCGCCTCTCACCAGCTAACAATAGTGTTGTGACGCAATTTTGGATGCTGGATGTAATGGTCGTACAGCCCCCTTTATAACTTAAAATGAATCATTTCAATTCCACATTGCACAGCTGCTACATTTGTGATGCTAGAGCAGTAAAAATAACTTCTGGTTTATCAGTGAGAAACTAATCTAAAATGTATCATTACACCTCTGGTTCATTAGCCATGTAAACAAGACCATGGTCAGTAGCAATACAAAGAAAAGCCAGAACAGATGCCCATTATCACAATGCTAGACAAGGACTTTTCCCTCTTTTTACCAAATACCTCCTGAATTTACACTGCCTCAGTGTGCAGAGAACACAAATCCCATTCAGGGATCCAAAGAAAACTGCCCAAAGAAACCTCAAGAAACAAGTCCCATTGATTTCAATAAAGCTAGGGTGACCATATGAAAAGGAGGACAGGGCTCCTGTAACTTTAACAGTTGCGTAGAGAAGGGAATTTCAGCTGGTGTCCTTTGTATGCATGCAGCACCTGGTGAAATTCCCTCTTCATCACTGTAGTTAAAGCTGCAGGAGCTATACTAGAGTGACCAGGTACAAAAGCGGGCAGGGCTCCTGCAGCTTTAACTACAGTGATGAAGAGGGAATTTCACCAGGTGCTGCATGCATACAAATGACACCAGCTGAAATTCCCTTCTCTACACAACTGTTAAAGATACAAGAGCCCTGTCTTCCTTTTCATATGGTCACCCTAATTTAAATGGAATTTGCTTCCTTCCATGCACTTAAGCATGCTTAAGGAACGTTAGCAAGTGTTCCTTAAGCATGCTTAAGTGCATGGAAAGAAGCAAATTCCATTTAAATTAGGGTGACCATATGAAAAGGAGGACAGGGCTCCTGTAACTTTAACAGTTGTGTAGAGAAGGGAATTTCAGCTGGTGTCATTTGTATGCATGCAGCACCTGGTGAAATTCCCTCTTCATCACAACAGTTAAAGCTGCAGGAGCCCTGCCCTCTTTTGCATTTGATCATTCTAGCTGTACTAGCTAGCTATCCTGCAGCTTTAACTACAGTGATGAAGAGGGAATTTCACCAGGTGCTGCATGCATACAAAGGACACCAGCTGAAATTCCCTTCTCTACGCAACTGTTAAAGATACAAGAGCCCTGTCTTCCTTTTCATATGGTCACCCTAATTTAAATGGAATTTGCTTCTTTCCATGCACTTAAGCATGCTTAAGGAACACTTGCTAACGTTCCTTAAGCATGCTTAAGTGCATGGAAGGAAGCAAATTCCATTTAAATTAGGGTGACCATATGAAAAGGAAGACAGGGCTCCTGTAACTTATAACAGTTGCGTAGAGAAGGGAATTTCAGCAGGTGTCCTTTGTATACATGCAGCACCTGGTGAAATTCCCTCTTCACTACAACAGTTAAAGCTGCAGGAGCCCTGCCCGCTTTTGTACCTGGTCACTCTAGTATAGCTCCTGCAGCTTTAACTACAGTGATGAAGAGGGAATTTCACCAGGTGCTGCATGCATACAAAGGACACCTGCTAAAATTCCTTTTCTACGCAACTGTTAAAAGTTACAGGAGCCCTGTCTTCCTTTTCATATGGTCACCCTAATTTAAATGGAATTTGCTTCTTTCCATGCACTTAAGCATGCTTAAGGAACACTTGCTAACGTTCCTTAGGCATGCTTAAGTGCATGGAAGGAAGCAAATTCCATTTAAATTAGGGTGACCATATGAAAAGGAAGACAGGGCTCTTGTATCTTTAACAGTTGCGTAGAGAAGGGAATTTCAGCTGGTGTCCTTTGTATGCATGCAGCACCTGGTGAAATTCCCTCTTCATCACTGTAGTTAAAGCTGCAGGAGCTATACTAGAGTGACCAGGTACAAAAGCGGGCAGGGCTCCTGCAGCTTTAACTACAGTGATGAAGAGGGAATTTCACCAGGTGCTGCATGCATACAAAGGACACCAGCTGAAATTCCCTTCTCTACACAACTGTTAAAAGTTACAGGAGCCCTGTCCTCCTTGGTCACCCTATTGAAGCCCCAGCAGGTAAGTGCCCCGCGCCCCCGCGCCGCCCCCCCCGCCGTGCGCCCCAGCGCCGCCCCCCCGCCCCGCGCCCCCGCACGGCACCCCCACCCGCCCCCCCCACACCCGCCGTGCGCACCCGCGCCGCCCCCCCACCGCACGCACCCGCGCGGCCCCCCCACCCGCCGCGAGCCCCCCCGCCGCACGCACTCGCGCGGCCCCCCCACCCGCCACGAGCACCCCCGCCGCACGCACCCGCGCGGCCCCCCCACCCGCCGCGAGCACCCGCACCGCCCCCCCACCGCGAGCACCCGCGCCGCCCCCCCCGCCGCGAGCACCCGCACCGCCCCCCTGCCGCGAGCACCCGCGCGGCCCCCCCTGCCGCGAGCACCCGCGCCGCCCCCCCCGCCGCGAGCACCCGCGCCGCCCCCCCGCCGCGAGCACCCGCACCGCCCCCCCGCCGTGAGCACCCGCCCCGCCGCCCCCCACCCACCGCGAGCACCCGCGCCGCCCCCCCACCCCCCACGCACTCCTTGCCTGCTGCTGCTGGGGCGTCCGTTTCCCTCCGTGCTTGGAATCTACTGAGAAACAGGCTTCTTGGCCTGTCTCTCAGCAGTGCGCCGAGTGATGACGTCATCACCCGGCGCGCTACTGAGGGATAGGCCGCGAAGCCTGTTTCTCAGTAGATTCCGAGTACCCAGCAGGTAAGTGCCCCCCCGCCGTGTGCCCCCGCGCTGCCCCCCCGCCCCGCGCCCTTGCACGGCCCCCCCACCCGCCCCGCGCCCCCGTGCCTCCCCCACACCCGCCGTGCGCACCCGCGCCGCCCCCCCGCCGCGAGCACCCGCGCCGCCCCCCCCCGCCGCGAGCACCCGCGCGGCCCCCCACCCGCCGCGAGCACCCGCGCGGCCCCCCACCCGCCGCGAGCACCCGCGCCGCCCCCCCGCCGCGAGCACCTGCACCGCCCCCCCCGCCGCGAGCACCCGCCCCGCCGCCCCCCACCCACCGCGAGCACCCGCGCCGCCCCCCCACCCCCCACGCGCTCCTTGCCTGCTGCTGCTGGGGCGTCCGTTTCCCTCCGTGCTTGGAATCTACTGAGAAACAGGCTTCTTGGCCTGTCTCTCAGCAGTGCGCCGAGTGATGACGTCATCACCCGGCGCGCTACTGAGGGATAGGCCGCGAAGCCTGTTTCTCAGTAGATTCCGAGCACCGGAGGGAAACGGACGCCCCAGCCGGTAGGTGCCTCGCGCCGCCAGCCTCCCGCCACCGCCGCGTGACCCCCCGCTGCCCCGGTTTGCCCCCGCCGCCCCGCGGTTGGCCCAGCTCGCCCCAGGGCCATCTGGTCACCGTTTTGGGGGGCTAAATTTCCGGATTTGGCCCCCCAAAACGGTTTTTCCGCCCGGATGCGGATTTGCACCCCATTTCCCGGATATGTCCGGACAAATCCGGGCGTCTGGTCACCCTAAATAAAGTATGTACTGATCTTAAAAATATAGGCATGCCACCTCTGATAATAGTGGTCATATATAGCTATCATGACTAGTAGACGTTGACTTATTTTCCATGAACTTGTCTAATCTCCTTTTAAAGGCTTCCAAGTTGGTGGCCAAGTCTTGTGAAGAAAGCAATGTGGTTTGAGGGAGCTGGATCGATAACCATGGTGAATAGAATAAGAAATAAGAAAAGAACAGAAGCTGGTTGTTAAGTAGAAGTCAGGATTAAATATTAAATAGTATCAGCAACAAGTACTGGGATAGGTGGGTGGTGAATTGCATGGCATCCTGTAGAAGAGGTAGCACTTCATACTCAGGTCAAACTCAGTTTGTGATTGCATTTTAATGTATGTGTGTGTAGGCACTAATGGTGGCTTTCCTACTATGGTAAATAACAGCTTCAGGGGACAATTTTCATCAATATTTTGGATGAGGGGTAAGGGTTAACTCCACTTCCCTTTATGTTGTGGTCCCATTCCTGATCGGGCTTCCTGTGGCTGATATGTTAATTGTGATCATGCATTTAATGTAGCATGCAGTTTGGCCAACAGCATCTTGTAGAAATATGAAAAATGTATCATACCCATTCATGGATTCTTGGGACCTATCATCCCTTTTAAGCTATTTTGAAGCCACCCTGCCCCTCTTTGGGGCTCAGAAAGGAGGCTTTCTAAGGACTCTTGAATTTACTTTAACATCCTGCATAGGATTAGTGAAGCAAGCAATGCAATACCATTTTAAACAAGCTTTATGATAATTCTTCATTTTATAACATTAGGACCTCTAGTCAACAGTTCTTGATGGTTCCATTCACATATGCACACGAACGGGCAAGCACGTACACACACAAATATATTTTATCTGTATAATCCTGTGTTTCTTCTCTCCATGGCTCTCTGTGATAGATCAGAAGCAATTATTTAATTTCGTCTGTCCACCCAATCTCCACTATTAAACCTTTAAGGTGTAAATTGTAGGCTTTTAAGAGTTGGTTGTCGAAGCCTAATAGATAACTGTCTTCATTAAAAAAAAACTGTTAATACAGACTGCATCCAATTGTAAAGCTAATTTTAATTGTGTTTCATGCCAGCATATTTCTGATGCCAGATTTTTATGCCAGACATGAACTCCAATTTGAGCTCTGTACTTGAACTCACAGTCCATAATTTTGCATTGGGCTATACAAGTTCCCTTTGGCTATGGCAGTTTGAATGCTTCCACTTTCAAGGATCTAAGCCATAAATGTTTATTAAAAGAATCTATAATGAAATCATTTTTGTTATTTTTTTAATGGCTGCCTTCAGTATGTTGGATGACTGAATGCTGGCTGTTAATCACCGAGTACTCATGGTATAAAAACTGTTTGATAGTATTGCCATCTAGGGGCTAAACAGGATTCTCCATACTGAAATAAACTGTAATTGAACAGGTGCTACTATTGACAATATGCATATGTTTTTCTTTATAGCCCACATGTTTCTCGTGTTTCTTAGGAGAAAAGATATCTCTAAAGGTCCAAAAGCAGCCAATATTTTTAAAAAACGTATATAATATGTTTGAGGTGATTTCTGTAGGCATTTAAATTGTCCTGTGCTTTTAGGTTCATAACTGGTCATAAGAAGTGCCATGCTGGATCAGATCAAGGGTCCATCTAGTCCAGCACTCTGTTCACACTGTGGCCATCGAGCAGTCGGCCAGGGACTAACAAAGCAGGACATGGTGAAACTGTACCCTCCCACCCGTGTTCCCCAGCAACTGGTGCACACAGGCTTACTGCCTCAAATACTGGAGATAGCACACAACCATCAGGGCTAGAAATTCCTTCACCTCCAGGAATTTATCCAACCCCTTTTAAAGCCATCCAAATTGGTGGCCATCACTACATTTTGTAGTAGTGAGTTCCATAATTTGACTATGCGCTGTGTGAAGAAGTACTTCCTTTAATTTGTCATGAATCTCCCACCAATCAGCTTCATGGGATGACCCCGGGTTCTAGTATTTTGAAAGAGGGAGAAAAATGTCTCCCTAACCACATTCTCCACACCGTGCGTAATTTTGTACATCTCTAACATGTCTCCCCTTAGCCTCCTTCTTTCCAAGCTAAATAATCCCAGTTGTAACCTTCCCTCATAGAGGAGATGCTCCAGCCTCTTAATCATTTGAGTTGTCCTTTTTTGCCCTTTTCCCAGCTCTATAATATCCTTTTTAGGTGTGGTGACCAGAACTGGACACAGTATTCTAAGTGTGGTCGCACCATAGATTTGTATAAAGGCAGTACAATACTAGCAGTGGTATGCTCAATTTCTTTTCTTATAATGCCTAACATGGAGCGTGTGGATGGACTGGAATGGCTCTAAATTTGGGTGCTTCTAGTTGGAGGGTGCCTAGCACTGCCATTCATTGCTTTTCTGCTGTAAACTCATGACAGAATTCCAATAATATATATATATGGGACTCCAGCACACAGCAAGTGGATAGAATTTGCAGTGAGGCTAGCAAATCCTGCCTTTTTCTAGTCAGTTTCACAACTCTGCTAGAAAACTCACCCTTTTGATTTTTCTAGTCAATTTGAACTTGCCCCCTTGATTTTTCAGGTCACTTGCACAATCCAGTTAGAAAATTTGCAGAATTTCCTTACATTCTCAACCTGCGTAGATGGGGCTCCTTTGATTCATTGTTTCCAGCATTTGAAATTGACAAGATTGCTTCCCCTGGCTCCTTTTTGTAACAAAATAAAATTAAACAGGGAGCTCTTGTGCAATTTCACAATGCCCATTTTCGACCATATTAAAAATTTGAAATAATGATTAAAAAAAATCTATAGAGTGCCAGTAAGACGACTGCAACTTTACAGCCAGATCAACACATATGTACTCAGCAGTAAGAGGTGCTTTGTTCAAAAGAATCTCTCCCTGTTTTGTAAGCTTGGAGAGGGGAAAAGGCATGCCTTGCAGGTCACAAAATGGCTCTGTACTGCAAGCAATGAAGGGATATTTCCAAACCATCATCCACCTTTCCCAGGGACAACTCCCCCCTCCCTGCCTCAACTGCACATTTTCCTGCTGAAAAATTGCACTGCTTATCCTCCAGTCCTTACCGATTTTTTCAGCGGTTAGAAAAAAGAAGGATCCAGCGGTGAGAAAGCACGGGCTGATCACAATGGATCACACTGTCATCTGGAACCTCTGTAGAATTCTCTATATGAGGCAGGGCAGTTGGGCAATAAAAGCCTCATCCGAAAGCACCAAGGAAACTCCACACCACTGCAACATTTTGTTATTGGTCTTATTTGTTTCATTAAAATAGCATTGGGGTCAGTCTTTAGTTTAAGTGAATGAGGCAAAATGGGAGGGGGACAAAATGACCACAACAAAACTCTTATTTAACATAACTATCTTATACTGATGCAGAGTTAAGAAAAGGGAGTTTTAACATTGTTTTTATTCATACCAACAGGAGATGTTGAACTAAAGGGGGAAAAAAATGAGATATTTTACCCCTCAGAAATTAATATGGGGGGCAGGTTGTTATAGAACTTAGCTACCATCTCTATATAGTGACATATCAAAAACTGTGATTGAGGCTGCAATTCTCAATGGGAGTAATAGGGTTTACTTCTGAGTAGATGTGTATAGAGTATATGTGTATGAGTAGATTGCACTGTAAATAAGGGTATACTTGACCCCAATACCTGATTAATATACCGCTTTGTACAAATGTAGGATAATTTAGCTCATGCTTTCCTTGGCATGGATGACTAGGAATGCCTAACAATAACTATCCTTTCACCCCTCCATTCTCCTTTTCATTATTAATCTCACCAATGTTTGCACTGTTTAACAGGAAAAAAGAACAATAATTGTCATTGAAAAGTATATTTATAGTCAGAACTGGTGGCATGCTGAGTTTTAATATTCAGAATGGACATTCCAATGCTGCGCTATATTTATCTAAAAGGAAAGCTCATTGTTGTGAGAAAATAACTCTTTAAATATTTATCACCTAACTTTTAATATATTTTTTTAAAAAAAGAATAATTATTTTTTGGCAAAAAAATAAAAATAAATGTTTCCTAGTCTAGTAGTGTAACAGATATTTAAATATTTAAAAGGTTAGAAGCGCTGGCTTTTAGCAACATGACACAAAACTGGGGAATTGACTCGTTTGTACTATAAGGAAATAGACCTAAGCGCCAAATGGAGAAAATGTGCTCTACTCCAACCAATTTAAAAGAATCCAATTGAACTTTTTTTGTGGGGAGGAGATACTATGAAAAAAATAAGATCTTTTCGTGCAATGCAATTGCTAAATATGTACCATAATCCAGGACAGAGTTAAGGTAGAAGCAGATGTATCCACTCAATAGGGGGTTACCATTGAAACGGTGTGTCTCTCAAGTGACAAAATTTCACTTACATGAATATTGCTTTCATATCTATGTGTTACGCGCAAACATTAGGTGGTGGTATTGTTGCCTGTTAATGTAATGGTTTAGTTGTTTAGGGTGCGATCCTATGTGTGTTTAGACAGTAAAAAAAAGTCCTACAATTCCCAACATTCCACAGCCAACCATGATCTTAGATCTTTCATAATTTCCCCTCCTGCCTCCCACAAAATTTAATTGGATTCTTTTACATTGGTTAGATTAGAGCGCATTTCCCCCATTCTTTCTTTGTTGATCGCGCTTCTGTTGATTGTTGTCATATGCTTCATTATGTTGTACAGGTTTTATGTAGTAGCCTTTGACTTGCAAATTAATGACTGGACTAGAGTTAATGCTGGGCCATAAGGTAAGTTGCATTCAACAACTCACAACCGTTTCTTTGTTTTACCATAATGAAAGAGGATTCTGTATATTTCTGCTTGCAGGGAATGATACATCAAACTCATTTGTTTGGTCTGAAGCCATTCACAACCTACCATATTCACATTGTGGCTGTCAACCATGCTGGACAAGTTTCAAGTCCATGGACTTCCGTGCGAACCCTGGAAGCTTCCCCGAGCGGCCTGAACAACTTTACTGTAGAAAAGAAAGAGAATGGCAGGGCACTGCTCCTTAAATGGGCGGAGCCTTCCAAACCCAATGGTAACATGAAGGTAACCCAAACCTAGGGTCTTTTTTAATCAGTATGGAAGATAAGAACATGAATTTGAACATTCTTGCTGAATACATGACCATTTTTTAATAGAGTTTAATAATTTTTATGTTTGTGTATAAGGTGTGAGTGAGGTCAGATCTGTCATCAATGGGCAGCATCATTGGACAGCTACCAGTGTTTCAGGGCCCCAGTGGGGTTCACAGCTCATGTTTGACCTTGCCCTTTATAACCCATCCCTTTCTTATGCCCCAGACAGCAGTCATTTTTCCTTATAATGCCCCAGAAGTCACCTCAAATTCCAGGTCATTGTGGAAGGAAATGGCAAAGGCTGCCTGTTTTGATAGTGAGAGCCATCTACACCACCAGGTGTAGATGAGCTCCCACTCTAAGACTTATACTCAGTCCACAATTTGTTTCCATAGGCGCTCGTCTTGATGTTACCTCAATGAATCCCCCAGTTCTCACTTTAGTACTTAAAAAATAATTTTAGCATCTCTTATGACTGCAGTGAAGGTTTGGAGGGGGAAAAAAATAAGGTAGATGTTCCAGGAAGCACAGGCACACATCATAGTGAAAACATTCCACCAGTCATTTCTTGTGCCCTGACTGGTACTTGACATTTTCCCTGTTTTTACAGTTCAAATGAGCAGCAAAACTGGGATGTTAATGGGAGCCTCTTAGGGATGTGAATTCTTGGAAAAATAAACATAAACGGCCTGGAAAAATAATTTAAAACTCCTGGTTTTATTCCCCCAGAGATGACTTTTGTCCTTGGGGGAAAATGGGGGACAACTGTTTTCCCCCTTAAGTTTTTCTGGGTTCCCCCCCTTTTTCCTCTTCACATCTCTAGAGCCACTGATGGGCTGCCATGCACAACTGTTGGGCTGCATTTGTCTGAGTTGCAAGCAATACAATTATAAGATTGTCAATTTCTTACCAGTAGCATATAGACTTTGTTTTTTTTCCTTTCAGACCTACAATATTTTCAATGATGGTAACCTAGAATACAGTGGTTTGTCTCGTCAGTTCCTCTTTAGACGCCTTGAGCCTTTCACCCTTTACACCCTAGTCCTTGAAGCCTGCACCGTAGCTGGCTGCACTCACTCTGCACCCCAGCCAGTCTGGACAGATGAAGCCCCTCCTGCGTCTCAGATGGCACCTGTAATCCTGTCGGTGAATGCGACGAGCATTCGACTGAGCTGGTCCAAGCCAATTAATTCAAATGGAAAAATAATACGCTATGAAGTTATTCACGGACACACCAAAGAAAATGCTTCAGGGAAAAATGCAACGACAGAAGAAGAGGAAATTGTTCTTACTGAATATAACACTGGGAGTAATACATTTGTCTATAATGTACAAAGTTTGCAGCCCTGGACTAGGTATGAATATAAAATACGTGCCTGGAATTCAGCAGGATCTACTGATAGCTCTTGGTCTGTTGCAAAGACCAGTCAAGCTGCCCCAAAAGGCCTGGCTGCACCTATCTTGAGGCATATCCCAGCAACCCCCAGCAAAATGCTGATTTTGTGGTCCTCCCCAGAGGAACCCAATGGTATTTTGCAGTCATATAGGCTCCAAAGAAATGATGTTCACTTTCCTTTCAGCTTTGACGCTACTACTTTTAATTATACCGATGAAGAATTACTACCGTACTCAGAATACCACTATGCAGTAACCGCTTGTACCATGGGAGGCTGCTCCACCAGCGACCAGACCAGTATGCGGACACTAGAGGCAGCTCCAGGAGTAGTCAACCCTCCTACAGTAGAAAATCTAAGTTCTACACAAATTAATGTCTCTTGGTCAGCCCCCCAAATTCAAAATGGAGAAATCACGAAGTACATTTTAAAATTAAATGGTGAAGAGCTCTATTTTGGGAAAGGTTTCTTTAGGACAGTGTTGAACCTACAGCCTTACACGAAGTATGACATCACATTGGTTGCCTGTACAAATGGAGGTTGTACCGCTAGTGCATCCCAATCCATTAGGACAACGGAAGCTCCTCCACTTAACCTAGATGCCCCCAGATTGCTAGTGACAGGTTCAGAATCGATAGAAATCACATGGAAAGCTCCTGCAAATCCAAATGGTAAAATTCAGATTTACGAGCTGAGGAGAAATGGGTTTCTGGTTTATTCGGGTCTGGATACTCGTTATCATGACTTTTTGCTAACTCCAGGAATAGAATACAGCTATACCGTCAGTGCAAATAACAGCCAAGGAAGTGTTACCAGCTCACTAGCTAAAATTAGAACCAATCCCTCTGCCCCTTCTGGAATGTCACCTCCTAGGTTGCAAGCGTGGCCCTTGGAAACAATTTCGGTTACTTGGGATGCTCCCGCAAAAGTCAACGGTGATATACTTAATTATACAATCACCCTCCGGGACCCTATTATACCAGAAAAGAGAACTGTTCATCTGGATCCATCTCAGGTTTCTTTTGGGAGACGGACCTACACCTTGGCAGAACTAAAACCCTATCACAGGTAAGTTGTAAAGGCATACTTTAATGAGTGAATAGTGTGCATTGGACTTGTTCCACAAGAAGAAAGCTGGAACCGAATCAGACAGCCCTAGATGACTGAAGAGTGTTAGGCTCTGTGTCTACATGCAATGTTAGGAAAGGCAGACAGTCTCTGGGATTATGTGCCAATCTGAACTGCATGGTTCTTTTCCAACCTCAAATATGGTGTAACCCAGTGGAGGCTGGTGACTCTGAAGTCAGTGGGGCAGTAAATTCTTTCTGGGTTTCAGTCAGAACTCTAACGGACCTGACCACAGTACCTCCACTGGTGTAATCTGCCACTGTAGTCCAGCTCTCCTCTCACATACCTTACATCCTCTTTGTGCTATTTTCCTCCTTCTTTCTCAAAGAGGAAAGAACTGCCTTCCCCAACCTGGTGCCCCCCATATATCTAAGGGGCTAAACCCAGCCCCACTAAAATTGGACCCACCAGCCTCAACTGTGTATCACCAAAGTTCATCTGGTCCAGCTTCAACTTTCCAATAGCGACCAGCCAAATTGTTAAGGGAAGCCCTTAAGCAGGGCATGGAAGCAACATTTTCCCCTTGGATAAGGCAATCAGTGGCTACTAGTCTTGATGGCTACATGCTCCCCCCAGCATCAGAGGCAGTATGCCTATGTTCACCAGTTGCTGGGGAACACAGATGGGAGGGTGCTGCTGAACTCATGTCCTGCTTGTGGGCTTCCCATGGTCACTGTGTGAACAGAATGCTGGATCAGATGGACCCTTGGTCTAATCCAACATGACTATTCTTATGTTCGTATGTAATTGAAATTCAGAGGCCTTTATCTATCAGGTTGTTCCATCAATAAAAGAGAGACTTAGTGCCAAGAGAAACTTCATGCCCAGGACCATAGGTGTGTGCAAGGGGTGTGCTGGGTGTGCCCAGGTACACCCTAATGTCTCAAGCAATAAGTGCCAGATTGAGGGGGCCATTGAATAGGGATCCAGATGCAGCAGGACAGGCACTTCAGGTGCCCTCTGGCTGCTCTGCTGCCACACTGCTTCTGAGAGAGCACCGTTGTGCCCAGCAGAATCACTCTGCTGGGAGCCTCTTTGCACTTCAAAGAGGCCAGGAGGAGGGCCCCCGAAGTCTAATATAATCTCATAAACTCCTCCTCCAGCCAGTGTCACCACAAAGTCTCACCAATGCTGGGGCTTGAGGAGCATCTCCTCATCCCCCCTCCCCCTGCAACAGCCCTCCAAGCCAAATGCAGAGTGGGGCATCAGTGTCTACAGTGTTTAATTAATAAACAAATGAATAAAAATAATGACCTTCATGATTGATAAATGTTTGCCTTTAAAAAAATAAAATTCCCTGGGTGCACACCCTAATGAAATGTACTACGCACGCCTGTGCCCAGGACCCAGTTTGGCCCTCTGGACTTCCCCAGATGGCCTCACCTCCTTCCTCTGACTCCAGTCGTGGTCATTTGGTGGTTTCCTGTCTTTTGTGTATCCCCCCACCCCAATTCTAAAAGGTTAAAATGCTTCTCCTAAACTTTGATTATGGCAATTAAGAGTTTTAAATTAAAATATGCTGATATTTTTGTTCTATTTTTGGCCTTGCCATTCCTGTCTTTGGCCCTACCTGCCACTGGGACACAGCCCCTGAGAAGTCTCTGAAGCTAAATTCAGCCTGTGAGATGAAAGAGGTCACCCACCCTGATTTAGAGAGTAGGTTCAGATGAGTCCCAAGTGTGCTTGATGGATCCTGAAGGAAACACATCCAAGAACCCCAAAGGCTGTGAACAAAACATTTCCTAAATTTTGAGGCATGGCAGATTAGAATCGCAGATTAGGAGCATCATCAGACAAGCGTTATATTGCACACTCGTTACTGCCCACTTATGGATATCTGGGGGTCCTTTTGATGATGGCATCTGCCTCCCATGCATCTCTAGCTCCTTCTGGCCTTCTTCCCATCACAAAATAGATCCCAGTAAATCCAGTTTTGTTTTTGCTAAACAAAATGAAATGTGCCACCATTTCCTGTGTTGTGCAGGAAAAGCAGCAAGATAAAAATGACCACTGAATGGGCCTTGTGGTCATTGTTTACTTCCTCTTTCTTCCACTATGTGAAGAAAGAGGAAGTATCCTGAGACAGAAGTGTGTATGTGTGTGTGTGTGGGGGGAAGCAATGTTAAGGAAATGTGATCCCCTCCCCATCTGATGATGCTCAGGGTTTTTTTCTGCCTTGGTGGGATTATCCCTTTTCTATTTTTTTACACATATTCCCTTCCAATTTTTCAAGCAGTTATTTGGGCATGTTTTCCCCCATTATTCAAGTGGGAAAGTAATGTATCAATGACTGTGTGGGGAAAATCTCATTGATAGCCATCATTTATTTTATTAATATGTGCAGAGGTAAGATCTAAATTCTTTCTAAATCACATGGTCATGTGGTACCGAGTCATGTAGACAAAGTACATAGCCAATGAACAAAATTGTATTAATGCAATACTATATGGGTTGGAATCAGAGGTTAGGTCATAAATATCTCATCCTTTTTCTTTAGTGGAGCTTATGATCCTAAAGCCCAAGAATAATCATTTTTTAAAATGTGATGGTATGACCTTGTTTGAGTTGGCCTTCAGTGACCTGGGTTAAACCTTTTCATATCATTCTGCATTGGATCCAACTGTTATGTGCATGAAAACCCACTCATGCAACAGACTCCCTCTTGTGCAACAGAATTTCCCCATCTTTTCTCACCTTCTTCCCCCACCACAGCCCTCTATATGCCCCACAAATCTCTCCAGAGATTCCCCCAAGCAACTGGAGCCAGTTTGTGGGGCAGAGGGGATTGCAGAGGGGAAATCCATCCCTTCCATTGGCAGAACAATACCACTGGATAGAATCCTCTGTATTTTTATAGTATAATCCATCTAATAAACTGGGCAAGCTAGGAATCCAGATAAATACTCTGCCATTTGAACAGATATGAAGAACATTTAAGATTAAACCTTTTTGAATTCAAATGAAACATAAGAATGATCGTACCAAATGTATTCAAAGGACAGTGTTCCCAATAAATACCAGTAGAGGCTGGTGGCTCCGATGTCAGTGGGGTAGTGAATCTGCTCCGGGTTTCAGTCAGAAACAGTCAGAACTCTAAAGGAGTTCTGTGGAGCACCTTGGATAGCTCTTTTAGAGTTCTGACTGAATCCTGGAGCAGATTCACCACCCCACTGACCTTGCAGCCACCAGCCTCCACTGATAAGTGTCATCCTACTGATTTCTTGCAAGCGTGGGGATTCCAGTGCCCATGAAAGTTACACACAGACAGGAACTTCCTCATCCATTTCAGTAAAGGAGGCAAAGAGATTTGTGTATGTGCAGCTGTTCCCTTCCACTGCATGAAATGAGAAAAGGTACATATGCAAGAGCTCCATGAGTGCATTGAAGGTATGCTCCATGAGTGCTCCATGAGTGCATTGAAGGTACAGAAGTGCATTGAAGGTACATACATAATGCATTGAAGTGCATTATGTATGTGAGGAACTCCACTGGATTTCTACTGCAGTACTGTAAAAAGAACTCAAGAGAGGAAAAGAGAGAGAATTTTTCCCCTTCTGTTTTGGAAGAAAGCATGGTTTTCTTGTCTAAACATTGACTGCAAGCCTCTCTCTTTTGGAACACCTTTTCCTTTATGCTATATGCATTGTCTACGTTTATAGTCTATAGTCTCTTGACTGACTTCTGATTTGTATTTCTAAAGGTATGAAGTCCAAGTGCAAGCTTGCACACTCCTTGGTTGCACTTCTAGCGAGTGGGCTTCTGTGCAGACTCTCGAGGCACCCCCTGAAATACAGCCAGCCCCTCTCATAGACGTACAATCAAGTCATGTTGGATTCCAGTCTGTTCTTTCCACTGTGTGGACAGGCCCAAAGCAGCCAAATGGAAAGATCTTATATTATGAGCTTTACCGAAGGCAAGTGACACTCCACCAACTAAATCAAGACCTGGTCCTTGTTTATAATGGCTCATCCACTTCCTTCAAAGATGCCCTGCTCCTACCGTTTACTGAATATGAATATCAGGTATGAAGCTGGGAGAATGAGGAATGAATCTTTCATGGATAATGAAAAATCCTGGGCATTGTAGCTGCAAAGTTTTCTTGCTAAATTGTTAATAGACTGTAAAAGGCTATTCCTTGCATGATACTGTTGCCTCAGAAAAAACATTACAGATCATTCCAAATACTTCAAGTAGTCACAGAGTTCTATGAAAATTAAATACACTCAGCATCGTTTCTTTGGCACAGCGATTTCCGTTTTTGCACAAGCGTATTTTGTGACATACAGAAGCTGACATATTCCCAGAGGCATTGATGCTGAATGGTTATGAATACCTTCTGCCCTGTATTTTATGCAGTTACTAGCTGATATGCCCAGCATTGCTCAGGTCCATGAATAATGTTTATAACATTTATTTGATAAATAATAAATTTCTCTGCACCTTATTCATCTTTAGGTTGGTTGGTTGTTTTTAGTTTGGTTGAGTTCATAAATTGTTTGTTAAAATAAATGGAAAATTGTGTTAATAAGAGCTATATTTTAAATTAGCTTTGTGATAAAACACATTATTTTGTTTTACCTGAAATGCCTACATCTCCTATCATGCCTTGACCAGAGCAGCTGTCTAAACTTCAAAAACAATCAGAACACACAACACCCTTTCTACCAGCTAAAAAAGATCAAAAACTAAAAACATGTTTTCAAAATATACCCGGCATTGCCCAGACATCTGAATAACATATAGTAGGGAAGTGGATCTCAGTGGACGTGAGGAACTGTTGTATGCAGATGCTCTGAGGTTATTATTATGAAAAAAGGAAAGGAGCCAAAACACAGAATACTTTATTGGCATAATTTACTGTATAATATCTACATGTAGCAGGTTGTGGCAGGGAACAAGGATGGTGAAGGCCACTGGTGACTTGGGCCTTTTATCCTGTTTAAACTTTTTTATTTTCATGACATCAACAAGCTAAAAAACACATTCTACATAACTAAACAATGACAGTAACCAACACATAACCAATACACACAGAAAAAATAATCCACCGAGTTACAATAAATTTCTGATTTTCTCCCCAGCAAAGGTATTTGACCTTGGATCTTTTATCTGACATACTTGTGCGCTGAAGACACACCATGGCACTTTTTTTTTTATTATTATTCTAGTTAATTTATGTATAAATTAACCATCTGCAGGAAACGAAGGCACATAGAATGATACAGCCACTGATTAAGAGCCAAACTGCATGCAGCTTGAATTGTGCTTAAATAGCATGCTTCAGATTGACTATACCTCTTTCTTAACAAAAAACAGCTGTGGAGACCCAATTGTGATCAGGGCTGTAGCAAAGGAGAATTTAATTTCCCCACCCACCCATCCATGCTGTTTTCCTAGTTTCCTTATGGTGCTGATGGCATTATGCCACTGCTATGGAGCCACACAGAAGATAAGCAATTTTCAATATCTCCTGCTGAAGATTTTTTATTTATGGAATATCCTGAAGGAATAATAGCAATTTGCACTGGTCATGATCATGAGTCATAGTTTGGTGACAAGAGAGGACTCTTAGCAGTTTCACCCAAGGCATGCTGGGAGTTGTAGGCATAAGCCTCAGTTTTTTATTACATTCTTTAAAAATACTTAAAATCCAAAATTTCATGATTTTAGATTTTTCTAGTACATTGTACAGCCAGACCTATCAGTGTGCCAAATTTCAAGTTTCTACCCGGCATTGCTTGGGCCCCCTAAAATATATATCTGCAGGGTAATAATCTTAAAGTAGCAGGCTGCTAGGCCTGTGAGGTAACTTTAAAATAAAGTAAATTAGTTACTTTCCCCACACCCTCTCTCACATTCAACGCATGGCTAGGGCTGCCTTGAAGCCATAGTCATAATTTTCCTTGTCCCCTCAAAAAACAAAAACTACAATTCTCGGTAAGTCTGGCCTCCCACCCAAGGCATGCTGGGAGTTGTAAGTGTAAACCTAGGTTTTATTACATTCTTTAAAAATACTTAACCCCCCCCCCCAAAAAAAATCATGTTTTTAGTAGGAGTGTGCACTGGATTGGCTCCAATCCACAATCCGGAGCCGATCCAGGGGAAATCAGATACAATTATCCGATTTCCGATCCCCCCTTTGGATCGTCCGATCTTTTCCAAACCAGTCTGGAAGGACCTGATCCATTTCAGGAAAAATTGGAGGATCGGAGGGCGCCTACTGGCGCCCGCCTTTGCTTCCATTGGTGGGCGCCAGCGGGTGCCCGCCGATAGACACGGACAGCGGGGGGGCTTACCTGGCGGGGCGTCCTCCTCCTGCCGTTGCCGGCTGTAAACTACTGCAAACTAGGCCTTGCGGCCTAGTTTATAGGAGAGCGCCAGGTGCCTAGTGCTCTCCTGTAAACTAGGCCGTGAGGCCTAGTTCGCAGTAGTTTACAGCTGGCAACGGATGGAGGAGGATGCCCCGCCAGGTAAGGAGCGGGGGGCTTACCTGGGGGGCTGTCCGCTGCCATCCCCGCCGATGGAAGTGGACAGCGGGGGGGGGGGGCTTACCTGCCGGGGCCCCTCCGCTGCCTTCCGCTGCCGTCCAGGTGGCAGCGGAGGGCAGCGGAGGGGCCCCAGCAGGTAAGGAGGATCGCGAGGGGGCTCCTACTTACCTGCTGGGGTCATCTGCTGCCATCCGCTGGCGCCCGCGGGCGCCAGCGGACAGAAGGAGCAGGGCCCTGCAGGTAAGCACAAGGGGGGAGGGACAGGGAGGGGGGAGTTAGGCCCCCACTCACCCCCTGCTGCCATTTTTCCCCATAGACTTGCATTGGGGGAAAGCTTTCTTTCCCCCAATGCAAGTCTATGGGGAAAAATGGCAGCCAATCCGAAAATCGGACATCCGATTTTTGGATCGGGATTGGGTCCGATCCGATCCGATCTGGGGGGTCCGTGCACACCCCTAGTTTTTAGATTTTTTCTAATCCATGTACACAAAGACCTGTCTGGGTGAACAGTATTAAGGCAGTACCATATGTGGAAGTGGGTAAACATTTCCAGATATATGTGACACACACATACTTTCCGCTTTATAGTTAGAGATTACTTTTTCACATACAGTGCAAAGGCATACCAGAAATCTGTTCTTTGTGCATGTCGTGTGTGACTGTTAATCCATTCTTGTTGGCCTGGCTTGGTCCCATGTAAAGCTTTTGTGTTGCCTCTTAGCCATATCATGATGAGCCTTAGGGGGAAAATGCCCATGTGTCTTCTTATCTGGACACAATGGAAGGCCCAATGAACTTTGGCAGTCTTCTCTGTTGCCAGTGGAGGCAGTAGGCCTATGTACAGCAATTGCTGGGGAACATAGGTGGGAGGGTGCTGTTGCACCATGTTTTCCTTGTGGTTCCCTGGTTGACAGCTGGTTGGCCACTGTGTGAACAGAGTGCTGGACTAGATAGACCCTTGGTCTGATCCAGCATGGCTCTTCTTATGTTCTTTGACAGCCTTTGTGCTCCTGCACAGCTGCAGCTGAGAAATGTAACTTCCAGTTGGCAAGTGTATACCTAAGGGAACCCATGTTTCACCATGGATGGTGGCTGTCCAGTTACTTGATTTCCTGCTCTTCTTAATGATGTAATTTCCCTTAGACTTTAATGAACTTAATAGCAATGAGGTAATTGCTAGGATTCTTTCCAAAACAGATCATTTTATTTTAGAGACTGGGTTCTCTCTCTCTCTCTCTCTCTCTCTCTCTCTCTCTCTCTCCACAGTTAATGTACTTGAGGGAATATTTTTCTTGCAGTTGGGCTATTTGTGAAAGAAAATTCTTTTTCAAAACTCTCTGAGACATTATAGTTGAAGTGATCATTTGTATTTGGAATTAGGTGCTCAATAAGTTTTGTAAGTAGTGTGACCGTCTTAACCAAGGAGACTTTGGGACCAGATCTACACCAAGCAAGATATAGCACTATGAAAGTGGTATGAAAGTGGTATATGGTATTTGTTTTATGGACCCCAACAGTTGTCAGTGCACTTCAATACCACTATAAAGCCTTTTATATACCACTTTCATAGTGCTATATCCTGTTTGGTATAGATTGGGCCTTGGTGTCTGAGACCAAGGGATTGGGGAAGAGAAGAAGCAATTCATGGAAATCAATTGAGGGTTTGTGTGTGTGTGTGTGTGTTTTAAAGCAGTGGTCTCACTACTGCCTCTTTCAATCTAACACTTTCTCCCAAGGAAGGATGTATTATATGCATCGGTTTCTCTTGGCAATTCAGTACTAGTCAAGATAGACATGGGTTCAGTGGACAGGTTGTAGTGTGAATGAAAACAAGTCTTTCCACCACCTTGGGTATAAGTAATGGGAATGTATCCAATCATATCTGATTTGTGGGAACTTCATGCCTCGGCTGCCTATTTTGAAACAATGGGGGTATCAAATTGGAATGGATATGAACAATGTTATGCACAAAACACTCGGCAAAATGGTAAGTTTTTGTACTGAAAGTTCTAAACTTGTCAAAGACCTTAGGAAGGGGAGGTATAAAAGCTCTTTAGCCATGCAGAATCCAGCTGGATGAGATTGTGTGGTAGCGAAAAAGTTAGATTTTGTATATGTACCATCACCACCACTGAATTAGACTTCAGATGAGCTGTAATCTAAGCCACGCCCAATCGGATTTGTTACACGTTTTCCTCCACTGTGGTTTCATTATTAATTCTTTATCAAGTTCCACTCTGATGCCAATGTCTGCTAGCATGATGGGACTTTCTTCCCCTTCCTGCTTCAGCTCCCCGTGCTCCCTGGATGAACACCTGCTCTGGAGAGTTTCTTGGCACTCCAGAGCAGCTTTCAGGGTGTGCAGGGGGGCTGCAGGGAGGAGGAATTGCCCCCCTCCCGGTCCCAGCATTGGAAACAGTTCTGTTAGTGGATTGACAGCATTGGATCCCACTCTGAAAGTGATCGAGCCTGTCAGTGTTTTGAACCAGTTATGTTCAAACTGCATATCTACCAGCAGTTATCTGTTTTATTTTGAAATGGTGTGGGTGTCCATGCATGCATGCATGTATGTGTCTTCCTCTCCCACTGATGTGACATGTGGCATCCCTCAGGGTTCTATTCTTAGCCTCACCACCATTGTTGACAATTTATATGTTGCCTGGGAGACACCTTATTCATAAGTGTAGGAATTGGCTTTCACTATTATGCTGATGAAACCCAGATTTATATTTCACTTAAGCATGATATTGATTCCGCTGCCTCTCTCTTGGCGGCTTGTTTGCTGGCTATAAAATTTTAAATGCAACTAAATTTCCTCCAGCTGAATGAAGCTAAAATTAAGGCACTACCGTCAGGCCCTTTGCAACATTTCAAAAATGCTGTCAGTCATCAAGGTCCAGCTTGATGAGTTTGACATTAACAGCACAAGTGAGGTCAGATTTTTTTTTAGTTTTCTTTCATTCATTTTGGAAGCTTTAACAAAGGTCCATGTATCTAGGGCAACATGGTGGGTGGATGGGGAAAAGGAACTGTAACTCAGTGGTATGCATGGATTTTGTTAAATCCATTCTGTCTGCGTTCTGTGGATTGTCAGCTGTCTTTTGTCCCATTGTCTACTTGTTAATGGAGTTGGATTTTTTTTTACCAGAATTTCGTTGTATTTGCATTGATTTGCATTAGCGCTAATGCAAATTATTGCAAATCCCCTCCCACAAGTGAAAATCCAGTCTACAACTCCATGGAATCTGTGTGACCTCAAGAAAACCAGTCTGGTGTGGAATCCACAGGTCGTATTCATACAAATTCAAATTCATTTGAATCTGTTGCAGATTTCTCTGACATCCCTTGCCCTCCATGAAGAAGGTCTCTGGTCCAATCCTTGAATCTCTAGTTCAACCCACCCCCCTCGACTGTTGTGGGCATTCACAAAATAGCCCCCTGTGGGTAGGTATGGGTATGTCTTGCCCATTTATAAAAGCGCTGCTATGGTGGGCATGGCCAGTTACAAAAGACCCATTTCAACAATCTAGCAGGCAGAGATGGGGTCTGAACTCCAAAATACACAACCACATCTTTGAACCCAAAGATGGTGCTGGAGGGCAGCATTTCAGGTTGGATCATGCCAGCCTACCAGTCAATTATTTTAATTAAAAATATCTTTAGAAAATATAACAATCAGGAAAATGGGGAGCCTGGCAGGCACCAAGAGAGATGTCTGTGGGCACAATGGTACCCATGTTGGAGACCCCTGTTCTTGTTAAAAGGAGCAGGTGGCAGGTGATGTGAGAGTTCTCTGCCTGAGACCATGGAAGGGACCTGAAGAGCCATTGAAAAGGAGGAGCAGTAATTCCCAAGCCAGAGCATATTAGTGCACCATGAGAAATGAATTAATTAAATAGTTACAAGCTGTTGTGAGACCAAAATTATCCACCTGGAGAAGAGGTGGCCTTGCATCTCTGAATGATTGCTTGTTTTGGCTTTGTGTCCTTCCACTCAGCTCTGCTAGGGTTGGGTAATTCTACCATTTATGCATCAGGTGTCTTTGGGTGATTCAGTCACCTGATCTAGAGATTCAGCAGAATTGCTATCCAGAGAGGAGGCTGCCCATTGAATGATTGGCTGGCCTGTATGAGTTTCTGTTCTAGACTTTGCTGGTTCTTCTGGTTGGGAGACATGTTCAGAACAGGGACTCATGGAAAAACATAGCAGAGGCCTCAAGTAACATTGAGTGGTTCTTACCTTGATATACTCTCAGAATAAAAATTTAGTATGGTTCAAATTTTAATTTGTAAACAAAAATGTGTCCCATCTATACTCAGGATGCCCATCATCTTGTTAGAGGTGAGGTTGATGTCTACCGGGAGCAGGGCCTTTTCTGTCATGGCACTTGGTTTATGGAATGCTCTCCTCTTGGAGGCCTGCAGGGCTGGCTTCCTCTTAGCCACTTATTGGCCTTCAGGAAGCAATTAAAAGAATACAGGCCATTTGGGGAGAAATTCTTGTAAGTAAATAAAAAGGATGCATATAAATTAAAATGAATAATGAATAAATAATAGAAATAATAGGTTAAATTCAATATTACACTAGCAAATGTCTGCTACTTCAATGGGACTTTCTTTCTCCTTCCCCCTGCAGTGCTCTGTGCTGCCTAAAAATATGTTCTGCAGGGTTTCCTCTGGGGCAATTTTTGAGGGTGTGTGATGAGCTGTTGGAGGGGTGGGATCACCCTCCTCCTCATTCTGCTGACTAAAACAGTTAGTGGAATGACATCATTGAATCCAACCCATAATAAACTCTGCTGCTTTGCTTGCATAATGGGAAACTGATCTCAAACTACCCAGAAATCTTCTGGTCATCAGATAAATAAAAAAGTCATTTTTGCTGATCAAAGCTTCTGCCGTTGCACATCTCTATGTACAACAAGCAAGCTGTTTATGAATCTATGTTTATTCATTAAATAAAACAAAGGTGTCTGATTTATTGGTCCCTCTACATTAGTTATGAGCCTGTTTAGGCTCCACTCTGGCAAGACCTCCTTAGGTAGATTGTGACTCTGACATACTCAAACACCATGACAAGCCTATCTTTTAAAAATACATTAGTGTGAGTGCCATGGGGAAAATACACCCCAGGGCCATAGATGAATTGATATGATTTCCTTGATTGTATCTTTTTATTTATAAGGCATAATTTATGAGCACTGAAAAGCAAACTAAAATGAGTGATGACTAACTACAGCCAAAGTAATAAATCAGCAGCACTGAAAGAAGTAGTGATTTTGATCGAATCTATTGAATTAGCTGTTGCCCTTAGCCATTACAGGTATCGGAAAGACCTTTTAATATCTGCTTATCTCACTCTTGGGAATGTTTTAACTATCTCATTATGTACCCATAGGAAACAAATTATTAAATTGTCTGCCTTTTGGAGTTAAACATGTTTGCATCTCATCTTTGTTACTGACACGATAGAATATTAAAAGGAGCAAGGATTGCCTGAAACTTTGATAACCTGTCTTTTACCTCAGACTTATTAAATACTTTGTTTTATCTCTCCACCATGAGGGGAACCACTTCTAGAAATGGATATTTGTTGCTGTTGTTGTAAATAATACTTTTCACCATTAAGACGTATGTGTTCCAGAGTTGACTTGCCAGATGTTATTGTCTAGCAGACCAAATTTGTCTTGATTTTCTCACCCAGTCCAGAGAGATTACTGACAGGATTGAATCCAGAAAAAGTGGGCCTTTCTATTCCAACTACTTAAACATATATCATAAACTTAAACCACTTTTTAAAAATGAAAAGTTAAGTCTAGACCACGTGGTGACACATTAAAAGTCAATTCTAGACCAAATCATAGAGCATTAAATGGAAGGAGAATGCAAAATCTAGAAAAAAGTTTATTATTTTATAGTGACTATAGTAACTCGTAGGTATTGATAGATATCCTCAACAAATTTGGTTTATGTCTTAAGAATTAGCAGAGGTACATCTGTTTAACCACTAGACAGTCTATGGTGGAGTGTCAGACGTTCCATACCTTAAGTCAGAAAGGCCATTGTCCCTTTTAATAGCAGTCCATGGAAACTAGATGTTGAATAAGACCTGTCCATCCCAGGCAACACCCAAATTGGCCTTCTTGAAGGCATCCTCTGCCTTCGGCTTGATGGGACTTCACATAATCCAAGTGAAGAGTTTGCTAGTTTCTATGCAGCAATGATCCCACTCTCCACCAGAAACCTAGCCTGAATGTTGTAGCATGTCTCCAGAAGCCATAAACCTGTGAGGGAGATTGTGGGTGTTCAATCTATTCTGGGTCAAGTTGCACACCTTCTAAAGGACCGGATTTTCAGCTTGGGAATTTTGATAGATCCAGAATTGTCACTTGAGGCCAAGTGGCATCTGTGGCAGACAGTGTTTTTCACCTGATGAATCGCTTGAGTTGCTGTAAGTCGCTATGATTCAAGGCCCATAATGTTTATTTATTTATTTATTCATCTAAACCCTGCCTTATCTCATGTTCAGTGTTGCTAAGGGTCCCCGAATGATACACCTATAAAAAGTGCATGTTTAAAAGTATGATTTGTAAAGATGTTCCTTGCACAGTTTCCCAAAAGTTCAAAAGGTGAAGTACTCTAGCATCTCCTTGAGGAATTTGTTCCAAAGCCTTTTACCTTCTTGGGAAAACTGGGAAATTACATTTATTGAAATCGAAATGTTTAACATTCGGTCCATTCTTCATGAGCTCTAGTGTAATAACAAAGCTTTTCCCTGTAACTTTGGGGGGGAAGGCAACCTGGGTCCCTTAGCAATGGAGCAATTGCTGAAGACCGTCACCAAATGAATCGCTGTTTGGGGACCATTCTCCTGCCATATCTTATGGCTGAGGTCTGTAGCACAATCACTTGATATACACCTTGGCTGCCCTTTTAGATCTGGTGTCATCTGGCCATTCCATTACCCCTCCACAGGAAAAGGTCTCTATGAAGGCACATTTTTCAGCTACCATACAAGTTTCTTTTGCTGGGCCTAGAATCCGTTTGTTCTCTAGGTAGATGGATTCTACCGAGCTTTCCCTTTTTTCAAAGTGCTGTCTGGGCAGGTGGCCAAGAAATGGAAGATGAAGACATCTGAATTACTGATTCAGTAGATGAATCTGGAGCCCTCTTATGGCTTTCTTAAGCCTGTGCACTTTCTAATGATGATAGAGATTTTGGCAGGGGTTTAGATTCGGGGGGGTCTGCGCAGCATGATGTAAGATTACATTATACAGGAAGTAATATATAGTTAACGAATTCAAAGCACAAGTACTTTCTGTTCCCATTTCCCCTGCCATAGACCAGAAAGCAAAGACCTGAATCTATTACTTGAAGGATATTTAAAGATTCTCAGACGTGAATTAGATGTATTCATCATGAATGTAGTTGTCTGTTGTTACCTTACACAGTAGCCTAATGTAGGATTCGTCTTTGATGTCTAACATAAATATGATAGTATAGCTCTTAGTTTAGCTTGTTTCATATAGTGTGTGTGTGTGTGTGTGTATTCCTTAATTTGGATTAATCCACTCAAATCATTTTCTCTCCAAATGACTTTCAGTTGCTGTAATTGCACTTGCTGTGCTGTTAATGTGTATGCACACACAGTTGAAGTTTCAGTTCTCTGAATCACGGGCATATATTCCCATAGAATAAGTTGCCTGAGATGAAGTGCCTTTGGACATTTCCTTGTTTTTGCTTTTTCTTTCTGTTTTTATCCATTCTGCTCAGCACAGTAGCACCAGTGATCCCGCACCCCTAAATCTGTTTTATCGCTTCACTTGGTTAGGGTAGCAGTGTGACTTTTGTGATTGTGCAGTTTTGCTACGTGGATTGGTAGCGACAACAGTTGAACTGAAAAGCTAGAATGGACTCTCAATTACTATCTGATCCAACCACCCATCTGCAGGCTCCCCCTGAGATGAATTAAAAGAATCCTGACCCCCATATGATCCCATAAATAGAGAGCAGGTGCATGCCAACAATGTATCAGTTACATTGCTTCAATATGGTAGATATGCATAGTTATATTTTGATGAAATGTTAAAATAAAAAAGAAAGAATATTTTTGAGGCTGACCCACCCATGTATGGGGGAACCATACATAAACAAATCTTGGTCTCATACTTTTTTTTTTCTTTTGCAAGGGAGTTCCCACTACTTTGTAAATGCTTCAGCAGCCATTAAGAGTCAGAAAATTAGACAAGCGATGCAACCCATGCAAGTTTGTACAGTGCAAATTTTGGTTAGGATATATTGAAGTGCAGTGGACATCATTCCTAGGCTGTCTTTAGGCAAAAGAACAACCCTCTCTTTCCTTTAAAAGTATGTGTTAGCTGAGCCCTAGTCTGGCTGTGTGGAAGTGGATTCTTTGTTGGTTATTTAAGCACATTATGTCATTGAGCTCTTTCCCTTCTACCCTCCCACACTATGGCATATCCAGGTAGTAAAAGCTGCACTTGAGCCGCAGCTATGCTGTAATAAATGCACAACAGGCCCTTGGAAAGATTAAAATTCAGTTAAATGTGCTTCATTTAAAAACTGGTCCTTTTACTAGCACAGCATTCAGCAGTGGAGAAGGGCCTTCAGTGATGTGTAAAACATAGTGAGTATGAGTGCATAGAGGGGGATCAAGCATTGATCCTGAACAGGGAATCACTATTTTCACCTGTCAAAAGTTGGAGTATATGACACAGCCCAAATCCCACATATATGTTACTCTGCATCCCATGTTTGGTGCAACTGTCTATGGGGGAGGCTTGTGGCTTCAATTTTGGTTCAGTCAGAACCTCAGCACCTTGGAGAGCCCCTTTAGAGTTCTGGCTGGTTCTGACTGAAACCCGGAATGGAATCATAGCCCCACTAAAACCAGAGCCACCAGCCTCCACTGGAAGCACTCTTAACTTTTGGATACAATCGAGGGGATCCCAAAAAAGAATCTCAAGAGGATTGTGTTTAATTTCTTGGTTAGATCGTGACATCTTTAGAACAAGGATTTCGCTGATAGGATAGTTTCTTCATCTTCTTGCAGTCATGAGACATACATTAGAAGTGTTTTGCAGAGATAAGTATAGTGAAATTTCACAGTGAGGGCTGCTAACACTATTCACTTTTACTGATGTAGCTGTGATTCTTTGGTTGCTGTTGGTTCTAGAATGTCTAGATCACAGAGCCTACAACAGATAGATTATTCCACTCTTCTCCTGTAGCCTTCCCTTTCTAAAGTGTCCATGATCTCCTGGCTGGAAGACTATGTTTGTTTTCCATTTTTAAGTAAATTCAAATTTGTCCTTCCCCCCCTCCCTCCCCACAATCAAAGTGTAACAGATATCACACAAGAACATGTTTTACTGCAGTTAGAACTGCTGGATGTGAAAGCTTACTAAGGAATACTTAATACTAAAAATCACAGAGACAGTCCCCTTGTATTGCCATTTAGATCTATCATTCTGATTGATCACTGTGTGTGTTGCTATTATTGAGCCTAATTTAACCCTATACACTCGCACATCCATCTATTCCATCTATTGTACTTGACATCCTACAAATTACTCATGCAAATGATGACCTAAGTCAACCTTTTATGCTATTCGTGTTTAATTATACAAATGGTATTTGATAAATAAGATTATACATCCTTCCATATGTTTATTCTCTCCTTGATGAAAGTGAAATTTAATTTTCATGCAGATTTGTTGGAGGCCATGTTTAATAAGTGCTGAGTTTCATATAGTGTGCAGATCACCCTGGTTTGGGGAAGCTGACAAAAACAAAATCAGTCGGCACAGTTCATAAAGAAGATAAGTTTTAAATCAGGCTCAATTCTATTGACTGGATCTTGGAATCCTAAAACTGCAACCCACTTTCCATTTATGTTGATTGATATAACAAAGTGACTGCTTTGACAAACGCAGTATGAATAATGGAAGAAATGCTGACATTTTAAGTGTATATTTTTATATTAAGCAATAAGTGAATGGTACCAAATGATCAATCATATTAATACCATTAACAAACTAGTGCCCTCTGAAAATATATTTGCATTCAGCCATGTCTCATTGGCTGAATATGAGTAAGCAGAAACTCAGTAATATGCTGGTTCTATTGACTGAGCAGTACATAGCCCCTTGTCTATACAGCCGGTTTTATATACATATCAAGCCAGCATGGACGGTTGCCCTTTGTTCCTGAGCCAATATTTCTCAAAGAGGTCAGCTTTGGGGTTATCCTATAACCTCTGCCAATGTTTACTGCTGGTAAAGGGAAGGAGGTGGTTGCACTTTCTGATCTAATGCAATAAGTTGGGATGCTTGGAGGTTTACGTTACAACTGTGCTATTACAACTTTCCATCCTACCCAATCTAGCATCACACCTCTCAACAGAAAGTTGAATGGATGCTCAACTGTGCCAGAGAGGCAGCTGGATGTGTCAATATTGACAGCACTGTAACAGCATTTGCCAGGATGTATGTCAACTCCAAGTATTAAGAAGGCAAATATTCACACAAATCTTAATAGAAAGGAACAGGCAATGGTTCTTTGAAATAACTTGTTTTCTGAAATACATTAAGATGCATGCACTTGTGCCTGTCTTCAGCAGTTCAGATACAAATTTTATTAATGAATAGTGTGTGTGTACGTGTGTGTGTATTCCCAGGTAAAATAAATAATAAATAAATAAATAAAATAAGACTTAAGATATTGTCTAGCAGGCAGTTTAGTTAGTCCTATTCATATGTCTGCTGCCAAAATGCAGAAAATTAATAGAAGCAATGGGAACAATTCCATCATCTGATAACAATACCTGTCAGTTTCCAGAAGGGTAGCAGTGTTGGTCCAATTACAGCAAAAACAACAAAGGTCTTGTGGCACCTGAAAGTCTAACATGTTTATTATGGCATAAGCTTTCGCGGACTAGAGAGCACTTCATCTAATTCATGAGCTGTTATCCTCAGTTGCAGATGTATATGAACATGTGTATGAACATGGTTGGGCATGTGTGAGGTGGGGTTGTGAACAGTGAAGTCAGGGGGGAAATAAATGCAAGTGCAAAAGACATTGACAATTCACTTAGAGCTTGAATGTATGAAAAATAAGCACTGTGATCTTTCACAATAGCAATCAACTTAGCAAAGCTAATTTAGGGCAGAAAACCATTATTTCTATTCTATTGTTTTGCAGTAAATGGTTAGTGAGCATGTACGTGACCACTATGGTTAGGAATGATTTGCATGACACACTAAGTCATGGCTCATACAACACACTAAGGGCAGGGATGAAGAGGGAAAGGCACCGTAAACTGGCAACAAAAGAGGAGGCAAACTAAAAAAAACCAAAAAAACAAAAAAGAGAAGAGAAATTTATTGTGCTCAATGCATTTCAGCAATGTCTCCTTCAGGAGTTATAAGTCAAACAAATAAAGTTTGTTTGACTTATAAGTCAAACAAAGTTCACGGGGCTTTTCTATGTTAGAATTCCACATTTTTTAAAAGAACTAGTTCTCTGGTATGGTGAAATTATATTTTACGGATTTCTGAATATTGTCCTTTCTGATATCAGATTTGTGTCTATTTATTCTTTTTTGTAGGGATTGGCTTATTTGTCCCATGTAGCGTGCAGGAGAATATATCATATTCAAAAATGTACAGGTGAATAAACCCTAGATGTTATGGCTAAATTGATTAGGTCCTGTAATAATGTTGCCTGAGCAAATATGTGGCCAGAGTTGGCATCTGGGTCTATCGCAGGGTCTGGTCCCTGTATTTGTATCTCTGTTATGTGGTCTGTTATTGCTAGGGCTGTGAACAGATTTGGATCTGGATCCCAGATCCAGATCCCAAATCCGGACTGGATCGGGGTGATCCGGACCTCCTGGATCCGAATCGGATCGGGGGAGGTCCAGATTGTTCCGGACCGAATCGGATCATTCCAGATCATTCCAGATTGATCTGGAGATTCGGGGCCCATTGGCCTTCCAGGTACCTGGGTGCCGGCTGTGCAGCCAGCACCCAGGGATGCCATGGCGGCAGTGAGTCCATTGGACTCACCACCCTCCCCCCACTCTCCCTACTTACTTGCTGCCTCCTCTTCGCCGCCGCCGCCCGCCGGCCTCCGCTGCTTTTGCTCTACTGAGAACCAGGCCTCACAGCCTGGTTCTCAATAGAGCAGAAGCAGTGGTGGCTAGCGGATGGCAGCAGTGGATGGTGGCGGTGGCGAGGAGGCAGCAGATAAGCAGGGAGAGTGGGGGGAGGGCGGTGAGTCCTTTTCCCCATAGTCTTGCAAGTCTATGAGGAAAAGGAGGGTCTCCGGGTCTTGATCCTGAGACTCAGATCTGGATCCCAATCCAGGTTTGGACCAGATCGGGGGAGGTCTGATCCAGTCCGGATCAGATCAGGCCCAATCTGGATCATCCGGATCTAGATCTGGACTGGATCAGGGGGGCTGTTCACAGCCCTAGTTATTGCTGGTGAATAAATGTTTAAGGATAGGGGACAGACTACCAATGAGGACCATCTTCTCAACACAGAGGTGAAGATGATGACTGGGTGACCAGCTCTGCCTTCTTATTATGGTTCTTTATCTTTAAACTGGACTTGGACTGGACAGCCCTACAAATACACATGGCCCCTCTACTTTTTAAGCACCAGGTATTTTTTGCCCTATGTTGACAGGCTTTTCATGTTTAATTTGGTTTACTAGTTGCCTTAATTTGATTTTGATGTGCTTTGTCTCTGGCACTGCTTTATTTGAATTTACTTTCTTTCTTTTATCCATGTGTTTTGTTAGAGATCTGCTAGTTACTATGGCCCTTTACAGAGAGAGATTCCGGTGAATAGAGGAACTTTTCTCTACATTTTGCAGCCTTAATCGCAAACGCTGCAACTCTTTGAACAGCAAATTGATTTTCTGATTGTAGGAGAAATCTGAACATTTTAAAATTGCACCTTGACAAGATTTTAACTATTGTTTTAGCCTTTTTAATTGCAGTGTTTTATGGTTGTATAAGCTAAATTCAGCTCAATTTTATTCATCCTGTTTTATGTGTTGATGCTAAAATGTGCCGTTTGTCCCAAATATGTAAACCTTTTATAGTTTTAATGATGGATACTGTTTCTTTTTACTTGCAATGGTCCTCGGACTCAGCAATAAAGTATTTGTATTTGTATTTATTTGTGTTTTGTTAGAGCTGCTATAGTATGTATTGTAATTTTTATTATGTCATATTGTATTTTTATGACGTTTCCTGGTTAGCTGTTTGGAATACTATTTGCAGAAAGATAGCACACACACATTTTCAAAAGTAGCCAGCTAACTAAATATGGAGCATCTTAAATTGAAATTGTGAGTGCTGGTTCTCTTTCCCAGAGATTGTTTTAGGGCTGCTCTGAATCTCACTGCCTGAATGGTGTTATTTATGTTTTTAAGGTTTGGTCAGTAAACTCTGCAGGTCGGACTGCTAGCAGTTGGACCCCATGTAAAACGGGCCCAGCCCCTCCTCAAGGACTTCATGCACCACTCTTTGATACAGTGGCTTCTACTTCAGCTGTGGCGAACATCAGTCCTCCTCTTAAGCCCAACGGAATAGTCAGTCTCTACAAACTGTTCTCAAATAATGCCAAAGGAAAGGATGTGGTGGTGAGTATTCCTCAGAGAGTTTCTCTGTGAGCTGATGAAATATTTGGACTTGGATGCAGGTTCTTTTCCCCTTGTGGGAGCATTGTCTGAATAGTTATGCTCAGAATGCTCCCACCGGTGGAAAAGGGTGGGAGAATCCATTTTTTTTTGCTGATTACGCCCTCCCTTTGTAGTTTCTAGTGCCATCTGCCCCACCCTTCTAGAAGGTCCCCAACACTCTGGAGAAGATTATTTTGGTAGGGAAGGAGAGAATCACCAAAGATCACTTCCTATCCCATTCCATCGGTAGAAATGCTCCATTGGATTAGGAAGCCTTCTGTTCATGAAGAGAGGAGATCTTCTGTTCATGAAAGGATAAGCATGATCCCATCCTCGATTTTTATTTTTAAAAATCTTCACTAATTAAACACACACACACACACACACACACACACACAGAGTTTTATTTCATTCCTTTATTCTGCACACTTTAACCATATTAAATATTCTTTCAGCTTTCTTTGATATTACTGCTGAATTCAAATAATAGTTTGATATCAGTGGCACTCTGGAATGTTGTATGACCATAGGAACAGTGTGAGAATAGAAAATAGTGCAATAAAGGAATGTTTAATAGCTGTACATTTTAGTATATACTTCAAGATTATAGAGACAGTGTAAATATTGATTTCATATTTTAAGATTCGGGGTGCCATTTTATTTTTGAATATGGATTTCATACCCATGAGTGGAAAATGTTATCAATATTTTTTGAAACAAATTACTGATTCAGGTGAACTAGACATGAAAGCCTCTGCCTGAATCAGACATTCCCTTCATATGATCCAGGAACATTGAAGATTTACTTTGGCTCCAACTTCTTTAGAGATTTATTCTTTAGAGAACTGGCACCTTCACCTTTAAGGTATGCCTGGGTTGTTTTGCTGCAATACAGGAGGGAAAGGAAGGAGTTTTTCTATAGATCAGACAGAATGAGTGGTAGACTGGGAGTGTAGGATTCTGGGGTGTATCATTTTATAGTGCGAGTGAAAAAGAATGGCAGGAAAGAGGTAAATTAGCACATCAGAGAGAAAGATCTTAGGCTCTAATATACTGTTTTGCTGTCCCTTCGACAATGTAGCAGACAGCAGTAATTCTATGCCTCATGAAATAAAGAAATACACTGGGAGGGTTCCGAAAGAAAAATCATGCCTTTATGAGATACCTTGAAGTAGAACAATCAAGATCAAGCCTTTCCACATGTAAGATTAATAGACTAGCGACTTAGTTTACAGGGTCATCACTTATTCCTGCCATCAATATAGGGCAGGAGTGGGCAACATGCAGTCCATAGGCCACATGTGCCCCTCTTCTGTGTGGCCCCCACTGCCCCCCTTCACTGGCAAATTTGTTGTGGAGGTGGTGTAAGCACACACAAAAAGAGTCAGTTTGCAGCTGAATTTCGGCAATGGGGCAGCAGGGAAAAGGGGCCTATTTAGCTTTGTTTTAAAGCTAAATAGGCCCTTTCTGTCACGGCTGCCAAAATTCAGTGGCAAGCCAACAATTTTTTCCTGCTCCTGCTTTGATGAATTTTGGTGCTGAATTAGGCAGGGGAGCATGGGGGGGGGGGGCTCCCACTGGGTTCCAGGGATGTGAAATTGATTCCCAGACCCCCAGAAGTTACCCACTTTTGGTATAGCAGAAAACAGAACAAAAAAGAAGGGTTATAGGACCTGTCAAAGCATCAGAGCAAAGAGTTGAATATGAAAAAAGTGCATCCACCATTGATAGCCAGACACTGCTCAGCAGTTCAGGGCTGACAATGGGCCTGTTTAGAAGACACCTTAAACCCTGCAGGTTTAAGGTGTTGTGTGTAATGCATTTTGCTAAACCATGGTCACTTTCTAACCCCAGCTGGACCGTCCGCAGCAGGGTTAGCAGCTCTAACCGTGGCTTAAAGTGTTGTGTGCAACAACACGGCTTGTGGTTAGTGCTAATCCCAGAGAACCACAGTTTCGCTAACCACAGAGCCTGAAGTGTCGTCTGAACAAGCCCAATGCCCCTTCTGAGAGAATTCAAGCCTATATGCAGTTGCCCAGAATAGGGCAACGATACAACTGCATGTTTGTCACAAGCCAATCACCTTTAAGCAAAGTTCTTCACAAGCATGCAAGTGTCACAAGTGCTGTCTCTTTTCTGTCTGCTACAGACATTCTCCACTTAACCCTGCGTTAATAAAACATGGCAAATCGTACAACGTATTATTATTATTATTGTTATTATTATTATTAGACAATCTTAGTCATGCCTTTCTCTTTTAAAAAGCCCAAGCCTACTTACAAGACACAGTTATTAAAACATATGAAATAGCTATAAACAATTTCTATTAAAGTACCAAAACATAATAAAACAGTAAAACATGAGTCCAGAATAAAAAGCTCCTTATATGCCTTCAAATGCCTGGGAATAGAGGAAAGTCTTGGCCTGACTCTGAAAAGATGAGAATGTTTGCACCATTAAAGAAAGTGTTCCACACTCGGGGTGTTCTGCAGTCAGAGGGCCACCACAGAGTAGGCCCTATCCCTTGTTGCCATCCACCTAACCTCCTTGGAAGAGTCATTCTGAGGAGAGCCTTAGATATTTATTGCAGTGTCTGGGTAAGTTCATACCGGGAGGGCTGCTCTTTCAGGTATGGCAATCCTTCTATTCATTCTCCTACTGTTCATAGATTGTTTATCTGCCTTTCTGTTTCACCATGGCTTGTCCCTCTAATCAGCTGTCAGAAGGAACTGCCACTCAGCAAACAATCCATGGACTGAAGCCTTTTACCACCTATTCTGTTGGGGTTGAGGCCTGCACTTGCTTCAACTGCTGCAGCAAAGGGCCAGTGGCACAAGTGACTACTCAGCCAGCTCCACCCTCACAACAGCCTCCTCCCTCCATCTACAGCATGTCATCAAGGGATGCTTCTTTTCGGTGGGATGCACCTCAGGAACCCAATGGCATTGTGAGAAGGTAACTGAAGGAATATAGTTAGTGTCGATGGTAAAATCTAAGTCGACTAGAATATACAAAATTAATTTAAAAATAGCTGTCTTCCATTTTCTAGACCACATTAACAACATTCACACAAGGAAGCAGCTCAAGGATGATGATGATGATGATGATGATGATGATGATGATGATGATGATTTAGCCCAGTCAAACAGAGTGTACGCATAGCCTTGTAAAAGGATCTGGAATCCCACTGATGAAGTGTTTGGTGGAGAGAGGGCATCATGTTTCCAGTGCCCATATCCAACTAGCTGATTAGCAAGATTACAGTTTGCTGTCAGTTTTGTATGTGTTTTTGCATACAGCCCCAGCTGCTGGATTGGGCTGGAAATCATGTGTACATAGCACCCATTTGCCCATATATGCATATTCCTACCTAAATGAAGAATCAACAATAGTCTTTTGTCATTTGCATTTAGATCAGGTGGCATATGGCTTAATATATCCTCCCCATCGCAGTGATCACAACATATAAACTAGTAAATATCAAACATTTCATTTGATGCCACCAAACCTATTTTTTCTTAGACATCCCAGGAATTAATATCAGTGCCTTTAAAAAGTAGGCAGTTCAATTATCTGCTCTTTTGGCACTGACAGTTTTGGGGAAATCTCAGAAATGTAGGAACTAGGTGTCTAGAAATTTGTTTTAAAACATATATTTTCTAAAACTTCCTAGGTCTAGAAATATATTTTTCAGACTTAATAAGTACTGATGTTCAATCATTTGCTGCTGAATATGATATCGGTGCTTAGGAACTGAAGAGATATTTGTTTGTCCCTTGTTGTCTAAAAAGATCCAATACTTCATTTCAATATTAGTATACAGTTTAGTTGTATATAATCAACTCTGGGCATATCATTAAGAACATAAAGAGAGTTGTGCCAGATAGGCCAAAAGTCTATCTAGTCCAGCATTCTGTTTGCCCAATGACCAGCCACGGGAAGCCTAAAAGCAGCACATGAGCACAACCCTCCTGCTCATGTTCCCCAGCAACTGGTATTCAGGGACATACCGTCTCCAGTTAGAATATTGAATGTGATATATAGAATTCTGCAGCAATTCAGTTTGAGCAGATGCTGGACACTTGGTGGAAAAGATAAACATCTGTTTACCATTACTGTGTGGCCTCCGTCTTTTCCTCCAGGTATGAACTCCACATGTACACATCCTGTCCTCCCCATTTACAGCCAATAGAAAGGACTTGTAAACCTGGCCCTATTGAAGTGAGATACACAGGGAATGGTCAGCGTTCCAACGTAAGTGATCTACAGCCTTATACAAGCTACAAGGGGAGAGTGGTGTCCTACAATTCGGTAGGCAGCACTGCTTCAGAATGGATCAGCTTTACTACCAAAAAAGAGGGTGAGTGTGTAACAGGTAATTTAAGCCAGGAAATTTAAGAGTGTATAAGAAATGCATTCTGACCTGTTTGGGTTCCACCACCTCCATCCTTTTAATTTTTAAAAATGTAATGGAACAGCAAACTTAAAAGCTAAGCAAAGATTAAAATAAAATATAGGCTAGAAATGTGCAAATCAGCTTGTCGAAGTTCTTTGAATTCCATCTTGAAGCTCATTCTGACTTGACTCGATATCAGATTGCTAGATTTGGTTTTTTTTTTCTTTACAAATGAAAATCCATGTGTTTTCCAAATGTATGCATCAATTGTGCACATCTTTCAGATGTACACATTCTTCTCCCACTGATATAAGTGCATTTGTGCACATTTTTCAAAAGTATTTGTTTTTTCATGCGGACTTTTAAAATGTAAACATCTCTCAAATGCATGTTTGGGGGACCGCAAAGTACACTGAAAGCTCATAAATGTATGGATGTCAACTGCAGAATGTGTTGGAGTCCAGGTTAAGTACGGAAGGTACAAACTGGGTAAATCCTGATTGAAAATAAACTGAAACATTTTTTCATACATTCATTATATAGGCATGAGCCTTAGGTATGACAATTCCATTTAAAAGCAGTCTTTGTCCCTATTACATGGGAAAATTAACATCCCATACTTTTAAAATGGTTCCAAAGCATCTCTATGGATGTGATAGCACATTCATTTTAGAAATCATGCCATAGTTTGATCATATTGCTCAAAGATGGTCCCTTAGCTTGTAATATAATATATTTGCTTTTTTGATGTGAATGTTGTTGAGTTTATGCACAAGCTCTTCATTTGATGATGTATGAATATGTCGAATAAATTTCAACTTAGCATCCACTTAATGGCCAAAGACCACCAAAAAAAAGCATTTCTCACTAAATTGTCAGATAGGATGGAAAGCTTAGCAAAAATGGCAGGCCTTTGAGAAGAGGAATTGTTCTTTATATATTGAAGATTGTACTAACGGTTAAGTGACCAGAACTACACCAAGTAGGATATGACACTTTGGAAACAGTTTGAAAACTGTATATGGAGGTGTGTCCTGGGCCCCAACAGTTGTCACTACTGTTATAAACTGTTTTAAAGCAGTAGTGTAGATCCTGCCATGGTTTACTAAATTCAAAGTACCGAGCAAAATTTCTTGTGCCATCCAAATTTGCTTTAAAATTTGCTTAACAATTATTTACCAAGGTGCTGTATTCATCATCTAAGATCTGACCATCTAACTTGATTTGTCAAGACTTACATTTTCTCATACGTTATTGCTGTTTTACTACAGCATGATCTTCTAAAAACAGCTACATCAGTGCACTGGAGAAGTGCATTCAAGATTCAGTTGTCTATATACATGCCCCTTTGATACAGACACAAGGCACATAAGTTCTTAGTAGGCATTACATGAGGACCTTTCACAATTTCTAGGTCCTCTTTCTTTGTTTCATTATTTCTAAACTAGTTAGTATAGGGAAGGTTTGCTAAGGAAGGTAGTGGAAGTAAGTAGCAGGGAGTAAGTATGTTGGAGGATTTTATTTGGTCCACATTCTTAACTAATCTTCCCAGACTAATATGCAGATCAGAAGGCCATTATCTTTTGGATTGCCCATCTTTCTGAATGTTGAGATCTCGGCTCAAGAAATGCATACAAAAATGTGTATTTTAAGAGGAAATGCATGTGAACCTGACTGAAAATGTACTGAATGTACTGAAAATGTACTGATCCATCCATCCCTAACAGGGAGTGCAGAAGGCACAATCCAGCTATTTATTTTCAACAAACATTACAAGTGATGGGGCTGGTTGGGATGATTTACCATAACAATGTCCACACCCCAAATGAGTCCTGCACTAGTTAGCTATAGGACGAGGATATTGGTAAGCAAAGAATGACAGCCCAAAGAGCTATAGTATTGCTACATAGGTCGTCTTGCCTTTGAAAACCATTACTGGCAGAGACTGCATTTTGGGGGGTTTAAATTACCTGGTTGAACATTTATGCCATCGTATTTCAATATATTCCGATTTTCATGAAAAGCTTAATTCAATGTTAAAGTTACTAAAAATTACTGAACTGAAAAGTAGACTTCTCTGCAGCTTTACTACAATGGGTTTGCAATGAAAGGTTGGCCTCCTAGGAGCCATCATTACAGGTAACACTGATTATATAGTCTAGTTAGTTAATTACTGTATTAATTTATTCAGCTTGTTAACTCCATCAGTTCCTCAGATCTGTGGAGTGAGCACTGTGGTTCTTTGTTTCTCTTTTTCTCGATGGGTTCTGAAATGTAATTTTTTAAAAAACCAAGTCGCTGGTTTATAGGCTTTCTTCTTTGCTTCAGCGCAAAGCCAAAATAATAACAAATTAACATGCCTGCCCTGTGGACATAAACATACTTGCATCTAATATAGTATTTAGAGACCAGTGTTCGATTATGTACTAATGTATTGCACCATTGATTGATTATCTGGAGCCATGGATCATACCATGCTAGATGGCTGTGTGTAAGTCTTTCTTTCTATCTTTGACAATGATGCTTTTGAGAGGAAAAATAGAGAGCATAAAAATGAATGGAGGTGAAAAAGGGCAAGATTCAAGTTTCTAGAACTTACAGCTTGGTGGGAGAGAAAGATTGAGAAACTTCATTGTGCGTTTTAGCTTAAATATTGATAGTACAATATGAAAAATGGTTTCCTTGCATATTTGTTATTGAAGATAATTTACAGCATTGGAGATCTTTAATTTTCCTGTCACATTTATGGGAATGCTCACAATCACAGCAATTGCAATAGAAGCCCAACCCTTTCAGATTGTGATTAATTGGTACTGTTAATTGGTCTGATAACAGGAGAAGCAGGGAGAACCACTGAGTTTACTTACTTCTCCCATCCGCATATTCTGCATAACATACCTTGTTATGTACATAGAGATTTAGGTTCTTTGCATGAGAGTGAATACTTAAACATTCTTTATAAAGCTGCTCAAGATTTCTCTGAAATATTTTTGTTTAACTGTGATATAATAAAATCTTGTTTTGTAGCTAGACCTGAAATGTAAGTTTTATGAAAATTCAAATGCCATGAAAATTTCAAATATCTAAAAGATTATTTTAAATTTCAGAGGAGCAGTTTTTTTAAAACAACAACAACAACAACCATTACTACTGTTAATTCTGCAGGAGCTATATTAGAGTAACCAGATACCAAAGAGGGCAGGGCTCTTGCAGCTTTAACTATTGTGATGAAGAGGGAATTTCACCAGGTGCTGCATGCATACAAATGACACCAGCTGAAATTCCCCTTTCAATGCAACTGTTAAAGATACAGGAGTCCTGTCCTCCTTTTCATATGGTCACCCTAGGAATATTGAGAAAGAAATAATGCCGGGACAATGGGTTGAGAAGTGCATTGTGTGCTCTGTGTATGAGCCAGACATTATAGTACCAGGATAAAATGCTAGTGTAGGTTGGGCCCTAGAGTCCCTTGGTTGCTCTGTGCCAATGTTGATATTCATTCTCTTGCCCATCAACATCAGCAAGGATAAGCAGGTACCATCAGGCACTCACCTCCCTCCTCCTCTCCCACAGATATCATCAAGCAGTGAGGTGTATGTAGTTTCATGGTGAAGGATCTGAACTGCAAACTGGGAAGTCACTCAAGTCATGAACTTAAGGCCAGTCTCTATCTTTCATCCTTCACCCCCCATTAGCTATACAGGGATGATAATACTGATCTGCCTTCCTTTCAGGTAGCAAACTAGGATAAGGATAACACAGATGGATTGGGGGAAAGTTATGGGCAGACAAACAGGGAAGAGGCAAACAGATCAGACAGGGTTTGGTGAGTCAGGGTAAAGCAAAGCAAAGCAAACAAGATTCCGAAAGCATGTTCAAGGAAGTTCAGAATCCATTCCTTGGTGGAATCAAACCAGGAAGCTCTAACTGGAGCTGTTACCAGTCTCCCAGCAGCCTCTTCCTACTTCTCTTTATAGGACGTCCTGGAAGATTGGAGCCAAAGAAAGCAAGGAAACTTGTAGCTTCAGGTGAGCTTGCATTATATGAAGGGGCAATTCTTCCTGACACAAGTGGTGTTGTAAGGATTAGAAGTGAATGTATACGAAGCGTATCGAACGTTCTAAAGGACTAGGTACAAATGGTAGGTATTAGTATGTCCTGTTTTCCAGATGCAGCAGCCCCCATGCAGACACATTGATTCTCCATAGAGGTGCCCTTATAATTTCTTTTCTCTCCATAGTTGAGTCAGAAAAAGGCTCCAGTGCTTATATTGATGTCTTTACTCTCTAAAATCAGAGGCATTTTTCTATTTATAAGTGAATTCCCTTTTCTGCTTTCTTTGGCAGTGCCTCAGTACGAAGCTCCATTTACAGTTCTCAGCAATTTATCCACCATCTACCTTGACTGGAGTCACACCTTCGTACTGAATGGGCCACTGAAGGAATATGTGTTAATGGAGGGAGGACAACGTATCTACAGTGGCTTTGACACCAGGCTGTATTTGCCAAGGACATCTGACAAAAGTCAGTTTGAGCTTCTCAGTTCTCTCTTTTTAGGCGAATATGTCTCAGGTGTATTGAGTGTTATGAGATGTATGTTTATTTGGACAACTTAGCAAGGATCCATTGGTGGGAAATCTGATTCTTTTTTTACTCGACGGAGCTCCACATCATGTACAACTTGATTTGCATTTGTGAGCCGAGCTGTGGGCCTTTCTCTGAACTCTGGGAACTATTTTGTGTGCAGTTCAGCTGTAATTTGCACAAATTGCTCAGAAGTTTGTACAAATTGCAGTACCTGGAAATATAGCACAAAATGCCCAGAAAATTCCATTGATTACCCTGACTCGCTGTAGACCGAATCGGGTACCGCAGCAGGAACTGGAACAAAAGCTGGAGGCTGAACCTAGGAAAACATATCAAGCTCCACCCACCTAGGGTGACCAGATAAAATCCAGGTCAGGGCTCATGTAACTTTAACAGTTGTAGAGAAAAGGGAATTTCAGCCAGTGTCATTTGTATGCAATTAGTTCCTGGTGAAATTCCCTCTTCATCACAACAGTTAAAGTTGCAGGCACTATAGTAGGGTGACCATATACAAAAGAAGGCAGGGGCCCTGCAACTTTAACTGTTGTGATGAAGAGGGAATTTCACCAGGAACTAATTGCATACAAATGACACTGGCTGAAATTCCCTTTTCTTTACAACTGTTAAAGTTACATGAGCCCTGACCTGGATTTTATCTGGTCACCCTACACCCACCTCAAACAGATTTCTCTGCCATCCCTACAGTTTATGTCTCACCTCAAGGCAGATTAAAAGAAATTCCACAAACAAAAAAGCATACACCCCATGTCTACGCATATAGTTCAGCAACCCTATGGCTGATGTATGGGGCCAGAGTGTGTTTCCTTTCAGGGGGACAGGCATTTAGATCAGAGTGTTCTTTTTTGCAGAGAGCGGGCAAGCAAGCTTCCTACACTTGCTCCTTCTTTGTCCAATAGATGGGGCCAAGCTGTTCTTCCCCTTGCCATGAAGATCTTCCTGAGAGGCAGGGGCATGTCACTTCCCAATGCCCCTTTGTCCTTTGGTTGAACGGTGGGTCAGGGTGTTATTCCCCTTGCTCTGAAATCTAATGAGGGGGGCCAAACATCCAATACATGGAGGGGCAGGTCCATGCTTCCTGCCCCACTCCTAATGCCATGTGCCCACTAGCCACTCCCCTTTCAGTTGTGTGGGTGTTTGGATGATCCCCTCTCCTGGGTAACGAATCCCATAATTTCAGAACTGGAGACTGCAAAGAATAGAAGGATGCAGTTGTACTTCTTAAGCTCCTGCTCTAATCTGCTGGTCATTTTCTAGACCTACCTGGAGCTCAACATCCATCCATTTTTTTTAAAACCTTAGCTGCCACCACTGGATATTCTAGGGGCCAGAGACACCTGATTAAAATCTTTTTATAATGAGAACCAAAAGTAGTACGTGAGGGGGCTGAATTATGGTAGCACATGGCTGGTGATGGGCAAACGTACACCAAATGAATTCCTTATGTCCTCAGAAAGTAGCAAATTCATCCAAGTAATCTCAGACGAGAGTTCTCCTTTAATTTGAGATCTCATTCTGTGCATACGACTGTTTGCACATGCACAATATCCAACTGCATCTTGGGAGCTGTGAAGACATCTTGCATCACTGTCTCATGTACCCCTCCCTTATTGATTTTTTCCATGTGGCCTTTCTACGCAATGTTTCCTCACTGTTGCCAAATCAGGATATGGAGATGGGTTGGTCTATGGAGGTGAATGCAAGTTTCCTTCTGAAGGCCCTTTGCCCAATAGGATGACTGGATGCCTTATTTGGAAGACATGCACAGATCTCCGATTGAAAATAATGGCCAATGCACTGAGATATTAGTATAGCCAAGGGGCAGCCAGAGAGGGGAAGGGAGGAAAGAAGCTTCTGTTGAGCTATGACAATTGTCTGCTGTGTATGCATGTATACCTGGGTGGAGTGGCAGATCATGCCTCAAGTTTTAAGATAGATATTGATTTAATAGATAGATAGATAGCATAAAAATAAAGTGACAATCTAAAATGTGAATATAATTTGCATTTTTTAAATCATTCTGTTTTGTTCAGCCTATTTATTTCAGGTATCTTGCACCACTGATGAAGGGCGTGCTGAAACACCAGTGATCAAATACAACACTGCTACAGGACTAGGTAAATTCTTAAAGGCACATCCTCACCATTGTGTGTGTGGGTTTGCTGTTAAATATAAGTTACTAATATGACGCACATTACAATAGTACTGTGGAAAGGGAAATGCTGTATAATGTTCTGTTGGGCAGAACAGGGTCATGAAAGAAAGTGAAAAGAAGGGCAAGTAAAGGACACTGAGGCCTGAATGAGCTTGAATAGATTGGGGTGGGGGGCAAAAGCCATGGCTCCTGTAGTGGGGCAGCTGCCAGCTGTCTGACATCACCATCCTGGCCCACATGCCAAATGCATAGGTGGGGGTAGGCAGGAGTCTGGGACTCACCACAGTGTAAACTGCTCATGTGAACCCTTCCTGAATCCTGGACATGCAGCAAACTTGCCAGCTCCCATGCTGGCCTGAACTTTGAAGCCTGTTTATCTAAGAGCCTCCTTTTGTGGGGCGTGCATGCAGGGTGATGGGCATGCAGGGTGGAGTGACTATTTACTGTGGGGGTTTTGGGAGGCTGGCTTAGGCTCACCTTGGGGAGCCAATCAGGACTCTGGTTGGTTTGATGGGTCTTTGGGACAGACCAGAGGGAAAACTTTCTCCTTCTGGTTTGCCTCTAGCAGCCACAATCCCTGGCTTCAGCACTGCTGTCGCCGATTTCCCTACCCACTCACTCCTAAGCTTTTCCCTCTGGTCTGTCCCAGATACAGATGCTAGGACAACAGTCCATGGATTAGGCAAGAAAGAGCACTCCAATTCTCTGTTCCAATCCTTTCTTAACCTATGGGTGTTATATTTAATTGATCGTGGATCAATGTGTCTGTTCAGCTGCTAAAAGTGACTCTACCAGTGCTGGAGGCTGTGCTGCTGTAAAAGCAGCCGGACCAAACCTAGATTCCACCATATGTTTCAGTTGCAAGTATTGCCATTCAGCCATAGTAGGTGAATTATATTTAACACACAAATCAGAAAAGGATAGAAACTCGTCGTCTGGACCTATTAATTGATCCAAAATAAAAATCATCTTATCCATTCATGTCCTCCCCAAAAATGCTTTCTTTCCAATTCTTGGATCTGCATTTTCCCCATAAAGTCAATTTTGCATGACAGAATGGATCAAATTGTGATTGACGTGATACTATATGCCACACCTTTCTAGTAGCCAAGATTGTAAGAGGAGGGTTACTTGTTCTAATATATCGAGAACCAAGTGTCATCCATGGTGGCTTATCTGAGCGAGTAGGAATAGATTAAAACTTAGTACAAGCCAATAGATAGGCCTGATGGTACAAAACAAGGTCTGGAAAACCAAACCCACCTTCTTTAATTGGAAGCGGCATCTGTTTCAGAGATATTCAAGGTGGGGGAAGAACCCCAGAAGAATTTATGAAACAAAGCATTAAGTTGTTGAAAATCTTTGCTAGGTATAAGTAAAGGAATCCCATGCATAACATAAAGAATTTGATGTATAATGTTAATCTTAAGTGTGTTGACTTTGCCCCACAAACTCAACTTCAACAATGCCCATACAGTTAGACATGACCTTGAGCTGAAGACTGTTGGGGGAAACAATGAGGGAAACTCATGCATATAGTGGGAGAGTACATTGATGCAAGTAGGACTACATCTTGGGGCCTAAACTCCACCCCCACCCCAAATAACCACCCAGGGACTAACAGATTATGGTGGCTGTGGACAATTGTTCTGGCATCAACACTTGAGCATCACTGGGCTGCAGCATCCATCTCTTCTTATTATTTTAAAAATATTTTATAGTCCGGGAGCAGCCGGCCATGCATATAAATGGATCCAGATGCTCCTTTTATTATTTTTACTTTGGAGATATATTACCCTTTTCTACAACAACATGGTGCTGATACCTATGTAAATGTGTTTAGAACCCCAACAGCAGAAAAACACTCCATTTTATTCTTGCGGTCATGATGGTGCTGTGATTTAGGTGAGATTAAAATGCAAAACTGCACAGGCTCAGAGGGTTTCTTTTTCTAATCATTCGAGGCTGGCAAACAGTTTTTTTGCTCTTAACATATGAGGAATGTAGAAGCAGTTGTAAAGCATGGAATGGCAGGGGTTGGAGAGGTGAGAGAAATGTTAGTTGTTGTGGGCTTCACAACTGAAGTGATGCACAAGCCATCTAAATAGGTGGGTAAAATCATAAATAAACCAAGGTCTAAAATGATCTTGGGTTGGACTCAATGGCCTTATAGGCCCCTTTCTACTCTACTATTCTATGACTCTATGATACCTAGTCTAGCTTCTGGCTTTGACCCCCTTTCATGCCCTTATTTCCACTGATACATACATTCATGCAAAGAATCCACAAAGCGTTGCTTTCTGCTTGCATGATCCAAATGACTGACATTTGTATGCAAGCTTGTGATGTATGCTGTTTGTGAGAGAGACTAATGAAATCCTTTGTGGTTTGTTGTCCTATCCCCATTGAAACTCCCCTCTCACGCACACGTACACGCATACTCACAATACAGACTTGCCTGTTTTTACTCTTCTAAAGCCACCTCAAGGCTTACATTGACCATTCCAATTGTTTGGCTTGAGCACAAGAAAGACTTTTGCAACATGTCTACACTTAAATAAAAAAAACTCTTGAAAGAAAAACCCTCACTTCCTGGTAATTGTTTCAGCTCTTCAAGGTTACTTTGATGAATCTGCCTTTGCTTCAACACACGCTCCCCACCGCTCCTTGCTGGGTAGGTACCAATGCAGGGGTGATTTCCAACCCAAACAGCCATGCCAGGACTTGAAACACAGTCTCCAGGGTGCAGTAAGCGTTATATTCCAACCCACTAGCATATTGAGCCATTGCAGCACCTTGGAAATGAGCAGAGTGTGACAAACTGCCATCAGCATCTTTCCAGCCTCTTATAAAATGAAATCAAAGGACCAAATAGATCGTGCAACATTCCACCCCCCCACCCTGCAAAAATAAATAACATGTTTCCGTTTTCTGCATTCCTTCCCTGGATTTCACAGGTCCCGTGTTACCAACCCCAGGAGAAAATCACAAAGCAGAGCCGAAGCAAGCGATGTTCTACACAGAGCTGTGGTTTGTGGTACTCATGGCTATCCTTGGCTTGATCCTTCTGGCCATCCTGTTGTCCCTAATTCTACAGAAGAAAATAAGTAAGCAGCCGTACGCACGGGAAAGGCCTCCTTTAGTGCCACTCCAAAAGAGGATGTCACCAATGAGCGTCTATTCACAAGGAGAAACGCACATGGTATGATACTCAGGCTGTGATTGTTTAACAAAGGGGATCTCTCTGAACCTGTTCTCTATATCGTGTGTGTGTACACACATGTGTGCATGCCTGTGCAAGCACACACACATGTATATGTATTGCGGCAAGCTTTTTAAAATGTTAAATAGGCTGAAAGTACACTACAGTACTGGCTATCAGAGCCCATTATGTGTGCAGTCTGGTTCATACCAACCAATTCTGTGATAAAACATAGAAAATGTATCGTTGATGAGGCAGTCAACATCAAGCACATTAGGTCCCATCTATTGCAGCGGCAAACCACTTAAGCACATATTGTGAAGGCATTATGTTTCATACTGGGTTGCTGACAAAAACAGCAGGCCTGTGTTGAGTTACCTTCCCATAATTTTTTGGTCTTTGTACTTGGGTCATGGGTTTTCTTACCAGTAACAGGTAATGATGTGGGGTAGGGTGAAGATGGAAAAAAACATGCTACACTGCTAAGTGTGCTTAAATGTTTTGGACATGACACTACATTCAACGTGGGATTCCTCCCAAAATGGCAGTGTGTACATCTGCCCTAATTGTTCCCCACTAGAACCACAAAGAGTTTTTTAACGTGCTAAATGTTGGTCAGATGACTCCTACATGAATGAGAATGCTACCTCCTTCCCAGGATGTGAAATTTGGCAAAGTTACCACAGATAAGCCACATTCTTTATCTGTGCCTTGTGCCTTCCTAAAGGGATTATTGCAGAATTATATAGCTACCCATTTCTTGGTTCCCACATGGGCTGTGTTTTACCCCTTCAAACTGAACAGCACGCTTTAATTTTGTCTGTCATTTTCACAGCTCAGGCCTTCGTTAAAAGCATTTTAAAGACTACAGCAAGTTGACAATTTTAATTTTTATGTCGACCCTTAAGGACCTGTCAGTGCCATGGCTACTCCTAAAGCATTACAGAGTTAGGGAGCCAAGCGGGTGCCTTAAAAGAAAATGTTTGTGTTTCAAGAATGACCCTCAGGAGCCTGGAGATGCTGCTCTCAGCAACATTTCTATGGTGACTCAGGGTTGATTATAAAGGCTAAATTGGGGCCTGTTGTACCAATTTTATTTGGGTTTCTGAAATAGCAAAATGAGCTTTGAATATAGGCTGGTTTGCCATGATGCTTTATAGGAACAGTCACTTGTAGCTGAAAGACACAATCAGGAGCACCCATGAAAAACTGGGGGTGTCATTTTATTATAAGCTGAAATGTGTGAAAAGAAGAAAGTGTTACACAAGGGAGAGAAAAGAAACACTTCTGTTAATGTTTAATCCAGGTATTCTCCTTACTACATAGTTCTGGGAAGTCCAATGAAACGGCGGGGGGAGGGGCATTAGCCACATCCTATTCCCACCACTCCTTCTCAGGTACCCCCTTTGCTCTGGCATCGGATTCTAATAGCCTAGATCAGAGTTTAGGAATAGAGGGGGCTGCTTTAAAATTGAGTCAGAGCATTGTAATATTGTCTACATTAACTGGCAGTGGCTCTTCAGGATTTCAGACAGGGAAGCCCCTCCACACAAGTGGGAATCCTGGGCCAATCAGAATCTGCCCCAATAAGGAGGAGCTCCACCTATGTAAAGGGCCGTGCTGGGGGGGGGGGGCTAGTGAGGCCAGTTGGCCCGGGGCCCACAATTTTGAGGGGCACTCTGACGAGGAGCCCCCCCAGCTTACGCTACTGCTTCCTTAGCCGCCTTGCGGAAACAGTGCAGAAGCCGTCCGTCGTGAAATTCTGAATGTGAAGAAGTGATGTCTTATATCTTGAATAAAAATGTTTCCCATTACCTTTTTTATAAATAGTTCTAGTTCATATATGTATTTAGCACTGAATCAGTGCCACTGATTAAAAAATACTTAATGAGCAGTTTGAAATGGGGGGGGGCACGCACTTCCCATCTGGCCTGGGCATATTACCAGCTCTGCATGACCCTGCCTATATACCTGTCGTGGTTCCCCAGTTTCCCTCCAGCATTCCTACATGCTGTCAAACTGACACAGGACACTCACATCAGTGAGACTTCTCTTATTGAGGGAAATCCCATGGTGAAAAGCTTAATGGTTACACACTTCAGAAATACTGAAAGCTCATTCATGGTCAGAAGGCTTTAGGCTCCAAAATAACACACAGTCAAAATGCTACTCAAAACCAACTAAGGGAGGGAGAAGATTCCTGAGCACTTCAGGCAATCACAATGGGGAATTCTTGAAAGGCTTAACAAACTATACCAAGGGAGCTGGACCAAACATGGCCACATGTTGGTAAACTCAGGGAACCTGGCCAAAGCTTAAACAAGATCACAGGGTGTGTAAAACTCTCAGGCACAAGAACTCCTGTGCATGAACTTTTAGCACTGGGAACTCCCTGCCATCTGAGCCTGGCAGAGGAAAAGTCCATCAATCCAATCCCAGCCTACCAAACGCTGAGCTGACCTCAAACACACAATCCGAGGAAGGGGACTACTGTGCTTGTACTTCAGCCCAGGGAACTCCCCGCCACCTGAGTCTGGCAGGGAAAAGTCCAATTGTAAAACCCAGCCTGCCGAACGCTGAGCTTGTCTCAAACACACAATCCACTGCAAACATGAGCTCAAGTCTATGAAAACTCACAGCACTTTTCATGGCACAGTCCTTAGAAATCCAAAGTCCAAATAGAAGAGAATCCATGTGCAGAGTGCTTTCAAAGTCCCAAACGGTGATGTATCTAAACAGGGAGGGATTTCAGTCTATGAGTCATAAGATGTTTCTAGCAAAGGCTCTTCATGCCTTCGCTCTGGCTTATAAAGGCCTGTTCAAAGCCACTTGACAGTCAGGGGCTCTGGCCTGTAAATCATGTCTGTGTTCAAACAGGGCGGCACTGCTCAGCCCACCAAGATGATGCTACAATCTGAGCGACTCCTTCAACAACGGCCCTATCAGTTCCCAGAAAAATCTCACAGTTTCAAGGCTGAGACACTCCCATGAGAATTGACAGAGACAAACTAGTCCTAATCAATCATATAGCCAAAATAAACGCAACACACAGTGACAGCCCTGCAAGGCTGCCACATAGGTCCAACAGACACAGTCAGAAACAGTGTAGGATGCTGCTTTGTCATCCACTCAATGTAGGAGCCTGGAAGAGGAATCCTATCGCTTCCTTCATTAAGAGTCAGAGAGGTGCATACGTTCCTTGGCAATAAAATAAGCCTTCTTCTTATCCAAAGTTCTCATGAGCCTCTAGCGTGGTCTTTTACAAGAAGAAACGCCCATGGAAGTGTGGGACCTTACAGATGGCCTGGAGGGAGTCATCGGAGTCCAATTTCAGAGGCACATGTGCAAGCACATTGGTTCAAGTCAAACAACATAGAATGTGTGAGATGCTTGTGCATCCCCGCAATATAAGAGGCTAGGAGAAGAAACTAGATCCCTTCGGGATCCATCGTTCAGAGTTGAGTTACTGAGCTGTAAACAACAAAGCCAGTAAATTAAAGAAAATAAAATTAATTAACCAAAAATAAGAATTAAAAAATCAAGTGCCTGCCAGAGCCTGCCAAAAGGTGTGGAATGGATGGGGGGTGCCTGCCAATTACTCCCCCGAGGGCATGAGGGTGGGGTATCCCAGCAGGGGCAGATTGACCTTTAGGAAGACCAGCTGCTCCACCATCTCAGCGTCCAAGCGAGAGCAGTGGGGTGTGACCACGTCGCCCGCCATGGAAAACACCCGCTCGCTTGGAACGCTGGACGGTCGGCAGCTGATTCTATCCATGGCCACCCACGCCAGATCAGGCCACATCTGGCACCAGGATGACCAGTAGGCCAGGGGTTTGATGGAGCCATCCTCCATCTGCTCCGCCAGGTAACGCTGCACTGCTGCTGCAGCGTCATCCTGGCGGCGGCTGGGTTGGGTGCCTCTATGCCCAACCGCAGCCTGCAAGGCCTTATCCCAACCCCCCTGGCCTGTCCCCCTGCTGGGTGTGGTGCTGCTGCTGCCACTGCTGGTGGTGCTCAGCGGACTCAGCGCCTGGGCTTCGTTGGGCTCCTCCTCTGCCTGCCCAATCCTGGCTTCCCGGGCCGCCCGAACGTCCGCCACCAGCATTTCCACCCAACCCGCCCGGGAAGTCTGCCCACACAACCCATCCTTGATGCGCGGGTCACACATGGTGGCAAACATGTACTGCCTCTCATTGTAGATAGGCTGGACTCGGCGGGATAGGCTTTCCCTCAGCCTTGTCACCACTTCCTGCACCTCTGGCAGGAAGCGCCTGCTGGTGATGGGATCCCCGGCCTCCAGAAACTCGCCCATCTGCGTCTGGAGATGCCTGGCCATGGGGATCACCTGGCTGAGGAGGGCAGTGCTGCTGCTCAGGGTCTCGGTGGCCTCAAGGAATGGCTTGAGGACCACCAGAAGCTGGGACATGGCTTCCCACTGCTGCCTGGACAGTGGGGCCTGAATGCCAATGTCCCCAACCCTGAACATCTCGTCGACAACATGCTGTTGCTCCACCATACGCTCGAGCATGTGGTAGGTGGAGTTCCAACATGTTGCCACATCCTGCACTAGCTGGTGCTGCGGAAGTCCCAGCTCCTGCTGCTTCTCCCGCAGCAACCGACTGCCCTTCACGCTGTGGTGGAAATGCCCAGCCACCTTCCTGCAGTTCTCTAGGAGATTATGGATAGGGTGAGGGAGAGGGGCCTTGCTGCCTCCAAGGCCATCCCTCACGACCAGGTTGAAGACGTGCGCGATGCAGCAGATGCCTTCAAATCCGCCATCGCGCACTGCCTTCACCATGTTGGCTCCCCCGTCCATGACCATGTAACCGCGGGTGTGCTGGTGCCCGCCCAGCCACCCTACCACCCTGCGGTTCATGGCCTCCGTAATCTCCTTCGCCGTGTGGGACTGGTCCATGACTGCGGTATGAAGGAGGGCCCAGCGGCAGCCCTCCTTCCCAGTCCCGGAAGTCCTGGGTGCTTCCTGCCCTGAGGCTCCCCACCAGTGAGCCGTCAGGGACAGGTAAGCGTGCACTCCTCCTTCGCTGGACCAGATGTCCGAAGTGAAGTGTACCTTCTGTGCCTCTGCCTGGCACAGACAACCCAGAACTAACTCCCTGCATGCACGGTACAGGGAGGGCACCACACGCCTGCTCAGGGTGGTGTGACACGGCGGCTTGTAGTATGGAACCACAAGAGCCATCAGCCTCTGGAAGCCTGCGTTCTCGACGAGGCTGAATGGCTGGTCATCCAATGCCACCATCTCACCGATGCAATTGGTGATGTGGTTGGGCGTTGGAAAACTCCACCTTGTGGCTCCATACTTCCCCCACCCCATCTCTTCCATGGTGGCCTGGCGAAGCCTCTTAGGGATGGGAGTTCGAGGGCTGGCAGAAGTTGCAGGAGCCTTCTGCTTGCCCTTGCTACTAGCACCAGTCTGCTGTGAGGTGCCCGCCTCGGTCCCAAGCAAAACAGACTGGTGGTGCCTCTGCATGTGGCGGCTGAGGTTGTTGCTGGTGAAGTGGCCTGGCATTTTTCCCCCACTCACAGACATCTTGCAGTGGCGACAGACAGCATAGCAGGAATCCACTGCCACATCAAAGTGCTCCCACACCTTGCTTGTCTGTCGCTTCTGGGGTGACACTGACGGCCAGCCAGCGCCTTCACTCTGCGGTGTCACCTCAGGAGCAAGGATTGTGGAGAGCGAGGCTCTGCTGCTGCCTGCTCTTCCTCTTGCTCCACATCAGAGTCCTCCTTCTCACTCTGAACCACGCTGACTTCCACAAGGTCTGGGAAAAGTTCAGTCAGCGGGTTCACAGGCTCACCCACCGAAGAAGGAGCAGGAGATAGTGCTCCTTCTTCACGGCCACTGCTGCTCCCAGCACCTGCCTCAGGTAGCTCAAAGAGTGCCCTGCAGGCACTACCTTGAGTTGCCTCTGCCTGCTTCTGTTGCCCCAGTTCAGGATGCCTCAGTTTAACTGGGAGTGTGGAAGAAGCCTGCCTGCTGCTGGTCGCAGCAGCAGCAGCACCGCACCCAGAGCGGCCTCTCCCAAGTGCTGCCTTAGCAGCAGCCCCCCCTTTGGGTATCACGTTTCATTATTTATTGTTAAAGTATGTGTGCTTTGCCAATACTTTGTATGCTATGTAGCAGCAGGCTACACAGCTCAGCAACACACACACTCACAAACAAGCACACACACACGGAGAGAGAGAGAGAGAGAGTATAGAAATATTTTTTTGTAATTTTTTTGGGTTTTTTTCAAAGAGAGAAAAAGATAAACAAACACACTCACTCCCAAGACAAACTACAGATATTTTTTAAGACAAACTGAACAGACAAACTAACAAACAATCAAACATGCAATAGAGAAAGGCAAGAGAGATAAAGAGAGAAAGAGAGCACAAAAAAAGCTGAAGAAGAAACCAGAAACTCCAAAACACCTCCAAATTCAAAATCTCACCACCAGCTCCAAACCAACACTCCAACCTCCAACTCAATCACCCCACAAAGAGCCAAAAGGGAGGGACTGAGAATATATACTGGGTGTGCCCTCCTCCAGCATTGCGATTGGAGGCTGAAGAAAGTCTTAACAGGATTGGGTGATTCATTCATGTAGTCTAAGTGCAATTGGTGGATCAAGCTGTCAAACCCACACACACACAGAGCCTCTCCCCCCCCCCCACTGGAAGTTAAAATAATAAAGTTTAAACCTTTCTTTGCCACTAAAGTATTGCACCAATTTCTCTGTAATTTTCAAAACATGAGGGGACATACATACTATCCCATGTGAGCGAGTTTCAACTTCCTACCTCTTAAAACAAAAAAGTTACAGCATATTCTTTTTCAAAGCCCAAAGTAAGCTGAAAACGTCATTAAAAAACATCCGATCCAATCCGATCCGGATCGGACCTCTTCGGATTGGATTGGATCGGAGGGTTGGTCGGATCGGATCTTCCTGATTTTGGGGCGGATCGGATTCGGATCGTGGATCCGATCCGATCCGATGCACACCCCTAGTGAAAAGGTATGTTTTCAGGAGGTGTTTAAAAGTTGTTATGTTTTCTGCCTCCCAAACCATATGAGGGAAGGTTTTCCAGAGGGTGGGTGCCACCACGAGAAGGCTCCGCCGAGGTTCTTCATGGTGACATTCCGTTCATTTCAAATGGCCAGTAAGACCTCCTCTGAAGATCATAACTGTTGTCTGAGTGCATATAAGGGAAGGCGGTCTGCTAGGTATGCTGGTCCCAAGTTGTTTAGGGCTTTGTAGGATAACAGCATAACCTTGTATGTGTCTCGCTAGCTAACAGGCAGCTACTTCAAAAGTGCTGTTTAATCTGACCGGTGGTAGTGGGCCATGCGATTTTGTTGATGATGTCAAGGATACCTGTGAACAAAATCACATGGTATGCCACAGCCAAATTAAGTGGTGATCAGGGCAAATGAGACAGAAAGGACAAAGAAGAATGAGAAAGGTCTAATACCAAGCAACAGCTAAGGACACAAATGCTCACAAAAAAGAGACGTTTAAAAAAAAAAGTTGAAAAATGGAAGGCAAACACAACAGTAGTTCTAGTTAGATCTAATTAATACCATATCTCTTTTCACCCTCTTTATACTATTGCAACCTCTTATTCCCATTCACCCCCCTTCTTAAATAGCCACTTTGCTATTTCCACTGAAAATGTTTCTTTTCAAAATAGCGAATGGTTCACCAGGAGTTGCCTTATTCATCTAGCATTATATGAAATACAACTGAAAGCATTTTCCACAACCTTCTTTCTCTTCGAGCTCTGTCAACAGCTGGGAGAAGTTTACATTTACAAAGCAGCATTTCCTGCCTCTCTTATATCTAGTTTTGCTTTCCCTTCTACTTTGGAAGGTTAACGGCTGCTCTTTTTCCGCCTCCTGTGCTTTAACTCCTTGTCTTCTCTCTACTGCCGTGTCTTTCCTCCTTTATTTCCTGCACCTATGATGTTTCAAAAATGCAGAAGCCCTCTCTCACTGATAATCCCCGCCATCAGCCTCCTACTGCTACTCCTTTACAAGTCCCTGTCATCTCGTCTTCACAAGTATCACAGAGCTTAGATAAGGTAAGCCTTTGCAATGCATATGTCTGCATAAACATTTGAGAAAGATATATTTCTGAACTGCTAGGCAATGTCTCTCCCCCCCCCCCTTTCTCCGTCGCCATCTCAGATTGAGGGAATCGCTCTGTTTTATTATCACTTTCAAGGTCACACGGCATACGGTGCAGATAATTGTAAGTGCCGTTTTTACACCTAACTCAATTACCGGCTTGAATCTGGAATGCTCAGCCGCTGGAGTCCCATACAAATGCTGGTGAAACTTGCCTCACAGACCAACAAATTAGCTTTCATTTGCCATAAGCCTTTGCTGCTAACACCTCTCCATTTTTCTGACATGGTATAATGGGTAATTCCTCAGCCACCACAAGTCAACATCGCTTTGCTTTAAGATGCTGGAGTTTCAGGGCCTTCGTCCTAGCTGGCCTCCGGCCCACTCAGGGCAGACAGTCATTGCAGCCTAAGCCTTACAAAATGGGACATTTGTCACGGCACCCGGGTCACTTAGAAATGCTATTAACACCTTTCTTCCCTTTTTAATCTCAGTTTGAGCGGGTTGCTGATACGTCAGAGTCATCAAACAGCGTCACTCTCAAAAGCTACACAATGCACTTTGAGGTAGTGATTAGTGTGGCTGCGGGTGGGGGCCAGCCCACCAAACAGTTGCATCTTCCTTGAGTGGCTTGCATGACCATCTTTTGCATGATGTTTCCTTTATTGCTGCACAGTTATTGGTGGCTAGAAGGCAGCTGGTTCTGAACATATTAGTTTTACGTCCTCCCATCCAGGTAGCTGAGTCTTGAACTGTGGCATGCGGGTGCAAATGAGGCCAACTGAATTTTCAGAAAACGGAAAATTCGGCACATGTGACAGGCTTCTGAGGAACTCAAGGTGGAGGTTAATTAAGTTACGAACAAAGCTGCATTGGGCTCAGTAGCACTATATCTGACGCCCCCCCCCCCGAGTAAAGTGATCACCAGAGGTTGCTCCTGCGCAGCATTGCCGTCCTCTCCAGAGCTTCCATCTCGTTTTTTCCATCCAGCTCACCCACATGCACAGATAAGAATGAACTTTCATCCCCTCCCGTTGTTCTCATTGCTGACTTTCCCGTGACCAGGCAATGTCCCCTGGTAAGAGCAGAGCCTGGCCTGGCCCCAGTCCCTTACCATGTGGCGTGAGGAATATAAGAGCCATCTAATCCAGCACTCTGATGACACAGTGGCCAATCAGCTGTAGACTGGGGACCTACAAGCAGGTCATGAGTGCAGCAGCACCCTCCCTCCCATGTTCCCCAGTAACTGGCTTATTGCCTCTGATACGAGAGGTAGCACATAGCCATAAGGACTAGTAGCCATTGATAGCCTTCTCCTCCCGGAATTTGTCTAGCCCTCTTTTAAAACCATCCCAATTGGTGGCCATCACTACAGCATGTTGTAGTAAATTCCAGAGTTTAACTATGCACTGTGTGAAGAAGTCCTCCCATTTCTCTGTCCTGAATCTCCCACCAATCAGCTTCATGGAATGACCCCAGTTCTAGTATTATGGGAGAGGGAGAAAAATATCTCCCTATCCACATTCACCACATCAATCCCCTTTCAGCACTCCCTTTCTTCTTTATTTCTAAAAGGTCCATGTGGCTGGTGGAGCTGCCTGGGCAGCTGGCACTACACTGAACCTCACTGCAACCATGTTTTAAAAAGAAGACAAGAAGTCCCTTACTGGTGTAGGACAGGAAACAGTTCAGGCTCTGCTCTCTGCTGGGAAAGGAAGTGGCTTGAGCCCAGGAAATCCACATGTTCACTTCAGTCACAGACAATTCACCCCTACATTCGCAAAGAATTTTGGCTGCTGTTATGTGTCAAGCCGGTGAGGGTGGGTTGTTGGAATTTGGGGTGCTTAATAAGCTCCCCCCCAGAACCCAGGGGCTGTTTTAGGGTTGTAGGTGGCTTGTCAAGCATTCCAACAAACCACCCTCACTGGGTTCATACGTAACAAGCTACAGCACCCCCCTCCCCCGCTGTGGCTTGAATATTCAAAATGGTGGCCATGGCAGCATGGAGAAGGCCTGCAGGGACATTTCCCCATGCCAACTTCTCATTATGAGCGAACCCACATTCTGACCCTCAACCTAACCTACCTCATAGCCTTGATGTGACAATAAAATGACAAGAAAAGGATGACGTACACCACCTTGGGTTCCTTGCAAGAGGAAAAAAAGTGGGATATAAATGAATTAATGAATGTGCTCTCTCTCTCTCTCTGTGTGTGTGTGTGTGTGCGCACATGCATGTCTTTATAGGGCAACTCGTTAGAAGTGGTATGTGAACAAAATATGAAAGCAGAGATCTGTCTTTCAATGTACAGATGCAGTTGTACTTATACTAGCAGAATCCTTAGACTTTACTGATCCATGAGTTAAAATAGAAGTCAGCAGACATTCATCAGTGAACCAATGGCCCTGCTCACCTTGCAGGCGTTGCAAAGTAAAAGGGTGTTGTTGGAAAGGAATGGCAATTATTCTGGTGACATGCATGTATCACATGCTTAACAGGAGATCACCTTGTGAAACTGCATTGCAGAAGGCTATAGTTCCCACAGGGAACAATAGCTGAAGAGAGTGCTAATGATCCTTACCATGTGTGTTTAATGGTATTCTGTTATTGCCCGTAAACTCTGCTATCAAGATGGGCTACTGCAGTATTGTGAAATTAACTTTCATCTGGTCATCAGCTAGGGATGGTTTACGATGAGGGAATCGTTTCTTAGTGGAAGTCACAGTTTGGGGGATACTGTGTTTAGTAAAAGCTTTTCCTAAGAGAACAATTTCTATGTTTCCATACTCCTAGGGATTGGCAGATACAAAAATTCCGGGACCAGTATCTCCAACGAGTATGCGTAGCAATCGAAGCACTTCTGTCCTTCAGGTACCAAGTCAAAGCCAGATACAGCGTACTTTTTCCCAAGGTTCACTACATCGAAGTGTCAGTCAGCTTATCGATGTCTACGACAAAAAATCCTTAATAGAAGATACCGTTTGGGATACCATTATTCATGGTCATGACAGTGGTTTGGTAAGTTCTTTTTTGGGGCAGACTGAGTGATCAGCATTACCTGTTAACATGCTGTAAGTGCAGAATCTTTGAAATGTCAATTACAGCATGTAACCCAGCAAGGAGAGAATACCAGTAGAAAATCCTTTGTGGGTGGATTAGTACTACCAGCATGAATTACCCTAGCTAGGCAATCTACCACTAGTGATCAAAAACCCTTCCCCTCCCAACACCCCACTCTCTTTTCCACTAGTTTACTTAGGCATACTTTACACAGGACACAGGGAAATCCTTTAGCCATGAAGGGTTTCCATGCAACCCCAATGACATTTAAATGCACTTACAACATAAACTGGTCCATCAGAAGTCAACAGTGGATGCTCCACATGGATGCACCACTGTTATACCAATATTACATGTGAATGGGCTAGCATACTTGGTGAACATATTTAAATGTGGCCAGGTGTCCATGGAAAGCTTACATAGGTATAGGCTTTCTCCATGGCCTGCCAATTATATAAAACAAACAGTAGATATTAACCATCTTACATTTTTTTAAAGTGCCATTTTTTATTTCTTGTTCTTGAATCACATTTTATGTAGTTAACATTTGAAAACCCTAATATCTTTGATAATTATATCAGGTATGATATATTCATCAGCATTAGAAAGACATGAATGAGTGATAAGTTCCTTCCTTTCGCTTCCTAACTAGAATGTAAAATTCTTCAAGAACAAAAAACATGTATTTAATAGTTGATGTTATGATGCAATTTAAAATCTGATACAGGTTCTTTACTGCTTTTATCCATCCCTTTTGTAAATTTCCACTTGTGCTATGATTAATAATTAGAAGTGTTATAACATGAAGCAAAACATAATTCATTTTTAAATCACTATTTCCAGTATGTGGATGACGAAGATCTTGTGAGTGCTATCAAGGGCTTCAGTACCGTCACCAAAGAACATACAACATTTACTGATACACATTTGTGAGTAGCTTCTCCACTGCTTCTACAGCATAGACAAAAGAATATGGAAGGCACTCTTTCAATCAAGCCATTCTGAACACATTTCCTTTCCTTTTTACAATCACTGTGATATAATGTGTCTACTGAAATATTAACGATTTCTTGGACAGTAGGTGCTTGAAAAGTTTTTTTTATAACAACACTGTCAGCATTACTTTAACATACTTGTAATAATGCATTTCTAAGGACTAAATTTTATTTATAACGGAAATATATATTAAAGGTTTTTTTATGTGGTTTTGACAAATATGCATACCTGAGCCAGAAATCTTTATTAAGCACCACTTAGGGAAATCATGACTGGATGAAATGATTAAAAGTCTGATGTTAAAGTTTTAACCAAAATGAATTAGTTTAAAATTTTTTTACAGTCCTTTGCTGTCCAGACTCACATTTAAATGTTCTATGAATATGATTAGGAAAGAGGACAATTTTACAATTATGAAGCAATACTGTTCTTCCTCAAAAATAATAATAAATGACAGAATTTAGTTTAACTTTCTTGAACCACAGAAGCTTGGAGCACAAACAATATTACTACAAAGCATGCTGGCATGCTATTATCCCAACAAACCCTTGTTACAGTTCTTATGCTGTAGTTAATTTCAGCCTATGGCTAAAGAAATATTTCAGGTAATTTATCAATAGTACTTAGCAGAACCTAGCAAATCTTAAATATTTGCATTTAAGGCAGGGTCAATCAGCCCTAACATTTTGCCTCTTAGGCTGAAATAGTAAAGCACACTTATGTGGGAAAGTTTTTAGGACTGAAGTGTTAGAACATCGTATCACTGCTTTGCTGGGCACAGGTTGAAGAGCTGTGTTGTCCAATTCTATGGGTAGCTATGCAAATACAGATGTCCATGTTTAGATGCAAAATGGGAAGTTGAGTACTTAGCATGAAGTTCCATTCCAATTTGATGCATAGAAAACATCCATCCAGGGTTAATGTCCCACCACCCAGGACAAGGTGAAGAAAAGACAGAGAAAACTGAAGGTAGAGAATAAAAGGTTGAGAGAATAATGAGGCCTGAGTAGAGAATTGGTTGAAGATAAATAAGACCTAGCTCTGTTCTAGATGAAGGCAAGGAGCAAACTGGCTGGGAGGAGCCATAGAGGCAAGGACCAAGGCAAAAAGCCTGGCCACATGTTTCTTGCCTGACCTGGCTGGTGGGAGGAATTAAGCCTGGAGGATGTTTCCCATGCATCGCATTGGAATGTTATTTTATCACTGTTACCAAAAACTCAGCCATTTCCACAAGCTGTAGGTATGTTAGGGTGACATCTCTAGCCATGGCACGTGTCAAGCGTATCAACATTTCAAGCCTCCAAGAGATCAATTTCAAGCCTCCAAGAGATCAATGATGTGCAATAAGAATTTGGCTTGGGAACTACAGTATTAGATTTCAACTGTAGTAACAAATCATTACGTGTGTTGCTGAAGATAAAGTCACTCCATAACTTTGGTCTGTCAGTAGGAAAAAGGGAAGCAAATTTGATCTCAAAGTGCACTTCAAACTAGAAAATTGCATAAGATGGGGAGCAGTAAGGTTTCTACAAGTATACTAGCTTGTAGGTGATTTATGGACTGCAGAATGTATTTAGGCCTAGATCCCCCTTTGCTGGATTTAATAGTATCCTTTTAATTTGGATTAGTAACAAAAATTGTCTACTTTGTGGAGCAAATACAAAGTCTTAACTGTTAGGATGTTACTTTAGATTTCAGTCATGTGTACCATTTTTTTTCTATAACACATAACTATAGCCATTACAATACTTAAGCTAAAATTGAATATATTGTGACTATATACAGAAATTTAGTATGTTGTCAGATTGTAGGATATTGCCTTGATTAATAAATGATGTTAACCTAATTTGTTTCATTGGGTGACTTTGACTCATCTTGACCCTTATATTATTTATTGCTGCTCTGTGTGGTTGTATGCTGGGTAGTACTGATTTGATCAGAAGAACATAAGGTGGACTTTCTAAACTGTTTCATCAAGCATGACAATTAGCATTGCTGGAACAAACATGGGAATGAAGCACTGGAGTTTATTACTCTAGGTTATTCTGCTGCAGAAGGTGGTGTCTTTTACTTTCCAGAAAGCTGTAGTCACCTACCGTAGCCCTCTGGAATTTGAAGCCATCTGCCCTCATCTAAATAAGATGTGCCAGTCCCAGTGTCTCCCTCCACTGAGAAAGCAGCCATTCACCCCTTCCAATGTTATTTACCATCTCTCCATTTTGAACTGAGCCAAATGTAATCAAGCAATAAGATAAATTACCAATATGTCACATGCTATGAAAATTGGATGATTTATCCTTCCATTAAGAAACCATAGCACCCATACAAAGCAGAGTTCATTAACTTCTTTCGAGATGTTTGGAGGTGTTAAATCCCCTATTAATTTATTCATTGTATAAACACATAATGGAAGTTTAACTTGCAGAGTGTAGATGGATAGCTTGGTTTTATTCTTCATTTCCCTTCCACAATGCATTATACAACATGTTGTACCCCAGTAGAAAATGACAAACAATTCCTAAAAGTTAACATGTTAACAAACTATGTGAAGTGCTAAAGACTATAAAACATATATCCTACACTGGACACAGTATGTTCACATGTGTACCCTTGTAAGCAATATAGGGCAGGGACCAATCTTTTTGCTTATTTTATATGTATATCAATGGCATTATATTAACAAAACTATGGCTGTCAAAATTATGAGCTGGGAAGACTCTAGTCCAAAGCTTACCTCAGTCATGCACTAACTAGATGGCCTGAGGCAAACCACTTTTGGTCCTCCCCTCCCCTTTCCCTGCACTATAGGAATGATCTACCTTAAAAGCACCCTCTTGTGAATACTAAATGTGCATGAAGTGCTTGGAACACTGGCTAAAATCCTTCCCTGCGTGGGCATGATGCCTTGGTACAAGAGGCTCAGTAGAATCTTGTCGCTCCCTATCCCACCTTATCACATCCAGTTGAGCATGTACAAGTTGGTGCCCTAGAGCTCTCTAGGAAATTAGGAATAGCAGGGATAATGTTACGGAATGTCTCATAACTGTAGGTTCAAGTTGCAAACTTGTAATCCATATGAAATCTGAAAAATGCAAGACAGTAATCTATACCTTTCTCTCAGATTACGTTATCAATTGCTAACATTCCCAAGGTGTGGCTAATCTTGCTAGTAATAAGCAGTGTGTGCCATCCTGAATAAAAAGAATACAAAAGTACTAAATTGCTTCATACTTTAATATTAAAGCCTAATATATGCCAAATAATGTATGATAGCACCTAAAACCAGTAATGAGACATTTAGAACTGCAGTGTGATTAAGTTAACAAATTGCACCACTTGATGTAGGCAGAGTTTATTAATACTAGTAAAAATATGGTGGCTCAACAGAAAAGGCAAACATAAGGTAAAGCAGCCATGCCGCCTTCTTTCCATTAATATTCCCAATACGGAACCACGTTGAAAGCGTGAAGTGAGAATTGACCAAAGACCAATAGATAGGCCACAGACATTAAATATTTAGCATGTGAGGAGCCAGGAGTGGGAGACAGTTACACACCATAGAAAATGGCAGTGCATGCCAGCCTGCATTAAAACAAGGCTTGAACTCAAAAGTCTGTACCCGAACTGGACTTCATATATTAATAGTTATACAAAGTCAACACTAATTTAAAGTACTTGTTCTGTTGGTTGTGCTGTGAAGTCAGACGATATTTGTGTTGGACGATATTCTCCCTACACTGCATTATTCCACTTCAAACACAGGTTCTGTTAGAAAGGCAGGCTTTCAGATGCGTAAATGTAAACATTTCATCCAGTTTAGCGTTAAAACTTTTGATATATATCTTGGATATAGATGTCCTGCGACACTTTTACAAGGTATAATCCTGGCAAGAAGAGTCACTTTTCTTATGTCGTGGAGAAACGGTTGTCTTTGTAGGTGATGGGGAAACTGTACCGAGTGCTTCAGAACCTCCTTCCACAATACCTGGCGAAGTCATCAGATGAGGGGCTTTCTTCCTTCCCAGGAATAATCCTCCTCCTCCTCCTCCTCCTCCTCCTCCTCCTCCTCCTCCTCCTCCTCCTTCAAACCCACATTTCTTTTTATTGTCTGCTTTGGCTTCATTTTCTTCCTCAGTTCCTCTTTTCTTCAACTCTGATAAATCTTCGGGCACCTTCTGGGTTTCAGTTCCACCATCTGCTGCTTTAGCAGCTCTTACCTCAAGTGCTGATGCTGAAGCCTTTTTGTCAGGTATGTTTTCACCTATCCTCTTTGCTTCTGTTTGTGCAGGACTCTGGTTGCCATTCTGAGGAACAGCTCTGTCCACCATAGTTTTGTTCAAATTAAAAGCTTGAATTTCTCTGTAACTGTGAAAACTTTCTGTCCGCCGTGCCCTGGCTAATAAAGGACTCTCTCTATAAGGACGTATAGAGCCATATGTAGCGGTTTCATGGATCGTTTCACGATGCTGCAGCTGGAGGCTGAAAACATTTAGAGTAACAATATTATTTATTTCATTTTTATACCACCCAATAGCCGAAGCTCTCTGGGTGGTTCACAACAATTAAAACCATAAAACACAAGACTATAAAATGCAATACAAACTTTTAAAACTACAACATAAAAATAAAAATTAATAATAAAACAGAGGTTAGCACCAATGCAAAAATGTAAAATGCAATACCAGATAGAAAACAAACTGAAAACTAAAATGCCTGGGAGCATAAAAAGGTCTTCGCCTGGTGCCAAAAATGAGCCCAATATAGGTGCCAGGTGAATGCTCTGGAAAGCTCATTCCACAACCAGGCTACCACAGCAGAAAGGGCCTCACTTCCTTTGGTGGGACTCTTGGACAACGACCATTGAAGCAAGTGTATATGGAAGGAGACAATCCTTCAGGTAGCTTGGCTCCCACCTAAGCTAGGGCTTTGAATGTTAGTACCAGCACTTTGAATCAGGCTTGGACATGGACTGGCAGCCAGCACAGATGGAAATGTACTGGCATAATATGACCACGTTGGCCAGTCCCTGTTAACAGTCTTGCTGCCCTGTTTTGTACCAGCTGAAGTTTCTAGGTTGTTTTCAATGCATTGCAGTAAACCAAACAAGAGATTATCAGAGCATGGGTAACTGTAGCTAGGCTTTCTCTGTCTAGATAAGGATATAATACATCAGCTGATAAAAAGTGCTTCATGCCACTGAGTCCACCTGGATCCAACAGCCCCCCGAACTACAAATCTGATCCTTTAGGGGTAGTGCAACCACCTCCAGAACAGGTTGAAATCACTTAGCCAGGCAGATGAGCCACTCATCTCCAACTTGTCTGGGTTGAGTCTCAGTTTATATCTCAGCACGTATCTCCAGATAACCTCCCCCAGCGGTTTCATGTAAATGTTGAACAGCAAGGGAGTAAAACAGAGCCTTGTGGCACCTCCTGGCATAATTGCCAAGGGACAGAGCAATAATCCCCCAGCACCACCTTCTGGAATTGGCCATCCAAGTAGGAGAAGAACCGCTACAGTTCAGTACCTCCAATTCCCAGCCAACATTATTATTAATTACACTTATATACCGCCCCATAGCTGAAGCTCTCTGGGCGGTTTACAAAAATTAAAAAGATTTGAGCATTAAAAAGACAATATACAAAATTTAAAACCATAAACATAAAACAGCTGCCATTAAAACACTTTAAAACATTTTAACTGATTAAGCCTGGCCACAATATCAATCAAAATCTCAACTTGAGCTGTTAAAATGCCTGGGAGAAAAGATGACCTGGCGCCGAAAAGATAACAGTGTTGGCGCCAGGTGGGCCTCATCGGAGAGATCATTCCATAATTGAGGGGCCACCACAGAGAAGGCCCTCTCCCTTGTTGCCGTCCTCCAAGCTTCCCTCGGAGTAGGCACCCGGAGGAGGACCTTTGATGTTGAGCGTGGTGTACGGGTAGGTTCGTGTCGGGAAAGACGTTCCATCAGGTATTGTGGTCCAAAACCGTGTAAGGCTTTATAGGTTAAAACCAGCACCTTGAATCGGGCTCGGAAACATACAGGCAGCCAATGCAAGCGGGCCAAAATTGGTCTTATATGTTCGAACCTTCTGGTCCCTGTTACCAATCTGGCCGCTGCATTCTGCACAAGCTGCAGCTTCCGAACCGTCTTCAAAGGCAGCCCCACGTAGAGCTCATTGCAGTAATCTAACTTGGAGGTTACCAGAGCATAGACAACTGAAGCCAGGTTATCCCTGTCCAGATAGGGGCGTAGCTGGGCCACCAGCCGAAGTTGGTAGAAGGCACTCCGTGCCACCGAGGCTACCTGAGCCTCAAGTGACAGAGATGGTTCTAGGAGAACCCCCAAGCTACGAACCTGCTCCTTCAGGGGGAGTGCAACCCCATCCAGAACAGGTTGAACACCCTCCATCCGGTCAGAGGAAACCCCCACTAACAGCATCTCAGTCTTGTCTGGATTAAGTTTCAGTTTATTAGCTCTCATCCAGTCCATTGTCGCAGCCAAGCACTGGTTCAACACATCCACAGCCTCACCTGATGAAGATGAAAAGGAGAAGTAGAGTTGAGTGTCATCAGCGTACTGATGACAACGCACTCCAAAACTCCGGATGACTGCACTCAACGGTTTCATGTAGATGTTGAACAGCATGGGAGACAAAACTGACCCCTGCGGAACCCCATACTGGAGAATCCACGGGGCCGAGCAATGTCTCCCAAGCACCACCTTCTGGAGCTGACCTGTCAAGTAGGAGCAGAACCACTGCAATGCAGTGCCTCCCACTCCCAACTCAGCCAGTCGTGCCAGAAGGATACCATGGTCGATGGTATCAAAAGCCGTTGAGAGATCAAGGAGAATCAACAGAGTCACACTCCCCATTCTTCTCCCGACATAGGTCATCATACAGGGCCAATTCTGAAGGATACCATGGTGGATGGTATTGAAAAGCACTGAGAGGTCCAAGATAATCAACAGGGCCACACACACCCATCCCTCTCCCACAGGGCACCCAAGGCAGTTTCTGTTCCAAAACCAGATTTGAAGCCTGAATGAAATGGATCTCAATATTCCATTTCATTCAAGAGTTGACCGGCAACCACCCACTCAAGCACCTGGCTCCGGAAGGGATATTAACAACCACCCTATAGGTGTTAACATCTTCAGGGTCCAGATTAGGCATTTTCAGGGGTGGCCAAATAACTGCCTCCTTTGAAGTTACAGAGAATGGGGGAAATATTACCCCCATGGCCTCATTATTTCCAGACATTTTACATCACTTGTCTTCCTATAAAAGTGTTCTTATTATATATTTTTTAAAAATCATTCTGGGGGAGTAAAGGATGGGTAACAATATATAAATACTTTGTCTTAAATAAGAAAATATTTCATATTCAATTTTTCCAAAAACAAAAACACAGTCCTCGGAAAAAAGGTTTTCCCCAAATTTTTCTGATTTTTTCCTGGGCCTTCACATCTCTAATACCAAGGGTTGCCTGGGCCCGTGACCACACTTATGGGACACCCTCATTCCTCCCTAGGCTATCCACCAAACTTCCAAGGCATATGTTAAAAAGTCTGTTTAAAATGTAATTATGGCCACCACAACGGCACAATCTTAAAAACCCACCCACCAAGCACATCAGGTGTGCATTTATAAACAGAAGCCAAGTCCTTATCTTGGCTATTATCCCCCAAACACAGTTCACACCAGAACTTGGACTGAAAGAGAACACCCCACGAACCTCGAGAACTCCTTGCATTCACCAAGGAGAACCCACAACCAACAGCCCAAATAAAACATTCAGGCTACAGAGTATGTGCCTTCAGTGAAGTTGGCAGAGGGCCAGCTCCTTGGAAGCAGAGAATCAGATGTAGTCAATCTCAGTCCCTTTAGAGTACCACTCTGTCTTGTGTTCTGCCTCTCACTGGCTTCCTGCCTTGGCCCTTCGGCTCGCACCAACAGCGCTGTTCACTGTTCATTAGAGAACAGCACCGTCGAACTGAAAAGATGTCACAAACTAGAAACTTGGTTCATTTCCTTTTGAGCAAAAAGAATAAAACACTAGGAATTGTTTGTGATATTATGAGATGGTGAAGTGTATTACAGATCTATTTTACACAGGCACACAAACACACTTATTCATATTTAACGGGAAAAGGGATCTTATCTTTCTGGAAGGTACCTAGTCTGCACCTTTTACAAAATACTAGGCCTGCAACTTTTCTTCTGTTGGCTGTAATGAAGATAACGTGCAATTCTAACAGGGAACCACCACATTTAAAAATGAAGAATCACAAACTAAAAGAATGAAAAATTGAGCCTACATTTCACCAGCCACTATACACATGGCACAAAGTCATTCCTACCAAGGACTTACCTAGAGCTTGATTCACGCAGGCGACTTTGCTGTACCACTGAAGTGGCTGGACTGATATTGGGAGTTGCACAACGAGATGTGCTCAAGTCACACTGATCCAAAAGCTTAAGCAGTTCTTCTTCAGTAGGACCACCCACATCTTTGAGAGAGAAATACAGATCAGAGGCCATAACGGAAAGGGAGAGAGAGAGACTCTTGAGCATAACAGCCATACTTGGCCCAGCATATTTAAGGACATTTAAGTAGAAGTCAATCATTTGGCAGCATGCTATTTCCAGCTATCAACCCTAGCCTTCTTCAACTTGTAGTTCAGGGACACTTAAAGCCAGGGGTTGACAGATAGGTGGATTTACCTATACATCTTTGGAAGATTTGCCATAGATCATCAAGAATTTCTCACTCCCAATTGTTTAACAGTAGCAGCAGCAAAAGTACTCCTTACCATCCTAAATCAAGGGTGAGAAACTTGTGCTCCTCTAGATGTTGTGGCCCACACCACCGATGATTCCTCACCATTGGTTGTACTGGCTACAGCTGATGGGGAGTTGTAGGCCAACATGTCTGGAGGGTCACAAGTTGTCCACCCCTGCCTTAAATTAAACTACTGAAACAAAGTAAGCTTAGATTAACCAGGAGTGAATTTCTATGTGGAAGGACTGTAAGCTCTGTTCAGTTCTGGTAGACAAAGCAAATTCCTGGCTCAGAATTCTTTTAATTCTATAAAAAATAACGTAGGGTGCACAAGCTTGAATTTTGTTCACTCTGGCTTTAAGCAACAGGTGAAAACTGGAATGAAAATATAGGAGAAAGACAACATCCTACAGAATAAAAGGCAATGGAATTTGACTTCTCTCAATTATGGAAAAAATAGGTTAATCTCAGTCCTATGAGAAGTCTGACTATATCAAGACAGGTACCTTTTTCTTCACTTTTATTAACCATATCCATTGCCGTGGTCAGGTCCCACATCTGAATACTGCCATTCACATGTCCTGTGAAGAGGTAGCGTCGTGGCCTTGAGCCCATTCTACTGGATCCCTCACATTCTCGTACAGTGAAGGATGAAATTGTAGTACAGTCAACTGCCTGAATTTCACATATCCTAAATGAGAATGAGCACAATTGCACATAGTCACAAATTTGGAAAATAAATGGGTTCCACATACTGGCTCAGTTCAGACAACACATTAGTCGAGGCAGTGTGAAAACTCCACTCAACGGTTGAGTTTTAGGAGGTACTCCCCACACAACATGCTCTAACTCCACCACCGTGTGACTGTGGGCTACTGTGGAGTTGAGTAAAATCCACTGCAATGTTTGATTGTCAGTTCCTCCGTCCTCTCTCCTCCCCCGGTCCGTCTGATGGTATCCCATCAGCCATTGCTGTGAAAAAACAATCCCAGCGGCTCTCCTAGAGCAGCACTCTCTCTTTTTGCTGCTCTTGCCAGGAAATTCTGTAGCTAGTGGGAAATGTCAACTCAACACAGTGGAAAATTCCACAGAGCCCGCCACACAATGGTTGTGCAGGAACTCTCCTCTGCACAGTGCGGATATTCTACGTGGAATGTTTTTTTTAAAAAAAACTCCACTGTTGCGTGGAGTTTTTCGGCCAGACAACACATTTCTCAATGGTGGTGTGTTGTCTGAACTGAACCATTTACTTTCATCTTCATGTAAATGGAATTTCATCTTCAGGTAAAAGGTTACAAATTACTACTAAAACAGAAATTGTAATAGTAATTTGCAGCCTTTCACCTAAAGATTTAAAAAAATCAAGAAAATGTGACACAGTCCTTTAAAACCCATTTCTTTGGAAATTTTATTAAAATTAATAAACTCAAGTTATGGCACATTTCTTACTACAATACGCGACAGATGCTAGATTCTGTAAGAGTTTTTGTTTTCAGTTATTCAAACAGATAAAAGTTGCAGGTTTTGGTAATACAAGCTAAGAACCAATGAGGTAGCCCTGTGACAATTATGGAAGGGGAATGAGCCAAAGAAGATTCATGGAGCTCCTTCTATCTCAGCCAGCAACTGCCAATGATGTGTATGTAGGGCTAGGTAATGATGTGTATGCTCACCCATCCCAAAAAGATTTAAGCAAGAAAAGAAAAAGTCAAAAGTCTTGCAGTGCCTTGTTATTGGTATTGCTGCTTCTGCAACACCATAAACTTCTCATCTTGTAGCTTAGGCTATGTCAACATGACTACAATTCTTCCTCTAGCTACTGTGAGAAGCTTCTTTCTGAATTATTTGTTCTACAAAATTTCCCAACCACTCCAATCATGTAGACTTGTGTGACTAGGTCCTGGACTACTACTGCTTAGTAACGGAGATCCATCTCCTTTTAGTGCAGAGTTGATTGTCCCACAGCAGTTTGGGAAGAAATGCATGAGGATGTACAACATCTGAATGCACCCACAAATTACTGCCATGGGAACGAATAACCAACACAATTATTTCGAGGCCAGAATTGAGTATACATGAATGCAGGTTTAATTAACATGTAGAAGGCATAGGTTGATTAGACTACGCTTGTAGTAATCAAAGAGAAGGAGGAGAACAGTAAAAGGTCAAAGTTGAACAAGCTTTAAGTTATTACATTAAGGTTTACCCTAATACAGCACCAATTTTAATAAACATGTGGCAGTATCTTCTTGTGCATGCACAGAACATTAAATCATGGTGATTTATAACATTTATTGGGATGATAATTTGGCCTCCAACCATATTAAAGGCGTCTAATGTTATTTGCTTAAAAACAAACAAGCTGTCAAAGGGATAATCTAGGTGCTTGGAAAATATACTCTTGATTAATTTCTCTAACAGTTGCTTATGATTGTATGTAATGAACGTTGATGCAAAGAAGATTGATTCTCTTAAAGAGTTTTGTTCATTATAAGATTAAGCAATAAGAAAGGATAGGCCGTGTGTTATAAACCCAGTGTGCTGGTGAAATGCTATTAGCAGCCATGGTTGTACTAGCAGTTTCAATTTTAGAACAGTGCTATTTTCTTTAACTAGCACCCAGGGCTTTCAAAAACCCTTTAGCTGCTGTTTCCACACCTTTGGATTTCATTTACTTTTAAACGGCCAGGCAACATATCATATTTTTAAATGAAAGGTAGCAATACACACTAGCATATGGGAGGAACAGAAGAGAGCTCTAAAATAAGGTATATAATTAAATGCCCATTAAAAAAGTGAAAGTAAAAAGCAATCCTGCCTGTAGGTAAACTATGGTTGTAAAATACATATTTTACTCTTACGAGATAAACCAAGACCCAAATTGATGCTTTGTCCTTCTATACCCTTGTATCCATTCTCAACTACTTAAAACGTTTCATTCTCTGAAACATCCTATGGTAGTGTAAATCCAGTCTAGAGACAGGTAAAACATTTGTATAGGTTACACAGAATCACAGCCCTGTGCTCTGAAAAGTAGGATACCATGACCTTCAACTCCATTTTTTTCTTTCATTGCGAAGAAACTAATGAATGGATGAAGGACAGACACAGAATGAAGACGACATTTAGGAATGAACAGCCTTGAGTCTTAATGCTAGTGACACAATATTAAAACAGACACAAACTTGCTTTTACACGTAGGGCCTGTTCAGACGACACTTCAGCGAAACTGTGGTTCTCCTGGGTTACCATTAACCACAAGCCATGCTGTTGCGCACAACACTTTAAGCCCCAGATAGAGCCGCTAACCCTGCTGCAGACAGTGAGACTGTGGTTACTGAGTGAGCAGAGTTTAGCAAAATGCATCGCACAAGACACCTTAAACCCTGTTGTTTAACCAAAAGGTGTCTTCTGAACAGTCTTGATCTTATGCAGAAAAGTACTGCATACATTTTTAGGAGCAGAAATTTAGGGCAGAAATTGTATCCAGTACATAATTGACACACAGCATTTAGGAGCTTCCTTAGGAAACTTGTGAAAGCAACTGTTCTATGGTGATACCCACTTACACATGATGTACATCACTCCAGGACACCTTTGCACAATTCTATGTTGTCCATGGGTCTTGAGTACAACTATTCTTCAAGCCTCTTTTTTCCTTCTAGTAAACTGTACACTTGAAAAAAATGTGCACGTGTGTATATACCATAGTCTGTCCATTAAGTGAAAAGAGATAATGAAAGGCAAATTTGGGGGGAGGGGGGACACACTTAAGTAGAAAAAATGAACACAGTGTACAAGCTTATTTACTGCACTTCTGTGGGACAACGATCAGATGAAATTAGTACTAAGCACAATCACTAGCCTGATGGAAGAGGAAAAACCACATGAGAAGTCTCACATAGGAACCTTTCTAAATTCCCACATTTTATCTGGCGAAATGGAATCCATGTTAATATAGAGATTTTGTTTATCATACTTTGCTTCGAGGATGCTGAATCTGGTCTCTAGCCAAATCAATAGTGCCAGTCCAAAGTGTTGTAAGATTGATAATCTAACACAAATTTTGGGGGCACAGCTGAACCTGGAGACTAGGGAATCTAGTGCTTTGTGGTTGAGATGTTATCATCATTGTAGATAATCTTCTAGTTTAAAAATCCACCAACCACCCCCACCCTTATTATTAAGCTGCAAATTTGCAATAAGCTTTAAGCTTCCCCTTTAATGTCTAGCTGCACTATAATTCCGTTGCTTACCTTTTTCCAGTAGAAGAAAGCCTCACAAAGAGTTTGTTAGTGATGGGAACAACTTTTTGGATAAACACCTGCTGATCATCTCGCTCACCAAATGGCCCTGTAATTGGAAAGCATGTGTTCTCATTGCCACAATTCAACGCTCTAATATTCTTCAAATTCTATTCACACATTTCTAATTTTTCCTGTTGACATCTTTAAAAACCTGCCCGAGATCTTTAAGAATACACCTGTCACTACCTGGTCTGCCTCAATTCCCTTACCACTTGTTTGTCCTACCTGCCTCCCCCTCCCCCCTCTCCTCCTCCTCCTCCTCCTCCTCCTCCTCTTCTTCTTCTTCTTCTTCTCCTTCCTTGGCTTCACTTCAATCCTTTCCCCCTTAAGGCATATTTACAAAATCATTATTCGACATTTTAGTAATTGAGTACTACGCTCACTATTGTTACTAGTCACTACTTGAGATTACCAACAAAAAGCCTTGTGGCATCTTGAAGCCTAAGAAATGTATTCTGGCATAAGCTTTCATGTCCAGTAAAAATTGTTAGCCTTTAAAGTTCCACCAGACCCTAACATAGTTTGTACATAACGCTTATTTAATCCATGGTTAACTGATAATTTGTTGCCCTACCCAGTGTTTGTCTGAAAATGATCAAACAAACTCTGGGTTGGTGGTTTCCCTCCTCCTTTGCCCACTCCCTCCCTGTATCCCAAGGGCATTTGTGGCACTATAGTTCTGACACGAAAAGTAGTCAGGTGTTTTTTTAAAAAACCACTCGCTCCCTCGCCTCTGTATCCTGGGCAAAACATCCCATGATTCTGGGTTCACATGCAACCTCAACCCATAATTTACAACCCAACAACACACCATGGATCCAGTTTCTGAAGTGTTCCATGATTATCAAACCATGAGGAGGTGGGGGAAAAGGAACTGGTAATGATTCCCCACACCCCCATTTTTATCATCTTAATTTTAATTTTTACTCCAGATTACATGGAACAGTTAAAAAAAATGTAGAGTGGAGTCAGTTCTCCCAACTGCATGTAGTGGGCAAAAGAGCACTTTAACTGGTTAAGGGTATGAACAGTTAAGAGACTCATAGAAGAATCCTTTGGCAAATATCATGTCACCTAGCTTAAGGTAGCTGCTTCTTCCAATGGTCCAACACAAAGTAACTTTGGGTCTTTTGCCATATTCCTCCTCTTTCGGGCACTGTAAGATAGGGATGTCCATTACTAGGAAAACTGGTTCTTTTTTAGCTCGCCGGAGTTCTGTGGTATGGATGACTCGATCTGCATCTGCAGGCAGACCTGTGGCCTCCAGGAACATTTTTGAGCATTTTTTGTTTGTGAAGTTTCTGCCATTTGCAGAAATTATGCAAAATTGGCATATTATTCACAAATTGCGCAGAGATTTGCAAAAGTTGCCTGGGAATTTGCAGAAATTGCAGAACCTTAAAAAACAATGCAGAATTCTCGAAAAATCCATAAACTGCCCCGACTCAATGGAGTTGGACACTGTAGCCGGGGGGGGGGGGGGGGTTGAGCCTAAGAAAACCTGTCAAGCTCCATCCCCCCCCCCCCCCCCCAAACAGATTCCTCTGACATCCCTACAGTGAGATAGGAATGCCCAATTAAAGAATGGAATAGCCACCTCGCAGTTTCACTTGAAATGTTTCAATTACCTATATCATTTCCAGAAGAGTAACTGCCATGACTTTCAGTCTCCTCCAAGGACAAAATTTTAAATGATGCCAAAGGAGTGGATCCTGGCTGTGTTGAAATCATTCCTCGGAAACGTGTTACTGTCCATGTCCGAACATGATTGTTATCTGCACAAACTAGAAATAACATAAGAGAATGCTTACAAAAGATACAGTATTTATGATCCTGAACTATTCGAAACCCAAACCTCAAATGTTTTTGAATAGTGGTGCTAAATCTTCATTCCTATAGCCATTCTTCCTAGAGCTACTTTGGAAAGGTGGTTAAACGCAAACCCGTTATAAATGTTTGAACTGGGAATGATCTATGGGTCCCATGGCTATATTCTGAGAGACTTAAGCAAACTCTAGTTTATTAAAATCTGAGAAAATCAAACAAAAAATATGATCACACCATCCCGGAACAATCTGTTTTTATAGTTGTGGGCTCTTTTAATTAGTGGTGTGCACTGACAAGATTTAGTTCAGACTTCGATTTGGAAAAATGCCCAATTGGCCTCAGACCAATTTGGATGCCATTTGGATCTCAATTCAGAAATGTGAAGCTTTGTGCCTCCCACTGTCTATCACTGGGAATCAGCAAATGACAAACTTATTGCTGTTTGGCAGAACTGAATGAAATTTGCAGAAGTTTTAAAAAAGCAAACTGCTGATAACGGTTTTATTTCTTGGAAGAACTGTATGAAATTTTCAAGTACAGTTGCCCCTTCTAAGGAGAACACGTCTTTCATGTTTCAAATGAATAAGAGAAGGGTGGTTTGTGCAAGATCAGCCTTTACAGGTTTTTTTTTTTTTTTTAAAAAAAGGCCATACTGGAGTCAAAATGAATTGTATAGTAGACACTTAATGTGATCAGAAACAAAACAAGATATAGGAAAAAATGCACTGGGCTGAATCCAACTTTGAATCCCTTTTCCTCCTTGCCCCTGCACAACCCCAAAATATGTGCCACAGAGTCCCACAATCCTCCGGAGCACATCTGGGGCTGCATGAGGGCTGAAGGGGGAATTCAATCTGCTAACACTATCCATTCCGCTGGTGGAAGGACACCAATAGATACAACCCATTAAATGCTGATATGGACCCCCAGATGGAGCTACAATGTATCACTATGTGCCACATATTGGACATTTATTCTTTGTTTCTCTCTCTGTGTGTGTATATGTATACACTCTCCCTCTCTTGCTCTCCACCACATACTCCCCATTCCAGAAAGCAATACTGTCACCAAAGGATGGGCTGCCCAATACTTGCCAATTCTCCATCTAATGCTGACATTTGTGCTTGAACCTTACCCTGCTATACCACCAGCATCTTTACTTTCTTCTACTGGTTGCCTTTCAGTCTCACTAGGCCTCTGTAACAGAAATTTAGCTTGACCAGAATGTACATGTGGGACACTAACTTTTATCCACTATGTACTTCACTTTTTCTTTTTAGCTTTAGAAATGTGAACAAAAGAATATATCACAAATTGGAAAAGCCAGGAAATCACATTTATTTCCATAAGACTACCTGATACTAGATGTTTCTCAGACAACATGATCTTTGTAACAGGGCTTCGGTGAACTGTGAAAGTCTGAAAGAGTTGAGGGCCTGAGCCAACAGTTTCTGGGTGTTGTACAATCACACGCACTGCTCCAGAACTTGTGCCATATGCAATCTCAATCCAATTACCACTTACACCTGCACAACAACAAAACACATACATGCTTTAGTACACCATACCTGCTTCCAAGATGGGGTAGGGGTTCCGACATACTCAGGAATTCTGTATAACAGATGAGATGTTTGTACACAACGTTTATATTCTTTAGAAATGTGCTTGGATTTTGTTAATATTTGCATGCTAAGATTTTGGCTTTTACTATTCTGCGTGTTTCAGCCTCAGACATCATTGAGGTTGGCAAGCAAAGTTGGCAGGGCATGAACTGAAAATGAAAAACTAACAAAATGTGTGGAATTGTGCAGCAAATTCCTTCTTGGAGAAAATGGTAGGATATTCCTATACCGTATTCCAGAACATATCACCTCAAGTTCTAGGGCAGTTTAACAAATTATACAACAATAAACATGGATTGGTTTCCAGTGTAAACTCTAAAAGGATAGGGAGCCAATCCTGGCTTTCTGATGCATGTACTGTTTGACATACATATTTTTAAGAACATACTTGTCACATTGACATTTGTCTATTGAAAATGCAAAGTAATCTTTAGGCAAATTCCACCACCTACACCCACATTATGCATCTTTTAAAAACTTGTGAACATGGATATAACTGCATGTCATGTAGAAGATTGTGATTTTTATTTTGAACAACAGCTTACTTAGTTTCAATAACCAAAGTGGACAAACTCTCCCTTTCCCTCTGAATCCTGGCTGCAATCAAACATCACAACAAGCAAGAATTCGCTGCTCAATTGCTCTCTGCTTGGATTCTCCTGTCAGTGGGAGTGGCTAAACAAGCCAGGAACTCTCTGTCTGTGGCTGTTTAGTGTGACATCTAAACCGGGTTCTCTGCCTTCTTCTCTCCTATCAAGCCAGAGTCAAAAGGCAGCATTGTACTTAGCTTATAACTCTGGCTTGTTAAGATAGCAATGAAGCGAAAGGTCGCAGTTTGGATGTCATGCTAAACAAACCACAGACAGAGACCCAACCTATTTTAGCTATTCCTGCTGGTGGTGGGGAGCCAAGAGGGAACTTTGAGCAAGAAGCAATGCTAGCATTGTCAAAGATAGGAGCCAATAAGGCATTCTGTCAATCAGAAACACAGTATACAAGTTCTATGAGTGGTGTTGCCAGTCAGTGGCACAGCCTGGAAAACGGCAGATGTGACATAGAAACCGTTAAATAAATAAATTAATATGTATAATGTGTCAGCATATTGTCTGTGTGCAGGAAATATGAGTATTTCTTACCCGCCTCTCCAGACCTGATAACCCACAACTTGTTGTAGTTGTTCAACCCCAGATGGGTTGGCAGTTGACTGAAACTGGCAGAACCAACCCATCATGGGTTACAGCAATTGGGTACAGAGCTGATCAGCAAGAGCAGCAAACCCCACTGCCACCTTCCCAATTGCGTGCGAACCCACCCGTGCCACCTCCAGTTTCCCCCGCCACTGACTGCGCCTCCAACAATGCCAATATGGCACTTTGGAGAGGCTGTCACTTGTTCGCCAACCCCAGAAATTTGTGCAAATGGGACCGTAATTATTATTTTTTTATTGGTCCTTTGGAGGCGTGCAAATGCGCACTTATGGCTGTTCATTATGTATGGCTATCCAAGATGTATAGCCTTTCCTATCAATGCCCTGGTATGTTTCAGCTGTCAAACGGAACCAAGTGTACTATGAGACAAATAATGAAATTGGCAAGGTGAGACTGCATATAGGCTAATTTGCGCATACTGAAAGTGACAGGTCAGAAAACTAAGTGTATCAAATAGAGGGTAGTGACATGATCTGCCACTTAGCAAGGTGACTCTAGGGCTTTAAGATTTGAATTAACACTTGTCAGTGTCATGCTTCTATTCAACACTTTCCCAATTTTCCAGCTGCTCCAGAGAAAGGTGTTCTAGATGCCACCCCTTTTTGCGGTTCCCTTTCACAATAACTGCACCTCTGAAAGACATCCCTTCCAATTGTGCCATTTGCACAAATTCCTGGGGCCATTGTTTTTAATTATCATGGCCCCATTTGTGCAAATTTCTGGGGATGAAAAAAAAAAAGCCCAAGGAATTAAAGAGGGTTGCAATTGGAGCAGGGAGGGGAAAGAGACAGGCAGACAGGATGGTTACTGCTGCAAAGGACACTGGGATACCAGCTAGAAGGATGGGGAGAACAACCCACGATGATCCCGATCACCTATCGGGCGCAGCATAGGTTGCTCTGAAAATAACCCACACTGCTTAGTTTATTCGCAGGGTGAGTTGTTGTTGTGTCGCGTGAAGACACCCTTAGTTTTTCAAAAGAGACCTTTAAATTTCTTTTTTAAATCACTTAACGTAAAATTCATAATCCGCTTCTGCTTCTAGAACAGATCATTCTGTGAATCCATTGCTATAGACAACAGGTTCAATTGGAAAGGTGATAAAACTGTTGCCACATAGTACCAAACAGAATTCCCTAGTGATTTTAGAGGTCATTAAGAGATGGTACAAACTTGTTTTGGGTGTGAGGTAAACACTAAGGGCTGTTATGGCATCATTGGATGGATCATGGTAAAGTTCTGTCACCAGAAGATCATTATCCTTCATTCGTAATGGAAATTTTTGCATATCTGCAAAACAAAAGATAGAAAAAAATATTTTAAAGTGTTCAGATCATTAGGATGATTCTACGAAATTCCCAAAATAACTAGGATTATTTATATTAGGGATAGAAAAAATAGACCACAAGTTAAGGAAAAACACTGAAGTGTAATGTGTTCTTAATCCTATTGGGTGAAGTGGGGTGTTTTCTTGGTCTTACCAATGTAATATATGGATCCATTGTTGCAACCCAGCAGTAAGAATGATCCAGCAGTATCGTAACTAGTGATGGGAACAACATCTTGAACCTAAGATAAATAATTTAAATAAATAGATAATTTAAAATGTCATTTGTTCATATTCAAGGCATTTTAATTTCAGCAGAACTAATCTAGTCATAACCTATATAGTCTGACAAAATATTTACATTTCTCCTAATTTAAGTGAAGATATTTTTTATCAGAGTTAAATTGGAGCAATTTAAAAACTATTCAAAAGTTACATTTTACAATGCAACTTTCCCACAATTTTATGGAATATATGAAAGGACAACAGCATGAAAGCAGTTCATTCTCTAGCAATTTCCAAAATGTGGTAACTCAATCTTACTACAGGCCATTGGAAACCATGAAAACTGAGAAAAAAATAACATTTTGGCAATTCTTCCACTATTTCTAAATGCTGTACATTTCCGGGGAAGAGCACATACGCTCTTAACCTACTATACGGAACATTTATAAACATATCTAAAGAAAGTAGCAGTATTATGGAGTAAAATTCCATAATACTGAAGCACAGCAAATTCACTATAAAGAATATAGTGACATAAAAGTATAAAAATATGTTTCAAAAGAAGTCAACATGCATAGCCTCACAGATCATTTTATGATCTGGTAGCAGGCAACTGGTTTTTCAATGATTTCTTTAAAAAAAAAAAAAAACTTGTGAAAAGTTTCAAAGGTTTGATTCCGCCCTCCAATAACAAGGCAGACACAAGCGGTATTTACTAACAGCAAAATCTTTCAACGTTCGCTATTTCTATGCACAAGAGCTTGTGTGATTATTGTCATTATTTCGAATTGTCATGAATAAATAAAACTGACTTAGTATGTGATATTTTTTTACTACTAAAAACACAGCTTCTAGTACATGGCCCTGCCCTTTGGTAAGCATAACCAGCGGCCAGCCAGCCTGAATCACTCCTCCCACTCCAGCAGATGCTCACTTTTGTGCAGCCATCTGCTGAAGATTTCTCCCTCCCCCCACAAACTTCATCCAGTCCCCAAAACAAATCCACCCCACTCCAGTTGGATGGGTGAGTAGAAGAGGAGGAGCCACCTCTTGTCTCTCTTCTGCTTGGACGCAGCACAATTATACCACCAGGCAGTAATTTTAGCTGAGCAAATGTGAAGCAATGCTTCCTTGGAAGCACTGGGTGGAGTTGTGCACTTTTATACAGTGGGTGCCTGTAGAGAGACAACTGGCAAAGGCTTGTACAGAACAGATGCCAGAAAAGGAGATGAGGGAAGGAAATTAGGGTGGGTGGGTGGATGCATGACTGCAGTGAGCAGTAACCCAGGCAGGGCATTCAAGGAGGGCACGTAGCGGGCCCAGTGAGGGATGTGACCTGGGGAAGAGTTTTCCAGTGTGGACTCTGAGGCCTGGCTGTTCACATTTAGACTGTGATCCGGAGATTTTCAATCCCTCTTCCGACAAAAAATACATATTTTCCTTACTTGGGTTTTTCTCTTTATATCTTTCCATGCTTTCACTCATGCAGTTAACAATTGCATGGAGACAAACCCCACAACAGTTATCCATGTACTGTGAGGTAGAACATTTCAGTAAAAGGCAGCCTTGCTGTATGCATATACGTTTTTTCTGCAACTGGAAATCTTGCACAATCAAGGTTCCCAATCATGGGGAGAGCCTAATAGGCATACGGCATGCCTCCTTTATAGACATTACCATCAACATGAAAATAGAGGGAGTTGTAACAGCAGGTGGGACCCCACACACACCCTTCACATGACTTATCACATGAGGGCAACAGCTTTTCAGTGTCAATTTCAAATCAAGTCCATGCATTTCAAAAAACAGGGGTGGGGACTAGTTACCCTCAAAATGTTGTTCACTTTCAACTCCCAGCAACTCTCATAAGCATGGCCAGTAGTCAGGTATGGTGGGAATCGGAGTCCAACAACATCTGGAGAGCCACGGATTCCCCATGCCAGTCAGAAAGCAATTCCTAATTCTCGCCAGGCATTTGATGTGTTTACACAGACATAATATACCAAAAAACCAAAAACCAAGACTTGAACATTTTCTATAAACACGACCACTTAGTGGTCAGCTCTCCAAATGTCTAGGCTGAATAATATACACGCACCATTTCAATGTTACTGAGTTTCAATGCCAGATTATCCACTGCCTGCAACAGTATCGCTGCACCATGTATGTTATCAGAATTTTGCCTGAAGAATGAGCAATCAAGAAAGCCACCTCAGCTAGACTGCCCAAATCTTACAGAGAATGCCAGAAACTATTACAAGCTGGGGAAGAGTCATAATATCCTTAGGTGGAATTATATAAACAGTACAAGGATCTCACTTGGCTATAGAACAACACAGTTTGCATGGTAGCCTTTCAAAGGAAGTGGTAATTTTTAGCATTTAGACAACTGAGAAAGTTTAGGATAGCTCCAATTTTACCAGAGATCAACCACTTCTCTCTATTATGGAGGCACATTCAATTTCTCTCGCATGTCTCCAACTTGCCAGGTAGCTGTTACAAATAACGGATGGCAAGCCAGGATAGGGTGTGTTTGCAGAGCCAGGACCATTGATCTGAATGAGAGCTCCTCCTGGCCCCTTTCGTCCAAATCCCCCGTATATATTAATGCAATCAGAATACCACTTATTTTATTTCATTTCTATTTATTATTACATTTATATCCTGCCTTTTTTTCTTCTGGCATGGAAACCAAGGGGGCTTACATGGTCCTCCTCTCTCTGGAGTAAATTAGGCTAAGAGCCAGTGACTGGCCCAAAGTCACCCAGTGAGCTCCATGGTCTGAGTGAAGTCTAGAGCTCAGATCTCCCAAGTCCCAGCCCAATACTCTAACCAATACAAAACAAATGGCTCTCATTCAGGGGGCTATTGAGATCCCAGAATTCTTGTGCAACTTTCCCACTAGCATTGAAACACACGCCTTCAGGGTCAAGTATCCTTCTATTCAGAAAAGCACAGTCACCTTCCCTTTTTGTTCACCTGACACACACACACACACACCGCCCCGACAAGTGCTGTGATGGCCTTTGTTTTCTAAGACTATAACTGCTCTTTCCATGGGTTCTTGAGCTCAGTGTGTGTTCTTTTTCTCCATGTGTTGGAGAAGCCTTGCTGGCCCTTATGCTGTTCAGGTCCCCCTTCTTCTTCCCAAAGATCACAAGAAGGACTCTACTCCCCACCCACCTTTTCTGGACTTTTGCAGTGGACTGCAACATCTGCTCTATTTAGATTTACCCTGAAACCGAGGATCTCCAATCCTACTCATTCCTCTGACATGTTTCTCAGCACACTACAACAGGTAAACGCTCCTTATTACTCACACTGTGCTCCTGTGCAGTCGGTAATATGTGCTAGCCTCGGAGCCGAGTCTACCGGACTGATAGCAGGTTGCCCTCCAGCAGAATAGAGCTAAGGCCACATAGGCAAGAGATGGGGTAGGGAACCTGGCATTCTCCCATAAGCCCAGTCAGCATGGTCAATGGTAAGGGAGTCCTGGCCCAAAACACCTGTTTGTGTTCCAGAACGTTGCAGTCCCTCAACATGGAAAAGTAAGTTCAAATGTGTACAGAGATGTACGTCCTGAGGATGCACAGTAATATTACTTTATATTTCTCTAAAGACCAAAGTCAATTCTTTAACCTTTAGTTGTATTGTATGTAGGTTTTAATCAATGTTGTTGCTCTTCTCTGAATAATAATAATAATAATAATAATAATGTAATAATAATAATAATATATTTATTTATTTCTAACCCACCTCTCCCTCTGGATCGAGGTGGGGAACAACAATAAATATAAATACAGAGACCATAAAATAGAATAAATAAAACATTTAAAACTAATAAAACTATTACATTATTAAAAACATCTTAAAATTCAGCTGGGTAGGCCTGCCAGAAGAGATCAGTCTTCACGGCTCTCTTAAATTCAAGAAGACTGCTAGATTGTCGAATCTCCTCCGGCAGGCCATTCCACAGTCTGGGAGTGGTAGAAGAGAAGGTCCTCTGGGTAACACTCGTCAGCCTAGTTCTGGCTGATTGGAGTAAATTCTTCCCAGAGGACCTGAGTGTGCGAGGTGGATTATACGGGAGAAGGCGATCCCGCAGGTAACCTGGACCCAAACCATGTAGGGCTTTAAAGGTAATAAGCAACACTTTATACTTCGCCCGGAAACTGATTGGCAGCCAATGAAGTGATTTTAAAATTGGTGTAATGTGGTCACCCCTAGGTGTACCGGTGACCAACCTGGCTGCCATATTTTGGACTAGTTGAAGTTTCCAGACTAGGCACAAAGGTAGCCCTATGTACAGCACATTGTAGAAGTTGAGCCTCGAAGTTACCAGCGTGTGCGCTACCGTCTTTAGGTCTTCCAACTCTAGGAAGGGGCGCAGCTGGCGCATCAGCCGAAGCTGATAGTAGGCACTCCTGGCCGTCGCATCTACCTGAGCTGTCATTTGGAGTGATGGGTCCAGGAGTACCCCCAAGCTGCAAACATAAGTCTTTCAGGGGGGGTGTCCAGATTTCATTGAATTAGAGTTCTTTACAAAGGAGGTGGCAGTTCCAACTGATATTGTACCAGTGAAAGAGACAGTACCTTTTCCTCTACTTCCTATTACAACATTTTTGTTCTTAAAACAAACAGGAGTGTTAGTTAACAGAAGTGAAGTGAAACATAGGCATTTCGTTCATAATAATCCTAGTTATGGGACAGCACAGAACTGTTGTAAAACAAGGAATCTCTCTTCTGTGCGCACAATGTAACGTATGATGGGAGGCATACATGTGTACATCCCACATAACATCATATGTGTAGAAGGCATGTAAGAATACCTAATGTCTCATAGCCACATTAGAATTCTTAAAAAAAAAAGTGAAAGCCAGCCTATTGTGTGCTTTAATGCCTGCCTGTTATTCTTCTCACTGAGGTAGCAGCAAATGAGGGGGGAACTGATGCACAGATTGCTGTTTTTGTCCATGTGAACATTACCAGAGTAAACACTTCTCCACCCATTCCAAGTATGCTGTTCTGTTCACAAGGGAGACACAGACTAAGCATTTCCTTATTATAAAACAGAACAGAATCTCTTGGATATCCACACTTCACTGAGCTTCTGGGGTTGTGGGGAGAAGATTATGTAACATGAGTACATTAGGAATTGTTTGAACAGCACAGAAACAAGGCAGTCACAGCTGAGTAACTCCTAAAAATAGTACCTAAACGTAGATCACCTTCTTATAAATGCAGGCTGAGTCTAAAGCATTTTTAAGAGGGGGCTGACAGAGCTTTTAAATGGATTTTAGCTTTTTTCATTACACTCAAACATACTAGGTCAGCCTTCAATACATAACAAAATTATTGCATTATACCACTTGGCTCTTTGCATTCTCGCAGTGTTACTCGTTGGCATGGCTGTCACTTACGGGTAAAATCAGGATTTATTCAACCAGTGCTGTGGCAGCCACAGGAGTCAGCCTTAGGTCACTTCTGCCTCTCGAGATTTGCAAGGCAGCCTCTTGGATTTCATTACACAGTGTCTTTACATTGTGCCACCGAGACATTCATCTGGCTGTGTTACAAGGTTTGTTTCTTGCATGAATGCCCAGCTCTTCCCTCAGTCTTGTCTGGAATCCAAGAATCCCCATTCCCATTGTCAGAATGCATAATATATAAAAAATCACAGGCATTTGAGAATAGAAATATAAAGTAGTTATCTTTGAGGCATGATGTACCGTACCATCAGTTGAAAAGCTTTTGACTAGATGACAGAATGTCTGGATTCCACAGGATTAACACACACAAAAACCTCTTTTGTCTTGAGTGTAAGATAGGATTAGTCTGACTTGCAAGCAAATACTGACATGTTTAATACTTTTAACTAACTGATAAATTGTAATATAAAGCTTTGTGATTTGTGTATTCTTAAGAGCCAGTATCTTGAAATAACATTTCTATATGGAAAAACATACAAAACCAAAGTCCCAGAATGTATCATGTAAAAATTGATGTCTTTTTTGCATTCTTATAAAACACAGAACTGTAAGCATTTCCATTTAAGATACCTGCCAATGTTGAGTTACAGCATTCCATACTCCCACTTTTCCTGTATGACTAGTAGCCACCAACTGGTTACCAATGAAGAAGAGAGCATCTACAGAGACTCCAAGACTAAATATTCCTATAAGAAAAACACACACCCAAACACCAAAAGTGTCATTAAATTTGTTTCCAGAATAAATACAAGACATAAAGGCACTTCTTCAAAACACAATAGACTACATGAGCATGTAAATGTTGCTTTCAGGAAGTATGTGAAACAAACTAATAAATTGTCTCTTCTGTTGTAACAATATCCTATCCAACTGCAGATTGAATGGTGTGGATTCAACAATACCTTCACCCGTAACTGGGTACAGTCAACTAGGATCCAGCAAACTACTCCAGTCTGAGCTGAGGCTACAAGTGGCAGAAGGAACAGGCTGTTTTAAAGCCACCATTGCCACATAACAAGGTCAAAATACCTATGATGTAACTATCCAACTGTACATTTGAGTCTGTGTTTTGTTTTTTTTGAAACTGGAAATTTATTCTATTTTTACTGCTATAATGAATGGTCTTGTGCCATTTCCTCAGCCAAATTTTGTATGGTTGAAGTGCAAAGGTTAGAATGACCATCTAGAAGCTTTATCTTTCAAGAGTTTTTTCTCAATAGCACAAGAGACTGTAAACTAATTTATATATATGCAAACTCTCCTGTAATTATCAATAGCAGTAAATTATCTATGGATTATAATCTGATTTGTGACACAAACTAGTTGGTTATTAACATTTAATATGAATGCAAACTATTTAAAGGGAGTCGCAGTACAGCGAGACTGAAGAAATATTCTACTTACAGTCGAATATTTCCTGGGTTGACTTAACAGAATGCCTGCCAGTTACAACCATTAGATCAGGATTAATAAGTTTATTGTATGAGGAACATAGCCACATGAAGTGTGCTCTCAATAATTTTATTATGAATCTATTTAAGAATTAATCCTACAATGGACAAACATGCACTTATATAAGTACTTTTTTCTATAAAAAGCTCTACAAAAACTCTTTGAAGACAGTTCCGATTTCCAAAATGTATGAGAACAAAACTGTGACACCAAGAACCAATATGCTATTTTAAAGTGTCGGACAGTAGCTATGTTTTCCAATAGCAGCCAAGAAGCTGGGTGACTTAACTACAATGCCAAATAATTTTTCAGGGCATATGATCATCTGTGATGCTGACTATTTTTAACAGCAGGATGCATAAAAGCAGGCAATAATAAAAAGGAGAGAAACAACTAGAATTGATTACTCTGGAGAAGGATGAGGTTCAGGGAAATCAAGGAAGACAGCATGAATAGTCTGAAGGAATTTAAAGTGTCACTCCTGCTTAGGCTCAACAATCCTGATGGCCATCCACAGGGAAGACGATGGTATAAGTAATGACAGGCTCTTGTCTTAAGGGGCCCTCTCAGTAAAATATTGCTTATAGCAGCAATCCAGCAGTGGTATCTTATGTAAGTAATATTGAAGGGAAAACAGCCTCTGGGAGAGCTCTATCATGGAGATGCCAGATCTTGCAATTTTCCATAGATGGTGTTGTCAGCTTCTGAAGAGTGTTTGTAACAACAAATTGTTTCTTTTCCAGGACATAAACAAAGCATTACTTCTCTATCCCAAGGCAGGGCTGCTAACGCTAGGCCTTTGAAAGAGAAATGGGCTTGTAAAGTTTTCTGAAAGAGAGGAGTCCTGCTTAGGAAATGAGCAAAACGAACTAAAAAAAAAAATAGTTCTGCTAGATATTCATTTCAACACATCTATATTTTTAAAGCATAGTTCTGAATGGAGTTATTTATTTTATTGGTGTTGGCTATATTCATTTTATGTTTAATTGTTTAACACATTTTAAACCAGCAGGTTATCACTTTTAGAAGTCCATTTCAGCTTTCACTGAATGTAGAGAGGAGAGCCACGGTTCAAATGCGATAGAAGGTTGAAGAGTAAGAATGCTGAAGAATACGAAGCAGAATTAGAAACTGAAGTGTGATATAATTTTCTTAGTACTCACTTACTTTCTGCTGGTTAACAATAGCATGAATTTACTATGTAATCTCAGTGACGCCAGCCACAATTCAAACTTACGCATGCACACAGGTCATTCTCTGACGGGACAGGATTTCATTCCTACTCTGCTCTTTTCCTACAAACATCTATTTGAAAGAATCATTCTATTGCAAGACTCCTCATGTTCTGAGAACCATGAAATGATTGGACTACAGGTCCCAGATTGAAAGTTTGCTAGACATGAAATGATATGGCCCACGTAGGCAACACAGGGAGGGTGGGGCATATAATGAGTAAGAAGCAGCAGACACCAGAAAGTAACTTCCTTCATTTATTTAATACCTCTGTTCCCTCTCACTGAAAAAGATAAGTTAGGTATAAGTCCCTCTAACTCAAACTACAGAAGAGAAAGCACTGCAGATCCAAAGTTTAGGTTCCCTTGCTAACTCTTATCTGCTACCAAAATAAAATGAGCATAGTTCCTTTGAAGAGGAAAACTCTTCCTATCACTCCAAATGTGTACACAATTGTACTATTAAAATATTTAGGTAGCTATTATAAAGCAACCTTCCCAAACCTCCAGAACACTTGGACTACAACTCCTGTTAGCACCAGCCAGCCAATGGTCAGAGATGGTGGGAGTTTTGCTCCAAAACATTTGGAGGGCACCAGCTTGGGGAAGGGTGTTTTAAAGTGAATATATAACTTACAGTTATATAACTTGTATTCTTCTCAATGGCTACCAATGGAAACTCTGCTTTATTTGTGGAATTCTCCCCTCAAGGAACCTTGCCGGGCACTGACAAAGATGTCTTTTAGGCACCAGGTGATGACCTTTTAAATATGCCCTTAAGACTTTGCATCAAAGTTGTTGCTTTTACTTTCACTGCTTTTATCCTGCTGTCTTAATTGAATTAAATTCATTGCTGCTTTATTGTATTTTTTATTCTTTTAACTTTATAAAGCACCTGATAATTGCATATTGAAAAACACTGATAAATAAAATAATCTACACTGTCACAGTGCACAGACAACCAAACCTAATAGACTATTCACACTGTTCTAAAGTCATTTCCCTCACTAAAATATTGATTCCCTCAGGGGCTTAATTACTTGAGGGCAGGAAACAAACCCATTCTATTGAGTACCTCTCTTAACATACAACTAATTTTGGGAAAATGCATCAAGGCGCTACGCATCTATGCTGGTAAGTAAATTATATATATGGTGACAGCTCTTCATAGCTAGGGAAAATGATATATCATTATTGCTACACCACTACTTAAATGCTACTTTTGGAACTCAAGAGATTCTTTGTATCTCTACCCCTCCTCAAAAAGGCCACTGCTGATGTTTGGAAGCAAGTATATATTTTAATAAGAAAGACAAGCTATCAATCAGATCTCCAGAGTGAAGTATTTGGCTTCTCCGGAAGCTTTTTCCATATTTAAGTACCTTCTGGTAACGCGAAGCCTTTGGCTCTGAAGATGTCCCATGCCCACTGCTAGCTATCTCTGCTAATTTCGGCTCAAAAGATTATTAGCGGCAAAGCATTGCCCAAATTATGTTTTTTGAAGGTTATCAGAAGGAGACCTTGAGAAACATGGCTTTTAGTAAGTACAAGACATGCTGGCAGTCATTCCAAACTGTCATCTCTAATTCCCACATTCAAGTTCATCATGCAGAGCTGCAATAAGTCAGTCACATATTAAATTACTTTCTACTTATTATCACAACAGGGCTTCAGTAACACTTCTATAATTGACATATACCACTATCCACCCATTAAGGCAACACTGGTGCTTAGACTTCATCTTCCTTCATATTAAGATACTGCTTTAGCCGAGGAGTGACTGATAAAGAAATAAATGTTAAGTGTATCAAAATGTAGCTTTCATTCACCACAGGTAAAAAATAAAATGCAGACAAGTAGTTAGACAGTAAGTGTAAAACACTGATCCGATGTATTAGCATTAGATGTTTAAACAAACAACCCCACACTCACCTATTTCACTACCACTGCCACCATCCTGAATGCTCCATAAAATGATACTGCTCTCAGATGCGACAGCAACCATTTTATCTTTGTCTCCATGTGGACCACCAACAACCTTTGCATTCAGAGCCACGCGCTCAATAGTCCAGTCCAAGTATGGACTTGTGAACACCTGTTGCCATCCAGAAGATTCTTTAATTCTAAGAGGAAGATTTAGTATTTATTTATTGCACTTCTAGCAGAAGCTTTCTGGGCAGTTCACAACAATTTAAAACATGGTTTTGCAAGTAAGCATTCCAAGGTATACTCAAACTTCAGAAGTCAGCTATCCCAGCCTTTAGCGGGCATGAAATCATTAGAAACATCCCATATCCTACAATCTCATTAAGCGAGCACAAATTCAGTACCTCCAAAATAAAACCTAGATATATGTTGTAGCAAATGTATAATAAGCCAGTCATTATGGATTAATCTACCATCAGTCAGCTTTCAGAACAGAGGAGTGAAACCCACCCTCTCTAGTATTCTAAAAGATAGACTCCTCTATTTTCTCACATTGGCACTTGATAATATGACATAATCAGCAGAAACGCCAGCAGTGTGAAAGGAAACAGGGTGTATCATCATCACCTAACATTTATCACACCTAACATTTTTTTAAGTGCTGCAGTAAGATGGGAAATGAGAGAGTCCCTGCCTGCAGGCTTACAATTTAATAGACAGCACAAAAGGGATGGTGAAGGAACTGGGGGGAAAGGTAATGTTGGGTACAAATGTTTGAAGTTCTTATAGTGACCAGCTGAAATGGACAATGTTAAGGAAGGGGAAGAGCCAAATGGCAAGTCTCTCTCTGCCAAGCCTGTAAAGTGGGGCCTGCTGTCCCATCTCTCCCCTCTGCTGCATCCAGGTGGAATGGCTGCTAATTGATAGTTCAGGGAAAGGAGGAGCCAAGTGGCTGTTAACCTCAGCCAAGCCAATGGTATCAGCCATGCATACCTCTCCCACAGCTGCAGCCAAGTGGAATAGGCTGTAATAAAATTATTACGTAGTAACAATCCTAAATGCAACCATGTAAGCTGTGAATATATTGGTTTGGGGTTTCATTGCATGTAAGGAGTCATAAAAATTAAACGGGGGTTGGACTTGAGCAGGGGGTTGGACTCGATGGCCTTATAGACCCCTTCCAACTCTATTATTCTATGATTCTATGATCGAAATCTTGGAGCTCCTCTGTGTGGAAAGCGTTTCTAGTATTTGTGCAGCTTAGAAAATAAAAAGACAGCTATTCCATTTTGCACAAGAAAAGAAAGTTCTTTCATTATATTCATACATGTCTATGGAAGAATATGTAGGTTGGTAGATATTTATTCCTTGTGAATTCAAACTAGACACTTTTGTGTTTTTGTGTTGTTGTTGTGCTTTGACCCAGAAGGATATTGTAATTTTAACTTGTTTTTATGCTTTATGCTTTTAAATCTTGTATATCGGTGTTTAATTGTTCAATGTTTTTAATTTTTGTAAACCGCCTAGAGAGCTTCGGCTATGGAGCGGTATATAAATGGAATTAAATAAATAAATAAATAAATAAATTAGAAATAAGGTGTATCTTAGAACTGTCATTACTATATACAGAGAACAGCACAATCACCACCACCCCAACAAAAGGGGGACAATGAAGTTCTAAGATATACTGAGCATTTCTCAAGTTTCTAGGCTATAGGAATCTTGGTAGTGAGGACAAAGAGCTCACCTTGACAAATGGTGTCAAGGCTGTCACGTACATACAAAATAAAAGAGATGTGTCAAGTTAAAGCACTAAATGTTTAGATTTGCAGAAAAACTGAGTTTGCCAATTTGCTTGAAAAAAGCTGAGGAAACTAAGAAAAGACATGTCTAAAGATATCTGTGGCTTGAAACGACAAAGCTACACAGATACCCCATGTAAAACACATGGTATTGTACTTTCTAGCTATACTAAATGTCTGCTACAATCTCATTCTATTAGGATTATAGGGTTGATATCAGAGTGATTGGTTGAAATCATTCCCAATACCCTTTCAACATTACTTTTATGCCAATTAACAACGTTAAACGAAGGTAGCAATTATTTGGCAATAGTTGCCGTTCCTTGAATAGTAGTGTCAACCCATTCTATTGGACCAGAACAGGCACAACATACAGGCATAGCACAGTATGTGTTACACCATAGCACTTATTTGTTTAATATTATTTATTATTGCATTTATATCCCACCTTTTTTCCTTCAAGGAACCCAAAGCGGCATACATAATCCTCCTATTCTTCTCTTATCCTCACAACAACAACCCTGTGAGTTAGGCTGGGCTGAGAGTCTGTGACTGGCTCAAAGTCATCCAGTGGGTTTCCATGGCCGAGTGGGGACTAGCATCCAGATCTCCCAACTCCAGTCCAACACTTTAGCCACTAAACCACACTTAACTGTAGCACTCCAGCCTCAATGAATTTATTCTGAATGCAGTAACTCACAGGATCATACCGTGAAATCCCTAAATCAGACAGACTATTCCACACATTGGGCCTGCTCAGACAACACACTAAGCCATGGTTAGGCCCCTAACCCTTTTGCAGCAAATGGTTAGTGAGCATGTTTAAACTGTGGTTAACCACCATGGTTAGGAATGGTTCACATGACACACTAAGTCATGGTTCACATGACACACAAAGCCATAATGTTTAGCTCAAAATGCTTAACCACCGTGGCTTAGTGTGTCATCTGAACACGGTCGCTGAAATGCTCATGCTATTGTTTCTTGCATACAGTAATTCTGTAAAATATGTTTATCAAAAAAAGTTCACACAAATGGTCTCTGATGTACTCAACACCAGAGATCATTTGTGGGAGAAATGATCCCAGATGATCTTTTTTCTGGTCATCAGAAAAAAAAAGATTTTTTTCTACTTAACCTGCTCAATGAAAAAGTTACCTACTTCTATTCTGGGTCTCTCAGAACCACTTCTCATTAGATATTTCTGAAACTGAAACAGTGGCACATATTTGAAACATGGTTTTTCATTTAAAGCAATGAAGTTGGGACTTTAATTCTTCCGTTTGCTGGTTCTGTATATTTGAAAGGAAAGGGGCATGTTTGAAATATACATTTTGTACTTGTATATGTACTAAATACAAGAACTCTTCGGGAAAGCAGCTATAAGATGGGTCCAACATGGATTGATGAAAGGTATCTGCTATTGCAGGGGCAATCATGAGGGGATGAAGCTATAAAAGCTCCCACTGCCTGGTTCAGTATTCTCCACATTGTTACCAAAATTGTGTTTATTAAAAGAAACAATCACCTTATATTTTAGAAAAAATGTTTTGTCCCGTAAAACAGCACAAATATTAAAAGCTAAAAGTAATCTGAAACACAACATTAGTCATCTCATCTTTACCTATAACAAACTGCAAAGTGAGCATATGCAGCTACAATCCAGTTGTGATGGCCAGCCACTATCAAGACTTTTCGCGGATCCACAGGAAATCCTTTAAAAAACAACACAGCAGAAGCAAAGTGAAGTTATCCATGATAATGAACCTTTTTTCTTTAGCCACCAACACCATTTCACTTGTATAGTCAGGGTAGTGCGAATTCTGAAATTCCACAATCGCATCATGCAAGTATGACATTTGGTCCTGGACACCGAATTCAGCACCTTGAAAATCTGAACTTGCATTCTCGGTCTCTCTTACATCCACTTCTAACTTTTAGGGCTACAAAGATAGATGTGAGAGTTTGCAACCAATACCAAAGAAATTTTCAGAAATCAAAACTGGGAGGTGATCAGGATTTCCAGGAGCTAGGGAGGGCAACCTGTGTTCCCCTGCAGACCAAATACTTTTCATTCCATAACTATACTGCGCTTCCTCAGCACAGTTCTTTGCTTCTTGTGTGCAGATTGCCCCAGCAGTTCATAACCACGGTTTCATGATTTTTTTGCACCAATGTAAGTCAGTATTCATTCTTAATCCCACATCTATAATCAGGGTTTGGAGTTGCCTACAACTACTCGGTTGGAGCAAACTCTTAATGTTAAGATCATGGATGAAACAGGGTTAGGGGTAAATGCTTGTATGCAGAGAATTCATGAACAAGAGGGAAGGGACTTTGGCGTGGGGGAAGAAGAAAGTGCATGATTCCATAAAAAAATCTTGGTTCTCTAACCATGTATTAAATGATAGAAACATTAAATCCTTGGTATGTTCCCATGACTAACATAAGGAAATAAGAACTGTGCTGGATCAGACCAAAGGCCTATCTAGTCCAGCATTCTGTTCCCACAGTGGCCAACTAGCTGTCCATTGGAAGTCCACAAGCAGAACAAGTGCAATAGCACCCTCTCACTTGTGTTTTCGAGTAACTACTACTGAAAAGCATACTGCCTCTGATACTCAAGATAATATATAGCCAGCATGACTAGTAGCCATTGATAGAAGCAGAATAACTTATATAACCATAAGTCAGTTTACATCATTTGTAGTGATTGTAGAATTTGGTAACCTTAGTTCAGAAGATAGTGTTAAAAGTGATCGGAGTGCACATAGGCTTGTGTATAATGGAACAATGCAATTTTCCATTTGCATATTTGCATTGTTGCTTCACACAAAAGTCAAGCCATTGGTCCATCTAGCTTAGTATGGTCTATGCCTAAAGCACTGGGACTGCCTGCATGCAAAGCATGTGCTTACACCTGAGTAGGGCCCATCAAGTATATCTGCCTTCAGGCACCACCTATCACTACCTCCCTGCTTATACCACACTAGATGTAAGCCAATGGAAGACAGCCCAGTGAAAATGTTGCTGCACAATGCAGACAGGACATGGTACAGAAAGTTAACAAAATCTAGCCAACTCTGGGAAACAAAAGCAGAGTCCTATGTCTGCTATCTGTGTGCACACATGCATTCTTTCTGTCTCTTCTAACACAGCAGAACATCTGCATGATCAGATGTAGTGGTGGGGAAGAAGAGGTTGATCACAGGGGCAGATGGATGACCACAATATTTGGCCAATACTACAGCCTAGTAAATAAATAGAACTAGATTAGAGTTAGTTAATATTTATTCCCTCAGTTCTCCATTTATTCCACTAGTATTGAATGCTGTGTATCAACTTTTTCATGCATCTAAATGTTCTGTCGTAGAATGTCTGACAGCTCAGATAACTTCCCCATGGACAATAATGGTTTCTATTTTATAAAGAAGTACTGCTTGACTTGGGATCTCCAACATATACTCCCATTGCATGGAAGCAGGTGCTCATAATCTTTCAAATACAATTCTTGGGGTTGCAAAGAAATCAAGTTGTAGCCAGCACACACACACTGTAACGTTGTCATACTTTCCCACACAGATTTTTAATGCATTAAAAAATATATTAAGACAATATTCCTCACCTAGCCTAACTGTATCTTCTCCAGTACCAGCAAGTGAAGGCTGCATATTCCCTCCTCGGGCCTCACCTTCAGGGCAATTCTGAGGGGTTCTAACATCAGTAGATACCCCTGTAGAGCTGCTGATCTTACGACTTGGAATGCCTAAGAGAAAAGGGAAGACATTTGTCTAATTTGGTTGTACTGGCCTTCACTGCCATGCCTGCAATGGTACTTAAAACACACAAGGCTAGGTCCTGAAAACTGTGAGTGGATGGACGCTCATGAGACAATGCAGCTTCTCCCTTATCAGCCTGCCTGGTCACTGAGGTCATCAGAAGAGGTGTTCCTGGTGGTTCCGCATGGACATGAGATCCATTTAGAGTCCACTTGGAGTCCTTCTTTGTGAAATTCCCTGCCAGTTGATGTCAAGCAGTTGCTTTGTTTTCAGTGTCTGCTAAAAGTATTTTTATTTCAATAAACTTTTCCTGAATGAGCAGTATAACAGTTTTATTGTATAACTTGATTTAAAATATTTTGATTTTTTAAAAAATGTTCTTTTCTTCTTCCCTGTTCACCACTCGGAATGTTGTTGCTGTTCTTTTAGATATAGACAGGTTATAAATTTTGTAAAATAAATAAATGGGCAGGAACTTTCCCATCCCCTTCTCCAAATTGCATTCTCCCCAGGATCCTCTGAGTGTAGAGGACCCTACGGAATGGCATTGGGGCTAAGGTGGGAAGAGGAAATTTCCCAAAATCAGGAAGAGACGCCTTATCTCTACCTAGGGCGACCAGATAAAATCCAGGTCAGGGCTCATGTAACTTTAACTGTTGTAGAGAAAAGGGAATTTCAGCCAGTGTCATTTGTATGCAATTAATTCCTGGTGAAATTTCCTCTTCATCACAACAGTTAAAGGTGCAGGGGCCTTGCCTTCTTTTGTAAATGGTCACTCTAGTATAGTGCATGCACCTTTAACAAGTTTTTTCATAATAATACCTTCAGAGCACATGCATACTACAGTTCCTCATGTCCCTACTATATGTTATTCAAATATCTGGGCAATGCTGTGTGTATTTTATGTATTTTATATTGTCTGTATGATGTTGTTCCCTGCCTCGATCCTGAAGGGAGAGGCGGGTAAGAAATAAATATATTATTAATATTATTATTATATTTTGAAAACGTATTTTTAGGTTTGGATCTTTTTTAGCTGGTAGAAAGGGTGTTGTGTGTCCTGATTGTTTTTGAAGTCTAGACAGTGTAGGCATTTCAGGTAAAACAAAAAATATGGTTTATCACGAAGCTCTAATTTAAAATACAGTTCTTATTAACACAATTTTCCATTTATTCTAACAAAACAATTTACGAACTCAACCAAACTAAAGATGAATAAGTTGCAGAGGAATGTATTATTTATCAAATAAATGTCATAAACATTATTCACGGACCCAAGCAACGCCGGGCATACCAGCTAGTGTAAGTATATTTGTATTCTTTGAAGTGCCTCTTTCCAATTTTGACCAATTTCCCACTCCCCCGACAGGCTTCCATGCCATTCCAGAGAGCTGCTTGACACTCAGTAAATATGTGGCAACCCTCAGGATCCAAACCATAAATTATTCACAATATTAATAACTACCCTAATGTATAGTTTTGGTGTACGCTGACTTATCAAGATAACAATGAACTAACAGATATCTTGTGTTTATAAATCAGCCACTCACTAGAAGTAGTGAGCTACAGCCCCTGAATACAATACAATACTATTAAAGCCTTATAATTAAGCATTCATGTGGTTACCATATGTCCAGTGGATATAGCATGGAGGTATATTTCCCAGTGGGAACTCACAATGGCTTTCTGAACTACTGAGTGACCCCTCTTTAGCCTGAAAAAGACACTGCCCCTCAGCACCAATAACAGCCAGAGAGCAAAGGCAGGTGGGTGACTTATGACAATAAAGTATGTTTCAATGGTATTATGGCACCTACTGCTACCAAGAGATTCTGGAAGATGTCTAGAAATAACAGCAAGGAGGCAGCAGAGAACAGTTTACATCAAAATACTGATAACAACTTGAAGTGGAAACTTTATAGTGGATGTAACCATGTTACAAATATAAAAGTTATTCGTAAGTTTACAAATAGCGAACCCTAATAATCTGATTGCCTCAAAATTCCTTTTCGGAAAATCTCATAACTGCTAAGCCACAGTGTTTTTCAAGAATTGCTTCTTGCTTCCGAGGTCAGCAATGACATGCAACATGTATGCAAGTACCTGGAGGTGGCAAATATCCATGAAAGAGAACGCTGCCACAAGAGGAGCGCTCCAGCTCTTCACACAAGAGCAATCTTCTTACTGAAAAAAACAACATGTGTACAAAGAGTGAACTTCACATTAAGTAAATGCAAAACAGTTACTTCACAGTTTTTCTATTTCCTTTAGCTTTTTTTCCCAAGAGGACAAGTCTAGATTTCAAACATCACATTCAACACACCTTGAATTTATTTTTTAAGCAGAGCCCAAAAGCCTCTTCCCATTTCACCAAGCTGTGTGTGTATGGAGGGAGGGAAGATCTTGGCAATTTTTCCAAGGGGGGAATAATATTTATTTATAAAATGATTTATACAATACTGTTTGGCCCTCAGAGAGGTTCCCAAGGGGGTTTACAACACTAAAATAACAATGACATGAAATAATAAAAACTAGAGAGCAATAAAAACAAGCTAACAAAAGCAATGTACAAACCCCTAGCGATTAAAATAAATCAAAAGCCTGGTGGAATAAAAAAAAGTCTTATCCACCTGTCTAAAAACCATCAATGAGGGACTCGAACCTCATTTGGAAGGCAGTTACACAATCAGGGTGCTGCAATCTAAAAGGTCCTGCCCCATTTCCTCATCAATTTTACCTCTCTTGGAGGTGGAAATCAGAGATGGGAAGAGGGTTCTTGGTAGCGCTAAGTGGCCGCCAGCTTCCACTTCCCCCCCTAGAATCCATCTGAGAACCATTCTGTGAAATGATGTACGTAGCACAATTCTCACATGGTTTCTGGGCGGCAGCAGCAGGAACAGTGGCCACTGGAAGGAGCTCTTTGCTGCTGCTGCAGAGTGCCCCCCCCCCCCAACTGCTCTCTTTTTGGTTCTTTCCCCACTTCCCTTCTGGCTTCCTTCAGAGCCAAAAGTTCTTGGTCGAGAACTTTCATTTCATGATAATTTCCTACACAGAGTCCAATTCTGACATGAGTCATTAACATTCTGGATACTCCATTGTTTCATTAAAAAGGTAATTAAAATCCACTGAATTACAAAGGAGCTAAGTAATTTAAACTAACTAGTGAATCACAAAGTTCAAACTAGTGAACAATGTAAATACGTATATTTACCTAAAGGTGTGATTCCATAAAATTCTGCTTCATGCCTGAGCACATTAATGCTTACTCCCCTGCAAAATGGTAGAAAATATAAATACTATTTGAAAAATAAACGACGTAGTTTCAGCACAGAAATTAAAATTTTAAGTGAAAGTTACAGCTCAATCTCATATGAGAAGTTTTATTTTCACTCGCCAAAAAATGCTTGTCAACTGAAAATAGATTTACATACTTTTTATAATCAGAAACATCTAGAAAAATTCAAGTTAGATTAAAATCTAAGGAAGTATATTGAATCTGATTCACTGAACTGAAATCTCTATTCTTTGAAAACAGTTTTATTTAACTGCTACTGTTATAAGCAGCAAAATCAAAGAACTAAAGTCTTCTGGGATACATACAGTAGAATGTGCTGGCTAAGGGCGCGCACACACAACTAGGCATTGTCAAATGGGGAGGGTGCATATGTCTCTCTCACAATCAGAGTAAATACACAAAAGAAAGGTGGGCTTAGCTCTCATTTGGGCTGAACCATTTCAGGGATTTGGCTTCAAAGACTATATAGAAGTCTAGAGACTTTAGTCACTAGATTGTACCAGAAGCTTTGTGGCCCATGCTGTAACGGCTAGAGAATGACTGGCTTTGCACAACATGACAACCCATAATAGGCAGCCAGCCATGGTGGATTGTTGTGTCATTCAAACATGGACTGTTTTCTGTGGTGTGGCTTATTTTTCATAAACAAGGCACGGTGAGAATACATGGCTTATTGTAGGGTTGTTCATGCCCATGTCGTGTCATCCGAACCCAGGAGGTCGATTTTATCATGGCTTGTGGGAGTCGGCTACAGAGCCACTTGGCAAGAGCAGCAAAAAAAGTCCATGCCACTTGCTCTTTGCACTCTCTTCAGTAACTGTCATTCCAAAAATGCTGAAAAGGCACTTTAGAAGGACCATCCCTTGTTCCCTAGCTTTTTAAAAATGCTTTAATAAGCACATTGTGGTCGTATTTTTTAATTATTATTATTTTTGCTGGCCCTGCACAAGTGCACACTTATGGCTGTTTGATATGTGTGGTCTTTCCTGGTCAATTTCCTTGTATGTTTCCACTGTCAAAGGGAGTGGCAAAGTAGAGTGCTAACATGCAAGGAAATTGACTAGACAAGGTCACATATAGGCTAATTTTTGCACTTTTAGTGTGGAACTGACAGTATCCTCTCCATTCTCAACACTTTTTGGACTTTCCAGCTAATCCAGAAAGGGGAGATATTAACTCTCTCCACTTTTCACAGCTCCTTTTTGGAGCAGTTATTGCTGCAGATTTTGTGGTTCCCTGAGGTTTTTTTAAAAAAACCTTGAGAAAATAGCTGCATGGGATGGAGTGAATAGAGCCCCATGAGAAAGGGTTTGTATAAATACTGCTGGTGCCTTATTTGCGCCATCCCATTCTGCCACCCTATTTTTTAAAAAATATATATATTGGGAATATTTGCGCAAATTTTGGAACTGGGAAGGAAATGGAAGGGAAATGTATGTAAATTTAATAACTGGGAAATAAATAGAACAGTTGGAGTCGAGCAGGTGTTGCAACTGTGCTCAAATTAGCCTTTATGCCATTTCGGCTTGCCAATTTCCTTGCATGTTACCTACTTCATTTGGCTGCTCCCTTTGAAAGCTGAAACCTAAAAGGAAATTGACTAGGCACATATCACTTCCGCAAGACCAACAATAAATTTTGTTTTTAAAAAATACAACCACAATTAACACATTTTTGAGGCACTTTAAAAAAGCCAGGGAACGAAACGGGGTAGTGATCAGAACAGGGAGAAGAGACAAGACAGAATTTTGCCACAAAGTCCTCTGGGTTATGTGCTGGAGCTGGCTAGAGGACTGAAGGGGGAAGGAGGGGAAGAACAAGTCACAGCAAGCCCGATTGTCTGCCTGGCATATCATGGGATGTTCCACAAATAAATAGCCCTTGTTGCTTACTCGCAGGGTGGCTCAGAATGACTTGCGAACCTGCCCAGTATGAGAAGATCCAAAGACTTACATGTGAGAATAGTCTAAACCTTCTGCAAAGGTTTAAAGAAGACCCAATAGATTCTGCTATAAACAAGTGGACCCCCTAGAACTTCTGCAGAAATCCACTTCAAAGATTTGAGAGTGGATTATTCTGTGTAATCCAAGGAGCTAGTACCGCAATCTCTACAACTACAAGGTTTTTGAAATTGATTTTTGTTGATCTTAAGAGTGTTTTATAATCACCTTCCTCCAGAAGCGTTTTAAAATGACAGTGAGAATCAACGTAGAATTTCTTACCGCAAATCTAATTCCTTTGTGCGAAGAAAATTTAGAATAGGTGCAAATGCTGCAGGATCTCTATCAATAAATATCTACAAAGAAATGAGAGCCCATTTATTAGCTTTGCATAATTGTTTTAGAATAGGAACAAAACCCTGCCCTAATTATTCACCCTTAAGTCCCATTTATTTAAAAGGGAGCAGTTTAAACGTGTGTTTCAGTGTGGTTGAAATCAGTGTAACCTAAAAATTCTTAACTTCGTCCATATTTTACCCCATATACAGCATAAAATCTTCATATAATAAAAAAACCACTGACCTTATTAAATAAAAAAGGACCTTTTCTAATGAATTTTCATACAACAGCTACACTGAATAGCCTTAGCGGACCAGTTGAAATGATACTTTCAACCGCTGGAATTCCACCCAGTACAAGAACGAGAGCAGATTCTCCCATTTTATCTAGAAATGTTCCCATAATGAATAATTACCTGACTTAGAATACAAATTTGTTGAGCTCATATTAATCAGATACATTGCAAATCAAGAGCCATTTCTCTGAGAAGCTCTTTTGTGGCTTGGCACATGAAACAAGATTCTGCACATGTAGATTCAATCTTCAGGCAGATCAAGCTGGTTTATACGTATATATACAAATGTTCTTTAATAATCACTCCTTATTCTTGATGAAACCACTGATTGTTGAGAATGATGTGACCAGACCATCTGACCATGTACTCTTTTGTTTGGCATGCATGTATTTTATTTAGGTCAATTCACTCCATTGTTTCTTGTAAATGTTGTGTGTGGTTGCTGTAACCTACCTCGATTTTTGGGATTAGACCAACTTGAAACCAGGATCCCAACTCAAAACCAGGATTTCAAGCCAGGAACCAATATTGACAACACCTTAATTTTACACTGATTTATAACTCTTAAATCTTGTGCATTTACATACACGGGATTGTGAGAGTTTTCCTGAATGCAACAGTGTCATCCACTAAGCTTAATATGGGCATCATATTCCATGTCGAAACAAATTAAAACCAAACAGAATACTCACAGCACCAGTTTCATCTTTCAGTGTTGAAATTCTTCCACTCAACAAACTGAAAGAAAAAAAAAACTAGGTTACAATCTAATTTCATATACAGACATGAGGAAAACAAGAGACAAAGAAAAAATGGCTGAGATCCTACATTGCTCTTCCAATCCCATAAGGGGGTGATCTCTGACAACTCCCCTCTTCATCTGCAGGCCTCCACATCACATCCCTTATCATTCCCAAAGATCTCCCCACAATCTCCAAAGACAGATTTTCAAAGGGTGAAGAGAGCTGCAGAGGGAAAGGGTGGATGGGAAAGCCCTGTTCCATTCATGTGTATGGTTTTGTTTTGTTATTGAAAGAGTCACAAAAATCTGCTACTACAACTATAACTTACTGTGTGTGTGTTTGCTATCATAAAGCTTACGTGGGGCATTTGCAGGAAAGAATTAGTGGGCATGGGAGGGATTACAAACTCCTCTCTTCCTTCTTCCAGTTCTCCCCTACAAGTGCCCTCCTGTCCTGCCCCCAGTGGGGATACAATAGGAGACCTGTGCTTTACCTTTCCCATCTGCCACTTTTGTCCTGAGGCTCCCCGACCCCAAATAAACAAATGCCTGGTACTCCACAGTAAGAAAAAAAGCTTGACTCGGGCAGAAAAAGAAGAGTTGAAAGGCAAGAGGGTTCAGTATCCTCTCCCCATGCCTCTTCCACTGCAAGTCTATCCCTTCCAATGCCATTTTGCAGAGAAGCAGCAGTCATCAGTGTTTACTTTCATAAATTAGCAACACAGTATGTCATTCCAGTCAGAATTATAATATCACACACACACACACACCAACAGTATTGTACAAAGAGCACTTTCCCTACATTTAGTCCATAAAAAGTCGTATCAGACCTGGTTTAATTCACCACTTCAGAGGTATATATCAGAAGCCAACTAGCATTAGAGAACTCTGCTAAAGCTTATTAAGGACACTTTTAGTCTAATATGACAACATATTTGGAAAAACAGTCGTGAGTGTTGGAAGGCAGCTAAATATGTTATGTCAAACTTAATACAAATGTGTGAACTACCTGGATATTTCACATTCCATAAAGAGACACGTCCTATTAAAATACAACACTGTCAACAACTAATTTTTCTTACTGCAAAGAGACCAGTGAAAAGAGGATAGTTTGGAAGTTTTTATTGCAAGTCACAATAACCTTTAATGATAAACCAAAAACATATGCCACACGTTGTCTCAAGGTAAAATATGTATCGCTAATTTTATATACGTACAAACACACACACACACACACACACACACATCTAATGAAATAATTCATTAAGGTTGCAATACTATGTGTATTTACTTGGGAATAAGTTTTATTGAATTTAGATTTACTTCCAAGTAAATGTGCATAGATCAAGCTGCAAAATACCTGGAAAAAAAGGAGTCTGGAATCCACATTAGTGTTTGTCTTGAAGTGCTGAACCTGGAAAAGAAATATTAAAAGTCAAGTACTGCAATTTATCCTCACTGACCATGACAACATAACCACATTTTTACTTATAGGGTAATTCTTTCATACTTAAGAGAAATAGTGCTTGAACACAGCATTATGAGAATTTGAGATATATTTATTTCATCAATAACCGAAAGATATAATATCCAACCTATTTATTTCATGCATTCTTCTGAGAATGAATGACTACAGTAAGCAACCATTAAGGCAGTGATCTACAAAGCCCAATCCAGCTAAAATTAGTTGCGACTATCCCATTGAGAATAATGGAACAAAACAAGCAACAAGTTAGTCCAATTTCAACGGTATTTAATTGTGATCTTTATTTGGATCGGGGCTGGATGATTTAGGGCCTAATAGCACAAGTCTTGTGTTTTATTATTAAGAACGTAAGAGCAGCCTTGCTGGATTAGATCAAAGGTCTATCTAGTCCAGCATTCTGTTCATACCCAATACCTATGGCAAATTCACAATAAGACGTGAATACAATAGCACCCTTCTGCTAGTGTTCCCCAGCAAATGCTGTACCTAAACATAATGTCCCTGATGCTGGAGGTAGTGCATAGCTTAACCTCCATGAATTTGTCTCCTCCCCTTTTAAAGCTGTCCAAGTGGTAATGATAATTAATTCCATAGTGGAAAGTACTTCCTCTTATCTGTTCTGAATCTTTTATTATTCAACTTCATGAGATGGCCCCTAGTTCTAGTATTTTGGGAGAAAACTGTTTTCCTATCCACTTTCTCCATACCATGCATAATCTTGAACACCTCTATCATGTCTCTCCTTATTCACCAGCCATTCTAACAGTCCGATTATATTTTGCATGAAAATAGCAGCATTCGACAATTAAAAAAAATAATAGATATCATATGAGTTTCTGTACTGTACACAATGCAAGTTATGTGCAGTTGTGCAATAAAAGCAAGACAAACCAAATCTTCTCTGAACAAAGGGCTCAATACAGAGTAGGCATTCTCAGACTGAAAACTATAAAAAAATAAGAATTTGTCTCTCCTGCCAGAAAAAAACATTGATCAGAGCAACGTTTTTTTCATTAACTTTTCAGATGTAAGTTTGCATCAGAACATACACTACAAGTTCTATTGAACACAATCCAAACACTCTTCCACTCCTAAGCATAACATACGTTAAAAATGGCATGAGTACAGAGGACGTTTATAACGTTTATAACGTCTATAACATTTATTATAGAATTTATATAATTTGCTATAATCTTCAAGTGTGGAAAAAGCCAACACACGTAAAAATATGGGCCAGAAAGATCCAAGGAACAGTGCAATGTGGGCAGGAGGTTCCACACCCCTGAGTTAAGGTATGAAACCAGACCTACTTTTAGGCAAATATGAAATCATGGGATATAATTAGGCTGTATCTTGAGTAGGAATGATAGCCATTGTTATTAGACTTTTTATAATAAAGCAAATTAAATTATCCAGTTTTTGTTTTGGTTTTCAGAAATTATTCCAATGTTAATACTAATACTGGCTGAATGTTAATACTAATACTGGCTGAATGGATCCCCCCTGCAGCCTTCCACATCTTCTCTAGAGCGTTGGGGCCCCTTTGGAGTAGATTTGTGGGGTGAATCGCAGTGCAGGGGGGAGGAGAAAAGGGGAAATCCTTTTCACTTACACAAAGCTGGATGTCATCCAATAATATTTTTTACCATCATCAATCCATTTAATATGACAAACTCCACCCTAGCTTATACAAATAAAGCTTTTCACTTGTAAATAGGGGCCACCAAGGATCCTAATGGAATAATTCATCATGTTCTGTTTAAATACTACTAGTAAGAGTTGATTCTTGGTAATTGTATACCTGCATTTGACTACATAGTTTTGCCTCCAAGTTGATTACATGTTTGAGTTAACATTATAATCTTAAAGTGTTCACACACAAATTCCATGCAAATGAAGGGAGATGGCAGAATAGTCTAGTTGATGAATGGCATCCACAATGTAAACCAGTCGTCTTGACCGCAGGCTAGACTTTCCCCAAGACACTAATGTTATTTTACTTTATAACACATGTGGAACACACGTAGTGCTTCTCAGAACCATAGTATTTTATTTACAAAATCTATAATATTAAAGAGAACTGAAGAAGGCACTCTAAGGCTATTTCCCTCTCTCCCAACAAGAACTACAAGCCATGTTTAAAGATGCTAGGTCCTCAATTTAGAAGTGATATATATTCATACTTTCCCTTACACACAATTGTCTAAAGGATAACAATTCCAATTATTTTAAAAGGTGAATCAATTATGCTATAGCTCGTTCTTACAAATTCAATGCTTGCTATTACAACCCTTATTTTCTAAAGAATCACTCAGCTTACTAGACATGAAGTATTATCAAGACTGAGCATACAGTCTACTTGGGACATACAGAAAGGAATTTATTTTGCTGTGTCACAACTTTATTAGACTGATAAAATCCTGTGAAGTTATGCAAGGGCACAACTGTTATAATATTTTATCAACTGTATGTATTATTCACCCCACTAAGTTCACATTGTTCAAATAACAGCAACTAAATTTCAAGTTATATTTTATAGGGCAATTGTAATTTAATTATAGCAATTTATATTCAAACAATACTGAAATAATATCAGGTTAGGGATCAGTATATTGTCTGGCTAGGTGTTGCTGAAAATGCCCTGGACCGTCTGATAACCTTTTAAATACATAGTTTATTATTTGCTTGAGGGAAAGTTCCTCAGACAGGAGACAGGAATGGTTAAGAGGCTAAAATGATCAGCACTGCAGATATCTCTGTGACTTGTACCTGCATGCTGGTTGTAGGACTTGCAGTATCCTGTGCTGCCAAATACCTCATGGGTATTTGGGTCGGTAGAGCACATGTTTTGCATGCAGAGGCTTCCAAGTTCAATCCGCAAGATCTCCAGGTAGGGCTGGAAAGAATCTTGCCTGAAATCCTGCAGAGTCTCTGTCAGTCAGTGTTGACAATACTGGGCTAGATTGATCAATGGTCATTTTTTTCAGGTTAATTTTTTTTTCAGGAGGTCTATTATTTGCATCTTTAACATTAGAGGAAACCTAGCACTAACAGTAGCAAAAGAAAAACCTGAAAACATACTACAAAGCTTTCAAAAGGCTTTAGAACAACAGAATGGCATAAACTCCCAGTTTAGTATTTTAAATAGATTTCATTGATTAATTTTCAAAAGTACCAAAAATTATCTTTTGAAAATAGAAGTACATAAGGTGCAGAGTTCCAGACTACAACATTTAAGGAAGACTGAAGGAAGATTACAATTCCTTCAGTTTCTTTTGTAAATAACTAACTGTCTCTTTATGTCCAATCATGTTAGTTTACTTTGATCATCAATTGTTTGGGTATGCTTGCATGCATCATACAGGGGCATGAACCCTAAGTTTCTTATTTTGTAACTCCCCCCCCCCCCCAGACTGCAATCCTGGAAAAAGACTCTGGAGGGTGTGGTGTTCCTCCTGAACTATGTGGGATGGGGTGTGTGGAATCCAACAGGGGAGTAGGGCATGAGAAACTTTCCTTACATGATCTTCCTTAAGACCACTTATCTTAGAATCTAACCCAATGTCTTCTATTTAATTCCGCTGAAGTTCTATATAACTTTAGCCTTAACTACAGTTAGTTATCTTATAATTAGACAACTATGCAGGTCACTTGACATGTTTAGCATCTCTATCCCGTTTCATCATAATTATAAACTGGCATTATAGCAAAATATGTTATGAGTTCAGCAATCTTAGGGATCCTCCTTCATGCATGCATAAACTATGGGATGAATGTCAAAGTACCAGGAAATCACTTTCTCTCCTTGTTTATATTATGTGAGCTTTATATCACACTGAGATGAGTTTTTAATTATATTTCTAATTTCCAGTCCATGCTCTACAGCTGGAGACCAGAGTAAAAACACAGATGTAACAATTTTGTCTTGCTGTGCGGGAATGAATTGTAGGCTAAGGCTGCAGTCCTATACCCACTTACCTTGAGATAAACCCTATTTAACTCAATGGGACTTACTTTGTACACATATATAGGATTAAACTTATATATACCCAGACAGCTTGGCTGCGGGCCTTCTCTGTAGTGGCACCCACCCTCTGGAAAACCCTCCCCCATGTGGTTCAGGAGGCGGAAAACATAACATCATTTAAACATCTCCTAAAAACATACCTCTTCACACAGGCTTTCCCTGGACTGTAATGTTTCTGATTTTATATTGCATTCCTAAACTTTTAGGCCATGTCTACACCAGGAATTTATCCCGGGGTCATCCCTAGGTTGTCCCTGTGCATCCACATGACGCACAGGGGATCCCAGGGTCAACCGGGGACTACCCCGGGATAACGAAAACAAGGGATACCCCGGTTTTCCCACAGTCCTGGGACCTGAAACGGGCACGGAGCTGCGTGGGGTGGCTCCGTGCCCATGGGGGGGACAGCAATTTCACCATCCCCAGGATGGCGGGGAGGTTCCTTACTGTTTTCAACGCGTGACAGGGGCTCTTCTTCCTTTTAAAAAAATGGCAGCCGCGACGTCCCTTTCCTCTCAAGACATTGCGCTGCCATCTAGACGCTGGGGGAGGATCATGGAAGTAGGTAAGTCCACGATCCTCCCCTCTCCCTCCCTGAACCCCCTTAGGCATAGAAAGGGTCTTAATGTTTTAAATATATTGTATACTTATTGGATTTTTATGGTTTTAATTGTACACTGCCCAGAGAGCCTTGGCTATTGGGCAGTATAATTTATCCAAAATACTTAGAAAATTTGAAGTGCTGTGCATAAATTATAGTCCTTACATATGGGCAGAAACCAGTGATTTCATTATCTGTGAGACTCAATAGGGAAAGATTTGAGAATCTTTTCTATTACATCTCCAATTATTTCAGCAAATTTCAGCAAATATATCTTAAAAACAAAGTCTAGAGAACCAGAGAAGACTCTTACTGGTTCCTAATCAGAGCTAGAAATATTCCACACAACTAGCTGCTCAACACCCTAGAAATTTGAAATATTTCTTGAGCCTGTTTCTAGTCTATCATCTAAGCATGATGATTCCTAAAAATGTGAGGCTAGTACTTAGATTTTTTTTTCATTACTTGTATTTTGAAAGTATAGCCGCAGTTCCATGCATTCCATGCAATTCCCCCCCCCCACACACACACACAACCAAAAACAGTCTTGCAGCTGGCAAACTAGTATAAACAATATAACTGACCCTGGGCTGAGCATTATGAGATTGAATCCCTCAACAAAGCAGGCTGGCAATAACATGGGTAAATCCCCCTATGGTGCAACAAGGCCACAGGAGTGCATAAAGTGAAGAAACGAGATTGTAGCATTCCCTGTTACCCAAACCTTGTCCTCTTCCTTGCCTCTGTGAACTCAGAAGGTTTCCCTAAGATTCACTGTCCAGGCAATTACACCAAAGAAATATTTCTTATGGCTGAACTCTATATGTTAGCACAAATACTACAAATGAACTTCTGAGCTTCACTTCATGTATGAGTGGTGTGCTTGGGTGGAATCAATGTGGTAACTTTAAAAAATTCTGAAGTAGCAATTGGGAAAAGATCAAGATCCCACTGCTGAATATTTTAAAAATACACACACATGAATTCCATATTTGAAATGCTTTTTTTAAAAAAATGATTATTTTAACAAACAGAGAAGTGCCTAAATTTACAACACACATTCCATATTTGACAAGAGGTTTTCATATTTGTATGTGGATATTCATACCTATCTACAAATGGTAAAGTGAAATTTGCCCAATTGGATGAGTTTTGTTTATATTTGATTTCCTTTCCACACTTCAAATCCAGCATTTTTCTCCAACACAGGCTAATGATCCAAGCATTTCAGTTTTCCCCGTGTCTTGGCACTTTTACTTAAATTGGAGCTTAATTCTGGAAGGTTTCTATATTCTGCTTAAAAATACACAACCATTTACACAGCACAGGTTACTCTACTGGGTGATACTAGTAGTCAGATCAGACTTCCCTAACCTGGTGCCTTCCAGATGTGTTGGACTGCAACTCCCATAATCCCCATAACTCTATAGGTTTTCGTTCCTTCTCTGATGGCACATTCAGGACAGCTTACAACACATCTGCTAACCCCTTACCCAACCTTCTTAGTGCATTGACAAGCAGAGGAGCTAAAAAGAGATTAATAGATGTCGTTTTCCTTCCACTCTTTCCGTAAATGCTTATGAATGAAATGGAGATTCCAATTCACCTAAATGATTATGAATGAATACCAAATCCATTTACTCCGGATTTATTAATTCACAGTACAAGTATGCATTCTTGTGTATTGCAGTGCATCTAGGGCACACTGCATCCACTTCCTCACATCCAAACCTCAGAAATATTTGGGATCTTTAAAACAAAAACAGAATAAAAATTTGGATAAAATCAAAAATATGCCTTTTTTTTTTAAAGGGACCTTTTTCTTGCCTGGATTTTTGAGGGTTTTTGTGAAGGCTCAATACAAGCGAATCATGTACATGATATCGATAGCCAGCACACAACGTATTTTACTGAAGTACCGTCCCCACGAAACCCAGGGGGAGTGGGGTGGTATTGTGGCGACAGCTCCCCCTCTTTCACACTTCTTTCCCCAGGCCCTGCCTCGACTAAAAACATCTTCTCTCTAAAGTCACCCCAATTCCCCACTACAACAAGCCACCCCCCCCTTGAACCCATACCCGCCCCCATCGCCAAATACCCCCGGGTATCCATGCTGCTATCCCTTGCCTTCCACACCCTCATTCGGCTCACCTGGTACCCCCGACATTGAGCTGAATAATCTCCCCGCTGCCTGCACCAGCAAAGCCCGCGCCGCCGTTCCCCGCCATCTTTCCCAGCAGCAATTCTTGCTCCGAGCACCGCCTGTCGCCGCCGCCGCCGCCAGCCGCCACCCCGGAGTCGAGGGAGGGGGGAGGCGGCGGCGGCGGCGGCGGAGCCGGGGGAGAAAAGGGAGCGTCCAGCGAGGCCGCGCCGCCCGCCACAACAGGCACTAACCGCGCCGAGGGAAAGGCTGCCAGGTCGGGGCGTGGGAGGGGAAGCCGAGGAGGCGGCGGCGGCGGCGGCGGCGGCCTCTGTTTAGTCAGGCGGCCGAAAAAGGCCGCGCCGCCAGAGCCACTACCGCGGCCTCCGACCCTCTTCCCGGCCGCAAACGCTGCTGCTCTCTACGGCGAAAAATGCCATAGCAACGCGCGGCACCTGGAGGAGGGGACACCGCGAGGGACAAAATACCGACGGTGGCTGCTCCTTCGCGCGGGAGACCAAGCGGAGGGTGGAGAAGCACGAGAGGAACGTTGGGAGGAGTCGAGTAGGTGACGACGCCTGCAGAACTCTCCGCCTCGCCGCAGCGTTCCCAGATGGAATCCGCACGGGGAGATATTGAAACTGAGCCCCACACGTGGTTACCCAGAAGCAAGCCCCAAGTGTCCTTCTCTTCAGGAGGTGTTCCTCGCCTAATAGTCCAAGAGCCCCTCTGAAAATACCTCATAAGGTGCAAAAGTGTTACAAAAGTTGTGGCATCTCCAGAACTGCCAATCTTATTCGCAACTGCTGGGATGCTTAGGGGGTGGCTGCCTCCCCAACCCCCCTTTCAGGGCCAATGGTTATGGCATAAGGTACATAGATGTAACGAATAGCATCTTTTGGAAAATAGTTGGTAGAGATCATCTTCCTGCATCTTAAAATATCCAATCTGACTGCTTCATGTGGGACCAACTCTAAATCAGACCATTTAATATGATCGGAATCACAACAATTGCCATTGCGCTAAGGCATTTATATCACAGTTCTAGAAATGTATTAGCACTTCTGTTTTTTGGGCTTACTGTGGAAAGCAGACTGCATAACTACCAGCTGTCCAATGGAACTCAAGGTGGCTTACAATCGTGGGTTGTTTTAAAAATTAAAACAACAATAAAACACGTGCATTGAAAACACAACTATAGCAGAATAAAAACTACCACAACCAACAAATGTGTTTATACCTGCTTGAAGACTTGCTTGAATAAAAATGTCTTTGCCTGCCAGCGGAAGGACAGAAGAGAGGGCGCAAACCTATCCTCCCTCAGCAGGGAGTTCAACAGCCTGAGAGCAACCACCAAGAAGGCCCTGTCTCATGTCACCACCAAACACTTCCGTGAAGACAGCAGTACTAAAAGAAGGGCCTTTCCCAAATATCTTAAAACCCAGACAGGTATGAGAGAAAGGGGTCTTTCAGATAGACTGCCTTGCACACTGCAGTCTTATACCAAATAGTGACATTTTAATGTTTAATGTTGTCTTTGTTCTGCCAGAGGATAGGCTGCTATCTGTCTAGCAGATCTAACACTCTAATCAAGACATAAGGGATCCGAGTGTGCATGACTGGAATTGTTTAGTCAGGACCGTGGAATGCCCTCATAAAATACTTCAGGAGCAACAGAGATGAGATCAGAGCTCTCCCAGAAAATTGAGTCTTAATGAGAAAGTATAACAAAATAGCAGTTGGACTGTGGACTGTCAAAAGCTTCCCAGGAATGGAGAGAAAAAGAGAAGGAGGGGTTTGGTGAGAGGAACAGCTGTGCAGCATGACATTGGCTTCAAAGGAGGAAGAGGGCAACTGCAGTTCAAGAAGCAATTGAAGAGTAGAAAAGTTAAAGAGGTTGATAAATATACTTATCCTTCCTTTATGCTTTGTTCGAGCATAGGAGCAGGATGCAGGGATGAAGTAATAACAACAACAACAACAATAATAATTTATTTCTTACCTCTCCCTCTGGATCGAGGCGGGGTACAACAACAAATACAAAACACTGTAAAATACATATAACTGATTAAAAGCATATAAAATGAATACATTGTTAAAAGGCATCTTAAAATTCAACTGGGTAGGCCTGCTGGAAGAGATCAGTCTTTATGGCTTTCTTAAATTCTGGGAGACTGTTAAGTTAACAAATCTCTTCCGGCAGGCCATTCTACAGTCTGGGAGCGGCAGAAGAGAAGGTCCTCTGGGTAACGGTTGTCAGCCTAGTTTTGGCCGACTAGAGTAAATTCATCTCAGAGGACCTGAGTGTGCAGGGCGGATTGTACGGGAGATGGTGATCCCGCAGGTAACCTGGACCCAAACCAGGTAGGGCTTTAAAGGTAATAACCAACACTTTATACTTTGCCCAGAAACTAATTGGCAGCCAATGGAGTGATTTTAAAGCTGGTGTGATATGGTCACCCCTAGGTATACCGGTGACCAACCTAGCTACCATATTTTGAACTAGTTGAAGTTTCCGGACTAGGCACAAAGGTAGCCCCTATGTACAGCTCACTGCAGAAGTCATGCCTTGAAGTTACCAGTGTGTGCACTACCATCTTTAGGTCTTCCAACTCTAGGAAGGGGCGCAGCTGGCATAACAGCCGAAGCTGATAGTAGGCGCTCCTGGCCGTTGCATCTATCTGAGCTGCCATTTGGAATGACGGATCCAGGAGCATCCCCCAAGCTGTGAATACAGTCTTTCAGGGGGAGTGTAACTCCATCCAGAACTGGTTGACACACCTCCAAACCCAGGTTGGGGCCTTTGACAGTAAGCACCTCCGTCTTGTCTGGATTCAGCTTCAGTTTGTTTTACCTCATCCAGCCCATTACCTCCTCCAAGCATTCATTCAGATGAGACACACTATTCTTAGCTGATGCTGTTATTGAAGGCATAGAGAAATATATTTGGGTGTCATCAGCATACTGATAGCACCCCGCTCCATGCCTCCAGATGATCTCTCCCAGCGGTTTCATGTAGATGTTAAACAGCATTGGGGATAGGATTGTGCCTTGTGGTATGCCATACAACAGCTCCTTCTTTGAGGAGCAGCTATCCCCAAGCATCACCATCTGGAACCTGCCTGAGTGATAGGACTGGAACCACTGAAGCACAATGCCCCCAATTCCCAGTCCCCTCAGGTGTTCTAGAAGGATACCATGGTATTGAAAGCCACTGAGAGATCCAAAAGTACCAACAGGGACACACTCCCCTGTCAATATTCAGGCATAGAACATCCACTAAGGCGACCATTGCAGTCTCAACTCCTTTTCCTGCCCTGAAGCCGGTTTGAAATGGGTCTAGAAAATGTGAATCATCCAAAACTGCTTGGAGTTGGAAGGCAACTGCCCTCTCGGTCACCTTGCCCAAAAATGGAAGGTTTGATACTGGTTTGTAGTTATTAAAGTCCAGGGGGTCCAGGAAGGGCTTTTTTAGAAGCAGCCATACTACCACTTCTTTTAAACATGTTGGAAAACTCCCCCCCCCCCCGAGAAATGCATTAATAATATGTTGTATGTCTTCTAACTGCATCTCCTCCCTGGGCAACCAGGCAAGAAGGACAGGGATTGAGAGGGCAAGTTGTACTCACTCGTCCAAGCAACTTGTCCATGTCCTCAGTACTCACCAACTGAAACTGATCCAGTGTATTCCTACTCATGGAGTTGCTGGACACTCCATTGTCAGCTTCTGCTATAATGATGGCGTCTAAGTTGGTTCTTATGCGAGAGATTTTATCTGTGAAATTATAGTTAAAGGCATCACAGCAAAATACCGAAGGCTCTAAGATCGGGTTCAGGCAGCAAGGTGTCTGCGTTAGACCCCTCACCACCCTGAACAGTTCTGCTGGATGCGAACTCACAGACGCAATGCATGCAGAGAAGAAAGCTTTCTTCGCTGCATGTATTGCTACCCCATAGGAATGAAGATGTTCTCTATGTCATGTCCTGTCCGATATAAGTCAAGTTTTCCGCCATCAGTGCTCCAGTCGTCGTCCTTCCCGCTTCAAATCCCTGAGATCTTCTGTATACCAGGGTGCCTGGTTAGAAGCGGTCGAAGAGGACGTTTGGGGGCAATCGTGTCAATAGCCCTAGTTAGATCTTGATTCCATCAATTAACTAGGGTTTCTACAGGAACGTCGAGGATGCCAGCCATAGCACTCTCTAAGGCTTTCCAATGTAGATATATAAGATTGGCTATATGCTCGAGAAAGGATGATATAGCATTGGAGGTTGTGAGAGTTAGGAATTTTCTAACCACTTTTTGATTCACCTTTTATAACGCTCTGAAGTCTCATTAAATTCAGCTCAGGAATTTTAAAATTTGAGCAATATCAAACCCAAGAGTCCATTTGACTGTATGCCAATTTTACTACCACAACCCAGCATCCTTTATTGCCATAGTTTTATAGGATTGTTAAGTGGCAGGGCTGGATTGGACTTTAAAATGCCATCAAGTCTCACCATTACTTTAAGTACAGGTATTGATTTAACTTAATGTTGTAAACTTTGACTAATAGGAATCTCACAATGTCTTGAAGTGGCTTGCAGTGCTGTTCATATGATTTTTTAAAAAAATCCCCTATATGTTCCTCCATTTCCTTTTGCAATAAGAGCCATTTTTTCTGCTGTGATTTTTCTGTACAAAAGTTAGGCTTTCAAAAGAGACAAATAAATAAATAAATTACAGATTAGCATCATATAATCTCCAGGTTAGACAGTGGCCATTTAAACATTTCTGGCCAACTCTCAGATTAATCTCAATTACTGAGAACTCAGTAACTTCTGATCAGGTCTAATTTACTGAGACTGTACATTTAAGTGATATCCCTACCTACCTCCACCTCAGAAATGTTGGAATATATATTGGGGGATGGGGGAGAGGGAGAGCCCTGGTTTACAATTGGCGCATGATCCTGGCTTGTTTGAATGCAATAAACTATGAACCGGGCTCACACTAAGCTATCCATGCTGGTTGTTTACCAGCTCATGCCAGAGAGAGGACCAAAGTGGGAACAAACCACCTGGGTGCCCTATCACACAGCCTGTTCTTATTTTGATTTAACAATCCAGATGTGTGTATGTGTGGGGTGTGTAGCTGTAGAATGCTGCACCTGCACTTGCATAGATTACCTGTTACCTATTGTAACTGTTTGATTGTTGGACTTCCAGTACAAAACAGCTGAGATAGTAAAGTTAATTCTTTGTTACATTTGTTTAAAAACATGTTAATATTGCAGCTGCCTCCATTATATATTTTATACTTGTTTTGAAACAGGGTAGGAGTACATTGTGCAGGTAGCTGTGATATTAACGTTTGCCCACTAGATGGGTGTATTGGTCTGGGATTGTAATGAATAATTTCAGTTAACTTTTCTCATAAAAATGCATTTTTAAAGCTGCATTCCCTATATTATCACATCCGTGCTCTTTCCTAGTGGACTGACACAATGAAGTACAAAGCCCCAGAGCAGTAACGGCTCATCCTTCTCCTGCTTCTCACAGTGCCTGCTGATCTGAACACTATTAGATGGAAGTGCTTACTGCTAAAGGCCCCAACATGGGTTTGGACGTGTGTCAACCAGTTCTGGATGGGGTTACACTCCACCTGCTGTGTTTGCAGCTTGGGGGTGCTCCTGGATCCATCGCTTCAAAAGACAGCTCAGATAATAGCAATGGCCAGGAGTGCCTACTTTCAGCTTCAGCTGATTCGCCAGCTTGGCCCCTTCCTAGAGTTGGAAGATCTAAAGACAATAGTGCACATGCTGGTAACTTGGAGGCTCGACTTCTGCAATGCGCTGTACATAGGGCTACCTCTGTGCTTAGTCCAGAAACTTCAACTAGTTCAAAATGTGGCAGCCAGGTTGGTCACCGGTACACCTAGGAGTGACCATATCACACCAGCTTTAAAATCACTTCACTGGCTGCCAATTACCTTCTGGGTGAAGTACAAAGTGTTGGTCATCACCTTTAAAGCTCTACATAGTTTGGGTCCAAGTTACCTGTGGGATCGCCTTCTTCCATACAGTCCACCCCACACACTCAGGTCCTCTGGGAAGAATTTGTTACAGTCAGCCAAAACTAGGCTGACAACTGTTACCCAGAGGACCTTCTCTTCTGTCGCTCCCAGACTGTCGAATAGCCTGCCGGAGGAGACTCATCAACTTAATAGTCTCTTTGACTTTAAGAAAGCAATAAAGACCGATCTCTTCCGGCAGGCCTACCCAGATGAATTTTAAGAGTTGTATTGGTATTTTAATAATGTATTAGTTTTATGTGCTTTTAATCAGTTTTATGTATTTTATATTTGATGTTGTTCCCTGCCTCGATCCAGAGGGAGAGGCGGGTAATAAATAAATAAATAAATAAATAGCTAGGATTGTATGATGATTTTGTTTCCATTCGCTCAAGACCAGAACTTGCCCCATTTGGAATCCCTGAATGCAAATTCAATTTGCAGTCACTGCTTGTAGATTCCTGAGCTTCGAATGCTCATTCACAAGTAAATGTGTATTTTAGAGGGGTGGGGGGAATCACATTTTCAGCTCGACTGCTTATTGCCAGATATTGGAAAGATTTTACAAGGAATTTCAATAACAAAATGGTATAATAAAGTGTGTCATCAGATGAGTAGATTTTTGTATTTCCCTACTGTCGCTATGGCCTCCTGCTGCTGTCCCACAATAGTGACGATCTCTTTACATGGGGAGAGAAAGAGGGAGCAGCAATAACCACATGGTCCATTCAGGGACAGTTTTTATCACGCCACTTTTCCTGCACACAGCAGGAAATGGCGGCATATTCTGTTAAAAAAAAAGACGGATTAAAAGGGATCTATTTTGCAATGGAAAAGTGAGTGGAAAGAGCAGGAGGTATGCGGCAGGTGGATGTCGTCGTCTAAAGGAAGCGCGAACATCCGTAAGTGGGCAGTAGTGAGCATGCAATAAAACACTCGTCTGAGAATGCTCACAATATGGGAAGTAGCGCTAAGAGAAACATTGACTGAAAAGATACGCATAGCAAAAGCACACACACACACACACACACAAATCAGATGCTTTTGATGCTGATAGGGGACTTTTATTACATATATGAATAAAGAGAGTAATACAGACTTAGTTCCAAAAGCCTTCAGAAATATTCAGTTTACTTATGATATAAACACCCTTTAAATACAACGTCCATGTTCATATTTGCATTTGTAATATCCCCCTAAGATTTTTATTTCATCTCTTATTACTATGTTTTGTACTAAATCTCCATATGTTGTTTAATTTACTGTGGAACTCAAAAAACGTTATTGAGAGCATCACTGATTTTTCCATCTCTGCTGTTAGCTGATGCTGGGAGAGTTTCTATACCTAAACTCTCATGCACAAAGTTCTAGAAAAAGATCCAGGCCTTTATTATAAGTTCCATTAAAGAGCATATGACGTTACAATGCTGTATATATGGAATCTGTACATATAGTAATGTGTTCCTATTATAAGTGTATGGTTATGGCTATGTAGTCCTGTTATATCTCTATATTTTATGGGGAGTATTTCTAAGGAGAAAGTGGGATGAGTGGCTGGAAGAGTGGTGAATTTGCATATGTGTGATGATTGGCTGAGTGTATGAAGGTGGGGTGAAACATGTGTGCTATATAAACTGTGTGCTGTGCTGTGTGAGAGAAATAGGATAGAGATGAGGTTTGGGTTAGTGAGGGATTGGATGAGTTAGAGATATAGTGAAGGTCTGTGGTGATTGTGTAGTGTTTAATAGAGAGTATGACCTGAAGTAGTGTGTATTAGAGAACATCCATTAATAGAACCGTTAAGAATTACTTATTTACTCTTCAACAACTTCTTGCTGTAATTAATAAAGTTTTGTTTGTTCATACAAATCCTATGCCTTCTACTCTTGGTTATAAAAGGGGGAGGTAATAAAGGTAACAATATATGTGAAAATATAAACAGGTGTGCCCTCACAGCTTGAGGACAGAGTAAAGGGTTGGACTTGAGCCTGGTGGCAGCGTGACCAGGTGTTTTCTGCTGGGGTGAGACAGGCCTTAGGGAAGGGGAATTCTCACTGGGAATAGGCAGGAATGCCACGGAGCACTTCAAACTGTCTGCAAAGTGTGCATTAATAGAGATACTATAAGAATATAGACCTTGATTTCCCCTGCTAGAACTTTCTGCTTTGCCATCATTATTCCATGACAAGTTACTACTGGTGCAGCCGAATTGATCTTAATTTTCCTCTGCAGTGTTTTCATCAGTCTCTCAACCCTCTTGTCTTGATCTTTCTGTAGATAAAGTAGTTCTGCCTGTTCCCCACATCACTCAGATTGTACTTTGTAATCCCTCACAATCCACCCAAGTTTCATGAGAACCTATACAAAATACTTCTAGCATCACATGCAATCTGAAAGTAACTCTGGCAGGCCTCGAATTGGCCCAGAAATTTTCAGAGTCAATCTAGGACCCAATTGGTTACTCTTGACTTCCCTCTCCATTGCTTCTCCTGCCTTTGCTGTGTGCTAATAATGACTGTTTCTCATATATCTTCAAACAAAATTGTGATATTTAGTGCCATTGGACATTTATTAATGTGTATAGGGCCTGACCGTAGGGTGACCATATGACAGGAAAAACCCGGATTTGTCAGGATTTTTGGTAACAAATCCAGGAAGGGGGGGAAATTATAAAATTTGATGAAAAATATGGATTTTTCCCATCTTCCCCAGCCAAAGGGCAGCTCTACTTTAATAAGAATTAACAAAAATGCTTACAGCTCCGCCATTTTTAAAGCTAAAGAGATGAAACTTGGCACCATTATAGCTTTAAGGAAGCCATGCCAAGTTTGAAGCAAATCTGTTCATCTGTTGATCTTTAGGGAGTTTTTAAAGTTTGAGGTATATATATATATATATATATACTGTCATTTTTAAAAATAAAGAAATAAATCTTGGCACCATGATAGATCTCAGATAGTGCTTTATCCTTGCAAAGTTTGAAGCAGATCTGTTCATCCGATGATTTTTAGGAATTTTGTAAAGTTAGGGATTTAAACATTTTTTTTTAAAAAAATGCTGGTGCCATATCCTTCAAACTCAGGTTGTCAAACCTCCTCTTTAGGGTATTGCACCTTGAGAATTTTCAGCCATTGACATCAAGGTAATCTCAAGTTTTTAGCTAAGAAGTGCTGGGCAAGGGCACCTTTCCTGTTGCAGATTTGGTGGGCAGTAGGGCACCTGGAGCTCAGCAGAGGTGAGGCATCCACAGAACAAAATGTGGGAAAGGAGTGGTCAGTCAAAACAGCCCACAGGGCAAAATGGAACAGGCCAGAGACCTTTTTCTCAGAGTTCCACATCATGGGCAATGAAGGGTCATCCTTAGAGGAAAACTCTCATGACCAACAGTGAGGTGTCAGTCGAGAGAGAGGCTCTCATCTTTGCAGATGTCCTGTTGATGCGGATGTTGGAACCTGGCATGTCGTTACTTTGCTTTGCTACCCCTTCCCTTCCATTTCACTTTGTTCACTTGTGAGCTAGGCTCTGTCTGCACTGCTGGCATGCAATGCAGAATGTTTGATGTGTGTGTCGGAGAAAAATAGATAGATTTGTGGCTTGGGCTGGCTGGCATATCTCTTAGAGACAGAGTTAGACTGAATACACAACTCAGAGATAGCTGTAGCTGAACCCTAAGAGGTTGGCATGCCACACAGAGCCTTTTAAGAGCATCTCAGAGTCCGGTGTTGGTGCAGACAGAGGTAGCTGGTGGCAGAGTTTTTTTAAAAACAAGAGTCACCAGATGTGGCCAAGCTATAAGCTGGCACCCTACCCCCAGCCACAGGGTACAAGTGCACAGCCTGGCTAGACTGTTGGGAGACTTTGGCAGAGAGAGGTGGGCATTGTTTGAGGCTGGAAGCTGGAGATGTCGGCTGGCTGGCATAAGGCAGAGAGAGGCTGAAGGCAACCCAGATTCCCTTGTAGCTTGGCCCTGAGAGGAGGCTGCTTGCCACCCAGAGTGTTTTAAGAGTACATCACAGTTGAGCAGGTGTGAAGGAAGAGAGGAGGTGGAGGTGGCTGGTGGTGGAGTTTTTTTTAAGTAAGAGTCACCAGACATGACCAAACCCCTGGCCACATGTGTGCGGCCCAGCTGGACCATCGGGAGACTTTGGCAGAGAGAGAGAGAGAGGGAGATCGTTTAAGGCTGGAGGCTTTGGTTTGGCTGCAATGACTTAGAGAGAGAGACAACAGAGGCTGCACCCAGAGACACCTGTTGTAACTTAGCCCTATGGTGCTGGCAGGCAACGCAGGGCATTAGAAAGAGAGTCTCAGAGTCACGTGTTTGTGCAGGAAGTAGACAGGAGTTCAAAATCTGTATGTGAGAAGTGGTGTCAACGCGCAAGCCTTGAGAAGCTAATGTATGTAAGTGAGAAGTGTGGATAGATGAAGTAGTGTCTGCCGCCCATAAAACCCACCCTAATGTTAGAGTAAAGTAACTTATGACAATCATTCACAAGGTAAAAAAAAAAATGAAATTTAAAAATAAAAAAGCCAGCCAGCCGGCAGCAAGCCCTGTTAAAAGCAGCAGCAGTTTGCAGCGGAGTGAGGATACAGTCAGAAAAGATATTTGATGGAAGGGGGGAAATGTATCACACAGAGTATAGCAAAAGCTTCAAAGTACAGCAAAAGCTACGAAAGTAGGAGTAAGTGAAGTTAATTTCAGATACGTTGTTCTTTATTTCAATGATTTTAACATTAAGATGTTATGTAGAACAGATTTGTCTTAATTGTGTGCTGTAAAATCAGATATGTGACCAAGGCTATGTTCAGGTGGGCACACCTCCTTGGTGCTGGACACCCCCCCTGGGGCCAGACATGTTGGTGGGCATGCCCCCTTGGGAGCCGACCATGTTGTCCTCCTTTTTGGTTTCCAAAATATGGTCACCCTAGCCCAGGATCTTTATTCTATTCATTGTCTTATTTTTCCTGCTCAACAAAGTAATCCTATACATGTCTACTAAGTTTTATTGAGTAAGTTCTATTGAGTTCAAAGAGACTTACTCTGAATGAAATATATACAGATTTTCAGCCAAGTAAACATATATAGAACACGTATAAGATTGTGCTATAAGATTGTAATACATTTTAATTCCAGTGCTCATATTTTAAATGTGTTCTAGTTCTTTGTTAAGGCAGTGATTGAGAGATTAGAGGTAGAATATTTATATTGATCTGTCTATGATGAAATTCATTTCCCATTGTTTTCTCCTTCACTGATCCCTGTCCTGGTATAGTATGATTAAGGACGTTCATCATAGGATCTGAGGGGGGAAATATGATTACTTTTTACTCCAAATAAAAATTGTAGTACACCGTGATATATTCATGTTCGGTGCCAGTGGCACTGAATTTGGAACATACTCATTTATCATCCCTAAGCATTTTGTTTATATAAATTAAACAATAAATTAAGATGTACAGCACAAAGCTAGGCCTATACTGTACAAGTTTTAAGTCCTTGAAAACATGTTCATGGCTGGCAAATGCTGCAGAAAAAGTCATCCAGTTTAGCTCAGTGTTTGTTCATTTTTGAAGAGTTCTAATATATATTTGTGAAATTATGTATTCAAGAGATTGAAGGAGAAGTTATGTAACATAAATGACTACCTAGCACAGCCATTCAGTTTATGTAACAAATTTCACCACAATATACTTTATAAAAAGGATCATAAAAACACAAAAGCAACATTAAACAACAACTAGGCAGCCAATTGAATACCACAGACCCTAAATATACAGAACCTAAATATTTGAAAACATAAACTTGCTTGCTTTGAGTCTATCTTGTTTGGGGAAATTGGAATACAAGTTATTAAAATAAATAAATAGTTTCATAATTAAGACTGTCAAGGGATCATGATGTACCATCCCCAATGATTATTCCTAATCATTATCTCCTTGCAAGGAAGGGAGATTATATATATATATATATATATATATATATATATATATAATCTCACATTTGAAATTGGGGTAATACGTGGAATTGATCTTCTCTCTTGGACAATCTTGGTCCATGACATTTACTTTCATACATAATACATAATACAGCAATCGAATTGATTGCTGTATTAAAATACAAGAATGAATTGTCCCCATATTTATTTTTATTGTATTTAAATATTCATTCTATTTAAATATTTATAGCCTGCCTCCTGGCCATAAGGCCCTCAAGGCAGAGTGCTGAACAAACATTAAAAGAATCTGAAATCTCAGAGTATTATAACAACAAAATAAAACTTCAGCACCATAAAATTTACAAGGGAGTAAAACCCACTTCAGCTCCTAATTACAAACTATCAGACACTAAATGGAACAGAGGCAGTTCTATAACTGTCACAGAAATGCCCAATAATCTTGGAACTTTTCTTCCCTTACGTGTAAAATATGGACTGCCACATTTCACTTGAGTTACCTGGATTTTTGTTAAGGAGCTACAGATATTTCTAACACACTCCCTTTGGCATTGTCTTGTTTTTAAGACAGAGTCGTCTCTTTGGTGTGCTTTTGATATATCTCTGTTTCACTACTTGAGAGTACACTTAAAAGAACTAAGGAAAATCGCAGATTTCGCACCTTGTGCAGGTGAGAGTTTCATGTAATAGCGTTGTAAACTAATTATGAAAAAAGAAAAGTCAAGCTGACATGAAGAAACGCAACACAGTTCCAGTTTGTAGAACCACCTAGATGTGTCCTTACAACTGTGTGATCATTTCCCACTCACATTTCATTTGGAGATACTACTCTCTTGAGCCACTCCATTGCTAAAATTCTAGTTATAGATTTTAACTGTCCATTTGAAATTGAAAAATGCTGTTTACAGATTTTAAAAAAGATGTTTTAATGTAAAACGGGAAAAACCTATAAGTCATGCACTGGGATAATGGGGCACTGTTAGAAAATATATATTTATATGGGGGAGAGAGGTGTAAACTTGGAGGCTTTTGCACCATAACAGAGAGAACACCTCAACTAGTGCCCAGTAATAGTCTTCACAATAATGTAGGAAGGAAGCCAGACTATGAAGCATTATAAAACACGGTAGTTGGAGTCTACTACTGATTACCCAATCAAGGAGAAGATGAGGATGAAACTTTTGAAAAGCACATTGCCAATGTTTCAAGGAAGTGTGATGTAGTAGTAATGGGGGACTTCAATTACCCTGATACCTGTTTGGAGACAAAAGTGGCCCCTCCAAGAAATTCCTGACATATGTGGCTGATAACTTTCTCCTACAGAAAGTGGAGGAAGGAACTAGAGGATCGGCTATTCTTGACTTGATACTGACCAATAGGAATGACTTAGTGGATAAAGTGGCAGTTACAGGAACTCTGGGGGAAAGTGGTCATACTTCCTATAATACTTATTAAAGGAAGCAAAAGCTGAGGGTAGCCATACACGTACTCTGGATTTCAGGAAAGCCAATTTGAATAAACTCAGAACTATAATAAGTAAGGTCCCATGGCAAGTGACCTTAATGAGAAAGGGAGTCCAAGATGGGTAGGAGTTTCTAAAAAAGGAAGTTTTAAAGGCATAATTCCAAACAATTCCAAACAAGGAAAGAAGTTAGAAGACAACAGAAGAAGCCGATGTAGCTCTACAAAAAGCTTACTGATTACCTGAAAACAAAAAAGGACATATATAGGAAGTGAAAGGAAGGCCAAGCTACAAAGAAGAGTACAGACAGGTAGCACAGAAGTGCAAGAATTGCATCAGGAAGGCTAAAGATGAGAATAAGTTGAGGTTAGTGAGAGATGCTAAAAGCAATAATAAAAAAAACTCCTTCAGGTATGTGCAGAGGAAACAAATGGTGGTTCAACTACTCAATGAGGATGGCAAATTGATAACAGATGACAAATGCTCAATTGCTATTTTGGCTCAGACTTCTCCCAAAAGAGGGTCTATGACCCACCCCAAACCCCAGGAAATGTGAAGTACAAGCTGAAGGTGCAGTTTTGCAGATTGAGATTGATAGACAATCTGCATCCTAAAGTAATAAAGGAACTGGCAGAAGAACTCTCAGAACCACTGTCTATTATTTTTGCAAAATCATGGAGGACAGGTGAAGTGCCGGACGACTGGAGGAGAACTAATGTTGTCCCTGAGTACCTTTTCACGGCTTATTTGGGTTGCCTTTACTTCGTTCTCACATCATTTTGTACACACGAGCGGGGTGCAGATCAGACGTGTATGCGACTTATAGCCTCCGTTAACGCGCATTTCCAAGGTGTCGATTAAACGCGACTTTTAATATTTCTCCGATGTTCTATTGAATTTTGGTTGTGTAACCTCCACTGCCCATTCGGATTAATGCTAATCGTGGGTGTAGTTTGGTGGGCAGGGCTTTTGATGTCATGAGTGAATGCCTGCCCCCAAGTTTACTGCCACTTTTCCCACTTTCCTCGGGGGCGGTACTTTCAGGATACAGTTCAACCCTATAGCTGTGATCCTGCTCTGCTGCAAAACTCCTCCCTCCTCCTTCCTTCTTCTTTTCTGTTCAGTAATGGCTGATCTCAAGTTTCCAGAACTAAAGTAAAGTTTCTTTTCAATACCCATTGGAATCTTTCTGTCCTCGAGACTAGTGGATACTCACATGGAGCTGGTTGTACAGTAATCAAGGGGATTGGAATAATGTGCGTGCTTCATTTTTAGAATAATTTGCAGTCCGCTAAGGCTTCCCTTCCCCCCCCCCCCCCGCTCCCTTGCTGGGATCAAGGCTTGAAAAAGGAAGGGGAACTTCTGTACGAGCAAGACAGTTTCTGCCATTGAGCGATGTTACTAGGGAGTAAGGAGCATTGAACAGGTGGGGGGACTTTCTCCCCGGGAAGCTTAGCACATGAGCGTGCATAGGGCTTCGTATCTTCTCTCCCTTCTTTCATTGATTTTCCTGGAAGTTTTGTGTGTGTGTCAGTGTATGTGTGTGTCTGTATCGCAATGAAAAGTACACTTATTTTATTACCATAAAGCAATGCAATATCTTTATTCTACTAATGGTTACATGTGGCCAAAATCCCATTGAAAAATGTGGCTGGAGCAATCTGAAAGGCACAGCGCAAATGGGGAAAACACAGGGGATTGGGAGAAACGTGCCGAACAAAAGGGAAACTGCAACAATCGTATGGAAATTAATGTCAGTCCACAGACGCAACGTCCAAGCTGACTCTCCCAAGTTGGGCTGTCCCCTGCCGTGCCGGTCATTCAAATGGCACTGGCGGTTGCCGGAGTGGTACCGGAAAGTGGGCACGCCACGCTATACGCTCCAGTCTCCTCATTCTGCGCAGAAGGTGATGCAATTGGTATAATATCAAACGGACTGTGGTGGTGGGGAAGAGAGAACATCAGTGCCATCCAGTTTTTTTTGTTGTTGCCAGCATTCATCCCTCCCCCACTCCCTCATTACCAGTCACCCACCTCTGCGACACATGGCATGGTGAGGTTACAGTCTAGTCCGCACAGCATTGGGCATTCCAGACCCGTAGTGTGCTGGCATCTTGGTGTCTGTAGACAGACAGAATAATAGCCAGTTTGTATAGAACTGGGGAAATCAGTGCGAAATGCAACATTGTAACGGAAAGGATACACAAAAAATTGTCCTTGCAGCAGCACATTTCCAAGAGGGCAGATAAGGGGAAGCTGCTGCAAGCATGGAGGGGTGTTAGTCCAGTATCCAGCATCTGATTCTTGGCAGGAGCAACAGGGGGAGCGGACGCTACACGGACGACAAATGTTGCTTTTATGGTTTTACAATAAGTCGTCCAATGCTGCCCTGCTAACAACTATAATTGTAGGCACATCCAATGTTTACAAATCATACCCACATGTGAAGTCACGTGCAATCGTGATTGGACAGGCAATGGCGAGAAAGTCAGGTGGGCAGAGTTAACGAATGGCATGAAAGTCTGGGGGAGGTACCATCAGGAGACAGGGCGGTGCTTTTGTCAATTTTTCCATGTTCAGCCATACACCCCTGAACCTACTCTGCTGCAAAACTCCACATATGAACAATTGTAAAGTGCATTTTATGATGCCCGTAATTCGCCTTAACGGCACTCGTCCACTGCTATTAGATGTAAATACGAATATAGGAAAAAGCGCATATTATCAGAAACAGGCGCCAAAGAGATGTTGTGTAGACCCCCTCCCATCTTCCAAAAGGGCAAAAGGAGGAACCTGGGAACTACAGGTCAGTCACATCTGACATCATTCCCTGGGAAATTTTTGAAGCAGATTATAAAGAAATCAATCTCTAAGGACCTTGAAAATAATGCAGTGATTATTAGAAGCCAGCATGAATTTGTCAGGAACAAATCCTGCCAGACTAATACTGCCTCTGGTGCTTGAGGTAGCATATAACCACTAGGACTAGTAGCTATTGACAGCCTTCTCTATGAATTTGTCCAATTCCCTTTTATAGCCATCCAAATAAGTGGCCATCATGACATCTTGTGGAAGTGAATTCCATAGTTTAACTATGCGCTTTATGAAGAAGTACTTCTTATCTGTCCTGAATTTCCCACCAATCAATTTCATAGGATGACCCCCAGGTTCAATAATTTTGAGAGAGGGAGCTCTTCAGACTCATTCTCTCTCTCTCTCTCTCTCTCTCTCTCTCTCATACACACACACACACACACACACACACACACACACACTTCATTAGCTCCATTCCCTTAGCTGGGGAAGTGTGTGTGTGTGTGAGAGAGAGAGAGGCCTTTCCATGACATCTCCCTCCATTCAGAACACTCCAGCTATTTTGTAGCTTTTGCTCTCATAGAAGGAGAGTCCATGAGTCATTCTAAGACGATACACAATCTCCCTAATAAAGAAGGTTGGCCAGTCACTCTATCAGTATGTTTATTACAGAGAAGAATAGTAAGAACATAGATTTACTTAGCCAAAGTAACACTGATTAATGTTTGGCTAAGTTTGAAGAGATCAAGCAGAACTTGTATACATGTTCTGAAAGTCCTTTGCTTCAAATCTTTTCAGAATGTCCTCAAATGGCTTCAGCTGCATGTCTCCATGCTTTTCAGGCAGAGAGCCACCACTTCACTTGGGTAGATTATGCAATTACCAAAAATTGCTATGGATGGCAGATAGGAATCCAATAAGATATAGACAATAAGAGTGTAAGTATCTATCTATCATCTCCTGCAATCTTACTAAAATGTAAATAGTAAAAACGTGAATGTTGGGGTGGGTTCTTTTAATGGTACAGCTAGTTGTTTCCCCGAGAACATGGTTTGTGGAGAAAAATCAAATATAACAAAAGGATGAAAACTAAATGTGTACAAAGACTTTTAAATGCTATTTTGTTAAATTTAACAGCTACTCAACGTCCTTTCTGAGCACTAACTAAAACTTTGACTGGGTTACTTTTAACTGTACGCATTTCTGAATCCCTTCATGATTTGCTTACAGGCTGTACGGTACTGGCATATCGTTGTATTTTGGCCTGCACTTGTGTTTATAAAGGTATATAGAGACTTTTTTGTGTTCATATTTCATTTTGCTCTAATTTGTAATTAATTATGTTTAATTATGCTTGACATGTTTTTGATATAAAAAAATAAAACTTAATAGTACATTGTAATAGAATAGCCTAATTCTTTTTTAATACCTTTATGGACACAGTTAAGCTTCCAACCTTGAATTATAGTGGAAACAGTTGTTATTCATGGAATCTGCCTGTCAAGAGTTTACCAATGAAGTATTTTTCATGAGAATCAGTCAATGGGAAGGCAGTCATAAAGGGATGACCAACTAACTCCTGACTTTGAATTATATATATAAGATTTTAAAATGTAGAAAGCAAATTTATTAGCTCCCTATGAACAAACTTTCGACCACTAAGGGTCACTATAGAACTGTGGGATTTAATGGTATTCTGTGGCGTTCTTGGTAGACATAATGTTCCGAAAAACATTTAGAGCACAATCCTATGCATATTTAGACAGAAAAAAGGCTTACAACTCCCAGTTCCCCAGCTAGAGAATACTGGGAGTTGTGGGCCCTTTTTTGTCTAAACATGCATGGGATTACACCCTTAAATATGTGTCTCTGTTTAAGAGGGTATTTTAGAATCCTTTTATGTTTTATAATTTTATATTTAGAAAAGTTTCTCCTACTAAGGATGTGTGAACTGAAGCAAGAATTGAGTAACTCGAAACACCCCAGAAGCATGACTGGTTGGTGAATAACAAGATTTTAACATTTGGGGCTTCGGGCTCATGTATTCTAACTTTTTTTTTTTGCTATAATCTACAAGGAAAATTGAGTTGCAATTTTAAAGCACAGTGCAGCAAAATGGCTTAATTGACATCACACGATGAATATATAACAAGGTGACAGTTGTCCACTTGCTGCAGCCTTTATTGGAGTCTCTATCACACTCATGGTTGTGAATTGTTTGGCATTTCATCCTCCAAAACTGCTTCATGTAATAATGCTGTTGTTTTATTCATATTGTAAGCTGTTCTATTCAAATAAATAAATGAGGATGCCTGCCCATTGTACTGGGAGATTTTCAAGGAAAATACATATATATCTCCTGGAATGAAATGCAAAACAAAAATGCACCAAACTCTGAACATTTAGGAAACACTGGTATACCGTACTGAGGCTATTGTCTTTCTTATTTCCATTCTTTCTTCTCATCAGGCAACATTCTTTGCAAGGTTTAAATGCCTCACCTGGGATATACTCAAGATGGGGAGAGCAATTCTGTGTGTGTGTGTGTGTGTGTGTGTGTGTGTGTGTGTTAGGGGTTGGGGTGCGGATGAAGTGGCAAAAAATCCGTCACTTCCAAGGCCGCCACCTTGTGCTGGCTGTTGGGAATATTGCAACCTCATCTGCAAGTTACAGGAAGGGAACAGCGTTGCAGTTAGCTAGTTAATATGTGGGGATTTGGAGCATAGCTAGCCTTAGGAACTCTATAGGCTACATATTCCTGCTCCATCCCCTTTTCTTCCTGCCTCCTCTATGGTATGCTGGGAGCATATGATATGCTCGTTTGTTATAGAACAAAGAAATTGACTGAACAAGCTCTCTTGAAACCCTATGGTGCGTCTGCATTTTTATGTGCAAGAATACTTGTGAGTAAGCTGTCTTTCTTGCTTCACTACAGAAAGGTGTTGTCTCTTTTTGTTATTCTAAGATAGGCTGTGTGCATGTGGGATGGGTAAAATGCTCATTCTGTTTGCCTTTTTGTTTTTTCTCTGCTAACCGCCTTTCTAGTAAGAGGCATCAATGGCTGCCTCTACAAGAGGCATTTAAAGCTCTTTCAAGGCGCATTAAAAAAATTACCTCTACAAGAACGGAGCGCAAATCGGGCGTAGAGGCGCGCTATCCCTCCGATTATGCGCATTATCGAATGCGCGTTAAACAGTGAGTTTTATTTTGCTCCAGCCGTTAAAGCGCATTTTGACTATGTGAACAAGCACTTATGTGCATTAACTACTTGTAAAGCGCATTTTGGTCATCCGTTAATGCGCTTCGCCGCCTCTCGCCGCCTCTCGTGCAGAGGTATTAGGCGTAAATGCACGTCTGCAATTATGCACATAATCGCCTAACCAGGCGCAAAAGCGAATCCTTGTAGAGGGGACCAATGTCAAATAATTCCGTTGCTGGCCAGGGCATGAGAGTGGGATTGATCCCAGAGAGGAGGAGGAGGAGTTCATCTTCTTGTTCTTTTTCTATCTTTCCCCCAGTTATCTAGCCAGTTCCAGACTTGCAGAGGTAAACAGTCCAGTCCTTGTACCTATCAGGGAAGCAGAGGTGGTTTGAGTCCAGCATATCCAAAGCCCTGCCTCCAGAACACCCTGTTTCTGGGCCTACTGCCAGCCAAAACACAGCTGATGGTACATCTATGCCTGCAGAGCTTTCTGCAGTTGTACCAGGAGCTGCTGTGCAAACATGCATCCCTGCTAATGGAGGGGCATCTCTGACCCATCCTAACCCCCCTCCAGCTAGCAGATCTGAGAATTAGGATTGCTCTTTGAATTGCAAAACAAAACAAAACAGCGAAGAAGAAAAAAGTATCTTTTAAGAACATCTATTACAGTTGTGTTTTGCTAACTAATCTAACAATAAATATAGCAACATTATCATCATGGGTCAGAGTCAGCTTTTTTAAATTTTATACTAGAGACTTCGTCCTTTGTTACTATGCATACTCAGTAAATAGATTCCCTAGTTTTATAACAATAGACGCTCAGGGCCAAACTACACATCACAGTAAAAAGCATTTTGAACTAGCATGCTTCCAGGCTTAGATCTAGATCGGGGGCCTTGCGGCTGCTTTTTGTAAAGAAAGAGAGGTGCGTGCTTTAGTTAAAAATGCTTTTCACGTAATGTGTAGTTTGGCTGTCAAAGGGTAGGATCAGTGAATCTTCCTGAGGAATAATGATATGTGTTCTACCTAGGAACAAGTGAACCTCTCTCCCCCTCCAATTAGCACCCCTGCATCTCCTCCCTACAAAAAAGAAGCAATTTCCATTGCATTTTGCCCACAGCACAGGTGTTATGTCCTAATAGAATTGTCTTTCCATGCAGGAAGATTGTAACATGTCAAGTGGCTGCTCAAGAAAGCCAGTGTGGTTTAGGGGTGCATAGTTAGTCAACATTGGGGCAACTGTCGTGGATTCCTGTTCCCTCTGGCATTCACATATGCTGGCAAACTGACATGGGAAACACACATCAGTGAGACTTCTTTTATTGAGGGAAATCTCGTGGTGAAAAGCTTAATGGTTACACACTTGCAAAATACTTAAAGCTGATTGATGGTCAGAAAGCTTTAGGATCTGAGATAATATACAGTCTAAAATGGTACTCACTACAATAACAACCTGGAGCCTATCTACACTACTGCTATAAAACAGTTTATAACAGTTTTAAACCGGTTAATATTAACCGGTTTAAAACTGTTATAAACCATTTTAAAGCAGTAGTGTAGATAGGCTGCTGGTTTCCCAGTTGTCATCTCATTGGTTCCAAAAATGGATTCCAAACCCAACCAAGGAAGGGGAAAGATTCCTGATACAATCCTTCAGGCAGTCACAACGGGACATTCTGGAAAGGCTTAACAAAGCATCCCAAGAGAGCTCGTCCAAACACGGCCACACGTTGGTAACTCAGGGAACCTGGGCAAAACCTAAATAAGGTCACGGGGTAGGTAAAAATCTCAGGCACAAGAACTCCCATGCTGCTGCTTTAGCATAGGGAACTCCCTGCCACCTGAGTCTGCCGAGAAAAAGTCCAACAATAAAAATCAACCCCAGTCTACCCTTACACTGAGCAGCTGATGAACAAACACACACAATCCACAACAAACGAAAGTTTAAGTCAATAAAAAGCCACTCAGTACTTTTCATGGCACATTCCTTAGAAATCCAAAGTCTATATAGGAGAAAGTCAATGTGCAGAGTGTTTTCAAACTCCCAAACAGTGATGGATCCAAACAGGGAGGGGTTTCAGGTCATGAGTCCAAACATGATCCTAGCAAAAGCTCCTTGCCTTTTCTCCAGCTTATAAAGGGAGGTGTGGGCCTGTTCAAAACCACTTGACAGACAGGGGCTCTGGCCTGTAAAGCACGTCTGTTAGGCTGACCAGATAAAATCCAGGTCAGGGCTCCTGTAACTTTAACTGTTGTAGAGAAAAGGGAATTTCAGCCAGGGTCATTTGTATGCAATTAGTTCCTGGTGAAATTCCCTCTTCATCACAACAGTTAAAGGTGCAGGGGCCCTGCCTTCTTTTGTATCTGGTCACTCTAGTATAGTGCATGCAACTTTAACAGTTGCGATGAAGAGGGAATATCACCAGGAACTAATTGCATACAAATGACACTGGCTGAAATTCCCTTTTCTCTACAACTGTTAAAGTTACAGGAGCCCTGTCCTCCTTTTCATATGGTCAGCCTACCTGACAGACAACCAAGGTTCATATTTCTACTCAACCAGGAAGCTCACAGGATGTACACCCGCCCCTAGGATAAATGGTCACCCTAACGTCTGTGTCCAAGCAAGGCGGCACTGCTCAGCCCACCAAGATGATGCAACAATCTGAGTGACTCCATAAACGAGCTCCCCACCTTTCTAATCACTCAGTCAGTTCCCAAAGAAGTCTTTCAGCCCCGAAGCCAAGGGAGGTGTGGGGGATGAAATACTCCTATACTTACCCTGCAAACCCTGACAGCAATAAGTCTGCTCAGATTCTGACACTCCAACCAGTTCTAATTAAATCTACTTACAACTTGAAAGGCCTTTCTCAGACTTATACCTGACAGTAGGCTGACCATATGAAAAGGAGGACGGGGCTCATGTAACTTTAACAGTTGTAGAGAAAAGGGAATTTCAGCCAGTGTCATTTGTATGCAATTCGCACCTGGTGAAATTCCCTCTTCATTGCAACAGTTTAAGTTTCAGGCACTATACTAGAGTGACCATATACAAAAGAAGGCAGGGCCCCTGCAACTTTAACAGTTGCGATGAAGAGGGAATATCACCAGGAACTAATTGCATACAAATGACACTGGCTGAAATTCCCTTTTCTCTACAACTGTTAAAGTTACAGGAGCCCTGTCCTCCTTTTCATATGGTCAGCCTACCTGACAGACAACCAAGGTTCATATTTCTACTCAACCAGGAAGCTCACAGGATGTACACCCGCCCCTAGGATAAATGGTCACCCTAACGTCTGTGTCCAAGCAAGGCGGCACTGCTCAGCCCACCAAGATGATGCAACAATCTGAGTGACTCCATAAACGAGCTCCCCACCTTTCTAATCACTCAGTCAGTTTCCCACAGAAGTCTTTCAGCCCCGAAGCCAAGGGAGGTGTGGGGGATGAAATACTCCTATACTTACCCTGCAAACCCTGACAGCAATAAGTCTGCTCAGATTCTGACACTCCAACCAGTTCTAATTAAATCTACTTACAACTTGAAAGGCCTTTCTCAGACTTATACCTGACAGTAGGCTGACCATATGAAAAGGAGGACGGGGCTCATGTAACTTTAACAGTTGTAGAGAAAAGGGAATTTCAGCCAGTGTCATTTGTATGCAATTCGCACCTGGTGAAATTCCCTCTTCATTGCAACAGTTTAAGTTTCAGGCACTATACTAGAGTGACCATATACAAAAGAAGGCAGGGCCCCTGCAACTTTAACAGTTGCGATGAAGAGGGAATATCACCAGGAACTAATTGCATACAAATGACACTGGCTGAAATTCCCTTTTCTCTACAACTGTTAAAGTTACAGGAGCCCTGTCCTCCTTTTCATATGGTCAGCCTACCTGACAGACAACCAAGGTTCATATTTCTACTCAACCAGGAAGCTCACAGGATGTACACCCGCCCCTAGGATAAATAGCGCCCTGAGTGAGGAGTCCATTTGGTGCTCCCCGCATTAGTCAGTTTTGCAGGGCCATCCAGAGGATTTTGGGGGTCTGCTGCAGATGTGATGTCCATCCAGAACGACATTGCTCGAAACCTCGATCTCTCAGCCACTGTGCTACAGTTTACAAAGCTAAAGTTTGAAAAGCTCGGGTGACCATATTTTGGAAACCAAAAAGGAGGACAACATGGTTGGCCCCCAAGGAGGCCTCCCCACCAACATGTCTGCCCCCAGGGGGCATGTCCAGCACCAAGGGGGAGGTGCCCACCTGAACATGTCTGTTTTAACATCTTAATGTTAAAATCACTGAAATAACAAGTGAGACATCCAATGTATCTGAAATTAACTTCACTCACTCCTACTTTTGTAGTGTTTGCTGTGGAACTCTGAGGAAAAGGCCTCTGGTCCATTCTGTTTTGCCCTGTGGGCTGCTTTGACTAATGTCTCCTTTCCCACATTTTGATCTGTGAACGCCTCACCTCTGCTGAGCTCCTGGTGCCCGACTTCCCACCAAATCTGCAACAGGAAAGGTGCTGTGATCTCCCAGCACTTCTTAGATCCCCTTGATGCCAAGGGCTGAAACTGCTGAAGGTGCAGGACTGCAAAGAGGAGGTTTGATAACCTGAGTTTGAAGGGTATGGCTCCAGTGTTTTTTTAAAAAAATAATTTTAAAACCTCAAACATTAAAAAAATTGTTAAAAATAAACAGATGAACGGATCTGCTTGAAACTTGGTATGGCTAAAGCCCTATTTAAGAGCTATCATGATGTCAAGTTTCATCTTCTTATCTTTAAAAATAATGTTTTTCAAAAATAATAATAATTGGGAAACCTCAATTTTTTTAAAAAATCCTAAAAATTAATGGATGACCAGATCTGCTTCAAAATAGACATGGCTAAAGCCCAACCTAAGGGCTATCATGGTGCCAAGTTTCAACTCTTTATCTTTAAAACTGATGGAGATGTGAGCATTTTTGTTAATTCCCATTGACTATAAAGTAGAGCTGCCCTTTAGGTTGGGGGGAGGATGGGGAAAATCTGGATTTTTCTTCAAATTTCATTATTCCCCCCCCCCCTTCCCGGATTTGTTACCAAAAATCCTGACATGTGCTGGTTTTTTCTGACATATGGTCACCCTTTCTGAGCAGTCGCAGTGCGCTATGCAACACAGCGGAACTATCACAGGTTTTACTTAAAATATTTTTGTTTTGTTTTGTAGCAGTTATCTTTTGGTAAGCAGTATTAATTTTACAATATCACATGCTTTAAAGTTAATTGAAACAAGAGCCATTTTATAGTTAGCACCCAAACAGCCTGTAGAACCTTGAAGTAGGCTGACCATATGAAAAGGAGGACAGGGCTCCTGTAACTTTAACAGTTCTAGAGAAAAGGGAATTTCAGCCCATGTCATTTGTATGCAATTAGTTCCTGGTGATATTCCCTCTTCATTACAACAGTTAAAGCTGCAGGGGCCCTGCCCTCTTTTGTATCTGGTCACTCTAGTATAGTGCCTGCAACTTTAATTGCTTTGATGAAGAGGTGACCCTGGCTGAAATTCCCTTTTCTCTGCAACTGTTAAAGTTACATGAGCCCTGTCCTCCTTTTCATATGGTCAGCCTACTTGAAGGAAAGGCTACAGAGACTTGCTTTTGGCCGCTCTAGCTCACTGCAGACAGTATATTAAAAAAAAAAAAGAGCCACTCTGCTCAGTTTGGTGTCCCCCTTAGCTTGGCACCCTGGGCGACCGTCCAGCTCACCCACCCCTAAGGCCAGCCCTGATAACAACCCAGAATATGGGTTGACTATGGGTTGTTCTTGAATTGTAGGTTGTCGTTAGTGTAAACCCTGCAGTATGATTTAACTATGAGTAGTTAACCACAAACAATACAGGAAAAGAACTCATGCTCTGTTGCTGGGTTGTGAACTCTGGTTGTTTGTGGTTAACAACCCATAGTTAAACTATAGTGCAACTATAGTGCAACGTAATGACAATCGCAATTCAACAACAACCCACAAAGTCAACAACAACCCATGATTCAACAACTAACCATATTCAATCCGTACTCTGGATTGTTGTTATGTGTGAACTAAATTATCTCTCAACCTAACCTTCCTCATAGGGCTATTGTAATGGTAATAATAGAAATAGGGAGAGGAAACTCAAGGTGGCAAAGTCATGATATTACTCTAATGAAATGTTAGCTTCTTCTTGATTTTTAATCTGTCTGCTCCCATAATCCCAGAAGGTGGGAGGGCACATAAACCTTGAGACCCTGGTTGTGAGCTCCAGCTAGAGCTGGGATTCGATCCTAGAGCCTCCACAAAGTGCCTAGAGGAACTCCTGTTCTAGTGCCAATCATACCAAGACAGAGACCTTATATAAAAACTAGTTACTCCATTCCTCCCTGATTCACAACTCCACCTGGCTCTGTTCCAACCATGCACAAGTACTGGCTTCTCCTCCTGCCATGTAGTACACTGAGAGAGGAGGTGGTGTCTACCAAAGAGTTGACTCGTCGGTAGTTCTGGATCTCTTGCCTCACTCATTGCCATCTCTACTTCTAAGGCCTCAGAACTGATCCTTCTAGGATGTGTGTGTCTCGAATAGGAAGAAGGCCCAGGCAGTCAATGCTCGATGTGGAGTCTTCCAGTGCCACTGATGGAACAACATTGAAAATGACAGCTCCATAGAACACATGAAATCACCCCTCCATGGGTTGGGGTTGGAGTCTGAAGTCAGCTGGGTCCTGACATAACCTGAATAAATCCATATGAAAACACTAAATGTATGTGATGCTCCTCCCCCCTTCTGCTGCAGGAGGTACAATGGCTGCTACTATGTAGTCTGGTGTTTGTTCAGATATATGACCCTGACATGAATGATCAACACTAGTGGTTTACCATGTACAAGACAATAATGACTAACAAATAGTGGAGTGAGGCCATAAAGCGCTTTAACTGAAAGCATGTCAAATCATATTTAAAGCCTGCAGTGTAAATTCTTTTTAAGAATGTTGTAAATGAACCTGAGATACTCTTGAACCTGAATCAATCTTTCCCCACCCACTCGTAAACAGTATTGACATAATTACTATTACATAAAATACTATACATTTTCGCCATTGCCAAGGAATGTCTCCTTTAATGTACACCATCTAAGTACTGTTTGTTAATTAAATATTTATGTTATGTTTTCTCAGCTATTTTTTAAAAAATGTTCATAACTGTGTAGTAGGGACTATTAAGAAACTGATTTCTTGTTGTTGGATTTCCTGCAGGAAATAATTCATTTGAGCTGGATTGATTTTTCTGAAACTATTTTTCAAACCGCTTTTACATTATTTATTATTATTTGGCATTACATGTCTGAATTAATCATCAAACCATTCACAGACTTTAGCAAGGCTGCTTTTGTAAAAGAAAAAAAAACAGATAGATCACAGCACTTTTCTCAGGACATTCCAAAGGTTTTGCTGTTCTATACGAGTTAAAGCTCTCGTGTCTCCAAGATATTCAAGGATATATTGACTGAGTTCGGACGACACAATAACCATTGGTGGGTTAAATAGTCAATGGTTGGTTATTGTGTTATCTGTCAGGACTTTTTCACACCACGGTTGGTTATTCAGCTGAAATAACTAATGCAAATAATCAATGGTGCGCAGAGCTGATTATTTGAACAACCGTTGGTTATCATATTGTGTATTGGGCACCATTGGCTATTTCGTCACATTACAGTTGGTTATTTTTGGGGACTACAGAATCCCCTGGAAAGAGCAACCAAAGTGCCTATTTCCCTTCTAGTTCAGACAGCAGAACTGGCTGATGGGATACCAGCAAGAGGACTGGGGGGGAGAGGGGGGGATGTGTCAGTCAAACACACCATTGACTAATAGTCAACTCAATGCTGGCTTTAATCCAATCCACAGTTGATTATAATCATGTTGTGTGGGGAGTACCCCCTCAATAATCAACCATGAAGTTGACTGTTATCCCACCATTGACTATTGTATTGTCTGAATGCAGCCAATTGAAAGCAAAGGGTGCTGTGTTGACCATAATAAAAACACCAAAATCCATATTAGTGTAAGGACTTTATTAGACCAACTCGAAGGTCACAAACATGTGCAAGCTTTCAAGACCATCATATTTCTTCATCAGGGAAATTGTTGCAATAAGTGGGTGAGGGTAGAGTTAAGGAGGGAAGGAAAAGGCTGATTTGATGTTAATGTCCTTCAGTTTTGTTTTAAAATGAATTATGGCGTTTTTAGCTCTTTCCATGCTGTAGGTTTTTACTCTGGTTTTGTTCTTTATAGTTTTTGTATTATGTTTCTATCATGTGGCAGATGGTATCAGCATCCCTGCTAATAAAAAGTGTTGGTGTTGTGTCCCTCTGAATCCTGGCTGCACTACACTATGGGTGGATAGAAAATAGATCTCCAGATGTTTTGAACTTCTACTCCCAGCATTCTTGACAATTAATTGGCCATGCTGGCAGGGATCTCTAGGAGTCAAAGTCCAAAATAACTGGAGATCTACCTTCTGTTGCCCAGCCCAGCACTTTCCACTGGTCATCTCAAGAGGGACCCCATAACAATTTTAAATCCATGACTCCAACTCCTCCAAGTAACTAGAGCTCCCAGAGACGATGATGCCACTGAACCATCTACATAAGGAGGCTTGGGGCAGCCTGGGCCTTCAGGGGAGAGGACCATGGGTCCATCCCCACAGAAAGAGGGGAGCTCTGCTTCAGAAACAGATGCTGAGTGACCCCACCCCCCAGTCCCAGAGAGTGCCATTCTTCCAGCACCCGTGTCTTCTGCCTTGTCTCCCAGACCTTGTTCTGGAATTGATGCTCTTGCTCCTAACCCTTCCACTCCTTCTTGATTCTGCTTTTGGAGTGTGTAATGTATCTGATTGCCTAACTGTGTTTTGACCTCTACCTCAACCATACCTGCCTTAGCCTGACCCCTCCTATCTGATTCCTTGCCTGTGCTTTGACCTTTGCCGTTTTAATTACCTTGCTTCTTGGTTAGTCCCATCATTCAGAGTCTGTTGCAGTCAATTCAGGACACCACCACTGAAAGTGACCCCTGTGAAGAAGTGAGAACCTGCAGTGGCTAAGGCTAGCTTGTGACAGGATAGGTTCTATAGGCCTCACCCTTAAAACCTGAGTGACCTTGGCTGCAAGGGTGCATGTTTGTTTTGTTTTTCAGTGCCTTCTGTCCCCAAGTTCTTTGTGAAAGTTTGGAAAACACAAAGTAATTATAAGCTGAGTTGGAGAGACCTTACTCATCACTCGTTGTTAGTAGACAAGGTATTGGGCTGTCTCACAGTGTTTGTTTGACTCCGGAGAAAGATACAAAACAAAGTGATACCTTCATAGCGTCAGTGTGTGTAATCGAGAACGCATAAGCTTTTGTAGCACTTTTAGGATTTCCAGAAGGTAAGACACAACCACTTTTGACACATCCAACAGTTCACTGAATTGCAATTTTTGTAACAGGCAATTTCGCGAAACATATTGCAATACATGCCATAATTTAGAGAACAGGACAAAAGCTAATGTACAATCATGAAAAATATGCTACCCAGGTACACTAATATAGAAGAAACCCAGTTTCCTGCGCAAGTCTTGATGCCTTCCTTGTTGCTTGTAACAGGATGAAAAATGTTAGGCAGATTAAATTGATTTTTCTGTTTATGTCTGAATATCTATAATTGGTTCTCTTCTTTTGGGACTCATTGAGTTCCCATTAAAAGTAATGGGAGTTAAAGAAACCATCTTTTGAGTGCCGGTAACTAGACCTGTGACTAGGACTCCTTTGTTCCATTGTACATCTTGTAAATGTCACAGATAGTAGCTTATATTGGAGGAAGAGTTGCTTTTACCAAGTCCAAAGGGCCCCAGTCTTCACTGATATCTATCTATCTATCCATCTATCTATCATCTATCTACCCTAATAGCAAACCTGTTATCTGAGTGTGGATCCTGATGTAGCCAAAACAGCACCACTCATGCACAAAAGGAGGTTACCAGCAGGCTCGGGGGAATCCCAAAATTTGCAGAAGTACAAAATAATAATAATAATAATAATAATAATAATAATAATAATACATGGGAAGCACTACAACATAATACAGAACCCACAAAGAAACAAAGAACAATTGTACGAATGGCTCAGAAAGGATGAGCTATTTCATGAAACAGAAGGAGTCCAAACAGCTATACAGGATCAAGTTATAGAAACCAATGCCGCTTTGGAACGCTGCACCCTGCCCAGTGTGGACCAAGCCTCGGAGGCTCTGCTCACGCCCTTGCCGCCACCACCCTTTCATCCCCGCTGGTCCCGGGAGGGAGGAGGGAGGGGGAAGGGTTGTAAACAAAAGCCAGTGATTGGGAGAGGGATTTCCCAATCGCTAGCTTTTGTTTACAACCCTCCCTCCTCCCTCCCTGGGACCTGCCGGGATGAAAAGGCGGCGGCGGCGACAAGGGCGTGAGCAGAGCCTCCAAAGCTTGATCAACACTGGACAGAGTGCAGCGCTCTGAGGGCGGCTCGTGGTGCAGGGAGGGCGCATTGAGGACTACGTGTAGATCTGCCCCAAGAACTACCAAAAATACTTAACAAAAGATAACAGTGTAACAACAGACTTATGTAGGAAATGTCATCAATATCAAGAAACAATAGACCATGTAGCAGGAGTATGTAAAATTCTGGCAAGAATGGATTATACGGATAGACACAAAACAGCTGCAAAAATAATTCACCAGCAACTGGCCATCAAATTCAACTTCATCAAACTACCTACACCATATTATACATACTCACCCAAAACAATCTTGGAAAATGCAGATCATAAAATATACTGGGAAAGAACAATTCATACGAACAAGACAATACCTCACAACTGACCAGACATAACATTTATAGACAAAAAAGAAAAACACACATACCTCATTGACATAATTACCTAATAACAAAAATGAAGAGGAAACGAGAGAAAAATATACACCATTGGCCATGGAAGTTAAAGAACTATGGCAACAGGAAAAGGTCACAATGATTCCGCTAGTCATGTCAGTCACCAGCATCACACCAAAAAAATTATACAGAAAACCTTCAGAAACTGGGCCTACCAAAATACATCCACACCAACATCCAGAAAGCAGTCATACTTCAAACATGCTCAATTGTCAGGAAATGCCTAAATCAGTAAAAGACAGCATGACCTGACAAAGCCTGTTATCTCCATCTAGAAAAAACGCCATGGGCGAGAAAAATTATTATTATTATTATTAATAATAATAATAATAATAATGATAATGGGACCCCATAAACAGCTCCATGCGGACTGAGCATTCTCAGTATTCATAGAATACTGACCCACTGCTGAAAGGAAAGAACAGAAAATCAGGGGGAAATGAGAATAAAATGGAGCATTCTGGAGCAGGGCATGGCAGTCAGGCTAGTGGAACCCTGGCTTTGTTGCAGGTTCCCTTCTGTGTGTACAGGGCGGGTGTGTCCATCCTGAGTCAGAGCTTGGGTGTGGTAAAGGACTGAATGAGAGTGAATTGTTGGCCAATGGTCCACCCACCCTGCTGAACGGTGTTCTAGATGAGGTCATATTCCCCATAAAGGATCAGGTTCATCATCTGGGTGTGCTTGTTCATCTAGCACTGTCACTAGAGGCTCAAGTGACCTCTGCGTCCTATAGTACCTTTTTAGCAGCTTTGGCTGGTATACTAGCTCTGATCCTTCCAAGATGTAGATAGCTTAGTCACAAGTGCCCATGCTCTTGTAACCTACAATTGAGACTATTGCCTTGGGTTGTACTTGGGGCTGTCTCTAACAATGGTTTGTAAACTGCAGTTGGCTAGGGTGACCAGATAAAATCCAGGTCAGGGCTCCTGTAACTTTAACAGTTGTAGAGAAAAGGGAATTTCAGCCAGTGTCATTTGTATGGTGATATTCCCTCTTCATCACAACAGTTCCTGGTGATATTCCCTCTTCATCACAACAGTTAAAGGTGCATGCACTATACTAGAGTGACCATATACAAAAGAAGGCAGGGCCCCTGCAACTTTAACAGTTGTGATGAAGAGGGAATTTCACCAGGAACTAATTGCAAACAAATGACACTGGCTGAAATTCCCTTTTCTCTTCAACTGTTAACGTTACATGAGCCCTGACCTGGATTTTATCTGTTCACCCTACAGTTGGCCCAGAATAGGGATGCAAGATTATTAACTTGGACTGGTGTTTTGACCACACTATGGCTGCGGTTTCTTGGATGCAACAGCTCCCAGTCCACTTCTGGGCCCAATTTAAAGTGTTTGTTTTAATCTTTAAAGCCCTAAACATCTTGGGATCCGATTGACCCCCAAAAACACTTCCTTTGAGTGCCTCTGCCAAATGAAGTGAAACAAGTGACCACAACGGAGAGAGCCTTGTCAGCGAAGGCACCCAGTTTGTGAAATAGCCTCCCCAGAAAGACTCTTCAGGTCCCCCATCTTTATGGTCTTTTCAGTGCCAGATGAAGACATTTTTATTTACCCAGGCCTTTTAAATAAATTATTTTTTTATTTTGCCTGGGCTTTTCTCCTCTTAGCTCTTCCTGCTCCTATAGCTGAGGGCCCAAACCGTCATTAAATATGTGTTTTCTTTTAATTTTTACTATGGGGTAGATACAGGAGGCCCAATCCAGTTCTTAAAAGCCCCCACTCCCACTCCCATCCCAATCTGGATTGGGGCACTGTGCCTATTATAGAGTAAAAGTGGGGGGGGGGGATGAAAAAAGACATAGCTGCTGCACACACATTTAAATATTTTTCTATTTTCTCAAGCTTTTTTTTATATATATAAACAGCGACTTTCTTTTTTATATAGGATGTTTAGTTGAAGTTTTATCCAATCTTACTGCCCATTGTTGCTTTATTATTCTGTTATGCTTCTAATTATTTCATTTTGATTTGATGATTTTAATCATGTTCATGTTTTGTATATATCCATTGTGTTTTGTATATATTTTTGTATATTTGTATATTTATTGTGTGCCACTTTGAACATTTTAATCAAAGTTGAAAAGCAGGGTATAAAACCTCAAAATAAGTAACCTGCCAAGAATCTGATCTATCCATGCCTGGCATGTTGTAATAAATGACTTCTGCAAACAACAGAAAATCAAGTGAACAGTTATTGTGCCTTTTCCCTTAAATAATAATATGTTATGTAGTGTTAGCATATCCTAGAAATCTTCAACTTTTAAAGATTCTGTCCACATTCTAAATACACCTGCTTTGATTCTGAATTTCACATGCATGGTGTGTGTGTGTGTGTGTGTGTGTGTGTGTGTGTGTGTGAATTAGTGTGTTTGTATGTATTTCCCCCAAGCTGAAAAGACTGATCCAAGAGCAGTCATATTCAATGCAGTTCATACTTGTTGGGGAGTGTGGCAAAGAGCCACCCTTGGTACAAGAGGCTATAAATTCATCCCCCAAACAATGGGTGCCTTCTAAGAGATTATTTCCTTGGAGTCACATCCTCCTTCTCTGAGATCTCATACTCTATGACTGTAGAGAAGCTGTCACCCAGATTGGGATACTGCTATCACATCCCACAAGCCTCTCTACCTCTCCATTTCTCCAGATTAGCAGCCTTGGCTTCAATGGAATGAACATGTTCCCTAAGGACCAGGAAGTCATTGCACCCAGCACATAACCACTAGGGGTGTATGGTCCACCCCAGAATTATCTGATAACTACAAATATCTGTGGTGCATTCGATCTTCCAGCACAGGGATTGGCCATTTCTAAACCAATCAAATCATTTTAGTGTGGAGACTTGTCCAATCAGAGCTTCTAACATCTCCTAAATTATTCGAACATTTTGTGTGTGAGGTGTATCTAATTGAAAACTTCCCAATAAGGAACATGACTGTTTTGTATGTGTGGTATGTCTAATTGAAAACCTCCCAATAAGGAACATGGGGTGATGGGATGGGGCAGTTTTGATAATTGATATTGACATTTGTGGCTAACAAATTAGGAATTGCGACAGCACTGTCCGTGACTGTAAGCCTATCTACACACGCAGGATAAAACACTTTGAAAACGTTTTGAAAACTGTATATGGAGTGTGTCCTGGGCCCCGACAGTTCTCAAAACTGTTATAACCCGTTTTAAACTGTTTTAAAGCAGTAGTGTAGATAGGCTGTGTTGTGTTCTCCTCCAATTGCAGTATTCAGGGGAGGGAATGCTGGTCCTCGATTCCGCACACTCATTGTGATTCTCAATCTTGCGGCATTTGTTTTGATTACACAGAGAGAGAGAGAGAGAGAGAGAGAGAGAGAGTGCAGTGAGATAGCATTTGTTGTAAAGTGATATATTATTGAATTTATTTAGGAGAGGGAGGGAGAGAGAGGGGGAGAGAGAGATCTACGAGATCTTCTGTTACGTTGCAGAGATTTGTGTTGTTGTTTTCCTCTGGTTCTCATTTCAAAATAGGAAAGACCCTCTTCCAGGAGAAGGTTATGGTCCTGAAGCTTTTTCTCCAATGTGCCTTACCGTCCTGCCTTACAAGGCTGGGTTGCACGATGATGATGATGATTTCCCCTTAATGGTTTGACTTGCTGTAGCTCTCCTTCCTCTAAGTTGAGCCTTCCCAGCAGTACTTGGCTTCAAAGTTACAAGTGTGTTCTTGTACTTGTATGTTTGTGTGTTTTAGAGTTGTGCAGTGCACACAAGCAGTATATACAATTAATAAAGCACAGTTTGATAACATTCCATCATGATGCATGGGAAGCCCTGCTGCTGCTGCTGCTGCTGCTGCTGCTGCTGCTGCTGCTGGCCACGGGGGAAGAGGGACTGCAGGGGCAGGGCTGGTTGGTTGGTTGCCAGTTTCTGCTCGGACTCATGGAAGTCAGCCACAGTGTGAAAGTGCTGCTGGGCTGGCATCGTGAGTGAGTGAGCTTCTACACTGGAGGCCGTGATCACACGCGCGGTTTTAAGCACACTCGCCGCGACTTTGATCCACTTCTGCAGCACGGGGCTCTCATGACATCGTCCCCCTCGCGCTGTTCTCTCGCCCTGAGTGCTCTGTTTTTGTTTCTGTTTCGATTTAACCCAGAACGGGCAAAGTCCGGTTCAGGCACATTCAGGCAAGTTCAACAGGCTGAGCTGAGGTACCGCAGCAGTACTGACCACGTGTGATTCAAAACGCTAGATTCGCATAGGAAATGGAGGGGGAACCTGCAGAAGCAATCCGGGGGGGGGGGGGGAAATGGTATGTGTGATAAAGGCCTGAGTCAGGCAGGCTGTTTGGGCTTCCAGTGCAGGGGCCCCCTCCTCCTCCTCCTCCTCCAAACCGCTGTTGTTGCCTTGATTCGAGTCTCTCCAATGTGCCCGACTGACAGCGGGTGAGGGGTGCCTCCTCTTCCTGCAAGTCTCCAGTCCTCTCTGAGGATGGGCAGGCTGTGTGCTGCTGTTATGGCATTTATTATATTTACTTATTTATTATTGCGCTAAGTGCTTTTATCCCTCTGCTTCGTTTCCCTCTCCCTCGCCTGAGAGGTGCCTGAGAGGATGTTTGCATTTGGACTTTAAAAATTCCCTATAAATCACTGCATGCAGGGATCTGATCCAAAAATTGGCATGCCTAATGGCCTCTTTAAAATCTACCATTGTGCCAATTTGCAGGTGTTTATCTTTAAAATTGATGGAGCTGTGAGCATTTCTGTTAATTCCTGTTGACAAGAATGTACCAGTTACCTGAAAATGGGGTAGTTTTTCACCAAACTATCCGGCAGAGTGGGGAGAGGGACCAGCTCCAGAAATCAGGGCAGAGAAATGCCTCAACAGACCTCTGCCTCAAATTTTGGGGCAGAGAAGACCTGCTCTGCACACACCTACTAACTACTACTTCTGTCCAGTAGGCAGATAGCCATGCATATGAAACTCAGTGCAATAGCTCCCACGTCTTTGGGAGTTTTCTACCTTCATGGCTGTTTTCTATTGATATTATTTGATTTGTTTCCCTGAAAAGCCAGCTATTTACTAGCAGAAAGCAGGAAAGGGTTGACTGTCTGGGTGTCCTTGCTCTGTTGCTTAACCCACAGAGGTGCTTAACTCACATGTACCCATCCCTTCTTTTTATCTTAATGCTTTGTCATTGGGCTGAGATGCTTAATCAGTTTGAAGTACCTTGCTCATAGTGTTTTAATTGTTAGTTGTGGTATTTTATATTATTTTAAAATTTAGGTGTTAGCTGTCTTCAGGGTCCAATGAGGCAGAAGGGAAGCATAAACATGTTAAGAAATAAAACAGAATAAAATAATCTGTGCACGAAGTTAAAATTTAAGAATGCAAGCAAGAGAGGCCTTCTTGTTTATGGAGCTTCCTTCCATAGAAGATTGCCAGAGTCCTAGCATTCATATATTTAGGAAACAATGCAAAGCATTTAGTTTTATATTAAGCAAATTGTGAGGGAGGTAATCTTTCTATTTACTATATGCTATGTTTGTTTTAGCAGCATACTGTTTCCCAATCTTAGCCCCTGGGATTAGAAGTTAGATCTAGGCTCAAATAGATTAGTAAATAAATATGTGCCAGTGCTGGCGATGGGAATGAAATGGTATCTCTCACAGACTGTGAAAACATTGTCAGGTTTCATAACCTTCTCCTCCTGCTCTTAATGACTGCCTCGGGACACTAGGGAATTCCTTGTCACTTATGCTAGATCAGTAGTCATGATGACAGACTGACATCGAATGGAATGAGGGAAGAATAGAAATCCAGATTTAGAGCGGCACTGAATTACCATGCCCAGGATAAAGTAAAACTGTTGTAGTTGTGGAAACAAAACCAGCACAGATTAACGGGTTGCAGCGAGTGTCTAGAAACAAAACACCCAAAACATATATTTGGTAATAAAACAAGTTGCCTTAATTTAACATTCATGGGTGATTGTTATATTCCATCCCTCTGAAAAATACTGCCACCCCTTTAGGTAGCTTAATACAATCCTGGCAGAAAATGCTAAATAATTTCTGTGTGTCAGTACTGGTTCAGTGGTTGCTTCAACACTTTAAGTGCCTTGACCTACATCTCTCTTCAGCACTCTCTGTAAATGCACCATCTTCATATTCTGCCTAGTGACATAACAATGCATTAGCGTGGTTAATCAACCTAGAGAAGTACTTCTTCTGACATAGTGTATAAAGAGGTCAGCCATGCTTTTGGTTAAACTGAATCTTGAATGGGGGTGGGGCAGCAGGGAACAGTATTTGTTCTGCAGTGATTCATAAATTCAGAAATTTTAAGGCCTGAAGGGATTACATTGATCACCTGGTCTAACCTTTTGCACAACGGCAGCCTATAGAAATTCTTCTGCTATTCCAGCTAACAAATCATTATTTTATTTGTATCTTATCCCTTCTGCATGAAGTTCAGGGCAGCATACATGCCTCTCTCCTCCCACTCATTTTTCCTCGTAACAATCTTGTGAGGTATTATTACTATTATTAGTAGTAGTAGTAATAGTAGTGTGCATCAAATCCTACCACAAAAAGCAGCCTTGAAGTAACATAAGAGCATAAGAACAACCATGGGTCCATCTCATCCAGCACTCTGTTCATACAACCAGCTGCCTGTGCGAAACCCACAAGTAGGACATGGGTATAATAACATCATCCTGCTCTTATCATGTTCACCAGCAACTGGTATACATAGGCGTATTGCCTCTGACACAGGAGGTAGCATATAGCCATCAGAACTAGTAGCCATTGATAGCCTTGTCCTCAAGAAATTTATCCAACCCCCTTTTTAAACCATCCAAATTGGTAGCCATCACCTCATCTTGTGGTAGTGAATTCCATACTTTATGCACTACTTTAAAGTACTTGCTTTTATCTGTTCTGAATCTCCCATCAATCAGCTTCATGGGATGACCCCAGGTTCTAGTATTATGGGAAGGGGAGAAAAATGTCTCCCTCTCCACGTTCTCCACACCATGCATAATTTTGTTCACCACTGTCATGTCTCCCCTTAACATCCTCTTCTCCAAACTAAACAATCCTAGCCATTGTAACCTTCCCTCATAGGGGAGATGCTTGATTATTTTAGTTGCCCTTTTCTGCACTTTTTCCAGTTCTGCAATATCTTTTTTTTTAGGTGTGGTGACCAGAATTGTACACAGTATTCCAAGTGTGATCACACCATAGATTTGTATAAAGGCAGTATGATACTGGCAGTTTTATTCTCAGCAAAGAAGGGAGTATTTGGGGGAATATGCAGCACATGCCTTTCCCTTGTCACTGAATGACTGGAGTTTCATACAGTGGATGAAGGACAGAGTGTATATTCAAGGCAGGTCAGTGCTGTAGCTCTAACATTTCTGGAAATTAAGCATTGAGCTGACTGTTCCAAGAGCTGAGGATATGACTGCAGATTTTCTCCAGATGCTTTCTAAAGTTCTATCAACAATGAAGAAAGGACACTCAATGACCAAGGAAATTCACATCTCATGACGGAATGGGAAGAAATAAATTGGTTATGAAAGTTTGCTGGTATCTTGGCCTTTGACTCTAACCACTGTCATTACCAGCTGCATTTATGTGGCACTGCAGCAACCCAGGTCAGGCTGACTGCTCAGAACACATTTGTAATGCAATGACTCACTGCAGGGGCCCTGCCTGATGGAAGCTTCCTGTTATGGGTTCAAATGGGTCAAATGAGTCCCAATATGAGAGAATGACAAGTAACCTATCATGCTGATCTTGTCAGGTTCCTCAGCTGTCTTCCCTTCCAGCACGTTCGACTATTTTGCAAAACCCCAAAGAGATTGTACGATGTTAGGAACACATAACAACCAAGAAAGCACATGCCCTAATCCAGGTATAGGAATATGCAATCGGAAGTTGGGTTCCACATATGCATTCTTAGGTGGATGACATGAATGGGGGCTTGCATGCATGGTTCTTTCCCATTGACCCAGCTGCCAGAACTGAATGCAAAATCAGAAAAAACAACGACAAGCCCTTTAAGAGGAAGTTGGGATTATTCCCTGTTGTTCTCTCCTTCTGGCAAACAGCTGATCAACACTACTTGTCTTATTACTAATTATCTGATTGATGCATGCACAATCCCTGCTACTGTGGGTATGTGCAACTAGGGCCTTTCTACGTCATACAGGTGTAGAGGGAGGGAGGGGGGACGATCCCGGAAGTACCTGCTTCAGGGATCGTCGCTCTAATACAAATGGGAAGTGCGATGACCCAGCTTCCTCCCAGGCCGTTGCAGAGTCTCGCCTGCCATTTTATTTTCTCCATTGATCTGTGAATTGCCCCCCGTCACCCACCCTCCCCCGCCATCCTGAGGTTAGCAGACTTGTTTCCCCCCTCTCCCCTTATGGTCATGGAGCCGCGCAGTGCAGCTCCGTGCCCATTTCTGGTGCCCGCTTACTCGTGACAGGCCAGGTGTCCACACCTCCCACGGTCTCGGGACATTCCTGGGACCGTGGGAAGAATCAGTTTCCCCAGGGATCTCTTCTCCTGGGGAAAACCCGTGCCCATCTTCCCTGCCCCCAGGAGTCCCTGTGCACCATTTGCACACATAGGGACTACCCAGGGACAGTCCCAGGTAAAAAGGCTGGTGTAGAAATGGCCCTAGATAAGGGCTATAGAGTTTCCCACTGCATATTGACTTATTTATTTCATTTATATCCTGCATTTCCTGGGCAAGGAACTCAAGGATATGTATCTTTCCACTCCTTTTTTTTACAATATTGTCACAACAACCCTGCATGGTAGATTAGACTGAGACATAGTGACTAATCCAAGGGAACCCAGTGAGCTTCATGGGTGAATGAGGATTTGAAACTAGGCTGTACCCACTCTCTCTGTTACACCAATTTCTCTAATTCATGGAGCTGTGCTTCTGAGTATTGGCCTACAGATTAATCTGCCAAGAAATAGTAATGGGTTCGTGCAACCACTTCTGTATTGGATCCTTGCCCCTCTTGGCTTATAAAAGCTAGCAGGGATGGAACAGCCGGCTGGGCCAGGAAAGTGATTAATAGGGGTGTGCACGGACCCCCCGGATTGGATCGGGACCCGGATCGGGGCCTCCAATTTTGTCATAGATCGGTTCGGACAAAATCGGAGGCCCCCCGGACCGGATCGAGTACGATCCCGATCCAAAAATCGTAAATTTTTGGATCGGCCGCCATTTTTTTCCCCATAGACTTGCATTGCAATGCAAGTCTATGAGGAAAAAATGGCGGCGGGTGGGTGAGGGGGGGCCTAACTCCCTCCCCCCCTGGGGCCATCCGCTTCCATCCGCTGGCGCCCGCGGGCGCCAGCGGATAGAAGCGGACGGCTCCGGGGGGGGGTAAGCCCCCTTCCCCGCCACTGCTTACCTTTTAGGGCCGTTCGCTCCCGTCCGGCGCCGGCGGCTACCGCCAGCCGGCTTTGCGGCTTGCTCTAGAGTAGGGCGCCGGGTGATCACCCGGCGCCCTACTCTAGAGCAAGCCGCAAAGCCAGCTGGTAGTAGCCGCCGGCGCCGGACGGGCGTCCCTAAAAGGTAAGCACCCCCCCTCCCTTCCGCGCGCCCCCTCCTCACCTTTCCGGGCCATTCCCTACCGTCCGGCGCCGACGGCTACTGCCAGCCGGCTTTGCGGCCTGCTCTCGAGTAGCGCGCCGGGTGATGACATCACCCAGCGCACCACCCTGGAGCAGGCCGCGGAGCCCGCTGGTAGTAGCCGCCGGCCCTGGACGGGAGTGGACGGGCCGGAAAGGTAAGGGCCCCTCTCCCCCCCCTCCGCGCGCCCCCTCCTCCTCTCCACACACCCCCTGCTTACCTTCCCGGCCCATACGCTCCCGTCCGGCGCCGGCGGCTACTACCAGCGGGCTCCGCGGCCTGCTCTCGAGTAGCGCGCCGGGTGATGACATCACCCGGCACCCTACTCTAGAGCAAGCCACAAAGCCAGCTGGTAGTAGCTAGGGGTGTGCATCGGATCGGATCCGATCCACGATCCGAATCCGATCCGACCCAAAATCGGGAAAATCCGATCCGATCCGATCCGATCCGGACAACCTCCGATCCGATCCGATCCGATCCGATGAGGTCCGATCCGGATCGGACGCCATTTTGAATGCTTTTTCCCATAGCCAAGTATTGTTTTACAAAAACGCCTATAACTTTTTCATTTTTAAAGATAGAAGGATGAAACTTGGGCACATTGTAGACTGGTTAGGGGTAGTTATCTGTGAGAAATTTCAGAAAGATTGGTGCATGCATTTTGTGGCAATTAATTTTTTAATAAATACCCAGGAATGCCTATAACTTTGTCATTTTTAAAGTTACACACATGAAACTTTGCCACATTGTAGGGGGTACCTTGGGACCTATGTGTGTGAAATTTCAGAAACGTAGGTGCTTGTCTTGTGTGGCAATTAATTTTTAGAAAAATGGGTAGTAGTGGGGTAAATACAGTTACGCCTCCCATTTTTTTATTTTTGAAGATACAAACAGGAAACTTGGGCACATTACAGGTACCACTTGCCTTGATATGTGTGTGAAATTTCAGAAACATTGGAGCTTTCCTTGTGTGGCAATTAATTTTTGAAACAATGAGGAAAGAAACACCTATAACTTTGTCATTTTTAAAGTTACACACATGAAACTTTGCCACATTGTAGGTGGTACCTTGGGACCCATGTGTGTGAAATTTCGGAAACGTAGGTGCTTGCCTTGTGTGGCAATTAATTTTTTAATAAATACCCAGGAATGCCTATAACTTTGTCATTTTTAAAGTTACACACATGAAACTTTGCCACATTGTAGGCGGTACCTTGGGACCTATGTGTGTGAAATTTCGGAAACGTAGGTGCTTGCCTTGTGTGGCAATTAATTTTAGAAAAATGGGTAGTGGTGGGGTAAATACAGTTACGCCTCCCACTTTTTTATTTTTGAAGATACAAACAGGAAACATGGGCACATTACAGGTACCACTTGGCTTGATATGTGTGTAAAATTTCAGACAGCTGGGTCCAGGCATGTGGTGGCAAGGTATTTTTGAAACAATGAGGAAAGAAACGCCTATAACTTTTTTATTTTAAAAGTTAGAAGTCTGAACATTGCTCACTTTGTAGATGGGTTAGGGGTAGATATGTGTCAGAAATTTCAGAATGATAGGTCCAGGCATTTGATGGCTATGGAATTTTTAAATTACATGTTTCAAAAAAATTTCTACAGAGGCCAGGTCTTCCCCTCCCGCTTCCCGCGAAGAAAAGGAAACACTCTCTCGTCTCGATCCCTTTGAAGTTGCTAGTAGTATCCATTACAGGGCTCGTGTTTCCTTTCCTCCTTTCACTTTTCAAGCAGAACGGCTGAGCCTAGCTGAGTTTTGCAGCCATGCGTGCAAGGAAGGATCACTCTGGTCTCGATCCCTTTGATCCTTGGTAGTATCCATTACAGGGCTCGTGTCTGCTTTCACTTTGTACTCAAGCAGACACGAGCCCTGTAATGGATACTACCAAGGATCAAAGGGATCGAGACGAGAGAGTGTTTCCTTTTCTTCGCGGGAAGCGGGAGGGGAAGACCTGGCCTCTGTAGAAATTTTTTTGAAACATGTAATTTAAAAATTCCATAGCCATCAAATGCCTGGACCTATCATTCTGAAATTTCTGACACATATCTACCCCTAACCCATCTACAAAGTGAGCAATGTTCAGACTTCTAACTTTTAAAATAAAAAAGTTATAGGCGTTTCTTTCCTCATTGTTTCAAAAATACCTTGCCACCACATGCCTGGACCCAGCTGTCTGAAATTTTACACACATATCAAGCCAAGTGGTACCTGTAATGTGCCCATGTTTCCTGTTTGTATCTTCAAAAATAAAAAAGTGGGAGGCGTAACTGTATTTACCCCACCACTACCCATTTTTCTAAAATTAATTGCCACACAAGGCAAGCACCTACGTTTCCGAAATTTCATACACATAGGTCCCAAGGTACCGCCTACAATGTGGCAAAGTTTCATGTGTGTAACTTTAAAAATGACAAAGTTATAGGCATTCCTGGGTATTTATTAAAAAATTAATTGCCACACAAGGCAAGCACCTACGTTTCCGAAATTTCACACACATGGGTCCCAAGGTACCACCTACAATGTGGCAAAGTTTCATGTGTGTAACTTTAAAAATGACAAAGTTATAGGTGTTTCTTTCCTCATTGTTTCAAAAATTAATTGCCACACAAGGAAAGCTCCAATGTTTCTGAAATTTCACACACATATCAAGGCAAGTGGTACCTGTAATGTGCCCAAGTTTCCTGTTTGTATCTTCAAAAATAAAAAAATGGGAGGCGTAACTGTATTTACCCCACTACTACCCATTTTTCTAAAAATTAATTGCCACACAAGACAAGCACCTACGTTTCTGAAATTTCACACACATAGGTCCCAAGGTACCCCCTACAATGTGGCAAAGTTTCATGTGTGTAACTTTAAAAATGACAAAGTTATAGGCATTCCTGGGTATTTATTAAAAAATTAATTGCCACAAAATGCATGCACCAATCTTTCTGAAATTTCTCACAGACAACTACCCCTAACCAGTCTACAATGTGCCCAAGTTTCATCCTTCTATCTTTAAAAATGAAAAAGTTATAGGCGTTTTTGTAAAACAATACTTGGCTATGGGAAAAAGCATTCAAAATGGCGTCCGATCCGGATCGGACATCTGGTCCGATCCGATCCGACCAGCCTCCGATCCGATCCGATCCGATCCGACCCCCCAGGTCCGATTCCGATCCGCTATCCGATCCGATCCGGGGGGTCAGTGCACATCCCTAGTAGTAGCCGCCGGCGCCGGACGGGCGTCCCTAAAAGGTAAGCACCCCCCCTCCCTTCCGCGCGCCCCCTCCTCACCTTTCCAGGCCGTTCCCTACCGTCCGGCGCCGACGGCTACTGCCAGCCGGCTTTGCGGCTTGCTCTCGAGTAGCGCGCCGGGTCATCACCCGGCGCGCCACCCTGGAGCAGGCCGCGGAGCCCGCTGGTAGTAGCTGCCGGTGCCGGACGGGAGCGGACGGGCCGGAAAGGTAACGGCCCCCCTCCCCCCCTCCGCGCGCCCCCTCCTCCCCTCCACGCACCCCCTGCTTACCTTCCCGGCCCGTCCGCTCCCGTCCGGCGCCGGCGGCTACTACCAGCGGGCTCCGCGGCCTGCTCTCGAGTAGCACGCCGGGTGATGACATCACCCAGCGCACCACCCTGGAGCAGGCCGCGGAGCCCGCTGGTAGTAGCCGCCGGCGCTGGACGGGAGTGGACGGGCTGGAAAGGTAAGGGCCCCTCTCCCCCCCCCTCCGCGCGCCCCCTCCTCCTCTCCACACACCCCCTGCTTACCTTCCCGGCCCGTCCGCTCCCGTCCGGCGCTGGCGGCTACTACCAGCGGGCTCTGCGGCCTGCTCTCGAGTAGCGCGCCGGGTGATGACATCACCTGGCACCCTACTCTAGAGCAAGCCGCGGAGCCCACTGGTAGTAGCCGCCGGCGCCGGACGGGAGCGGATGGGCCGGGAAGGTAAGGGCCCCCCTCCTCCCCCCCCGCTGTCCACTTTCATTGGTGGGCGCCCGCTGGCGCCCGCCAATGGAAGCGGCGGTGGGCGCCAGTGGGCACCCGCCGATCCGCCGATCCGCCGAACCGGTTCGGAGCCTTTTCGGATCGGTTCGGACTGGATCGGCGGATCCAGCTGTTGGATCGGAAATCGGATAATTTATCCGATTTCCCACTGGACCGGACTCGGATCGTGGATCGGGTCTGATCCAGTGCACATCCCTAGTGATTAATGTCTTTCTGTGAGAGGGAGTGGTCCCAGACAGTCTGAAAGAGGCAGTAGTGAGACCACTCCTGAAGAAAGCTTCCCTGGATTTAGAAAATCTTAATAACTATAGGCCGGTGGCAAATGTTCCATTCCTGGGCAAGGTCCTGGAGCGGGTGGTTGCTGGCCAGCTCCAGACACTCTTGGATGAGACTGATTATCTGGATCCATTTCAGTTGGGTTTCAGGCCTGGTTTTGGCACGGAAACAACCTTGGTGGCCCTGTATGATGACCTATGTCGGGAGAAGAACAGGGGGAGTGTGACTCTGTTGATTCTCCTTGATCTCTCAGTGGCTTTCGATACCATCGACCATGGTATCCTTCTGGCACGACTGGCTGAGTTGGGAGTGGGAGGCACTGCATTGTAGTGGTTCCACTCCTACTTGACAGGTCGGCTTCCGAAGGTGGTGCTTGGGGGACATTGCTCGGCCCCGTGAATTCTCTAGTATGGGGTTCCGCAGGGGTCAATCTTGTCCCCCATGCTGTTCAACATCTACATGAAACCATTGGGTGCAGTCATCTGGAGTTTTGGAGTGTGTTGTCATCTGTACACTGATGATATGCAACTCTACTTCTTCTTTTCATCTTCATCAGGTGAGGCTGTGGATGTGTTGAACTGGTGCTTGGCTGTGACAATGGACTGGATGAGAACTAATAAACTGAAACTCAATCCAGACAAGACTGAGATGCTGTTAGTGGGTGGTTCCTCTGACCAGATGGAGGGTGTTCAACCTGTTCTGGATGGGGTTGCACTTCCCCTGAAGGAGCAGGTTCATAGTTTGGGGGTTCTCCTAGAACCATCTCTGTCACTTGAGGCTCAGGTGGCCTCGGTGGCATGGAATACCTTCTACCAACTTCGGTTGGTGGCCCAACTATGCCCCTATCTGGACAGGGATAACCTGGCTTCAGTTGTCTATGCTCTGGTAACCTCCAAGTTAGATTACTGCAATGAGCTCTATGTGGGGCTGCCTTTGAAGACGGTTCGGAAGCTGCAGCTTGTGCAAAATGCAGCGGCCAGATTGATAACAGGGACCAGAAGGTTCAAACATATAAGACCAATTCTGGCCTGCTTGCATTGGCTGCCTGTATGTTAACGAGCCCGATTCAAGGTGCTGGTTTTAACCTATAAAGCCTTACATGGCTTGGGACCACAATACCTGATGGAACGCTTTTCCTGACATGAACCTACTCGTACACTATGCTCAACATCTATAGTCCTCCTCTGGGTGCCTACTCCAATGGAAACTTGGAGGATGGCAACAAGGGAGAGGCCTTCTCGGTGGTGGCCCCCCCAATTATGGAATGATCTCCCTGATGAGGCCCGCCTGGTGCCAACACTGTTATCTTTTCGGCGCCAGGTCAAAACTTTTCTTTTCTCTAAGGATTTTAACAGCTTAAGTTGAGGTTTTAACTGACTTTGTGGCCAGGCTTAAAAGTTTAAAATGTTTTAAATATCAGCTGTTTTATGTTTTATGGTTTTAAGTTTTGCATATTGACTTTTTAATGTTCAATCTTTTAAATTTTGTAAACCGTCCAGAGAGCTTCAGCTATGGGGCAGTATCTAAATGTATATAATAATAATAATAATAATAATAATAATAATAATAATGAACAATGCAAAAGAGATAAAGAATTTTGACTGCAGTTTTTATAGCCATGTCTTTAATAACTATGAGAAGGGACAATTGCACAGATAAACTGAAAATGTAGTGGTAGTGTGGAGAAAGGGAGAAATAATAGCTTTCAGCTGAAGCAGCTTTGGGGACATGAAGTACAAAGGGGATGTATTTCACAAAAAATATATAACCATAATTCTACATGTCATTGATTCACCGCTATGGAAGAAAGTAATGTAAAATCATGCTTGCGATTAATAAAGGTACTGAAAGAGAAAATGAAGAGACAGTATGTTATATGAGCTCTTGTTATACAAGCTGTAATAATAACTGCAAAAAAGAAGCAAAACAAATGGGCTACTGGACAGAATGTGGAATTTTAGCTATTCCTGCCTTAGCCATGGACATGGGGCACATCTTCATGAGAACATTGGGCTGGAGAACAGTGGCGGCACCAGAAAAAAAAATCAACAGGTGGGGGGGGGTGCAGAAGGGGCAGAGTATATTTCTAGGTGGGTGAGCTGTATCCCATATATAAGACCCTGAAACAAACAGAACAGTATATCTCACAATAAAACTGCCATCCTAACCATATATTCTGAAATAAGTCATATATTGATAAATTTAGGGTTTTTTTAAAAAATAGCATGTATTAGCCAAATTCAAATTACTGTAAGGAAAAAGGCTTTCAAAAAAGGTACAGTCACTACACAAGTGTTTCCTTGGTGTACAGATTAAACAGACAGAACACTTTATTTTGAACCAGTGCAGGCAGAACCAGAAAGATAGACTCTTAGTGTAAGGAAAGAGCAAACTGAGACACCTGGGCCCTGTATACCTAGGAAACCCAATGCATGGGTTTTGGCTATGGGGCGGCATATAAGTGTAATTAATAATAATAATAATAATAATCCAAAGATCCAAAAGATTATGTTTTTGAAGATGAAACTCCTGGTGATGCTGGGTGAGTGGTTTTTTTTTTTTTAATTGCAATCCATTGCCCTTGTAATATGGAATAAAAGAAATAAGAGGCATTGAATATGGTAGGTAAACATTCATAGGCTTGCACTGTGAGTAAATTCTTCCCACCCCATTCCTGTCCTAATTCTCTGAGGAGAAAAAAAGGAAGATGTGGAGAATGTACAGATTAATTCTTTCCTCCCCCTCTCATTTTTCTTGCCTATTATCCTTAGAAAAAAAGGAAGAGATCCATGGAATAAGCAGATTAATTCTTCTGAGAGTGTTCTTGCTGCTCTGGCAGTTGGTGACAGAGCAGCAAGTGTGCGTTTCGGTTCTATAATTGCAGCATACTAAATTCCCAGAACTAACAGAGATCAGGCTTTTAAAAAAGTGTCTTAAAAAACAATTTATCCAGGGTATGTCACAACACAGAGAAAAACATTTATAGCCAAGCCCACTCCTCTAAGGCCACGAAACCCATTTCACACATAGGCAAACTGAGACAGCAGGAAAATAAGAATCAGTGGCTGTGAGTGAGTTTGGGTTACATAATCACAGGTTTCAGAAGAAGAAGAAGAAAGTATGCCCCATAAAACAGAAGGAATTTAGCCTGGAATATATGCTAACTTGCACCATGAAAAGGAAAGAAAGGATTTTTTAAAGCCACATTTTCACAATATGACTGAAATACATCAAAACAAAATGGATTCTAGGCCATCTTTACAAACAGTTGAACCCAGCAACTGTTGGGAGAACTGAAAGCAAAGAGGGGAGGGAAAACACCCATTAACCCTTTCCTTGCCCAAAAGGGCTCCTAATACCCATTGGCAGTAACTTACTTCTGAGTAAACATGCATAGGATTGTGTGATAAATCCTAAAAACTGGCACAACCCAATTCTTACATCAAAACTCTCTTGTCAGTTCACAACAATTAAAACCACAAAGCGCATTATAGATTACAATGTAAAATGTAAACATGTAAAAGTTTTCCCAAAGTTCTACCTTCAATTTTTTTAAAAAAAATAAAATAAGTGGAAAGCTGCAATTAGGAAGGGAGGAAGGAATCTTGGTAAGGGGTGTTTACATTGCCAGCTATTCTTCCTCTAAACCAGTCTTCCCCAACCTGGTGCTTTCCAGGGGTTTTGAACTTATACTCCCATCAGCTCCAGGTTTTTTTGAGAGAAGAATTAATTGTAAATGATGATGATGATGATGATGATGATGATTAGAGAGAATAACAGAAAAAAAATCCTACAACTACCAGTATTCCTCAGCCGGTTGGCTGGGAATTGTAGGGCTTCTTTCTTCTAAACATGCATAGCATTGCACCCTTAGATGAGAATATACGAAAGAACATATGAGAAGTTGCAAAGTCCAACTCAATGAAAAATCATATTTTTTCCATCACAAGTTGTTGGAAACGGCTGAAGTTTAACCATCATGGTGTCATAATGGCTGTGTTCAGACAACATGATAGTCAATGGTGGGGTAATAACTTGACAGTTGTTTATCTAAACTCCCCACACAACATGATAATAATCAACCATGATGTGGAGTAGAATCAGTGTTGAGTTGACTATCAGTCCACACTGGCTGAATTCGGACAACACAATAAGCAACTGGGGGGGAGGGGAAACAATCGTCAGTTGTATTGACTATCGTGTCATCCAAATGCTGCCATAGTCAACTCAGCGCTGATCCTAATCCACACCACGGTTGATTATTTATTACCACGTTGTATGGGGAGTACCCCCTTGATGAACAACTGTAAAGTTGATTATTACCCCACCATTGACTATCGTGTTGTCTGAATTCAGCCACTGAGTTGACTGACTAATTCCCTGCCTTCTCTCCCCTGTCATTCCTCCCACTAATATCCCATCACACATTGCTGCCAAAAATCGATTCTGCCACCACTTTGACCACTCTTGCTTTGCGACTCTGTGGCTGATGAAATAACGGTGGCCAAGGAAATAACCAACAGTACGATCCACAAAACATGATAACCAATGGTGGTTCAAATAGCCAACTCTGCACAGTGTTGGTTATTTGTGTTGGTTATTTTGGCCAAATAACCAACCATTCATAAAAAAAACCTCCCTCCACAAAACACAATAACTCATGGTGAGTTAAATAACCAACCGTTGACTATTTAAACCATCATTGGTTATCATGTTGTCTTAACCCAGTCAATATTTCTGCATCTTTGGTCAGATATTGGTATTTCAATTATAACATTTGTGTTTAAATTTTAATAAGCACTTTTAAACCAACATATGCAAATTTTATACAGATATGGTCGTGCTTAACTGGCTACTCTTGCTTACAAAAGATATTAGATCTGAATCCTTATGGCTGCCGTTGGTTACCAATGTGAAGAGGGACACCTTTATTTTCACCTGTGTTCTTTGGCTCTATGGAGTTGCTCCTGTCCACAGTAAATGTTTCATCTCTAATAAGATGTGCTTCTTTCAGGAACACACTGCTAATAACTGATATGCCAACATCTTGTGTGTTTCACTAAATACAATAAGCAATTATATTACCTCCGATGACTCAGTCCCAGATTGTGAGAGATCTCATTTGTTAACAGATTTTAATGTGAGTTTCATATTAAAAGTATATGGCAAGAAAAGAGACAAACATACAACAATTGTATTTTGGTGTGCTATCCCTCTGAATGACAAAACCTGTTACCATAAAGATACCTCAGTGGAAAGACTTCTGGCCCACCGCTGGCATCTAGAAATGCTAAGCATTCAGTCTCCATATTATGGAAGACTAACTCAAATTTTGCGACATCTCTTCCCCTCTTTTAAGTAAATAATTCTAACAACTACCATCTTGGGTAACAAACCAGTAGCTATACTATGCTTATCAGTGAAATGCAACAAACTGAGCATGAATGTACATGATCCAGGGTCAAATCCCTGCTTGGCTAAAAGGCACATTTTGCTGGTCTTGTATAAAATTGTTAACACTAAGCACAGTGCCGTCTCCAGGTTTTTGAGGGCCTTTGGGCAGGACACCCTCAATGGGCCTCCATCCCTCAGTGGGTCTACCTTCTCACCACCGTTATCACCTCCTGCTGTTGCTCCTCATAGTTACTCATCATTGCTTCCTCTTGCTTGTTTGACAGGCACAGAACAAGTAAGCCCTGGTGTCTACTATTCTTCCTTCTCATCCCCACTGTTGTCAGGGCCAGAGCAAGAGGCAAGTGAACAAGCAAGTTACAGTGTGTAGAGCAGGATCAACTCCAGGGAGTGCTTGTCAGTGGGCCCCTGCTAGGGTATGAGCCCTCAGCAGGTACCCAACCATGTTGAGCCTTGATGCTAGCCCTGATGAAACAGAATTAACATGCTTGGTTGTTGTTCTTGTGGGGTTGTGTGCCAGGGTCCTAGGAACAGACTCCACAAGATGCCTGTACAGAGCTGGAAATTACTCAAGCTCTTTATGCAGCAACTCTCCCCTTCCACGGGTCAGATCAAATGCCTTGGTAGTATTTCTCACCAGTTAGACCACGTGGGGAGAGAAAACTCTCCCTGGGGTTTTGGTCAGAAACTTCAGTCACACATTTCCCATCCAAAGAAAAAATGCAATAATAATAATAATAATAATAATAATAATAATAATAATAACAACAACAATAGCTTCTACAAAGACAGAAGGAGAACAAAGGATGTATACAACAGGATAAGCAAACTTAAGCCTTTAAACTATCTCATTTGCACAGACTTCAAACGTACTCCAATATAACAGTCATTGGGGAATATCTCCACTCCCTTGTCATAAGTAGGGATGGGCCAACTTCCCACCTTACCTGCCTCGCAGCCTGCTTGCTGATCTCACGCCAGCTGGCCAGCCCCTCAACATGCTGCCAATTCTCCACAAAATGGCGGCTTGTGTTTTTCTGTAAAATTAATATTGTGTAAATGGCAGCAGTAAAGGGGCCATCTATGCAACATTACAGGCGTAAATGGATCATTGATGCCTGTCATGTTGTCTAGGTGGCCCCTTTATGTAGGCTGACCATATGAAAAGGAGGACAGGGCTCATGTAACTTTAACAGTTGTAGAGAAAAGGGAATTTCAGCCAGTGTCATTTGTATGCAATTAGTTCCTGGTGAAATTCCCTCTTCACCACAACAGTTAAAGTTGCAGGGGCCCTGCCTTCTTTTGTGTATGGTCACTCTAGTATAGTGCCTGCAACTTTAACTGTTGTGATGAAGAGAGAATTTCATCAGGAACTAATTGCATACAAATGACACTGGCTGAAATTCTCTTTTCTCTACAACTGCTAAAGTTACATGAGCCCTGTCCTCCTTTTCATATGGTCAGCCTACTTTATGGCCACCATTTATGCAACATTAAACTTATGAAAAAAACAAGCTGCCCTTTCTACACAAAATGGTGAGTCGGCGAGGGAGTGGGTGGCTGCAGGACACTCATGGACCAAGTTGCGCTCAGCCAGTGGGGGATCTAGTAAGCATGGTAGCTCGGTAAGCGAGGTCCAGGAGGCCGACGGAGGGAGTCTGCAGAACTCCACTTGCAACATCGTTAGTGAGGAGGGGAGCCATGGTCAGAACAATAGCATATATGGCTACCATCAGACTCCCAGTCTAAAAGGAACAGGAACTCGAACTCCTTTTATCGGGACTAGCCTGCTTAGACTGGAATGAGAAAGGTGTTAATACGTGACCAAGCTGCAACAAGCCATCTACTTCAAAAGCGACAATAGAAGAAATCAGGCATGGGAAGACAGCCCCACACAACAGTGCCCAATGAAGGAGTGACAGAGATTTTCCACTGGGCTTTGGAGTATACTAAAGCTTTTCCATCCTTTGAAAAAGAGGGGCTATGTCAACACCCCCTCCCAAAAGGAACCCCAATGGAAAATGAGGCTGTAAAAAGCCAAATGAACTAAAGCTAAAGGAATTCCTGAATTCTCTTGCCAAGCTCTCAATGGTCTCTTTCAGGAACGGAGGTTTCCTTTCAGTCACACACCCCCCCCCGCCCACCAGCAGTATTTTCCCTGCTGCAAATCCCACCAAAACTGCTGTGTCCAGTTCCCAAAGCTGTCTTATGAAATTCAGCATGGCGAGGGAGGGAGCAGGAATCTTGGAAGACGTTTTGGGGTGTGTCGTTCATTATTGTGTATCGTATGAGGCAGGGTTTGAGGTCATGGAATCAGCTGCATGTGCTTTCAGAGCTCTTTACAGACCTTTGCACTCAACACAATGCCTGATTGATAGCCGAGCATGTAGGGAATTGGGGGGGGGGCAGATGTACATAGCCATATCCCCCTCCAGACATTTGCCCCACATGCAGCAGACAAATGCCTGCACAGGGCTGTAGAAGACAGGTATTCTGCAGATCAACCTATTCCCCTTGCAGCAAGCTTAGCCCTGCCCCACACCTGTCCATTCTGTGGGGGCAGGGATATTAATATGATTAGCTACCACAAGTAAAGTGTTAGCCAACGAATGCATTCTTAGAGCTAAAGTACCAGCGGCAATGTCTACGGTAATAATAACCTTGAGTTTAAAAATGGACTTGATGGAAAATAGGAATATTCACAGCGAATCAGGGGTCGAATGTACATTCTTAGCAGGAAGGATTGGGGTTTTCTGAAATGCTCTCATTCACCTTCTCTAAACCATTAAAGCTTCAGAAACAGATGGTCTCAACAGATGGGATAGAAATAGAGGCAGATGGGGGTAGATAGACCTAGCCTAACCTAGTACGGCTATTTTCTTGTTCTTTACATTGCTGCACTGCTTTCACCGTGTTGCTGGCATGTAGATTTATTTGACAATTTATTTCATTCCAGAGACACACACCTAGCTGGATGTGGATCAAAATAATACTAGTCACTACTTCCTTCCATCTCTCCTGCTTCTCCAGAAGGACAATTCTAGCTTTGGTGCGCAGCAACCATGTTTTTTGCAGTTCCCCCACGTGGTGAAGCTGTCATGGCAAATCAGTAGATGGCTTCAGAGCCGTTCAAGGGCAATGCAGAGGAATGGGGTAATGTAGGTGACTTTGGCTGCAAAACGATGTACTTTTATTTGGGAGAAGAGCCAGGTGAGGATTTTGTTTGGGCTCAATTTTTATTTTATTTTTTATAAGAAGTTAAAAAAATCCACGTTCATCGTATTCAGGACAGAAAGAACCTGAAATTTTTTAAAAATTGGATGTGGAGAAATCAAAATGGAGTACAGATTTGTGCATCCAGGCAGATGGCTTTGAATGCATGCCTCTTACAAGTCTGGGTTTGACTCTCTGTATATTCAATCATGTTTGTTGCGCTGAGTTAGGGTTGCCACTCGGTTTTCCTTAACAGCTATATGGCAGGCAGATACAACATGAATCGTTTTCTCCATGGGGCTATCTTCAAGGGGTTTTTTTTCCCTGCAGCTTGACAGCATTGTGAGGTCCTTTGCAGCACATGACGTCATGGCCAGCACATCCCCAACCTGCTGCTTCTGCCTGGAAAAGCTGCAGTATCTGAGAGTCCTTTTACTCCATTCCTTTTAGTTAAAGCAGCTCCCAGGTGCTAGATCTGCACTGTGTGCCCGCGTGTTCCCACATTAAATCCTGGATGTTCCTGTGATGGGGTCTGAGCCTTCCCCCATTCACTCCTTTAGCTCTCCCATGGAGAGACATCTATGCGCTTCTGTTCTCTTCCGGCAGGCATATCCAGTGTAATTTTTAGAATGTTTTTAGGATGTTTTAGGATGTTTTAATGCAGTTTTAATAATATTTGTCATGTTTTAATTAGTTTTATGTATTTTATCATGTTGTTGTTCCTCGCCTCGATCTAGATGGAGAGGCGGGTAAGAAATAAATCGTTATTATTATTATTATTCCTGCGTTCATTCCAGAATTTTGTTAATTCCTTCTGTGATGTGGTGTTAGCTCCAGAGCTGTACAACCCCAGAGCTGCAAGGTGACTATGTTAATTCACTTCTGTGATGTACTGTTAGCTCCGGAGCTGTGCAACTCCAGAGTTGCAAAGAGACTGTAGTCCCCTCTACAAGGATTCGCTTTTGCGCCCAGTGAGGCGATTATGCGCATAATCGCTGAAGCGCATTTACACCTAATACCTCTGCACGAGAGGCGGCGAGAGGCGGCGAAGCGCATTAACGGATGACTAAAATGCGCTTTACAAGTAGTTAATGTGCATAAGTGCTTGTTCACATAGTCAAAATGCGCTTTAACGGCCGGAGCAAAATAAAACTCGTGATTTAACGCGCATTCGATAATGCGCACAATCGGAGGGATAGCGCGCCTCTACGCCCGATTTGCGCTCCCTCCTTGTAGAGGTAAAAAAATTTAAGCGCCTTGAAAGAGCTTTAAACCTCTCTTGTAGAGGCAGCCTGTGTTAATTTGCTGGTGTGATACTTTTTGGAGTGGGGGTTATTTGTGCCCGTGGGGTACTCTCATGGGCAGCCAGTATTGTGGGTTAGTTTCTTCCCATTCATTGCTCCCATTCATTAAACTGGAATAGTAGGGGGAACCTGGAGAGGGGTGGGTAACAATCCTCTCTCCCGATGACATTGGTTCTACTCCCCCAACCCACCCAGAAGTATATCTTTTCTGGCACTGAAAAGCCATGTTTTAGGGACAGCTGGCTCTGCCATGTAACAATGATGGCGCAGAGCCGATTTCCGGCTCAGTATACTGCAAAGAATAACAACAATGTTCACTCATCCTGTGCTCTTGAAGATGAGGCCCATGCTACAAATAACTGTTCCTATTGAATTTGGCTAGTGCAGATGGGTGATTAATTTCTGTTCTTTTTTAATAAGAATTTATCAGCATTTTTGGCATGGAAAGACCTTGAGATTGAAAAGATTTCAAATCTGGGAGAAAGTAAAACAGTCAAATTAAGGCATCCTTAATTGGGAGTAACCCTCATTGAACTCAGTGGGCTTACTTCTAGGTAAACATGTATAGGATTGTGTTGTCAATGTCCATTTCCTGGTTCAGAAAAGACTACAGTGGAGACTGGTGGCTCTAATTTCAGTGGGGCTGTGAATCCAGTCTTGGCTATTAGTCAGAGCCAGCCAGAATTCTAAAGGAGCTATCCAAGGTGTTGAACTCAGTTTGAGGATAGGGTTCAGCACTTTGGATAGTTTCTTTAGAGTCCTGGTTGGTTTTGACTAAAACCCAGAATGGAATTACAGCCCCACCAAAATCAGAGCCTCCACTGAAAGACTGCACTGGAGCTTGGAACTCCAAGGAAGTTGTTGTTCCAGCAATTGTTCAGTTCAGACTAAGATCTTATAGGAGTTGGAGGCTCCACACCAGGGCTGGACTCAGGGCTGGACGAGTTGGGAGGTCAGCCAGGGTGCCAAGCTGAAGGGGGCACCAGACTGAGCTGAGGGGAGGAGTGTCAATATCACACCTGCATCAGGCCGCGTAAACTTTCTGGGTGGCCATGCAAAGGTGACCGGAGGGGGCACCAAAGGCACTCCTTGCTCAGGGCACTATTTATCCTAAGGCTGGCATTGCTCCACACTTTCCTGGCTCACAGCCAGACCATGATGTAAACAGGGGCTTACAGGGGCTTTCCTCTCCTCTCATGCAGACTTGCATATGGTTAGCCAGGAACTCCACCAGTGGCCCTTATTCTCATGCCTGCCTCTCAATCCCCTCAGTTCCTATGGCCAGGGGGAAGGGGAGGGGACACAAGAACTGGCCAGGAACTCAGGCAACTGGTGTTGAGACCTCAGGTCCTGTCAGTAGAATGTCTGGGTCTCAATGCTCCTCAGGGGTGCTGGTGGTGTGGAGGTTTGCAGGTGCCCTCCTCCTTCTCTGAGGAAATGCCAGCTCCCAGGTCTGGACAAGGCCAAACCCTGACACTTAAGCTCCATCCTACTTAAAGGCCATAATACAGTGCTTTGTCTTCAGAAGGGTTTTATTTAAGGCAAGGATGGCATAGCAGGTTGCCTCTGCACCACTTGACAACATATATTGAGACTTTCATTTTGGTGCCACAAAAATACTACTTTTGGTACAAAACATCCCTGGCTGGAAAGGGTGGGGTGGAGGTCATGGCAGGAGCAAGAGGGGCGTCCTGCAACAGTATTTGCATGTTGCTATAAAAGGGAAGCTGTTTGTCCAAGGGGGCAGAGGCTGCAGATGTGTCTGGCCCTTGCTATGGGTCTGAGAGAGGCTGGGGAGGGGGTGGCTCAGCTGAGTGCATCGACCAGTCTTTCCCACCTGGGGCCCTCTACGGATCATTTTGGACTCCAACTCCCATCAGCCCCAGACACCATGGGCCAATGGTGAGAAATGCTGGGAGTTACAGTCAAGCACATCTGGAGGGCACTAGGTGTTGTGGGGGGAGGGGAGGCTACTCTTGTCTAGGGGAAATAGTCTCATGAATCGTTAAGGACATTGTGGTTTGATTCACTTGAGGTCCAAAGCTCCCTTCTTTCTTAGCCATACAGAGAAGAGAGCTGGTGTGTATCATTCAACATGGAATAATGCCCAGGACAACTGCCCCACATGGTCATCTTTTTGTGCTATGGCAGCTATTGTGAACTGCCCAGATTTGTGAACTGCCAAGAGAGCTTTAGCTATTGGGCAGTCCAGAAATATAATACACAAATCACTTTGTGATTCCACAGACATCTAGGAATAATTTAACTGCTATTTGTATACTCCTTCTACGTAGTTGCAAAAAATAAAGTAAAATTTCCTCAAGCCTAATTTCTCTAGCCTTTGATTTAATGCATTTTTTTTTTTAAAAAGATGCTTTTATCCATCCATTGGGGAAAAGCCTGTTATTATAGCATCGATAATTGCAGGATATCAGTGAATTCATGAAAATGAAAAGAACAAAGCAATGAAGGAACTGTGAAGCATACTGTGCTATATTGTCATCAATTCCAGCAATAAACCCCACACATTTCAGATTGAATGAGTTTTAAACTAATGGATTCAATGACAAGGTGAATCGTGGGCATTTTTTGCTTACCAATGGACTCGCCGACAAATTCCTGCCAAGTGTCAATGCGAGCCAAGACGCATGAGCTCTGTGTGTGTGTGTGTGTGTGTGTGTGCAGTTTATGTTGCAAGTTCCATCCTGCCTCTTGCTGACAAATAGACTATCTGCTTGGTCTAACAAGGCCTGTAATCATCTTGCTTAATAAGTCAAGCATTTTCACTTTGACAAACAGGTTTGCTTGTACATGGCTGGCTCTCAAATCTCCAGAGTCATCTTGCGACAGTACTTTTACACTTAAATCATATCCGGCACATCATGAACCTATAATCAAGCGAGAAGCCCTTATTTGTAAGGGACTGCAAAACAACAAAAACATATACATATCTATACCATGTCTTCCTTTAGTGCCTGTTATAAGTGAAATGTGTCTCTAGATTCAACGTCACGAGGAGAAGGCTGTTAGTCTCTTCGAAGTGAAACGAATCTCTAGATTTAACAGTCTTAACATCAAAACCAACATTATTTTACATCCTTGTCTAGCAGCTACATCTTTTTTTCTTCATTTTTACTCTAGAGTAGGCTCAGGAGCAATGATCCAGATTCGTATCCTAGCTTGCGGGTTAGGGGGCTTTTAAAGTTGGTGTTTAGCCCCCTGCACCTACTTTTTAATTTTTAATTAAAAAACAAAACAAAACAAAAAACAAGCAGATGTAGCTGCTTTATTTGGATTTAAAATAATATTTGTTTGGGCTTAGGGTGACCAGATAAAATCCAGGTCAGGGCTCATGTAACTTTAACAGTTGTAGAGCAAAGGGAATTTCAGCCAGTGTTATTTGTATGCAATTAGTTCCTGGTGAAATTCCCTCTTCATCACAACTGTTAAAGTTGCAGGGTCCCTGCCTTCTTTTGTATATGGTAACTCTAGTATAGTGCATGCACCTTTAACTGTTGTGATGAAGAGGGAATAGCACCAGGAACTAATTGCATACAAATGACACTGGCTGAAATTCCCTTTACTCTACAACTGTTAAAGTTACAGGAGCCCTGACCTGGATTTTATCTGGTCAGCCTAATTTGAGGCCTCCATTCCCTATATCTTACAGCTCTCATCTGATTATTCATTACAAACACCAGGGTCAGTCCTACCATTATGCAGACTCATGCGCCCACATCAGGTGGCAGAACTGGAGAGTGGCAAATTGCACCACTCTCCCCACTCCCACCAGGAGGGTCTGCAGCCGCTACATCCAGCGGGTGCTCCAGAGAGCCCCACTGGCTGCTCTCCCAGCATATAAATCAATAGAGAAGGCAGTAGTTGTGAAAGCCAAGATTAAAGACGTAGGGCCCACAACGACTAATGTATATATATATATATATATATATATATATATTTCAAAGCTGGGGTACACAATCCTTTATAAGATATTTCAATTCTTAATTTTAATTAAATATAAATAATTAAAATAGAGAATTGATATATGTTATAAAGGATTGCGTACCCCAGCTTTGAAATATATTTATATTTACGTCAGTAGTTGTGGGCCTTATGCCCTACCTCTTTAATCTTGCTCTCCCAGCATGGCATTTGTCGCAGTGAGACAGCAACTGGCAGGGCTATCCGGAGTAGCCACTGGCCAGCTGTTGCTCTCAGTGTGAGTTGTGCAGTCTGAAGAAGCAGCCACATGGCTCCAGTCAGAGCTCAACTGGGTCTTGAGAGAGCTCGTGAGAGCTCAACCAGGTCTTGCTTCTAACTTACTCCTCCCACCTTGCGTGTCCCAAAAACAAGCCATGGGTTCGCGTTGTGGCTCGTTCATGAAAAATAAGCCACCCTGCAGAAACTGTGCCAGGTTCGGCCTTCACAACAAGCCAACATGGGTGATAACCCATGGTGGATTGTCGTGTCATATGAATGAGGTCATCGAAAAGGAATCTTTGAGATTCTAGAGGAGGGATCCAAAGGTCATTTGAGTTACAATATCATACCATAAAGTCCCCCTCCTGAACAGTTATATTAAATAGCATCTAAAGAAAGATCACACTCAAGAAAATAAAATGACCAAGGATATAAGTAATTACATTAAAACTAAACAGGTTAATCTTGGTGAAAGATTAAACACATTAAACACAATGAGGCTTTATGTTTTTTCCTTCCCACAGTGGACATAACGAGCCACTAAAACATGCCCTGTTGTGCTTTATTATTTTGTTTTGCTTTCCATCACTGCACATTCTGTAAAGTGTGTATCTTAATGAGACTGTAATACAGCTGTACATAGAATAAATAATTCTTTAACTTTGGTTTGTTGTTTTAACAGAGCACTCCATTTCCTGCACTGAAAGAGGCAAGATTTTTTTGTTGCCTTTCAAATAATCTTTCTTCGCTATCTCAAAAATATTATTGCACCACCTGAATTAACAGAAATGTTCCTTTTCCCACTGATGACTCAGAGGGAGTCTGAGAGATGACAGTGAAAAATAGTTTAGGTGGATATTTTCCAGGAATGATTCAATCAGTTGATTTAGGTAAGTAGCAAGCTGGGAGAGGGAGGAGGGAATCAATTTCAAGGTGAAAAAATTGTTATTCAGGCAGCTTTTTTAAAAGGATGATACAAAACTAAATTATGAAAAAGAACAACAGACCATAAAGGATATATTCTTGTATTCTTAACAGCAAATACAGCTAAACAGCTAAAGTTGAAATGGATTTCAGAGTAATCTAAACTGAAGTGAGTCCAGGATAAAGAAAGAGATGTTTGGAATCCAAAGTAAAATATGCTGCCTGATTGAGCATTAGGACATACCTGCATAGGATTTGAGCCAATTCCAACTCAAGGGAGTTTATCACCCATCGCTTCATGTGATACTATAAAGCTGAAACATGATGTGACTTTGCCTTAAGAGCACTCGTGTAATTTAATTAAGTCAACAGATGTGACTTAAAGTCTGTGTACAAAATCCTATGAGTAAACACCAGGTGCCTTTTATTTTTGTGTTATTGGAAACTTGCAGTGTAGGAGGGTTCCAATCTGTTTTTGGGGGAAATGGAGAAATCCTTTGTATATTTTACATATATTAACAATCCTGTAGCAGACTTGAAATAAGTTGCTATCTTGCAACTTATTTCAAGTGAGGAGACTGGAAAATGAAGCCAGAAGATCAAGAATAAATCCTGCCAGGCTTATCTTAGCTCTCTTAAAAAAAAAAAAAAAAAAAAAAAAATCAGGTTACTATCCTACTGGATTCTGGGAATTCTGTGGATGAAAGTTCCTTCCACTAAATCAGGGGTGAGCAACATGTGACTCCTGGCCCACAGAAAGCCCCCAGGGGGGATTTTGTGACATCCCCACCATGTCTTTAGCCACCGCGGAACAGCCCCCCCTGCTATGCCCCCAGATTCCCAGAGATTTTGCAGGAAAACAAGTCCAGTTTCCCAGTAGAAACACTGGTTCTGCAGAAAAACAGGTCATGTGAGGATTACATGCATGTTTCTCTGAAGATTCACATTTCCCCCAGCCTGCTCAACAGGTGTTTGGAAGTCTGGGGGGTGGGGAGTGAAATTCTGCTGTGAAATAGAATGCACACTCTCTGCACATCTTCAGCATCATCAGACGGGGGGAGGAATTGTTTTTCCCTACCTTCCCTTTTCTGTCTCACAATAGGGATGAGTAGCTTCCTCTTTCTTCACACGGGGAAGAAAGAGGAAGCAGCAACGACCACGTGGCCCATTCAGTGGGTGCTTTTATCACACTACTTTTCCTTCACACAGCAGGAAATGGCGGCAAGTCTCGCCTCAAAAACAAATTGGATTTACTGGGTCTTATTTTGTCATGGAAAGTAGAGCAGAAAGAGGGGGACCTGTGCAGAAGGTGGACGGCGGCGTCAAAAGGACCCGGAAAAAAACGTGTGGCCAGTAACAAGCGTGCGATAAAACACTAGTCTGATAATGTGCCTTGTTTCCCAGCAGAATCATTGGGAATGCAGCTGCGCAGCCACATCCAGGTCCAGCATGGCCCACTTGTGGCTGCCCAGCACCCAGGAAACTGATGTGCTAAATCAATGTTATTAGTAATACAGGTACTAAAGGATTTTCTCTCAACAAAACGTATGCCATTGTCAAACCCTACCGTAGGCTGTGAAAGCCCTATAACTTTAAAACACAGCCCTGAACTGTAGTATAAACAATTATTATGTAAGTTCAAGAATGAGTGCAGAGCTCCTGCAAATATCAGTATTAATAAAACAGGAGTAATGCGCTGCATTTTGTAGTCCTTGCTATCAGACCAAATCCATTATTTATTACCAGCTCCATTTAGAATTTCACACAGGAGGGAATAGAATGATAAAAAGGAACCAGAATCCTTTATTCCAAGTTAACATCCATAACAAAAGCTGTTATGAAAGATTGTCTAGGACCTGGTGGGTTATATGCAACAAACTCCTTCATTATCAGGTTTGTAAACAAATGTATGTTAAGGTGTGCCATGCATCCATGCTTAAAGATTATTAATTTTATTTCCATCCTAAATAAAAAAATAAGCTAAATGTATTAATATCTGAATCGCTCTGTGTGTGTGCATACATATTAATGGAGGAACAGCCATGCCTCCATTGTTAAGGGCCGTCAGTAAAAAACACATTCTGCCATGTTAAAGTGATAATTGGGAGGGGGTCATTCTAACAGCCATAAAATCGAAAATGTTTTATCAACCTTTCTGAAATTTACAGGTGCCAGAAAGAAACGTTTGTTTTACATTACCTGAAAATTTCAAGAAGATTGGTGAAAGATTGAGGGAAGGAGAGCAGTTTAAGGTAGAAAAGGAATACAAACCTGTCTCCCTGCTTTTGTAAAATTTACTTCCGGGTTGAGACTTTTGTGCTCACAATTTGCATAATTTCTAGAGCCTTATTAATTAATCCAGTGGTGGGGTCTTCTTCCTCCTTGACTGTAGTTGGTGGAAAGCTTTTTTTTTTTTTTAATTCCCTTCGGTTGACTTTTAAGGACTATTTTAACCTCTCATTCAAGTCAATGAGGCAGCCATCTTCCCTCATAGCGCGACACATGCTCAATAGCGTCACTCTCCCCCCTCCCTCCTGCCTTAGAATGTGGGGTGGGTGAGTGAAATGGCCGCTGCCTCTAGCACAGACCTTTTGAGTAAAGAAGAAGAGTTTCTCTTTTCTCTTCTGGAACATGCATTCCTTTGGCTCTGAGAGTATTTTGGGCTATCTTCACAAGGCCAGTTTGCTCTTTTGCTCCCTGGTGAAGCAGGGTGTGGTTCCTCTGGATCCATGGTAACCTGATCTTCAGATCTCTCCAGGGAATAGGTGGATATACCTTTCTTTCTATCCCCCACCCTCCCACCCATACACACATAGTGCTCCTTCCCTCTTTTCTAAGAGTTTGGTCCATACTGCTATTAATTGAAAGCTTCAAACACTTCATTTAATTAGTTTGGGCCGGTGTTAAGTTTTAAGTACAACGTTGAAACCTTTCAAAGTGATTCTGGGCCTACAACGCTGGTTTCGGCCTAGTCACCCTGTTTTTCTAATAAGGTTTAGAAACAGTTGAGCTGTCGTTTATTTTGCATAGTGTACACACATGGATTTTCTTTCTAATCTTTGCAGTCCACGCTGGCTCCCTCCTTGATGTGTTCTTAGATGCAGACAAACCCTTTTTTGTTCCAGCAGGCCTTTGGCAAATAATCTGGACCTCTGTCTATACCTTTGACTTTAAAATTGTTATGTATTTAAAATGTTTTAAATGCTTTAATATTGAAAAGTATTTAATTATATTTTTAACTTTTGTATATTTAGGCTGACCATATGAAAAGGAGGACAGGGCACATGTAACTTAACAGTTGTAGAGAAAAGGGAATTTCAGCCAGTGTCATTTGTATGCAATTAGTCCCTGGTGAAATTCCCTCTTCATCACAGCAGTTAAAGTTGCAGGCACTATACTAGAGTGACCATATACAAAAGAAGGCAGGGCCCCTGCAACTTTAATTTCACCAGGAACTAATTGCATACAAATGACACTGGCTGAAATCCCCTTTTCTCTACAACTGTTAAAGTTACATGAGCCCTGTCCTCCTTTTCATATAGTCATGTCATTGTCACCCCACCCCACTGCTCCAATCAGGCCCTTTTCTATAATGCCTGGGAATAACACATTTTTCCCTTTTAAGGCCTTGATTGGAGCAGTGGGAGAGAATGACACACCTCCAGAAAGCATGTAATTCCCCCCTGCCACGCTAGTGGTGGCCTTAAAAGGGAAAGTGTGTAATTCCAGGTCATTATAGACTATTGCAGAAAATTCCCCCTGACACTGAGGATAGAACAAAAACCAGGAGAAATCTGGGGAAATCCTGACAGTTTTTTATTATTATTTATTATTGCATTTATATCCCACGTTTTTTCCGCCAAGAAACCCAAGGCGGCATACCTAATCCTCCTCCTCTCCATTGTATCCTCACAACAGCAACCCTGTGAGATGGGTTGGGCTGAGAGTCTGCAATTGGCCCAAAGTCACCCAATGGGTTTCCATGGCTAAGTGGGGAGTAGAACCCAGATCTCCCAGCTCCCAGTCCAACACTTTAGCCACTACGCCACACCCTTGTGGTCACCCTAGAATTGAGCCATGCCAAGTTGGAAGCAGATTGGTTCGTGCCTTGATTTTTAGGATATTTTTTAAAAAAGTTTAACTTCATTTTTTTCTAAAATGCAAGGCATGAACCAATCTGCTTTCAACTTGGCATGGCTAAAGCCTTACTTAAGAGGTACCATAGTGCCAAGTTTCATCTCTTCATCTTTACTTTCTTTCTTTTTTTTAATGTACTGCTCAAGGCCCTAGATCCCAAAGAGGAGAATTGGGTTTGAAGTTTTAAAAATTCCTAAAACTCAAGGCATAAACAGATCTGCTTCCAACTTGGCATGGCTCAATACCTACTTCAGAGCTACCATGCCATCAAGTTTCATCCCTTTTTCTTTAAAAATGATGGAATTGTAAGCATTTTAGTTAATTAAAAAAATTAAATGGAAGTTTTAAACATTTCTAAAAATCAAGGGATGAACGGATCTGCTTCCAATTTGGCATGGCTAAATCCCTACTTCAGAGCTACCAGGGTGCCAAGTTTCATCTCTTTATCTTTAATTTCATTTTTTTAAAACTTGTACTGCTCAAGGTCCTGGACCCCAAAGAGATTTCTGTTTGAAATTTTAAAAAATCCTAAAAATCAAGGCATGAACGGATCTGCTTCATACTTGGCATAGCTATATCCCTACTTAAGAGCTACCATGATGCCAGGTTTCATCTCTTTATCTTTAAAAATGAGGGAGATGCAAGCATTTTGGTTGATTTATTAATGTTAAAAGTGAGTTCAACACATAACACTAGCTTTGATTTTATATTGGATGTCAAGATGGTATAACATTCTGGCTGACGCTGGCTTGGTTGTCAACTGTATAATATCCAGTCATCCATTACACAAAGCCATGAAATTCATTAAACAAAAAACCGACGGTTTACAAAAACAATGTTAAGGCTCTACAGATTCCAACCAAGCACCGAAAAGCAGGGAAATTGGGAGTTAAGGCTCACAAGCCTTAACACCACATCCTCCCTAAGGAGGCAGAAAGTGCAAGTGAAATTCTCATTCTCCCAAAGCAAATAAACCATGAGGACAGGGTGGAGAATATGATATGCAGAGGTGACTGTGGGGTTGTGGAAAACTGATCACGAACAACTTAGGGCCACCTACTTCTCTTTTTTTGTTTAGAGCAGCCCTTCCCCAACCTGGTGCCCTCCAAAGGTGTTGGACTACAACTCCCATCACTGCAAGTCAATATGTCCCATGGTCAGGAATGCTGGGACTTGTCATCTCAAAAATCTAGATATGCAATTTGATCTGCAGAGGTGACTGTGGGGTTGTGGGAAATGATGATGAACAACTTAGGACCAGCTACTTCTAATTTCTTAGAGCATCTCCTTATGTTGAGAGTTGCAACCCAACACATTTGACAGGCACCAGGTTGGGGAACGTTGTTCAAGAACAAGGGAAGGCAGAAAGTAGATCTCCAGATGTTTTGGAATTCAACTTGTAAAAGCCCCATCAGCATGGGCAGTTATCAGGAATGCCGCGAGTTGATGTCCAAATCATCAGGATAGATCTATTTTCTGCCCACATCTGTACTAAAGTATGATGTTTTCCAGCATTAAGATATGTGATCAATCAAGGAACTACAAAAGAGCTGCATCACTTTAAATAAACTGTCAAAACCAAATGAAACAACAGTGAATGAATCTTGAATACCTAATCCAGATAGCCCTTCAGACATCAACATTAGTTTTCAACACATTGCATAGGATGTCTGTTTCTTGAATATCAGATAAAGGATTTCTCTTACTTGTTCAGCAGTGTGAGATCAAAGGCAGAGCTACCACCTAATACTTTCATGCGTAAGTATTATTTTAAAATTAAGTATGAATTGATTTTTATCTTCCCCATAACACATAACATGGGAGTTACAGTGTACCACATCTGGAGAGCACCAGGCTGGAGAAGGTTGACTCCTATACATGTCTTCTCAGAAGCCAGTGCCACTGAATTCACTAGAGCTTTCTCCCAAGAGGTATAGGATTGCAAACTAATCTCATCTGAAAGGTGTTCAAGACAGCCAAACTAAACCTCTTCTGCTCCACTGTTGCTTTGATGAGATGATGTATTGTGCAGGGATTGTGGGGAGTGAACAGTATATTTTTTATAAATACATTTAAAGAAAAAAAAAACATTGGTTCTTTGAAAGGCAGGATATTGACCAAAAGTTGGAAGTGCCTGGCACATGCTCTTTTCTAGGTCTGTAATGAATAGTGCCCCTTTTGTTATCAAGAGTGCTGCTATATGCGAGATGTGTGTGAGAGAAAAGTATTGGGCAGACCCTGTATTTGGTAAGGGTATGGAACAGCATTCCCCATCCTGCTGCCCTCCAGGTGTTTGAGATGACAAGTCCCAGCATTCCTGACCATGGGACATACTGACTTGCAATGATGGGAGTTGTAGTCCAACACCTTTGGAGGGCACCAGGTTGGGGAAGGGCTGCTCTAAACAAAAAAAGAGAAGTAGGTGGCCCTAAGTTGTTCGTTATCAGTTTTCCACAACCCCACAGTCACCTCTGCATATCATATTCTCCACCCTGTCCTCATGGTTTATCTGCTTTGGGAGAATGAGAATTTCACTTGCACTTTCTGCCTCCTTAGGGAGGAAGTGGTGTTAAGGCTTGTGAGCCTTAACTCCCAATTTCCCTGCTTTTTGGTACTTGGTTGGAATCTGTAGAGCCTTAACATTGTTTTTGTAAACCGTAGGTTTTTTGTTTAATGAATATATATATATATATATTGTGTGCACATGCGCACGCACACACACATCTCTGTTCAATTCATTGTTGCGCAAGTGGATGTCTGTTGCACAATCGGACTCCCCCTTCTCTCCTCCCCCTGCAATCCCCCCTTATCTGCTCCTGAGGATTGTCCAACCCTCCAGCACAGATTTGGCGTGGCGGGCATGCAGGGGACTGCACTGGGGAGAAGGAATCCATTTTAGTTGGATGCAACGCTAAGCCAGGGTTAGGCCACTAACCCTTTTACAGCAAATGGTTAACATGTTTAAACCATGGTTTTGTAGCCACCATGGTTAGGAATGGTTCACACAACACACTAAATTATGGTTCACACTACACGCTAAGCCAAAATGCCAAAATGCTTAACCACCATGCTTAGTGTGTTATCGCCACAAAAAAAGGAAGGCCGCAGTTGTACTTATAAACAATGGTAACTGCCAAAGCACACAACCGCATCAATAGAAAACAATACAAGTTTATCTCACTATGTATAGACTGAAATACTTTTTAACAAATAATTAACTTAGGTATTTTATAGGGGTGTGCATCGGATCGGATCCGATCCACGATCCGAATCCGATCCGACCCAAAATTGGGAAAATCCGATCCGATCCGATCCGACCAACCTCCGATCCGATCCAATCCGATCCGACGAGGTCCGATCCGGATCGGACGCCATTTTGAATGCTTTTTCCCATAGCCAAGTATTGTTTTACAAAAACGCCTATAACTTTTCCATTTTTAAAGATAAAAGGATGAAACTTGGGCATATTGTAGACTGGTTAGGGATAGTTATCTGTGAGAAATTTCAGAAAGTTTGGTGTATGCGTTTTGTGGCAATTAATTTTTTAATAAATACCCAGGAATGCTTATAACTTTGTCATTTTTAAAGTTACAAACATGAAACTTTGCCACATTGTAGGAGGTACCTTGGGACCTATGTGTGTGAAATTTCAGAAACATAGGTGCTTGCCTTGTGTGGCAATTAATTTTAGAAAAATGGGTAGTAGTGGGGTAAATACAGTTACGCCTCCCATTTTTTTATTTTTAAAGATACAAGCAGGAAACCTGGGCACATTACAGGTACCACTTGCCTTGATATGTGAGTGAAATTTCAGAAACATTGGAGCTTGCCTTGTGTGGCAATTAAGTTTTGAAACAATGAGGAAAGAAACACCTATAACTTTGTCATTTTTAAAGTTACACACATGAAACTTTGCCACATTGTAGGTGGTACCTTGGGACCTATGTGTGTGAAATTTCAGAAACATAGGTGCTTGCCTTGTGTGGCAATTAATTTTAGAAAAATGGGTAGTAGTGGGGTAAATACAGTTATGCCTCCCATTTTTTTAGTTTTGAAGATACAAACAGGAAATTTGGGCACATTACAGGGAACACTTCACTTGATATGTGTGTAAAATTTCAGAAACATTGGTGCTTGCCTGGTGTGGCAATTAATTTTTGAAACAATGAGGGATTCATTGGACAGCACTTGCCCATAGGGATTCATTGGAGAGTACTTGTCCATAGGGAATCATTGGAAAGCACTTTCCCATAGGGAATCATTGCATTGCACTTTCCCACTGAGAAATGCAGTTATGCCTCCCACATTTTTATTTTTGAAGATACAAACAGGAAACTTGGGCACATTGTAGACTGGTTAGGGATAGTTATCTGTGAGAAATTTCAGAAAGATTGGTGCATGCATTTTGTGGCAATTAATTTTTTAATAAATACGCAGGAATGCCTATAACTTTGTCATTTTTAAAGTTACACACATGAAACTTTGCCACATTGTAGGGGGTACCTTGGGACCTATGTGTGTGAAATTTCAAAAACGTAGGTGCTTGCCTTGTATGGCAATTAATTTTAGAAAAATGGGTAGTAGTGGGGTAAATACAGTTACGCCTCCCATTTTTTTATTTTTTAAGATACAAACAGGAAACATGGGCACATTACAGGGAACACTTCACTTGATATGTGTGTAAAATTTCAGAAACATTGGAGCTTGCCTTGTGTGGCAATTAATTTTTGAAACAATGAGGAAAGAAACGCCTATAACCTTTTTATTTTAAAAGTTAGAAGTCTGAACATTGCTCACTTTGTAGATGGGTTAGGGGTAGATATGTGTCAGAAATTTCAGAATGATAGGTCCAGGCATTTGATGGCTATGGAATTTTTAGATAAAATGTTTCAAAAAATTTTCCACAGAGGCCCGGTCTTCCCCTCTTCCCCCTCCCGCTTCCCGCGAAGAAAAGGAAACACTCTCTCGTCTCGATCCCTTTGATCCTGTTGCTAGTATCCATTACAGGGCTCGTGTCTGCTTTCACTTTTTACTCAAGCAGAACGGCTGAGCCTAGCTGAGTTTTGCAGCCATGCGTGCAAGGAAGGATCTCTCTCATCTCGATCCCTTTGATCCTGTTGCTAGTATCCATTACAGGGCTCGTGTCTGCTTTCACTTTTTACTCAAGCAGAACGGCTGAACCTAGCTCAGTTTTGCAGTCATGCGTGCAAGGAAGGATCACTCTCTCTCGATCTCTTTGATCCTTTGTTCCTCCCCTTCTCCTCCCCCTCGCCGGCGTTGTGTGTGCTCCCCGCCGGTGCCCTCGCGTGCGGGCCGGTTCCTGGGCAGCAGAGGCTCTGCCTGGCTGCTGTGAGGCTCCTGAAGGGCTTGCCTAATGCGGGCTGTTGTGCTCCGCTGGGCCGCGGGGGTAGGTTGATGATGAAGAGGATGATGGGGAGGGCGTTCAATGGCCCCTCCGCTCACCAACTGACAGCGCGTGCTCCGCTCCAGACACCCGGCCTCGGCAGCCAGGAGGATACGCTGCCAAGCCCGCCGCCGCCGCCCGCGCGCGCACACACACCACCCGTCCATTATCATTTGGGCAGCCCTAATTAAGGAGCGCTCAAAAAATGGCAAAACCCCCTCTCCTTTTTTCTTAATTCCTTGCAGCTCCCACGATTTAACCCTTTCCTATCAGCTACAATTAATTAATAGTAGGATGACCAGTACCAGGAGACTGGTATGTACAAATGCTTTTTTTTTTTAGGCTTGAGATCATAAAGAGGCAAATATTCTACCTACCGTATTGGAAGCAGTATGTATTATTACTTTTTTAAAAAATGTAATTAGTAGGATGACCATATGAAAAGGAATACAGGGCTTTAACAGTGGAATAGAAAAGGGAATTTCAGCAGGTGTCATTTGTATCCATGCGGCACCTGGTGAAATTCCCTCTTCATCACAAAAGTTAAAATTGCAGGAGCTCTGCTCTCTTTTGTATCTGGTCAGTCTAGTATAGCTCCTGCAGCTTTAACTGTCATATGGTCACCCTTGTTTCCCAACATACTGCTTCCAATACGGTAGGTAGAATATTTGCCTCTTTATGATCTCAAGCCTAAAAAAAAAAAACATTTGTACACACCAGTCTCCTGGTACTGGTCATCCTACTATTAATTAATTGTAGCTGATAGGAAAGGGTTAAATCGTGGGAGCTGCAAGGAATTAAGAAAAAAGGAGAGGGGGTTTTGCCATTTTTTGAGCGCTCCTTAATTAGGGCTGCCCAAATGATAATGGACGGGTGGTGTGTGTGCGCGCGCGGGCGGCGGCGGGGGGCTTGGCAGCGTATCCTCCTGGCTGCCGAGGCCGGGTGTCTGGAGCGGAGCACGCGCTGTCAGTTGGTGAGCGGAGGGGCCATTGAACGCCCTCCCCATCATCCTCTTCATCATCAACCTACCCCCGCGGCCCAGCGGAGCACAACAGCCCGCATTAGGCAAGCCCTTCAGGAGCCTCACAGCAGCCAGGCAGAGCCTCTGCTGCCCAGGAACCGGCCCGCACGCGAGGGCACCGGCGGGGCGCACACACAACTCCGGCGAGGGGGAGGAGAAGGGGAGGAACAAAGGATCAAAGAGATCGAGAGAGAGTGATCCTTCCTTGCACGCATGGCTGCAAAACTGAGCTAGGTTCAGCCGTTCTGCTTGAGTAAAAAGTGAAAGCAGACACGAGCCCTGTAATGGATACTAGCAACAGGATCAAAGGGATCGAGATGAGAGAGATCCTTCCTTGCACGCATGGCTGCAAAACTCAGCTAGGCTCAGCCGTTCTGCTTGAGTAAAAAGTGAAAGCAGACACGAGCCCTGTAATGGATACTAGCAACAGGATCAAAGGGATCGAGACGAGAGAGTGTTTCCTTTTCTTCGCGGGAAGCGGGAGGGGGAAGAGGGGAAGACCGGGCCTCTGTGGAAAATTTTTTGAAACATTTTATCTAAAAATTCCATAGCCATCAAATGCCTGGACCTATCATTCTGAAATTTCTGACACATATCTACCCCTAACCCATCTACAAAGTGAGCAATGTTCAGACTTCTAACTTTTAAAATAAAAAGGTTATAGGCGTTTCTTTCCTCATTGTTTCAAAAATTAATTGCCACACAAGGCAAGCTCCAATGTTTCTGAAATTTTACACACATATCAAGTGAAGTGTTCCCTGTAATGTGCCCATGTTTCCTGTTTGTATCTTAAAAAATAAAAAAATGGGAGGCGTAACTGTATTTACCCCACTACTACCCATTTTTCTAAAATTAATTGCCATACAAGGCAAGCACCTACGTTTTTGAAATTTCACACACATAGGTCCCAAGGTACCACCTACAATGTGGCAAAGTTTCATGTGTGTAACTTTAAGAATGACAAAGTTATAGGCATTCCTGCGTATTTATTAAAAAATTAATTGCCACAAAGTGCATGCACCAATCTTTCTGAAATTTCTCACAGATAACTATCCCTAACCAGTCTACAATGCGCCCAAGTTTCCTGTTTGTATCTTCAAAAATAAAAATGTGGGAGGCATAACTGCATTTCTCAGTGGGAAAGTGCAATGCAATGATTCCCTATGGGAAAGTGATTTCCAATGATTCCCTATGGACAAGTACTCTCCAATGAATCCCTATGGGCAAGTGCTGTCCAATGAATCCCTCATTGTTTCAAAAATTAATTGCCACACCAGGCAAGCACCAATGTTTCTGAAATTTTACACACATATCAAGTGAAGTGTTCCCTGTAATGTGCCCAAGTTTCCTGTTTGTATCTTCAAAACTAAAAAAATGGGAGGCATAACTGTATTTACCCCACTACTACCCATTTTTCTAAAATTAATTGCCACACAAGGCAAGCACCTATGTTTCTGAAATTTCACACACATAGGTCCCAAGGTACCACCTACAATGTGGCAAAGTTTCATGTGTGTAACTTTAAAAATGACAAAGTTATAGGTGTTTCTTTCCTCATTGTTTCAAAACTTAATTGCCACACAAGGCAAGCTCCAATGTTTCTGAAATTTCACTCACATATCAAGGCAAGTGGTACCTGTAATGTGCCCAGGTTTCCTGCTTGTATCTTTAAAAATAAAAAAATGGGAGGCGTAACTGTATTTACCCCACTACTACCCATTTTTCTAAAATTAATTGCCACACAAGGCAAGCACCTATGTTTCTGAAATTTCACACACATAGGTCCCAAGGTACCTCCTACAATGTGGCAAAGTTTCATGTTTGCAACTTTAAAAATGACAAAGTTATAAGCATTCCTGTGTATTTATTAAAAAATTAATTGCCACAAAACGCATACACCAATCTTTCTGAAATTTCTCACAGATAACTATCCCTAACCAGTCTACAATGTGCCCAAGTTTCATCCTTCTATCTTTAAAAATGGAAAAGTTATAGGCGTTTTTGTAAAACAATACTTGGCTATGAGAAAAAGCATTCAAAATGGCGTCCGATCCGGATCGGACATCTGGTCCGATCCGATCCGACCAGCCTCCGATCCGATCCGATCCGACCCCCCAGGTCCGATTCCGATCCGCTATCCGATCCGATCCGGGGGGTCAGTGCACATCCCTAGTATTTTATATCAGTTTACATCTTTTTATACCATGTCATACAGCGCAAGTATAGAAGTCATATGTGCCTGCTAGCACATGGCCTCACTGGTTCCAATATTTAGGGCTGATCTACACAGTCCTTTGGAACGTTTTAAAAAGTATTTTAAAATGTTCCAAATAGGTGCGTTCTAAAACATCTTAGGCCACATTACTGAGTACCCACGTTACAGGAGAACAGTCTTCAGTCTTTAAAACGGTGTGTGCAGTCACACACTGTTCTGCCCTGTCTCTTTCTCTTTCGTTTTTTCAATGAGTTTAGGGCAAGGCATTGTGGGGGTTGTAGTTCAGTCACCACTTCCTCCTTTGTTCCTCTGTCATACCCTAGCGAGTATAGGGCTAGGCATTGTGGGTGTTGTAGTTCACTCACCCACTTCCTCTTTCTTCCCCACCAATCAACTGCTAAGCCTTTGGGCACCGGTCAACGAAGCACTGCCCCCAGGAATCACAAACGGTAAGGAAGGACACATTATTTTACTTAAAACGATTTATTAAAAGTGAAACCATTGTATATAACTGAAGGGAGTTTTAAAAAACCTCAGATATACAACATTATAGGGAGTGTGTCATGTGGCCCAAAGAGTTTTCATAACCCTTATAAAACATCAAAAACCTCGTATGTAGATCGGCCCTTAGAGTAGAAATTAGGATTCACCTGCTGCTATCACAACCTGTCAAATAATAGGACAATAGGCAAAACATATGTTTTAAACATACCAAGTGTGCACACACACAAAAAAGTGTGTTATCTGAATGGTTATTGGAACCTTAAGCATACTTATCGCGGTCTAAATTTGTTGGCATTTCATTTGCCTCACTGCCTGTATTTTATTTTCTCTACACCGATTTGTATATCTATATCTATCTCTGTCTGCCAACTTCAGATAACATTTCGGGCATCTGATGTAGTAGACGATAGTCCACATAAACCTGTTCCACAAGCCATTTGTTGATCTTAAAGGTGTCCCAAGACCTGTTACGTTTTTGCTGCAACAAACTAAACATGGCAACCTCTATGGAAAGTGACACACACACACACACGGTAGAAAACAAAACATTTTTGTTTTAAGCAAAATATTATATAATTCTAAAATAGCCCTTTCTTTGCCCATTGTCATTGAAACCATAGAAAAGATTTTAAGGAAAAGAGCTAAAGTAAGCTTGATTAAGAGGGTTGGCCAAAAAAGTTGTAAATAAGCTGGGAGCCACACTGAACAATTCAAAAGTGAGTTGCCTGCCCATAATGCTATCCTCAGGAATTAAAATGGTTAAACAAACTGCCCTGTATTGACAGGGCTCCTCAGAGCAACATATCTTTTTAAAGTAGCATAAAGACTATTTACAGAATCCCAACTGGTTTAATTAGTGTCAAGCTTGGATGCTTGTTCTCCTGTATTTTCCAAACGCTTAGCTCTGCCACCATACGGCTTTGTTCAGCAGCCTTGCTCTGCTCACTTATTATGTCATTCAGTTATATATTTGTTGTGTTTCCTACTTCTCTGTGCAAGGGAGTAGAGGGAGGGGTAAAAAGCAGGAGATTTCCACTCAGAGCCCAACAGGGAATTATAAAAGAGAGAGATGCCACTGCTCTGTGTCTCATTGCTCTCTTTTCTTTGTAATGTCTCTACATCAGCACACAGTGCATTTCCATACCTTGGTGTCAGATTATTGTCTGATAGTGTGGGTGCCATGTTGTCATGATGACATCTCAAATAAAGAAACAAGAGCGGCATCACCCTGGCCTAATCTACACCTGCCAGTTATTCCGGAGTCGGCTCGAGGTTGTCCCTGTGTGTCCAAATGATGCACAGGGGACGCCAGGGTCAACTGGAGATGACCTCTCAGTTGTCCTGGGATAACCAGGACCACAGTTTTCTGATTCCTGTGTTCCTGGGCCAACGCCGAGGCCAACCCCTGTGTGGCGCTCGCTCCAGGGTCCTCCCTTCTCCCCATGAGTAGTGGGGCTCTTCAAACAGGCACAGAGCTGGGGGCCCTCTGTGCCCATCGGAGGTTGGGGGCAGCATTTTCACCATCCCCAAATTTCCATCCTCAGTTTTAAGATTATTTTAAATGTTTTATTATATTTCTATTTGTTTCAGTACTTTAAACACCTCCCCTTGCAAAAAAGGGGGGAATGTACTATGTAGCTTTTATTAAATATCCTAGCTGAAGTACTTTTGTTTTTTTATAATGCATAATGCTGTAACATTCCCTCACAATGTAATTTGTTACTTCTAATACACTCTTTCTTAGGTGTACAAAACAAAGCTCACTGACAACTGAAGTGGACTTTATAACAAGTACTGTTTGGCAAAAGGCCAGAAACACGATGAAGTATTTATGAGGTACTGGGGTGGAGGATGGGGGAGGCCTTAACTAATGGAAAAGGCCAGCTGATTTGGCAAAGAGGTGGCAGTGGGGAAAGTTGCTTCTTTATATTATAAGTTGAAACAGAAAGATATGTTCAATCTATGATAAACTGAAATCCTGCAAAATCATGGTAGCATATGGATATATCTTATTATAACAGATTTCCAGTGCAATTCTATGCATGCTTACTTAGAAGTAAGTCCCACTGATTTCAATAGGATTTACTTCCTGCTAAGTGTCATAAGATTGCAGCTTTAGGGCAAAATTTTATGCATGTTTAGACAGGAAAAAAAGTCCAACAACTCCCAGCATTCCCCAGCCAGCACTGGTGTGTGTGTGGGGGAGAGGTTGGGTTCTGTAAGACTTTTTTCTGTCTACATAGGATTGCAGCTTGAAACTAATTGAAAAGTCACTCTTTCTCCCCAAAAAGCTTACAAACTGTAGTTCCCTGAGAAACCAGAGCAGGTATTTCTACTGAGGGCAAAATATCCTGGGGCATTTCAGAGGGAGGGTTGTGAGAGTTCCTAAAAGTTTTGGAGGGGAGTTTAAGATTTGGTGACACATTAAAAAAATGTAATCAGGACCAGCCCAAGACATTTTGCCACCTAAGCCAAAATACAAGATGGCACCCCCTCTGTCCCATATATGGAAGCATTGTCAATGGGATAGCATCCTCCACCACACCTCAGGCAGCAGACTAGCTAAGAGGCTGCAGGATTGGTTGTGTGGCCCACACAGCTCAGTCCTCCAAGAAACAGGAATGGCTGGGTGGCTAAGATGGAATTGCTTGGGGGAGGCCACTGTTGCTGCCCCCCAGCTTCTTCTGCTTGAGGTGGTTGCTTCATGTTCCCTAATGTTGGGGCCAGCCCTGTATGCCACCACCACAGGCAGCTGCAGAGCTCCACCCTGCAACAGCCCTTTCCTTCCAGAGTACCCTGGAACAATGCTTTATTTTGTTGAAGTTCATTATGATGTTGCATCATTTAGAGATCCATTCTGAGGAGGAAAATAGCAGCTACCAGTGGCCCAAGAAATGAAAGAAAAGGTCATTGACATCAAATGGTAAGAACTCCCTTCATAAACATTTGGGAGGTTCTGCACTGCCACCCCCACTCCCGAAATGCCCCACTCCCAACTTGCTGTATGGGAATGGAGCAGTGAATTGGGGGAGACATTTTTCCTCTGCTCATGCAACCCCACTAAACTGCAGTCCTTTACAGGATGCCATGGGCATTTTCATGCAGCAAAATGGTATTATTATTATTATTATTATTATTATTATTATTATATATTCTATGTTGTCATTTTATGCTGTGATTCACCCAGAGAATGTAATTGGTTGGCCTTATATAAATATAGTAAATAATAAGAGAATATCTGGGGTGCAATAGGTTGGTTCAAATTCCTGGATCTGACATCAGAGACAATGGCCTGACTTCGGAGCCAGGAATCTGAGCTCCCTGCCCCCTTCGCCTCCCTCTCACAGCTGGGGCAGAGAGAACTGTGCTGGCTGCCTCTCAGAGGTCTCAAAATGAGCTTGGAGAGAAGGGAAAGGGGGTGTTCTGATGAGTGGGGAAGGGACCAGGGAGGCCCAGCCTCCTTCCCTCCCAATGCCCGACCTCTCAGCTAGATGGGCAAAAAAGCCCATCTAGCTAAAATGCAGAGTGGGAGGAGTGCAGAGGCAAAGTTCAGAGGCTTCTGGCCATCCCCCTAGGATTGCACCCTAAATATGCTAAACCCTTATGAAACTGATAGAAGTATACACTATAGTACAAATAAGCCTGATGTGTACCATCTTAAAGTGTATTCTTCTGGGTGAGTCATTAATTTTGTCTTTATTTTTCCAGAATGCATGGCTATGGGTAATTCATCCCCAAACAGGTTCAAATTTTTGCCCAATTACTTATCAGACATGAACTCCTTTTAAAAAAACTTTTACTCCTTTGCTGGTCTCATTTTTACATTGACGTTCTTCTGTCTAATGCCTGCACTTATAACCTTCACTTATAATAGAGTGATTGCCTTTAAATATTAAGTTGAGACAGATATGTGATTGAAATATAATTCACCGGGTAAGGTGTATGCTGGCAGAGGAGGCTGACATCTTTGCAGAGAGTTCCTGAAGGTCACAGAAATGTGATATGCGGTCGGTATCAGATTTCAGCCTCGTCTCCTTCTTCAACCGGTTCAATCTACTCACTATGCAAATTTCCATTCCTAATATAGCATTAGCCATAGGAGTAGATTGAAAATCAGGCCATGCAAACTCATGAATCTACTATATGACTGCCATCATTTGAGAGGATCTCAATCTCAGTTTAGTTGTCCTTAAACCCAACTTGATTTATCACCCCTTGCAGTGATCCAGGAGTTGCCAAATCACCACTGATCCTGCAGAAGAGTAATCTTGCTGCCCTTAAGGGCTGTATTCAAAGTCAGTCCCATTCATTTTAATATAAGTAGGATGTATATTGTATGCAATCCAGAATATAGCGTCCTGAATACCTTAGAGCAGGAGCAGGCAAACTTTTTGCAGGATCTATCCACAAATCAGAGCTAGGTGCAAGAGACATACATATAGGATTAGAATTCTCCTGGGAATTTAGTGTGTTGTTCTTTTAAGTACCAAAACTGAACAGAGCTCACCATCCTTACACACAGAAACTCACTCCTGGCTGCCCTCCCTCATTAAACGTTCTTCCTTTCAGCATATAGTTTTTGGTGGGGAGGCAGGGAAAGAGTCATTTTGCTGTTGCAATTGATAACCATTGGAGTAAGAAATCCTTTGCATGGGATTCTCTACAACCAGGGCCGGATCTACACATCATCCTTGATGCGCCCTCCCTGCACCACAAGCCGCTTTGGAGCGCTGCACTTCCTCTAGTGTGGCTCAAGCCTCGGAGGCTCTGCTCATGCTCTTGCCGCCGCCGCCGCCCTTTCATCCCGGCTGGTCCCAGGGTGGGAGGAGGGAGAGTTGTAAACAAAAGCTAGCAATTGGAAATCCCTCTCCCAATCACTGGCTTTTGTTTACAACCCTCCCCCCTCCCTCCTCCCTCCCCGGGACGGCCTGGATGAAAGGGCCTGAATGAAAGGGTGGGGGCCGCAGCTAGATCTAGGCAGGATCTACACGTGGTCCTCGATGCGCCCTCCCTGCGCCACAAGCTGCATCAGAGCACTTCACCCCGCTTAGTGTGGCTCAAGCCTCGGAGGCTCTGCCCGCGCCCGCACTGCCACCCTTTCATCCAGGCCGGTCCCGGGGAGGGAGGAGGGAAGGAGGAGGGTTGTAAACAAAAGCCAGTGATTGGGAGCGGGATTTCCAATTGCTAGCTTTAGTTTACAACCCTCCTTCCTCCCTCCCTGGAGCCCGCCGGGATGAAAGGGCGGCTGCGGCGGCAAGAGCGCGAGCAAAGCCTCCGAGGCTTGAGCCACACTAGACGAAGTGCAGCGCTCCAAAGTGGCTTGTGGCGCAGGGAGGGCGCATCGAGGACGACGTATAGATCCGGCCTACTGTGGTATTGAAGTGCACTGATAACTGTTGGGACACAATCCACATTTCACATACTGCTTTCATAGTATCATATCCTGCTTTTTATTCCACGTTTGTAATGATTTGACACAAGGTGTACATCTGGCCATAGTAATGATTACTAACTTGCAAGGCTTTAAAGGGAGATTAGACAAATCCATGGAGGAGAAGGCTATCAATGGCTGCTAGTCATGATAGCTATAAATTACCTCTATTATCAGAAGCAGTTGAAATACCAGCTGCTGGAGGACACAAGTGGGAATTTGCTAGTGTTCTCATGCTCCAATTGTGGGCTTTCCAGAGGCATCTGGTTGACCACTGAGGGATCAGAAATGCTGGACTAGATAGGCCTTCGGTCTGAACCAGCACAGCTCTTCATATGTTCTTACTGTTGTGTCCACAGACCTGGGACCCTTGGAAGTAGGAATCTGGTTCCACACAAAACTTAGGTGGTAGACATTTATTGTACTGCTTCTTCTTTGCAGGCAGCTACAGGCAGACTGGCCTTTGCATTGCCAGCCTGCTACAAAACCTGGAATGGATTATCTCTGCTTAATTGCACATCATTCATAAATCCTGGCCTGGCTCAAAGAATGGGCCTATCACAAACACTACATCCCTCCTTCAAATATGAAAAATAGCTATAAAGTTAGATTATCTGAACAACAACAAAACTGCAACTGTATAAGGAAAATATACAACTAATGCACATATTAAAATGCACATGCAAATCAAATTAGGTAAACAAGAACAATTAGCTCAATAGTTCACAAAACAGTTTTTTTTATGTAATATAGTCCTGCAAATAGCTTGGAGCACGGTGGCTGGTCCTTGTTGGGTAATGTTTTAAGTTCAAATCTGAAACACCAAGAGTTGCTGGATCTGGTGCTGCAGGAGTGGTGGATGGGATGGGATTTTCACTCTGTGTGAACTGATCATCATCACAGTCAGGTCTTTGGGTCTGACGGGTTTTGTGAAGTGGTTTAATGTGTGAAACATTCCTTGTAATTTTATGGGTAGCCCTCTGTTCAGTAACCATTGTGCCATTTATCATTGTGATTTGATATGGTGCAGGACAGAAAGGCATTGAAAGTTTGTTTCGAGGCTGGAGATTCTTAACAAGCACCATGTCCCCCACTTTGAATGGTACTACTCCGGCTCGCCGATGCTGATTGAGGTGCTTGTAGCGTCGAAGGCCAACATGAGTTGAAAAGGTTGTGATATATCTGGACTCTGGATGGAGCTCCAACTGGTGGTAACCAGATGTAAGGTCAAGTTTGGAGAAGAATTTTGCCCCATTCAAATCTGCAATGATGTCATCCACAGTGGGAGTAATGTGTCTCTCTCGCTTGATGGCTTGATTGGGTAAGTGCATGTCCACACAAATCCGGATTTTTCCTGGTTGCTTAGGCTTCTGGACAACTACGATTGGAGAAACCCAAGGAGTAGGACCTTCTATTCGCTCAATAATGTCAAGCTCTTCTAGATGTGTTAGTTCTTCTTCAACTAGTTTTCTGATGTGGAAAGGAATACGTCTATGTGGTAATGCCACTGGCTGAACATTTTCATCAATGTGAAGTCTTACTAGCTTTCTTTTTAGCTTTCCAATCCCTTGAAACATTTTTTCATAGGTTTGGAGGCTTTGAGTTATTCTATCAAGACATATTTCTTGTGTTACTTGAATTAGTCCTAATGCACTAGCAGTCTTGTAACTAAGCAGTGTATCGCTGCCATAGGCCACCACATACAGTGAGCTTATAACAGTGATGCCCCTGAAAGCAAAAGTGGCTTGAAACATACCAGACACTGATAATGGTTTTGGGGTACCATAGGCATATATCTTTACTGCTGTGTTCTGAAGTGATGGTTTCTGAGGGAATGCATCATATACACACTGAGCCATCACATTCACAGATGCACCAGTGTCGATCAAAACTTCAGCCTTATGTCCTTGTATACAAATGTGGCAACGTGGTAGACAATTGTGTTTGGAAACACTTGTTTGTGTAGAGTACACTGTGTAAACATATGCATTGTCTTCCTCTGAAGGGTCAGCCTGAAGAGCATTTGCTTGGTCTTGGTTGTGAATGCTTGGTGTAAGCTGTGGTGATCTGCAGACTCTTGCATAGTGGTTTCTTTTTCCACAGTTGTGACAAATTGTACCTCTGGCAGGGCAATTGCCTCTGTGAGGATGGGATCCTCCACAGTTGTAGCAGGTTGCATGTGCTGTCTTCATGGACATTTGCTGGGCTTTAGGAGATTGATTGCCATTGCCACCTTGAGGATGTGTTCGCTGATTCCTGTTGAAATGCTTCTGGAGTGCATGTGCAGTTTCTATTTGTGCAGACTGACTCCCTTGTTCTATTAGCTGAACATGTGTTTCTGACATTTCATTTGCTCGAGCAGTGTCTAGTATTTTGGTGAGAGTCATCTGGGGTTCTCGCAAAATTTGCCTTCGAAGTTTGTCTGAAGAGCATCCCTGTATTATTTGCACTCTTATCTCGTGATCTGTGTTTGCAAATTCACAGGATCGCGCCAGATGACGTAAATGGGTATGATATTCATCAGTATTCTCTCCTTCCTTTTGGTGTGCCTGCCGAAAGGTGTTCAAAGTCTATATTTTTGTATGGTTTAAAATACTTGGTAAGAGCTAGCTTTGCCTTTTCATAATCATCACTATCTCCAGTCTCAGACAATGTTTTGAAAATTTGGTGTACTTCACTGCCTGCAAAATGTAGTAACATTACCCTTTTGGTGGTAGGGTCATCTTCTTTCATTGCAAGAGATAAATTTTCCAAACGTTCAAGCCAAAGTTCCCATCTAGGCCCTAATGTGCTGTGAGACTCATGTATAGGAAACTCAGGTAAAGAAGGGAACATTTTGAAATCAGGGTTAAAATTGTGAAGAACTGACAGAATTCTGAAGAACTAGGAGGATATCTGTTACTTCTGATTGAAGGTTTTGTTCTTTTTCTTTTAGACAAGAAACAAAATGGCTGCTGCCACCGTTCTTCATGCAGGGCTATGATTATGCAATTCATAAAATGGCTACTTTTCTTGAAAAGACTGAGCAGCCTGTCCTTTTGAAAACAGACAATGTCTTTTCAAGGGAACTGCTCATTTGTCTTAGACAGCTTGTGTTTTACTGGAAGGAAGATCGGAAGAAATACTTGGCTGTATGAAGAGCTCTTAGTTTCTGTCCTTTTTTTTTTTTTTGGTTTTGTTTTGTTTTGTTTTCTTTCTTTATATTGGGTTTCTTTTCCACTCTCGTCGCCAGTGTTGTGTCCACAGACCTGGGACCCTTGGAAGTAGGAATCTGGTTCCACACAAAACTTAGGTGGTAGACATTTATTGTAGTGCTCCTTCTTTGCAGGCAGCTACAGGCAGACTGACCTTTGCATTGCCAGCCTGCTACAAAACCTGGAATGGATTATCTGTGCTTAATTGCAGATCATTCATAAATCCTGGCCTGGCTCAAGGAATGGGCCTATCACAAACACTACACTTACCAATAGATTTCAATCTACTTTCTTCTCATACCTGCCTGCCTATGCTGGAATTAATGCCATTTCTGGTCTTGTTTTATTGCTTCAGACTCACCTTTTGTTTATGACTAGATTCAATCTGATTGAGTGCTGGCTTATTTAGCAAGTGTCCTGGGAATTCCAGGCAAACTATGCATCAGATGTCCTAGCGTCTCTGCTGGTGAGACTCAAGCTGCTATTGTGTTTTTTTCCTGGTTCCCCATCCCTCCTTACTACTTGGAAGCCCATCTGCCTGCCTCACTGAACTGCTTCCATCCCTGCTGACCCAACCATGGCAGCTGGAATAGAGTACATCTGATTGTTGCTTAGCTCCTGTTTGTTTGTTTTTTTGTTTGCTTGGTGGCCTGGAGCTTCCAGGATTTTATTCAGTGAAGATTGCTGGAGATGCCTTGGGCTTTGTTCCTTGGACTGACCCTGTTCTATATTGACCTCAGATGAGGGGGTTATTGTCTCTGTCATCTCTAGGCTACCAAGGCTACCAGATAGCTGTTACATTGTTACTACCAACATCAGGGAGCTGACTGAATTGCCAGGGTTCCAGCTTCCCCCACTGGGGTAGATGTCCTCTTTAACACAGCTCATCAAATGTACAGTCATTTTGCTAGTTACAAGTAAACAGGAGCAAGGACTTGTCTGTTAACTCGTTGTGAGGTGCTTTGAATATTAAGTGTTTGACCTTTAACACTGTTGTGTACTTATTTTGGATTCACTAAAGTAATTACGTTTTACACAATGCAAGAATGAAAACTGTGGTACAAAAAGAACAGAGAGGAGGGATCCGATTTAATCCTTTGTATTTATATGTAGTTCAAATAAAGATATCATTTCTAACAGCTGTGCCCCCTAATGTAACACCAACTCAGAGGGAGACGTGCCACTTTCTGAATCATAAACTAAATCATGTCTTGCAGCTCCACAGATGTTCCCTGGAGGTCTCACGGTCTGGTATGTGGAAGGATGAAAGAATACTACTTGAGATTAGTAATAATGTTAATGCTATTCTGCTAGCTGAAGATGGCCTAAAATACTAATGGCATCAACAGGCAGTTCGAGGATGGCTGCTAATGCTATTATGTATAAATACATAAAGCATGAAAGGGAGACTCACATCTCCAGACCTGCAGTGCTCACGCAGCAGGGAGCTATGGCCAATTGCAGCTCATGGGCTGCAATGCATGTCCACTAGGGGTGTGCATCGGATCGGATCCGATCCACGATCCGAATCCGATCCGCCCCAAAAATCGGAAAATCCGATCCGATCCGATCCGATCCGACACACCATCCGATCCGATCCGATCCGATGAGATCCGATCCGGATCGGATCGGATCGGCGGATCGGACGCCATTTTAAATGCGTTTTCCCATAGCAAAGTATTGTTGTTTTACAAAAACGCCTACAACTTTTTCATTTTTAATGATAGAAGGATGAAACTTGGGCACATTGTACACTGGTTAGGGATAGGTATCTGTGAGAAATTTCAGAAAGATTGGTGCATGCAGTTTGTGGCAATTAATATTTTAATAAATAACATGGAATGCCTATAACTCGGTCATTTTTAAAGTTACACAAATGAAACTTTGCCACATTGTAGGTGGTACCTTGGGACCCACGTGTGTGAAATCCCACAACCGTGGGTTCTTGCCTGGTGTGGCAATGAATTTTTGAAAAATGGGTAGTAGTGGGGTAAATGCAGTTATGCCTCCCATTTTCTTATTTTTAAAGATACAAACAGGACACTTTGGCACATTACAGGGAACACTTCCCTTGATATGTGTGTAAAATTTCAGACAGCTAGCTCCAGGCATGTGTTGGCAATGAATTGTTGAAAATTGGGTAGCAGTGGGGTAAAATACAGTTTTGCCTCCCATTTTTTTATTTTCAAAGATACAAACGGGAAACTTTGGCACATTGCAGGGAACACTTCACTTCAAATGTGTGTGAAATTTCCGAAAGCTAGGTGCAATATTTCAGTGGGAAACAAAGGTTTATTCATGGCATTTCACATGGGATTTATGGGTTGGTTTGAAGAGCTACCAAGCTCTAACTCGCTCACATGGCAGAGGACTTATGCCCGCTCAAACGCTGAAAATTTCACAAACTTTGGTGCAATACTTTAGTGGGAAAACAAAGGTTTATTCATGGCATTTCACATGGGATTTATGGGTTGGTTTGAAGAGCTACCAAGCTCTAACTCGCTCACATGGCAGAGGACTTATGCCCGCTCAAACGCTGAAAATTTCACAAACTTTGGTGCAATACTTTAGTGGGAAAACAAAGGTTTATTCATGGCATTTCACATGGGATTTATGGGTTGGTTTGAAGATTTACAAAGCTCTAACCCGCTCACATGGCAGAGGACTTATGCCCGCTCAAACGCTGAAAATTTCACAAACTTTGGTGCAATACTTTAGTGGGAAAACAAAGGTTAAACTTTATTATTTTAAACCTTCAGGAAAGGGAGGGGGAGGCTGTGTTTGTGTGTGTGTGTTTGACAGCTTGATCCACCAATTGTGCTTTAGAATACATGACTGAATCACCCAATCCTGTGAAGACTTTCTTCAGCCTCCAATCGCAATGCTGGAGGAGGGCACCAGTATATATTCTCTCAGCCCTGCCCTTCTGGCTCTTTGTGGGTTGAACGTGGAGGAGATTAGGGAGTGTTTTGGAGCTGTGTTGGAGAGACTGTATTGAACTGATTGCATTTGGAGGTGGTTTTGAGGAGTTTCTGATCTTTTACTTCAGCTTTTCTTGTTCTCTCTCTTGGCTTTCCTTTCTCTCTTGCCTTTCCTTTCTTAGATAGCACGTTTGTTTGTCTGTGAGTTCAGTTTGTCTTTGCAGTGAGTGTGTTTGTTCTTCTTTCGCTTTCTGAAAAAAACCCAAAAAAATAATAAAAAAATATTTCTATCCTCTCTCTCTCTCTCTCTCTCTCTCTCTGTGTGTGTGTGTGTGTGTGTGTGCTTGTGAGTGAGTGTGTGTTGCTGGGCTGTGTAGCCTGCTGCTACAAACACAAAAAAAGTCAGCAAAGCACACACTTATACAACAATAAAAATAAATAATAATAAAAATAAAATGAAGCGTGGCACTCAAAGGGGGGGTGCTCCCAAGGCAGCATTTGGGAGAGGCCGCTCTGGGCGTGGCGCTGCTGCTGCTGCTGCTGGGACCAGCAGCAGGCAGCCTACTTCCACACCCCCAGTTAAACTGAGGCGTTCTCCACTGGGGCAGCAGAAGCAGGCAGAGGCAACTCAAAGTAGTGCCTGCAGGGCACTCTTTCAGCAACATGAGGCAGGTGCTGGGAGCAGCAGTGGGCATGAAGAAGGAGCACTATATCCAGCTCCTTCTTTGGTGGGTGAGCCTGTGAACCCGCTGACTGATCTTTTCCCAGATCTTGTGGAAGTCAGCGAGGTTCAGAGTGAGAAGGAGGACTCTGATGTGGGGCAAGAGGAAGAGCAGGCAGCACCAGAGACTTACTCTCCACAATCCGTCCTCTCTTCCACTCATTCCCTTGCTCCTGAGGTGACACCACAGAGCGAAGGCGCCGGCAGGCCGTCTGTGTCACCCCAGAAGCGACAGGCAAGCAAGGTGTGGGACCACTTTGAGGTGGCAGTGGATTCCCGCTTTGCTGTCTGTCGCCACTGCAAGATGTCAGTGAGCAGGGGAAAAATGCCAGGCCACTTCACCACCACGAACCTCAGCCGCCACATGCAGAGGCACCACCAGTCTGTTTTGCTTGGGACCGAGGCGGGCACCTCGCAGCAGACTGGTGCTAGCGGCAAGGGCAAGCAGAAGGCTCCTGCAACTTCTGCCAGCTCTCGACCTCCCATCCCCAAGAGGCTTCGCCAGGCCACCATGGAAGAGATGGGGTGGGGGAAGTATGGAGCCACAAGGTGGCGTTTTCCAGCGCCCAACCAGATCACCAATTGCATCGGTGAGATGGTGGCGTTGGATGACCAGCCATTCAGCCTCGTCGAGAACGCAGGCTTCAAGAGGCTGATGGCTCTTGTGGTTCCATACTACAAGCCGCCGTGTCGCACCACCCTGAGCAGGCGTGTGGTGCCCTCCCTGTACCAGGCATGCAGGGAGTTAGTTCTGGGTCGTCTGTGCCAGGCAGAGGCACAGAAGGTGCACTTCACTTCGGACATCTGGTCCAGCGAAGGAGGAGTGCACGCTTACCTGTCCCTGACGGCTCACTGGTGGGGAGCCTCAGGGCAGGAAGCACCCAGGACTTCTGGGACTGGGAAGGAGGGCTGCCGCTGGGCCCTCCTTCATACCGCAGTCATGGACCAGTCCCACACGGCGGAGGAGATTACGGAGGCCATGAACCGCATGGTGGCAGGGTGGCTGGGCGGGCACCAGCACACCCGCGGTTACATGGTCACGGACGGGGGAGCCAATATGCTGAAGGCGGTGCGCGATGGCGGATTTGAGGGCATCCGCTGCATCGCGCACGTCTTCAACCTGGTCGTGAGGGATGGCCTTGGAGGCAGCAAGGCCCCTCTCCCTCCCCAAATCCGTAATCTCCTAGAGAGCTGCAGGAAGGTGGCTGGGCATTTCCACCACAGCGTGAAGGGCAGTCGGTTGCTGCGGGAGAAGCAGCAGGAGCTGGGACTTCCGCAGCACCGGCTAGTGCAGGACGTGGCAACACGTTGGAACTCCACCTACCACATGCTCGAGCGTATGGTGGAGCAACAGCGTGTTGTCCACGAGATGTTCAGGGTCGGGGACATTGGCATCCAGGCCCCACTGTCCAGGCAGCAGTGGGAGGCCATGTCCCCGCTTCTGGTGGTCCTCAAGCCGTTCCTTGAGGCCACCGAGACCCTGAGCAGCAGCACTGCCCTTCTCAGCCAGGTGCTCCCCATGGCCAGGCATCTCCAGAATCAGATGGGCGAGTTTCTGGAGGCCGGGGATGCCGTCACCGGCAGGCGCTTCCTGCCAGAGGTGCGGGAAGTGGTGACGAGGCTGAGGGAAAGCCTATCCCGCCGGGTCCAGCCTCTCTACAACGAGAGGCAGTACATGTTGGCCACCATGTGCGACCCGCGCATCAAGGATGGGTTATGTGGGCAGACTTCCCGGGCAGGTTGGGTGGAAATGCTGGTGACGGACGTTCGGGCGGCCCAGGATGCCAGGATTGGGCAGGCAGAGGAGGAGGCCAGCGAAGCCCAGGCGCTAAGTCCGCTGAGCACCACCAGCAGCGGCGGCAGCAGCACCACCACACCCAGCAGGGGGACAGGCCAGGGGTTTTGGGACAAGGCTTTGCAGGCTGCGGTTGGGCATAGAGGCACTCAACCCAGCCGCCGCCAGGATGATGCTGCAGCAGCAGTGCAGCGTTACCTGGCGGAGCAGATGGAGGACGGCTCCATCGAACCCCTGGCCTACTGGTCATCTCGGCGCCAGATGTGGCCTGATCTGGCGCGGGTGGCCATGGACAGAATCAGCTGCCCACCGTCCAGCGTTCCAAGCGAGCGGGTGTTTTCCATGGCGGGCGACGTGGTCACACCCCACCGCTCTCGCTTGGACGCTGAGATTGTGGAGCAGCTGGTCTTCCTCAAGGTCAATCTGCCCCTGCTGGGATACCCCACCCTCATGCCCGCGGGGGAGTAATTGGCAGGCACCCCCCATCCATCCCACACCTTTGGGCAGGCACCGGCAGGCCCTTGATTTTTTAATTCTTATTTTTGGTTAATTAATTTTATTTACTTTAATTTACTGGCTGTGTTGTTTACAGCTCAGTAACTCAACTCTGAACGATGGATCCCGAAGGGATCTAGTTTCTTCTCCTAGCCTCTTACATTGAGGGGATGCACAAGCATCTCACACATTCTATGTTGTTTGACTTGAACCAATGTGCTTGCACGTGTGCCTCTGAAATTGGACTCCGATGGCTCCCTCCAGGCCTTCTGTAAGGTCCCACACTTCCATGGGCGTTTCTTCTTGTAAAAGACCACGTCAGAGGCTCATGAGAACTTTGGATAAGAAGAAGGCTTAATTTTATCGCCAAGGAACGCATGCACCTCTCTGACTATGAACGAAGGACGCGATAGGATTCCTCTTCCAGGCTCCTACATTGAGTGGATGACAAGCAGCATCCCACACTGTTTCTGACTGTGTCTTTTGGACTTATGTGGCAGCCTTGCAGGGCTGTCACTGTGTGTTGTGTTTATTTTGGCTATATGATTTAAAAAACTGCCTGCCCGCCTGCCCACCTGCTAGGTTGCCGCCATTGTGAAGTAGCCGGAATGCGTGGGCTGGTCTCACGGTTCTATTGCTTACTTGTGCAATGCGCAAGCGCCTGGCATCATGCCTCTGCCTCTGCCTCTGCCTCTGCCTGCCTGCCTGCCTGCCCGCCTGCCCACCTGCTAGGTTGCCGCCATTGTGAAGTAGCCGGAATGCGTGGGCTGGTCTCACGGTTCTATTGCTTACTTGTGCAATGTGCAAGCGCCTGGCATCATGCCCGCCTCTGCCTCTGCCTCTGCCTGCCTGCCTGCCTGCCCGCCTGCCCACCTGCTAGGTTGCCGCCATTGTGAAGTAGCCGGAATGCGTGGGCTGGTCTCACGGTTCTATTGCTTACTTGTGCAATGTGCAAGCGCCTGGCATCATGCCCACCTCTGCCTCTGCCTCTGCCTGCCTGCCTGCCTGCCCGCCTGCCCACCTGCTAGGTTGCCGCCATTGTGAAGTAGCCGGAATGCGTGGGCTGGTCTCACGGTTCTATTGCTTACTTGTGCAATGCGCAAGCGCCTGGCATCATGCCCGCCTCTGCCTCTGCCTGCCTGCCTGCCTGCCCGCCTGCCTGCCCACCTGCTAGGTTGCCGCCATTGTGAAGTAGCCGGAATGCGTGGGCTGGTCTCACGGTTCTATTGCTTACTTGTGCAATGCGCAAGCACCTGGCATCATGCCCGCCTCTGCCTCTGCCTCTGCCTGCCTGCCTGCCTGCCCGCCTGCCCACCTGCTAGGTTGCCGCCATTGTGAAGTAGCCGGAATGCGTGGGCTGGTCTCACGGTTCTATTGCTTACTTGTGCAATGCGCAAGCGCCTGGCATCATGCCCGCCTCTGCCTGCCTGCCTGCCTGCCCGCCTGCCTGCCCACCTGCTAGGTTGCCGCCATTGTGAAGTAGCCGGAATGCGTGGGCTGGTCTCACGGTTCTATTGCTTACTTGTGCAATGCGCAAGCGCCTGGCATCATGCCCGCCTCTGCCTCTGCCTCTGCCTGCCTGCCTGCCTGCCCGCCTGCCCACCTGCTAGGTTGCCGCCATTGTGAAGTAGCCGGAATGCGTGGGCTGGTCTCACGGTTCTATTGCTTACTTGTGCAATGCGCAAACGCCTTGCATCATGCCCGCCTCTGCCTCTGCCTCTGCCTGCCCGCCCGCCTGCCTGCCTGGAGGTGCCCATGCAGCTGTGACTTTGCCTCTGCCAGTGGGACTTTGCCTCTGCCATTGGGACATTGCCTGGAGGGAGCTGTGCCAATGGGACTTTGCCTGGAGGAGCCTGTGCCAATGGGACTTTGCCTGGAGGGAGCTGTGCCAATGTGACTTTGCCTGGAGGAGCCTGTGCCAATGGGACTTTGCCTGGAGGAGCCTGTGCCAATGGGACTTTGCCTGGAGGGAGCTGTGCCAATGTGACTTTGCCTGGAGGGAGCTGTGCCAATGTGACTTTGCCTGGAGGAGCCTGTGCCAATGGGACTTTGCCTGGAGGGAGCTGTGCCAATCTGACTTTGCCTGGAGGAGCCTCTGCCACTGGGACTTTGCCTGGAGGAGCCTGTGCCAAACTGTGACTTTGCCTGGAGGAGCCTGTGCCAATGGGACTTTGCCTGGAGGGAGCTGTGCCAATGTGACTTTGCCTGGAGGAGCCTGTGCCAATGGGACTTTGCCTGGAGGAGCCTGTGCCAATGGGACTTTGCCTGGAGGGAGCTGTGCCAATGGGACTTTGCCTGGAGGGAGCTGTGCCAATGTGACTTTGCCTGGAGGAGCCTGTGCCAATGGGACTTTGCCTGGAGGGAGCTGTGCCAATCTGACTTTGCCTGGAGGAGCCTCTGCCACTGGGACTTTGCCTGGAGGAGCCTGTGCCAAACTGTGACTTTGCCTGGAGGAGCCTGTGCCAATGGGACTTTGCCTGGAGGGAGCTGTGCCAATGTGACTTTGCCTGGAGGAGCCTGTGCCAATGGGACTTTGCCTGGAGGGAGCTGTGCCAATCTGACTTTGCCTGGAGGAGCCTCTGCCACTGGGACTTTGCCTGGAGGAGCCTGTGCCAAACTGTGACTTTGCCTGGAGGGACCCAACTGGAAGTGGCATCTTATCAACAACGCCCTCACGACTATGGTATGTGTTCTGTGAAGGGGGGGGCACCTTCCACCTAACCGAAGTGGGGCTGTCTGCCTGCTAACTTCCGAGTAAGCAGGCAGCCCCGTGTGCCTGCTGGGGCGTGGGCACTCAGGACCGGGCACATGCCAGTCCTGGGTGGGAGGGAGCCAGTGGTGGAAAAGTATCATTTTTCTCATATTCTTCCCCCCCCCTTCTTCTTTTGCAGCCTATGGAACTCTTTGCCACAGTGCCCAGGAGAGACGGTAATGCAGACTGCCCACCTGCCCGTCACTGCCCACCTGGAAGTCGCATCTTATCAACAACGCCCTCAGGACTATGGTAAGTGTTCTGTGAATGGGGGGGCACCTTCCACCTAACCGAAGTGGGGCTGTCTGCCTGCTAACTTCCGAGTAAGCAGGCAGCCCCGTGTGCCTACTTTGGCATGGGCACTCAGGAACGGCCAATCCTGGGTGGGAGGGAGCTAGTTGTGTTGAAGTGGTCAACTAATATTCATTCTTTTTTTCCCCCCTTCTTCTTTTGCAGCCTATGGTACTCTTCACCACTGCGCACAGCGCACCCGTGATTCCAGACTGCCCATCTGCCCCAGCCACGGCCGCATGGAGGTGGCCCATCGATTCACTTCGCCCGCACGACCCAGGTAAGAGTGCAGGCAGAGTGGCCATATAGAAAAGAAGGCAGGGCCCCTGCACCTTTAACTGTTGTGATGAAGAGGGAATCTCAGCAGGAACTAATTCCATACAAATGACACTGGCAGAAATTCCCTTTTCTCTACAACTGCTGAAGTTAGGAACCCTGACCTGGATTTGATCTGGTCAGCCTAACGTAGGGTGCTATTAGGAGTGAATGAATAACCCAAGGACAAAAGAAATGGTGATTCTCTAATGCTCCGGTAAGCTGTGTCCTGCCAGACACAAAAGGATAGCCAATCCCTCTAACAATGGGCTCAGAAGAGTGATTTAGAAAGGGAGGGGTGCAGCAGGAGAAGGAGGATTGCGTCACAAACAAGAGAAGTGTGCCGGTGGGAGACTACTAGGACTTGCATGTATTAATGTAATACAAATCTTTATTTATTTTCCTTTCTTCTTTTGCAGTATAAAAGTATTCATGTAATATTCATTTTCCCCCTCCTCTTCTTTTGCAGCCTATGGCACTCTCACTGCCACAGTGCCCGGGAAAGGAGAGACTTTGCCCATTAAATGCCAGCCTGCCTGCCCGCTGCTGATGCCACCTGCCGCCTTCCAGATCGTTCCTGCGAGGAGGGCCAGCCGCCTTCCTTGCACAAGCCATGGGACTAGGGGTCCTCCAGGAGAATCTCACCGAGTCCTCAACGCCCTCAGGAGGACTATGGTAAGTGTTCTGTGAATGGGGGGGCACCTTCCACCTAACTAAAGGGTGGCTGTCTGCCTGCTAACTTCCGAGAAAGCAGGCAGCCCCGTGTGCCTACTTTGGCATGGGCACTCAGGAACGGCCAATCCTGGGTGGGAGGGAGCTAGTTGTGTTGAAGTGGTCAACTAATATTCATTCTTTCCCCCCCCCTTCTTCTTTTGCAGCCTATGGAACTCTTCGCCACTGCACAAAGCGCACCCGTGATTCCAGACTGCCCATCTGCCCCAGCCACGGCCGCATGGAGGTGGCCCATCGATTCACGTCGCCCGCACGACTCTGGTAAGAGCCTGTCAGAGAGCTTACCCACGAGTAAGCAAGCAGGCAGCCCCGTGTGCCTGCTGGGGCGTGGGCAAGCAGGACTGGCTTCATGACAGTCTTAGGTGGGAAGGAGGTAGCGTAGTCTGATAATATATTCATCCTTTTCCCCCCCCCTTCTTCTTTTGCAGCCTATGGAACTCTTCGCCACTGCGCAAAGCAGACCCGTGATTCCAGACTGCCCATCTGCCCCAGCCACGGCCGCATGGAGGTGGCCCATCGATTCACGTCGCCCGCACGACTCTGGTAAGAGCCTGTCAGAGAGCTTACCCACGAGTAAGCAAGCAGGCAGCCCCGTGTGCCTGCTGGGGCGTGGGCAAGCAGGACTGGCTTCATGACAGTCTTAGGTGGGAAGGAGGTAGCGTAGTCTGATATATTCATCCTTTCCCCCCCCCCTTCTTCTTTTGCAGCCTATGGAACTCTTCACCACTGCGCAAAGCAGACCCGTGATTCCAGACTGCCCATCTGCCCCAGCCACGGCCGCATGGAGGTGGCCCATCGATTCACGTCGCCCGCACGACTCTGGTAAGAGCCTGTCAGAGAGCTTACCCACGAGTAAGCAAGCAGGCAGCCCCGTGTGCCTGCTGGGGCGTGGGCAAGCAGGACTAGTAGTCTGATATATTCATCCTTTTCCCCCCCCCCCTTCTTCTTTTGCAGCCTATGGAACTCTTCGCCACTGCGCAAAGCAGACCCGTGATTCCAGACTGCCCATCTGCCCCAGCCACGGCCGCATGGAGGTGGCCCATCGATTCACTTCGCCCGCACGACTCAGGTAAGAGTGCAGGCAGAGTGGCCATATAGAAAAGAAGGCAGGGCCCCTGCACCTTTAACTGTTGTGATGAAGAGGGAATCTCAGCAGGAACTAATTCCATACAAATGACACTGGCAGAAATTCCCTTTTCTCTACAACTGCTGAAGTTAGGAACCCTGACCTGGATTTGATCTGGTCAGCCTAACGTAGGGTGCTATTAGGAGTGAATGAATAACCCAAGGACAAAAGAAATGGTGATTCTCTAATGCTCCGGTAAGCTGTGTCCAGCCAGACACAAAAGGATAGCCAATCCCTCTAACAATGGGCTCAGAAGAGTGATTTAGAAAGGGAGGGGTGCAGCAGGAGAAAGAGGATTGCGTCACTAACAAGAGAAGTGTGCCGGTGGGAGACTACTAGGACTTGCATGTATTAATGTAATACAAATCTTTATTTATTTTCCTTTCTTCTTTTGCAGTATAAAAGTATTCATGTAATATTCATTTTCCCCCTCCTCTTCTTTTGCAGCCTATGGAACTCTCACTGCCACAGTGCCCGGGAAAGGAGAGACTTTGCCCTGAATGCCAGCCTGCCTGCCCGCCCGCTGCTGATGCCGCCTGCCGCCTTCCAGATCGTTCCTGCGAGGTGGGCCAGCCGCCCTCCTTGCACAAGCCACGGGACTTGGCATTCGCCCTCAAGGAGAATGTCAACGAGTCCCCAACGCCGCTGTTTGGACTTTGCCCTGAATGCCAGCCTGCCTGCCCGCCCGCTGCTGATGCCGCCTGCCGCCTTCCAGATCGTTCCTGCGAGGTGGGCCAGCCGCCCTCCTTGCACAAGCCACGGGACTTGGCATTCGCCCTCAAGGAGAATGTCAACGAGTCCCCAACGCCGCTGTTTGGACTTTGCCCTGAATGCCAGCCTGCCTGCCCGCCTTCCAGATTCTGCTGTGGAAGGACAAATAAATAATACTAGGTGCTGCAAGAGACCATGTGGATTGGCTCTACATCAAAGCAGCCTTCTGGTTTAGAATTACATACTACACAAGAAAAGAACAATCACTTATCCTGCAAGAGCCCTTCCCAGGCTAGGATCTGAATAATAGCTATTAGCTAGGATCTGAATAGCTATTAGCTGGGATCTGAATAGTTAGCTAGTGCATTTGACAGCAGCATTCCTGCAACCAACACCTGTCTTGTCATGTAAATGTATGGGTCCCTAAAGCAATTTACAATCACTTTACATTTTACAAATGAATAAGTGAAACTTTCTTCCCTCATTGTTAACCATTCCACACCAGGCAGGCAATGTCCCCTTCCTGAAGGTTTAAAATAATAAAGTTTAACCTTTGTTTTCCCACTAAAGTATTGCACCAAAGTTTGTGAAATTTTCAGCGTTTGAGCGGGCATAAGTCCTCTGCCATGTGAGCGAGTTAGAGCTTGGTACCTCTTCAAACCAACCCATAAATCCCATGTGAAATGCCATGAATAAACCTTTGTTTTCCCACTAAAGTATTGCACCAAAGTTTGTGAAATTTTCAGCGTTTGAGCGGGCATAAGTCCTCTGCCATGTGAGCGAGTTAGAGCTTGGTAGCTCTTCAAACCAACCCATAAATCCCATGTGAAATGCCATGAATAAACCTTTGTTTTCCCACTAAAGTATTGCACCAAAGTTTGTGAAATTTTCAGCGTTTGAGCGGGCATAAGTCCTCTGCCATGTGAGCGAGTTAGAGCTTGGTAGCTCTTCAAACCAACCCATAAATCCCATGTGAAATGCCATGAATAAACCTTTGTTTTCCCACTAAAGTATTGCACCAAAGTTTGTGAAATTTTCAGCGTTTGAGCGGGCATAAGTCCTCTGCCATGTGAGCGAGTTAGAGCTTGGTAGCTCTTCAAACCAACCCATAAATCCCATGTGAAATGCCATGAATAAACCTTTGTTTCCCACTGAAATATTGCACCTAGCTTTCGGAAATTTCACACACATTTGAAGTGAAGTGTTCCCTGCAATGTGCCAAAGTTTCCCGTTTGTATCTTTGAAAATAAAAAAATGGGAGGCAAAACTGTATTTTACCCCACTGCTACCCAATTTTCAACAATTCATTGCCAACACATGCCTGGAGCTAGCTGTCTGAAATTTTACACACATATCAAGGGAAGTGTTCCCTGTAATGTGCCAAAGTGTCCTGTTTGTATCTTTAAAAATAAAAACATGGGAGGCATAACTGCATTTACCCCACTACTACCCATTTTTCAAAAATTCATTGCCACACCAGGCAAGCACCCACGGTTCTGGGATTTCACACACGTGGGTCCCAAGGTACCACCTACAATGTGGCAAAGTTTCATGTGTGTAACTTTAAAAATGACCGAGTTATAGGCATTCCATGTTATTTATTAAAAAATTAATTGCCACAAACTGCATGCACCAATCTTTCTGAAATTTCTCACAGATACCTATCCCTAACCAATGTACAATGTGCCCAAGTTTCATCCTTCTATCTTTAAAAATGAAAAAGTTATAGGCATTTTTGTAAAACAATACTTTGCTATAGGAAAAAGCATTCAAAATGGCGTCCGATCCGGATCGGAACATCCGATCCGCGGATCGGGATCCGATCCGATCCGATCCGACACACCATCCGATCCGATCTGATCCGATCCGACCCCCCAGGTCCGATTCTGATCCGCTATCCGATCCGATCCGGGGGGTCAGTGCACATCCCTAATGTCCACTACCATTTGAGGGATTGCATATATGGGGGATTTTCTTTCCCCAGCACTGCCACCACCTATAGGAAAATTGCTCCTTCTCTGGGCAATCCTTCAAATAGACCTTGAAAAATTTCAAGGTCTAAAGAACTCTCTGCTGCTATAAGGGTACTCCAAGCTGCCACCAATTCTTTAAGAATTCTTTAAAACCTCCTAGAAGACTGGCATAAGAGGCTTAGGTATGAAATGGGCATCAACACTAGAGACAAGATGAACAAGTTAATTTATTAAAGGGATATTTTACACTTAAGGGAATACTAATATTTACTTTGGTTTCTTTCAAAAGACTTCTTAGTGACAATTTTTAAGGACTCAAGATACATTGTTGCGGCTACAAAACTCTTGCTGATTTGTTTTACCTCAGACCAAAATCCCTAAATGTTCACCCCAACCAAATACTCTCACAACCAAGGCTCTTGAGTACAGTCTCCCTCTGACTCCTGGCATAACACATTCACCTGCTGCCTACTTGGGCTGTGCATTGCCTTGGATTCAAATCCCAAATCTGAGGCAAATCGGGATGATTTGGAGGGCTATGAAACAGATCTGAAGCAAAATGAAAGAGATCCAACTTTGTCTGAAGCTTGTCGGGGCATGTAACATTTTTGTTGTTGTTGTTAGAGTAGGGAGGGGGGAGGAGTTTGGAGGGGGAAATTGACTGTTAAGTGACAGCTTCATCCCCCAATCTTCCTGAAGTCTCCCAGTTCTCTCCAGCAACCTCCAATAACAATGGTGGAGGATAGCTTAAGGACAATCAGGAGATCAAGCTTCCTTTGTCCTTACTCATTGTGGTTTAGACTTGGTAGGAGTAGGGTGTTTTGGGCTGGCTAACTTAAGTTTGTTGGTGGTGTGTGTAGGCTGACCAGATAAAATCCAGGTCAGGGCTCATGTAACTTTAACAGTTGTAGAGAAAAGGGAATTTCAGCCAGTGTCATTTGTATGCAATTAGTTCCTGGTGATATTCCCTCTTCATCACAACAGTTAAAGGTGCATGCACTATACTAGAGTGACCAGATACAAAAGAAGGCAGGGCCCCTGCACCTTTAACTGTTGTGATGAAGAGGGAATTTCACCAGGAACTAATTGCATACAAATGACACTGGCTGAAATTCCCTTTTCTCTGCAACTGTTAAAGTTACATGAGCCCTGACCTGGATTTTATCTGGTCACCTTAGGTGTGTGTTTTTGGGTGTTGGTACTTGGATCTTCCTTGAGCCTTCCCTCTTCTCTTACTGTTATCTCTTGCCTCTATTTCTGTTTCTGCTTGTCTTTTTTTTTGAAAAAAAATACAACATTTCTACAAAAAAATCTTCTAGTCGTTAGCCTTTAGTGTGTTTGTTCCAATCCTTTCCCCTTCCTTCCCCTTCCTCCATTTTCCCTGAAAAAAGCAAAATTTACCAGTTGATTACATGAATACCACTGCACCAATCTGTCTGGAATTTTGCAGACATGAGCATCTCCACAGTGTCTGTAAGGTCTCCCCAAATTTCATGTGTGTATCATGAAAAATGAACAAGTTATATGCATTTCTTTTTTCCAATGCAAGTCTATGGGAAAATAAGAAATCTGAATAATTCGGAAATCCGAATCTCAATTCGGATTTGGACCTGAAGCCAATTGAAACAGTTTGAATCAGTCCAAAGTGAATCAAGCCTGATTCAGACCTTCCAAATAGGTATCCGAAGTGAATTGGGGGGGGGGTGTCTGTGCACAGCCCTACTACCTACTCCTGATCTTCAGCAGCCATATATGGTTATCCTACAGGGAAGGAAATGCTTAATATTCAGGCCTTAGCTATTCGTTTTCTCCTACTCCTTCTATAGTACCACTCACCAACCAGTAGACCTCCCTCTGTCATCCCTCCCTCTCTCGCTGTCAACTCTTTAACTCACCACTTAAGCAGGGGAGATTTAGGCCCTTTCCACACCATAGGGATATAGAGGGAGGGAGGGCTATCCCAGAAGTACCTAATACAAACCATCGGCGCATAGGGAGGGAGAGAGATCCCAGGCAAACAGCCTGGTGTAGAAACGGCCTTAGTGCTTCCTGCAAGAAGCCCTGAAATGAGCAGACATGCTTGCTCCTGGAAGGAGACAGGTCAGCGGAGTTCCCTTATGACCTGCCTCCTTCCAGAAACAAGCATTTCCACTCATTTCAGGTTGCCCTGGAAGAACTGGGCTGCTTGTAGAACAGAATTGGTGGAGGGAAGAGGATCGGTGAGGGAAGAACCACCCTGTTGGATTCTGCCCACAGGGAGGAGTATGTGAGATTACAGGAAATTTCCATTCAAGATTTGGCAGCGGGGCCAAACTACCGTTATTACCAAAATGGCCAAATCCACTTCAGAGTGAGTTTAGCGCTAAAAGATTTCCTGGTCCTCGATGGAAGAACCTAATGTCGATTCCCATGAATGTTGAAGGTTGGCATCTTCTTCCAAGTGATTTTATGATCTGTAATTAAATTGCTCAAGAACAGAATGCCTGCTTCTAAAACAAAGGCTCTCTGTTTAGATTGCAATTAAGAACACCACACAGCTATAGCTAAAAAAGAAAGGCGCACAGACAGCTACTGTAATTGTTACAGATTACTCTAATTACAATGTGCAAAAAATAACCTCTCAGCACCACCACTTCACCACTGTTCCATATCTTCTTGCTTCTCCATGGGGAATATATGTTAAATATATATGCTGATGAGTGCTAAAAATAGTCAGGGAGGGGGGAATGGAAACTAGCCTTGCTTTTGCATTCAGGAATTGCACCTGATTTTCTTAGCAAGAAGATTTAAGTTAAGTTGCTGATGTATATGAATAAGCAGTACAGGAAAGTGCGGAGTGTGTTTGATATAAAACATATATAAGCTCACTGACTCTGTAGATATGTATAGCTTCAGGGGCTCACACAGCAACACACCACATCCCTGCAAATCAAGTAGAGCAAATCCATCCTGCAATGATGGATTGCTACTCGGTTGCAATTTGATCCAATTATGAGGACTGAAATAAATTTTCTCCATAAATCCTCTGCAAAATCCTCCTTTGCAAATTTTGATACAGAATATCTGCTGAATATTCAGTAGCTGGTATTCAAAATCAGTATGTTATCAAATATTGATATTTGCTAAATAAAGCATTTAACATTTGTCTTTCAGTATCCCTATTCTACTGCTAAATCTAGGCCATGTCTACACCATGGATTTTTCCCAGGGTCATCCTTGGGTCGTCCCTGCGCATCCAAACAATGCACAAGGGATCCCAGGGGCAGGCAGGGATGAACCCTCCATTTTCCCAGGATAACTGGTTCCCCAGTTATCCTGATTTTTTCCCCACAGTCCTAGGACCATCCCGAAGACCACGGGTGGTGTGGGTGCTGCTTCCAGCTCGTCCCACCTCCCCGCGAGTAGCGGAAATGGGCACAGAGCTGCACGGGGCAGTCAGCGGGGGAGTGGGTTCGGTTTTTTTTTCTTTTTTCTTTTTTTTTACTGACTTACTTTTGTTGGTGGAATACTATTGTGTTTCATCTCTGACAATTTTTTTAAAAATGGTGCCTGCAACGTCCCTCTTGCCTTCCGGGACATCGCACTGGCATGTGTACACTTGGGGATGATCCCAGAAGCAGGACATCCTGGGATCCTCCTCCCCCCCACCCCATGTCCCTGAAAGCCTGCAGGTGTAGAAAGGGCCCTACACAACTGCTTTATAGCGGTACTGAAGTGCACTGATAACTGTTGGGGCACGATCCACATTCCATATACCACTTTCATAGAGGATCATCAGATGGGGAGGATCACGTTTCCTTACTGTTGCCTTGCCTCCTGCTTCTGTCCCACAATAGGGAGGAGCAGCTTCTTCTTTCTTCACATGGGGAAGAAAGAGGAAGCAAGCAACGACCGCATGGCCCATTCAGTGGCCATTTTTATCATGCTGCTTCTCCTGCACACAGCAGGAAATGGCGGCACGTTTGTTATAGCCCCCCCCAAATCAGATTTAATGAGGCTCATTTTGTGACAGAAAAAAGAGCAGAAGGAGCAGGAGATGAGCAGGAGGAACCTTGCATTGTCAAACTGCGCTCGAAGAACCATGAGTGGCCAGTCGCGAGTGTGAAATAAAAGGCTTGTCTGAAGAAGCTCATCCTGCTTTTTATTTCACATTCGTAATAATTTGACATAAAGTAGATCTGGCCTATATCTGATTACTGCCTTGAAGGACATCATGAGACTGCAGCTACAGATGGCTATAAAAGGCAATTAGACAGATCCATAGAAGATAAAGCAATCAAAATTTACTAGTCCTCATGGCTGTATGCTATCTCCAGGTTCAGAGGCAACATGCCTCTCAATGCCAGTTACTGGAGACAACAGTGGGAGGGGGCTATTGCCCTTATGTCTCGCTTTTGGGCTTCCCATTGGCACCTGGGTGACCACTGTTTGGCAACAAGACTGCTGTACTAGACAGTCCTTTCTTATAATCTAGCAAGGTTCTTAGGCCCAAAACAGACATTATTTTAAATGTCTGTCCAGCAGCTACATCTTTTGCTTCCTCTTCATTTTTATTCTAGAGTAAGCATAGAGGCCTCAATCCAAATCAAGAAGCAGGGGAAGAGGGAGACTTTTAAGATTTGGATTGGGGCCCATTAACATAAAACAAGACATGGCTGCTAGACAAACAATTAAAGTAATGTCTGTTTTGCCCTCAGGGTCAAGCTACATGTTACTAGGCTGACCATATGAAAAGGAGAACAGGGCTCATGTAACTTTAACAGTTGTAGAGAAAAGGGAATTTCAGCCAGTGTCATTTGTATGCAATTAGTTCCTGGTGAAATTCCCTCTTCATCAGAACAGTTAAAGTTGCAGGGGCCCTGCCTTCTTTTGTATATGGCCACTCTAGTATAGTGCCTGCAACTTTAACTGTTGTGATGAAGAGGGAATTTCACCAGGAACTAATTGCATACAAATGACACTGGCTGAAATTCCCTTTTCTCTACAACTGTTAAAGTTACGTGAGCCCTGACCTGGATTTTATCTGGTCACCCTATAATCTACACCTGCAGCCCTTTTGCTATGTTCCCCACTTCCGCGATCAGCACTCATGGGTCACACGCAACTGATCTTTACCACAATTACAGGAGTGCTTTTCCTGGTGAGGGGCATTAAGCCAGCTTCATTCCTTATTCAGGAGCTGCTGCTTCTAGCTGCTGTGGCCCCTTCCTATTGTGCCATGCTGCCTGTGAGTTTAGCAACCCAAGCAGTCATGCTGGAGTGTAACAGGAGTTTAAAAGTGGCAGCAACATGGAGGTCACCCTCACCATCTCTTAATGGGACAAGAGATTGCAAGAAAATGGGTCCAAAGAGCAACAGATGAATGAAGTGCAATAGGGCACGGTGAGCTATTTTTTGGCAGGGTCACATGTTCCCCCCTCTCATAGTCAGAGACAAGTGAGGGGGTTGCAGGATCACAGAGAGGTACCCGCACCTGGCAGCTTCACTCCCTGTTCTTGATATGACTTAGATCACTAAGGCCCTTTCTACACCAGGCGTTCTACCTGGGATGGCCCCCAGCTGCTCCCTGCGAGTCCAAATGATGCACAGGGACTCCCGGGGTGGGGGTGGGGGTTGGCCACAGGATTTTCCTGGGCTAAGGCACCCTTGGAAAATCCAGAAACTTCCATGGTCCCGGGAACTTCCCAAGTCTGTGGAAAACGTGGCCACCCATCCTGGGTGCTGCTGTGCTTGCACACGAGTAAACACAGCAGCAAAAATGGGCACAGTGCCGCACCGTGTGGCTCCATGCCCATCCGGGGAGCAGGACAAGTTCACCATCCCCAGGATGGCAGGGGAAAGGGGGGCGGATTTCATGCACAGGTTTTTTTTATACTTACCTTTCATGGTGGAGTGCAAGAGCACTCTTCCCAGGTTAAACAGCAAAAAAAAAAAAAAAAAATGGCAGCTGCAATGTGCAACGATCTGGGAGGAGCCTGGGTTATCGCACAACATGTGTGTATTAACGCGACGATCCTGGAAGCAGGCACTTCCGGGATCACTGCCTCTCCGGCCGGTGGGTATAGAAAGGGCCTAAGAGACAATCACCACTCTAGACTGGAATGCCTCCCACCCTCTCTATGTTTGGAATTTGTTAAAAGGTGCAGTACGCACATAGCTCATCCATGTGAGGAGGGACCCTGAGCCTATCTACACTGTACCTTGGAACGTTTTAAATAGTATTTTAAAACATTCCAAATAGGTGTGTTTTAAAACGTCTTAGGCCACATTAAGGAGTACTCACGTTACAGGAGAAAAATTCTTCAGTCTTCAAAGCGGTGTGTGTGGTCTCACACTCTTTTGTCTGTCTCTTTCTGTTTCGTTTTTACAATGAGTTTAGGGCAAAGCATTGTGGGTACTGTAGTTCACTCGCCCACTTCCTTCTTAGCCCCTTTTTCTTCCCCACCAATCAACTGCTAATCATTTGGGTGCCGGTAAATGAAGCACTGCCCCCACGAATCACAAACAGTAAGGAAGGACACATTATTTTACTTAAAACGATTTATTAAAAGTAAAAACTGTTGTATATAGCTGAAGTAAGTTTTAAAAAACCTCGGGTATACAGCGTTCAAGGGAGTGCGTCATGTGGCCCAAAGAGTTTTCGTAACCCTTATGGAACGTTACAAAGCTAGAGTGTAGATCAGCTCCCTGACTGGGCTGAGATCCCTTCTCGTGTGGAGGACTTCTGCACACGTATATCAACATGCATATACAGCTCATTCTAATGTGTTCTGAAATATGCGGCACGTGAAGTGATGGGGCCCTGGTGCACCAAGGGCAGGGGTGGCTGCTGTGCACATTCTTTTAATGCTTGGCTTGTGTGAATTCCCTGTTGTGAATCAAGAATATGTGTACTTAATTATGACCATGTTAATTATAGGGTAAACCTGTTTTATCAAATGCCAAAATAGAATAATGCTAATCAGCACACAACTACTGAAACATTAAACAATATCCAAAGAATGGGGTTAAGTAAACATTTTATATAACATATTAATTGTATATCAAGTGTAAGATATTTAATAGGAACTAAACAAGTAGTTAATAATAATAATAATAATAATAATAATAATAATAATATTTATTTATAACCCGCCTCTCCCTACGGATCGAGGTGGGGAACACAATGCAAATACAAGCATAACAAAGTTTAAAAATTTAAAACAAGAGAAACACATCATTAAAACATTTAAAATTCCTCCGGATAGGCCTGCCAAAAGAGGACAGTCTTCATGACTCTCTTGAATTCATGAAGACTGTCAATTTGTCTAACCTCCTCTGGCAGACCATTCCATAGTCTGGGAGCCATAGAAGAGAAGGTCCTCTGGGTAACACTCGCCAGCCTAGTTCTGGCTGGCTTGAGTATGTTCTTCCCAGAGGACATAAGAGTGCAGGGCGGATTGTATGGGAGAAGGCGATCCCGTAGGTAGCCTGGGCCCAAACCAAGCAGGGCTTTAAAGGTAATAACCAACACTTTATACTTTGCCCGGAAACTGACCAGCAGCCAGTAAAGTGATTTTAAAACAATTAGCAGCTAATTGAGAACTCACCGCTCCAGAAGATTAGCGTCTTTCTGGCTGGGGATTCAAGTCAATCCTTTATGGAGGACTAATAAGTCTTTTTGAACTGAGGAACGTATTCTACAAATCCTCCCTTTTCCCCAACCATAAACATTGGGATACTGTTATAATAGTCTGATGAAGCAGTTGAGAAACAGGCATAAGAAGCCGGCATCATGTAGCCCCTCGATCAGATAGTGCAACTATTGAGTTAGCTTTCTGTTTCTGTAAACCATTTTTGCTAGGTTGTTATATCTATTGTGTAGTTTCTTGCTATTAACTATTTTGGACTATCTCAACTGCTGCCTTCTCTATTGTATTATTATCAAATGCCGAGACATAGTTTGTGACATTTCTATGGAAAGTCAGAAATAAAGATATTCATTGAACTTATTAGAAATTAACATCCCCCACCTGTAGGGTGACCAGATTTTGTAAACCAAAATCCCGGTCCCCCCCCCGCCCCCCCACCCAAAACAACCCCCCCACCAAGCCACCCACCCCCCAAAAACACCAGCCTGGACCTACCAGGTTCTTCCTCCGCCGCCCACGCTGGGTCCTTCGCTGCTGCTGGGTCAGCCTCCAGATCCTCCGCCGCCTCCAGAGCCCCTCGTGCTGCTGCTGGGAAGCGCAGGCAAAGGGCGCCTGGGTCTGCCATCACCCCATGTCCCCAGGAAGGGTGAGCTGGGCGGGCGCTTGCTGCTGCTCTTGCTGCTGGCTGGAGTCACATGGAGACACTCTGACGAGGTGGAAGAAAGCGCGGGCTGCTGGGTGGGTGAGGGCAGCCCTGACACTGCTGGCTGGGGAGAACTGCGGGGGCTGATAAATGCCCCCCCAGCTTTCACGCGCGAAGCTGCAGTACTCGTACTCTCTCTCTCTCTCTCTCTCTCTCTGCCTTTGCAGTATGTGCCTCGCTGCTGCTGCTTTGTGTGTCTCTTCTTCTCCTCCTCCTCCTGCCGCCCTGGAATTGTGTAGTAGCCTTGAATTAGCATGTCACGTGTACAGCATGTGGAAATGAATCAGGGGCATGTGAGGCACGGGAGGGGGGAGTGGAGGATGCCTGTGTTTGCATCCAAGGATCTCCTCTCGCTTGGTGGTTGCGTAGGTGTCTCGCTCCCTCCGCTCCCCCTCCCCCTCCCTCCCACGGCTGCCTCGAGCGCCCCCTCCTCTCAGCCTTCCATCTGTCCGTCAACCCCCCCTTCTCTCTGCCAAGCCGAGCGAGCCAGCGGCGTGGTGCCTGCTTATTCAGCCCGGCAGAATCCCTCGGCTTCCAGCAGTGGCAGGAAGATGGGGAGCCCAGACGCCCACGCGGAAGAGGCGGGCGCGGGCGTCTGGGCTCCTCGGGGCTCATTGTCAACGCGACGAGCCCCAAGGAGGCCAGAGGCTGCGCAGAAGAGACAGGAGAGGGCCGGATCTGGAAGTGATGTAATCGGCCCTCTCCTGCCTCTTCCGCGCAGCCTCTGGCCTCACGAGCCCGGCAGCGGCGGCGAAGGACCTGGCAGTGGTGGAGGACCCGGCGGCGGTGGCGGTGGAGGAGCCCGGGAAGCGGCCGCCCCAGCAGGTAAGCGCTCCCCTCGTGCTTACCTGCAGGGGTGTCCGCTTCCCGGGCTCCTCCGCCGCCGCCAGGTCTACTGTCGCTCGTCGCCGCTTGCTGCCACCGCCGCATGACCCCCCGCCACCCCGGTTTTCCCCCGCCGCCCCCCAGATGGCCCGGATTGGCCTAGGTTTCCCGGTTAGGACCGGGAAACCCCGGGCCATCTGGTCACCCTACCCACCTGCAAACCAGAAGTTTAACCAAAGAATGTGAGATTAGAAATATTATGACAGCCATAAAAGAGAATCACCCTGCAAGCCACTCAAGCCTGGAACAGTTTCTCAGTCTCAATAGACTAAATGCTTAGCCAAAGATTGTGAAAGCTGGCTCTGTAGGCTGCACATCAACCACAGGGGCAGGCACATGCATCTCTGTTTCCCCATTTATCTCTGTTTTTAAGAGTAAGCACTAATCTTTCCTTAGTGGAATTGTAACACTGAGATAAGAACATTTAATTACAGTGAAGCAATAGGGAACCTGACCCAAAGCATGCTACAACCGGTAGAGAGCCTTGGTTTAGTACTTCCACTCTACAGTGATTGTCTCTTACTGATCTAAGTAGCCCCCTTCTAAAAGTATAACATTTCCAGCCAATAATGGTAAAGAATTCTCAGAGAAACATTACAGGATAAGAAATGAGAAACCATTTTAGAAACTGCATTTTAAACACATTTTGCTACTGGGTAACAGCAGGCATTCCGACCCACAGCATTCCCCCTATGAAGGAGAAGTTGTATATAGTTATATCCCCATTACCCCATGGAGGAGAAAGATACAGCAATGTCTCTTTGCTGCTGGCAACATTTCCTTATGCAGGCTGGGAAGGAGGCCTTTTCCATTGTCAAGGTATCCTTCCACCACATGCTGCATTGCCCATTTGCCCATTGTGAGTTCCCCCCCCCCGGGGGGTGGGTGTACAAGCAAAGCTCTAGTTTGCCGAAATTCTCCAGATTCTACCTTTTCTCGTGAAAATATGTGTGTAGTTTTTGTGCAGCGGGTTTCCATGGCCAAGTAGGGTCTAGAACCCAGAACTCTTTAGCCACTACACCACACTGGCTCTCGGTTGTCAGTTCCTATCCTAGAGAGACAGTGCCTGATCCTTTCAATGGCTCCCTTGTTTGTTTGACAAATTTGTAGCCCACTTTTCAACAGTTGCTCTCAACTATCTTATGGGACAGCGACCTAGACAACCATCATGCATTCCTTGGTAAAGCCTCATTTGGATTACTGTAGTGTGCTGTCCATGGAGTTGCCCTTGAAAACTGCAGCTGGTACCCATTGAAATCAATTAAGCTGTACAATAATTTTTTAACAGAAGCCTTCCATTCCCTCCTCCGGGTGAAGCCAAGGAATTGATTGACAACTTCAGTATTCACCACAAAGAGGTGAGCAGCAAAGGAACTCAGACAAGGATATCTCAACCTATCAACAGAACAAACCTACCAACAAGGAGAAATTTTACATGCAGTTTAGCTTCCATCCAGCATTGATCTGTGTAGGATGAATGCTGTTCCACTCTGTTTTAAGGAGTAAAATAAACAATCTGTGATGTTTGCATATGCAAGGAGAAAAGGAACAAAGTGAAAGACACATGATTTGGGAAAAGAAATGCAGTGTGTAAACAGGCTTCGGGAGACAAGGCTACACAAAACATCCTTTGGCAGAATTAGTTAAAATCTGTGGGTCAATCTAGTCAAATTAGTAGTATGTGCATGCTCTGCCTTGGATACCTATTGTGAAATGTTAGGCCAGCAATTGAATGAGGAAAGTTAGACTAGTGTTGGCTCACTCACTCATGATGGCGTTCGGCTACATGAGGATCGACACTCAAAGAATGAGTTCACCATTAGTATTCGGGATGTCGGAAAATCCACAATGGAATGAAATGGGTTCAGATTTCTATGAATCCGACCCGCAGATTCCACAGCAGGTTTTTCCTGAATCACACAGATTCTGTGGACTTGTAGACCAGTGCATTTTTTTTAAAAAAAAAATCCAGAATGTTATGCAAATTTAGTCATAGAAAAATACATTTTTTTAAAAAAAACACTGGCCAAAAGTATGCAGTTCCCCCCAAAGGGTGTTGCCTGATAGAATCAAGGCTGACAGCCATGGATTTACTGGGGGTCACAGTACCCCAGCAGAGCCCACCACTGATGCACTGCTTCCCCATTAAAAAAGCAACAGGGGGTCTAGCGGCTATATTAATTTTCAAAAATACTCCTGACATAGCATTATTTTGGGGCACGATGGTAAATAGACTCAGCCACCCATTGCTGCTTGTCATGCCTCTGCCTATCACCGCTGGGTAAGTCCAAGGGGGGGGCACCTGGACAGAATCTAACCCTTTGGAGTGTGAATGTTAGCTGGAAAGTGGGGAGACAGCAGTCACTTAGCTCTTCTCTTGTGTTTCTTTCCTCCTTAGCTCATTTGGTTTTCATCCACCCCCACCTCCCCCATCAACTTGGTTCCTGAGCTGAGTCTCTGACCACTTCCTTTCTTCTCTGGTTATGTAAGATCCTGCCTCCAAAAAACAAAACAAAAAACAAGGAAAAAACCCTCCAACAGACCCTCAAGTCTTCTCTGATGACTTTTCCTCAACTGTCAGGGTACCTCTTATCTTTCAGTAAATGTCATATAGCATGGAACACTCACCCATCCCCACAGTGCTGGAGCCATAATGTAATATTTTGATAGAAATATTTAGAAGCCAATGCCCAGATGACAGGATGCTTTGTTCACCACAAGGTGCCCAGCATTGAACAAAATCTTCACATTAAGGTTTCAACCACGTTTGATCTGAAGCTCAAAGTACCCTGAAGCTTTAAACACTTCCTACTGAATTCACCACAGGGTCAAAATCACCAGAGCAGCTGTTGAAAATGTTCTAGGTCCTAAACAGACTGGAATGTCTATGAGTCTGTTAGGAATCCATCCAATCAAAAGGAAAAGTGACAGAATTAAATATAACACAATTTTGATCCTTTGTCCACTAAGGCTAATCCATTTACCTGAAAGTATGTCCCATTGTAAACATCAAGAGATTTTAATGTTTACCACAAAAAAACTGAAATATAATTCGAGGAGGGCAATATATGCAAATGGGCCCAGTTTCGCATGGGTGAGAATAGGCCTGATGTTGATATAGCAAAGCCCTCACAGAAACATATGCAACTGTCAGAGTTGGATCTATTATGCCTGCTCTGTCTGAGAGAAGCTACTCCTGCTGGCGATGCTAGTCACCGCCTTGACTTTCCCTTGAAGGGGTTACCCTGCAGGAAGGGATTATCTGTAGCTCTTATTGCTGTACCAAATGCTTTTCAACATGAAAGGTTTATTGCCCCATGGAATCTTCTCTCTAGCCCTAATCAAAGCCTTCAAGCAAACTTACATTGCCCCAACCCCTCTGATTGAAGCTATGGCCTCTGGAACCCCCAGGTATGTCCTCTGCCTTCCCCTGGGGTGGCAGGGCCTTCCCCACAGCAGCAGATTATTGATAGCCCTTAGTTTGCAACAGCCCAGGCTTCTGGACGTGAAAGGGTTCTTTGTTTCTTGATACTGCTTTTAGTTTGGTAATTGTGATTTAGTGCACAATCCTCAGCAGGTTTAGAAAGAAAAGAAGTCCTACAATTACCAGCATGCCCCAACCAGCCATGCTTTTTTCTGTCTAAACATGTATATGATTGCATCCTTAATGACTACTTATGCCTGCTTTTATATTTTGTAAGCCGCCTTTTTCGGAGGGGAAAAGTGGAGTATAAGTTTTTTTCTCAAAATGAAGAAATATTCATCCTGTTGAAATGAACAGGAGTCACAGCTTGCATTTTATTGATTTCTATGAGTCTTCGTAGTGATAACGAGGGATGTGCATGGACTCAAAAAATTGATGCCTCGGATCGGATTGGATTGGATCAGAGGCTTTCTGGTTCGGATTGGATCCGATTCTGATCCAAACATCGGACGTCTGATTTTCGGATCGGATGCCATTTTAGGTGTTTTCACCATAGGCTTGCATTGGGGGAAAGAAAGCTTTCCCCCAATGCAAGCCTATGCAGAAACATGGGGGCGGGTGAGTGGGGACCTAACTCCCCCCTCCCTGTCCCTCCCCCCCACTTGCACTCCTTACCTGCCGGGCCATCCGCTGCCACCTGCTGCCACCTGCTGCCACCCACTGCCGCCCACTGTTCCCTTCTACTGAGAAACAGGCGTCGCGGCCTGCCTCTCAGTAGAGCGCCAGGCAATGACATCACCTGGCGCTCTACTGAGAGGCAGCCACGAAGCCTGTTTCCCAGTAGAAGGGACCAGCAGGTAGCAGCGGGTGGTGTGGATGGCCCCGGCAGGTAAGTGGGGACCTCCCTCTCCCTCCTCCACCCCACTTGCACTCCTTACCTGCCAGCATCCCGCACTGCCATCCGCTGCTTCCGTACTACTGATAAGCAGGCCTTGTGGCCTGTTTATCAGTAGTACAGAAGCAGCGGACGGCAGCACGGGACACCGGCAGGTAACGTGGGACCTCCCCCTCCCTCCCTCCCTCCCCCTCCCCTCACTTGCACTTCTTATCTGCTGCCTCCTCTCTACTGTCCACTGCCGCCTGCTTCTTCAGTACTACTGAGAAACAGGCCTTGCGGCCTGCTCCACAGTAGAGCGAGGGCATGCCGAGTGATGACATCACCTGGCGCGCCAGCACTCTATTGTGGAACAGGCTGCAAGGCCCGTTTCTCAGTAGTACTGAAGCAGTGGGCGGCAGTGGACAGCAGCGAGGAGGCAGCAGGTAAGGAGTGCGAGTGGGGGGAGGGGGAGAGGAGGTCCAAGGTCCAATCCTCCGATTTTTCTGATCCGGATCGGATCCTTTCGGATTGGATCGGATTAGATCGGATGATCGAGATGATAGGGATTGGAATCAGATAATTTTATCCGATTTTGCCTGGAATGGGTCTAGATCATGGATTGGACCCAATCCGCTGCACATCCCTAGTGATAATCTTTGCTGGATTGTATTCTCCATCTGGAAACATCTTTAAAATTAGCATCCCTCATTTAAGCAGATTAGGTGTTCTTGTGTTGTCATAAAGGCCTGTAACTTCTTTATCATAATCTTAATTTCCCAGTCTTTAATATTCAATATGGGCAGGTGAAAATAAGTCATTTATATCATCCTGTGTGAGATTTGATTTAGTTTTTAGACCAGGTGCATCTCTGTTTGTTTATACATAAACTGTAGTTCTAACCTGTTAAGCCTTCTGTTAATGATCACACACAAATATGTGGTGTTAAGTTTTAGATTTCATTGTAATGCTTTTGATCAAACCTGAGATAACAGATGTAAAGGTTATTTTAGGAGGAGAAGGAGGACAATTTTCCAGTGCTAATGTTTTCTATCTATTTCAGAGTGCTGCATTTTTGGCTCTGGATAAAGAACACTAATGATATACACTTGCCAAGATGCTGCATGTGCTAACAGTTTTTAAAAAAGCAATCTAGCTTGCAGCTGTCAAGGTCACACCGCTGAATTAACTATGCCCTCTTCTCTCAGCTTAGGATTCATTTTATTTTAATGAGGTGTGTCCCTATTATCTCAACTTTATCCCCAAAATATATCGAATTGCCATGCCCAAGAGCCCTTCCATTTAAAAATATTTCAAGGTTTGTGGATACTTATGGGCTTTGGACACAGTGTTTTGAAGACTGGCTTCAAACACAGGATAAACAACTGTTCAGGTTTCGACACATGTTGGGCTGTGGGTCTTGTGATGTTTCACTGTTTTGATACAATTTATTATTTATGTAAATACTGTTTGGACTTCATATGGTAATGCTGGTAAGTGGTTAATTCTGTTGGGGGGGAGTGAGTGAATGGAATGTTGGAGTGAATGCTGATTGGCTATTGGATTCAGGTGTATGAAGGGGAATGATAGTTGAAGGAACCGCGTTGAGTAGAGGCCATGGGTGCATATTTCTATCAAGAAGGACAGAACTAATACTGTTGGAGGAGTGGTAGGTCCCAGCGAAGCAAAGAAGGAAACGCCACACCACACTTGAAACTGATCTGCCTGGTCACAAATGATGCAACCATCGGCTTGGCTTTTTTGAGTGAACAAAGGAGAGGAGGACTTCCTGAGTTTATTTTTAGTGTTCTGTTCTGTTCTAAAACAAACATTTTTCTGAAAAATCTACAATCTACAGTCTATATTTGTCTTCTCCTGGGGAAATTCAGTAATACTAAAACAGCGACCGGAGTAATTTGTCCTTGAGAGAATCTATTGAACAATGTTTACACTTCTCTCTATGGTTGTATGCATTTGGAAGTGTTTGAAAATCTGTGAGTGCGTCCTGTAATCTTATCAATGGACACCTGTGCTACTGACTGGAAGTACTATTGAAAGGAAAAGAAAGGGAGAATAGCATAACACAGCACCTTTAAAATCACATAAAGCAACGACAAGGAATGATAAGTTAAAGAACAAGAAGATTGGAAAGAGTGGAGAGGTAGAAATTAACTTACTTTACTGATTGTTTTGCTCCTGTGTCTATTTGGGAAGAACAGCTGTTTTGTGATTGAGACGCGAGTGGCTCCAAAGACCCGGTTGGGAGAGGCAGTTGGAGGGGGTTTGTAGTGAGCAGTGAGGAGAGGATGTTCCCGTCTGATTGGTTGACAACATTAACTTTAATTACTTTGTTGGAGTGAACAAATTCAAGGACGTTAAATAAGTGGGAAAGTCTATTTTCTCTTGGACTGAAGCAGCTTAAGACAGACTACCATCAAGTAGAGTCTGAGAGACGCCAAGAGATAAAGGCCTCCTGGACTGGTGATTATTTTAACTCCTTCATCTCTGTCTCTCGGGTGAAGTAGAGTCTCTACATCTGATCTAGTCAAATTAGGAAAAGCTGCTTTTATAGTACTGCCATTATTTGGTTTTAATTTTATGAACTACTATGACTACACATATAGGATACTCTGCAATTAATGTTAAGTAATGATTAACTGGTTTTATTGATGGTTAAAAGTGGGTTGATTATAATATTATTCCCATACTAGCTAAAGAGAGTGGAAAGTGGAAAATAATGGTGTTAACTAGAGTGGGATACAAGCAATTGGGCTTAACTCCCTTGACGGAAGACATAGCTGTCTTGATCAAGGAAAGAAAACAGTCTAAAATAACCCAATTTTTTTTGCTCAAATATTGAGTTGGAAGTATGCACAGTTAAGGTGCCTGAGACAAGCAATCCAGATGTTTTATTATTTATTCCTTGGGACCAAAGTGTTCAATGAAAATAATGGAACAGGATTGGACTGGTTCTGGTGGAAGAAGTCTAGCAGGTGAAATATTACTATCTGGAAAAAAAATGATGAGGGAAGAGTGGTTAACCCCTCACTAAATGTTAGTATTGTGGCCCCAGAATGTCCAGGAAGTTCTAACTCCCGGCTATCTCTTTGAGGACATGGCTTCTGAGCCTCATGTCATGGTCAAATTGTTTGAGGTACAGCTTGAGTTACTAAAGAAGCTATTAATGAACTGGTCTGATGATATAAATACTATTAAAAATTTCCTCTCGGAATGTAAGGATCTGTTAACATCCTTAACGACATTGATTCTATCTAAATGGGAAAAGGAAGGGAACATTAATTCTAGAGAAGACAGTTCAAAGAGAACTGATGGGGGTATTTAAGAGGGTGAAGCCACCCGAGGAAGGCAGAAATACCATCATTAATAGCAAAGACCCTATAAAAATCATTGCCAAAAGGGACAGGAAAACTACACTTAGAGCGTCTACAAGTAACAGGACAAAGAAATCCAAAAATATAAAAGGGGTAGCTAGTATAAAGGGTAAACCCAAAATGAATTTTAATTGTTTGTTTAACTTGATGGAAGGCCATGATAATAAGCAAAAAGCAATGACATCAAGGCCAGGTAACAGTAGTCACAAAAAGAAATCTAAGGCAACTAAGACAATTGAATCGGGCATTCAAAATTAGTTGATGACCCAAGGAGAAAACCAGGACCCCTGGTCCCCGCATAAATTATATAGAAAGAAAATAACAATGAGTTCAAGGACCCAGGAGCAAGAACCCTCTATGAATTATTGCATAACATCTAAAACTTGGAAATTGCAGTTAATTAGAGACACCCTAGTATTCTCCAACTTCCCTAATGCTAGACGTATGATGACACAGCCAGATCGTATTGCGCATTTTGCGAAATTCTTAAAGGACACTCTAGTAACTGATAAAATCCCAATATCCATTCATAAAATAGATTATCTATTTTTTAATCATGTGAATGCTAGAGCAGTGGTGACTTTTGAATCAGATACCCAAGCGTGTCATTTATTTAGATTTAAAGCATTATTTCAAAAAAGGGAGGTGACAATACATAGGTTTTTTAGGGACCTTTCACCAACTTTAGGTTTGGGAGTACAGTGTCCACCTATACTGGCCCATCAGGACCCTCCTTTGGCGAACTAATAAACCTGGACTCGTCTGCTGGATCTATGACCTCCGACTTCTTGGTCACTCCAGAGTCCGCAACCTTCAGTGAAGATAAGGGGAATGAAGAAGCCTGGAAGACCATGCCCGAGGTGTCATCTAGGAACTATATACAGAGCGAAAATTCGCTGATAGAAAGTTTTGGTGCATTAACCAGTTCAGGAGCAGAAGGCGATTCTTGAGAGATTGGACACCCTAAGAGAAACACTCCTATGTAAACTTAAGCATACGGTCAACTTGGTTGGCTTTCCTGACCAGACTGCACTCTATGACGAAGATCATCACCTGAATACAGGTGATATACCTTCACACAAAGGCATGCCAACAAATTGTTATATTTCACAGCCTGGAATGAATGTCATTCAGCCTTTGAGCACTAAACAGTCCGAACAGATAAATCAAACCATAGCACATCTGACAGTTCCAGTCTGTTTAGAGGAACGGTTTACCAAGAAACAAAAGTGCAGAAGTGATTTAGCTAGATCCTCCGAGGCCGAGTGGACTGCCTTCCGGCAATTGGAACCGGAAGAGGATGGCCCTGCAAGTGACCTGATTTTACACAGAACGTTTCGAAGAGTGTCTAACTCTAATCCTATGCCCAAAACATTAAATGAAGGTGTATTGATGAACCCAGAAGAAATAATAGACAAAATAACTGAGATGGACTGACTTGGAGAAGGCGAGAGTAGCAAATTCCTTAAAATTCTATCATGGAATGTTGCAGGGTGGAACTCCAAATGTAGCAACCAAGGTATATTAGATCTAATGAGTGAGTATGACATTATATTTCTTCAAGAGACTTGGAGCAGTGAACAGATTTTTGTGAATGGATTTATATCTTCAACCTTGCCCGCTCTTCCTAATAAAGGCAAGGGCAGGACCAGACAAGGACTTAGCCTGTTAATCTCTTCCAGTCTCGATGTCATAATAACAAACTTGCCCAATTGTGACTCTAATATGATTGCCTCGATGTTGGAGTTCAGAGCTCTCAACCTTTCGCTACTATTGTTTAATGTTTATCTAACAACTTCAACTTCTGAAGAAGATACTCTGGCAGATTGGCTCAAGGTAGAAAGGTTTTATCTGGGATTGATAACTAAATACTCCCGGGCTCTCCCTATATTTGCGGGGGACTTTAATGCGAGAACGGGCTCATATTTGGTGAAGCAGGAGTCTGTTTGACACCACCTTACGTTAACCACTGCAAGGGACCATCTTAGGGCTAATTCAAGACATTCTAAAGATTTATTAGTTAATCCTGCTGGAATTTGCTTATTGCACTTTGTTAAGAAGTACGAGTTATGTATCATGAATGGCAATGCTAAAGACAATGAATGGGGAGAATTCACATTTATATCAAATAGAGGGTTGAGTGTGATCAACTATATACTAATTCATAAGAATTTGAATTCTACGGGCTATAATTTTAGACTCTTGGGCCAGTTAGACAGTGAACATCTCCCCCTAGAACTCACTCTCCCCATTACAGGATCTTTTAGAATGGAAATGGTTCAATCCATGTTTAGTAGTACTAACTGCCAGGTTGTTCCCAAGTCCTTTAGTGCACAAGTGTTTAAAAGGATTATATCATTACCTTTGTTTACTACTGCTCACAACAGTATTACTACTGTCACTAGACCAAATGAAAGCATTGTCAATTATGAGGAGCTAATTCTGGAGTTAAATTTTGCCCTACAAAAAGTAAAAACCAATCAAAATATTCAAGAAGAAAACAGGTACGATGGGTGCAATCGGGAGGAGGAGGCGTGTAGGAGAAGGATCTATTTTGTTTACCAGCTTTATCGTAGGAATAATGAGTGCCTGTTACCGCAGAAATACTACGAGCTAAAGAAGAGACTCAAAAAACTCAAGCAACAAAGAAAATATGAAGCAGACAAAGAATTATGGCAATTGCTCATTGCTGCCTCGGTTACCAAGGATACAAGAACATTTTGGCAAATAGTGTCAGGGACCATAAAAAAGACCGGAAGCAGTAATGTCTGCTGTATTCCAGCAGTTATTTGGGAGAACTTTTTGAAGTTGGCATTCAATGATAATAAATTTATAAGTTCTTATCCCAGACTACCCCCAAATACCTTAAAATGGATTTATGTGGATTACACTATAATTGAGGAGTTAATTAACAACTTAAAGCTGGGAAAGGCCCCAGTCCAGATCGGATCACAACGGAAATGCTAAAGAATAATATTCATTGGTGGGCCCCAGTCCTGGCTGCCCTTTTTACTTCAATAAATAAATCGGGCCTAATTCCCTCCTCTTGGAGGAAGGCCTATATTATTCCCATATATAAAAATGGCCCTAAAGAAGATCCTTCCAATTATAGGCCCATAAGTTTGCTCTCGGTGGTAGGGAAACTATATGCTAGCTTCCTAAATCTTAAATTACAGGAATGGATCAGCAACAATGAAATCCTTGGGGTAGAACAGGCAGGTTTTAGGACAGGCCATTCAACGCTTGATCATTCTTTGATCTTAGCCCATTTAGCTCAGAAGTATTCGGCACCAAAGGGTGATAAATTATTTACAGCTTTTGTGGATTTGAAAGTTGCTTTCGATTTGATTCCTCGGGGCCGTCTAGGGACTAAATTAGAAGAACTTTCAATCGAAGATAGATTATTATTTTTAATACAGTCTCTTTATTACAACACTTCGGCCCAGGTGCGAATTAGTAGACAAGGCCACGTAACAAATGAGATTCCAATAACCAAAGGGGTAAGACAAGGGTGTATCCTGGCTCCAACCCTTTTCAATCTGTATTTGACGGACCTTCCCGCATTCTTGGAGAATATTCCGTCGCATCCCCCGAAGATAGGATTAATGAAAGTGCCGATCCTTCTGTACACCGACGATGCAGTATTGATTTCCCAGACACGTCTGGGGCTTCAAAGACTGTTGAAAGGTTTTGCTGAATATTGTAACTCAAACTCCTTAACAATTAATTATGAAAAAACTAAAGTGTTGGTCTTTTCAAGAAAAAAAGTTAGATTCACCTGGTCAATGTTGGGAAATAGAATAGGGCAGGTGGATTCTTACAAGTACCTTGGCATTTGGTTCTGTGAATCCCTTAGATGGAAGGTCCAAGAAAGACAAATTAAATCTAAAGCAGAACAGAGTATTAATGCACTGTCTAGGTTTTATCATACTAAGGGAGGGAAATTCACAGTTGCAGCCATACGAGTATATAAATCAATGACAGTGTCCTAAGTCCTGTACGGATCTCCTATATGGTTCCCATTGACAACAAGTACCCTAGAGGGACTGCAACATCACTTCCTTAGGATCATTTTTGGTGCCCCTCACTGTGTGGCAGGTGCAGTACTAAACGTAGAAGCGGGTTTGAACTCATTAAAATGCATGGCCTGGATTCACGCAACCCATTTTTGGCTTCGATGTCGTTTCTTGACAACTTCTAATTCCTTGATTCCCAAGTTATATGCTGACTCATATGTCTCCCCATGGGTTAAATCCATAGAAAACAAAATTACTTCTATCGGGCTTTCACCTTCTTATTTGTTGTCATTAGGCCCAGAAAAGGCCAGGGCCATATCTAAACAACGATTAATGGATATTGACAACCAGGAATTTCTTGGTGCTGCATGGGGCCCTTGTGCGCCACAATCGCTGGGGCTGTACTTGAAGTGGTTAATCATTCCCAAATATAGGAAGGCCTTTACTTTGGTCAGGTTCAACACCCTCCCTTCGAAGGTTCTTGAGGGCAGATTCAAGAAGATTCCGTGGTTCCTCAGATTTTGCCCATGTAATTTAGACGTAGAGACTGTTGAGCACGTTTTGTTCTCATGTCGCTTTTATCAAAAAGCAAGGGAGGATTTAATCTGGCCTTTTATACGATCTTTAACAAATCTCACCCCAGGATATCATTTAAACCTCTTGCTACAGGGCACAAATGAGGATATTATGATACAAGTGGCCAAGTTTTTGAATGTGGCTATATCCATCAGAGCAATGGTTGTTGGTTAAGATAAGTGTTTTAACTTTTATGAAATATATGAAGTATTTTAAGGTGTGTTGGATCTTGTTATTAACAATTTTAAAAAATTTATTCTGTAATAACTTCACTCTTGTCATATTTCCTTTGGTCTATGGACTGCAATAAAGGATTGGATTGGATAGTTAAAAGCAGCTAGTAATTGGTAGTTGGAAGTGAGCGAGAGATGGGGTTAGTCTCTTGAAGAGGATATATCAGTGCAGGGTCTGCGGTTTATTATTTTGGGAATAAGAGGGAGCAGGAGGAGTTAGATTTGACTTTAGAGGGTAGTAGGCAAGGATACCTGACATATTTATTGTAACAACCAAGTTCTGGACCAAATGAAACCACAAGCTTGATAAAATGTGTGAACTTACTTCTTGTTAAATAAAAGTTATTTTGTTTCACACTGGATTGGATTCCTTAAGTAACTGGTAAGGTACTGAGTGATATGGTAGCAGCGGTAAAGAAAAGGTGAATAAAAAGGTTCACAAAGTGCCCAGCTGGTTACTGTGGGACCAAGAAGGGTCAGAGAATCACAGAACCAGTGGGAGAGTAAAAGGGTGATGCCCAGAAGTGGGAAAAGAAAGGGAAAAATAATCCACAGAGTGGGCAGCCATATACTGACTGCATTCATGGTTGGGATCCTTTGAAGAGGAAGGTAAAAAGGAGTCTCAAGGGAGCAGGTCATGACAGTCTCTCCGGGCATCTAAATCCACATCAAATCCACACCTGCATGTAAATCAGTATTCAACTTTATTGATAACACAACTTGAACTATTCATATTTATTGATAATATTGAAACTATTAATTTATTGATAACACAACTTGAAATATTAATAAATGCAGATGATCAAAGAAGGATAAATGGAATGTTGAATCCACTTGTACAAGAAGGATAAATGAACCCACTTGAGATAAAATAAATAGAGCTGTGCACAAGCGGCCTCTCAAAATTCTCCACCCTAGTTGTGGGTAGAGAAATTGGGGGGATATTTTCCTCAAATTTTTCAAGGGTGGGGGAGGATAAATTTTACATCAATTTCTCACAGGTAGATATTACCATTTGCAAAGTTGGTAGAACAGCTTCTTTCTTTTCTTTTTTTCCAAAGGGTTTTTGTTTTGTTTTTGTACTGACACTGCAGGTGGCAACAGCATAAACTGTGCTGGCAGCTTGGCCCCCATTTTGCACTCTCCACAATGCTCCATATACCTAGCATCAGTCCAGGACATTGAGGAGAGGGAAAATGCAGCCACCACAGAAAATAATGGGGAAGAAAATGTGGGGAAAAAATCTGAAAAGTGTGCTTTTATTTCTAGAAGGTAAGGGGAGGGGGGAATCTCAGGAATTTTCTGAAAGTTTTCTTTTCCCATGAAAGGGGCTTCCATTTTTCCTCCTCATTCTCAGGGCAATTTATAATTTATTTTGAATTTGTGTTGGTGGTGTTTTTGGCCTCAACTAATCCTTGTGAGGTGGCTGAGGGTACTGTCTATATTATTCTTTCTATTACACATCTCACCACTGCTCTATCGTTTCCCAGGCTGCCTACACTTCCTGACTTGAAAAGACCCTATTAGAGGAATAAAATTCCATGATGTCTCCTCCTGGGCAGGAAGTGCATGAAGCCAAGGAGGCTACAAGCTGTCAGAGAGGTGAATGTACAATGAAAGACAGGATGCTCCTCAGCCATCTCATAAGTAAGGTAAGCACAAGAACTGTGAACCAAACCCATGAGAATTTCTCCAAAAAATTCTCCTCCTTTGAATTTCTTTTCAAAAGCAATTTCTTTTCTAAATAATTGAATGAGAACGGTCAACATTTTCATAGGATAACTTTTCAGCACAGCACTAAGTGAAGTGCAAGGGCAGGCTACAACTCAAGATGGCGGAGAAAACTAGATCAGAGAAAAGCTTCACTTCTACTGAGAAAAAAAAAGTCTAAACAACGCTAGAAATTCTTCCTACCAACAGCCAGGCAGTGCATGCTAAGAGCCAGGTCTGATCAGTTTCTGACAGATCTTTACTGGAAATGTACCGCTATTCTAAATGCAACTATGTCTATAACAAACAACACGGGTCAATTGGGTCAGAACAGAAATTTACAGAGTCATAAGAACTGCAGGGCTCCAAGCTTCTTGTCCTTGCTTTCCACATCAGGCCATGAAGAAGAAGAGAGGGAAGAAAAGCAATAAGACACAGGGCTCCCAAAGGGATCCCTAAATACTAGGGGTGTGCATCGGATCGGATCCGATCCACGATCCGAATCCGATCCGACCCAAAATCGGGAAAATCTGATCCGATCCGATCCGGACAACCTCCGATCCGATCCGATCCGATCCGATGAGGTCCGATCCGGATCGGACGCCATTTTGAATGCTTTTTCCCATAGCCAAGTATTGTTTTACAAAAACGCCTATAACTTTTTCATTTTTAAAGATAGAAGGATGAAACTTGGGCACATTGTAGACTGGTTAGGGGTAGTTATCTGTGAGAAATTTCAGAAAGATTGGTGCATGCATTTTGTGGCAATTAATTTTTTAATAAATACCCAGGAATGCCTATAACTTTGTCATTTTTAAAGTTACACACATGAAACTTTGCCACATTGTAGGGGGTACCTTGGGACCTATGTGTGTGAAATTTCAGAAACGTAGGTGCTTGTCTTGTGTGGCAATTAATTTTTAGAAAAATGGGTAGTAGTGGGGTAAATACAGTTACGCCTCCCATTTTTTTATTTTTGAAGATACAAACAGGAAACTTGGGCACATTACAGGTACCACTTGCCTTGATATGTGTGTGAAATTTCAGAAACATTGGAGCTTTCCTTGTGTGGCAATTAATTTTTGAAACAATGAGGAAAGAAACACCTATAACTTTGTCATTTTTAAAGTTACACACATGAAACTTTGCCACATTGTAGGTGGTACCTTGGAACCCATGTGTGTGAAATTTCAGAAACATAGGTGCTTGCCTTGTGTGGCAATTAATTTTTTAATAAATACCCAGGAATGCCTATAACTTTGTCATTTTTAAAGTTACACACATGAAACTTTGCCACATTGTAGGCGGTACCTTGGGACCTATGTGTGTGAAATTTCGGAAACGTAGGTGCTTGTCTTGTGTGGCAATTAATTTTAGAAAAATGGGTAGTGGTGGGGTAAATACAGTTACGCCTCCCACTTGGCTTGATATGTGTGTAAAATTTCAGACAGCTGGGTCCAGGCATGTGGTGGCAAGGTATTTTTGAAACAATGAGGAAAGAAACGCCTATAACAAGGGATCGAGACCAGAGTGATCCTTCCTTGCACGCATGGCTGCAAAACTCAGCTAGGCTCAGCCGTTCTGCTTGAAAAGTGAAAGGAGGAAAGGAAACACGAGCCCTGTAATGGATACTACTAGCAAGGATCAAAGGGATCGAGACGAGAGAGTGTTTCCTTTTCTTCGCGGGAAGCGGGAGGGGAAGACCTGGCCTCTGTAGAAATTTATTTGAAACATGTAATTTAAAAATTCCATAGCCATCAAATGCCTGGACCTATCATTCTGAAATTTCTGACACATATCTACCCCTAACCCATCTACAAAGTGAGCAATGTTCAGACTTCTAACTTTTAAAATAAAAAAGTTATAGGTGTTTCTTTCCTCATTGTTTCAAAAATACCTTGCCACCACATGCCTGGACCCAGCTGTCTGAAATTTTACACACATATCAAGCCAAGTGGTACCTGTAATGTGCCCATGTTTCCTGTTTGTATCTTCAAAAATAAAAAAGTGGGAGGCGTAACTGTATTTACCCCACCACTACCCATTTTTCTAAAATTAATTGCCACACAAGGCAAGCACCTACGTTTCCGAAATTTCACACACATAGGTCCCAAGGTACCGCCTACAATGTGGCAAAGTTTCATGTGTGTAACTTTAAAAATGACAAAGTTATAGGCATTCCTGGGTATTTATTAAAAAATTAATTGCCACACAAGGCAAGCACCTACGTTTCCGAAATTTCACACACATGGGTCCCAAGGTACCACCTACAATGTGGCAAAGTTTCATGTGTGTAACTTTAAAAATGACAAAGTTATAGGTGTTTCTTTCCTCATTGTTTCAAAAATTAATTGCCACACAAGAAAAGCTCCAATGTTTCTGAAATTTCACACACATATCAAGGCAAGTGGTACCTGTAATGTGCCCAAGTTTCCTGTTTGTATCTTCAAAAATAAAAAAATGGGAGGCGTAACTGTATTTACCCCACTACTACCCATTTTTCTAAAAATTAATTGCCACACAAGACAAGCACCTACGTTTCTGAAATTTCACACACATAGGTCCCAAGGTACCCCCTACAATGTGGCAAAGTTTCATGTGTGTAACTTTAAAAATGACAAAGTTATAGGCATTCCTGGGTATTTATTAAAAAATTAATTGCCACAAAATGCATGCACCAATCTTTCTGAAATTTCTCACAGATAACTACCCCTAACCAGTCTACAATGTGCCCAAGTTTCATCCTTCTATCTTTAAAAATGAAAAAGTTATAGGCGTTTTTGTAAAACAATACTTGGCTATGGGAAAAAGCATTCAAAATGGCGTCCGATCCGGATCGGACATCTGGTCCGATCCGATCCGACCAGCCTCCGATCAGATCAGATCCGATCCGACCCCCCAGGTCCGATTCCGATCCGCTATCCGATCCGATCCGGGGGGTCAGTGCACATCCCTACTAAATACCAAGCCCTTTGCTATCACCTATGGCAAAAGCTTGTCAACAGATGACTTGTGTATTTAAGCCCTGAAAATAGCTGCTGTGAGATGAAAGATCCACCTGGAACAGTAGTGATTAGAATCATCAAATTAGTGAACGATGTAAATCATGATCTTGCAAGATGCTGTGCACTTTCTGAATAGTTGAACAAGTTTCACCTCTGAGTGTCTTTAATGTCACTCAGAAGGGATCAGCAGAGACAAAAGTAAAACAGGGGCTTTAATATTGGACAGTCACAGAGTCTGAACTTGTAGAAGGCAGTCAGGCATAAGAGTTCCATATCCCCCTTCCTGGTTTCCTCAAATTGATGTAGAATGATAGGTTGGAGTTTAACAGATTTGTTCAAATTAGCTGAAATTCTCCTGGTGAGGCTGGGCCAGCCTTTTCTGACCCCACATTTTGTCCTTCAAGGCTCAGAGTTACACCTTCCCAGAAGTAAAAGCAGAACTATGTAAAACAATGCTTCCAGCTCCCAGTTCAGACAGCTTTCCCAGTGCAATCACATTCAGAAGGACATTGTGGTCGATGGTATAGAAAGCCACTGTAGATTAGCAGGGAATCCTTCCACAATTAAGAAATTAGAAAAATGCTGCTCTACTGAGGGTGAATGTACACATTGGCTGATGCTTATATCTTTGGTCATATAGTGTTTTGAAGACTGGCTTCGGACATGAGCTAAGCTCCTAGTGTTTTATTGTTGTAGTATCACTGATGCAAATGGAAGTTTCTCTTGTGTGGCAAACAGCATGGGCGAGAAGTAGGGATCGGGACCTCCAATTTTGTCATGGATCGGTTCAGACAAAATCGGAGGCCCCCCGGACCGGATCGAGTCCGATCCCGATCCAAAAATTGGAAATTTTTGGATCGGCCACCATTTTTTCCCCCATAGACTTGCATTGCGGCGGGTGGGTGAGGGGGGGCCTAACTCCCTCCCCCCCGGGGCCGTCTGCTGTGGACGGCCCCAGCAGGTAAGCCCCCTCCCCCGCGCTCCCTACCCCCCCTGGGGCTGTCCGCTTCTATCCGCGGGCGCCCGTGGGCGCCCGCAGATAGAAGCGGATGGCTCCGGGGGGGGTAAGCCCCCTTCCCCGCCACTGCTTACCTTTTAGGGACGCCCGCTCCCGTCCGGCGCCGGCGGCTACTGCCAGTGGGCTTTGCGGCCTGCTCTAGAGTAACCCGCCGGGTGATCACCCGGCGCGCCACCCTGGAGCAGGCCACGGAGCCTGCTGGTAGTAGCCGCCGGCGCCGGACGGGCGTCCCTAAAAGGTAAGGGCCCCCCTCCTCCCCTCCGCGCGCCCCCTCCTCACCATTCCGGGCCGTTCGCTCCCATCCGGCGCCGGCAGCTACCGCCAGCGGGCTTTGCGGCTTGCTCTAGAGTAACCTGTCGGGTGATCACCCGGCGCGCCACCCTGGAGCAGGCCGCGGAGCCCGCTGGTAGTAGCCGCCGGCACCGGACGGGAGCGGACGGCCCTCAAAGGTAAGCGCCCCCCTTCTCCCCTCCGCCCCCCCCCGCTGTCCACTTTCATTGGCGGGCGCCTGCTGGCGCCCACCAATGGAAGCGGCGGTGGGCGCCAGTGGGGCCCGCCGATCTGCTGATCCACCGAACCGGTTCGGAGCCTTTTCGGATCGGTTCGGACTGGATCAGCCGATCCAGCTGTTGGATCGGAAATCGGATAATTTATCCGATTTCCCACTGGACCGGACTCGGATCGTGGATCGGGTCCGATCCAGTGCACATCCCTAGCGAGAAGCCCAGATGAGCAACCTGGAGGAGAGAATTCCAAAGCCCAAGCACAATGCTGGAAAATGCCATGGCTCATGTATCCATTCACCTAATATCTGAAGGCACTGGAATGCAGAACAGGACCTCTTTCAAAGATCTACCACAGTAGACCTAGTCATATGGAAGAGACAACAGTCCTTTAAATATACTGGTCCTGGACATATAAACATCTGTGTTGACCTTAAGAGTATTCTATACATGCACACCAAATCTGAGGTAACAAGACTGTGATACCTCCATAATAATAAAATTTGTATTTTGAATCAAATACAGTTTATTGTATCACAAGGAGCCTATCTACACACACAGATAAAACACTTTGAAAACATTTCAAAGGAGCCTAATTTAAGGTGCTGGTTTTGAAGCCTTAAAATGGTTTGGCACTAAATTACTTGAAAGACCCACCTTCACTCATATAGGCATGCCTGAACTAAGATCAGCAAGAGGCTCTTCTCACTTGCCCACCTTTGAGGACAGTTAGGTGAATAAGCAAAGAAGAGGAGGCCTTTTCCACAGTGGTCTGACACCTCTGGAACGGTTTGTCCTTGTGGGTCTGTCAGCCACTATCATTGCAAGTTTTTAGGGAGGCCCTGAAGACATAGGCCAGATCTACACCAAGCAGGATAAAACACTTTTAAACATTTTGAAAACTGCATATGGAGTGTATCACGGGCCCCATCAGTTGTCAAAACTGTTACAAAACATTTTAAAGCAGTAGTGTAGAACTTTGCCCAATCTGGCCTTCCCCTGATTATGTTGGATTGTTCTGGTTTGTAGCTGCAGTTATCTTGTAAATTTTAGTATTGTCCAGGCCAGATGTTTTATTGCTGGTGTTTATTGTTTTTATGGTTGTTGTTGTTTTTTGCTGTCACTGAATCAGTTTTACTATATGAGATTTTATGGCTGTAAGTCACCTTGTAAGAGCTTCTGCTCTGAAAGGCAGCCTAGAAATACTTTAAATAAATAAGGGTGCAATCTCAACTCGGAAGCTTACAGCCATCCAGTGCAGAGCGGGAGGAGTGGAGGAGGTGATTTTGGGTCTCCCCAATCTCCTCCCCTCCCTGCCCACCAGCATGCCCCCTTTCCCTCCTCACCAAGGTTGCCGAGGCAGTAAGCCTGTGTGCACCAGTTGCTGGGGAACATGGATGGGAGGATGCTGTTGCACCATGTCCTGCTTGTGGGTCCCTGGTTGACAGCTGGTTGGCCACTGTGGGAATAGAGTGCTGGACTAGATGGACCATTAGTCTGATCCAGCATGGATCTTCTTATGTTCTTAGCTATAGCTTTCACATATTTTCGGTCTTTCTCATTTTCTTTCACTATCAAAAGTGTTCTTTAGGTCATGTGTTACTCATCACTGGCCCATCACTTGCATTATTTATATGTATGACACTGAGTTTATTGCCTGTGCAGTACATTTTGTTTCCTGCTTATTTATGTGTAGGCTCTAACTTATTTTTTTGCTACTGTTCATGTCTGTGGTAAAAAAATTTAAAAATATTTTTTTATTTTAAATGTCATACTGAAATAGAAATAAAAAGGCAAATAAACAAAAACAAAAAACTTAAACATAAATATCCCTCTCCCCCCTCACAGGAAATCAGTGATACTATTATAACTATAACAATATATATATATATATATATATATATATATATATAATCAAAATATATATCATTCTTCAGATCTTAAACATTTCCTTCCTTTCTTTGTAGGTCATGGGAAAAAAATAGCATAAGTTAACCCACCACAGGAGAGATACCTTTTATTATGCCAACCAAAAAGATTTTAATACTTTTGGGATTTTATTCTCCCATTCCGAGGAGTTGCATATACCATGAAACAATACTAATCCATATTGAATGTGTCCTTATATCTTGTTCCTCTTACCAATCTCAGTTTCTTGGTCTGTTTCTCCATTAAAGCTATGTGCCAAATCTTACTATACCAATTGATTAGCGTGGCACCAGCCAAATCGGTAAAAAAATTTAAACAACATTATGAGGGGAAATGTTATTTTGTTAAAATAAATGCAGCATTTTGTGTTGTTGTTTTTAAAGACACTGATGAACTGTTTTTGAACGGTAGAGGCAGAGACAGCTATTTCATGACCAGGGCCATGAACCAAAAGGATATTTGACATGCACTTAGAAACCAGTTGATAGAGACACTTGAATTGGACCTCTGGTGCTGACAGAGAGCAAGAGGCTATGATGAAATACAGATGAGGCTGATGAGCTTAACACACTCTGAATTTCCCTGTTCTGTTTAAAGCAGGAGTGGGGAGTCAGTTTCAATCTGAGGGCCAAATTCAATTTCAGAGAAGCTCTCCCACTGCATTCACTGAAGGTGAAAGGTGTGGATCAAAAATACCCTAAATACCAATATGTTTTAGCTTAAACCTCTTACTGATAGTAAACCTTAGGAGAGGCATTCCAACCCTTGAGAAGGGAGGGGGGAAAGGACACAAAAGACTGAGATCCCAGGAGGGCAAGATTTGCTCCCTGTGCCTGAGGCTGCCCACCCCTGGTTTAAAGGAAACTAAAAATGACCTAATACTGGATGAGGCTAATATGCTTTTTTAAAGAAAAACCTGTTCCTAAATTAGGAGTGGGGAACCTTTTTTTTCTGTCAGGACTACCTTCCCTCAGCAAGGAGTGGGCAGGATAGGTGACCCCCTCCCCCCCCCCCCACAATCTTTACCTTTCTCAAGATCATCACCACCACATAGTATGTCTGTCTGTCCATCCATCTGTCTGGAGAGAGAAAGAGAGAGACTTCTGTGAAAAGGAGTAAAGTGTTAGTGATCTTATTCTCTCTCACACACAGACACCCAGCCCTCATTCCGCGTATCTATTTTCACTCTCCCCCTCCCATCCATCCAGGCTTTCATATTGAATTTTCATTCTGAATTCCTAATATTTTTGTAAGCTGCCTTGAAGAGTATTCTTTCAGAATAGGGGCCTATAAATATCCTAATAAATACATCATAAGCACATGCCACTTTGGATTGAAGTAGAAGTTTAAGGAAGATTATGAGGTGAAATAGTTGAGATAACCCTTGGATCAGAAGATACGAAAAGGCAACATGGAGGATAAGTTATTGATGAACTACATCTGAAGCACGACTTCTCATTTTAATTTGCCAGAACAACTACACTTCTGTGGGAGCAAATGAAAGTAGCTAATCATGATCAATCCTTTGGCAATAGATCAACAGGTGATTCGAAAGCCTTTCAGATTCGTTTATCATTGATTTCACAGAACTCAAGGGCAGCTTTACAAGCCATTGTGAGTCACTGATAACTTAATAACACTTATCAAACAGTCAGAGATTCATTCAAATTCAGCAATGATATTATATAGTTCAGGAGTTGTGGAGACAAAATGTAACATGTGGAGTGCTTCCATCAACAGCAACTCAAATTATTTTGCCCATGACATTCTCCTTATATTGATGAACGTTTTAATCAATGTGTGCTTTCCTTTTCATTTCTTGTTGACGTTTATTTTCTTATCGCAAATGCTGTTTGCTTGTCAAAACTGGCAAATGAGGGTATTTTTCATTTATGGAGTGTGACTAGCCACAATGGAAGTTTCCTCCATGGTCGACTATTCTTCTAATCTATCTTAACTTTTACTTTTGTCAGATCATCTGAGGATGGAAATAATAACACCCAGCTCATGAGAATTTTACATAAGTTATCTCAGCAGCACTTAACAACAACCTGGTAGGGTAAGCCAATATATTATCCTCATATGGGTCAAGGTTCAGAGATGATGACTTGTCTAAGGCCACTTGTTGAGATTTACTAGTTCATAGGTCAGATTCTTATTCAGTACAGTAGAACAGCTAACCACCACCATCATCAAAATCCAACAAAGGTGATCCATGTGTGTAATATGGAACTCATTGCTAACTGGAAGCTCAGGTGGTGGTGGTGGCCAGTAGTGCTTTTTACCAGCGTAAGTTGATATGCCAGCTGAGAACATACCTGGAAAGGGTGGACCATGTTTCGATTATACATTCATGAATTCCTGTAAAACCAAACTTCAGCTGCTGAAGAATGTGGCCACCGAAGTATTTGTGTGCACAACGGGGTCAGAAAAAAAGGCCTTTCCTGAAGAACTTAGGAACATAGGAAGCTGCCTTATAAGGAAGCTGCTTTATACCAAGTCTAATCATTGGTCTATCTAGCCGACAATTATCAGCAAGGACTAGCAGCAGCTCTCCAGAGTTTGAGACAGGATTTTTTTCTAGCACTACATGGAGATGCAGGGGATCAAATTTGGGAAGTTGTGTAGTGCTTTTAAAATAACAACATCATAAGAAGAGCCCTGCTGGATCAGACCAAAGGCCCATTTAATCCAGCATACCTCTTCCCACAGTGGCTAGCCAGATGCCTTTAGGAAGTCCACAAGCACACCATAAAGGCAGTAGACTTCTCCGGCTGTTGCTCCCCATCAATTGATTCTCAGTTATAGGGCCAATGTCGATGACTGACATGGTTGGGCTCCTGCCAAGGGCTTACAGGACAGCAGGGGCCCACTGACAAAAGGTCCCTGAAATTCCTCCTTCCTTTCACCATTGCCTTTCACTCTAGCCCAGATGACATTGGTGGTGAAGAGAAGGAGCTGTTAAATCTCAGACTACTTGCTCATTGGCTCTCTGACTGGCAGGCAAGCACGTGGCAACTATAATGAGAAAGAGAAAAAGCAACTGCTGGTAACAATGTCGTTACGAAAGGTGATACACTGAAGGAGGAGGGGTGCAATGAGACTATCTGGTCAAAACCAGGTGCTGGCATTGTTCAGTTGCATTCACATTTGAATCCAGACTTTGCACATAGTCTGGCTGCTCATTAGCTACCGAGCCATGTACAAGGTTATATTATTATCCTATAAAGTCCTAAACAACTTGGGACCAGGATACCTAGCAGGCCGCCTTCCCTTATATACACCCAGATGACATTTAAGTTCTTCAGAGGAGGTCTTGCTGGTCCTTCCAAATCAAACAGAATGTCGCCATGAAGAACCTCGATGGTGGGCCTGCTCTGTAGCAGCACCCACCCTCTGGAAAACCTTTCCTCATGAAATTCAGAAGGCGGAAAATGTAACATCCTTTCAGTGTCTCCTGAAAACACATCTTTTCACATAGGTTTCCCTTGGCTGTAACTGCTGCTGGATTTCTTTTGGTTTTACACAGTATTTTTAAAGTTTTATATGTCTTCAGCCCTTTTCAGTTGACATGCTAAGCCATGGTGGTGAAGCATTTTGAGCTAAATATTATGGCTTAGTGTATTGTGTGTACTATGATGTAGCATGTCATGTGAACCATTCCTAACATTTGCTGCAAAAGGATTAATGGCCTAACCATGGCTTAACGTGTTGTCTGAACAGGCCCTTCAACTGTTATATTTTATGGTTTAAATTGTGAACTGCCCAGAGAGCCTCAGCTATTGGGCAGTACAAAAATGTAATAAATAAATAAATAAATAAATAAATAAATAAATAAAGTTTTCATGACTAGTAGCCATTGCTAGTCTTAGGCCATATCTACACCAGGGATTTATCCCAGGGTCATCCCTAGGTCATCCCTTTCCAGCCACATGATGCACAGGGGATCCTGGGGGCAACCAGGGATGACCTGGGGATGACCCTCGGCTAACCCTGGGAGAATGGAAACCGGGGATATCCCAGTTTTTCCGCCGTCCCGGGTCCTAAAACAGACACGGAGCCACACGGGGTGGCTCCGTGACCATAGGGGGGCAGCAAGTTCACCATCCCTGGGATGGCAGGGGTATTGGATTTTTTTTATGGCAGCGTGGCTCCTCTTCAGCAAAAAAAGAAAGAAAGAAAGAAAGAAAGAAAGAGATGCCCGTGATATCCCTCTTCCCTTCCGGGATATCACACAGCAGTCCAGATGCTGGGGGAGGATCATGGAAGCAGATAAGTCCACAATCTTCCCCCTCTCCCTCTACACCTTTAGGTGTAGTTGAGCCCTTATACTCCATTAGTTTGTCTAATGCTCTTACAAAGCTTTCTGAGCTAGGTTTTGTCACTAGACCTGCCCCAAACCAAAGGCAAGTCTCTACCCGTATCCCACCAGACAGTGGCTCTGCACTCTGAATCTAGGCACAGGAGCAGAGTTACCAGAATATTTATTCCAGGGATCCACAGCCCTTTTCGATAACCTTACAGTAAGTTTTCATAAATGAGGAGGATTTTGTCATACATTGTGTTTTGCTTTTGTGTTTTTCAGGTCACGCTACTTGCCATCTTATTATATGACAAGTGTTCTGTCAAAACTCAGTTTCTAATCTTCCTTCAGGAAGCAGATCCCTTTGGAATTCAGGCCCTGAATGTGTGAACGTTACTATGGTTACCAGCTGTCAAGTTGAAAGGAGAGCTGCCTGTTGAGCAATAGTTATAACTTAGTAAGGCTGCATAATCTCCACACTAAAGATTTGCTGATTTCATTATGTCTTAAAACGAAGCTGGTGTTTTATGAATCAAAAGAACATTAAAATTATGAGCTGAACCCAGCCAATAGTGAGGATTTAAGTCTGATTTCAGCAGGAGAGTGAGGCATGTGTTTAAATCTCTGACATTGAAAAGAGGGAGATTTTAAATTTCTTACCTTTTATAGTTTAGATATGTTTCTCCCCCACCCCCTCGAATGCAATCAGAAAATGACTATGTTATCATGAGAAACTGAATATCAATTGCTAAGTGGTTGTGAACTTTATTGTGGATATCTTGTCACAAGAAATCCATCTAAATCATGGGAAATACTAAATTTAATAGCCAAAAATGAATATTTCATCAGATAAAAATTAGCCTGTTAGCCAACTCTTCATCAATGAGATCTTCACTGAATTTTTTAAGAAGCATGAAAACAATTAGTTATTGAGAAAAAAAGGGGGGGGGGAATATATTCTGGGTAGTAATAATAATAGTTTTGCAGAACTGAATGTTTAGCAAGGGCACAAGAGTGATTGTTGAGTGGAATTAAAAAGTGAGGGGGGGGGGAATCACAAAAATCATAAAGCAGAACATTAGATTACCTCCAACACACATTACCCTATGTGTCGGGTGGCCATTTATCCTACATTACTATTATCTCTCTTTTCTCGCTCGTGGCGGTTTTTCTAGATGAACATGACGGGGTTTGCCAAGTCATGCTGTCTTTTACTGATTTACCTGTGACCACAGTTATGCGGACACCCCTTTTTCCCCCTGAGCCCCCCAGGCACATATTAGAAATATACAAATTATACAGCAGTATAAAACTTCAAATTGCTGCTGGTTGCTGGTTGTTCCAACAGGCACAGGCAGGAGGGTGATTCCTCTGTGCGACGCTCAGTGCAGCGCCAAGTACACACTTGGAGCCACACTCAGCAGGTCACTGAGGCGCTGCCTCTGGCACGCTTCCCTTAAATAGGTACCTGTAAAGGGGAGGAGCAGCTGGTTAGCTAACTGTAATGCCCAACAGGTGTGGGGGTAGTAGCAGAAAGCAAGCCTCTGCAGCAATAGATTCCTCACCCACCCACCCCACCCCCAACTGCATAATGGCTGTGTACTTGCATTATAAAAAGGCTGTCTGGTTTCAACAGAATACAGCATTCCAAGAAATGAGATTACTCTGAAAGTTTTTTCGGAAACAAAAGCTGGGAAATATGCTTGCTGAGTAGGGATGTGCACTGACCCCCCGGATCGGATCGGATAGCGGATCGGAATCGGACCTGGGGGGTCGGATCGGATCGGATCGGATCGGAGGCTGGTCGGATCGGATCGGACCAGATGTCCGATCCGGATCGGACGCCATTTTGAATGCTTTTTCCCATAGCCAAGTATTGTTTTACAAAAACGCCTATAACTTTTTCATTTTTAAAGATAGAAGGATGAAACTTGGGCACATTGTAGACTGGTTAGGGGTAGTTGTCTGTGAGAAATTTCAGAAAGATTGGTGCATGCATTTTGTGGCAATTAATTTTTTAATAAATACCCAGGAATGCCTATAACTTTGTCATTTTTAAAGTTACACACATGAAACTTTGCCACATTGTAGGGGGTACCTTGGGACCTATGTGTGTGAAATTTCAGAAACGTAGGTGCTTGTCTTGTGTGGCAATTAATTTTTAGAAAAATGGGTAGTAGTGGGGTAAATACAGTTACGCCTCCCATTTTTTTATTTTTGAAGATACAAACAGGAAACTTGGGCACATTACAGGTACCACTTGCCTTGATATGTGTGTGAAATTTCAGAAACATTGGAGCTTTCCTTGTGTGGCAATTAATTTTTGAAACAATGAGGAAAGAAACACCTATAACTTTGTCATTTTTAAAGTTACACACATGAAACTTTGCCACATTGTAGGTGGTACCTTGGGACCCATGTGTGTGAAATTTCGGAAACGTAGGTGCTTGCCTTGTGTGGCAATTAATTTTTTAATAAATACCCAGGAATGCCTATAACTTTGTCATTTTTAAAGTTACACACATGAAACTTTGCCACATTGTAGGCGGTACCTTGGGACCTATGTGTGTGAAATTTCGGAAACGTAGGTACTTGCCTTGTGTGGCAATTAATTTTAGAAAAATGGGTAGTGGTGGGGTAAATACAGTTACGCCTCCCACTTTTTTATTTTTGAAGATACAAACAGGAAACATGGGCACATTACAGGTACCACTTGGCTTGATATGTGTGTAAAATTTCAGACAGCTGGGTCCAGGCATGTGGTGGCAAGGTATTTTTGAAACAATGAGGAAAGAAACGCCTATAACTTTTTTATTTTAAAAGTTAGAAGTCTGAACATTGCTCACTTTGTAGATGGGTTAGGGGTAGATATGTGTCAGAAATTTCAGAATGATAGGTCCAGGCATTTGATGGCTATGGAATTTTTAAATTACATGTTTCAAAAAAAATTCTACAGAGGCCAGGTCTTCCCCTCCCGCTTCCCGCGAAGAAAAGGAAACACTCTCTCGTCTCGATCCCTTTGATCCTTGGTAGTATCCATTACAGAGCTCGTGTCTGCTTGAGTACAAAGTGAAAGCAGACACGAGCCCTGTAATGGATACTACCAAGGATCAAAGGGATCGAGACCAGAGTGATCCTTCCTTGCACGCATGGCTGCAAAACTCAGCTAGGCTCAGCCGTTCTGCTTGAAAAGTGAAAGGAGGAAAGGAAACACGAGCCCTGTAATGGATACTACTAGCAACTTCAAAGGGATCGAGACGAGAGAGTGTTTCCTTTTCTTCGCGGGAAGCGGGAGGGGAAGACCTGGCCTCTGTAGAAATTTTTTTGAAACATGTAATTTAAAAATTCCATAGCCATCAAATGCCTGGACCTATCATTCTGAAATTTCTGACACATATCTACCCCTAACCCATCTACAAAGTGAGCAATGTTCAGACTTCTAACTTTTAAAATAAAAAAGTTATAGGCGTTTCTTTCCTCATTGTTTCAAAAATACCTTGCCACCACATGCCTGGACCCAGCTGTCTGAAATTTTACACACATATCAAGCCAAGTGGTACCTGTAATGTGCCCATGTTTCCTGTTTGTATCTTCAAAAATAAAAAAGTGGGAGGCGTAACTGTATTTACCCCACCACTACCCATTTTTCTAAAATTAATTGCCACACAAGGCAAGCACCTACGTTTCCGAAATTTCACACACATAGGTCCCAAGGTACCGCCTACAATGTGGCAAAGTTTCATGTGTGTAACTTTAAAAATGACAAAGTTATAGGCATTCCTGGGTATTTATTAAAAAATTAATTGCCACACAAGGCAAGCACCTACGTTTCCGAAATTTCACACACATGGGTCCCAAGGTACCACCTACAATGTGGCAAAGTTTCATGTGTGTAACTTTAAAAATGACAAAGTTATAGGTGTTTCTTTCCTCATTGTTTCAAAAATTAATTGCCACACAAGGAAAGCTCCAATGTTTCTGAAATTTCACACACATATCAAGGCAAGTGGTACCTGTAATGTGCCCAAGTTTCCTGTTTGTATCTTCAAAAATAAAAAAATGGGAGGCGTAACTGTATTTACCCCACTACTACCCATTTTTCTAAAAATTAATTGCCACACAAGACAAGCACCTACGTTTCTGAAATTTCACACACATAGGTCCCAAGGTACCCCCTACAATGTGGCAAAGTTTCATGTGTGTAACTTTAAAAATGACAAAGTTATAGGCATTCCTGGGTATTTATTAAAAAATTAATTGCCACAAAATGCATGCACCAATCTTTCTGAAATTTCTCACAGATAACTACCCCTAACCAGTCTACAATGTGCCCAAGTTTCATCCTTCTATCTTTAAAAATGAAAAAGTTATAGGCGTTTTTGTAAAACAATACTTGGCTATGGGAAAAAGCATTCAAAATGGCGTCCGATCCGGATCGGACCTCATCGGATCGGATCGGATCGGATCGGAGGTTGTCCGGATCGGATCGGATCGGATCGGATTTTCCCGATTTTGGGTCGGATCGGATTCGGATCGTGGATCGGATCCGATCCGATGCACACCCCTATTGCTGAGGCTTCATGGTGGGCTACAGAAATCTAGAGGTGGACTTGAGGTACATCAGAATATAGGGGTTTGAAACCCAAATTTACTTGTGAGTAAATGGAAGAGACTTGAAAATCGCTGACAGTGGAGTTGAAAGGATGTTAGGCATTTCTGGAAAATTTCATAACGATCGGGGCAACCCTGTATTTTTTAAGAATATTTGAAAGATTTTGCAACTTTTTGACAGCTCTGAATGCACGTGGCTTTAGCTGTCAGACTCAGAGCTGTCAAAAGTTAAACGATCTTTCAAAAATTCATATAAAATACAGGGGTAAAGGGATTGTTCTGAAATTTAATACACGTACTTAGGCATATCCCATAAGCACTGTGGGCCACTTTCAAGTCTCAAACTTATAAAATAGAAAAGTTATAGGATTATAAATGGCGGTCCAATAATCCGATAATTATTGGACCGATAATTATCAGATCTGATAATTTTGGAGGGATTTGTATCGTATCGTTATAGTTAATCGGATGTCCGATAATGCCATTAGCATATCGTCATCGGACATTGGAATGATACGATACACATCCATAACCCAAAGTATGGATTTGCTCCCTACCCTGCCTTTTCAGATAGAGGTGTATTCCTGTGCTAGCCAAGGAATAAATAGTCCAGCTGGGCCTTGTGCCTTTAAAAAGCTGTAAAATCTTCATTCTTACTTACCATGTTGTGCAACTGTGATATTGTGCTGTCTCTAAAGAGACGGCCACAACACAGCCCTGAGAATGCAACTCAAGGGACTGTTAAGAATGATTTTACCCATATCCTTCCACTGCACAGAGGAGCATAGGATTGGGTTGTGTGCCTATAATCTAAAGAATTTCAAGAGTATTTGGGCACAGTTCATCTAGAATACATCTCGTTGAGATTAATAGGATAATGTGCTTGTTCAGGGATTTCCCTCCTCTCTCTACCTGCCCAGCCTTGAAATGTGCTGGCTTGATTGCTTGTCTGAATGTGGGTGGATTTAATTAGCTCCCTGTACTAGTTTTTATAAATTATGTAATTTCAAAGTCCTGCTCATGATAAGCAAAACTTTAATAAGTTCTTCTTTCATATTCACTGACAGGTGATGAAATGTAAAATTGCTTCCTTATTTTTCATTAATACAGCAGATACTGAAAATCTCACATTTTTACCAAATCTATTCTTGTTTTAGTCACGGAACAATTATGAATTGTTTCCACTGTGCACAATTCATACTTGGAACATGTGCATCAGATGATAGTAGAAAGACAAATACAAAAGGGAGGAGTGAACGTAAGAATGCAACTAAAAAGACTATAGGGTTGGCAGCGCTCCAGGTCAATGTTCTACTGACCCCATCATAATTCGTGACAAACCCATTCTTATACATTCATACAAAAGTTGTCTGTTATTATGAGTTTTCAAATCATCTGGAGGTTGCTGGGAATCCTGTTTATCCTAACATACTGATTTTACACAGTTTGCTCAGAGGGTTAAAAGTTTTTACATTTCTACCCGGATTAAGTTTCTGTCCCAATTAAAAATTACAGGCTAGACAAGAAGAGGTTCCATCAAGCATATGTGTGTGTGTGTGTGTGTGTGTGTGTGTTGCCTTGCATGAAAATCATATGCACAATAGCTGGATCATTAATTCTCTTCACTCATTATCCAAAGTCAATTGCTTGTTTGTGTGGTATGAATAACAATAGATTAAAAACAAGAAGACTTCTTTGATTTGCTTGCTTGCTAAACGAACACTGCTAGTCAGCCGATGTCTCCAAAGTTATGTGAAGGTGTTAATTGCAATGGCTTTGGATGGTTACAGATAGGGATGTATGAGAAATTCATTTCAGCTCATTTTTGACCAGATTTTATCCTATTCGAACTCCTAGAACTGGACACAGACATGAACGCAATCTGTGGTTCAGGTCCATACGTTTCAGAATTTGCAATGTGATTCACAGAACAACAGCAGCAACAACAACAAAAATGTGTTGGAAAAATGTATACACTGGGGAAAATACACGTCAAAAATGGGTGCTTCTGAATAATGTTTCTCAAACACACTGGACTCAATAGGGAAAAAAATGCATATATTTAAAATTGTGTACAATTGTGATGTACATTGGGGGAAGTGCACAAAATACACATGCATTTTTGTGCAAAAAGGATAAACCCAAAGCACACAATCTGATATGGACATGAGTAGGGCAACACTTTGAAGCAGAATTCAGAAAACCTCAACAAGCTCAAGTTTTGCTGATTCACAGAAAGCATTAATGGTTGGTGGATGAGACTAGAGTTTTGCAGAATTTTCACAAACAAACAAATTTTGGGCCAAATGGCAACTTTTAGAGAAGAGGTGCTATTTTCTCTGAAAAAAAACCTTAACAGTTCCTTGATGTATGGTTTTATTTCTTTAATAATGGTTCTCAATTCTTGATGTTGCTTAACTTCAAAGGAGGCTGCTTTAAAGATTATTTCACAAGGGTACATGACCCCACGGAAGGTTTATTGTCAAGCACATAAGAGATTTCACACACATGTGATGGAGATTTATAGAGCCACTCCATATTGAAACACGCTTGTTAATGTTATAAATGGGAACTTTCATTTGCAATTAATACTAATCCACTACTGTGTTTGTTTAATTCCATAAAAACTATTCGTAATGAAGATTTACATGTACTGATTCTAGGTCTATTAACTATGTTAAATGAAAGAGTGGAAGAAGAGAAAGAAAAAAAGGAGATATATTTAGTGGAAGGATATATCTTTAATAATGCTTACTGCAAATCATAAACCAGAGAAGAAGTAAGATGTCTTGAATTTCGAGACCAGTAGTGGACTATATGAATAACCTTTAAGTGAGTAACTTAATAGTATATTATTTTTTCAGCTTCATTTATGGTAAGAAATAATATAACAGTTTAAGCTTTGAAGTATTTGCATTTATGTTGTTGAAGCAAATATAAAAACCGCAATAATTTCTATTAATAATGACACAATTTAAGAAGAAACCCTTTCTGTTGCTGTTCATAGCTCTTGTATCCCTTTCTACTGTTGCTTCAATGCCATTTTACTTTCCCTAAATTTTCTTCTTTTTTAGCAATTCAAGTAAATCACTGATCATTTAGAGAACATCATCACATTACATGCCCCATAAGTAATTGTTAACTATTGCAATTTTTGAAGCATATATATATATATATATATATATCACCAACGGTGCTCACCAGCCCAAAAAAGTAGGACAACCCTTATCTGTAGTATGCCCCAGAAGAAGAAGATCCTCTTCTCCTGGGCAACACTGAGCCACAATTTGACACAATGGCTGAATTTGGACAACTCAATAAGCAACTGGGGGGGGGGGGGCGACAATTGTTAGTTGTATTGACTATCGAGTCATCCAAATGCTCCCATAGTCAACTCAGTGCTGATTCTAATCCACACCACAGTTGATTATTTATTACCATGTTGTGTGGGGAGTACCCCCTAGATGAACAACTGTAAAGTTGATTATTACCCCACCATTGACTATCGTGTTGTCCGAATTCAGCCAGTGTGTTTGATTAATGTTCAGAACTGATGGTCCATTCAGGTTGATGAAGAATAGGCAAGCAAGTTGTTTAATGGTGAGGGATGAATGTTATAGCATATCATCATCAGTATGGCCTACCTTCCTCTTGTGTTAAAAAATTCACCCCTGAGCAGATTGGACTTTTCACACACAGCAGGCTCCTATGTAATGGCACTGCCTCCTGCCTCTGCAATGTTTTGGTCACATGTAAGGGGAGATGGCTGGACTGAGGCATTTCTGTATCTTTCTGTCCTTCAAAAAATGTGTAGGTTTCTGTATGAAAGTATGAGAAATAATTGGCCTTTTTAGACATCCATCAAAAAAAGAAAGAAAAGGAACCTTATTATTATTAGACTTTTGGGTTGTGTATAGTCAAAAAAGAACATTTCAACTCCTTATTTTGTTTCTCTCTAACATTCTGAACATTCCAAAATATTTTTCATAAACACCTGTTGTACGTTTAGCTTTCTGAAAAGAACCAAAAAGAATCCTTAATATTTGAGCATTTCTTACCAAGTTGTCGCTTATTGTACTAGTTACATTCAAACCAAATAATGCTGCAGTGGGAGACAATGATCATTCCTGAGACAGGAAGAACGACTGGATGACCTCTTAAAATCACTTCCCCTCATCTATACTAGAGAGGAAGTAGCATTCTTCCTACTAATACTGAACATTCCTGGATGGTACCAGAACCAACCCTCACAAGTCCTTTCACACACATGCACAAATCCATTTCTGGTTTTCCTCCAAACATTCTTTCCCAGTACTAGGCTGACCATATGAAAAGGAGGACAGGGCTCCTGTAACTTTAACAATTGTAGAGAAAAGGGAATTTCAGCCAGTGTCATTTGTATGCAATTAGTTCCTCGGGAAATTCCCTCTTCATCACAACAGTTGAAGGTGCATGCACTATACTAGAGTGACCATATACAAAAGAAGGCAGGGCTCCTGCAACTTTAACAGTTGTGATAAAGAGGGAATTTCACCAGGAACTAATTGCATACAAATGACACTGGCTGAAATTCCCTTTGCTCTACAACTGTTAAAGTTACAGGAGCCCTGTCCTCCTTTTCATATGGTCAGCCTACCCAGTACCCTAATTTAGGATGGGAGGAGGCAAGGTTTTTAGATGCTGACATTGTTAGGCATCTGGGAGTTAGAAACCTTTGGCAATCTACTGAAAATCAACAAGAGAACTCCCAATCCACTCCTCCTACATCTCATAGTGGGGGGAGGTTTCAAAAGGTGTGTCTCATTTCTCCTTCACCCTCTTGTTCTAGAAAAGCCATGAAAAGTGCAACAAGGTTACTGTACAGAACATTCCTGTGAGGGGCCAGGGATACACCACATTTTCATCTGAGCTTCCATTGGTACCGCTTTACTGTGAGTGACCTTAGATAGGATTCTTGCTTCTGACAAAGGTTTGGACTAGTTATCTTATGAGAGGCCTTCCAGTTTTCTTTTGTGCTTCTCCAAGCACATACCAAGACCACTACAACTCACCCTGCCATATTGCAAACTTATCAATGCCATCTTTTCATCCAGTTCCCAGAAGTACTGGTTGATGAAAGCATTACTGTAGCTTGCTGTTCCTCAGAAAACAAGTACTCACACAAGGAGTTTATTGATATGAGCAGTGTATCAAATACACACACAAAGTAATCTTACACACTGTTGCCTTCAGCAAGGAAAGAAAGGGGTAATAAACTGGAGCACACACACACCCCAACTTGGTGCTCTCTAGATGTTTTGGATGCCCATCAGCCCTAGCAAGCATGACCAATGGTCAGGAATGCTGGGAGTTGTAGAGGAAGGCTGATCTGAGAAATGACTGTGAGAAATCTAGCAGATGGTGGAAGCTAGAGGCAATACAGAGACTTATGTGATGCCTGTTGGGCAAAAACTGTCAATCATGTGATGAAACATCAATGGAGATGTCTCTAGAAGGATGGATGACACCTATGGCCTTGTACACCTGTTCACTGTTATTTCTTCTGTTACTGACCTTTGAAATGTCTCCAGAGCATATTGCTCCTAACTGACAAACTATAAAGCCCAATGTTGATGTTATGTATTTTATAGTCGCTTTAAGGCATATAATGTAGTTTTCTGGCCAGTTAAAAGGGCACTTAACATTAGAGCTGTGAAACCTCCAACAGCTTCAGAGCTTAGAGTGATTTGCTCAAATATTCTTTTTGATTCGGTCCTTGCAAGGTCCCTGCCCTCTGCTCTGAGTATGAAATTGGAATGAGACCCAAAACAATTTAATTACAACCACAAATTCAATATGAAACTAAATGTTGGTCTTTTTTTGTTCAAAACATTCCAGGATTGTAACAAAAGCTGGCAAAGCTTGACAGGGGGAGTGTGTCCCTGTTGGTACTCCTGGACCTCTCAGCGGCTTTCGATACCATCGACCATGGTATTCTTCTGGAACGCCTGAGGGGATTGGGAATCGGGGACACTATGCTTCAATGGTTCCGGTCCTATCTCTCGGGCAGGTTCCAGATGGTAATGCTTGGGGATAGCTGCTCTTCAAAGAAGGAGCAGCTATGTGGTGTATCACAAGGTGCCATTCTTTCCCCAATGCTGTTTAACATTTATATGAAACCGCTGGGAGAGATCATCCGGAGGCATGGGGCGGGGTGCTATCAGTACGTAGATGACACCCAAGTATATTTCTCTATGCCTTCGACAACATCATCAGCTAAGGATAGTGTGTCTCCTCTGAATGAATGCTTGGAGGTGGTAATGGGCTGGATGAGGAAAAACAAACTGAAACTGAATCAAGACAAGACGGAGGTGCTTGCTATCAAAGGCCGCAACCTGGGTTTGGAGGTGTGTCAACCAGTTCTGGATGGGGTTACAACCCCCCCCCCCCCGGAAGACTGTGTTCACAGCTTGGGGGTACTCCTGGATCCATCGCTCCAAATGACAGCCCAGATAGATGCGACGGCCAGGAGTGCCTACTATCATCTTCGGCTGATACGCCAGCTGCGCCCCTTCCTAGAGTTGGAAGACCTAAAGATGGTAGTGCACTCACTGGTAACTTCGAGGCTCGACTTCTGCAATGCACTGTACATAGGGCTAACTTTGTGCCTAGTCCGGAAACTTCAATTAGTTCAAAATATGGCAGCCAGGTTGGTCACCGGTACACCTAGGGGTGACCACATAACACCAGTCTTAAAATCACTCCACTGGCTGCTCATTAGTTTCCGGGCGATGTATAAAGTGTTGGTTATTACCTTTAAGGCCCTACATGGTTTGGGTCCAGGTTACCTGTGGGATCGCCTTCTCCCATATAATCTGCCTCGCACACTCAGGTCCTCTGAGAAGAATTTACTCCAGTCAGCCAGAACTAGGCTGACGAGTGTTACCCAGAGGACCTTCTCTTCTGCCGTTCCCAGGCTGAGGAATGGCCTGCCAGAGGAGATTCGACAAATTAGCAGTCTTCTTGAATTTAAGAGAGCCATGAAGACTGCTCTCTTCCGGCAGGCCTACCCAGTTTAATTTTAAGATGTTTTTAATAATGTATTTGTTTTTATCTGTTTTAATGGTTTATCTATTTTATTGTTTTTATATTTATTGTTGTTCCCCACCTCGATCTGGATGGAGAGGCGGGTTAGAAATGAAATGAAATAAAATAAATAAATAAATAAATAACTCTGTGTTTAAAACAATGACTACTGTTTCCACTGGGAACATTCTTTCATCATTATTTTCATCTGGTTTGTTTGCTTTTTGGGATGGGGGGAAGAATTTGTGCTTAATGGGAATATTTTTTTTGTGATGTAAATGATTCTGCTTTTCTAACCAAACTCTAAGTGGGCACATCTGCACCATAAAAAGGGTTGTAGTGGTTCTGTACGGTGCCCCACTATGGAACTCCCTGCCAGGGAGCAGAGCTGGCATCAAAAGAAGGCACGGTTGGGCATCTGCCAAGGGCCCACACCCCAGCAGCCAAGAACCTCCTGGAGTTGCTCCTCCTCTTGATCATTGCAACCCATTTGTTCACTTGGCCCTCTCTCTGGCCTAGACAACAGCGGTGGCGAGAAGGAGGAGCAATAAATGCCACTGCTTACTCGCTCACTGGATCTCTGCCTCTCAAGCAAGAAAATGATAGCAATGATGAGAAAGAGGAGGAGGAGCAACACCAGCTGGTGACCCTAGTAGTGAGGAAATTCACTCACTGAGGACACATGGAGGATGTCTTGTCCAAAAGCCTCCAAATTTCCATGGAGGATCACTTGGAATGCCCAATAGTGCAGTATGAGAAGGACTTGGGGGCAAACATCCAAGGCCTTATTTGGGAAGGCCCCCAAATACAGCAGCGTTGGCTGTTCAGCACCTTGGAAACACCTTTTAAAGTTCTGACAGGTTCTTACTGAAACTCAGAGCAGATTTCCTGCCGCAGGGAACATTGGAGCCACCAGCCCTCATTGCCCCCAAGTTCTAGTCCTATTTGTATCACTATAAAGAAATGGATAGATTCTGCCAGAATCCATCATCAATCATTAGCCCGGGCCAGCTCAGGGAGTGGTGACTTCCTAAGTAATATGTCACACAACAAATAATTCTGGAAAAAATCCTCTCTCTACGAAATCTGCTGCATTCATTTAAATTAGATTAGAATTGTCTCCTAGATGGTCACAATGGTTTTGCTAATGTGAAATCAGAATCTTTTCCAGTGTCAGAACTGCAATAACCATAGAACATAATAACTATTCCCAACTGGGAGTTCTTTGTGCATTTAACCAGAGAGTTCTTTACAAAAGAATTAAGTGAAGCAGTGCCTCTGCCTTCTTCAGCAAAATGCCCATCAATGAAGTTTAGTGCTTTAGAACATACTTGAAAGTTCTTTGAATGAAGCCAAAGAGACTTATATTAACATCTCTAGAATAGATGCAACACAGTCATCATACTACTTATACAGTAGGGATGGGCATACTTTTTTTTCCAACGCTATTTTTCCATTAAAGAGACAACCAAAACTTTTAACAAAAGAGTATAAGAGCTATTATATAAGAGCTTATTATAAAAAATGTCAAAAATGGAAACCATACCTTTATGAAACGATCTTGCTTGGTCAGCCCCCTAATTCATTTATGGTGACAAGTGAGCTTCTTGGCTAGTGTCATTTGCCAAGCAAATTGGTGGGCAGACTTTAAGATTATGGGATCCAGTTTTTTTCCCTCTAGAATCCCAAGCTCTGCTAACTGAAGGAGACATTTGCAAAATAGTGTCTTACAAAGGTGGCCACTGAATTGTGGAACAAGATGCCTCTGGGCACATGCTAAGCCCAGAAATTTGTTTTCAGTACCTGAACAGGAGTTTGCATGCAGATTCTTTCACACACAAATCCCCCCAAGCTTTTTTGATTTCAGCAGCCTAATTTAGAAGAGGAAAGGGGAATTTATTGTCACTGAATAGATTTACTGCAAATCACCTGGAGATCTATCAGTACATCCTATAATCCACTTTCTGTTTGTCCCATTATACAAGACAGTAAGATGCATTTGTCTTTTTATACTGTTAGCTACACCACCCAGGGAAAATGTTATAATATTTGCTACACCAATAAAGTACGGTTTATAAATTTTAGAAAATAAATAACACAACTAATAATACTATGATGAACATGAGAACTTGCTGGGGCTGACCAAGGTGCCTCTTCCTGCATCTAGTTTCCATAATGGCCATCCAGCTGCCCCTGAACACTTATGTGCATAGCAGCAGTTTAAGTTCCAATAGATGAAACTTTGGCTATCAAAATCATTGTTCAGTAAAACAACAATTGTACTTGAAGCCTGACATGGCTTAGGTTCTGTGACAAGTAGCAGTTTGAAGAATGATCTCAGTGGACAGCATCACGTTGCATCAGCTGATTCTTTGGCTCAGAGGTCTGCTATTCAATTAAAAAACAAATGCATTCATCATACAGAAATAGGGTTGGTCTTCCTGAGTTTTTTCTTCTTCCCCAAACTGCAATATTTATGTAGCTATAAAGGTCACAATGAGGAATGGAAAAGTTTGGAACACATTATACTCCCACCAAGGTGTGTGTGTTTGTGCCTATGTGTGTGAAAGCCATGGGTTTTGTCTAGTTGCCCACACTTTCTGAATAAAATCAGCATGATGAACTGGGTAACCCATACATGCAAGCTAAAGAGTGAGGTTGTTGTGATCTACACCTTGCTTACATTCATACACTGCTGAGCACCTGCAACCTGTGTGCAGGGCTCGATTTACACTACTGCTTTGTAGCAATATTGAAATGCACTGATAACTCTTGGGGCACAATCCAGACTCCATATACCTCTTACATAGGGGTATATCCTGCTTTTTATTTCACATTCATAATGATTTGACACAAGCTGTAGATCCAGCCCATACGTGCTACCGCTGCTGAACTGAGGGAGGTAGTGTTGGCAGTTGCAGAGCAATGTAATAACTTGGCAGTAGTTCTTGAACTTATTTTCTTGGTAGAGCTGGGTAGATTTGGTTTGGACCTACTTCAAGATTTGATTCAGATCCTGCTTGGGTGATTGGACAACAGCCCAATTCATAGGCTTCAGACCACTTCAGAGATTGCCCAATTTTACTTGGGGCTGAAGCAGAACTTTGCTTCAGGAAATCCGAACCTTTGTGCCTCTTACTGAGAGGTGACTCTCATTCGGAAACCAATGTTACCAATAATATATTGTTATTATTATTATTGTTGTTGTTGTTGTTGTTGTTATTGCTTTCTGGCGGTTGCAGGCATAGTAGTCCCTTCTGAGGGGGGTTAAGTTGGCCAGGCAGCTAGATTCTGTGTGTGTGTGTGTGTGTGTGTGTGTGTGTGTGTGTAAGAACAGCTTTTTACAGTTTGAGGTTTTCAAACAAGGATTAGCTCACCCACTCTGTAGTTTTTTGGGGGGGAGGGTTGAAAACAACACACACCATAGAAGTGACCCCTAGGGGAGAAACCTGAAAATTGTCAGAAGGATAGGTTTGGGGTGGGGGTTGTGGATGTTGCTTAAAAGTTGAGGGGGTGGGATGGGACTAAAAAGGGATTCCCTTCCTTTCCCTGTGGTTTGGGGGCAGTTTTTATGCATACCTAATATTTACTCCCCTTATAATTTGATCTTTACTATGAGGTGCTTGACTTATGAAGACTGTATAAAATTATCTTATTGGTCTGGTTCAGTTCTGTTGGATTTCTTGCCCCTTGTGTGTTTGTTTTGAACTGCTTGATTTATTCTATAGAATGCCTGAATAGGGCCTGTGTGATTCAGTTTACCAATAGTCTACAGGGCCCTGCTTCCTGAATTATCACCCATACTTTTGCGGCTCTATCCAAATACTATAACTTTTGAAAGAGAAAAACTGGCAACCCTAATTTCTACAGAAACATCCTTTCAGCAAAAAAAGCCTGCTGAAGCTCTACTCGTACACTTATTTGAGAACATTGCTCTATTATATTCACATGAATCCACGCCAAGAACTCTTTTACAAACCCTTTAGTTCACTTCAGAACATATTGCTTTCTAAAGCAAAAATTCTCTTTAATCCTTGGATAAGTGATCCCATAAACAATAGCAGGATTATTATTTTTACAGAGAAAAATACAGAGAAAAAAAGAAAAAAAGAACAAATACAAAAGTAAGTGCATATCAAGCTGCATATGACTACAGTATGCAATAAAATGTGCCCATTTATCTGCTGGATTACTTGTCTGTTGTAAACCTTGATCTCTGTGCAATCTGTTTTCTGGTGGACCTGTATAAGAGAGTGAGAGAGAGAGAGAATGTGTGTGTGAGTGAGTGAGTGAGTGAGTGAGTGTGTATGGGCATATAAATGTACACACACACATTCTATTTCCTCCATCAGAAGAAAAGCAGCTTTAGGGAGAGAGATTTTTGACTGGGAAAACAGCCCCGGAGAAAAGGATTAAAAACTTCCCCCATTTTTCCTCTAATCAATGTTACCAACACTTACAGCTACTTTTCATGAAGAAAAAAAGTCAGATGACCATTACAAAATTGCAAGTCTTGTGATATCTAGTTTTGCCTTAATTGCTGTGCCTATCTGATTGCATCAATCCATGCTATCTGGCACTTACACCTCTAGAAAGCAGTGTAGTCATATTTTGTTTATTGTTATGTCATCAGTGATTGATGCCATATTGATAAGTGTGGACAACTCCTTTGGTATATAGCATGAGTGAAAACACATAGAGAAAAGAGAGGCAACAATAACAATAACTTCTTCTTCTTCTTCTTCTTCTTCTTCTTCTTCTTCCTAAAAATAAAAACTCCATTAGTTAGGATTGCAGGGAGAAATACCCTGATTTAATTTAATCTGGAGGGGCAATCCTGAGAACACTTTGTTCTAAGTAAATTCTACTGATATAACAGGACTCAAACATGCATACAGTCACCACAAGGTAAGGCAAGATAAAGACACACACACACACACACACAGAGAGAGAGAGAGAGAGAGAGAGAGAGAGAGAGAGAGAGAGATCCATGAATCAAGACCTCAACTCTAGAAATACACATGGCAGGGATAGCCACTGGGAGGATATCCCTCATATACAGCTGAGCATAGAAAAGGAAAAGGGACAGGATCTGGCGAGAGCAGATTATCCTCCCTTTAAGCATTATAGGAGAACAAATTCAACATAGCCTAGGCTGACCATATGAAGAGGAGGACAGGGCTCCTGTAACTTTAACAGTTGTGGAGAAAAGGGAATTTCAGCCAGTGTCATTTGTATGCAATTAGTCCCTGGTGAAATTCCCTCTTCATCACAACAGTTAAAGTTGCAGGGGCCCTGCCTTCTTTTGTATATGGTCACTCTAGTATAGTGCCTGCAACTTTAACTGTTGTGATGAAGAGGGAATTCACCAGGAACTAATTGCATACAAATGGCACTAGCTGAAATGCCCTTTTCTCTACAACTGTTAAAGTTACATGAGCCCTGTCCTCCTTTTCATATGGTCAGCCTAACATAGCCAGCTAAGGGCACTAAAATGGCAGATTTGCTTAATTAAACATGAACATGTCTCTGAATACCAGCTGCAGGAGGATATGAGTGTGAGGTCATGTCCTGCTTGTGGGCTTCCCATAGCATCTGGTTGGCCACTGCAGGATGCAGAACTGGATGTGGTCTGATCCACCATGATGGCATTTATTTTGACACAACTCAACCCTTGAACTAGTTACAATTCCACTTCTAGCATGACACCCAGAACTTCATTTTATATAACAAATAGAGATCCAGGGTGTGTGTTTATTTTAGATATGGTCTTAATATGAAAAAAGTCCACCAACTTTGGCCCCAATTACTGTAGATTGATTACTGTTGAATGTATGTTTCATTAGAATGAAAGTCAATCCATAAAAATTAATGGTATTTATTGTAACAAATGACAGCCAATATCTTTAAATAAATGGGAGCCCCATACTGAGCCAAAGGAAGGCTATGATGGAAAGCCTATTAATGAATAACTAATCATGAAAGCAGTTAAACATGACGCATGTAGTTGCAGTATGAATGGAGAGATCTTTGAGTTAGATAAATGAGGCAAAGGACTAATGCACTGAGTGTGGGACTAAATTGAAATGGCTGCCAAAGATGTTTACAGGAACATTTGTGACATATACTTAGGGAAAGGGTCTCCATTTGATTTTCTGAGAGAATTTAGGTGGCTTCAACTTCCTGGAATATATGACAATATTGTTCCCTTTGTAAGGCTTACAGATTGTTCATAGAAATCACTTACTCCCTCTGTAGAACAGTTTATTGGTAGAGAAAAGGAAAAGGGGTATACTGCTTATGTTCTCCTCCTCATGGATAATGGACTCCACTAGTGATGACCTGGACTGGCAGTGCCTTAGGGTGCCCCCACCCCACAATGTTTTCTTGTCTCTGAGCCTATCTACACATGCAAAATAAAACACTTTGAAAATGTTTTGAAAACTGTTTATAGAGTGTGTCATGGGCCCCAACAGTTCTCAAAAATGTTATAAACCATTTTAAACCATTTTAAAGCTGTAGTGTAGATAGACTCTCCATTACTTTTCCCATCTGCACTTGGAACCAAATAACTTGCTTAAAATATTTAGACAACACCTCTCCTAGTAGACAGTGTAGAGTAGCCAAAAATCCATCCCCCTTTGACAATCTGAGCAACAGGCAAAAAATCCTACTTTGCCCTGAAGCAACTAGTGAATCCTAAACTGCAGCCTTAGGGTAAGATGACTGGGGGGCTGTCTATATGCAGCCAAAGTCCTGTGGTGGCTGTGAATCTGCACTGTGTCAGTTATATGATGCAGTCACAGATTCGCAGTCACCGTGGGGCTTTCCCGCAAAACAGCACTTTGAAAATGTCAGGGACTTAACCCAACTTTTTCAGTGGGAGCAAGGTCAGTGCAGCTCTTCCACCATCTGACCTCACTCCAGGGCTGATCTGGGGGGTGGGGTCCTGGTGGAAGGGAAGTGGTGATTGTTGCTGGAAACCAGTGGGGGTGCTCCAATACCCAGATGCCCACCGGAAACCCCACACTCTATCTTTGGCATTGGGATTACCTGATACCACTCCACGTAAGGGAAACTGTGGGATTTGGGAGGAAGGCATTGCCAACTCAGCACTGTGAAGACATGCCCTGGGTGCTGAGATAGTGGCAAAAGAGAATTGAGTTGAGGCACAGTGGACTTAAATAGTTCACCTCAGCTCTGCCCCACCAGTGCCAGGAGGGAGTCTATGGGCACATGTTGCCACCCACATTTGCCTCGCCCTTATCCAAAATGGCCTCAAAGATGCCCCAGCCTGAAGCCACTTGGGTTGGACTGAAGGTGCAGCTTTCCACATACAGGATAAATTGTGAACTTTTTTGGGAAATTTAGGAATAAAATGTTTTCGTTTTGTCTCTGCTGTTGCTGCTAAACCGAAGCCTCTTGAAAGGTGGAAGGACTGTTGCAAACCACAACTCATTGCTCCTAGTTTATAATATCAGTACAATGCAGATTGACCTTGGGGCCCATGTGCATGAAAAGCATGTGCTACTACTGAATTTTAAGCCTTCACTTAGTAATGCCACTTGATTCGCAGCTGAATTCTTGAATTGCCTCTGTTGAAAGATGCCACGCTTGGGGTGAGATGAGGCAATATGAAGGTACTGACTGTGGTGTTTGAATTCAGGTTTCATACATGCAAGTAATCACTTAATGTTGACATTATTTAGGAGTAAGTATGCATATCTTCACTTGCTGCTTTGAGCATTCACAAGAAGTTGTGGGAAAGGAAGCTCAAGTGACTCATGTTTCCGATTGCTAACCTGGGTAGTTTTGGAAAATGCACATCTCACTTTGGAAAAGACCTAGGGTGGAGAAGGGGTGGGAAGGCGGGGTGGGGGGGAATCACTTGTCCTCCCTCTCTTGCTGTCTCTATTGAATATTCAAAGGAGCTGCCACCATTCAACCTTAACTGCAACAGTTATTGACCAATTTTTTTCCAGTTCTCTTTCATGAACAAGTTAGTTCCCCATTTCCCATGCCACTGACATAACAACTGCAAAGTGCTGGCACATTGACTTGTTTTGAAGGAAACTGGCATTTCACTGCATTCTGTTACAAATTCCTAAATATGCTATTTATCATCTTGTTTTGCATCTGTGCTTACTCTCTTGCTTTTAAATTATATATTAGTGCGGAGCAAACCACATTTCTGGATGGCATCCAAGGACAAAATATCGCTTCTCTTTTGGGTAATAAAAAGTAACAGGGAGACCAGGAGGGGAATCTTGATTTAGGACAATATTTTCACCCCACCTGTCAAATCTTTAAGGCTTTGAAATCTGTCCAGATTGGATGTGCTAGTGAAAGATCAAGAGCAGGCAATATGCAAAAGAAGACAGGGTCCCTGCATTTTTAACTGTTGTGTAGAAGAGGGGATTTCAGCAGGTATAGCTGCTACACCCTAGGAAACTGGGTACAGCTAGGAGTTGGTTGGGTATTATATACTAGGCATAGATGGGTGGGGCTGAAGAAGGATGACTTCCAGTTCATGCCACTTTCCAGAACTCTACAACTGCAAAAGCAAAAAAGAAAATATATAGACATCTTTGCTAGCTATGCCTTTGAAGTGCAGTTTGAGCCTGATTTGCTGCCTGGAAATCTGGCCTTGCATTGTCTTTTCATCCTATCTATGCCAGTTCTGGTTGAACCTTTCTTCTTCTAGAGCTATGTATTTAATCCTCTAAAATTACTAGTTGGTGGCTGTTCAAGTTATGTTATCAATACAATTGAATGTGTGGACTGGGGAAATGAGTTTAGCTGACAGGATCAACGCACAACCAAATGTGTGTCTTTAAGTTCTGGTAAGGTTGCCCTAACTTTGGGCAATATTAGAGATGGATAGAAGTGCAATATCCAACCTAAAGTCCGCTATTGAAAATGCTTGGTGTCTACTCTATTTGCAACACTGCCTTTTTCTTTTTATGCAGGGTGACCATATGGAAAGGGGGACAGGGCTCCTGTAACTTTAACAGTTGTAAAGAAAAGGGAATTTCACCAGGTGCTGCATGCATACAAATGACACCTTCTGAAATTCCCTTTTCAACGCAACTGTTAAAGATACAGGAGCCCTGTCCCCCTTTCCATATGGTCACCCTATTTTATGAGAGTGCACTCACTAGCCTTTCCATTATCAAATATCAGTGGCATGCCAAGGGTGTGTCAAGAATCTCAGAAACTCTCAGTAATTTGATCTATGGCATCTTCAGGTAGTGCTAGAAAAGATTTGTCTGAAACTCTGGAATGCTGCTGCCCAAAGGTTAAGCAATTCTAGATGGACCACAAGTCTGCCTCAATATAACACAGCTTTCTGTGTTCCTAAATGAATCACTACCCTAATGCATGGCAGACTTGTGAGTAAATAAAGAAAAATGTCCTTCAGACATACCAATTTTCATCATGGGAATAACTTGTGGGTGTGTTCTTGTGATGGAAAAAATATAAAAAGACAATCCTCAGAAAGCCTGAATTCTTAGAAGATGAATTAGGTCATCAGGCCCCACACCCCAAAGACATGTGTCACGTCAATATTCCATCTGAATTTTTAAGATGTCGTTATAATGCTGCACTGATGTCTGCTGAAGGAGTACCATTGTAGTTTCACTGCCAACCAGGCAGTCAGAATGTCTGAGCTACAATTTACTAGGGCCATCAAAACCCAGGATGAGAACAATTCCATCTGTTTCATGAGATTCCAGGTGCAATGCTCAAAATGAAATACTCCCACATTCTTCTGTTTTTTATGCAGATGAGGGCATAACATCTCTGGATTCCTTCCTGTTTGGAAAACAACAGATAAAATATTCAGATCCTTGTTAAATGAAGCACCATAAGGCCACAGATTTAAATTCTCTTGCAGTATGTCAACAAAGGATGTGATCCTTCCCCCCCCCCCCCGCCCCACCTCTCCACAAGACCTATATGAAAATGGCAGCAATTTTAATATCGACATGGCAGGGCATTTGGTCTCCTGTATAAAGCCTTGCTCAAGGTCTAGGGCAAACTTCATACACAACAGGGGTGGGCAACTTGTGGATCTCCAGATGTTTTGGTCGACAGCTCCCATCATCCCTCACTGTTAGCTATGCTGGCTAGGGTTGAGCATACAAGGCAAAACATCCAGAGGGCCACAAGTTGCCCACTCCTGATATTCAGAAAAGGTCAGAAAATAAACTGGTTAAGCTGAAATACAGATGAGTATTATTCACTGCATCAGATAGGAAGAACACTGCAGGATTAGACCAAAGACCTATCTAGACCAGCAGCCTGTTTTGCCCAGTGGCCAACTAGATGTCAGTGGGAGGTAGGGTGACCATATGAAAAGGAGGACAGGGCTCCTGTATCTTTAACAGTTGTATAGAAAAAGGGAATTTCAGCAGGTGTCATTTGTATGCATGCAGCACCTGGTGAAATGCCCTCTTCATCACAACAGTTAAAGCTGCAGAAGCCCTACCCTCTTTTGTATTTGACCACTCTAGCATAGCTCCTGCAGCCAGGCAGGGGGTGTGGGGAAAAAAAGAAAAGAAAAAAGTCCCTCCTTCTGCAACAGGCACTGGCTCTCCCAAAATACCTCATCCAGCCAGCTTATGTATCCCCTTCCAGGGAAGGGGACAGGTGGAGGATGTCAGCAGCAGCTGGCTGAGTACCTGGGGACCTGAACCTGCAGGGCATGGCAGTCTGCTGAGCAGAAGTCCAACAGGGAGAGGGTGGTGGTGGTAGCAGAGCAGTAGCAAGCAAGCAGGCAGGCAGGCAGGCAGGCAGGCAGGCAGGCAGGCAGGCAGGCAGCAGGTGTCTCTCCCTCTTCCCTGGGTGGTGGTGGTGGTCCGCTCCTCCTGCAGGCACTGGCTCTCCCAGGACATTTCAGCCAGCCAGCTTACGTATCCCAAGGAAGTTTGAACAGCCATCATGGGTTTCATTTTATCGTCACTATGATTCCTGCTTAAGAGATAATGATGTCCACAGGCAGCCAGAACTGCCTAAGAATTTGGACTTTGATCTCCCTCCCACATCTGAAGGCAAAACTACATGTTCACCTCATTTTTGTTACATGAATGGCAACCGAGGGGAAGCATCGGCACCAATGGAAGCTTCCGTTGAGATACAAATAGCAAATTCAGGCAGGATATTTTTGTTGGAGCTGTGGCACTGAGAGTTCATCTACACCTGTAGCCATTTGGGGAGTGGGGAGGGATGTTCACAGAGTTTTCCACTTCCGGGATAATCCCTCAGGGGCCACATGCCAGTGAGTTGTCCAGGAAGTAAAGAGGGACATTCCAGAGCACCATTGTTGTTGTTGTTTTTTAAAAGGAGACATTTGCACAATTGCATGGGCACAATCCTGCGCAAAGGAATCCTGCGCAAAGGACACAACAAAATCAGCACTGGAAGACGGCAAGCACCATACCAAAGATGACAAAAATGCTCTCCCTCTCACCCTGATGCGCACAGATGCCCCCCGCACAGCTCTGTGCCCATTTCCTCAGCTTCGCTACTCATGGGAAAGAGGGAGGACCCTTGGAGGGACACACTGCTCGCGGAGCTCAGGATGGACCTGATAAGGTGGGAAAAATCGGGGAGAAAAGCAGTCCCAGCTATCCCTGAAGAACTGAGTGCTCATCTGCCGTTCACCCCGGGATCAGCTGTGCATAGGCTGACCATATGAAAAGGAGGACAGGGCTCATGTAACTTTAACAGTTGTAGAGAAAAGGGAATTTCAGCCAGTGTCATTTGTATGCAATTAGTCCCTGGTGAAATTCCCTCTTCATCACAACAGTTAAAGGTGCAGGCACTATACTAGAGTGACCATATACAAAAGAAGGCAGGGCCCCATCAACTTTAACTGTTGTGATGAAGAGGGAATTTCACCAGGAACTAACTGCATACAAATGACACTGGCTGAAATTCCCTTTTCTCTACAACTGTTAAAGTTACATGAGCCCTGTCCTCCTTTTCATATGGTCAGCCTAGGTGTGCATCATTTGGACTCGCAGGGATGATCTTGTGACCACCCTGGGATAAATAGCAGGTGTAGACAAGCCCTCTTGGAAAAGATTGAAACTTCCCTTTCCCACCTCCATGGTTTCAAGGCTGCCTATGCCTGCTATGTATAACAAGATAGATGCACAAGCAACATCCCACTGAGCTCATCAGTCTAGCTGCACCACACTGGTTACCTCTTTCCCCAAGGCTGGGCCAAGATATTTTGCTGCCAGAAGTGAGGCACAAGATGGTCCCCTGCCCTCCATTCCATGTACATAAACCAACTGGACTAGACTCACAGTTGAATTTTACTTCAACACTGGCAATCAATAACACCCTGAGGGCAGCAAACTACCTTAGGGGATAGAAGGTAGGCTGAGTAGCATTCACAGCTCTAATCAACAACACAGCACTCTTTCCCCACCTGCAGCATCTGCTGCCTGAGGCAAGTGCTTCATTCTGCCTAATGGTAAGGCCGGCCCTGTCTTTTCCCCTATAACTGGCAGTTATTTTTGTAATGCCAGATGACCAGAGGAAATGCGCGTGTGCGCGCACACACACACACACACACACACACAAATCCAGAAAAGAAAAGACAATCCATCACAACAGATTCATTATTGCAAGAATTAAATAATTTTAGAAATTCACTGCCTTTGTGGAGATGAGACCAGTTTTCCTGTAAATCTCTAATAGTCTTAACAGTGTTTTCTTCTGTCATATTTTCCATGCCTGCTTACCCTCAATTATCCATGTTTTTTTTCCTTTAAAAGCCTGTTCTCCGAATTGCCATAATTAATTATGACGTTTCATAATGAATTCATTTGCAGCCATAAGCAGCTCTCATTTTAAGATGTTGTGACAATGAAAAAGGCACAATTCCTTTTTACGGCAACATTTATTGTTACATTGTTTTGCAGCACCGGATGTGACCACCTCCTGGGTTGGTTGTTTCTTTATTTCTTTTCAACACAAACAGGGGCATTTAAATCTTCAATGCTTTGCCTTTTAAAAATAATTCCAGAGAGGAAAGAGACAGCAACGTTTGTTTAGTAATTCTTTGGTTTGTCCTGGGTGTTCAGAAGCACCCTACGAAAGAGTGTTTGTTGCCAATGATATAATTCAATGGGGGAAAGAAAGGTTCAGTTGGAAAGTGACTTGTGCAAAATTACAAATGGCAGGATATAAGTGAGGCTGCCCTGAGTTTCATGCCAGTGTGAAATGTGCTTCTCCCGCTCCTGTCTGTGGAAAAACAAAACCAGAGAAATTCCGAGAATGATGCCACCCAGAGAAGAAACTGGAACTGTGACCTGTTCATTCTTTTTCTTTTAAGGAGAGGTAAATCTGGCACACCAAGGGCTCATCTACACCTCCAGCCCTTTCAAGAGGGAGGAGGGATGATTGCAAGGTTTCCCGCTTCCGCGATTGTCACTCATGGGCACACGCGAGGGAATTTTCCCGCAAGTAAAGGAGAGCCATTGCTGGGGGGGGGGGCATGTGCCCCGTGATGGCGGTTCTGATGTGTATCAGCAGAAGTGGGCAGGACTAGACAGATGGGTATGGGGCATGGACAGTTTTTTTAATAACTCCTCCAAGACACGCACAAGCACAAACACAAAGCAACACGGGGGGAATAGGTACTTTGTCGAAATTGTGCTATTGCGCTTCAATATGTTTGTGTAAAAGGAAAAAGAGGCAGTCGGTGATGAAAAGTGGCGATGCCCATGCACACTCCCCTGACTTGGCTGTTCGTCAAGCCAAGAACTCGCAGAGAGGGGGCACAGCAGCCAGGGACTTCGGGATTGTAGCGAGAGATGGGGAAAGCCGCTACAAAGTCAGTCAGCAATATTTTTTTCAAAAAAACCTGAGCGGTCGTTCTGAGATAACCATGGGAGTAGGTGAACGTCATGTGGCATGGTAAGGGACGACCTCAATATTATTCTGGAAAAAACGGCTGGTGTAGATGGCTCTCAAGTTACTAAATAAGAGTGCAAACCAAAGTACACTTACTAGGGAACAAGTCTCACAGTACTCATGCATAGGACTGCATTGTGCATTCTCAGGGCAACCAATTTCCTGTGATCCCCCCCTTTCATTCTTATGATTTTCTGAGCAGACAGCACATAGTGGAAAGCAGATGGTAGACAGGAGGAGTTCGCCTTCAAAAATGTCCCTTTTCTCAGGATGAGTGCAATGTGATAATTACTTCGTGCCTCTCACTTACCTTCCATTTTGTCACTGACCTAGTTGGAAACACTGCTCCAATCTCCTCCTAAGATGTCCCATGGTGCCTTCACTTTACCCTGTCTTACAATGCATGCTGGTTTAAATATGGATCTTGACTTGCCAGCAAAAATAATGCAGCAATGTTGGAACAGCATTAGTTATACCAAAAATCATGCATGAAACTGAATACATAAACAGGAGGATGTATTGTAGCAAAGAACTGAAAACATTACATCTGCAGAGACCTGGGGAGCCAGGAATGGGTCAAATTCAACTGAAGATAATGAGATTTTTTACTGATATTGCAGATATGTTAAAACATAAAACATACAGTACTTTTGATTCTATATAGTCAAAACACAGAAAAGGAAGATTGAATGTATAATAAACAATTGTCTAGATGTCAGACATCTTCCTGTTGTGCTTTATTCTGTTTAGATGCTCTGTAAGAGTAGTAAAGACCTTCTGTTAAGACAGAAGTAAACATAGAATCTTTAAGAGCCCGGGGCATTCTACAGTAAAGTGTTAGGACATTTGCATCTTGCATATGGGGCTGGAGCAGGACCACAAAACTGTAAAATATTGCAGTCATTGTCCAGGCCATAGGTCTTTTCGTACCATCTTTCAAGAATCTCAGATGCAAGCATCCAGAGAAAGGACTACATCAGTTATATGGCACCTTTAAAAAGCTGATCTAAAACAGATAAGCAACAGTCATAAATCTATTAAGCAGGCTGGTTGCACGGAGTACAGCTTGCAATTGCAGCATTTGTTAGCATTTAGGTTTGGCCCTGTTGCTTTTACAGTATCAGGGTCTCTGTCGATATTGGAAGTACTTATTGAGGCTGGTCAGGCAAAGCGAGCCACAATACAAGCCTATAAATACTTGTTACAGGTGAATAAATACAATAGACAAGATTCTAAGCAGGAATCAAATAGGGAAGGGTCCCCTTTTGCCTAATTAATAGATTACCACTTTAGCATCTATTCTTGTCATGTCTATGGATCTTAGGCTGTGTCTTATTCAGCAAAAACCTTTGTTTCACATCTTCATGTCTTTAACAAAGGTTTGTCTAATTTGGCTATTTGCTAATGATGCAATATAGCTAATGTTTCTTTTAAACATCTTTTGGCAATGCCTAGTTGTTGCTTCCTTTGGAGAGGAGTCATTATACAAATAAATTTTGTACTGGAAGAGTCTTTAATATTTGCTGATGTACAGTGCTTCTTGGAAATTAACGAATGATCAGTGTAAATGGATTTTCCATGTCCTTTTGACTGATTAAAAAAAAAAGAAACTTACAAAGTTCAGGAAGGAACAAAAAACCAGAAGAATAGTGCATTAAGCTAGGGATGGAAGAGAAATTCATTCCGTTTGCATCTGTAATTGTTATATTTTTATTGTACTTTATTGTGTTTTCTTGATTTAAATTGATTTCATATGTCATCCCGAGAGCCATTTTTAGTAGAAAGGCAGAATATAAGTCAAATAAATAAATAAACTTTCAAACCAATATTTGAACTGAAATTCAGTTGTCCTTCAAAATTCACACCGCAATCAAAAACTCTGTACAAATCATGTTTGTTAAGGAAACTTGCCCACAAAAATGAATATCTTGGTTAAAATAACATTAAAGGGCATCATGTTAGGAAAACTGCTCGCAAAAATGTGTAGACAACAAACTTGCTTTAAAAAATGCATGTACGAGGAGAGATGTGTACAAACTTCCAACTTACAAAACATTTTTTCCCCCTCAAAGTTCAGGATGAAGCAAACAGAAGATTGTAAAAAATGAGAAACTGACAGAATTCAAAATTGACAAATGCACCCATCGGTACACTGAGCAAGGATTGCAAAGTCTCTTGGCTGGCAACGAACCACTCAGAGAGGTTTGGCTGTTGGCCGGTATAGAAATGAAATGAATAAATAAATGAATGAAAGAAAGAAAGCTATCTTTCTGTCCATGATAACTGAAGAGCATTGCATTGGCACTCAATCTTTTCAAAAATTATAATAAGTGCAAGTATTATACATTTACGAGGGAGCCATGATTGGCTGTAATTCCCTGTTGAGAGTATTAGCAGCCCCAGGTTTGACTCAGTGTAAAGTGTGACCTAGTTTTCACCCAGCCTAATCTATGTTTCAATGTTGTTTTAAGGATTACAGTAGTAGAGAATAAGCTGTAACACACACACACACACACTCCTGATAGGTTTTAGGTAGTCAGATCTATGACATCTAGGGGTGAGCGTGGTCTGAAATCACATGAGGCAGCCACATTGCTGAAGCTAAGCAAGGTTGGATGTGATCAGTGCTTGGCGGTGAGACCACCTGGAAATCCCATGTAGCCAACTTGGGTTCCATGATGGAAGAAAGGTGGTTGTACAAGTTACACTGGTTGCTAGTGCATCTCCAGACCCAATTTAAAGTGCTTGTATTGGCCTTTGAGCTAAGTTCTAAAAGTCCACTTGGTTGAAGGACCGCCGTCACAAACCTGACCTGCCCACACTTGTGTGCCTGCATGAAAGAGCAGTTAGGCTAGCAAGCATGAGGAATTGGACATTTCACTTCAAGTTCACCAAGCCCCATTATTACAGGATCCAAGCTGATTCTAAAGATTCACCTGTTTATCTTGATCTATAATTAAGTTACGATTCTTTTGGGATTCCCTTGTGTATATTGTACTGTCTGGTTTCACCTGCTAATGTTGGTCTTATCATTGTTTAATCATTGTTTTTATCATGGCTTTATTATGTTTTGTAGTTCTAAGTTTTGCAGTATGCTAATTTGGGCTACGGTAGGGTAGGTCAGATTACCTCAAAAAGTGGCTTGCAAATCTTCTAAATAAATGACTGACTGTTAGTTTTCAGAATAAGCTGTTGATTTCTGTAGTTAATTTGCACCTTTCAATTAATATGCACATCAAAGTTACTCCTCAGATTTGGGGGGGGGGGTTGTGTTTCCACAGCTATAACTTCCATTGCTCAGCTGGGCACTGTGTTTTTCCACCACATATTATAGTTTGATCAAATTAGAAATTTATAGACTAGGATCTTTGAAGCCTTACATCATCCTTTCAGGAGAAAATATGGAAGGGCAAATGTGCTACTTCACTTTCTTGATGTCTAAACCTCTGCTCTTCAATATATCAGGGGATATTCATGGACATCATTATCTAGTAACAGAGATGTCTCTTTTAAAGATGTGGAAAGAGCAAGGGTGATTAATGCTGTTGTTAAAGACCCTGTTGAGTGCCATGATTATGAACATGAAAATTCAAGGAAGGTTGCAGAGACTCTCTCCCACAAAAAGTAGAGCCAAAAATGGAGTTAATGGCTTCAATCCAGACTTATGCTAGTGGACTCATTAGCCTAAATGGAATAGGCTAACAACAATTAATTTAAGTGCCATTGATTTGTATGGATCTATTCTAAACAATGTGGTTTCGACTAACTTCAAAAACATTATGCCAACAGACTGATTGAAAACAAAAGGAGGAGAGCATTCAAGCCAGGTCAGAAAAAGGAGAAACGGGTTCTCAGAATGCATATAATTTATTTTCATGACTTACTGATCATATGAGCATGGGATCAAGGGTTTTCTAATGTGCTGACATTATAAATGAAATTATGACATCTGATAGGGGGAGATTGCTCCCTCACCTAAACATTTGAGGAAGAACTGCATGATACGTGATCCACAGAGAATAAGATGGCTTTACTAGCTCTTTCTCAGCTCCTTTCTTACATCTCTGCTGGCTCTTCCAGAGGTGGAGGTGATTGCAGTGAAGAACTGCTTTCAGCATTCTTTTTCTGTCTCTGGAAGCAGCTCAAGAACAACTCACTTCTGATTTCTCATACTTGTGAAGAGATCATCTGTTACATCTTCTGATGTAGCCTTCCCTCTACCAGTCTCAGAACAGTGAGGACAGCTTAAGCATTTATATCACTGTCTGACTTTTGCTGGATTGCACTCCAAATTTGAGAATATGGCTTTCTTTGGTTAATGTAACCTAGGGGTGTGCACGCCAAAAAATATTGTCATTTATCATTATCGTCAGTTCGGACCAAAAAAATTATCATCTTCATTCATATCGTAGGTGAACCGTATCGTCTTCACGATAATTATTGTGAAAAAAAGTCCCATGACTGATGGTCATGATTGATGGTCAGTGGTGATGGGAATTGTAATCCAACACATTTGGGTGGCAACAGGTCAGAGAAAACTGTTGTAGTTTGCCTTCAAAAAGAACCTCATTGTAGAAACATCAGGTGAATGGTCTTTGTATGTGGAAACAAATCATACCGAGTAGCGATGCGCACAAGGTTTTTGGTAATTATTTTAACACCCCTCAAAATTCCCACAGATCTCTTGCCTGAGTAGCCGCCCCATCCCAGATACATTAGAGGGAAATTCAGGGCAGTTCAAACAGAAAGGAAAAGGTTGGGATTTGCAGGGCAGGGGTGGGGGTTCAGGTGCACAACTCTGTTTTCCAGAAGATCTTGAAGAGTTTAATTATGCACTTCAGAAGACGATGCTCAAAATGGCTTGAAGCAATGGGGCGGTACATTGTCACTATTAATTGAAAACTGAATACATTTTCAACCTGGTTCCAATTAAAACACTGTAAACAAACAATTTGTTTTGATTTCACTTTATTAGAGATGAAAGTTATGCCTGAGTTCATGATGTAGAGGGAAAAAAATCTCAAAGAATCCCTATCTTAGCTCCAAACATCCAAACATCCACACACCATAGCCATTTGCCATATACTCTCAAGTTTTAGTAGCTTGGTGAAATTATTCACACCCTTGCACACACATATATGGTAATATTCATTCTCATTGCAATAATAGATATGAGTTTTTACATTCTTTTTTATCTTGAATTGCTAATGGGCTGCATATGAATCCTATTTTTAGAGCCTCCCCTAAAGAAGAGTTATAATACTGAAAATGCATTGGGCAATAAATTGTCATCCCTGCACCACTGAGGTCACCTCCCCTTCTGCTCCCACATTCATTCTTATTGATCTGACTTGCTACTGCAGTTTGTCCTCAAACGTCTGGAATGATTCAAATTTCCATGCAGATCAGCCCAGTTCACCACGATGGGAATGAAATTCAGGTTCCCTCTGCTCCTCAGCTGATCCACACCAGCAAGTGGAAGAGTGGAGAGGGTCTGGCCTGGCTCACTTTTCCTGATGAGGAAATGCAGGGTTTGGGGAGGAGCCTCACCTGAGGCCTTCATGGATTGGATAGGCCAAATTTAGCCCATGCTCAGGAGGTTCCCCATCCTTACGTTAAAATATCCACTGACCTCAAGGAGTTTGTAAAACTCCCTACAACTTCCAGAGGCATAGCTGTCAGACAGAGCAATCCTTTCGTGGTGGGGAAAATTCTGTGGCAGAAGTGCCACCACTTTCTAAGCCCTGCTCACTCACAGTGCCCTTGGATGCTGCAGGTATTAAATGGGGGTTCTCCCCCCCCCCACCACCACCACTGACTCCAATGAGAGGGAAATTACTATGCCAGCTCCAGGTCTAACAGTTTCGGATCCTTTTCAGGGGTATGTCAAGGGCTTAGGATCATGCGGCTCTGCTGCTGTCCCATAACCTCCCTAACCCCATAACCCCCAGCCAAAGAACAGATGTCCTAGGATGGGTTGGCAGTGTCAATGCTGTTACACCAGTGGGCCTCCTTGTGACAGAATGGCACTCACGCCACATCCTATGACCCTCAGCCGGCAAAACGCCACCTGTAAGATTGCACCCTTCCTCCGTTATGATTTTAGGAGTTTTACCAAAGAGGTAGAAAGGATGATACATTTTACATGGAGAAACCCCAATGAAAACTATGCCAGAGGAAGGCTTCAGTTAGAAGGAGGCTGTACTCCATAGCTTTCATAGCATTATTTTTTAATCTAACCAGAGGTTAACAATAATTACTTTCAAAGAGGATTTAAAGGAAAATCTTGGCATTTTCCAAGTCACCATGAGCAATATAATAAATTATGCTGTGCTGGAAGAAGGAACCTCAAGCATATTGCCAATAACATTTGCTGGGGTGATGGGATTCTCCATAAATCCTATTGTGCTAAAGGCCCATTACTCTAGGGCAACATAATTTACATCAACTCTCATTTGGATTGGGATACCGCCTCCGATTCCTTCAAGATTACAGATCAATTTCTCTCTCACTCAACCAGGCATTTGAATACAATAATTACAACTCCAAAAAGAATGTATGTTGAAAGAGATTCCTAATGCTGTACTGTCTAATTACAGTATTAACAACTTTCTTCATATTAGTCCCTTTTTCCAGGAAGTCCCCTTTTACTATAAGTATTGACTACACCATATTTCAAATATTTAACAAATCATCTCTAAGCAGAATTACACCAAGGAAATCTCAAAACAGCTTTGTTAATGACCAGTCATTTTGGATGGCAGACCATAGATGCCAAAGCAAAGGCTATTAATTTAATTATAATCAGTACTTTACAACAGATGTTCCTTTAATCTGTACATGGCAGGGCTGCATACTGAAACCTCTTCAGCAATATAAGGTTAATGATGCTATAATTCATTCAATAAATTTTTTTTTAGCAACTTGGGTCAAGATGACCCAACAAGTATGAGAAGGGTGGGATGGGCCAAGTGATACGGTGATGCTCTTCCAACATGTCTGAAGGGACCCCTATGTATTTTTAATGTCTTTTTATACTGCCTTTCAATAAATATTACCGGAGTAGTACCCCCCAAACCCCCAATGAAATCACATATATAGAGTAAAAAACAACAATAAATAAAACAGCAAAGAAATAACAGTGTTTAAAACTCATTACATGTTTAAAGGCCTGTGAAAATGACCTGGTGCCAAAAATACCTGCTATCAAAAATAATTTTTCTGTTCACATCAAGCTGGGCACCAGATGAACCTCCCAGGAGAGTGAATTGTGTAAGCATGGTGCCACAACAAAGAAGGCCTCTCCCCTGTCACTACCCACCTTTCTCCAGGAGGGTCTTTGAAGATTATCTTAGTTCATGGGCAGGTTAATGTGGAGGTAGTTGACCATCTTTGAAATAACTTTAAGCACTTTCTGAGGAAGAATCATAATAAAATATTTTCTGATCACAGACATTATTCTGGTCATGACTCCCTACCCTTTTATTTTTAATATTCTTCTTCCTACTGCATCTGCTGCACACTGCAACTTGTCCCACATAAAGTCATGTGTCCCAAATGTCACTTTCTGGGAATATGGCAGAGGTAACTCCCAAGCTACACTTTATGTGACATCAACTAATAAAGTACCCTCAAATCCTGCCCCAATCTCTTCTCCCTTAGTTATCCCTTCTGTTTAAGGGAAGGTTCTTCTTCTTCTTCTTCTTCTTCTTCTTCTTCTTCTTCTTCTTCTTCTTCGTTATTATCATTTCAAAGAAACTTCTAATATATATTCCTCTTTCTTTTTGCTTGACTCTGCACTCAACCCTGAACAAAAATGAAATGAAATTCAACAAGGAGAAGAAGAATGTTTTAAAATGGGAACTGAGTAGCACAAATATTAAGGTCAAGGAAATGACAAGATAGCAATGTGCTTAAGCTATTAACGTTGTAAGTCCCAATCACATAAATCCACATTTGCAGAAGGGGCTGCACAGATGCTGTATGGTGTGAAGACACCCTCCTCCGATATCTTTGACGGAGCTGATCGCCTATTGACAACAAATGGGAAGAGCGGTCATGGCTCTGGACCATCAAAATGAATACTCAGAATGAGTTTTCCAGCAGCAATTCTGAGGAGGACTCAGACACAATTTTCCTCAAATAGGGTTCTCCACTATGGATCCTGCACCCTGTCCACTAAATTATAGGGAAGTATCTCTGCCATCTGACTCCAGAGGACTAGATCTTGGACTCCTCCAGTGAGCAGGAAAGCCCTGGGAAACACTGCTCAACCAGATCCACATTCCTCGGACTCTCCCCACCCCAAGAAGAACCAAGCAACTGCAGAAAAAGGTGCTAGTCAATGAAGACAGCCAGATGCAGCATCTGAGAGGGTGGAGCTCCCAGAGATAGTCTCTTGGCCAGGCTCTAAAAGTCTCCCAGTTGCTCCAAGCCAATTCTGTGGCAATTTGTCTCTTGTCTTTGTTGTAGGATTGCTAACCATGGTGCTGAATGCAGCCAAGAATCTCTGGGAAGTACTGTCCAAGGTCCTACACTTGCTGCATGCCAGAGCTACACAATTTTAACTCTCAACAGGAAGAAATCCCAGGGCCTGATTAAGAACCTTATCCTATGCTTCTTAATGCCTGTGAGTAGAGGAAGGTCTTGACCTGGTGCAGAAAAGTTGATAATATTTCTGTTTCACTTCCAGAGCTGCCAGGAACTTTACACACAATTTAACTTTAATAGCTGTAGACTTTTTGCCACCTAGCACATTAAACTCAATGGAAACTGCATAATGGAGGACTGCTGTCCTAGTAACTACTGTATTATCAAGAAGGGAACATTTGATTTTCAGTAGTGCCTACTGGGGTCACATTCAGCCTTGTGAAGTTGATGTGGATAATAGTTGCTGTGGGTGAGTCTCTTGTTCTCTGGTATGATTGACATTATGAGCAATATGCTCTCTCAGTTCTCCTAACTTCTGCCTACGAGTACAAAAGGAGACCAGCCCTTTGAGCATAGGATATAAAGTGGACATTATGAGTGCTACGTAAGGAGCTATTTTCAGGGGAACTTCATCTTTCAAGGTTATGGAAAGTGATGATGTAGAAAAATGGGAAACACAAGTTACTCACTGGGTGCAATCCTATGCATGTTTTGATAGAAAAAAAATGTCTTACAACTCCCAGCATTCTCCAGCCATTCTCCATGAATTTGTTCATTCCAACTTGGTGCCCTTCTCTACATCTTGTTGGAGAAGGCTGTCTTAAAATCTACACAGGATGGAGGGTGGGATACAAATCAAACTAGTTTTGTGGGAGAATAAGGAACATGATGAACAAGTTGTGTGGTGGGACGGAGAAGGAAAATCACCTTGGAACAGGAAGTGCAGGGGAGAAAAGGAGATCCACTTGGCCGTAAAATGCATTTAAAAACATTGCAGATCTTCATGAACAGGTTGTGAGGTACCACACAAGGCTTGGATGAGAGGAAGTAAGTAATATACTCCAACAGCACCCCATTGTTAAAGGGAATAAAAGAGCAGAAGAAATACTTTTGCTGTTTCAAGATCCTGCTACTAAAGTCATGGAGGGGTGGGGAAACTCAGAATTTTAAGCATGACAAGTGGGAGAATAGTGATTCTATTCTTAAACGTCTAGCTTGTGACCTTCAGCATTTAAAAGCAGAGAGGGAGGCATTTTTTCTAGCCACTTTGACAAAGCAGTGTTCGGTTTGGAAGAGATTGCATTGTATAATCACAATGAAAGATCTTGCCAGAGCAATAGTTTCCTGGGTGTTCACAGACTGTCTGGGGAAAACTGTCTGGAACATAAAGTGAGGAGAGAAAAGTCTTGTTTGAGTCCTGTTTCAGCACATCTTCTCCAGGTCTCTCTCATTCAAATTACTGGCCTTGTTTCAGATTATGGAGGTTGCCAAATGTGATCTAGTGTTCCCATAGATAATCCTGTTAGGCAAAGAACTTTGGCTTAAGCGTATTCAGGGTGAGTGAAGTCAAAGAACTTTGGCTTAAGCGTATTCAGGGTGAGTGAAGTCAAATCTCTTATGGTACCAGATGTAAAAGAGGCCAGGGCTCCTGTGCCTTATCACAGTTGAGTAAAATAAGGAATTTGGAGAAGCATAGTTTGTTCAATGGGGTGAGAAAAGTTGCACCAGCTGAAAATCCCTCAATGTCACACCTATGTCCTTCCCCTCTTCCCATCAGTCTTATTCAGCAGTAGCCTATCCTCAAGGCCATGTTAGTGAGAAGTCTACTAAATTCTCAAAATTTTACAGAATACACCACTGTTTCTGTAAGTCTGGAACCGTCACTCAGTTATCTTCCCAAGCAATAGCAATTCTAAATGAGATCCAGTGTGATGTCATGGTTAGTGTTGGACTGGGAGCCCAGAGATCTGGGTTCTAGTCCCCACTTGGCAATGGAAGCTTACTTGGTAAGTTTGGGCCAGTCACAGACTCCCAGCCCAACCTATCTTACAGGGTTGTTGTTGTATGGCGAGGATGAGGATTATGTATGCTGCCTTGGGTTCCTTGAAGGAAAAAAGGCGGAATATTAATGCAATAAATAAATAATCCTTACTTATTTGTTCTTGATTCTGTGGTTTCTAGCACATTTTGCACCTTTCTTTAGTGCAGGAAGTGGGCAACTTGTGGCCTTCCAGATGTTTTGGATCTCAACTTACATCAGCACTAGCCAGCATGGGCAATGGCAAGGGATGGTATGTGTTGTAGGCCAAAGCAAGTTCCTGCCTGTGCCTTAGTGTGAGGCCTATTGGTTGCTAGGCATGGTAATAGATTTGAGATGTGAGTGAAGGATTGGAGTAATGGCTACCAATGTCATGAAAGAGCTGGTATCTCCTTAAACAGGGAGGAGTAGTGTAATTTTCCTGTACAGGTTCTAGAGGGAAGAGACAGAAGGCAGGACACGGAATAATGGGCTGAAGTTCCAGGAAGCCAGATTCCGGCTGGACATCAGGAAAAACTTTGTGACTGTTAGAGCAGAATGACAATGGAACCAATGACCTAGGGAGGTCATGGGCTCTCCCACATTAAAGGCATTCAAGAGGCAGCTGGACAGCCATCTGCCAGGGATGCTTTAAGGTGGATTACCGCATTGAGCAGGGGGGTTGGACTCGATGGCCTTAAAGACCCCTTCCAACTCTACTATTCTATGGTTCTATGATATTTTGGCTGCACTTTCTTTAGTTGATAGTTTTCAGGTTCACATTTGCTACACTCCTTTCCCTTTAATCAAGGTGGACAGACATACTTATGAAACTGGGGTGGTGTTATTATATTAGATTTTTAATGAGAATGAGACAAAGAATCAACAATGAAGAAAACGCGGTGCCTGCAAACCTGTGGTGTTTCTTCACTCTGCTTGTATTTCAATGAGTCGCATGATGGAGATTTCTCTTTTTTTGCCATCCATCTTAATTACAGTGATCAGAGAAAGTTATTGTGAACTCTGCAAAAAAGAAAGAAATATGCAGGCATATCAGCTGTCAGTAGTGAAGCTAGCAACTTGTTTGCTGGGGGAATAGCCTGGGGGAAAATAAGATGCCTAATTAAGTGATTCTTATTGAAGGGATGGTGAGAATTTTGCTTCTTCAGCAAGGTATCAGTACTATCTTTGGTACAATAATGAAAGCTGTGCTCATTAACACCAGTCTTTCACACTTTCTGAACTGCTTTAGATTTCAAAGAAAAATTATAGTGATGAGTCTGAAACAAAGCTAACCCTGGGGAAGGTTTATATCTGGATAAAAACTCCAGTGACCAGGGGCTAGGTTCTCACTGAAGTGATAAACTTGTGTCCAGTGGAGGAGGCTGGTGGGTCTGATTTCTGTGGGGCTGTGAATCCTGTCTGGGTTTCATTCAGAATAGCTAGAGCTCTAAAGGATCTATCCAAGGTGCTGATAAAATCCTGACCTCCAGACATCTGAAGCAAGGCCCCATACACACACCGGTACATTTTGTGACATCTCTCTCTGCTCAGATGGGAACCTTGCTTTTTCAGAGTACCCAATCACATGATGAGAACCTTGTTCATGTGCTCCCATTCCTATTTGGGCTTGCAAATGGGGCAAGTTCAGATGATGTGTGAACTGGGGGGAAATCCTGTACATCCCTACATAGGATTGCAGCTGCAGGGAGCAATCCTGTGGATACTAGACATTGTCGAGGTGGCCATAGAATTTTTCAGTTTCTGGGAACCAAGGTCAGAGCCAGAGCTCTGATCTCGGTTTCCAGAAATCAGTCGCCACCACCTCCTCCCCTGCTGCCTCATAGCTGGGGTGGTTATGTCTGCTCTGGCTCCTTCTGTGTGCTTGGGAATGGAGAGCAAAGAGTGGGAGCTCCTTTACACAGCTTCCTATGTGCCATGCAGCCTCCCCACCACCTGCTCCGAAGCTCCCTGACTAGATGCTCAGAATTGAGCATCTAGCGAAAATGTCAAGGTGGATGGTGCACAGAGGACAGGATCCCCTCCATACTTCATCCACCCTGCATTGGATAATCATTAACTTCCAGGTTGGGAGGTTTATGGCTTTCCTAATAGGATTGTGCCCAAAATAACTCTCTTCAATCCAATAGAAAACTCCCACCATTTCCAATTTGGAGTGGAGAGAGCCTTTCTACAATATGAGTGCATTCAGAGAGAGAAGTGCAGACTCAAGTTGAAATTTATTTCAGCAGCAGATGACTCACAGCATATGGGGTGATGGTAGAGGCATTGCCAGAATTGTATTTGCAGGTCAAGTTGCACCACTTGAAAAGCAGCATACCTTCCAGGTACAAACATCCATCAAAGTAAAACCAGAATCCTGGTTGATGTATTTGTTTTGGCTGAACTAATTTAATCTTTTACAATCCCAGCTGCTACCTCTGTTCTTTTATCTTGGCACAACTAGTAGCTGATGCCATAGGTGGTGGTGAAGGTGGTGTTATGTGACCGTAAAGAGCAGGCTCAGGGTTCTTAAAAGCTGGTACTTGAAGTGCAACTAGCAGGAGTCATGCTTCTGTTGACTGTTCAGAAGTGCTGAAAACCAGTCTCCTAATAATTATTCTAAGCCTGGCCAATCCAAAATCTTCCTAGAGATTGCCAGTCACAGGGTATCATTTTGCATGTACATACCAATTCTCGAGTGCCTGAAGTCTTCTCTGAGTAACAGAAGAAGGCTGGAGCACAAATGGTCCACAGTAGTTCACTAGATGTTGTCGCAGAACTAGGGTGGCCATGGGTCCTATTTTACAGCAGACACTCCTCTGTTTAAAGGGCTGACAGGGGATTTTCCTCTATTTTCAATGTGTCCTCTGCTTGAAGATCCAGGTCCAAGTTTACTTTGCTGCCTCAAGTTGTAGTCTAGCAGAGCTTTTCTGGGTAGTTCAGGAGCCCTCTGAAACCTGTTGTGATAGTTTTGTGGAACACTTCAAGAATAGAGTTGCTTGGCTTCATGCCACCTTGAACACTGCTCTTAGTACAGTACATGGTGAGGTGTCCAATGCACCATCTGGGATCCATTTCAGCTTTTGATGCCTGATGATGCAGACAAGACACTGTTTTGACACTTTTTGGGGGCAACATTTTGAAACCTTTTCCAGCTATTCTGTTTCTCTTCCTCACACTTTGAGAGTGCTTCCTTCTAATCAGGAGGCAGAAATTACTTCAGGACTAGTTCCTTGCATATTTGATCAATTTAATATCTTGCCTGCCTTCAGGCTACTTACATATATTCAGCTTCCATTGATTTAGTGCTGCCGGATCTTGCCGTGCCTGTTTGACCTACACCTGCTCAGTAACTTCCTTTGATTCTGCTACACTCTCAAGCCAAACTTTCTTAAAGGCACCCTATTCATGGCTGCCAGCATCAGGGAGGACCCAAGGCCTACTCTGTAGCTGAGCTGGTCTGCTGACAACTGTTAATTCCTATGATTTTTCAACAGGATAATTAAGCATATGTGTAGCTTTATCCCACTGAAATCACTGTACCTGAACTGTGCTTAGATTTGGGCAGGCTGATCATATCTATACTACATAATGTAAAATACCCTAAGTTTTGTTTTTCAAAGCAACAGTGTTTGTTCCCTTCAGTGAAAATTCTTGGCACTCTGATAACTGATTAGAACAGTTTAATAAAGTTTAAAGGACAGTGAATGTTGCTGGAACCAAATATACAATGTGATTAAAATCGCTACAAATAAAATCAAAGTCACAGGGCAAACCATTTCAGTTTAGACTTATTAATAAACATGTGCAAGTTATTCCTGTGAAGACACCAGACTAAAGCCAGCAAGCGTCGCAAGGTGATTTGTGTTAGGTTTTTCATAAAGCATTCCTATACCTCGATTATGCTGTGGGGTGGGGTACGGAGATATGCTGCCACTGCCCTGGCAGAATGGCTGCAGTCTCCTGTACATGTTCAACCTGGGGGAAGGGGGGAGCACACAAACAGAAAACAACTTATAAACATGGCAGAGAATCTCCCAGAGACAAGTGCAAAGTTCTTCATTCAGGAAAGACAATCAAATGCACAGATATAAGATGGGGGATATCTGGCGTTGTAGTCAATCACAAACTGGATATGAATCAGCAGTGTGATGTGGCTGCAAAAAAAAACAAATGAAAATTTAGGGTGCATCAAGTAGTTTCTAAATGACAGGAAGTAATAGTTGCACTCTAGTCTGCGCTGGTCAGACGTCACCTCAAATTCTGTGTCCAGTTCTGGATACAGTTTAAGAAGGAGTCAGGTAATTGGAACAAGTTCAGAGAAGAGCAACAAAGATAACAGAAGCTTAGAAACTAAGTTCTACAAGGAAAGATTGAAGAAACTGGGTATGTTTTAGGGATGTGCATTGAATCAGATCCGATGCCCGATTCCAATATGATTCGAAGGAAATCGGACATCCAATTCCCAATTCCGATGCTGATCCAAGGAGCTCCGATACTTTCTGATCTGATTTTTTCGATCCGATTCGCATCAGATCGCATCGGAGAATCGGACCTCCATTTTAGGTGTTTTCCCCTAAGGGTTGCCTTGGAGAAATAAATGCCTTTAACTTGTTTATGTTAAAAGATAGAAACATGAAACTTGGCCACATTGCAGATGCCATGTAATTAGTCATATATGAGAAATTTCAGAAACATTGGTGCAGGCCTTTGGTGGCAATGCATTTTTTGAAAAATGGGTTGCATTACGCCTATATCTTCTTTTTTTAAAAACATGAAACTTGGGCACAGTGAGGGGAGAATGGAGGAGGGGGTAGAATTGACAGGAAAAACCTCCTAATGATCCAAACAGTCAGTCAATGGAATCAACTTGTTAGAAGTATTCAAATGGTAACTGGACAGCCATCTGTCAGGGATGCTTTACATTGGATACCTGCCCTGAGCATAGGGTTGGATTTGATGGCCTAAAAGGTTTGTGGAGTCATAGGAGACAGTTGCAACAGTTGTATTTTGCTTACCTGTGTGAGGTGTTCTTGTTGGAAGAAGTTTGGTGTTGGATATTTGTGTATGACATCCCAAGGGTTCTACTAGGCAGAGAAATGTTAGCAATGTCATGTTCCCATGTCTGTTGTGAGGCCAGACTGTTTTATACAAAAATCCTCTTTTTTGTACAAAGTGCCCTTTCCATTGTCAAGAGTTCATCCTTGTGATCTCTAAGTGAACATACAATGAGCCCAGAGATATGTAGTCCTATAGCATATGCCCTGGGTTGTGGCTTTCCTGGGTTGCGGGATTCTGTGATTGGGTGAGGAATTATACCATATCTTATACTCTGTTTGGGTGATTCAATACTCTTTTGATCATTTGGCCAGTGTATCTGAGGTCTTCTGCTGGCATATCTGACATGCCAGTGGTGTCTCTTGAGTTCCACCAGCACAATGGGACTTCCACCAAATCCTATGGCCCTTCAGCCAGAAGAACCCAAGTATGGGATTGTGCCTTAAGACATATTTAAAAATTATTCATTGGCATGGCAATTGGTATTCAAATCTCCAAGCTAATGAGCAGCATCTGTGTCCTTGAGAGAGCCTGCTTCCATAGGTATTCCTAACTACCCAAATGGTATATGCATGTGTGCTCCCTCTTTTAGATTCAAAACAAAATAAGATATAGCATGATCATCATGGAATGTAACAGCTCTTACGTTACGTTAGCTGCAAATAAGAGCTAAGGAAAAGTACCCTGTCTTCTTTGGCAAAAGAAACATGCACTGCTATTCCAAATGTCTTTGGAGAACTCCAGACACCTAATTTCTTCAGAAAAGCCATATGGGTTCTAATTATATATTTTACTCAGCTTCATATAGATTTTCTCAGCTGAGATGCAAAGTGAAGAAGACATGGATAAAATCCTGAATAAGCTCATGTTCTCCAGAAAGCTTTAACCTGGTTGGGATATCTTTTATGTCATTTTGAGTGTTCTTAAATATTACAGATTGAGAGAGCTTTCTTCATGGATCTCTTGCATGTTAAATGAACAAGATCTTAATAAACACAAAGCAACTAAGTAGAGTTGATATGGGCAACCAATCCTGTTTTCCTGTGTAAAGAACACATGCACACATTTTTGGGCCCTTTGTTGGGTTACTTTACTCAAAGTTGAAATGAGAATGAGGAATCAGCAAATAAATAAATATTAAGTAAAAATAAAATAAAAATGGTGTTCCTGCTTGTGTAAATGGAAGTGCTTCTGCTAGTGCAATTGCATCTTTAGATCTAACCCATAAGTTCCTCTTCATTTAAAGAAAGAATTATCCATTCTTTGTGGTGGCAGTGTTCCAGAAAAGTGTCCAATGTGTTTTAGCTATGGGACCTTTCACAATAAAGGGGTGAGATCCGAAATTAGACTTAGAGTAGACCCATTGAAAACAATGGTATTTATGTTTGTCATTACTAATTTTATTTATTTATTTGTTACATTTATATCCTGGCTTATTTCCTCCAAGGAACCCAAGGTGGTGTACATAATCCTTTCCATTTTTATCCTCACAACAACAACCCTGTGAGGTAGGTTGGGCTGAGAGTCTGTGACTGGCCAAAAGTCATCCAATGAGCTTCTATGGCCAAGTGGGGACTGGAACTGGGACCTCCCGAGTCCCAGTCCAACACTCTAGCCACTATTCAAAGCATGATTAAATCTCGATCCAATCCCAGATGAAACCAAAAACTAGGGATGTGCAGGGACGCAAAAAATCGGATGGGAATCAGAATCGGAACTTAAGATTTTAAAAAAATCGGATTGGAAAAATCAGAGGTCCATCGTATCATATCAGATCCGATCCCGATATGAAAATCGGACCTCCAATTTTTGAATCAGATGCCATTTTGAATGTTTTCCCATAGCCTAGTATTGTGTTACAAAAATGGCAATAACTTTTTTTATTTTTAAAGATAGAAGGATGAAACTTGGCCACATTTCAGATGGGTTATAGTTAATTCTTTGTGAGAAATTTCAGAATGATAGCTCCAAGAATTTCATGGCTATGCATTTTTTACAAACAAACCAGAAATGCCTATAACTTTTTTATTTTTAAAGATCCACACATGAAACTTTGCCATATTGCAGATAATATGTTGGGATTCATGTGTGTGAAATTACAGAACAATAGCTGCTTGCCTTGTGTGGCCATTATTTTTTAAAAAAATGGGTAGTAGTGGGAAAAGACAGTTATGCCTTCAACTTTTTTTATTTTTAAAGATCCAGACATGAAACCTGTTCACATTAAAGGTACCACTTTGGTTGACATGTGTGAGCAATTTCAGAAGCATATCTTCAAGTGTGTAGTGCCACAGTATTTTGGGAGAAATTAGGAGAGAAACCCATGTAACTTTTTCTTTTTTAAAGATAGAAGCATGAAACTTGCCCATGTGGCAGATGAGAGTGAGGTACTTATCTGTGAAAAATTTCAGACAAATAGGTCCAGGCATTTTGTGGCTATGAATTTTTTACTTTAAAAGATCCAAAAGCTCAAAAACAGAGGCTTTGAGTTTTGACAGATGTCAAACTGCACCCCCACTCCCCTGCCTCCCCCCCTCTTAGCTGTCAAACCAACCGTATTGGAAGTTTTGGAACTTTTAAAGTAAAAAATTCATAGCCACAAAATGCCTGCACCAACCTTTCTGAAATTTTTCACAGAGAAGTAACTCTAACCCATCTGAAATGTGACCATGTTTCATCCTTCTATCTTTAAAAATAAAAAAGTTATAGGCATTTTTGTAACACAATTCTAGGCTATAGGAAAATGCATTCAAAATGGCGTCCGATTTTCTGATTTTTTTTCCAATTAAAATCGGAGACCAAAATATTGGATCGGAAAAAAATGGATTTCTAAATTTTCGAATAGGAAACGGTATCGGATGTCCGATTTTCTCAAATTTTAATCAGAATAGGATAATGGATCCGATTCCATGCACATCCCTTCCAAAAACCTCTGAATGTACACCACAGCACTCAGAGGCATTTTTTTTTGTTATTTTCAATACATTATAAGCCAGCCTGAGCATTTCTTTTCCAATGGAAGTATAGGATATAAATAGCCATAATACATAAATAAAGACTATTTCCAAGTGATGGTGCTATTCCACTTTTCTGACCGTCTGTTTTCCTTTTCAATAAAGGAGCATAAATCTGAGAAATGAAACTCCTCTTTATTTCAAACCTATGTCTGTTTTTTAATCATTAATTGCACAATTAAGTTCAGATTCTGAACTGTTAACCACATGGAGCCATATGTGTTCTGTACCATTTCCTTGTCTTGGCAAATAGAAGGTTTGATGAGTGTGTGAAATTCTCTGTTGTACAGCTAAACATCTGCTGCTGGCACCAGCTTCCTAAGATGTCCTAACCAAGCCTGAGTGGAAGCATGGAAGCAGAAACAAAATGCAACCATGTATCTGGGTGACATTCATTCATACAAGTCAGATTAAAAAAGAAGAAGCATTAAACCATTGTCCATCATACTGGATTCCTTTTTGAGAATATGTTGCATGCAAGAGCTGTGGGCAGGATCCAATACTGCCCATCCATTAGCAGAGCTGGCTGTTGATTCTGGTCTATGAGTGGCCACTTTTGGTCCTCAAGCAGCCCTTACTACTTGCGGAACAGCGATTTAGCAGTTCCTGAGGCAAGGCTCGAAATGAGTGGAAACACTAGTTCTTGGAAGGGGACATGTCCATGGGGTTCAGTTAGTCTAAGTTAGGGATCAATGAATCAGTTTGTTTTGTTTTCTCCCACTGCAGAAGCAAGAGGCTTTGGAACGGTCTCCTCATGTGTCAGGGTGCGTAATCCAGCCTCAGGCGAAGGATGCATCAGTGCCAAGTGACATCATCCCTCACAGGGGATCCTATAGCTCAGCGCTGACATGTCCTTCCCCATTGGGGCCATAGCAACAGGGAAGTGGGAGGCTATAGCAACACCCCCCCCTTCCCTGTTGCCATGGCCCTGATGGGAAAGTATGCATCCACACGGAGAGAACTTCTCAGCTGAGAGGGCATCAGTTGCCTCGGTATTGCCTCTTCTGTCCCCATCTAGTTTTGAGGCAGAGAGTGGGGAGAGCTCAGGGAGCCATGTTCTTAGTGTTCACTTATGCACATTACTCCAATGCTTCAATATCTTAATCAGCTTCTTATGAGCTGTGGACTTGATATGATCAGAATCTCCCCTTAATAAATTTCCTCAGTCTTTTTAACTCTCTTTTTGCTTCCTTCAATATTCTTTGGATGTTTCAATGGAGCAAGAACCTCCAAATTTTAGGGCTTTTCCCCCTAACTTGGTACACAATTTCAGGATCTGGTTCTGGCCTATGCAGCTCTAAATGTTTTATTGGGCATTGATATTATGGAATAAAGGATTTCCCATAGAATAAAGGACATCTGGCATCCCAGCTGCGTGGGGAAGTGATAAAGGTCTGGGAAGCGATAAAGACATGCTAAATGAGCATTGAAAATGACTTTAAAATAAATTCACTTTTTTTGTATGTAAGAGACAAATGGGTACAAGGAGGAGGACTGATGCTTCTATTTATGCTATAATTTAGTTATGGCTTTAGAGAATGACGCAAAAGTAACCATTGTTGCTAGTTTATTGACTACAGTCTTGTCTAAAGACAGTTATTTTTTCTCCTAGCTCTACTTTATTTTGATTTGTGTCTGGGATTCTAGAAATAGATTCCATGAGCTGCTGTGGAGTGAAGAAGGGAAATAATGAGCTTTCTCTGGAGCATATTTTAAAGTCAGGGGAAAAGAAAGGCCTGGTCTTGGTCATTAGTGGCCACCAACATTTTGAAGTATTTGCAGACGGACAATTGGTCATATGCAAACAGGCATTTCAATAGGAGCTATTGTTATTCGGAATAGGAAATCCAATGATAGATTCCGAAAATCAGTTCTAAGAAAATATTGCATATGAAATAATACATTCCAGGCTTTTTAGTGGGGATACATGCTTCACTGCCCTGATGCCCACCTACATACTACAATGTGGTATGTTTGGGGCAAGGCTATACCATGCCCACAATGCCATTTCTTTAAGGTTGAAAAGTCCACAATACAAAAGTACATAACAATTAGGGGTGTGCACGGACCCCCCGGATCGGATCGGGACACGGATCGGGACCTCCAATTTTGTCCCGGACCGGTTCGGACAAAATCGGAGGCCCCCCGGACCGGATCGAGTCCGATCCCGACCCAAAAATCGTACATTTTTGGATCGGCCGCCATTTTTTTCCCCATAGACTTGCATTGCAATGCAAGTCTATGAGGAAAAAATGGCGGCGGGTGGGTAAGGGGGGGCCTAACTCCCTCCCCCCCCGAGGCCGTCCGCTGTGGACGGCCCCGGCAGGTAAACCCCCTCCCCCGCGCTCCCTACCCCCCCTGGGGCCGCCCGCTTCCATCCGCTGGCGCCCGCGGGCGCCAGCGGATAGAAGCGGACGGCTCCGGGGGGGGGTAAGCCCCCTTCCCCGCCACTGCTTACCTTCTCGGCCCGTCCGGCGCCGGCGGCTACTACCAGCGGGCTCCGCGGCCTACTCTCGAGTAGCGCGCCGGGTGATGACATCACCCGGCGCGCCACCCTAGAGCAGGCCGCGGAGCCTGCTGGGAGTAGTAGGCGCCGGCGCCGGACGGGAGCCGCCGGGCCGGGCAGGTAAGGGCCCCCCTCCCCCCTCCCCCCTCCGCGCGCCCCCTCCTCCCCTCCACGCACCCCCTCCTTACCTTCCCGGCCCGGCGGCTCCCGTCCGGCGCCGGCGCCTACTACTTCCAGCAGGCTCCGCGGCCTGCTCTAGAGTAGCGCGCCGGGTGATGACATCACCCGGCGCGCCACCCTAGAGCAGGCCGCGGAGCCTGCTGGGAGTAGTAGGCGCCGGCGCCGGACGGGAGCCGCCGGGCCGGGCAGGTAAGGGCCCCCCTCCCCCCTCCCCCCTCCGCGCGCCCCCTCCTCCCCTCCACGCACCCCCTCCTTACCTTCCCGGCCCGGCGGCTCCCGTCCGGCGCCGGCGCCTACTACTTCCAGCAGGCTCCGTGGCCTGCTCTAGAGTAGCGTGCCGGGTGATGACATCACCCGGCGCGCCACCCTAGAGCAGGCCGCGGAGCCTGCTGGGAGTAGTAGGCGCCGGCGCCGGACGGGAGCCGCCGGGCCGGGCAGGTAAGGGCCCCCCTCCCCCCTCCCCCCTCCGCGCGCCCCCTCCTCCCCTCCACGCACCCCCTCCTTACCTTCCCGGCCCGGTGGCTCCCGGCCGGCGCCGGCGCCTACTACTACCAGCAGGCTCCGCGGCCTGCTCTAGAGTAGCGCGCCGGGTGATGACATCACCCGGCGCGCCACCCTAGAGCAGGCCGCGGAGCCTGCTAGTAGTAGTAGGCGCCGGCGCCGGACGGGAGCCACCGGGCCGAGAAGGTAAGTGCCCCCCTCCTCCCCCCCCCGCTGTCCACTTTCATCGGCGGGCGCCCGCTGGCGCCCGCCGATGGAAGCGGCGGTGGGCGCCAGTGGGCGCCCGCCGATCCGCCGATCCGCCGAACCGGTTCGGAGCTTTTTCGGACCGGTTCGGATTGGATCGGCCGATCCAGCTGCGGGATCGGAAATCGGATAATTTATCCGATTTCCCACTGGACCGGACTCGGATCGTGGATCGGGTCCGATCCAGTGCACATCCCTAATAACAATATGCATGATTTTATATATATATATATATAGAGAGAGAGAGAGAGAGAGAGAGAGAGAGAGAAGGCTTTTCTGTGTCAAGGTGCTTGTGCTGTCTCCAAGACAGCTTGGGACATTTACCCAGGGAGATACTTTTTCCATTTGTCTCTCCTGTTGTTCTACTGCCAGGAGGGGAAATGCTGTGAGGATAAAGGTCACTTTCTTAGTTCACGACAGGGAACCCCTGACGACAAGAGGCTCTCTTTCTACTACTTGAGGGTGGGCAGCAGTGGAGGTCGGTGGCGCTGCGTGGGGCTGCCTTTGAAGGTGGTTCGGAAGCTGCAGCTTGTGCAAAATGCAGCGGCCAGATTGATAACTGGAACCAGTAGGTTCGAACATATAAGACCTACTCTGGCCCGCTTGCATTGGCTGCCTGTATGTTTCTGAGCCCGGTTCAAGGTGCTGGTTTTAACCTATAAAGCCTTACACGGCTTGGGACCACAATACCTGATGGAACGCCTTTCCTGACATGAACCTACCCGAACACTACGTTCAACATCTAAGGCCCTCCTCCGAGTGCCTCCTCCGAGGGAAGCTCGGAGGTCAGCAACAAGAGAGAGGGCCTTCTCTGTGGTGGCTCCCCAATTGTGGAACGATCTCCCCAACAAGGCCCGCCTGGCGCCAACATTGTTATCTTTTCGGCGCCAGGTCAAGACTTTCCTCTTCTCTCAGGCATTTGGCAATATCTGAGGAGCCTGGGTTTGTTTTGTTTTGTTTTTGTAGTTTTTGAAGTGTTGAAGTGTTTTTTAAATGTACAGATTGTGTGTATGTTGTATGTTTTTGCTGTTTAAATTTTTGTATATTGTTTTTAATTGTTTTTAATCCTATGTAAACCGCCCAGAGAGCTTCGGCTATGGGGCGGTATACAAATGTAATAAATAAATAAATAAATAAATAAATGAATCCACTCCAGGTTTCAGTTAGAACTAGTCACATGTCTAAAGGAACTATCCAAGGTATTTAACCTAGTTTGGGATTGAGTTTAGCACCTTGGATAGCTCCTTTAGAGTTCTGCCTGGTTCTGACTGAAACCCGGAGTGGATTCACCACCTCACTAACATTGGAGCCATCAGCCGCTAGTGCTCGAAGTGCCTTGTGGGTAGGGATGCTGTAGAAATTCGCCATGGACCCAAATGAGATCCCTCCTGCCATATACTGCGGATTTCGCATGGATCTTTTCTGCTCTGTACATTTTGCTAATTATGGCCATAATTTGCCCAAGATACACCAATTGGCAAGATGTGCCAAAAGCGGCCACAGGTGGTGTATGTCGGGGAAATTATGGCCATAATTAGCTAATTTTACACCATTTACAACAGTAAATTGCTTAGCTATACATAAACTGTGGCTGCAATAGGCATACGTACCCTGTTTAAAGAGGGGAAAAAAGACATACAAAATACGGAAGATGCACCAGGGGTCGTGGGAAATCCGCTGAGCCCCAAAAGGGCAAGGGGCCACAATTGACATACAATGATGAAGGACTTTATGGCTGCAGATGGCACAACATACACTAATTATTTGGCCAAGGTACACTAAGTGTGGCCACAATTGGTGTAGCTTGCCTTGTTTACAGCGGGGACGGGACATGTGAAATCTGGGTGAGGGCTCCAGAGAAATCCACTGAGCTCCAAGAGGGCTGGATTTACCTGCATTGTTCTAAACTAGAAAATGCACCATTGACTTGCCTGCCTTGGACTTTCTGGGCTATCAGATTTCTGCAAGGGCACTGAAATGGATCACACCAAGGTGCAGGCTGTCTTATCTTGGCAAGCACAAAACTCCAGGAAAGATCTGCAATGATTCCTGGGCTTTGCCAACTTCTACTGAAAGTTCCTGCCTAGCTTTGTTAACCAAATTAAGCTTAGCAGTAGCTCCTAGCATTCACACTCCCTTCAGGTGTGAAGAGTTGTTTACTTGTTGAATAAAGCTTTGCGGATTACACAGCGAACATCTTTATTATCTCGCATTGGTGGGAGGGCTTGGGCCAGATCTACACCAAGCAGGATATAACACTTTCAAATCTGTCTAAACATGCATAAGATTGCACCCTTAGTGGCTTTTGGGCCAATTGTTTCCCCCTTCATTCCAACTGTACAGCCCCGAACTAGATGGGTATTGCTGCAGCCTTGCATTCAATTTAAATCATGTTTTATTTTGGAGTTAAAGGTTGAGCTAGCCTTTTTGTTTTTTTTAAATCTCATGACATTTAGTAGTCCTTCATAGGTTTTCTTTAAAGTGACCACCACATATTTTCAGGAGATAACTTTGATAAGCATCTCCTGGGTTATTGGGGAAGGAATTCCAAATGAAGAGTGTTGCTGGTAAAACTGCTAAAAACATGAATAGATTAATTTTAATGTCTTTTGGAGAAGGAGGAGGAGGAGGAGGAGGAGGAGGAGGAGGAGGAAGAAGAAGAAGAAGAAGAAGAAGAAGAAGAAGAAGAAGAAGAAGACGACGACGACGACAACAGTTGTGGGTAAGAAAGTGTTCAGCCTTCCTCTCCTTCCTCTCAAGTTTCAATTTCGTCATCTTTTATTCAGCTGCCCAGATTTCCAGTTCAAATTATCATTAGTCACTAGAAGATATGTTTGCAAACTGCTTCTCAATTAATAGCCAAACCATCTGGGCATTCTACAGATATTGTTTCCTCTTCTCTATCCATCTTGGCAAAATAGTTATCTCTCCAATGTCTTTCAAGGCCTCTGAAGACTGAGCAAGACATTTTTACCACTTCCAAGGTTTACAAAAACACGCATATCTATTTCATTTTCAAAACTGGCTTGCAAATCAGAACCGAAATATTTCAAAGAGCAACGTTTGGCTTTATTCCCCAGATTTATTTAATAATGTAGTATGATTATGGTCAGCTCGAAATTAAGCAATGCACAACTCTTCCGTGACATTTAAGTAAAGACAGCCTTGTGCTAAATATAAATGTCTTTCAGGGAGATGGTGATGCTTTGCCTGATTTTGGGTTTCCTCTTTCTTTGTGATTAATATGGAATTTGCCTAAAGACACCACAGGACTTACCAATATTTCTGTTATTTCAATGACATCACACAAATGGAAACAGTTTGGGTGGAAAGATATTACACATTCTGCTGTAGCCCAGTAAACCAACCAAGCCCATTATCTTCCAAGTTTTAACCCTGGAGCACCATGTGCATGGTGGAATGTGGAGAACCCGATATATTATTAAAGAGAAGTCTGAAATTAAATGCCATGTTCTTTAACTCATATCCTCTAGATTACAATTTATCTCCCACTTGCCCCTCCTTCATGCCTATTCTGAAATAAGGATGCATTTGTATGCCTGTTTAGGCAGAAAAAAGTCCTACAACTCCTAGATGGGGCCATAGGACTTTCCCCCCATCTAAACATACATACAATTGCACCCTACATTCCACTGAATTCAATGGGGCTTATTTCCATGTAACTGTTCAGTTCAAACCTTATTCTTCTTGTTCCTGAGAAACTATTTGGTGAAAATATATAAATCTAATCATCATCATCATCATCATCATCATCATCTCCAGATAAAATATTATTACTGGATTGAGAGTCCCTTCTGGTAACCAGTCTCTGGCCTAAAATTATATCTACATTTTTGTCTTCGTTTTTAATAAATTGTTTATTTCAAATTACCTCCTCAGAAAAGCTTGCCTGATAGCAGTTTTGACATATTTCTGGTGCCAAGTGAAAAAAAATATTGTCCAGACATGTTTTAGTGTTGTCTTTACAGCTCTGTTGGATTTTATTGATTTTATGGCTGCAACCCCTGTATCGTTAATAATTGATATGGAGTTTTTATTGTACTGATTTCCAGAGGGGTAGTCATGTTGGTTTGTTGCAGCAAAACCAATGAAGAGTCTTGTGGCACCTTGAAGATGAACAAACATAATAGGGCATAAGCTTTTATGGACTAAAGTCCACACATATTTGGAGAGGTGATTGTAAGCAGTGAGGTTAGAAGGAAACCAAAAAAGAAAGAAAAAAGGACTGCTAAAATTACATTAAAGCTTAAATGTCTGAAAACTTGTTATGCTTACCATTTAAAAAACAGAGTTGCTGTTGATGAACTAGTATATACACCTTCCGGAGGGGTAGCTGTATTATTATGTTCCAACAAATACAATGAACAACCTTGTGGCACCTTAAAGACTAATAACACATTTCTCATGAAGTTAACTTCTGTGGACTAGATTCTGCTTCATCATTAGTTTCATGTATAAAAAATATATAAAAAATAAATAAGGAGATAACATAGAAGAGTATGTGGAGGAGGAGAGTTCTTATAAACCTTTTCCTTATCATTTATTTATTTATTGTTACATTTATATCTTGTCTTTTCCTCCAAGGATCCCAAGGCAACGTACATGACCTTCCTCTTCTCCATGTTATTATCACAACAAGTCTATGAGGCAGATCAGGCAGAGAGTCTGTGACTGGCTCAAAGTCGCCCAGTGAGCTGCATGGCTGAATAGGGACTTGAACCTGGGTCTCCCCAGTCTCAGCCTAGCACTCTAAGCACTACACTACACTGTCATTTCCTTGTCTGAAGGTAGTGCACATGTTAAAGTGAAGAATTGTCCTGTTGCTTATAATTGTAAGCCACATTTAGTCAATGCTTCTTATTGAGTGTTTTAACATTTTGGAGGAGGTTAACAAGCCAATACCTTTGCCTTCTGACAATATTGATTACCACTGCAGAAAGTGCATTTCATGTGAATAGATTCTGCTCCCACTAATGTCAAAAGCAGAACAGTCAATTGGAAATATGGTCAATTGGCACATGTGGAATTCTAATGCTCATCACTCATATAGCACATTTCATACGTCCAGGGGATGCCACAAACACTACCGTCAAACCACCCTGTAAGGAAGACCAATATAATCACTGCCACATTAGAGATGGTGGGCCCAGACTAGCCAGTTCATATGCTTGCAGTCTTATACTGTTTGCTACACCAATCCTTATTCTCATGAAACATTTGGAGTCATAATGTTTAGTTTTCAGCCTCTGTTATAATAATCAATCATTCTAATCCTCCTCCTCCTCCTCCTCCTCCTCCTCCTCCTCCTCCTCCTCATTTCCCCATTGCCCAGGACCTTAAGTATCGGCCGTATTGCCAAGCTTAAATCTCCTACAGAAGGCTCCATCCTGCATCCCAGGATACCTATTTGTACCCTACCTACTCCTTTCCTTTGTCACCAAGTTGAGGACATGAGTTCTGTCAAGTACAACACTACTTTTACAATGCATTAGAAACACTTGGGGGAAAATATTGTTTCCTGAACTTAGGCAGGAATCTTTACTTTCTTCACTTTGACAATATTTGAGAACCTGTGTAAAAAAAAAAAAAAAACCCAGTCATTCTATTTCTATAGTATTGGCTCTTGCCTTTGTTATCTTATGTCAAAGGCTTTGTTTGAATTGCGAGCCATTCCGGATGAGTGACAGCTGTCCTGTTCAGCCTACTCAGTGCCCCTCTCCTTTGTGTGTTACTGTAACTTGTCAGCATTGCGTTCGGTATATTAATATTTAAGAACCGCTGTCACCTCCGCATCAGGGCCGTTGTGGTTAGAACATAACACTCAAGGCTAAATTCTGCTGTCGCTTCTGTTCCCCCAGGGCTGCAACCATTTTAAGATTTGCTTGCCAAGGGAATCGTTGCATCTTGACAACATGCATATTATTCTACTACTTAAGGTTAGTCCAGGAGGAGATATCACTGGGCAAAGCAATCTGAAGTCAGGCCAGGGAGACAAGGTGCAATGGCTCTCTCATTTTTTATTTATTTATTCTTAAAACTTTTGTTTTAATCAGCCAGGGCAGAAGGTGTGTGTGTGTGTGTGTGTGTGTGTGTGAGAGAGAGAGAGAGAGAGAGAGAGGTATGTGTGTGTGATTTCATCAGGCTTTTTAGCTTGGTAGGTCTATGCATTCACCCCACCCCATTGATGGCAACAGGATGGTGGGAATTCGCCACTCCAGCTCCAGATAGCTGGCAAGCAATTAGTTCCTGGTGAAATTCCCTCTTCATCACAACAGTTAAAGGTGCAGGCACTATACTAGAGTGACCATATACAAAAGAAGGCAGGGCCCCTGCAACTTTAACTGTTGTGATGAAGAGGGAATTTCATCAGGAACTAATTGCATACAAATGACACTGGCTGAAATTCCCTTTTCTCTATAACTGTTAAAGTTACATGAGCCCTGACTTGGATTTTATCTGGTCACCCTAGACTACTGTGTACACAGAGCAATTTGTATGATGGGGTTAAAAGAGCTAGAAGGGCCATCATCTAGAGAGCTGTGAGGAGAGCATTATGATATTACCATCACTGACAATATAGAACACAATATGTGCAAACCAATTTGTTGACCCTCACAACAATACTGTACAGAAGACCAGTGTTGCTTCCATTGTATAGGGAGGAAACAGATACAACAGAAGATAAATCATCTACTGTTCCTCAAGGGTTTGAAGGAGAAGTGTGACTTTGAGAAAGTTCAGGAAGTAACCTGTGGGGTCAGCGATTCTACTCTTAACTGGAAGTGTGTGGAGTTCAAATCAGCATGTGAAATTCAGCCCCTATGAACTTCATGGCATTCCAGGCACACAGTTCTGCAGCTTCCAAGTTCTTTTGCCTGCCTATTCCCTACTGTCCAGAGCACCCAGCACCCCCATTCCCTAGGCCATGGTGCCCGTGGAGACCTCCAACGGTGCCACAAATTTCTCCATTCCTTGTCACCTTCAAAACTAAAATAAAATAGTTTTAAGAAAAAACTTTGAAAAGGGTTAGGGCACAAGGTTCTACTTCCTGTTCCTGAACTTCCTGGTGCTGAGCAGTTGCTTCCTGGCCCTGCCAGAACTTCTGCCAACACAGAGTTTACCTCTTTTTCTCCTTTCCCTCCACTTTCAGCCTCTAGCCTTGCTCTTTCTCTCCCACACCTCTTTACCTTACTGTTTCTCCCCTCCCAGCCTCTAGCCTTGCTCTTTCTCTCCCTTGCCATTGCCACTCCAATGGTGGAGTTAGAACATGTTGTGTGGGGAGTACTCCCTAAAACCTCAACCGGAGTGGAGTTTTCACACTGCATTGACTAATGTGTTGTCTGAACTGAGCCCCTGACTCTTGTACCCACCAACTTCACTTCTCTTGGAGGTGAGATGTGCAACAGGACCTCTGATGAAGATCTCGGATTACTGGCAGACACATAGAAGAGAAGGTGGTCCTTCAAATAGACTGACCCCAAGCCATTAGGGGTTTGTTTTGGACTCTGAAACAAATATATGGCCTCTAAAGCACATAGTAGACAACAGTCTGGTTGCATTTTGTACTAACTGTATTTTCTGAACAGTCTTCAAGGGCAGCCTAATGTAGAGAGGCAACTAAGGCATGAATCAATGTGGCTAGATCCACTTTCATTTAACCTTGATCCTTCTTATTCCGAACTCCTTGCCATTCTTATTCCCAACTTTTTGCATTCTTGTTAAATGGAGTTTAATAAGAATGCAAGAAAATCCCAACTGATTTCCAAAGGCTGGGCTGAGCTGGAGAGGACTCTCATATCTCTACTTGATGCATGCAGAGATGGGGGTATATGAACAGTGCACAATGTTCTATGTGCTTTAGTGTCATAGTCAAGTTCTGTGGCATTCCCAAATGCTCCAGTGCTGTTAAATTTCATTAGGGCTGGCACGGGAGGATTTTTCCTCTGAATTATGTCATGTATCATGTGACAGAGTATTGCTTTAGGTACATTACTGATTAAAAATATTGATGTCCTGTTCACTCTAAAAAAATGATGAAAACAAAACAAGAAACCAACAACAAAATAAATGCATCCCTCCAAAAAATTAAAAATAAAAAAATACGAAAGAGCAGTACAAAACTCTGCATCCAGAAGTTCTCCATAAAAACATGTAGTTATTTTCTTTCCACAACAATGTTGCTTTCAGTTTTTATTGTCTATTTTCAATAATAGTTTTGTTCAGCTCTAGAAATATACTGTATTTTGGGATTGGGCTCTCTTTTCTGCTTCTTCTTTTTGGCATTCATTTTTAATGCCTTTGCTGAGTTAGCAACAGCATCTCAATGAAGCAAACTGAAGCATGGTACAGGGAAGTTCACTTTGGAGTCCTCCCTGAGGGAATTGAACAGTGAAAAGAATATTTTTCTGTATGGAAAATTTAATGAGCAACTCTTACCTTGCAGCCAGCTGGGACTAAGGGGTTCGAACATATAAAACCAACTCTATGCCCGCTTACATTGGCTGCCTGTATGTTTCCGAGCCCAATTCAAGGTGCTGGTTTTAACCTATAAAGCCTTACACGGTTTGGGACCACAATACCTGATGGAACGCCTCTCCCGACATAAACCAACCAGTACACTACGTTCAGCATCTAAGGCCCTCCTCCAGGTGCGTACTCCAATGAAAGCTCAGAGGATGGCAACAAGGGAGAAGGCCTTCTCAGTGGTGGCCCCCCAATTATGGAATGATCTCCCTGACGAGGCTCGCCTGGCGCCAACGTTGTTATCTTTTTGGCACCAGGTCAAGACGTTCCTCTTCTCCAGGCATTTAACAGCATATACTGAGTTTTCAGTTGACCCTAGAACTATATTTAGGCCTGGCTGAGAGTTCGCAGGTGTTATAAATGTATACTGTTTTTATACGTTGTCAGGTTTTATGGTTTTATGGTTTAAAATTCTGTATATCGATTTTAAATGTCCAAAGTTTTAAATTTTGTAAACCGCCCAGAGAGCTTTGGCTATGGGGCGGTATATAAATGTAATAAATAAATAAATAAAATAAATAATAGGCTGTAGCACAACATGATACTTCCTTCTGAAAAAATGCACTCAACTCACCCCCTCTAACTGGGATATCTAAAGCCTGTTCACACACTCACCCAGACAACGTGTACCATGCCATTCAAGAATGTGTGTGAATATCACAACTACAGAAGCAAGAATGAGTGTGGGAATTTTTCCCATCTGATTGCCACACTGCTGGACTAACTCACACAAGCAGTGTGGCATTATACTACAATGGAACAGTTCCCAATCTGCTCCCTCAAGGGGTTTTTCAAGCCTTCTTGGACCTCCATCACACCTAATTCCCCCCCCCCCCCCCGGTTTGCCTCTGTGTTTTTTTAATCTCTGAGGCAAAAGTGTGTCAAGATTATGATCCTTTTCACCTGAATAGCTGCTCTTTCGCTCCTTCGCTCCTTGGTTCTTCCGCTCTTCCACTCTACTCTACTCCACTCCACCCCTCCCCTTCTCTTTGTCCCTCCAGTCAGGTCCTGTCAGATGAGTACTTCAACCAGACTGCCTTTCTGCTGGGCAAAAATGGAACGGCACTTTAGCAGGCTTTTTGGGGGCATCGAGGGAGTACAATCCTGTCTCAGCAGAGGTTCAGACTTTGTATGATTTTAAAAAAGGCTTTCGAGCCTGGGATGCAAGGTTTGGGTGTCATATTGAGGCTTGGAGCCGGCTGCTGGGAGAGATCACTTTTCCCTGCCAGGACCTGATGCAATCCATTCAAGCCCCCAGTTCCTTTAAAACTACATGGAGAATTAGGGCACATTAATGCACTTAGGGGAAATAATCCAGACTTTTAGCATTCTAGGAAAGGCTGGGGAAGAGGTGGGGTGTCAGCAGGACAGGCAAAGAGTCATGTGAGTACCGTGCTGCAAATCCACATACCAGGCATGGCAAGAGTGCATCAAATCACTGGTGTGATGGAGCTCAAAGTGTCAGATTCTCTTTCCCACTTGCTAAAACAACCTTCTTCGCCACAGGATAAAACTCACCTTCCTCATGTTGCCAGGGTTGCTGTGAGAGTGGCTGTTGGTGTGGCTAAATTATCTCTTTCATGCTACAATTCTATGCATGTTCAGACAGTAAAAAAAAAAAAAGCCCTACAACATGCAGCATTCCCCTGCCAGCTATGCATAGGATTTTACCCTCTGCACATGCATAGGCTTTCACCCTTAATATTGCTTTGCTTTCTACTTTGCTGCAAAGAGAGTATAGAATCATGACACTTTTGTCCTGGTGACACATCAGTGAAGTTGGGTATAGCAGCTACTGGTGTTTCATGGGACAAAAGGATTGGCCCAGAAAAGTATCAACTAATCATAAGTCATGTTTCAGCATTTTATCACTCAGGAAATTTATTATTGTTTTATTTTTTCATTATTATTATTATTATTATTATTATTATTATTATTTATTACATTTACATACCACCCCATAGCAAAAGCTCTCTGGGCAATTTACAAAAATTAAAAGATTGAACATTAAAAAGTCAACATAAAAAATTTAAAACCATAAACATAAAACAGCTGACATTTAAAACATTTTAAACTTTTAAGCCTGGCCACAAAGTCAGTAAAAGCTTCAACTTAAGCTGTTAAAATGCCTGAGAGAAAAGAAAAGTTCTAACCTGGTGCCAAAAAGATAACAGTGTTGGCCAGGCGGGCCTCATCGTGGAGATCATTCCATAATCGGGGGGCCACCACAGAGAAGGCCCTCTCCCTTGTTGCCATTCTCTGAGCTTCCCTCAGAATAGGCACCCGGAGGAGGTCCTTAGATGTTGAGAGTAGTGTATGGGTAGGTTCATGTCAGGAGAGGCGTTCCATCAGGTATTGTGGTCCCAAGCCGTGTAAGGGTTTATAGGTTAAAACTAGCACCTTGAATCAGGCTCGGAAACGTACAGGCAGCCAATGCAAGCGGGCCAGAGTTGGTCTTATATGTTCGAACCTTCTGGTCCCTGTTATCAATCTGGCTGTTGCATTTTGCATATAATGCCTTTCAATCAAATTTCTTCCTAAATTACAAAATTTAAACTATTTAAGAACATAAGAAGTGCTAAGCTGGATCACATCAATGGTCCATCCAGTCCAGCATTCTGTTCAGCCAGAGGCCAACCAGCTACCTGTGGGAAGCCCACAAGTAAGATGCATGTGCAATATCACCCTTATTTGATTTTGTCCATGAGAAGTTATATCTCAACCCTGTGAACACCATGATGCTGTGACAGCCAATGATTTAAATTTCAATGTATTTGAAATAAACTTATTTAGGACAGAGGACTTGGTTGTAAGGACCATAGAGTAAATATTATTTGTTAATTGAGATATATGATAAATGGCTGCTAAAATTACATTCAGCTTTATCAATGAACTAGAAAATGTATCTCCTTGAAATAAACTGGATGAAACCTCTATTTTATTCTGACTAAATCTTGTGTGTATCTGGAAACCCTTTCCAGCATTGCAATTTAGAAATGTCTAATTATCAGTAATTAAAATGCTGCCATGAATACCATTCTAATGTATAATTAGAAAAGTAATTTGAGTCTGATCCACTGGAAAATATTATATATCACTGATGAGAGAAAGTGTATTACCCATTTAACATACGCACAGCTTCCTCTGGAGAAGCGAGATCTGATAGGAGATTGAGATGAATACAACATATTCGTTCTAGGATTAACTTGAATTAACAACTGAGCTAGCAAAATGAATCAGTTATATCTCAGGGGTGCTATGATTTACCAGCAGAAGTCACTGTAAGTACGTGCCTATATATAATTTTTTCCTGAGTTCACATGATCCAATCATACTGAGCCCATCAGATTTGTAGGGTAAAACATTAGAAGGTAAAAGAAAGGAAAATAATTCTTTAAAGTGTATATAATGTATAGTTCTGATTATTTCACTATTTTGAAAGCAGGGAAAGTTGAGGCTTGCTATTTGTATAATCAGCTAGATGTAAGTTCAGATTTCAAAGTTACAGAGTCCCTAAAATATATTCTGGCTGTATTTGGAAAACGTTGCAGAAACAAGAGAACATTGAGGGAGAACCATTAATGAAGGAGAAAGCATTTGTGCTGCTGGAATGTATGAAATTGAATTAAATATGAAAAACAGGATGAATCACACCATAGCTAGACAGCTTTACATGGTTTTGCTGGCATGAGATGACAAAAAGCCAGATTTTCATAGAGGGGAGGCAAGAGTGGAGGGATGAGCAGTATTTGGTTTCATTATAGGGCCATGTCCCATAACTTTGCCTCACTGAACAAAGTTATCTTATATTCCCCCCTGCTCAGGCAGACACTTACCAACTTTACTCTTCCTGAACCTAAGCATTAGCCAGAATGCAGTGATATGGCAACATTCACACTCATCTGAATTTTGCCATGCAGTTTGTAAATAAGAAAATATGCATAAAATGCAAATAAGGTGAAAATGCTCACCAAAATGTATACAATGGGGAAAATGAGCACAAAAATGTGTATATTTGGGGGTGGGGAGAAACGTGTGCCCACAACTGCATTTTGATAGGGGAAATGTGTAAAAATGTGTTTCTTTGGAAACATGTGTTCACAATGGCATACATTTAGATGAATGTCACAAAAAGTATGCATTTTTGTGAAGGCATTAAAAAATAACTTCACCAATTGACATGGAAATGGGATGGAACAAACAGAATTAAGAAAAAATAGAAACTGAGCAGAATCAAACTCGATAGATTCTTCCGTCCCTAGATACTGCTCAGACAAGCAGTTGCACACTTTCATGATCACCAGATTGTGTGACATTGCAGCCCAGAGTTTCCCAGGGTTCAGCTGCCTATGCCAGTTCTTAGAGATAAAGAGGCGAAAGATCAACGAGGCAATCTTGTAAATTATACCTTAGGGTGCAATCCTACGCATGATGATGATGATGATGATGATGATTAATTACATTTATATACCACCCCACAGCCGAAGCTCTCTGGGAGGTTTACAAAAATTAAAATGTTGATATACAAAATTTAAAACCATAAAATATAAAAACAATTAATATTTTTTTAAAATTAAACTTTAAGCCTGGCCAGAAATTCAGTTAAAAACCTCAACTTAAGCTATTAAAATGCCGGGGAGAAAAGAAAAGTTTCGACCTGGCGCCGAAAAGATAACAGCGTTGGTGCCAGATGGGCCTCATTGGGGAGATCATTCCATAATGGGGGGCCACCACAGAGAAGGCCCTCTCCCTCGTTGCCGTCCTCCGAGCTTCTCTCGGAGTAGGCACCCAGAGGTGGACCTTAGATGTTGACCGTAGTGCACGGGTAGGTTCATGTCAGGAGAGGAGTTCCATCAGCTGGGGAATGCTAGTCATCGTAGGACGTTTTTTCTGTCTAAACATGAATAGGATTGCACCCTTCACCAACCTGCTTATTCCATTGATAACAATCTAAAAATATGGTGTCATAGAAGGAAGAGCTGGAACACTGTTCAATCAGTGTGCATTCATTGTTGCAATCATGGCCAAATACTATGATTGTATTTTATTTTCCTACCATTTATTACGAGCTGAAGCTGGCCAATCAGCTCATGGAGTCTGTGAGCTGATAGTATAAGCTTGAGAAGCCAAAGATTATATTACTTTAGTCAATTCATAGTCTGCAGCTCTCATAGATTTCATAGATAGATTTCAACTCCTATCCAGTCTCAAGCAAAAGTGCAAAAGGTTTTGCATAGGGTTCAGGGAGCTTTGGGTCTATGGAGGCGGGTACTATTTGCAAACATTTGCCCACAAGATGTGTCATAAACAAGCTGGGCACTGGAGGCTGATGGATCCTCTTTCAATGGGGCTGTGAATCCACTCTGGGTTTCAGTCAGAACTCCAAAGGAGTTATCCAAGGTGCCACAACCATTTTCATGCTAGGATTCAGTACTCTTGTAGCTCCTTTAAAGTTCTGACTTGTTCTGATTGAAACCTAGAGGGGATTGACTGCCCCACTGAAATAGGAGCCAGCAGCCTATTTGAAAGCTGACATTCCTTCAGGATTAAGGATATACTTATACATTAAAGAGATATATTATTTCAGAACAATAAAACACATGTATCTCCTGTATGTGTTAAGTAGTTAAAAAGCCAATTAATTAATATTCACAAACCCAATCTATTTTAACGTAAAGATACCAACAATTTAGTCTTGGATTTTGGTAATTTATTCCAAAACTTCCATGGGCATCATTAAGTCTCACTTTACCTCATTCTCTGCTGTGGGGCAGACACCCCTCAGGGAGCTATAGGGATGCGCTATGGTACAAGCAATGCCGAGGGATGCCAGTGCGCACGGCTTCGTTCATATGGACCAAGCACAATGGGTTCAACACTGGCAACAGTGTAGGTTTGCTTGAAACATTCACTGGCCAGATCTACACGAAGCAGGATATAACACTTTGAAAGTGGTTTGAAAATGGTATATATGGAAAGTATCGTGGGCTCCAATCGCATTATAAACTGTCACAAAGCAGCAGTGTACATCCTGCCACAGTGTCAATCTAAGGGTATTCCAACCCATGCAAAGCCAGGTTCATTTACTATTATTTAATAAAGTAACTGTTTCCTGCAGAATGATAGAAGACTGCTTTTTGAAGGCAGACTTCGGAAGCATGTTAATACAAGGCCTGCTGTAGCACACACACAATTAAGGTTCTGTCCAATTACTTCACTAACCAATCATCGATCCGGCTGAGAAAAACGGTATTTTCCGTAGATGGAATAGAAGCAATGAACCATACTATTTGGTGGCATTTGTGCTCAAAGCCTTAACCTGACAGCAGTAGAATGCCATTGCAAAGTTTTTCAATCAATGTTCTTAATCACCAAACAATGCAGTAAGAGTCTGTATAGGCTGTTCCTTATGTGTTGAAATAGGCATTACGTTGGTGCAATCATTACTAAAGCTGCTATTCCAGAGCTAATCAGTGATATGGATGAATTCCTGTATTGATTCAGAATGGGCTCTGTATTTACAAGCTTTCTTCATGAATGTTTTAGAAAAAAATGTGTCTACTCCAAGAGTTTTCTTCAGATCACAATGCTGGTGCATACACATTGATCCTGCCCTGCACATGTGCATTATCACATTATCCCTTTGGAAATGCAGGTTGCTTACCTGTAACCGTAGTTTAGGGTGACCAGATAAAATCTAGGTTAGGGCTCATGTAACTTTAACAGTTGTAAAGAAAAGTGAATTTCAGCCAGTGTCATTTGTATGCAATTAGTTCCTGGTGAAATTCCCTCTTCATCACACAGTTAAAGGTGCATGCACTATACTAGAGTGACCATATACCAAAGAAGGCAGGGCCCCTGCAACTTTAACTGTTGTGATGAAGAGGGAATTTCACCAGGAACTAATTGCATACAAATGACACTGGCTGAAATTCACTTTTCTCTACAAGTGTTAAAGTTACATGAGCCCTGACCTGGATTTTATCTGGTCACCCTACCATAGTTCTTCGAGTGGTCATCTGTGCATTCACACATATGGGCTCTGCGCCTGCGTGGAGCCTGTCTTGGAAACTTCTATAGCTAAGGCAAACGTTTTTGGCAGGAACCCCTCCCCCACTGTCTACTGACTCCATGTTCCCGCCTTTCTCCTCAGTTCCAAGAGACCGACTTGCTGGCCCCATAACTAGGAGAGAAACTGCTCAGTATCGACAGTACATTTACATCAACGCTAAAGCGGGGACGGTGGGTGGGTTGTGTGAATGCACAGACGACCACTCGAAGAACTACGGTTACAGGTAAGCAACCTGCATTTCTTCTTCGTGGTCTCTGTGCATCACACATATGGGCAATTAACAAGATAAATTCCTGGTGGAGGGTAGATGTAGATCAATGTTCCCTCACAAGACAATTAATGTGATATCTGAAGGTGCCATTGGTTTAACTGGTTTCAATGTCAGAGATTGTGGCATGACAGAGAAACTCCATGCCAGAATGAAACTCCTAATTAGAGAAGCCAGATTCGTAATGCCCAGGGGAACCCCCTAACAACGGGGTTGGTGCAAAAACAAGTAAAGCAGTCAAATACCCGCATATCGACAACTATTTTAGCCCTATAGTGTATAGGGGGTGTAAAGTCTAAGGACATCGTTAAGGAGGCTGAATGGGGCTTGAGGCCCTAAAGATCCATGTATTTAGAAAAGAATCCCATTGTGCAGTATATGATTTCTTCGTTGCCAGGCTACAGGCTGGATGAAAAAATGGAATCGACCTCATGTGGATACCCCATGCCATGGGTCTGAGCATATGCAGGGGCGTAAAATATGGGGGGGGGAGGTGGGGGGCAATGCCTCCACCGGGATTTCCCAAAGGGGGCAATGCCCAACCAAGTAACATCAGTAAGCTCACAGCCTGACTGACAGATTCCTCAATCAGTCTCCAGTTGTCTGTATTCTTATGTGTTTGGAGGCAGTCTAATTACATCCAAGCACATCCTGCTTCCTCATCAGCTGCCCAGCAGATCTCCTTGCAAGACAAAAGCCACTCTCCTGTTGTGTCAGGGTCAGGCTTCCCCAGATTCATTTTCTTCTACCCACTCAGGCGTTGTAAGACAAAAGATTGCCCATTTAGGAATTACAGTCTGGGTACATCTTGACAAGAGTTTTTGCCCCAGGCCGGGGTGTATCCGGAGTGGCAGCAGATCATTTATATGATGCAGCTGGCACCCCGAAGCCATCCAGGAGCAAATCCCTGAAACTCCGGTTTTAAAAAGTCGGGTACTTACCATGACTTTTTTTTTCTTCAGAGCTGCAGCGGAGCTGATGGTAACCCAATCGGTCGCCATTGGCTGATATCTTCAGAAGTAGAGTGAGCCACACCTGTCTCGGCCACCAAGGGGTGACTATGATGGAGACTGTGTGGACTACACAATATTAATATTATCATACCACAGTACTCATGGAATGAGAGGAAAAATGAGGGCTGAAAAGACATTTCCAGTTGAACAGGAAAGTGTTTGTATGAGGACTTGAGATGGGGAAGTGGGAAAATGCATGCCCTGTAGCAAATAGTCTGTGCAAGTACACCGATGTAGGGTTGTTAGATCCAGGGTGAGTCTGGATTCTGTGTTCACTATGTGGCCCAAAGAGCTCAATAAATTGAGTAGTCACCCTGCCTTTGATAGCATTTCCTTCGAGGATGCCACCAGAAGCCAGTTGTCTAAATATGAACAGAAGGACCAGTGCCATACATTTTGTAAATATTCTGGGGCAGGGCTTTATGTGCCATCAGGAATTTGTGGTTCTGACGTATGTATGGAGCCGTCTCAAATCCAGAACAGGTTGAAGAGATCTGTAGAGGAGCGGACCAAATATTAAATCAGACAGTGATATAGGTCTTCCAAAGGAGGCTCCACTCTGTACAGCTACCCCATCAACAGGTGATGCAGAAGAGAGCAATGTTGGGTCCGACTGAGAGCTCTCTAAGGATTGAGGGGAATCAGGTTTAGTTCTATGATTAAACCCATCTTCTCCAAGCTGAACTTTTTGACACCCCACAGAGTGGGGCTGGAAAGGAGAAGAGCTAGGTGGATGTACTGACGCATTCACGACAGTATGATGAGTCAACGGTTGAGCCCTGTGGACAGTGATCTCGGTAGAGCTAGAGGGAGTTGCGAGAAAACTTCCTCCAGTGGCAATCGCGATACCGATGGAGCTGCTCAGAATCGAGAAAGGCATATGTACCAATATAGGGATTGGTATTGATGCCTGGTACGGGAGTTATGGGTCCATTGCAAGAGGTGTCCCTCTCATAACTGATGCCAATCTCTGTACTGGTATGGCATTCTCGGGGGAGGCAACCCAGTTGAAGTTCTGTCCCTTTTTTTTTTTTTTTACAGGGACCCGGGAATGATGCCCCTAGACATCACAGGCATAAAAACTCTCTCTGTTGAAATCATAGCACTCCAATTGTAGCAGCTCTAGGGAGCAGCCCTGTAATTGGCAGCTAGCCTGTAATGGCTGTGCTAATTAACTTGGTGGAGAGATGTCTACTTCAAGCTGCATGTTAGACATCTTTTTTTGGTACCAAGAGATTGGTACCAAAAGAGGCAGTTGAGTCTCAACCTTTGATGTCAATTCTGCCTGCTAGACATCTCATCTTGACGTCAAAGCTGCATGTTAGATATCTCATCTTGGTACCGAGAGCTTGGCAACGAGGAGCTCGGTACCAAGGAGCTCGGTACCATGGAGCTCGGTACCAAGGAGCTTGGCACCATGGAGCCTGGCACCATGGAGCTCGTTAGCAAGGCGCTCGGCACCATGGAGCTCAGTACCAAGGAGCTCAGTACCAAGGAGCTCAGCACCATGGAGCTCGGCACCAAGGAGCTCGGTACCGAAGGAGGCAGTTGAGTCTCACCCTGTGATGTCGATTCTGCCTGCTAGATGTCTCATCTTGACGTTGAAGATGCATGTTAGAAGCTCCAGTATCGAGAGCTTAGACCTCGGTACCGAAGGAGCCAGTTAAGTCATCGCCGCCAAAGGGGCCACCCTCGGTATCGGGGGGACCCTAACAGCTGCAGAGGAGTTGGAACCTGGTCTCTCTCTAGCTGTAGAAACACAGGTAGAGAGTATACAGATGTTGGAAGATCAGAACGACCTATGGTTAGGGTGGGGGGTCCAAAGACACTGAGAGGCTCTCATCCATAGAATCGCTCCAAGCGATCAGTCCCCAGAAGGCCTATGTAACCTGGCCTTCTTAGATATCCCTTTCACTGTAGAGACAGCTAGGGAGCGTCCAAACGTTGGACGATCAGAATAACCCATGGTCAGAGTCAGGGTCCGAGGACGCAGAGGGGCTCTCCTCCGTAGAATCGCTCCATGTGATCAGCCCCAGAAGGCTCCTGTCTTCTTATATATCCCTCTTGCTGTAGATACAGCCTGGGGAGCGTCCAAATGTTGGAAGATCGGAATGACCCTTCATCAGTTAGGGTCCGAGGACGCAGAGGGGCTCTCCTCCGTAGAATCGCTCCAAGCGATCAGCCCCAGAAGGCTCCTGCCTTCTTAGATATCCCTCTTGCTGTAGATACAGCCTGGGGAGCGTCCAAATGTTGGAAGATCAGAATGACCCTTCATCAGAGTCAGGGTCCGAGGACGCAGAGAGGCTTTCCTCCGTAGAATCGCTGCATGCGATCAGCCCCAGAAGGCTCCTGCCTTCTTAGATATCTCTCTTGCTGTAGATACAGCCTGAGGAGCGTCCAAATGTTGGAAGATCAGAATGACCCTTCATCAGAGTCAGGGTCCGAGGACGCAGAGGGGCTTTCCTCCGTAGAATCGCTCCATGTGATCAGCCCCAGAAGGCTCCTGCCTTCTTAGATATCCCTCTTGCTGTAGATACAGCCTGGGGAGCGTCCAAATGTTGGAAGATCGGAATGACCCTTCATCAGAGTCAGGGTCCGAGGACGCAGAGGGGCTCTCCTCCGTAGAATTGCTTCATGCGATCAGCCCCAGAAGGCTCCTGCATTCTTAGATATTCCTCTTGCTGTAGATACAGCTAGGGAGCGTCCAAATGTTGGAAGATCAGATGAGGCATGAAGCGGCCATGTCTCCAGTAGATCGAGGAGCCTGTGCCATAAGTGTAACGATTGTCTGGAAGAAACCATGGCTTCTAGAGCTTTTATGCACAGACCTGGCGCCAACACGGTTATCTTTTCTGCTCCAGGTCAAAACTTTTCTCCCAGGCATTTCAACAGCTTAAGTTGAGGTTTTAACTGACTCTGTAGCAGGCTTAACAGTTTAAAATGTTTTAAATGTCAGCTGTCTTATGTTTATGGTTTTAAATTTTGTAAACTACCCAGAGAGCTTTGGCTATGGGGTGGTATATAAACGTAATAAATAAATAAATAAATAAATAAATAAATAATACATTAGCGACAGGTTTCAATGACCTGAGCCTCTCCCAAAACAAATTAAACAGAGAAAAGTCTGTCTGCTGGGGAAGCTTGAAAAGGGGCCTTAATGGCTGTGCGATCCCCCTCAACGCGATCCAAGATCGCTGGAGAATAAAATATCTAAGAACATAATAACAATAAATTATATTGTTTTAAATGTATGTGTGTACGTTGTATGTTTTTGCTGCTTTAATTTTTGTATATTGTTTTTAATTGTTTTAATCGCATGTAAACCACCCAGAGAGCTTCGGCTATGGGGCGGTATACTAATGTAATAAATAAATAAATAAATAAAGACTAAAAATTAACTATAAACAAAGTAAAATAACTAAAAACCTTACCACTCTAAAGCTTTCTCCTCAGGAGAAAGACAGAAGTTCCCAACAAGACATCCTTTCAGCAAGGCGGTCGAAAAAGAACTGAGGAGAAAGGCGGGAACACGGAGTCAGTAGACAGTGGGGGAGGGGTTCCCGCCAAAAACGTTTGCCTTAGCTATAGAAGTTTCCGAGACAGGCTCCACGCAGGCGCAGAGCCCATATGTGTGATGCACAGAGACCACGAAGAAGAATTGTAGTTGGGTTCACCTGTCCTGCACAGGGCTGGCCAACCATTTGGCAGAGTGAGGCATCCTCAGGCATGCTACAGGATACTGTCCCATTGACTGTATAGAAGATTCACCTGCAACTCCAGTTGACCTCTTTACTTGGAATGGGAGGGCACCATTTTGTCCTTTGCCTCAGGCAGCAAAATGTCTTGGGGCAGCCTGCACACACCCCATGTGTTCAGTCCAAAGCTTTTATTCCATGTGCAGGGGTATCCCTGTGCAGATTTCTGCTGAGATCCCTTCTTCTGGCAGAAAAGAGATTTTCAACAATTATCCCCCTTTTTTTTGTAGCCACCAGTACCACCCTATCCATTGTTCCAGAAGGTCCCCCAACCCTCTGAAGAAAATTCATGGGGAACATTGGGGACTGCATTGAAGACTGCATCCTCTTCCATTCAGCCAGTGCAAAATCTCCACTGGATCAAAAGCCTCCAGCAGATGGAAGAAAGCCTCCAGCTTTCCTGGAGAGCAACTGGACAATTCAACCACTGCCCCAAATGCCCAGGAATAACACTGACTTTAATACCTGGCTGGGAGAGAACAGCCATATAAAACATTTTGTTCCTTTTAAAAATGTATTTTTAATTGTGGCTTTATTCTGTTTTTATCCTTTCATTCAATTTGTCCACCACTCCAAAATTCTTGAATGGGGAGCAGTATATAAATATTGTAAATATGTAAATAATAAATGAGGTGTAATCAAGTTAAAGCCAAATAGAGAAGATACTCACCAGTTAAAAGGTTGTTTGATCAAACGTTCTGATCATATGATCAAAACTTGCTGATCAGCAACAATTTTCAGCAAGTGCAAGTCTTTAATGTACAAACTTCTGTCCATGTACCTGCAAAGTACTGGCTGCATAGGTTATATAGTTTCATAGCAATCAAACTGCACTGAGAGCAAAGGACTAACATATGAAGATGCTGATGCACCCACAAAGTTGTTGGCTTTGGGTACCTGGTGAGCTGAACACTGACTGTGCACTCAACATTCTGAGCTGGAGACCTTTTCATGAATATGGTGGAGGATACAGCCAAGCATTACAAACTGGACAAATCCATAATTCAAATGATTATGAATTTCAGTAACATGAAATGTTTCTCCTTATGCAAATAAAAATTTCCTAGGAAGTTGTAGGCAGTTGCTAGGAAAGCACAAGTGTCTCCTGCCCCCTTGGCAGTGTATGCCTCATTTGTGCTAAGAAGTAGGGAGCCAACCCATTCCAATCTCTTCTAACCAATGCAACAGCAGAAAGTTTTATGCCCCAAAGCACCTACATTGATTTTCTGAGTTGCAGTATAAGTAGACCGAATCATCTATTTTTTCCATAGGTTTTTTTTTATTTTCTAATGTTCCACCCACAGTGCTTTCAAGGCATCCTTCCAAAAATTACAAGCCCACAAAAAAGTTTGTTAGCCCGTTTGTATATATGGAATTAAATATGTTGGTCTCTTATAGCTAAAAACAAACAAACAAAAGCACAAAACAAAAAAAGCACGAAACAAAAACAAGGAACTTCGGTAAAGCTTTCTGACTTGGTCACCTAGAGACACTTCTTGACTGGCAAAAGCAACTAGCCAAGAGGGCATTTACAAGCCCAAGTTAAAGGATGCTGTAGACTCCTCTCTTCTTGTTCCCTTCTTTCTCACTTCGGCTAGATCTACACCAAGCAGGATATTGCACTATGAAAGCAGTATGAAAGCAGTATGTGGTATGTGTCAATGGGCCTCAACAGTTGTCAGTGCACTTCAATACTGCTATAAAAAGCAGTAGTGTGGCTCCTGCTTTTTACATACTGCTTTCATAGTGCAATATCCTGCTTGGTGTAGATTGGGCCTTTGTCTACTTGTTCTTGGATTGAAGGGGAGTATGCATATCAGCAAAGAATCTGACTTACACATTGGGCCAGCTGCATGGCACAAAAGTGGTTAATAAGCCACAGTGTCCTGTTAACCACCTCTGCACTCATTTCCCTAATTACCCTTGCCAGGCATGGGTTGTTCTGATGTCTGAACCCAGTAGGGGTGGGTGGCTTAGGTGGTTGACAAAGTATCCAGCAACCCTACAACAGAGTTCCCCCTTTTTTTAGCCAACTCAGCCACCTACCCTTGCTGGGTTCAGATGTTACCTGTGCCCAGCGAGGGTAATTACAGAAATGAACCAGCATGTCATGTTAACCACCCTCGTGTCCTGCGAACCTATCTCCATTGGACTGGGAGAGGCTTAAAAAGTTGTTGTTTGTTTTGATAAGGTCCGCTGTTCCATATTCCAAGAATCACTGTTCTAGTAGATATATTGACAGTTACCTTGTTATATAATGTGGCCATGCATTGCATTAACAATTTGAGTTTCCTGGAAGCACTAAATATGCCACGGAAACAATGATAAAACATTAGGGAAGAAATATGCCTTTTATAATCTGATTCAAGGGAGGCAATCCTTAATTGCTTTGGTGAAGTTCTGATAAGTGGTTCATAGTTATTAAGGGGTTTCTGCTCCACTGAAGCCTATGGCAGCACCTGCTGGCAAAGGTACATCATGCATGCGCAGTTTCACTCTGAAGCTAGAATACGGGCAGTATTCCAATGTTTGCAGAGGGATACCATGTTGCAGAGGAAATCTAGGGGGATTTTATGTGCAATGTTATGGAATGTGACTTCCCAGGGTCAAATTACGTTTCTTCATGGATCAGGATGCTGGCATGGCTTTAACATTTTGCCCTCCTGCAAGATCCCCAGATCACAGCCCCTTTTGCCCTGATGAGCTTCCTTGAGAGATTCTGAGGAAGAGGTTTTTGTAAGGCTATTCTAAAGGAGAGTGGAAGATTTGAGAGAGGAAAGAGATTGGGGAGATCATAGGGAGAGTAAGTGAACAAAAAGCACCAGCTAGAGAAGACTGCGGAGGAAAGGTCTGCACCAAATACCCTCATAAAACATTCATCCTGTGGGAGCTTTTAGCCAAAGAGTGACAGGCTGAGGCCTACAGCTGCATTCCAGCCCAGGACTGTGAACAGTAGAAAAGCCTGAGAGGAGAGATCATCACTCACTAGTGCTGGATAATTGATTTATTGACCTACGTCTTAGCATTCAAAATCCTGGATTTGTGGAGCTTGAGCCAACATGAGATAGCCGCAACTCTGGGCCAGATCTACACCAAGCAGGATATAACACTTTGAAACCATTTTTAAAAAGGTATGTGGAATGTGTCCGGGGCCTGAACAGTTGTCAAAAACATTACAAACTGTTACAAAGCAGTGGTGTAGATCCTGCCCTGGTCTTAGACCAGCACATTAATTTTTTTTTGAATAAGCTCTATCCTCAAACCTTTGTGTCAGCACAGGCCCCATGGATATAAATAAATATTCCACTGATTTATGACAGGCCTCCTATTGGGTACCTCCACTGTTGCTACCACATGCAACTGCTTTCTTCACGTTTGACTAGGCTAATCTCCTAAGGCTATTCTTCAATTTTGTTGTGTGCCTCTTTGCATTCCCCAATCATCACAATGTGATATAAAGTGATACTTTATCCATAGTTCTGATTTTCCACATATTTGGAATGAGTTCCAGGCTATTTGGGATCATGGATCATGGAGCAGAATTATAATTCTTGGGACTGATGAAAAGCATGAGGTGATGATTAACAAAAGCCAGAACCCAGCTGGTGGGGAATCAAGAGGAAGCCGGCTGTGATTAGCCACTATGAAAGACAGTCAGGAAGTGAAGATTTTGGTCTTTCTTTCTGTGAGACCTGAGGATCTTATCCCTGATGACTTGCAAGCAAGCACTCCTTTCTAGGAAAATAGCTGCTCTCCCCAGTGCATCCCAACCAGAGACAACACATGGTATGTTTGGTTTGTATGTTGTTTTAGATACTTTGCAAGTAAATAAATGTGGTACATAGCTCAGAACCAGAACACTGCCCATTTTAATATAAATATGAATCTGATATATTGATCTGCTAGATTACTTAAGGCTGCTAGAGTACTTATGCCTGAACAAATTGTGACCCATTGATCCGAATGCAACTCATCAGCTGTACACTGTGGCCTTCCAGGGTTTTGACAACTTCCTTGATTTTGCAGTTCTGGGCAGGCAGCAGGAGACTAGGGATGTGCACACCCAAAAATTTTGTATTTTATCGTTATTGGAATTTCAGACCCAAAAAAATTATCGTCTCCAATAATATCGTAGGTTAATCATATCATCTTCACAATAATTATCGTAAATCCAATATTTAATTTGCAGCCCCATGTGCCCTATAGAGCTGATTTTTTTTAAAAAAAATGTCTATAACTTCTGTATTTTCAAAGTTACAGGCTTGAAACATGGTCACAAGGCCTATGGACTATTCCTAAGTATGTGTATGAAATTTGCGATCGATCCCTCCAACCCTCGATTTTATATGAATTTATTAAAGAATGTTTAAGTTCTGACAGGTCAAAAGTTGCACGATCTTTCAAAAATTCATATAAAATACAGGGGTGGAGGGATTGATCTGAAATTTGGCACATATGTGTAGCAACGTGTGCTAGACATGTGTATGAAATTTGAGATCGATCCCTCCAACCCTCAATTTTATATGAATTTATTAAAGATCCTGCAACTTTTTTGACAGGTCTGAATGAACGCAAGTGGCGAGCTGTCATTCTGACCTGTCAGAACTTAAACGATCTTTAATAAATTCATATAAAATCGAAGGTCAGAGGGATCAATCTCAAATTTCGTACACATACTTAGGCATACCCCATAAGCACTGTGACCAAGTTTCAAGCCTCTCTTAAAATACAGAAGTTAAAGGTTTATTTATATGGCAGTCCGATAATCCGATATAATCAGGCTGAAAATTATCGGAATGGATATTTATCGGAGGTTTTCCTATCGTATGATTATCGTTAATCAGATGTCCGATAATGACCTTATCATATCATTATCGGACATTTTAACGATACGATACACATCCCTACAAGAGACAGTTTTTCAAGTCTGCAGTAGGCTGAGTTCAACTTTTTGAGTCACAAGCTCTGCAGGTCTGACAAAAACTGGAGACAATAATTATTACCATTTATACAGTGCTCTTCACATATACTTTTGTGCTGTAACCCTTAGAACAATCATGTAATGTAGCTTAGAATTATTATATCCATATTGCTGATGGGGATTAACCCCCCCCCCCGAATGATATCTGTTCTGCCTAAGTGCTGTCCTAGGTACTGAATATCTTGTCCCTTGATGTGCACTGCTCATCCTCTCATGTTCAGACCTAATTCTAGACACCATAAAATACTATGGACTAGTTCCAATTATGAATGTGTCTTTGGATTGTACCACTTAAGACTGTAGGTTGGGCTCATATAACTCAATGGTCTTCCATAAGAAAAATAGTAATAATTCACGGTGTTCTCTTTCACATGTCAGTTTTCTATGTCCATAGACGTTTGTGCATGGTGGATCATTCACTCATGTGAGCCCCCACTTGCAAGTAATACAGCCAAGACACAGGTTACAACCTCAGTGAAAACTAGGTCAATCCAGGGGTCAGGTTTGAGTACAAAAGCTTTAAAGGTATATACAGATCTCCCCTGCCTAGAACAGCTAGCTTCCACATTAATTTCAGTAGGGAAAGCTGATCTGGTGTGGATGTTCTATTGTTTACATGGGCTGGTTCAAATGAAATGGAGACCTCTGCACATACACAAAAAATCAATGTGCAGATCTGAGTACACATGGATTTAGATTGGACTTAATCCAATATAAATCCAAAATTAAATCTTAAATATATTATTTGAAAGTCATTCCCATTGATTTATAAAGACCCTGTTTCCACATTTTAACTCAGTTAAGAAAAGTGTGAGCAAACTATTTGCATATGCTACTGTATGTTTTGTTTTTAGGTTTTGCAAAAAGCAGCATCCAACAGTGAACTGAAAGATGCCAGTTAAACTCTGTCCAAGTGTTAAAAATAGCTTGCAATGCCACTTCAGCAACAGGAAAATAAAGACCTGTTGTGTGCACTCAATCTCTTCTGTGTTTAAGACAAATGCAAGCATAAAGCAAAAGCAGCAAGAGAATATTCATTTTTTATTGGAGAAAAAACAAGTGGATGCTGAGAGGACATATTATTTTTTATCTGCCAAAATACTTTTATTTGCTAAAATTAAGAAGACTGCAATTTGGTACAAAATCATCCTAATTCCAGAGCTCCACTATACTGATTTTACAAAGGATTTTTCAGCATTATAATGGCAACAAGTAGGAGACTCAGTAAGGCATGTTTTACTTAAAAACTTTATTATTTTTATTTTCATTACAATTCACAGTTTATACATGGCAAGAGAACCTTTCTTACCATGTCAACATTCAGAACACTGTGCTGGGGGAAATGGAGGGGAATGGGGCCGTGTTCTTTGACAAGCCTGGCCTGGTAATATTTAATGGAACTTTGCTGATTTGAGATGTACACTTTCGTTAACTCTTCCATTGATTGCTAGTATTTACACTGATAACTTAGATTTGCTAGAAAAGAAGATGAAGCATCCATAAATTTAACATTCATAGTTCATAATGCTATTTAATAGTCAGAGAATATGGATTTGTTATTTGAATTGTGTCCAATTGAAGTCCCACTTTGTTTTAAATTCTCAGAGCCAAGGGTACAGGCCTCAAACAGCTCTGTAGGTGCAAGTCTCTGTTATTTCAGTGGAGTCTGCACCATGGTTATGCTTTGAGGATCAGGCTGCCTATTTATCTCTTAAGGGGTATTATATTCATTTTATATACAGCCAGGTTGCAATAGAATAAAATGATAAAAAAAATTAAAAGACAATCCATTATTTTTAATCCTGCATTCCTTCGGAATCTTGCACACACTTAGAAACAAAAGACACAAGAGGCTATAAAGTTAAAGTCAATGGTTTTTTCTCTTTAAAGCAACCAAAGAAATCCCAAGGATTGGTTTCAGATCTGCATACAAGCCTATTTTATCCAAATATTCAATTGTATTCAGATTGTGCTATTGGTCAACCGTTTTTCACGTCTGCATGTGTGTTCAGATACCATCTATATTCTCAATGTAGAAAGTCACAGTGATGCCAGTTTCAACTGCATTCCCACTTTTATTCCCAGCTTCAGAGTGGGCAAAAACATTGTCAGATGTAACATTCAGGAAAGCAATCCAGCAGGCAGGATCCCTGTGCTAAAATAGCTTATGGCATGACGTGGTTAAAACAAAGAAATAAAGTGTTGAATCCTTTTCTGCCAGCAACATTGAGTTCACTAGAAATGGCTCTGCTGCTGCTACAGGTTCATTCGGCATTCTTGGTATGTCAATGAGTCTTTTGAATGCACCGAGTTAATATCACCTATCGGACAATTTAGTAACACAAAACTGAATATTTTTTGGTATGTAACGCATGGGGCTGAATCGCTGACTAGAGCTTAAGTACTGAGACCTGATATGGATCCATAAGTTCTACAGGCCTAGAGAGTGTACATGTATTATCTGCACCTGAGTAAAAAAAATAATACTTGCAGGTGGGACACCTTTTGCAACCCTTGTAATTGCAGAGCCTTTAAAGCTAGACTTAGGAGTGGTGCTTTGATGTCCTTGGATTTGGCATCTGTTTCTTATCGCTGGTATCCTCAGCTTTAGACACCCTTAAAAACATGATTGTTTGGGGCAAGATGAAATAACAAAATGAGATATGTTTACTCATGCAAGAACCAACGAACAAACAAACAAAAACCCACATGAGAGTTATAGAGGTTCTGTTTCTTTAAAAGATAAGGCACTGACAAAAATTTCTTAGGTAAAAGGCTGCATAAGATTTTCTTGCCATTTAAATATAGTTTGTAGTCCATACATGGTCCATTCCTAGGCTTGGTAAGGTAGACCCTGAAAAGTTTTAAGGACTGATCCCTCAAAGCTACATTGTTAACCTAAACCAGCATTATTCATTCTTAACGCCTTATGGCACATTAGGAGAGATGAAAAAACAGTCTGGGCACAAAAAAGGCATCGGACATTGCTTGTTCCAGCATTTGTCAATGACAGAAGAGCCATTCGTTTTGTGTCTTTCAAGAAATATGATGGTGATTCTGAATCCTTACTGTGGGTAGATTTCTCTTGGAACTCATGCACGTGTTTTAAAAAATGCTATTAGCATCAGTTATGGACAAGAGGAAAAAAAATCAGGAACTACAACGTAAGTCTAAACCATAGGCTTCTTCTTATTAAAAGATTAGGATTCAAAGTCAGTGCTACTTAATGTTTTCAATAACAGCGATTTCTTCAGCTGCACAGTGAGGCGTCAAGCCATTCATATAAATGCTGTCTGTCTTTGTGATGGCAGGCAAGAGGTCTTTCTCACTGGTGAGGTGGTTAACAGACAAGGTTCTCTTGCAAGGAGTCATGTCTTGGCTGTGGTTCACTGCCATTTCTGCAGAGAGCTTCCTTTTGATGGAAGTAGCCCGCTGGAACTTGTCATAAATCTCCACACTCAGGCGCCTACGTGTTTCTTTGAACTCTGCAGTGACATTGGCTGTCCATTCGGCCGCATGAGCTCTGAACTCTCCCACCTAAAGAACATAATAATAGAGGGAAGAAGAGAGGGGAAGAAAAGGAGGAATTGAGATTGAGAGAAAGAGAGAGAGAGAGAGGATAACATTGCTATGTATTTTTTTAAAAATGCCATGTGTGATCTAAGGCACCAAAGAAACAAAGGGTCCAATATGACCGAAGACTGACAACAAGCAGCTGCCCATTGGCACATCTCTTTTGTGCCTCCAATATTCCCTTTGAATATCGTGCCTTTGAATATTCAGCCTCTATTTATTTTGTTCCAGCTGCCGTCTTTCTAATATAATAAAAAAGATGCACAGCAACAACTAAAACCTCTGCAGCTAAAACATTTCACAGCTCTTTTTATAATTTCATCTAGGCCAATGAGGTGAAATTGCCTTTAAAAACTAAGCCTCGACAGCTGAGAGGATCCCAGCTGGACAGGGAGCCCTGAATTCCCAGCAATCCCGACTGCATGTTATGAGGTGTTACCAGGGGAGATGCTGTGGTTATTTACGGACTCCCTGGCTGTATGTGTCATGATCCCTGTGAGACTAGACACAGGCGTTTCTAAATTTAGATGGAAAGGGCTTTTAAAAGAAAAATGTCAGCTGCCGCTGTTCTATTTTTAGTACACGTTCAAACTGAGGATTAATGCAAGTGACAGTTTTAGTCAACTCAGCAGAATGATTGCCAGTTTCTCTCTCTCCACTGCAGTAATAAGATTACAATGAGAAAAAGTGCAAGGGTGCTGGAAAAACATGGTCCCTGCCACAAACACTTTCAAATATATCAATCAATCACACACACACACACACACACACACACACACACACACAACATATATACGTGTCCTAGAACACAGTTACAATGGGAAGCATTAAAAGCTTTTCTTTGAAACAATGTATGCTAATTAACATTTCTTCACCTGGGCTAGTAACTTATTTATCTGAAATATTTTAATCCAGTTTTTTTCAGTCATAAACCACAAGGCATCTTACAATATATTTAGAAACAATAAAATATAAAAGCAAGCCACGGATATGAATTCAAAGCAATCAATGGATTTAAACAGATTAAAAGTGTGATAGGGTTAACAATCAACCCTCAGATACTATAATTCATGAGAGAGGTATGTGGCAAGGTTCACCCAATGCCTTTTCTTTTAAAATTCTTGCTATTATAATTTTATTTATTTATTTATTTATTTATTATTTACATTCCTATCCTGTCTTTCCTCCAAGGATGTCATGCTTGATCCAGGCCCATGCTAAGATGAATCTGGCCCTGCCATTACAGATCCTAAAGACCTTGTGTGACCTCTGGCATTGGTGGGGAAGTTTCACTAGGCCCTTCAGCATTGGTGGACCCAGAGCAACCCCGAGACAGGACCTCTGAGGACTACACCTTGTCTGTGGGGCCAGAGGAGGAGGCATCCACCCAGTCCTAAAATGGGCTGGATCGAGAAGGTGGAGGCACAGTCCAAGGTTTCTTCTCAAAAGTAAAAGTCTACTCTAGAGTTAAGGTCTACTCAAGGTCTTTGCAGACTTTGCTGGGAACTCTCAATTAAGGTCTGCTAGCTGCTAGAACAACACCTTTATTTCATTTCCTAGTACATTGAAATCTTGCTTTTTCTTGGACTGATTTCTTGTGCTGCTGACTCTGGAGCCATGATGACCCTGATTTTGGACTGCCTTTTTGATGAATTGGTAATTCTCTTGACTTTTGCCTGTCTACTGGCTTCTTCATGCTTGAACTACCTTTTTCCTGGACTGATAAAACTGTGCATTCACTTTTTGCCTGTCTACTGACTTTAGGGATGTCACAAGTGCTTGACTGGGTCCAGGAGTCTGTTAGACTCCCCCGTGTTCACTCCATTGGACCTAACTCCCTGGGCTGCGGTGCATCCACAGGCCTGCACTTCGAATGCCCGTGTGACCTTTCAAGCCATTTGCACTCATCCAGAGCCTCCATTTGTGCACAATGCTGTGCGCAATGGAAGCTCTGGAAATTGCATATTTCCTATTTTGCATACATGGTGGGCATAAAGGCCCAATTTATGCAAGATCAAAGGTGTCAACACTTTGTATGTGTGAGCAGAGCCAAAAGCATCCAGGCAGCCAGATCCAAAGTGGGAAGAGTTGGATCCAAAATGGAAAGAGTTTGTAAAGTAGGCTGAAGTCCCCACTAAACCAGGTCAAGGTCTTGATGTGGCTCTTGGGCCACAGGTACACCTCCCATACCTTGCTTATTTACTCTCTTCTCAGTTTTATTGTAGTTTAGCTGGGTTTTATTACGTTTCTTTTGAGTCCTTATGAACTGCTTACGGGGCTGCTTTGTGCTCCAAAAGCAGCATACAAATAACCTTATAAATAAAAAAGACTAAGAGAGAGTCAGATGGTTCTGGTTCAATTTCCAGCATCTCCCACAAAAGAAGTTCTCTGGTGGTACAGCAGAGGAGTCACTGCTTACATCATGGACAAATGATCTGTTTCAGTGTATTAGGTTTATTTAGAAGGCTTTACTATAGCCCAATCCACACCACGCAGGATATAGCACTATGAAAGCAGGATGTAGTATGTGTCAATGTGCCCCAACAGTTGTCAATGCACTTCAATGCTGCTATAAAGCGGTAGTATGGCGCCTGCCTTTTCTATACCGCTTTCATAGTGCAATATCCTGCTTGGTGTGGATTAGGCCTATGTTGAATTTGCAAGGCCACATGGGCTGGAAGTGCCCAGACCAAATGGAAACATTGGAAACTGTTTAATGTCACTACCTCTTCCAAAAAGAAGAGTGGGTGAAGGAACCTAGCTTGAAAGAAAAGGTGCCAATGTATTAGAGATCCATGGTTAGCTAAAACCAACTAAGGTCTCCCAACAGAACTGTGGAAACATTGGTTATAGTGAGACGGGGAGCTGGCAACAGGCAACCCCACCCTAATGTATTCATTTTTCTGTGTCTCCAAACAACCTTGTAGTATCAGTCACATAGCTAATACACTATTAGTGGCTGCTGAGACAGTTCTGGTAAGCAGTTCCAGTAACACAGCCAATGGTTAGGAGAGTCAATTGCCTTTGCTAGTTGTTGTTTATAAGCCTAAATGCCCTATATCATTGTCAAAGACTCCTATCTATACATAGAAATCTGCTTTATACCAAGTCAGACCATTAGTCCATATACCCCAGTATTGTCAACACTAACTGGCAGCATCTCTCCAGGGTTTTAGGCAGATGTTCTTCTTGCCATATCTGCAGTTTGAACCTGGGACTTTCTGCATCCAAAGTATGTGCTCTAGCACTGAGCTATGGAACATCCTTTGGCTTCTCTGGATGAAGCCACCCTTCTTCTTCAGTGCCCAATGGGCATTTGTACACTGAGGGGAAGGGCTAATAACACGATATAGATTTTATGGTCACTCCATTAAAGTTGGGAGCAGATAATACATGAACATTTTACTTCAAACCCATTTTAAATTATGATTCATTAAGTTCAGAGAAGAGGTGATAGACTACTAATTAAATAATTCCAAAGTGAAGCTCTTTACAAGAATTAAAGCATTTAAATAAATGAGCCTAATTGTAGAATTTTCAGTCATTGGCAAGTGAACTGAGATTAGCAAGTACATGTCTTTTGAAGAAAAATAAAATCAAGCAACATGAATTATGAAGCATTTGCTATTAAAGCATTGCACTGTTGGCCTGAAACAGAAATTCAGGATTATGGCTGTATTTATTTTCCAGACTGAATCAAGGGTATAGATACTGATTAACTACAATCAATTTATTGCCAAGGATGTTTTTTTTACTTTAGTTGTCATAAACATCCATTCTTTTCAGAACTAGCATTTTTTAAAAAGTGTTCTGTGTGCTGTGAAAAAGTATTTCTCAGAAAATGTGATGAAACTGCTACTCCTTTCCCCTCAATACCTCTGTTTGGTATGCAGATATCTTCCAGCATGTGAGATTCTTCAGGGAGAGCTCTTATTCAAGTCTCTAGCCAACTTAGAACAAGAACCTTTCAGTACCCTAGAGGCCTGTGCAGGGTGGAGAGCAGTGGGTAGGGGGGAGAGGAAGGGAGGAAGAGAAAAGGGCTATCTCTCCTGTGGCTATAAGGTGCTAGAGGGCTCTGGATTGAGACGGCTCTGGATTGAGACTGGCCCAAACCTGAGCATTTTACAACTATAAGGATGGGGTGGGGGTCTAAAAGTGGGAAAGGGAAAAAAATATTATTTTTCTTTCCCTTCTTCCTGAATCATCCCTACATAGTGTAAGGAGGGGAACATTTTAGTCTCATTGCTCCAACCATAACTCTTCCTTCTCAGGGATTTGAACCTCCCTGTCAACTGAAATGTCAACGTTCTGTACATTCCAGAACTCTTAGATCAAAGATGTTGCTAGGCTCTCAAAACTTTAGGGCCCAGCTCCATAGGACATAGAATTTACATATGCTAATTTATATCTAGGTATGCAAATTCATAAATAATTATTAGGATTTATTTACATTTTACAGAAAGCAAAGCCAGCTGATTAATTTCCTATCCAAATAATACCAAATAAAAGCTTTCTTTAGAACCAATAGAAGTTTTTTTTCCCCTTCACAGCCCTTGCTGTGAAGTTTAATTGCCATATGGATGTGTGTGATTTTGGGGAGTCAAGTGCACAGGGAGGAGAGGGTTAACTTTCTCCTCCCAAACTGCAACTCCCTGGAAACCCCTCCTCTCTGCATGACAATTAAGATGACAACAAACCTTCAGTGCCACCAGATGAAGTATTTTTCCTAAGCATCATTGCCACATTTGTGGTGGAGTGGTTGAATTTTTTTTAAAAAAATTTTTGGCAACACGTGGAGAAGGGAGGACTAACAAATCCCTCCTCAGTTGTGATCGCCCTGAAATAGATCTTGGGCTTTGGAAAACAGATCTGGAGTTAGGCTCCCAAGACTAGCCCTACCACTAGGCAGAGTGAGGATGCTGCCCCAGGCAGCTGATTTTGGGTGTCATGAAAGGATAGCAAATTGTTAGTTATTTAATTTATCATATTTTCAAAAAACCTGGGAGTTTTGTTTGTGCATGCTATTTTAAAGAATGACGGTTTCATTGCTGAAAAGGATTAATCCTGAAGGAAGGTTAGTTTTATGAAATGCATTAATTTGTAAATAAAAATAAAGAGAATCTTTTCACCAGTACTGGGGATATGTTCATCTTTTTTATTTCTTGGCTATCAAGTGCTGTTTCTTTCTCCCCACCCCTCTTCTCTTGCTCAAAATAACTTGACCAGCCTAGGAACCAGACAGTTTGGGCGGGGAGGGGGGTAGTCTCCATTAGCTGCTCTGCCTCAGGCAGCAAAATGTCTTGGGCCAGTTCTGTATGCCTGCATAACTAAGGAGTCCATGATTCTGGGTGGCCCCATTTTACTTCCAAACTTGACTAAGTGAGTTCACTATTAGAAAAAATGATAGTGAAATATTTTACCGATTTGCAACATTGGCTCTTGAACCAAATTCTCAGATCCTTGGCACTCAGATAAAACTTCTCCTGCAATATTATTTGTAAAAATGTAAATATATACAACTCAGTGTATTTGTGTGCTTTTATTTTTTGTTTTGTTTTGTACAGCTTTCTGAATTATATTCAAAATTAAACAATCATAGTGTTTCTTTAAAATTGTTATCTCAATAGCACATTAAGAACATGTATCTTCCAAAAGTTCAGTCATGCTTCATGAATTAAACGGAGCAAGCATTTTCACAACAAAAATTGCTAGGCAAATAAAATGCTAGTATGCTGGAATCTGAAGATGCTTCCACAGAGCTTCAACTATTGGGGAGTATAAAATGTAATACATAAATAAAAGATGTCACTAGTTATATGCAGTCTGCACACGTTATGAATATTTTATTTGCTTATTTGATTTACTAAATGTCTAATAAAATTAATTTCTCTGGGTGGTGGGGATGAAGGAGTGCCTGCAAGCCACACCCCAAATATCCTAGTCCTACTCTTGCTGGGTTGAGTAGCAAGGTCTGAAGGAGATCTACTGCTTGCACTTGAACATGGGTGGTAGAAGCAGTGCCAGCTCCAGGTTTTTGAGGGACCTTGGGCAAGAAACTCTCAATGGCTCCATTTCTCCATGAATCTACCTTATCACTGCTATTGTTGCCAGTTGCTATTGCACCTCCTCTTCATCATTGCTATCACTTGCTTGACAGGCAGAGAGTGAGCGAGTGAGTGGGTATGCAGTGGCACCTGCTGTTCCTCCTTCTCACCACCATGGTTTTCTAGGCCATAGCGAGAAACAAGTGAATAAACCGGTCACCAGTGTGAAGAGGAGGTGCAAGTCTAGGGGATTTTTGTCAGTGCTTAAGGTGTGGGTCCTTGGCAGGTGCTTAACCATGCCAATCCCAGACGCCAGCCCTCAGTGCAATTGCATGCAGTGGACAGACTGCCTGCGTCAGACAGGGAGCAGGATTGCATAGACGCTCTCACTCCCACCTCCCATTCAGCCCTCACATGTGCATGCTGAGTGCCTGCAAGGGCTACTGACAATCTGGAATCTGAACCATTGTATTTGAAGACAATGGCTGAATTCGGATGACACAATAAGCAACTGGGGGGGAGGGGACAATCATTAGTTATATTGACTATCGTGTCATCCGACTGCTGCCATAGTCAACTCAGCGCTGATCCTAATCCACACCACGGTTGTGTGGGGAATACCCCCTAGATGAACAACTGTAAAGTTGATTATTACCCCACCACTGACTATCGTGTTGTCCGAATTCAGCCAATGTGTACAGCCTTCTGGATTTGAAATTAGATGTTATTAGACTTGCTTTGGTTTGGTTACCACCTTTCTTCTAACTCACACCATGCTTGCGCTCAGGCCAGCTCTTCAGGATACAAACATTCTGAGTTGTCCTGTTCGTTTTGTTGCTAAAGAACCATAGAATTTATTCATTAAGTCCCCAAACTATTTTGTCTTCAGTCTTAATGCAAACACATCCAGAAAGAAAGGACAAAAAGGTACCTCTCCACAAATCACTGTATGATGGGTGAAAAACAGCAATCAGAATTCACACCATTTGCATCTTTTGATGTAATGATCCTATGAAAAGACAGCCAATTGTGCAGCCCCTGTTCCTCATCACATGTAAAGAAGAACAAGCAATGGAATGGTGCATAGGCTGTAGCTTTGCAAAAAGCCCAAGAGGAATAAAGTATACATTGGGTGGCTGTATGAGATTATCATATCTAAAGCCAGTTTTTGTTGGCCTTATTAGGGATAAATCATTACAAAGTGCACCATTTGAAAACAATTCAAAGTATTATTTCTGGTATTTCTACCCTACACTTAAAAATAAACGTTCTCAGGGCAGCTTACAATACAGATGTAAAATCCAATCAGGAACAAATTAAATAAATGTAATTTTTTTTTAAAAAAAGCAGCAAGCAAACCTTCTGCACAAAAACTAACGCTGGACATTAGACACAGGAAAGATGTTTTGACTAGCACTGAACTGACCTCCAAGTAAGCACTGGGCAATCCTCCCTGGGCAGAGTATTCCTTAATCAGGGTGTCACTACCATTAAGTGCCCTTTCCCTGGTCACCACCTACAATACCATTGATGGCTGGAGCACCTGAAGTAGGGCATCTGAAGATGAAGTGCATGAGTAGGCTCATATGGAGGCAGGTGATCCATGAGGAATCCTGGGCCCAAAATGTACCAGCACTTTAAACTGAGCCCCAAACAGCCTGGGAACAAGTGCAAATGTTTCTGCACTGGTGAGATATGTTCCTAACTCCCAGTCCAGGTTAAGTGTTTTACAATAAGAGAAACATTCTCAATATTTTCCTTTTGATGCGTAGGTAAGCTAGATGTATGCTGGTGCCACCCTTCTCTGTTGCATCAGGTTGCAGAAAGATGGCATAGCAGGTATTTGAAGTAACATGGCCCAGACGATTGTTCTGGATTCCCAAAACTTCTGTGCCCTCAAATGCACTCAGAGAAAATGTTACATTTTCATAATACAACTCACTTTCCCATGGATTGCTAAAGACATAAGCTCAAAAGGTTACTGGTGGAGGGCTGTGTAATTTTCAGACTGCCAGAGCACATAAGCAACAAGCTTTTTAAATTTAATTCCTTCTCCTATTTATAACTGTGTTTCGGTGAATGTTCAGCTTCACTTTGTCCCTAAGGTATGACATTTTCTCAAGCTACACTCCATTTTAGCTTAATTTGTAGCCTGGTAGTTACTCAATAACTGATGCTAAGTGATTGAAATGCCAGATGTTTATGCTATTAAAAACCCAAATGGTAATACCACAATTGAGGAGCCTGGGTTTGTTTTGTTTTGGTTTTTGTAGCTTTTTGAAGTGTTGAAGTGGTTTTTAAATGTACAGATTGTGTGTGTGTTGTATGTTTTGCTGTTTAAATTTTTTGTATATTGTTTTTAATTGTTTTTAATCCTATGTAAATCGCCCAGAGAGCTTCGGCTATGGGGCGGTATACAAAGGTAATTAATTAATTAATTAATTAAAAAATGTGCCAAAAATGGCAAGTGCCCACTCCCGCACATGTGCGAGAGTGTGCACTTGCCATTTTTTTCACATTTTTTAATTGGTTATTGCCATATTTTGGCACCAACCATGTGTAATTTTTTAAAGCACGAACATCGATGCGCAGGAGCACATTTTTGACACAGTACCCACCCCTGAATTGAGGTGTTTGCTATGGTGTGCAACTTGGAGGAGTTACTGAAAAAAAAATTCCAAGCCCCGTACCCATATGCCTAGCCCTGCCCACTTCTGCTGATGCACATTCAGAACCGCAGTCACAGGGCACACATCCTCCCACAATGGCTCTCCTTTACTTGCGGGAAACTTCCCTCACGTGTGCCCCGTAAGCGAGGATCGCAGAAGCGGGAAACCTTGCGGTCAGCCTTCCCCCCTCTCAAAAGGGCTCTAGGTGTAGATGAGCCCCTAGAATTCATTTTTGTAAACAAAAACAAAAAAAAACCCTCCTTTAGTTTAGCTCTCCTCTCAATATAATTAATCAGACAGCCAAAACACGCTGATAACCAATATTATTTTTTTTTACCGAAAATGGCGGACACCCACTCCTGCACACGTCCAAAACTCTGGATATGCCCCTGACAGCAGGTTGGCTGTTTGCTGAGCTGGGAGCTCACGCCGAACAGCAACAGCTTCAGGAAGGGAGGGCACACCAGCCAGAGACGTCAGGATTGTAGTGAGAGAGCCAGAAGAGCCATGGAAAATCCAGTCACCAATATTCCTGAATAACTGAGGGGTCGCCCCGAGATCACCTGAGGAGTAGGTGGCCTGGTAAGGACGGCCTCAATATTATTCCGAAATAAACGGCTGGTGTGGATAAGGCCAAAATCTCATGTTCGTCTGTTGTGAATAAGAACATATCACCGAGAGCTCAAGCACTGTTTAAGTGACACTACATGAAAGGCTCAATGAATGTATTGATAGATGGAAAATGAATTATATTTATTCTACGTATCAAAGAAAGATCGACTGAACAGAAGTTGATAATTGTATTGCGAGAGGAGGAGTATTGCAAACATATTTAAGCCCTTCTTTTTAAGACAGCTTGCTTCACTATGCAGAAGCATGCACGTTTCTATCACCACTATAAAGCTGTCCCAAATGAACAATAAATGAAATAACAAACAGGTGGGTTAAGGACATCCTTCTTATAATATGTATTTGGTGAACAATGTGAAGCCTGAGATGCTTTGAATATATTGTGCTCCCTCTTTTTATAATTTCTAACAATTATGACTAATGCATTGTCTGAAGCTCTGAAATCATTTTCACTGATGTAGTTGTCAGTTATTTAAAAATAAGACTTCCATTAACCTCCTAAGGATACAGCGGTCTAACAAGAAAGAATAATTTAAGTGTCACATTATCCATGCAGAAGACTACAGTACAAAATGTTTTGTCTTTGCTTTCAAAAATCACTTTTTCAATATTTCAGGAGCTGCTGAGTTTGCCTCTGTTTCTGAAAGCAGATGGACTCAGATGAAATCACTAGAAAGCAGGGTGATTGCTGGGGTACTTGTGCCAATTTGTTGCTTGGCTAGCAAAGCTGTTCCACTTTTAGTTCACTCTTGTCTTTGGGGAGACTGCCAGTGAGAGAAACTGAAAATAACAGGACACTCCAAGATCTTTTAAAAACTTTCCAGCCATTTTGGTTGGAGACAAAAGCATAAAATGTCTTCAAAGAGGCCTAATGGCTCAGAAACCAAATAATGGAACCTGCATTTTTTAAATCCATTTTGGTGATTGTGAGGGTAGGCAATTGCTTTTCAATACAGAAGCTAAATATTTCTTTAGTGCTGGGCTGAACAGGTTGCTTTTCTCCCTGCACCCTGGATATGGTGAATGATTAGAGCTGGGTGCAAGAGAAATTGGGAGAGGGACAATTTCCTGGAGATTCACTAATTTCCTATTTATCAGTTGGGGGAATGTGACTGAATGTCTCCTCCTGGATTGGTACATGGGTGAGATTTGGAGAATGTCTTGGTTCTGTTTTTCTTCCCTGTTGCCTTCATCATGGGGAGAATTGAATGAATGAACTAGTGAGAACCAGGGAGGGTGATATTAGTGCTACTTTTGAGATGTCATGGCTATTAATTTATTTATTACATTTGTATACCGCCCCATAGCCGAAGCTCTCTGGGCGGTTTACATAGGATCAAAACAATTAAAAACAATATACAAAAATTAAAACAGCAAAAATATACAACATACACACAACACACACATACATTTAAAACCGCTACAACAGCCCAAAAAAGCTACAAAAACAAAAACAAACCCAGGCTCCTCAGATATTGCCAAATGCCTGAGAGAAGAGGAAAGTCTTAACCTGGCGCCGAAAAGATAACAATGTTGGCGCCAGGCAGGCCTCGTCAGGGAGATCGTTCCACAATTGGGGGGCCACCACAGAGAAGGCCCTCTCCCTTGTTGTCGACCTCCGAGCTTCCCTCGGAGTAGGCACTCGGAGGAGGGTCTTAGATGTTGAATGTAGTGTTCGGGTAGGTTCACGTTGGGAAAGGCGTTCCGTCAGATATTGTGGTCCAAAGCCATGTAAGGCTTTATAGGTTAAAACCAGCACCTTGAACTGGGGTCGGAAACATACAGGCAGCCAATGCAAGCGGGCCAGAGTAGGTTTTATATGCTCGAACCTTCTGGTTCCAGTTATCAATCTGGCTGCTGCATTTTGCACAAGCTGCAGCTTCCAAACCACCTCTAAAGGCAGCCCCACGTAGAGTGCATTGCAGTAATCTAACTTGGAGGTTACCAGAGCATGGACAACTAAAGCCAGGTTATCCCTGTCCAGATAGGGACGTAGCTGGGCCACCAACTGAAGTTGGTAGAAGGCACTCTGTGCCACTGAGGCCACCTGAGCCTCAAGTGACAGAGGTGGTTCTAGGAGAACCCCCAAGCTACGAACCTGCTCCTTCAAGGGGAGTGCAACCCCATCCAGAACAGGTTGAAGACTCTCCATCTGGTCAGCAGAACCACCCACTAACAGCATCTCAGTCTTGTCTGGATTGAGTTTCAGTTTATTAGCCCTCATCCAATCCATTGTCGCAGCCAGGCACTGGTTCAGCACATCCACAGCCTCACCTGATGAAGATGAATAGGAGAAATAGAGCTGCGTGTCATCAGCGTACTGATGACAACACACTCCAAAACTCTGGATGACTGCACTCAACGGTTTCATGTAGATGTTGAACAGCATGGGGGACAAGACTGACCCCTGCGGAACCCCATACTGGAGAATCCACGGGGCCGAGCAATGTTCCCCAAGCACCACCTTCTGGAGCTGACCTGCCAAGTAGGAGCGGAACCACCGCAATGCAGTGCCTCCAACTCAGCCAGTCGTTCCAGAAGGATACCATGGTCAATGGTATCGAAAGCTGCTGAGAGATCAAGGAGAATCAACAGAGTCACACTTCCCCTGTCCTTCTCCCAACATATAGGGCGACCAAGGCTGTTTCCGTACCAAAACCAGGCCTGAAACCCAACTGAAATGGATCCAGATAATCGGTCTCATCCAAGAGTGCCTGGTGCTGGCTCGCAACCACCCGCTCCAGGACCTTGCCCAGGAATGGAACATTTGCTACTGGCCTGTAGTTATTAAGATTTTCAGGGTCCAAGGAAGATTTCTTTAGGAGTGGTCTCAATGCTGCCTCTTTCAGGAGGCCTGGGACCACTCCCTTTTTCAAAGAGGCATTAATCACTTCCCTGGCCCAGCCAGTTGTTCCATCCCTGCTAGCTTTTATTAGCCAAGAGGGGCAAGGATCCAATATGGAAGTGGTTAAACGAACCTGTACAAGCACCTTGTCCACATCCTCGATCTGTACCAACTGAAACTCATCCAAGAAAACAGTACAAGCCTGTCCTCTGGATACTTCAATTGATTCACCTGCTATAGCACAGGTGTCTAAGTCCTGACGGATGCCAAAAAATTTATTCTGGAAGTGCCCAGCAAATGTATTACAGCGGGCCTCAGATGGTTCTACCATGTCCTTAGGACTGGCATGTAAAAGCCCCTGGACAACTCTGAAAAGCTCCGCTGGGCGGCAGGTTGATGATTGAATAGTAGCAGCAAAGTATTGTTTTTTTGCTGCCCTCACTGCCCCTGAATACAGCTTACCATAGGCACTTACCAGTGTTTGATTGCATCCATCAGGAGTTCGTCTCCATCTGCCCTCAAGCCGTCTCCTGTTTTGTTTCATCACTCTCATCTCTGGGGTATACCACAGAGCCGTTCGAGCTCTACACAGGAGAGGGCGCTCAGGAGCAATCGTGTCAACTGCCCGGGTCATTTCTGCATTCCACAGATCAACCAGGGTTTCGACAAGAGAGCCAGCCCTATCAGCTGGAAAACTCCCCAGAGCCCTCTGGAAACCATCTGGATCCATTAGCCTCCGGGGGCGGACCATCTTAATGGGTCCCCCACCCTTGCAGAGGGGAAAAGCTGCTGTAAGTCAGCAGGTGATGATCTGACCATGACACAGGGTTGACGTAAAATCCCCCACTTTCAGATCACTATCTCCATGTCCAGCTGAAAAAACCAGGTCTAGAGTATGCCCTGCTATGTGCTTTGGGCCAATGGCATGTTGGGACAGTCCCATGGTTGTCATGGAGACCATGAAATCCTGAGCTGCCCCAGATAAAGTGCCCTCGGCGTGAATGTTGACATCCCCCAGAACCAACAGTCTGGGGGATCTCAGCAGTACACCCAAGACCACCTCCGTCAGCTCACTTAGGGAGTCCGTCGAGCAGTGGGGTGGGCGGTACACCAACAGAACTCCTGATTTGTCCCATTGGCCCAACTCAAGGTGCAAGCACTCTAGACCAGTAGTCAAATGGACAGGGAGCCTGCAGAGGGGGATGGAGTTCCTATAGACCACAGCAACCCCCCCCCTCCCCGGCCCTCAGGTCTACCCTGATGCTGAACCAAGTACCCGGTGGGCACAGCTGGGAGAGACTAACTCCTTCCTGCTCTCCCACCCAAGTCTCGGTAATACATGCTAGATCGGCTGTCTCATCCACAATTAAGTCGTGGATGAGGGAGATCTTATTATGCACCGATCTGGCATTTAAAAGCAGCACCTGGAGGCCTGAGGGCTGGCTGATAGGGCAACCAACAAGCCTGTGGGTGTGAGGGGGACCAGAACAAGGCACAGCCATTAACTGTCTGGGCCTCATTCCCCTTACCTGGCAAGTCCTCCTCACAACGCCATATCTCCCTCTACCCATCACTACACTGATTGTGCCCCCCTCAGATCCCCCCACTTGGCCCTGTATCCTCCCTCCCAGGCACATACCTCAAGCCTGGGGAAGGGGAAACAAAACAAAAAACAAAGACAAAAACAAAAAGCCAGCATGGAGCAGGCAGCCCTTCCCCCCCCCCCCCCCCCCGGGGCAGCAGGCCTCCCTCTCCTGCAGGTTGTGCAGGCTATGCCATTTCTTTGTTTTTGTACTGATGTTGTACTGTTCTGTTGTTGTACTGATGTTATTCTGGTTGTAGTAGGGTGTTTGTTTTTTTCTATTTAGTCATTCTTTTATTTTAAGAAACCCTTGCCCTTTTAAATTAAAAGGCTGTGCATAATTTGATTAAATGAACGAACTTGCAGTAGATAATATATCAGCTGAACTGAAATGTGTCTGGGAGTGGCAATATCTGTTGTGCAGGGCAAGGGGAGATATGGCGATAGCAGGGCGATTTAACACCCATCTTACCTTCCAGTCGCCCTGCTACCCCGGGGATCTTGGAGAACGAACCAGGCCACCCACAGAACCTCTCCTTGCTCCTATGCAATGCCAGGTCGGTTAAAAATAAAACAAATGTCATCTATGACCTCCTTATAGATGAGGAGGCCGACCTGGCATGCTTCACAGAAACCTGGCTGGGAGATGATAGTGGGCCGACATGGGCCCAGGCTCTCCCAGCTGGATACTGTGTTAGTGAGCAGGTGAGGGAAAGTGGGCGGGGGGGTGGAGTAGCTGTGGTCTACAAGGACAATCTTAACCTGACCAGACTTCCTGTCCAGCAACTGAATCACATTGAGTGTGTGTACCTGAGTCTGAAGGCCAGGGATAGACTAGGGATTCTGTTAGTGTACCGGCCACCCCGCTGCCTATCAGACTCCCTGGCCGAGCTCACGGAACTGGTCTCGGAGTTGGTGTTGGATTCGCCCAAGCTTTTGGTCCTGGGTGATTTCAACATCCCATTTGAGGCTGGTTTGTCAGGTGCAGCTCGGGAGTTCATGGCATCCATGACAACCATGGGCCTATCCCAATTGGTCTCTGGACCTACACATTCAGCAGGTCACACCCTCGATGCTGTCTTCAGCTCCGAACAGACAGATCTGTGGACGGAGGTAACAAATACCTTTGCATTGTCATGTACAGACTATTTTCTGGTTAGACTTAGTATCACGGCTACCACCCAGCCCTGCAGGGGTGGCGGACCTATTAAGATGGTCCGCCCTCGAAGGCTGATGGATCCTTTTGGATTCCAGAAGGCCTTGGAGGGATCTATGGCTGGTATCGTCGACGATCCTGTAGAAGCCCTGGTCAATAGACGGAATCAAGACCTAACTAGGGCTATTGACACGATCGCCCCCAAACGTCCTCTCCGACCCGCTTCTAATCGGGCGCCCTGGTATACAGAAGATCTCAGGGAGTTGAAGCGGAAAGGACGACTGGAGCGCCGATGGCAGAAAACTCGACTTATATCCAATAAGACACCACATAGAGAACATCTTCGTTCCTATGGGGTGGCAATACGTGCAGCGAAGAAAGCTTTCTTCTCTGCACGCATTGCGTCTGCAAATTCGCAATGTTCAGGGTGGTGAGGGGTCTAACCCGGGCACTCTCCCCCCTGAACCCGATTTTAGAGCCTTCGGTAGTTTACTGTGATGCCTTTAACGATCATTTCACAGATAAAATCTCTCGGATAAGAGCCGACTTAGATGCTGTCGTTATAGCAGAGGCTGACAATGGAGTGTCCAGCAACTCCGTGAGTAGAATTACACTGGATCAGTTTCAGTTGGTGAGTACCGAGGACATGGACAAGCTGCTTGGTCGAGTGAGGAGGACGACTTGCCTTCTCGAACCCTGTCCTTCTTGGCTGGTCGCCCAAGGAGGAGATGCAGTTAGATCACAATTACAATATATTATTAATGCATCTCTCAGGGAGGGGAGTTTTCCATCATGTTTAAAAGAAGCGGTAGTACTATAGGCCAGTATCAAATCTTCCATTTTTGGGCAAGGTGATCGAGAGGGCGGTTGCCTTCCAACTGCAAGCAGTTTTGGATGATACAGATTTTCTAGACCCATTTCAAACTGGCTTCAGAGCAGGATATAGTATTGAGACTGCTATGGTCGCCTTAGTGGATGATCTACGCTTAAGTATTGACAGGGGGAGTGTGTCCCTGTTGGTACTCCTGGACCTCTGAGCGGCTTTCGATACCATCGACCATGGTATCCTTCTGGAACGCCTGAGGGAATTGGGACTCGGGGGCACTGTGCTTCAGTGGTTCCGGTCCTACCTCTCGGGCAGGTTCCAGATGGTGATGCTTGGGGATAGTTGCTCTTCAAAGAAAGAGCAGCTATGTGGTGTACCACAAGGTGCCATCCTATCCCCAGTGCTGTTTAACATCTACATGAAACCGCTGGGAGAGATCATCCGGAGGCATGGGGCGGGGTGCTATCACCACGCTGATGACACCCAAATATATTTCTCTATGCCTTTGACAACAGCATCAGCTAAGGATAGTGTGTCTCGTCTGAATGAATGCTTGGAGGCGGTAATGGGCTGGATGAGGAAAAACAAACTGAGGCTGAATCGAGACAAGATGGAGGTGCTTACTGTCAAGGGCCACAACCTGGGGTTGGAGGTGTGTCAATCAGTTCTGGATGGGGTTACACTCCCCCTGAAAGGCTGTGTTCGCAGCTTGGGGGTGCTCCTGGATCCGTCGCTCCAAATGACAGCTCAGATAGATGCGACTGCCAGGAGTGCCTACTATCAGCTTCGGCTGATACACCAGCTGCGCCCCTTCCTAGAGTTGGAAGACCTAAAATCAGTCGTGCACGCGCTGGTAACTTCGAGGCTCGACTTCTGCAATGCGCTGTACATAGGGCTACCTCTGTGCCTAGTCCGGAAACTTCAACTAGTTCAAAATATGGCAGCCAGGTTGGTCACCGGTACATCTAGGGGTGACCACATTACACCAGTTTTAAAATCTCTTCACTGGCTGCCAATCAGTTTCCGGGCGAAGTACAAAGTGTTGGTTATTACCTTTAAAGCCCTACATGGTTTGGGTCCAGGTTACCTTCCAGGTTGCCTTCTCCCATACAATCCGCCCCGCACACTCAGGTCCTCTGGGAAGAATTTACTACAGTCAACAAGAACTAGACTGACAACTGTTACTCAGAGGACCTTCTCTTCTGCCGCTCCCAGATTGTGGAATGACCTGCCGGGAGAGATTCGCCAACTCACTAGTCTTCAGGAATTTAAAAGATCTATAAAGACTGATCTCTTCCGGCAGGCCTACCCAGATGAATTTTAAAGTGTTTTATTGGTATTTTAATGATGTATTGGTTTTATGTGCTTTTAATCAGTTTTGTATTTTGTGTTTAATGTTGTTCCCCGCCTCGATCCATTGGGAGAGGCGGGTAATAAATAAATATATTATTATTTATTATTAATATATATGTAGTATTTCTGAAAATTTGACACAACTACCCCATTTCATCACTAAGCATTCCTCTTTTGGCATTTTAACCACATATGTAACCGCAAAACATTCCATCCCAGTGCTCTTTTCATTGAAGAATTTATACTGAAGTTAACTATACTGTATTCCTTCTAGGACATTGTCATTTGCTCAGTAGTAAACAATGTCGCCAAATTTCAGTGACTTACTACTTACATTTTGCTTTCTGTACACAAAAAGTTCCTGGATTGAAAAAAGAAATCCCCCAAACCAACTTAATTTTGCATCATGGGATTGTTTGTTTGTTTGATTGATTTTGGCAACAGAGAATGTAGGATATTTGGGTAAAACTTTTCTAACAAACATTGATACAGTGATGCAGATACAATTGCCCATAGATAATTTTTTTGTTGAAAATCAAGAGCGGCCTTGTACAAAAAATACCTCCCAATCTATTGATTTTTAACAATGGGCTCTTTTTTTGTCCTGGCAACAAAACATGCCCAATGTTCTTTTTCAAACAAAACCAGAAGAGGGAAGCAGACGTCTTCTGACACCATCCCTTTGCTTTGATTTTGAGACATTTTACTATCCCAGACTACATTGTAAATTACTTTGAGGTAGAAAAAATGATCCCCAAATCATTTGGGCATATTTTATAGGTCTCTGGATAAGAGTAGAGTCAATAGTTATAATAGCATCTAGCCAACTCTTCTGTATAATCCATCTCCCATTGAAGCCAATGGCAAAACTCCCACTGATTGTAATATTCTGTATAATCCATCTCCCATTGAAGCCAATGGCAAAACTCCCACTGATTGTAATATATGAGAACTGCATAACTAGTAATATTGAAATGGATTAACTAAAAGCAAAAAATGCCAATTCAGAGATTTTTTAAAAAAGAACAATAGGGAAACCAAGCGTGGGAGTAGCTTTATAAGGGTTTTAAAGCATGTGCCATTCCATTTCACATTTCTCAAACAATAAAATGTATGAAAAATTCTTCTCGGTCAGAAAAGCTATTGTTAAACCTACATAGACATTCAGACAGACAGATGTCTATGTAAGATTGCCAAAGAAATTTGGATTATATTCCACAATACTTTTTTATGGATTTTATATAGTTTTGTAGGCCCTTACATCTGAGACAACTATAAAAATGTAGAAATTAATGTCTGTCTGAATGTTGAACATGCTTCATCAAAGAGCATATGGTCCAATGTTCCTACACAATGCACATTTCTGCTAAGTACCAAAAGACAGTCTGTCTGACCTTCAACATGTTTCTCTTTCTCTCTATCAATATATATGAATTTTAGGAGTGGTTATTAAACTGACCATGTTTCCTCATCTACAAAAAGTTATATGCTTTGTTTAAAACAAAATCTGGAAAATTTAATTAAATTTCTTTACGCATCTATTTATTAGGACTACCTTTGAACTGTGGTCAGATTTCTACCAACTATGATCTCACAGTTGAGACAAACTCTCTGGGGCTCTTTAGTTAGAAAAAAAGTGAGTATGAGGGGACATGACAGAGGTGTGGAGGAAGTGGATAGGAAGATGTGTATAATGTTGAGAAAGTGGATAGTATTTCCCCCCGTTCTCAAAGTATTAGAACCAGGTGTCATCCAATGAAGCTAAAGTGTGGAAGGTTTAGGGCAGATAAAAGGAAGCATGTCTTCACACTGTGTATAAACTATGGATTTTTCCACCACAACAGTAATGGACACCAATTTGGATGGTGTTAAATGGGGATTAGACAAATTCATAGAAGATAAGGCTATTAATGGCTACTACTCATGATGGCTACATATTCTGTATCCGAGGTAATATGTCTCTCAATAGCTGTTTCTCTGGAACACAAATAGGAGAGTGCTATTGCACTCATGTCCTGCTGTGGGCTACCCATAAGTATCTAGTTGACCACTGTGGGAACAGAATGCTGAACTTGACAGGCCTTTGGTCTGATCCAGTATAGTGGTTCTTATATTCTTACGATTGAGATCCTTACCTAAAATGGCTGTTTGGGGCTTTGAACTTCCCATCATATTATTTCATTCTGGTAAAATATGTATATTGTAGGAACTCCACCAGCTCATAAAAGACCTAATGCAGTACTATACAGGTCACTGGCCTGAACTGAAGCTAAATCTAATTAGTAGCCTGGATTTCAATGGAGCCCAAAGGTCCACTGTTCATGCTACTTACGTCACAGTATTACAAAATGAAATATATCGTGCAACTGTGGAGTATATGATTTGAAAACTGCATATTAAGGAAATGAGCACTCATTTGCTTCTGAAATTGAATTTCATTAGAAATCTCATTCTAAATAATTAAGCTTCCTGATCTTAGAATATATTTGATTGGGAAGAAGGGAAATAGCTGAAATCACTTCTCCCCCTGCTATGCTTATAAAAAGCCTCTTCGAGATCAAAGAGCATTCCATTATATTAAGGGTAGTATATTAAGGGTACTATCCAGTCACCAGCTGGTTTAACAACAAAAGCATGCATGCACGCACACAAAATAAGTTTTGTGAGGCTCTTGTTTCTTCTTCCTTCCTGCCTCATTGTTAGCTAGGATTTAACACCATCCAAATGTCCACAGAAAACTTCTCATATATAATGTCCATTATGAGCATCTGATATTTCATTCCTTATAACAGGTAACCTCTTAAGCAAGTCCTATTCATTGAAACGCAGTTTTGTATAACAGAAGATAAAGAAAGATTCTTCCCTGCATCGTGTGACAAACTGACAAGAAACACAAGACTTTAACACCCTTGAATGGGTGTCAGATAAGGTCCTAGATTAACAGCCATTCTCCCTAAATGCTGCTGTATACAAGAAAAATGTCTTCAGATTAATGCACGATTATTAGTTGAATGCCAGGTTTTCCTTGGACTAAATGAATGTGAAATATTGAAGTACACTCATACCAGAATTTCTTGACTAGATAATACTACTGGACATCAAAGGCACATACGGGGTTAGTGCACCAATACATCTTCTAAAATGTATGATTACTTGAGCCTTGTTTGGAGAAAAATGCAAATAAGTTAATATTTAGAAATAAAGTGATCTGAACCAAGGGAGAGCAAAAACTAATGAATATATTCCTCTGTTTTTAAACACAATTTGTTCATATGATCTGTAAACTTAGAAAATATGCCTTTATCCCACTCCCAAGGGAAAAAACTGTTTATTAAAGGTCCAATGACATTTTAATTAAAATAATTTATAGTCACTGTCACCAATAGATGCACATTGTTATGTTAGAAGACACATCTGAAGTGAAACCAGTACATCTGTCTGTAAATCAATATGCACACATCAGAATGATAATAGGTGCAGATACTTCTCAAGATGGATTAATAGCCCATTAAGGTGGGCCAAAACATATATTATCTATACAAATCAATAACCTTAATATTTGGTATACTCTCCTAGGGATTAATATGCTGACTTTTTTGTTTTTGTTTTTTAAACATTTTAGTTTGAATACTTGTATTTCAAATTGCAACTAAATTATTGATTTCTTTATTTACAGCTTTTGCTAAACACAAATTGACCTTGTTCAGATGACATACAAAGCCATGGTGGTTAAGCATTTTGAGCTAAACTTTATGGCTTAGCATGTGAACCATTTCTAACCATCATGGCTACACAACCACAGTTTAAACACACTCATTAACCATTTGCTGCAAAAGGTTTAGCGGCCTAACAATATATTAGTGTGTTGCCTAAACAGGCCCACTATTTCAAATACAACGTACTGCTTATGCAACTTTTTAAACTGTTTCTTTAAAATGGCTCCTTTTCATAAGTCACACTGAATTTTAAGGCCATAAACCTTTTTGACTTAAATGATTGACATTCATCTAAAGTATATTCATTGCACAAACAATGGGACTGGACTCATTTCTGATATTAGCACTGGCAGATATAGATATAAAAACACCCATTCTACATATTAAAACTAAGAAGAGACATCTTGCTCCCATCAGAAGATGTCCTTGGATTGTTAAGCAGCTTCTAAACCGCCTATATTTATTCATCAGATATATCAAAGGGCCAAGTTAGAAGCCCAGGAAGGGTTGAAGTTTGGGCAACATTTGTCTACTTGTTGGATAGAAGTAATTGAGATATATATATATATATATATATGTCTATTTACTCTCAGTTTTTTTACTCCTGAAAACAATATCAAATTAAGTATAGTGAGAAGTACAAGGGACTTTCTATTATACTATGACTATGAACCCTTTCCAATATATGCATAAGGGTAAAACACCCTATACTTAATGGAATCTTTGGCTCTTCTCATTTGCCAACAGTATTTCCTTCTTGTTGCCACCTTAAGTGTTCTGCTGAAGCATGATCACCAATGACAAAACACTTCATTAAAAGTAGAGGTAACTAAAAAGCAGCTGAACCATTATTCCTTGAGCTCTACCTTCTTTCTGACAGTTATTGTTTCATGTAGTTCTGCAGTAAGGACCATTCTGGGTTAAAGTAACAGCAAATATGGGGGGGAAATACCAAGCCAAGTTCAAGATGCATGTGCTGACATATAAAGCTCCACATAGCTTAGGACTTAGATACCTGATGGAATGCCTTTTCTCTCATGTATCTGTCTGCTTATTACAATTCAGTGGAGATGACCTCCCAACAGTGCCACATTTGCCTGGGATTTGCTACATGGCAACCCAAGGGAAGGCGTCCACCCCAACATACAGTTGATGCTGAGTCTTACAAGTTTCCTGCACCAACTAAAAAAACCTATTTTTTCTCCCAGGTTTTTGATGGAAATTGAATTGCCGTGTATTGTAAGCTGTTGTGTACTGTTCTCACCATTTTATTGTTGTACTGGTCAATGTTGAATGATTTTATGTTTTAGTAGATTTTTAACCTGCTTTGGCATTTTATTTTATTTTTTGCAATGAAAAGCAGGCAATAAAGTAAAATAAATAAATAAGAAAGCCTAGAGCAATTGTCCATGAATTTTAAATCAAATCCTACAGGGGAGTACTGATGTCATCATTAGCAAACTCAGCTGGTGAGTTTGCTAAGACAGGATTGTAGCTAAAAGTGAGCAATCAGAAGGACATACCAGCATGTTTCAGGAACCCTGAGGTTTGCAGAAGTGCCAAATATCTATATCTATCGATCGAACTATCTATTTAAAAATCCTAAGGGGACAACCCTGCCCCCAAAGTCCAATGAGGACTGAGCATACTCAGTAACCACAGAGTGTAGATTAACAGCTGGAAAAGATGGATGGAACACAGACCAGGGGATGGAGGTTGCGTGGAGTGCCCTGCTTGGAGAGAATTGCTCATGCAAGAAACCCTAAATGAAAGCACTACTTTAGGAGGGAAATATGCTTCAAAAATTTCCTGCAGGCCCTACTCATTATATACTTAATAGCAAACTCAGGTGGGAGAGTGGCAATCAGTTTGGAAGTGAAACAGGGCCACACAAAATTAAAATTGTGATTATTATATACTCAGGGACTACTAAGGTGCACAGCAGATAGATATAAATCCAGAATGTCCAGATGTCAGCCGGGGGGGGGGGGGGGGATTGTCCTGCTTAAACCTACCAACTTATCTGAAGGGGGATATTAGGGATGTAGATAGAGATGGGAAGGCCCGGGAAAAAAATAGAAAAATTCAGAAAAAACCCCATTTGTTTCAATTTTTTCCCAGAAGCCTTTTTTTGTTTTTTTCCCCCCAAATATTGAAAAAATGAAGAAAAATGAATTGTGGAATGTTTTATTTTAGTATGATGAATACAATGTTTAAAACAAGGTATTCATATAGTTATGTCTCCAAATTATTTCTAAAAACTACGTACAGTATCAGATTATTACAATTTCTTTGCACCGAGGACAAGCAAGTCCTAGGTTGCAAACTGAGACTACAACTCTCAAACGCAAGAGCAAGATGCATGTCTTTGTTGATGGTTACTTCTGTTTTTTCTTGAAATTGCTTTTTGCCTACTCCTCATAAACTTGCAAAACCAAAGAGGTTCGTTACATTACAGGTGTTTCTTACAGTTCAGGAACTTGTAGCGCCATTTGTTACCAAAAAAAGTAAAAATTTAAAAAAGTAAATTCAATTTGAAATAATTGTTTGAATACACTGTACTTTTAATACACCAAATGTGATAATTTTCTGCCAAACCAGCTTGTACGTAATTACATTTTATGTTCCTAATGTAACAAAGTAACTTTCAATCTGTAAAAAAAATGGCAATATTGCATTTTTTCCAAAAAAATCTTTTTTTCTGGAAAAAAACATGTTTGTTTTCCATGGCTTCAAAATTTCTGGAGATTTTACATCTGTTTGTAATGAAGCTAAAAATAGCACCCCTCTCTTTATTATAAAGGGATATTTCAAGAAGGGAAGAGAAAAGTTTACCTTTTTCCCTTTCTCACACTCCAGAAATCCCCACCCTGCTATAGAGGTGTAAGATGCTGAGGTTCATGCCAGCACTATATAGTACAGCAGAAGAAGGGCTTGGAGAGGTGTAAAGAAAAATCATGTCCTTTTCCATTTCTCTCTGACCATTCCCAGCCTGAATAGGACTACAACATGCCTCTCCGTTAAGAGTCAGAATAAACTGCAACAGTTGCAGATCTCACTTGTAAGATATCTACTTCTTTTCCGTTAATTGTCCCCCAGAATTCCACAATCCTGTTCTACTTGGGTTGCCACACAGAAATTTGAAAGATAATTCCCATCAATATTATAAAATATTAAAAAAAGACTAAAACCATATTCATATGGTACTCATGTGCTGAGCACTCATGGGTTCAAGCCCACCCGATATCACAAACTTTATCCCATATGTCACAAGCTCCACTGTACATCATCTGCATAGTTGTCTGTAAGGGGAGCACTACGCACATACACCTGGACATGCACAGAGGTTCCACATGATCAGAGCATCCAATCGCACAGAGTTCCTAATTGTATGTAATCTCTAAGTGCAAGCAGCTGTTTTGTTCCAAGGGGTTCTCTTGCAGACAACTGCTCTCAATGAACAGACATTACAGTGGGGGACTTGCATAATGATATAACATCAGGGATGAAGCAAGAAGTATGACCCCACTCTACTCTGGAATTGTGGGTGTCCTACACATGACTAATGCATGAAAAGCGCTTAAAACAGCTTTAGAACTGTAAGACTCCTATATGAACAATGAAGTAATGTTAACACAGTATACCGTAAATTAGTATTACAATGTGGCTAGAGCACTTGCTACTGTATTAGTAGAAATGAAACTGTTGGCAATTATACTAAGTTGTTATTAATGGAGGCACAGCCGTGCCTCCATTGTTAAGGGCCATCAGTAAAAAACACATTCCGCCATGTTAAAGTGATCATTGGGGGGGGGTCATTCTAACAGCCATAAAATCGAAAATGTTTCACCAACCTTTCTGAAATTTTCAGGTGCCAGAAAGAAATGTTTGTTTTACATTACCTGAAAATTTCAAGAAGATTGGTGAAAGATTGAGGGAAGGAGAGCAGTTTAAGGTAGAAAAGGAATACAAACCTGTCTCCCTGCTTTTGTCAAATTACTTCCGGGTTGCGAGTTTTGTGCTCACAATTTGTATAATTTCTAAAGCTTTATTAATTAATCCAGTGGTGGGGTCTTCTTCCTCCTTGACTGTAGTTGGTGGAAAGCTTTTTGTTTTTTAAAAATTCCCTTCGGTTGACTTTTAAGGACTATTTTAACCTCTCATTCAAGTCAGTGAGGTGGCCATCTTCCCTCATAGCGCAACACATGCTCAGTAGCTTTGCTCTCCCCCCTCCCTCCTGCCTTAGAATGTGGGGTGGGTGAGTGAAATGGCCGCTGCCTCTAGCACAGACCTTTTGAGTGAAGAAGAAGAGTTTCTCTTTTCTCTTCTGGAACATGCATTCCTTTGGCTCTGAGAGTATTTTGGGCTATCTTCACAAGGCCAGTTTGCTCTTTTGCTCCCTGGTGAAGCAGGATGGGTTCCTCTGGATCCATGGTAACCTGATCTTCAGATCTCTCCTGGGAATAGGTGGCTATACCTTTCTTTCTATCCCCCCCACCCCATACACACACTGTGCTCCTTCCCTCTTTTCTAAGGGTTTGGTCCATACTACTATAAAGTTGAAAGCTTCAAACACTTCATTTAATTAGTTTGGGCCGGTGTTAAGTTTTAAGTACAGTGTTGAAACCTTTCAAAGTGTTTCTGGGCCTACAACGTTGGCTTCGGCCTAGTCACCCTGTTTTTCTAATAAGGTTTAGAAACAGTTGAGCTGTCGTTTATTTTGCATAGTGTACACACATGGATTTTCTTTCTAATCCTTGCAGTCTACACTGGCTCCCTCCTTGATGTGTTTTTGGATGCAGACAAACCCTTTTCTGTTCCAGCAGGCCTTTGGCAAATCATCTGGACCTCTGTCTATACCTTTGACTTTTAAATTGTTATGTATTTAAAATGTTTAAAATGCTTTAATATTGAAAAGTATTTAATTATATTTTTAACTTTTGTATATTTAGGCTGACCATATGAAAAGGAGGACAGGGCTCATGTAACTTTAACAGTTGTAGAGAAAAGGGAATTTCAGCCAGTGTCATTTGTATGCAATTAGTCCCTGGTGAAATTCCCTCTTCATCACAACAGTTAAAGTTGCAGGCACTATACTAGAGTGACCATATACAAAAGAAGGCAGGGCCCCTGCAACTTTAACTGTTGTGATGAAGAGGGAATTTCACCAGGAACTAATTGCATACAAATGACACTGGCTGCAATCCCCTTTTCTCTACAACTGTTAAAGTTACATGAGCCCTGTCCTCTTTTTCATATGGTCAGCCTAGTATATTTAGAGTTTTTAGCTGTATATGTTTTAGTTTTGTAAGGCTGCCCTGAGGCCCAGCATTGGACAAAAGGCAGGATACTACTACTAATAGTAATGTTTCAGATTTCACTTCTGCATCTGATGTTCTTTTGCATTTACTTTTCTTTATAAACCATTCATCTCTTAAGACTTCTTGTGTGGCATGTTTTCATTGGTTTAACAAGTTAAAAGAGGTATTCACTGTTTTCATGCTTATGTTATAAAATCTATTTTCAACAGGCCTAGTAACTTCAAGAGTAACAGGGTTGGGGAAAATCCTCAATCTCTTTGCTATCAGAGGCACTGAGTAAGGGACCCCTGGAGATAATTTAGACTGACCCCAACCACAAAACACTATTCCCCCTTCTGAATTGATCTGGACCACAGACTACTAAAGACAAACAAAGTAGCAGGCCATAATTACAGTTCTCATGTGGCCATTTGCCTTATGAGGCAGGTGCTCTGCGGGCTACCAAATGGAGGGACTAACAGGCCATAAAGTTGCCTGGCTGGGTCTGCCAGAAATCCACCCTCAACGCTCCTGGAAGGTCCATGTTCTATAGCACCTGCTGTCAGATGAACTTGAGGGAATCCCACCGTCCACCCCTGGGTTTAATTTACTGGCTTCCCCTGGCTGGACCTTGCAGGAAACTATAGGGACAGACAGAGCAGGCATTCATAGCACACATAGAATGCTGAGACTGGCAAATCTAAAAGCAAGTGTGTTGCTTTTCAAGAACCAAGGAAATTCAATGGGTCTTACTTTTGAGTAAATATCTAGGGATGGAAATGCAGCCTGTGCAAGAACTGAGTAGGGTGACCATATTTGGGAAACCAAAAAAGAGGACACCTAGTGGGGGGGGGGGGCAGGAAAATGGCTTTCTGGGGTCACCTTAAAGTCCCCAATTGGAGCGGAGGAGGGGAAAGCATGTCATTCTCACCCCACCCCACTGCTCCAATCAGGCCCTTTTCTATAATGCCTGGGAATGACACGTTTTTCCCTTTTAAGGCCTTGAGTGGGGCAGTGGGAGAGAATGACACACCTCCAGAAAGCATGCCATTCCCTCCTGCCATACTGACTTGCAATGATGGGAGTTGTAGTCCAACACCTTTGGAGGGCACCAGGTTGGGGAAGGGCTGCTCTAAACAAAAAAAGAGAAGTAGGTGGCCCTAAGTTGTTCGTGATCAGTTTTCCACAACCCCACAGTCACCTCTGCATATCATATTCTCCACCCTGTCCTCATGGTTTATCTGCTTTGGGAGAATGAGAATTTCACTTGCACTTTCTGCCTCCTTAGGGAGGATGTGGCGTTAAGGCTTGGGAGCCTTAACTCCCAATTTCCCTGCTTTTCGGTGCTTGGTTGGAATCTGTAGAGCCTTAACATTGTTTTTTGTAAACCGTAGGTTTTTTGTTTAATGAATTAATAGTATTAGTGTACAACACTGTTTGATAGATGTTAATAAAATAAAAATGCTTAAACTAGGTTGTTTATGAAAGTGATAGGGAAAAAATATTCTTAACCATGTTTTGACCCCTAATCAAAAATTGTAAAATTCTAATTTTTGTTAAACACTCAGAGAGCTTTGGCTATGGGGCGGTATATAAATGTAATACATAATAATAATAATAATAATAATTATAATAATTTAGAATTTCCTTACCTCTTCCTTGGTTTTTTTGGATATAACTCTTAGCCAATCACCAATCATGCTCAGGACAGCAGCAAAATATGCAAGGCCCACAAGGATCCAGAACCACACCACTGGTTTATAGAAATCAAAATATTCAATATCCGATCCCCCTGAAAAATAAAGATAAAATCAGGCAACTATATAGGTTTCCCCTGTATATCCCTCATCCACATTTCATTACTATTAATGAAAAAAAGTTGACTATTCCTTGCCTCTGAACTTCTCATGAGCTTTGCACAACAAACAGCAACCAAATATAAGAACTTATAAGTTCCATTCATTTCAATTAGAAAGTATAGTTTTTAACATCTTTCCCACTCAATGGCCTCATTTGAATATTATGCTAATTATGCACAAGCCTCTTGTGCTCCCTCTCAAAAATATCTTCTTCTACTTTTAAACTAACCACAATGCCCCATTACATAGGCTGACCAGATAAAATCCAGGTCAGGGCTCATGTAACTTTAACAGTTGCAGATAAAAGGGAATTTCAGACAGTGTCATTTGTATGCAATTAGTTCCTGGTGAAATTCCCTCTTCATCACAACAGTTAAAGGTGCATGCACTATACTAGAGTGACTATATACAAAAGAAGGCAGGGCCCCTGCAACTTTAACAGTTGTGATGAAGAGAGAATTTCACCAGGAACTAATTGTATACAAATAACACTGGCTGAAATTCCTTTTTCTCTACAACAGTTAAAGTTACAAGAGCCCTGACCTAGATTTTATCTGGTCACCCTACCATTACATCCAAACTTGGGGAACTCTGCTTGGTTTAAATTATGGCTATCGAACAAACCAGGTTTATGAACTTCTGTTTGATAATGGCTTGTTTGAACAGACCATAGTTTAAGCTAGGCATAGTTCCCGAGTTCAGATGTAATAAGGAACTCTGGTAAGGTTAAAAGTAGAAGTGGAATTTTCCAATTGCCTCCTCACAATCATATCAAATAAGAAGAGGGGAGGAGAACGTTTGCACCAGCTCATGCACATAATGTAGGCTGACCAAATAAAATCCAGGTCAGGGCTCATGTAACTTTAACAGTTGTAGAAAAAAGAGAATTTCAGCCAGTGTCAATTGTATGCAATTAGTTCCTAGTGAAATTCCCTCTTCATCACAACAGTTAAAGGTGCATGCACTATACTAGAGTGACCATATACAACAGAAGGCAGGACCCTGCAACTTTAACTGTTGTGATGAAGAGGGAATATCACCAGGAACTAATTGTATACAAATGACACTGAATGAAATTCCCTTTCCTCTACAACTGTTAAAGTTACATGTGCCCTGACCTGGATTTTATCTGGTCACCCTAACATAAAGCTAAATTATGGCTTAGTAGTACATTAAAACAGGCCAAATGACACTTACAAATAGTTAACTTTGAATTGCACACAATATTTTTTACTCCTTACATTAACCAGGTAATGGATGTCACAGAATTATGTGTAAGCTATGCAACTGGGGCTCCAAACCTATGCTCACTTACCTTGGAGTAAGCTCCAATGAACACTGTGGAACTTACTTCTAAGTAAACATACACATGATTGTGCTGTAAGATATTTAGTCTCAGAATATTTAGGCAGTTTTGCCACACTGTCCTAGGCATGTATTTTTCTTTTGGGTGCAATAGAAGTGGGGTTGCAACTTTAAATCATCTATGAAAAATTATTCTAGAATTTAGGCTATTCAAGTATTCATTCTCATGCAACCTGAAGGCAAACTCACCAATGTTAACTCACCACTGGATCACATCAGCAATAATTTAACAGCTAGAGCCACAAACAATGCTGTCTACAATGCATATTCATCCTGGTCTAGAAACCATGTTAGATAGAAAATTCAGGCCCCATAATTATCTTAATACTTGATAAAAACCACCCAGTGCCATTCTATTCCAAAGAAATCATAGCCACCTTTAGAAGTCTGTAGAATGCAGTCTTACTAAAAAATAATTTAAATTAAAGTATTCAACCCAGCAATTTTCATAGGTTTTGGGGCAGTGTGGGATGAAAGTACCCAGCAAAAATTGGATTAATATTGGGGGGGGGGGGGGGTTAGTGAATTTTTAAGAATTATGGGGTGGGGGAGTGTCATTAAATTTGAGGTGGTTGAGGACTTTTCTTTCTGACCAATAGGGGCAGCCATCTCCCCCCCCCCCCAAGAAAGCCCCTGAGAACTATACAACATCATGAAGTAATGCCATTCCCAATGGAAAACTCTCACAGAATAGCCAGATGTCCTCTCTTTTCCTAGACAATGTTCTATTTTTTCTTCTGTCTGTTTTTCTGTCCAGAGCTCCAATTTGTCCTCTACAATTACAGTATTCTAGATCTGCGTGCTGTTGTGATCACCTTTTCTAATTCTAGGGATTAAAATTAGGTCAGAGAGAGCACAGTGTATTCTGGGAGCTCTTCCTATCCCTATCAGATTACAACTCCCAGCAAGTTTTGAATGTGTGTGGGGACTTCAAGTGATGATGGTGAGAAGGAGGGCCATGGCTTCAGCAGCCTTGGCCACTTCAAAATAGGCAAGGTGAATGGGAGAAAAATCACTGTAAGCAGAGATAGATGGAGAAAGGAATGCAGATGGTCACCGTTGAAGAAAGGTGGTAGGTGGAGGAAAGGAAGGAAATGGAATGGGATGAGATGAGAGCCAGAGTGGGTAGATGGTGGAAAAGAAGTACATGAAATTGCCTCAGGAAGGGGAAAGAAGAACCCTGAAGTAAAGAAGGGAAGATAGGAGGTGCTCAGTTTTTTTTGGAGCTGAAGCTGGGATAAAAATAAACACTAACATACCAATCAGCTGACTCCCAAACTCATTCCACTAAACTGAGGTTAGTTTCAGGATTATTTGAACATTTGTTATGCCACCCCACAATTCCGTCACCAAACTATCGTTCCAGTCTTCCTCATATGACAACAGAAATGGTTGCCATTTTTTTCCTTCCCCTCATTGTGCACCTGACAGCAACTGCTCCTTTAGAGTTAGCACCTCCTTATTCTCTCTCCCTTTGGCCCTGCAATACTTGTTTCATTCATTGCTCCTGCTGAATGGTGAAAGAAATGTGTGTGCTTGTTTTAGGGAACAATCCTATGCATGTTTAGAATGATTCCCCCCCCCCCCCCTACAACTCCCAGCATTTCTCAGCCTGCATGGCTGGGTGGAAAATGCTGGGAGTTGTTGGAGGGTTTTTTCTGTCTAAACATGCCTAGAATTGTGCCTTTAATTACTTTCACATTCTGAGGGGCATCTGAGGAACAAAGTGTTCACAATTTGATTTGTATTATGTTTCTATCTAAATTATAGTAATTATTCTAAACTTACATCTATTCATATACATTAACATATGCATACTTGTGTCCTCTTGGGTTTTGTGTGTGTGTGTGTGTGTATGTATATATATATATATGTGTGTGTGTGTGTGTGTGTGTGTGTGATATGCATATCTGGGCACCCTAATTATGTCCCAGTAACTGTGGGACATAATTAGGGTGTCCCACAGTTACTGGGACATAATTAGTGTGTGTGCATATCACACACACACTGTGTGTGTGATATGCATATCTGGGCACCCTAATTATGTCCCAGGGCAGCCAAACCTCTGCTTAAAGTAGCCTCTCTCTCTCTGTATATATAGAAAATGAAAGAAAAACCATTTAAAGGCAATACCACCTCTGAAAGTAGCCAAATACTTCCCACCAACACCTTCTCAGGTGATGGACTGTTCCATGAAAGTGTGGAGAAGAGATATATAAGGCCCAGCTTTAAATTTAATAGCTTATCATAGAATCATAGGATAGCAGAGTTGCAAGGGGCCTATAGGGCCATCGAGTACAACCCCGTTCAATGCAGGAATCCATCTTAAAGCACATCTGACAGATGGCTGTCCAGCTGCTTCTTGAATGCCTCTAATGTGGGAGAGCACGACCTCCCTAGGTAATTGGTTCCATTGTCGTATTGCTCTAACAATCAGGAAGTTTTTCCTGATGTCCAGCCAGAATCTGGCTTCTTGTAATTTGAGCCCATTATTCCACGTCCTGCACTCTGGGATGATCGAGAAGAGATCCTGGCCCTCCTATGTGTGACAACCTTTCAAATATTTGAAGAGTACTATAATGTCTCCCCTCAATCTTCTCTTCTCCAGGCTAAACATGCCCAGTTCTTTCAGTCTCTCTTCATAGGGCTTTTTTAAGTAGAAGTTCCTTGATTTCTACATTGTATGTATTGACAATGAAGAACTACAGCTTAGCTTAAAAGGACCAAGAACTGCTGATAAATATTAAAATGGAAATTCCTGAAAATTCTGTTACAACATACCTATTTAATGTGGAGCACAGTCAAAAATATGGTAAGCTAGGATAACAGTAACTTTTGTTTTAAGGTTAAATGAGCTTTAAGCAGCAGTTTAATTCCCTCTGAATGTGAAATAGCTGCTACTTTGGAATACAGAATCTATTGGGAGCATTTTATTTTACAATTACAATCTTCAGGTTCAATATTCATCTTCTTTATTCAAAAAAGGTTACACATTGACTGATTCATTTATGGCCAGTGATAAGAGATGTTATCATAGTCTAGCACTGAGTGTGTTTTATTACTACCAAACTTCTAGGAGGCAGCACTATACCTAATTACAAGGTGAGAGTACCATAGTAGTAGCAGTAGATGATGAAAGATATAAGGTATAAGGGCAGAAAAACAGGGTCAGGTAAAGGGATCCAGACACTAACAGGGACCAGTGAATGCTAAGTTCAAAAAACTCACCCCCCCCCCCCCAGGATGAGCCATACATGGGTGAGTTTCAACAACCCACCAGGTTCTGAGAGCAAGGGTGTTTACTGAGGGCAAGGGGGGGGTAGAAAAGGCAAATCACAGACTCCACCAGAGGATGTCACAGTTTCAGAAATGAACTAGGGTGAGGAGAGGAAGAAAGACACATCTTGACTTCAAAAAGTTTCAGTGCAGAACAAAAGAGTAAGTTAACATTTTAATACTTTATTTTGTGTACCAAAAATACCAAAGGCCAACCTTGATATCAAGATTGGCAGATCCTGATTATGATTAAAATGCTAAAAAGGCTCGTCTCATATTTTGCACTTTTGATCTTAGCACACCTCCATATTTTCTAAGTTAAGCAATGTCACCTAGTGGTAGACCAAGCTGACTGCATTGGCTGAGGCACTCTATGTCCCAGGCATTTTGAGGTTATGCGAGGCTAAACCTGTCATGTGCATTTAACGCTGCTTTCAATTACAGGCTAAGCAATTTCATTGACTTCAGTGCATTAGTGAAATTGTTTAAGTCTTCCTCTTAACAATCTACGGCCACTGCTGTGGTCTGGAGCCAGCTGGCAGTGCTATCATCAACAGCAGTATACTGATCATAAGCACTGCAGAATCCCTTTAAGGAAGAGGCATATAAACAGAGTGATTTCCAGCAAACTTTCAAATGATGTAAAAACATATCCTTGTATAAAATAGTCCACTTTTCTTTTTTTAAAAGACTGCTTACTTCTAGTAAGGAGAAGACCTGACAATCTGATCCTAAATTGAGGGGTGGTGACACTATCTTGAATTCAGAAGCATTCAGGCATCCTTAATACTTCCTCCCAAGTCAATGTCTTCTCTGAGACAGAGGTGGGCAACCCCTGTAGCCCTCTAGATATTTTGGCTTACAGCTCCCATCCTACCTCAACATTGGCTATGGTGGCTAGGGTTGATGGAAGTCATATGCCAAAACAACTGGAGGGCCACAAATTGGCCACCCCTATTCTAAGATAAACATTAGCGTCTCTGTCACACTGCCTAGCATCTATGGCTACTTATAAATAGGATCTCAGGAATGTTGGGGCTCGAAGTTCAGAAATTCCAATTCTAAAACCTGAGGGAATGGTTCTTTCTGGCTTTAAGCCTGTAGGAAGATGCGTGGAAATCCTGGCAACATTCAAAGCAGAAAATCTCAAAAATTTAAGTGGGATGGGACAGAAGTTCATTCAGTTCACATTTTAAATGTTTTATTTACTTATTATAGTTTATACTACCCAATAGCCAAACCTCTCTGGGTGGTTCACAAAAATTAAACTTTAATGTTTAGCTTTAATTAAATCCCACACTTTTAAACCAATACACGAACCAAAACTCAGTTAAGCTTTTAAATTTTCACTTCTCCAAGTTTTGCAATGGGATTTTTCAGTCATAAAATGTGTACAAAAACATGGACATTAAAAAATGCAAATAAAATTGCATGCATTAGGAGAAACAGGCACAAAAATGTATAGGAATGTACATGTAGACTAATTTAAACAAATCAATGTTTGGGGCAAATTGCATTTAAGACTGGAAAAATGAGAAATGAAAAGAAACCAAAATAGAAAGATTTGTGACAGTAGGCCTACAAATAGTAAATAAAAAAGAGCATGACAATATTTGCCTCTGGTTGGCATCACCAGAAGCCAATCAGAGACAGAAGTGTTGAAGAAATAAAGGAAAACAGTTCTCTAATGATGGAGGAACAGAACAGGTGCTGCTCTGCTATTTACAGTGTGGACTGAAAAATTGTCAGCTGACAGAGGTGAGCCAGGAACCAATAATTGAACCAGGGAGTCAGAGCTGGAAGACAAAGCCACAATTTAGAGCTGAGGGACAAAGCCATGACCACAAAGAAACAGACAAGAACTAGGAAGACCTTATTGCTCGATCAGGAAGCTTATTATAGCACTTCCTGTCCAGAAAGCAAATCTATTTGGGCAGGGCCATTCCAGAGGCTGAGAATTCTTCTTGCTGCAACCCCAGGGAGCTCCTGACAAGAGCTGTGACTTTGTTTGACTTCATCCATGACTTGTTTAATTTGTGTCCCATTTCCGCTCTTCCACCCAACGCCTTTTCTTTCGTATCTTATTCTCCTCCTATCCACTTCCCAAGAGAGCTGCTACACATCTGCTACACATCTGCTCATCATCTGAGTTCTACAATACATAACTTCTACAATATATAGCATCTATTATTAATCATTATGTCACTTTTCATTCAACAAATTTCTTTATAGTTCTTTGCTTACAGTTATCCTGAAAAAATAAATCAGGATGAGATAATGACTTATCAAAGGCCACCAAAAGGGCTTCATAGGCATGTGAACCTTGCTCCCCTCCCCCACACGCTAAACCAAAGCTTGTACTATGCTTTGCCTTCTTGGCATATCTAGACAAAATGCTTCAGAAAGTATTAGCTATAATTCTGAGCCCCCCCCCCCCCCCCGTTTCTGCATTGTTTTTAATCTGCTCATAATTTATCCTCATATAACAAATATTTAAACTTTGATTCTATATTTAGTGTATTTTCTATAATCATGTTGAAGATGACAGAATGTAAATGAAAAATCTCTCCTACTTTTTCACCTTCATCGAGCAATTTGTTTTTTGAAAATGTCAGAAGCAATGGCTTCCTTTCAAACCAGTGGAAGAGAATTTACACCTACTGTACTATAATTCTTCAAGAGAAGCTAAAAATTGTTTCTTAAGCTATCCCTCTCAGCTCATTTATCAAGCTGTAACTGTGACATTAAAGTTTTAATGCATCAAAATGACCTCTTTCTCACTAGTGTAGACTATTAATGTAGATGTCTACTACAACTGTGGGCATTTTAAGCAAGCAGAAGGAAATGTTTTGAATGCCAAGGTCACAGTTGAATCATAAGGAATATCCGACCATAGGATCAGACCAATAGTTTTCAAAATGGGTGGAAAAAATAATGGCCATTTATCATAAGTACTCTGCTGATTGAATAGTAAATTCTGTTCTGTAAATAACTGTTCTGATATTCTAGTATAAAGCAATCTGCCAAATACATGAATGGGCTTCTTGTTAATTTTTGTGCTTGTTGAATTACACCTTTTCCCATATTCTGAGATCTGTTTCAGGTAAAGTATGAACAATATGCAAAGAGACCCCATGAATGCAAGAAGATTCCCATTACCTGAACAGGTTGTCCCATTAATTTTAATAGGGAGAATCAATTGAAACACACAGGCCTAAATCCAACATCCATTAGTGCTAGCAGAGCTCCACTCCCTTTTCCCATTGTGCAAGTGCTAGCGAACTAGGGGTGTGCATGCCTGAAATTATCGTATCGTAATCGGAAATCACTTTAAAAAGAAATTTCGGATCGGATTATATTGGAGGTTAATCATAGCGTATTTCCGATAATTATCGGAAATACAATATTTAATTCGGAGCACTATTTAGTTGCTTTTTGAGACAAAAAGGCCTATAACTGCTGTATTTTCAAAGTTAGAGTCTTGAGACTTGGTCACAGTGCTCATGGAGTATGCCTAAGTATGTGTATGAAATTTCAGAACAATCCCTCCAACTGATTATTTTATATGAAATTTTGAAAGATCGTGCAGCTTTTGACAGATCTCTGAATGACAGCTTGCCACGTGCATTCAGAGATCTGTCAAAAAAGCTGCACAATCTTTCAAAAATTCATATAAAATACACAGTTGGAGGGATTGTTCTGAAATTTCATATACATACTTAGGCATATTCCATAAGCACTGTGACCAAGTTTCAAGTCTCTAACTTTGAAAATACAGAAGTTATTAAAAACGTATTAGACAATAGACACATATGCTTTCCTTAAAGAACTTAAATGGGTGTGACTGTTTTATTTTAAAAGATAGAGACATGAAACTTTTTGAACTTTGCAGATGGGATGTTCCTAGTCCTGGCTCCCCAGGTTGCATGTCTCTATCTTTAAAAATAAAAAAGTTATGTGGGGTCCCCCAAAACCCCCACCCCCCCTTGTAACTTCGTTATTTTAAAAGTCTGAAACTTGAAAAAAATTCCCCAGTGCAGCTTGTCTATTGCTAGTCATTTGTGAAAAAAATTCAGAACAATCCCTCCAACCATGTATTTTATATGAATTTTTGAAAGATTGTTCTAGTTGACAGCTGGTTGACCGGGCTTCCCAATTGCTTTCTAACTACCACAATCATTACAAAATTCAGGGTTCGAGGGATTGATTGAAATTTGGCACATATGTCTAGCACATATTGCTACACATATGTGTCAAAATTCAGAACAATCCTTCCAACCGTGTATTTTATATGAATTTTTGAAAGATCGTACAGCTTTTTAAAGAGATCTCTGAATGTACGTGGTGAGCTGTCATTCTGAGCTGTAAAAAAGCTGCACAATCTTTCAAAAATTCATATAAAATACACAGTTGGAGGGATTGATCTGAAATTTCATACACATACTTAGGCATACCCCATAAGCACTGTGACCAAGTTTCAAGTCTGTAACTTTAATGGCGGTCTGATAATCTGAAAAAATCCGATATAATCGGACTAACAATTATCGGATCCGATACTTATCAGAGGTTTTTCTATCGTATTGCAATCATTAATCGGATGTCCGATAATGGCCATATTGTATCGTTATCGGACATCTTAACAATACGATACACATCCCTATGGCGAACCACTTTGTAAACCAAAGATCTGCAAGCGGTTTTGCAACTGGTTGCACAAGTGGAAATTTAGCTGGATTCCCTTGCACAACATTATTTGCTAGCAGAATGACTACACTGAATACAACCCATACAATAATGCATATACACGAAGAGGCCATCTCTACTGAAATGAATGGGCTCCCCCATATATGGATCTCTGGTCTGGAACATCTGTGTATAATATTCACACATCTAGCTTTAGATGCATCTGTACATGTTTAATCCAAGATGTATAGTTGGACAAAGATTCATTGCGCACACATGCCATATACATGCATGTATTGGGTTTTGTCTATTTTCTTTCATCAAAACTCTCTGGTAATCACTTCCACCTAAACTATATTTATACTCTCCAAGATTAAAGATTATCTTGCGATTTGGCAACAGGACCTGCTGAAATAAAGAGTCTCAACATCATCACCAGAAAACATATACGACATCTTGCTGAATCAAAGATGTAAAATACAAAGACGTACAAATACTTTAAATATTTTCTTCATAGTATATTGTGACATCTTTCAGCAATAAACTGTGCACAGAAGAAGCATACCTTACAAAAATAGCTGGGAGGAAATATTCATACAACTGAAGAACTTCCTACCAGTACTATCCTTCTTTCCTTTCTTTCTACTCTAGTGTTATTTCAAAAAGATTCTCATACATTCTACTAGTATTTCTAAAAAAAAAAAGGGGGGGGGGGAAAGGTGCAAGCCTTTCCATTGCTATTTCATTTGTCTCTCTATGTGTAAATTCTTCTGACACTTTAATTTCTGTAAGAGTTCTCAAAATCTCCTACTCAGTTCTTTCAGACACTTAATTTTTGCAAAGTACATTTTTAATAGTACATGAAATGTTCTAATGTTGGAAAATACTTGAATTAAAACTGGGGGGGGAGGGGGACCATCAATTAAAGGCAACGCAGCGACTGGAAGGAGAAGTAGGAAAGAAGATAATTTACATGTTAACAATCATTTAAAAACTTTGTTCATGCATTTTTGGCAAGATTAAGTAAAAGCCAGGCAGTTGGCAGTACCTGAATTCTTCAAATGCCAATACTTGAACTGGATTTGACTTAAGACATCCCCTTCAGAAATCCTTTTACATCTACAGTAGCCTAACCTATGCAGTAGCCTAACCTATGTTTTTAGGATGTTTTAGGATGTTTTAATGCAGTTTTAATAATGTGTGTCATGTTTTAATCAGTTTTATGTATTTTATTATATTGTTGTTCCCCACCTCGATCCAAACGGAGAGGTGGGTAAGAAATAAATTATTATTATTATTATTATTATTATTATTATTATTATTACATTTGCTTTGTTCAAGCCAAGTTATTTGTCCAGTATACATATTTTAAAAAATTGCAAAATGAATTAAAGCACAACACACACACACACAATTATGGGATGGAAATGGCCTAGAACACCCTGGTAGATGATCTACACTGGGAGCTGGACAAGAGGAGTGTGTCATTCTTGGTTCTACTGGGCATCTCAGTGGCTTCTGATACTATTGACCATGGTAATGGAATCATTCTGGACTTCCTGGCTGGGACGGCACTTTCTTTCAGTGGTTCTGGCTCTTCCTGGAAGGATGATTTCAAAAGATGGTGCCGTTTAATTCCTTGACAGCTGGACTTGAAGCTCCACAGGGTTCCATTCTGGCCCTCAGGGTGGAAATTTGGAGTGTGGTGTCACTAATATACAGATGATGCACAGTGCTATCTTTCTTTTCCATCATGTTCCAGAGAGACCACTGAAGTTCTGAACTGGTCCCTGGAGTTAGTAATGGACTGGATAGGGGCTAACAAATCGGTCCATCTCTGTGAGCCCCTGCCAACGGAAGTGAGGCAGGTGGATACCAGGAGGAGGGCCTTCCCTGCTGTGGCACCCTGGATATGGAATGAGCTCACTAGAGAGGTTCGCCTCGCCACCTACATTATACTATTTTAAATGCCAGGTGAAGACCTTTTTATTTTCTCAGTATTTTAAGTTTATCAGTCTAATTTTTAACTTTGCTGTTTTAAATTTGTATTTTAAATTTGTATTAATTTCTGCATTGCTGCTTGGTTTTATCCTGCTTCTGCTCTTATATTGTATTTTATGCTACGTTTTTATACTGTTATTGTTTGATATTTTGAATAGTTCTCATGGTTTTGATTTTTGTAAACCGCCCAGAGAGCATCAACTATTGGTCAGTATAAAAATGCAATAAATACATAAATAAATAAATTGAAAAGACAGGTGTGCTCTTGAGTAGTGGAGCAGCTAATCTGGGGATAGGGATTCAACCTGTGCTGGATGGGGTAGTACTGTCCTTGAAAATTCATAGATTGACGGTGCTTCTGGACCTGGCCTTGAAACTGGACGCCAAGATCACAGTTGTAGCCACATGTGCTTTAGCACAGTTTAGACTGGTGTGCCAACTATGCCATTCTTGGAGAAGACAGATATAGCCATAGTGACACATGTCTCAGTTACATATCAAGTAATTACATATGTAGTTGCTAGACTAAATATCATGTTATGTTATATTTTTGGAGGTTTAATTTTTGTGAACCGCTCAGAGAATTTTGGCCCTTAAGCCATAGAGAAATGGAGCAAATAAATAAATAAAAATCTGAATTAAGATGTTTAATCTCTAAAATGTTTAATTAAACCTTTGTAGGTTTAATCACTTCCTTGATTGCAATCCTGGTTTGTAGGGGACTATTAATCCACAGTTTTCCCATTTGGATATTATGGAAAACTGTACTAAATAATTAATTCTTCTCTGAAGTTGAGCACATGAAGGAAGAAGTAACGGGAGTTTGTCACTCATTTTCTGAACTGAGTTAGTGCTACTATGTGCACTGCCACATCCTATGTGCAGTGAAAGAGTTTATATTACTCTGAGTATACATGACATCCAGCCTACATCTCTACATAGGTATCATGATGGGTAAAATGGCCCTGATAAGAAACAAATCTGCACCTTGTCTCTGTACTGATTGCAAGGTATTCATAGCGGAGGTGAAATTTTCATAGATTTAGTTTACAAGCACAAGCATTTCACCTTAACTAAAGTTTGGGTGGGTTGGTTGGTTTTACCATCCCTAGTGGTGTGTGGCTTAGTTGATGAGTTGTAGGAACCTATTGCACTGCAGGTCCTTTTATGCAACTAAGGGGAAAATCCTATGCATGTTTAGACAGAAAAAACTCCTACAACTGGCAGGGGAATGCTGGGAGTTGTAGGGATTTTTTCTGTCATAACATGCATAGGATTGTAGCCAAATCTGCTCTCACTCTATATCCCTACAGTCTGGATGGTCTAGATTCCACAGATCAAGTAGACAGTAGGGCTGTGTGCAGACTCTGCAACCCACTTTGGAGGCTGATTCGGAGGCTCTGAACAGGTCCCAACCCTCCTCATCTTGATTTGGACCCAGTCCAACATGCTTCAGACTCTGGATCTGAAGCAGGATTTGGACATCCCACTTTGAGCCACATCTTGCCAAGCCGAAATTAAATGTTGCGTAAATTGCCCATTTACGCCTGTAATGTTGCACACATGACAGGCCTTACAGCCACCATATATTTCTGGAAGAGGAATCATCATTTTAAAAGAAAGTGGTGACCCCTCAAAGAAGGAGCAGGGGCTCCTGTGACTGGGTGGACAGATGTCCGGATCATCCCAAAGCAATCTGAAGCACTTCAGACCAACCCACCCTGCTTCGAACTGAAAGGAGCCGATACCAACCCACTTCTCATCCAAGCAGAATTGTCCCACTTCGGCTTGGAATTCAGATCCGGAGCCAAGGCAAAGCACAGCTCTAGTAGACAGACTGCTGAGTAGTTAAAATAAATGGCTAAACAAAATGACTTTGGGCCATGAAAAGCTAGAGCATCTGTTTGAGCATTTGAAATTGTTTTCAGGCACACAGATACACACGCACACACACACACACACACACACACACGTGTGTGTGTGTGTGTGTGTGTGATCACATATATGCTATCAATTTCAATATAAATCTCTCTTATGTACCTACAAATCGGATGCTTACATTTTTTTTCATTTTCTCCATCTATGCAGAGGAATGGAACCTAAACATTTTCTGTTGGTACCTACAAAAAAAAATAATCTTCTGGTATTTTGGAATTCGAAATACTCTTTTCTAGTTTTAATACTTTGAATTCTCCACCAGTTAGATTGTTACATTTTGGGAGAGAGCCAAAGTAATAGTACAGATAAGGATACAGTTAGTAGCAGCAAAATCTGTAGCAGCTGCATATCAGAATAGTCTTTAAAATAATTGTGCTTTCCTTGATAATAATAATAATAATAATAATAATAATAATAAATAGTAATGACACTGAGAGCTGTAGGAACAAATTATTTTTTCAAGTGATTCCTGCAGAGGAAAATGTGCAAAAATGTATAATGACAGAAACTACTAATGTACTCAATATTCTAGCCTTTGCACATAATGTTCCTATAATAAACATCATCAGGGTATACATTGCAGTGCATAAAAACAAAATACAAATGCTCTGGGCTTTGAAGAATATACCAGCTTTGATAGACCACAACTAGGTGTGTTTTGAGAGTGATTTATGGATCCTTCTTATGTCAGATAACTACATAACATGGTCTACACTTGCCTACAGGAAACACAGTATTTTGAATCATGGAAAAGGGATCTCAGTGTCAATATATTTTGGCACAGACATACATATGGAATCAGATAAACGGAGCAGCTTCCATATGGATGTGTAAGGCTGGGAAAAATATATTAGTAGGGCAATTTTTATATTGAATTGCTTATCCATTTTTATATTCAACTGTGGACTTGCACATATGAAAGCATAATAAGTTCTCAAATGTTTACTGTCAGTGGCTTAACAGCAGGGCCGACAAGAAGGGGGGGGGAGCTGGTAAAGGGGGGGAGCCAGTACAAATTACCGGGCCCTGGCGGTCCGGAAGGGGTCCTGGATCCCAACTATATTTCATGTTTTTGTCTTTCTCGGTAGTCTCATTATTTGTTAATTGTTTTTGACATCCATTGTAAAATCAATGAATTTCAAAGAAAATAATAATGATATACAAAATTCTGTCAGTTATCGGCCATTATAGACTCTAATCAACCAAAGAGCTACTAATTACATATTAAAAACAGAATATAATTATATTTTAATGTAATTCTTAACAAAATATATATTACATGTTCAATGCACGCACAATTCTGAATAATGGCTTGTGAACTTGTGCCATGAACTGAGTATTTCCGAGTATATATAAACCAAATTTGCAAGAAAATTTTCTTTCACCAGTAAACCTTTTGAATAAACTAAGACAACTGAAACTTGAAATTCTTTTTCCAAACATAGTCGTTGCTTTAAGGTTGTTCTGCACCATACCAGTAACAGTGGCTCAAGCAGAACACTCTTTCAGTTGTTGTTGGATATCAGGTACTTCATAAACAATTCACTAGGCTGGCCTAGTGAATTGTGAGTTCAAGTCTTGGCAATTGTTATGAGAAGATACTGTCTCTGTTTTGCCCTTATCTGCAGCTGCGGGCCGAGGCCTTGAGTTCCTTGGGAACGAAGGCATGTGTTGAAAAGGTGGGGGGCTATCTGGCAAACTGTCTCTCACATAGTGTCGTCATCAAGATGAGGTTGAACTGTGCCGCCCTGTTGGCACATGAGTTTGGATTACAGGCCTGAAGCCCTGTCTGTCAAAGTAGCTTAGAATTAGCCAGCCTCCATCCTATATAGCTACAAGCAAAGTAGAAGTTCTTTGCTAGGAATTATCTGTTCTGTTCTGTTTGCTATTTGCTGTTGCTTGTCATCTGTCCTATGCTTGCCAAGAAACTCATGTTTGGGATTCTATCTGATTGGGAAATGTTGGATGCACTCTGTACATGTTCTGTTGCTATTTGGACTTGGAAGTTCTGAGAACTATGCCATGAAAAGTGTGCTGTGGCTTTTCCTAGATGTGGACTTGAGATTACTGTTCTGGATTCGTGTTTTATAGCCTGCTTTTTCCCTGCATGGAGCCAAAGTACGGGCACGGGGAAACTGAGGCTGATCGTAGCTGTTCTGGAATTGTGTGTGTGTGTTTGACCTGCGAGAGGACCTTCCTCAGAGCCAAAGCTACGAGAATTGGGAAGGCTCCCTGGGTCGAAGAGGTTCGTTCCCTGACATCTTGTTTCCGTGATCAGCTCAGTGTTTCCCTGACAGGCTGAGTTTGATTTAGTTCAAGATGATCTTATCTACTGTCAGGAGGTTTTCTCCTTTGAGTCTTTGCTCGTGTACCTGAGGATCCAGTGTGTGTGGCCACTCCTGACCTCAAGGGACTGGGGCTAACTCTAAATGTCTCCCCCTGAGTGATTTGCTGTTCGCATTAAGCCGTTGTACCTGAAAGCTATCTGGTCCGTCTTCAGCTTCAAGTGTGTGTATGCAGAAAGGAAACCGTTATGCTTTGAATTCCGTGTGATTTACAATAAAATAAGTCTCACAGTTGTTGGAGTGTGTCAGTTTGCCGAAAGTTCGTGAGCAGAAGCTTGTAGTGAGCTTGAGTCACGACAGTTGTCTTTCTAGAATAAAAGATGTGTTAAGGTCTACAATTGTCAGGTATAAGTCTTCAACAAGGCCGGGGGCCATGTTGAATGTAGGCAGATTTATTAGAAATCATTTCAGAATGTCAATGTCTCTGCAAGCTTATCTCTGTCAGAGTTTCTCATGGGAGTAGCTCACTAGCTCCCTGTTGTGGGTTGTGCTGTCACGCCCTGTTAGCACATGGGCATGTTTTACTGGTCATAGGACCTGTCTGTCAATTGGCTTTCAATAGACCAGTTCTCCATTTATAAGAGGGGGAGAAAAGCTGAAGAGCTTTGCTAGGTTTTATCTTTCGACACAAGACCTGAAATCCCTCCTGTTTGGATCCATATCCATTTGGGACTTTAAAAGCACTCTTCACATGGACTCAGTCCTATTAGGATTTTGGATTTCTAAGGGTTGTGCCATGAAAAGTACTGTGAGGCTTTTCATAGACTTGAACTTGCATTTGCTACGGATTGTGTGTGTGCACCTCAGATTGTACCTTCCCTGGTCAGCTCAGCATATGGAGGCTGGGTGGGACTGTTGGATTTCTTCCCTGCCAGACTCAAGTGGCAGAGAGCTCCGCTGGAGCTAAAGTACATGCAGGGGAGTTATTGTGCCTGAGATTTTACCCTTCCCATGATCTTGTGGACATGGGCCATGTCCCCTGAGTTACCAGCGTATGCAACGTCTGGAGAAGCTCCCTTGGGATGGTTTGCTCAGCCTTTCAAGAACCCACCCCCGTGTGATTGCCTGAAGGATCGTAGCAGGAATGGAGCCAAAAGCTTTCTGACCATCATTCAGCTTTAAGTGTTTTTTTTGGAATGTGTAGCAGTTAAGCCTGTTACCGTGAGATTTCCTCAATAAAAAGAAGTTTCACTGATGTGAGTGTCTCGTGTCAGTTTGCCAGCACGTGTGAATGCCAGAGGGAACGGGCATGCACATGACAACAATGGCCCAGATGCTAATTCAGTTGAGGCTGAATTAGCAAAAAACAAAAAAAAAATGAGATTTTCCTGAAGTTATTCATTGATTTGCAAATTGCAAAGCTCGCAGATCTCCACGGATATAAAGATGATACAGTAAATTTTGCTAAATGTAACTTTCCCGAATCAATTGTTTTAAAAATGTAGCTTTTTATGAAGTTGCAATTTGGGGATTTGGGGTACAATTTTATTTTATTATGATGAAGTATATATATTTTAAAATTTAGTTATTCTTTAATCACATAAGGTTAAATGGCCTACATGCTTTTTTGTAGCAAAACAAAAGACTGTTTTACAGTGGATGCGTGCGGGGTTGCTTGTCATTGCAAAGAGCCGCTCGATTGAAACGATCTGTACGGAAGGCCGTAGAAACCGCCAGGGGGACAACTGAGTGGAAAGGAGCTGTTTCTTTTCAGTCTAATAGATCCCCACTTGCATCCTTCCTGCCCATCCACAATGTGTCCCCCAAAAACTCTGGAACAGGCATCAAAACCTTAGGACCTCTAAGAGAGAAAACACATACGCTCCTCCTGTTGCCCTTTCTGAGACTCCTCCTACTTGTGTTGATTGTCTCTTGATCTTATTACATTTTAGGGATCATCCTTGCTGGGGGAACCAAAAATTTTTTTCAACAGGTCCTGAACCCGCTCTCGGCAGCCTTGCTTAATATGTGTGCAAACTGTAATGCAAGACACAAGTTCGAGTCAGGGCCCATATTTCTCAAGCTTATATCCTACCTCCGTCCATTGCAACCAACCCATATTGCAACCAGCACATAATCTATTTTTGAATACAGGTAATCAAACAGGATCTTTCCCCTATAACCTATGTATCAAGATGTAGTAGCACAATTTACAGATAATTGCCAGAAGGAAGAGAAATCAAGTGAGCCAGTGGTGTAGTGATGTAATCTCGTGGTGTAATGATTATGGTGTTGGGCTAGGGCAGGGGAGAGCCAGGCTCAAGTCCCCACTCAGCCATAAAGCTCACTGGGTGACCTTGGGCCAGTCTCTTCCTAATCTACCTCACAGGGTCATTGTGAGGATAAAAAGGAGATGAAGATGATCATGTACACTGCTTTAGGATCCTTGGAAGAAAAAGCAGGATATAAATGAAATAAATAAACAAGTGAGCATGGAGCACTAGGAGATGTCAGAAGTGAGATGGGCCCATGGTGCTATGCATATTCATGTTTGAAGCAACTGTGGCTCCCTGGTGTGTACCCATAGTGTCGCTGTTTCAGGTATAGCAGTATATACATGTGGTGTATACTCTTAATCCATAACGTTTGAAGTGATCCTAAGTTCTTCGACTTTGAAGAGAGATAGATGAAACAATTTAGCCTAGTTTGAGAATTATTTTATTGTCCTAGAACAAAATGATTGACTGGCCATTATTTCTCATGGGAAATGTTTGATACTCATATTCCGGACTTCAGGTTTTCTGGCATGAATAAGTTATAATGAAAGGACTGTAGCTTAGTGGTAGAGCACACGTTTTGCATACAAAAGACCCCAGGTTCAATTTTTACAGGTAGGCGTAGGAAAGGCTCTAGTCTGAAGCCCTAATGAGTCAGTGTAGAGAATACTGAGCCAGATGGACTGATGTGTCTGACTTGGTATATGTCTAACTCCAATATTCCTAACAAAAGTCTACCCTGGTAAGCCATTTAAACCATATTATCATTTAAATATCTTTACATATTAAAAACCTAACAGCAGACCATGGTAAAAGTCTTACCTGCAACGTAGTCACCAAATCCAATAGTTGTTAAAGTGATAACTACAAAATAAATTGCATCTAGTGTATTCCAGCCTTCTATGTGCTTGAATATGACTGCAGGGAGAGCAACAAACAGCACACAGCCGAACAGTATGAATATTATTGTTGATATTATGCGAATCTTTGTCTGACTCACATTCCATTTCTAGGGGGGAAGAATAAACAAAGGGGAAAAGGGATTGGAAAAGGAGAAGAAGAATCCATTATTAGTAAAATCTTATCAATCTCTTTCTGTGTGTGTGTGTGTGTGTGTGTGTGTGTAATGAAGATATTATCTCCAAATGAGGTGATACATACAGACACAGAGATAAACTAACTGGATTGAAAGAAAAAGATATTCATCATACAACTTTAAACTTGTGTCCCATTACCAGGCCATACCACCTGTAGTGAACTGTGAATTAATATTTTTTATAAATCCTGTAATTATCTTGTGAATAGTACAATTATATTGTAGGACTTTGCCAGCTGTAGTGAAACATTTAAAACAACATTGAGTCTATAGGTTATGAGTAACACGTAGCTATCATTTAAACCATAATTGGTAAAATACTCTGTTTTACCAAAAATTTTAAAGTGACATGATTTTGTTGCAAAAATTCTGATGTTACACATCAGTCAAAGATACTTCAGTCATTATACTTTCTGTGTGCAGAGAAATAAAATATTGTCAAATCACCAAGACAGCTTTGTCTATTTGGCAGTATAGAAATGTAATAAATAATGTGATACTAGTAATAAAATTGCCACCAGTCACTAGAGACATAGGCTCAGTTCGGACGACATATTAAGCAATGGAGGGGTAAATAACATACTGACCGTGCGTTAGGCAGGAGGAGCTCCACAGACGACACACTGCAGCTAGCGCTGCTCAAAACCAGCCCACGCCCTGGCTGCAAGGAACTTGCGGCGGCCATTTTGGTTGCAGCTTCTCCTCCGTGTGTCCCCCAGCCATATCCCAGCATGCATCGTGAGTTCTGCCGGCTGCATAGAGCAGCTGGGGCTTTTTGGCTGCTCTAGGCAGCAGAACTCTATTCTGAAACAGAATAGTCCACAGAGGGGGGGGGGGGGCTGAATTCGGACAACACTTTAAACAACGGGGCTTTGGGCTAAACAACGTGCAAGCCCGTTGTTTCACTCCGTTGTTTAAAGTGCTTGATTAATGTACTGTCAGTTGTGTGTGCGTTGTGTGCTGCCCTCCAGACGACACAATAAGCAACACAACTGACGATTGTTCCCCCACTCCTCCATTGCCTAATGTGTCGTCCGAACTGAGCCATAGAGTTTTACAGAGTTGTTATATTGTTTTTAGAAAAAAGACCATTAATTTGAAATGAAATATAAGGCACAACAATGTCTTGCACTTGATGGAGCTATGTTTTTAATATATTAGCATGGATTCCCCTTTGCCGTAGGGCCACTCCACATATTATGATTGGTGTAGGAACCAATTGCTGTGTATGACCTCCACATTTTTTTGTTTGCTCCATGAAACACCAGTGTACTGTCTGTACTTCCCACAACAGTTCAAATCACTAGATCTGTCCTTACGTTCGTTTTCTGTATATGCTATTCAGTGGGGGCGGGGGACAGTTAAGATTGTTCTTTCTTGAACTACTATGTTTGTTCTTATGATACATAAATTCCACAGGTAGAAATGAAGTAAATCTTTATATGTTCTCTGGGCTTGCTCTTGTTATGAATGTGAGTGCAATGGTGCTTTTGCATTGCTTCCAAATTGCTCTCTCAACTTCCTTTTCACCTCTTGCTTTCTTGAGCAATGTATCATTATAACTTCCAAAACAAAAGGCCCTTGGCGAAAGCACTACATAAGCATCTAGGTTTTACAAGTGTCTTAGCCAAACTAGACTATCTACTGTTTTTGAAAAAGCAGCTTTGGGTGGCAGGCGGCAACATGAAGCATAAAAGTGGCAGGTGCGCTTAAACCTTTCTCTGCCTCTTCTTCTCTGCTCCAAATCAGTGCATGCATGTGGGCACACTCATACACACCAGCCAATTTCATCCAAAAATGTGTTTGTTACAAATATGGGTATGTAGGGGTGCCTCTACAAGAGACATTTAAAGCTCTTTCAAGGCGCATTAAAATTTTGACCTCTACAAGACCGGAGCGCAAATCGGGGGTTGAGGCGGTTTTCTCCGATTATGTGCCTTATTGAATGTGCGTTAAATAGCGAGTTTTAATTTACCGCGGCCGTTAAAGCATATTATGCCCATGTGAACAAGCGATTCTCCGCAATAAACACCTCTAAAGCACGTTTCGTACAGCCAGTAAGGTAACCAGTTATGCGCTTAACCGCCACCCGTGTACAGTGATTTGCCATAAAAGTGATTCCGAGAAGATGCGCATAATCGGACAACCAGGCGCCAAACCAAATCCTTCTAGAGGGGACCCAACCCTTGTAAGGGGAAATGGGTTTTGAGCTATTTAGAACTGAGAAAAAGCACACAGGGAAAGGGTTAAACATCCCTTTAGTATCTGTTTCACCTTGCCCTATCTCCCAAAACTACTTTTTCTCAAAAAGCAAAGGGTAAAGACAAAGATGAGTGAGTTTCATGTACTTACATGCAACATTTAATTTTATTTCATAAAAGCAAGGTCCAAACCTTACATAGGCTGTTTCTACACTAGCCATTTATCCCACAACTGTCCTCAGGTCATTCCTGTGCATGCAAATGATGCACAGGGACTCCCGGGGATGGATGGGAACAGGCACGGGTTTCCCCAGGATAAGAGATCCCGGGGAAAACCTGATTCTTCCTGCAGTTCCAGGAATATCCCGAGGCCACGGGAGGCATGGGTGCCCATCCCTCCTGGTGCCTGCTTACTTGCGAGTAAGCAGGCAATAGAAATTAGCATGGAGCCATGCCACGCAGCTCTATGCCCATTAGGGGAGGGGTAGCAGCAATTTTGCCACCCCTGGGATGGCAGGGAGGGGGCTGGGGGCCCGGTTTGTTTTTTTGTTTTTTAAAAAACACTTATTTTTGTGATGGAGCACAAGTGTGCTCTTTGGATCCTTCCCGGGGGGGGGGGGGGAATGGCGGGTGCAATGGCCCAAGAGAAAGCCAGGACGTTGCATTCTGATTTGGAAAGGGGAGGACGATCCTAGAAGCAGGTACATCCGGGACCACCCCCTCCCACCCTCTACACCCATAGGTGTAGAAAGGCCCTATAGTTACTCTGTCGTTTTTTTAAGCTGTATCCACTACATATAAAATATTAATCATATTAATGTTTTCTTGTGGAACCTAGACCTCTTTATTATCCATTAAAATATTTTTAAACTTAGAGAAATTATTTACATATCAGGACATCATACTCACAACAAAGGTGTCTTCTACTTTGGCGATTCCTTTCCCAAATATGGTCCCTAGTTGATCTCCAACTCCAGCCAACAGAAAACCAAAGAGAGGAATTCCCAGTAAGGCATAGATGATGCAGAATATCTTTCCACCTTCTGTACGTGGTGAGATGTTCCCAAATCCTAAATTACAAACAACTTGAGCTGTTGATAAATCAGTTAAAGGCATTAAATTACACATCTAATTAGTACTGCAGATAAGGACACTTTTTAAATGTTCCCTAGGAGTATATATCACATTAAAACATTCATATCGAGAACCTAGCTTAATTAAATTGCTAAACTCACCTCAAACTGAACTGCATTTCAGGCATTATAGAAAGAATCAATCCATCTTTCTAACACAGTTGGAACTGACACCGAAGAGGCTGGTTACTCTTCACAAAATAATATCACTATAGAGGTTTACTCAGGCAGACATACAATTCATTTCAAACAGGAGGATGTTTTATTTTTCCTCCCTTATTCCAGTTTTGAGAACAGGATCAGATCCTCATTGACAGTCACGAAATAGACCACAGATAGCCAACTATTGTACAATATGACTCAATCTTTCTCAAAATGTATAAGGTTTGATCCATACTTGCTCCTCTACAAATGGAAAAGGGCTCCTTCCATTCCTGGAGGGAACCAGAGTCCAGTGGAAGATTCCCACTGGAGGATGGGGGTGGGATCAGACCCAGCTCCAGGTTTTTCAGGGCCGTTGGACTAGACAATGCCCACCTACCCCCATGCTCAGTGAGTCTAACATCTTACTGCCATCGTTAGCAGCTGCTATTGCTCCTCAGCCTCTGTCTCATCATTGCTACCACAAAACAGCTTGATAGGGAGAGAGCCAGGGCTCCTCCTCATTACCATCGTTGTCTGGGCCAGAGCAATAGGCAAGTGAACAAACAAGCTGCAATGGTGAAGAGGTGGACCAAGCCCAAGAGGCTTTGTCAGTGGGCCCCTGCTGGAATGTGGGCCCTCAGATGCCCAACCATGTCTACCCTTTTTATGGTTTACCCTTCCCCCTGAAGTGCTACCTACCATGTGCAGGGGGAAAGGAAAATCAGGGGGGATCCTTCGTTTGATGAGTGCAAGTCTAGATCCAACCCATAAGGCTTACAGCCACAGTCACATACGCCCAAACCTCAACAAAAACACCAGGTGTAATTATGTTTGTGAGAACATTGCATTTGGAAAAACACATGGGGATCTATCTATTATTGCTAATTTAACAACTTGTATTGATCCAAATACCTTTTCAGTTCTTTAGAAATTACATTTATTAGATTGGTTTTGGAAGTACTTCCAGAAGTACTGGAAGGTTAAACTTAGCTCTCAACTGTCAACTCATGATTATGAAAGACTCTCCCTAAAACATAAAGGATTTGTGATGGACAATTAGTAAAATAGTGTTAGCTAGTTAGTTAGTTAGTTAGTTAGCTAGCTAGCTAGCTAGCTAGTTATGATTAAGACTGAACCAATTAAGGCTGAATCAAAAGTTCTCAACTAAATACTTCTGGGAAGATATTCAGGCCCTTTTAAAATGGGTGCAATTTTGGGGAGAATGTCCTTTTTAATTTTCTGACTCACTGATTAACAAAAATCCTGGACACCCAGGAGAGAATTTGCAGTACGCAAAGCCTGTTCCTGCTTCCCATCAAGTTCCAGATAGGTATCTTTTAGTCAGTTTCTATGGTCAGAGGCATCCATAGCTGCTAGTATGATACTACATATATCAGCAGCTGAGCAATTAAACCTTGAAGTTAAATTAAATTGGGTCCTCTTGCTATGATGTGTTCCCTTACCCCATCTCTTGGGGATGTATAATAAATCCACAGAAAGAAAAGTGTCTCCTTTGCCTAATTAAATGGTCTTTATTTTGCTTGTAATACCTGGAAGTCTCAAACAGTTGTATGAGATTTGAGACAAACTCCAAATCAGGAAACTTTCTTGCGGGTCATGTGGTAATGATAACCACCATCAAGCTGCATAATCAATACATGTGTTGTTTATTTAATTCAAAACAGTTACCCTACCCTTTCTCTCCAAGGAGCTCAGGGGAGCATATTATTTTCCCAACATCCTTTGAAGTAGAATCGGCTGAAAAATCAAAATTGCCAAAGGTCACCTTCCTAGCTAAGTGGGCATTTGAACCAGTTCCCCCTAGATGTGATTTCCAAATGTGTTAGAATGCAACTCCCATCATATCCAATCAGCATGGCAATGATGAGAGTGATGATGAGAGTTCCAGTCCAATACATCTGGAGGGCACCCATAAGGGGAAAGGCTGTTCTGTTCACTATAGCAAATTGTAATATAATTTTAAGGAGCATAATCAGACTCCCTTCTCCTAATGATCACCTGGCATATTTCTCTTGAACAGGAAAAAAAATGGAATGGGACGTCATAAGCTGCCCAAATTTGCTGCAGGCAGGAAATCAGAAACTGCAGGCACAAATCAGATGTTCATCCAAATCCATACTGGAATTTTCATCCAAATATGGTTGCTGTCTATTCACATTGTTTTCAATGGAATATCTGTTTAGTATAACCCATGGTGTTCATAATTAATATTTTAATATGACAAAAATGGAACATAATGTAAGGAGGAGAAAAAATGAAAATATGTCTTAAAGCACAGGGAGCAGTCAAAGACAAAATAATAAGATGTAGACAGTATTAATAACTCAATAAATAATGCTTAGAAAGGATGATACATGCAAGTGACCAAGGAGAACTTGGCAATAATGATTTTGGACCAGAGTATGTCACAGCTTGAGAACACCTGTCACACTTAGTTTAAAAATCACTTCCACATTAACTGCAGCATTAAGTTTCAAATTCCATGAGGAATCTTTAGTTGAGAACATTATAAGTTGAGGACACATAATTACCTCCTTTTCATTCAGTTTATTGCTCAGCACTGTTTTGATTTTAACATGATTTGCACCCTTTCCCTGTTCCAGCTATACGTCTCATCTCACACGTAACATCTCTCTTGTCTTAGAATAATTTTAGTATGCTATATTAATATGCCGCTCTATTTGGCACAGGATTGAGAATTCACTGTATTGAAAATTATCTGACATGTACAAAATATAATTGTCTCTTTTTCAATAATGGTTTTAAATAAAATAAAATAAACTGTTACACATTTAAACAAGAAACTCTTGTTCACTAAGAGCTTTATAGTTGGTGGCTTTGAATTAGACACAGATGTGGTGAAAGGAAATTATTCATGCATCTTTTCCCTGCATGTCTGGAGAAGGGGAAAATATATGCATATCACCTGTGAAGAGATCAACATTATATCTCCCCACCTCCCCATCTTCACACAAGACCTGGAAGGGTAGGAGAGGGAAACTGAGTCACACTTCCCTCTCTTTCTGTTCCACATCTTGTTTATATCCAAAACATAAATATCAGAAATGTTTTCTAGTGAATCACCAACAATGGCAGTATAGTATATTTTTATGAAATACTGGTCAAGCTGTCAGCCCATTTCACTCTAATCAAGTCTTAGATCAGGTCCAAAGTCTATGAGTTGACTCTAGACTTATTGGAACCAGTGGAACAACATATATATTAATCTAAGTCCCATTGATTGAAATGGCTCTACTCCAAGCCTGACTAAGTCTAGATCCAATCCCCCTGGCCAAAATTATTTGGCTATGATCCAAAGATTTATATGTGCTCCAACAAACTCCTAAATGCCTTTGCTCTTGGTTGCTCCCTTATGTGTCATGCTAATCTTAAAAACAGTCCAAACTATGCTCTTGACTGAACTATCCATTTGCCAAGTCAATACGACGACATGAAGACAGGCTGTTGCAGCATGGCCAACATGAAGGGTAGTCATGGTTGGGCATCTGCCAAGGGCCCACACCCCAGCAGGGGTCCACTGATAAGAGCTCTTTGGATTTGCTCTTCTTTTTCATTATTGCAACACTCTTGTTAACCTGCCTCTCCCTCTGGCCCAGTCAAAAGTGGTGGTGACAAGAAGGAGCAGTAGATACCACTGCCTATTTTCTCACTGGCTCTCTGCCTGTAGAGCAAGAAAATGGTAGCAATGATGAGAAAGAAGAGGAGAAACTTAGTCGCTTTTGTCAATGGCGTTGGGAAATTAAACTCACTGAAGGAAGGGGCCCATTGCGGGTATCTTGACCAAGAGCCCTCAAAATCCTGGAGCCAGCACTAGTTTCAACAATTTCCTCACAATTATAGAATGTCTTTTTCAATTCCATGAGATTGCTACATTTCTATTTTGGATCTGGTTGTAAAAGTAATGCCACCTGCCATGTACCTTTAGAGGATGAAGGGAATTCTAAATAAATACATTCATTCATACAGTTTAGACATTTATGTTGTGAGAAAATGCAACAGAAGTTCACCACATAGTGCATATTCTTATTGGAAAATAAATGATTAAGGTTTCTAAATGAAAAAGATATGGATCTTAAATGGTAACAAATTACACCAAGTAAATGAGTGGATAAGGACGCCATAAATCTTTTACTAGCCATGTGTATGAGTGTGTGTGGCTTATACATTAGCTGACTTCCATAACAATACTATTTTTTTACAGGTGAACTGTTGGAAGTGGTGCTTTACTCAATGGGGCTTGGATTGAACTAGAACCAAAATTATGTATTCTTATGTGCTGTAAAGCACACACACATACACAGAGAAGACATGAGGTGCCCTGATCTGTAGGGGTAACTTGCACATCTTCCTGCTGGCTAAGATTTAAATTTCAAGTTGAGGTTAAATTGAAAGTGCAGAAACAGGAAGCTCAAAATATCCTACCCTACCCTCAGCTTCTTCATTATACTTTAAGCCACTCTCAGAATGAACAATCTAGACTAGAAAATACCGTGTGCCCAGGACAAGAGACCAATTACTATGCTGTGAAACACTCACATTGGCAAGAACAATACAGTGCACATTCACAAGCTCCAATTAATTAATTAATTAAAATCTGAATCTGGTCATCCCCAGATTTAGTGCAATAGCTTGCAGTCATTCAGCCTCTAAATACTGGTTCTTCAGAAAATAGTGTGCAGGAGATAAATTGGTGACAGGGAATACTCAAACAACAAAAATAATGTGAAAAAAATGCATTCTTTCCCCACAGTGACTCTTGAGATGCTTAACCTTGTAGGTACTTAATTGTATGCTGCCAAAAATTTAGATGAACTAGTCTAAACAAAATCAAAATCGGGCCTTAATTATCCTGATACACATGAATAATTCAGAATCAACAAATCCCAGCATCTTTTTACTTTATAAAATAATGTTAAAACATGCAGTTTTCCATTCTATTGAAATATGTGTCAACAAGTGTTATTTTGTCTATGATAATTGATCAGTAATTGTGATCCACCTCAAAACCAAGGAAGGTTTCAGTGCTCCAACTCCCTTTTTTTTTTTGGCTTCCTTCCTTGTTTTGCTGAACCCTTGTGCTGTTGGAATCGCAGAACTTCACCCTGGCGCCTATCCACCTTAACTTTTCAAGCCATTCTGATCCTTCACCATACATCCATTTCTGTCGCTTCCATCACCCCTCCACGTGCCTTATAAATCTTCCTAGTGGCTCTCTTCCGTTTTGTGTAATTATTCTTCCTCCTATATTGTCCTATATTATCTTACGTTATATAATCCTATAGGGCTGGAGAAAACATTTCCTGGTGCTAGTGAATTTCGTGTTCTAGTTCCTTTTACTGCCTGAAATCTTCTTCGGCAAAGTAGTTTAATACAAAATCAAGCCCACAGGATGTTTCCAAGGAGACCCGATTTGCAAGAAAAAAGGCTATCCTTTCCAGTGAGTCATGACTAGAAAGAACACAGGAGTGATCTTTCGGTCTGACAGGAAGAGACCATAATGTAACTTTGAAGAAAAATTGAGCTATGGGGGGGGGGTCTTTATTTTATGAACTGGAGCTGCTCAGCTTCGCATGATCAAAGGAAAGGAAAAGCAATCCTTCACAAATGCAGAGAGGTGGAAGAGCGCACTGGTGAACTGTTAGCAAAAGGTTTCAAGAGCAAGGGAATTTTGAAAAATCTTTAAAAATCAAGGGATGAACCAATCTTATTCAAACTTAGCATGCCGAAAGCTCTCCTAGAGACCTAACATCATGCCAAGTTTCATCTCTTTATCTATATAAATTATGCACATGTAAGCATTTTGGTTAATTTGCATTTTAAAAACTCATAAAAATCAAGGCATGGACCTATCTGATTCAAACTTGGCATGCGGAAAGCTCTACTTAAGAGCTCTCAAGATCCCAAGTTTCATCCTTTAGCTTTAAGAATTACACAGATGTAAGCATTTTTGTACATCCTAATAGGAGCTCCAATGAATGAGCGAGGGGGTAAGGCTACTGTGTCCATCACAATGTCCATTAATGACAAGAACCAATGAACTGGAGGGAGAAGGAGAAGGGGCAGGGCGGGGTTGGACAGGCGCAATAGCAGCAGGACAGCAAAAACAGAATTCACCGGTATAGCTACGATAGTGAAAGGGAGGAGCGCTTGCAACGCTTCTGAAATGGAGGTAACCCCCCCCGGGGGGGGGAATTGGTGTGATGGAGCCCATAGGCTGGGGTACAAAGAAATACTTTAGGTGCTGCTAAAGTTTTAGGCATGCAACAGATGCTCCCTTCTCTGGCCCATGGCACATAATCTGCTGTTAAAATCACCATTTAAATGTGGTTTGCCTCGAAGTATTCGTGGGTGGGCCTGCTGCACAAGAGACACAAGACAAGAGTTCCCTTGGGCATGTAGAATGAAAACTCATTCAGTTGAGTCCAAGGGGGTGTCTATACGGTGCTGCATTGTATAAACGACGCAGCCACCAACTCACAGCCACATCGGGATTTCCCCCCTAAAACGGAGTGTTTTCAAATTGAAATTTACAGCAACTTTCCCCTTTGCTCCAGGTTATCCAGTGAGCATTGTTAAAAAGCTCCAATCGGTTACTGGGGAGAGAGGCTATCTTTCACTGGGAAAGCACAGGAATGCCAGTCAGGGGCAGGCTTTTCTGTCTGAATAGCCCACACTCCCTCCTGCCCTGTCTAGATTTATCAGTTTAGCCTCACAGCAGTGATGCTGCAGGCGTTTGAGCTGACACCCGTCCAAAGCACTGTTGTATAGACATCCCCCTAGCCGTAATCTTAGCCATTTTAGCCATGGCATAGAAAATCATGCATATTATATCTGTAGTTTCTTTCTTTCTTTCTTTCTTTCTTTCTTTCTTTCTTTCTTTCTCCCAATTATATCCCTCATCCAAAGATGACCCAATGTATACAACTTATCAATAAAATAAAGTATGGGGGGGGGGGAACTAGTATCAGCAGGTTGTGCAATTGCAAAAGTCTTTCCTAGAAATCATGCTGTCATGATTAGCTTAATTTCCTAGAATTGCTGTTTGGATTTAGGAAAGAAAAAAAAATGTCTATAGTTACTCTATTCAAGCAGCTAAATGAGTCCACTGAGTTGCATAATAGTTAAAAAGCTTTAAAGCAAAATTAAAAACAAGCAACATACCCTATATGTGTTAATTTAAAATCATTTTAAGTATTTCATAAATTTGCAAAGCTTATATTAAATATTTTTATGTCATATCTACCTAAGAGATCAGATAATTAATTCAGACATAACTCCAATGGTTTGTAATATTGTGGTGGTAGGAATGGGAACCTGTAGTCCTCCATATGTTGTTGGATTCCAATTTCCATCAGCCCCAACTAACCTGGCCAATGGTGAAGGATGATGAGTGTACTAGTTCACCAACCTCTGGAAGGACACAGGTTTCCCCAGTCCCACACTAGTGTAACAACAGCTCTGTCCCCTCTTATATTTACATATTTGAGCAAGTTTTGAGATCTGACCACCATAAGCATTATGATGGGTAATTGTTTTGTTCTCCTGATATTACACATGATCTTATGATCTAGCCCTCAATATAAGAGGCTTGAAACCAGGTTCTTTTCCTGAGTAAGAGAAATTGCCTGGAGTTACACTCAGAAGGCTCCCACCAGTGCCAATTCCCCCTTCCTTTGCATCCTCCAGCACCAGCATCACCCCACTGATCCAGAAAGTCCCCCAAACTCCAGAGTATGTTTTCAGGGTGGATTGGGGACTTCAGGAGGAAAATGGAATAAATGAAGATGGTCTCCTCCCCAATTCAGTCAGGCATCTGTGGATGGAAGGAGCCCTTCCATTCATGGAAGGACAACCATAGATCCCTGATGGGTTTTTATTGAAGTCAATGGGATTTCTGAGTGCTTTATTCTCTGTATCATAGTGACAGCTTGCTAGAAGTGAGACCTGCTGACTTTTTATCTGCAGCACTCAGTTGCCACCAGTTCTGCTGGCCAGAAGGAAATACTACAACTTAATAACTCTGGAGTTGACAGGGGAAACAAGCAGAGTGCAAGCAACTATTTTTGAGGGCCCAAATACAAACTTGTAACACAGTCCAACTCCCACCCATGCCACGATGCCATACCATACATACCAATTCACAAGACATGAAAGAAACATTTCTATTTTAATTCTGAAATGACATTTATGAATCCAAATTTATGAATTTACAGCATGGCTCTATACTGGGACTTTTCTATCATGGTCCATTGCTATTTCTGTTTAACATAACATCCATCTTCAAGGCAAGGCCTACAAAGCTTGCTGACAATTTTGTAACTGTTTAGTTGGTCCTAATAAAGGTATTTATTTGTTTATTTACAATGTTTGTATGCCACCCCATAACATAAAGTTCTCCGGGCTCCATAACAAGATATTATCTTGTCGATGCTTTGATGATGATGATGATTTGTGAGTTGTTGTTGTTTTTGCAGTGGAACAAAACTTTTATGAATGGAAAGACCAATTCATTTTAAAGGGTTTTTTTGGGGGGGGTGTCTTTTTCTTACATCCCTAGATCACAGTTTGGTAATATACTTTGCAGGCACAGTGTCCCTGATCTGGATCAGGACTATTGTGTGTGGGTGTTTGGGAAGGGATAAAGCCCCCTATCCCCCATGCTATAGTCCCAATATGGATTGGGGCCCTGTACTTAATCTAGAGTAAAAAGAGAGAGAGAGAGAGAGAAAGAGAGAGAGAGAATGTACCTACTAAATACATCTTCAAGCAACACGTGCTTTGGCCCTGGGTCTAGTAAATCTTGAGTAGGATGGCCATGGGTCGTGGTTAGTCTTCTATTTGAAGGGCTATCAGAGGATAGTCCTCTATTTGAAAAAGTGGTCTATTTGAACATTATCCAGTCCAATAGGCATTAAAGATAAATGACCATAAGAATGGAAGGCAGAGGCCTTGAAGTTGCCCATAAATAGATAACACCAAGGTGCATCGATCATCTGGTTATAGTCTTCTCATAGTCTGGTGAGATGTAGTATATTTCTATTTAAATGACAATAATTGTTTCTAAATGTACATGTACAGATATACTAAGCATATGCAAATGTTAAACAATTCTGTCTTCTTTTGTCCTCTTCTTTGGTGCTGCATTGCTTCTTTTGGGGAGATGTGTAAGGGGCCACCCTATTCTTGAATGAGCATGTCCCAGAAATACGCATACATATCTCTGTCTCTCAAACTTATTAGTCCTAGTTTAACTACACAGTCATACTCACTCTATTCTAGTGAAGCTCCTGGGCCAGCAACTCACTGTTGAAAATACTGTTTGTTCTACTCTAATACTGCTTCTTATTCGTGTCAACAAATCTCATGGGATCTCAACAACAGGTAAATAAATTCAGGAAAATAGATTCCCAAAAATATCCCCAGGCATTATTTATAATTTATTTAGCCTCTTCTTCTTTTTACTATCATGGTATGGAGTTGTAGCCTGGGCTGCCCCCTTCTAGGCCTTCACACCCCAGTCAAGCATATCCTTTTTCCTTCCCCATTCGGCATCAGACACAAGAGGTCAATGGAGCTTCACCTGCCCCTTAAAATCCCCAGTCTGGCTCTGAACAACTTGTCTCTGGAGCAGATTAGGGATGGATGGATCTGTCCATTTCAGTCTTGCTAATACTGTCAGCTTTTTGAGGCCAAATGAGATATTCCATCTCATTTCTGCACGAGCTTGCAATGTTGTTTTTTTTTAAATAAGATCGATATGGAAATTACAAAGCAGTATTATAAAATTTAGTCATTGCCACTATTAAAAGGTGTGGTGTGTGTGTGTGTGTAGGGGGAATGAATAATCTGAAATAACAGCACCTGGAGATGTGAAGGGTTGGTGGTGGGGAACAGAACAATTCACAAAAATGTGTGTGTGTGTGTGTGTTGTTGTTGTTTTTCCAAATTTTCCAGACATCCCTTGACAAAATGTAAAAATATTTCTTTTTCAAATGTTTCTAACCATTTAGGTATGGGGGGGTCACCTGGGCCTTCATATCTCTAGCAGTACGTTGTTGTTGTTGTTGTTGTTGTTGTTAGGGGAAGTAGCAAAATGATATTGGCTGCACTTCTGCAAAACTCAGTAGCTGTAAGAAATGTCTCCATATCTGAATTCCATACCTGAAGCACTGCTCCTCCTTCAGGCAATACAAAGCAAAATACAATGTTAAAAGATTGTACTTGTCACTTGTTGTCCACTTTAGGGAGAACAAGAACTAGATAGGGTGACTGTACCAATTATGTGTGCTGTCAGGAATTATTGCCCATCTTTTAGCTGGATCATTATCTATCCAGGCACAGCAAAACACAACACAACTCAAAAAGCATTAAGGGCTGGCTGTGGAATGCTAGGTGTTGCAGGACATTTTTCTGTCTAAACATGCACAGGATTGCACCTTAAATGTCAGAATTTGCTGCTGACACTAGCATTCCAAGTGCAGTAAAATGAGATAGAGTGTGAGTGTGCATTCTAGATGTCAGGGGGACAGAATAATTTTCTCCTCTTTTTATACTTTTGACCAATAATACAACCAATCACTTGTTCTTTAAGAAGAACACATCTTTGTCCAGAGGTCAAGGACAATTGTTCCATAAATGAAACAGTGTCTTACTGTTTCCTGTAAAACATTAAAGCTTAGGAAGATTAGCGACAAAGCAGCAGTAATGCAACCCAGTAATAGTACATTTTAATGGCTTTTAAATGGCATCATTGTGTGAAGAAGAAGAGGTCAACAAAATTCTCTTAGGAAGTAAAAAATCTGTTGATATTTGTCACTTTAAAATGATTTCTATTCTGTGGTGTGAAAGCTGAAAACATTTCTGACATGAAATCTTATTTCCAATATATTATCATAATGACACTCAGAAAATGTACTCACACCTAATATTGTTCTGAAGCCATAATGCAAGAGAAAACATAACAAACTACAGGGCTAAATGGTACATAGGCAATCCTAAAAAAAAATCACAAGAGGCTAGAAAATAACTTTGTAAAAACATTGCAACAGGACAACTTGGTCCTTGACAAGGTTTCATTCAGTTCAATTTCTATGCTCACCTAGGCTGACCATATGAAAAGGAGGACAGGGCTTATGTAACTTTAACAGTTGTAGAGAAAAGGGAATTTCAGCCAGTGTCATTTGTATGCAATTAGTTCCTGGTGATTTTCCCTCTTCATCGCAACAGTTAAAGTTGCAGGGGCCCTGCCTTCTTTTGTGTATGGTCACTCTAGTATAGTGCCTGCAACTTTAACTGTTGTGATGAAGGGGGAATTTCACCAGGAACTAATTGCATGCAAATGACACCAGCTGAAATTCCCTTTTCTCTACAACTGTTAAAGTTACATGAGCCCTGTCCTCCTTTTCATATGGTCAGCCTATGCTCACCAATACTTCAGGAAGCAACTCCAGTAACACTTCAGAATATTCATAATAAAATTTGAAAAAGCCAGCTAATTAAAAAATAAGTTTTATATGTAATAAAAATAATAGAATTAAACTGATCTTTTTGCCACATGATACTCCTTATTCTGTCCCCACTGGACTTTGCTGTCCTAAATTCTCAGTTGTGATTCTGCGAAGACTTAAGTAGGGTATTCTTGTTGTTCTCATGATAGTCCCCATCCATGCATCACTGTCATTTGCTAGGAAGCTAAGGGAGAAAAAATGGAAAACCCCTTTTCTACTTGTCTTCAAAACCAATCCCTAGTCAGATACCCTGGAAAACAGACTGGGTGTCTGACTACAACTACAGCATTTTAAAGTACGAATTTAGTAGGAGTTTAGTATGAATTTAATAGGTTTTTGCAAGGCATTGTGGGTTCCTGATGTGGCTGAGAAATGGAATAAAAAAAATACTAATAAAATAATACAGGTGGCAAGCTACTATCAAAGAGGGGATTTTTTGCTAGGAAGACAGGGGAGAGATCTTAGTGACCCCTGCTATTTGCAAGGGGCCTTAAAGATTGTCTCTAAGAGGGGATAGGTGAAATGCAAATGGTACTAATGTATTAAACCCATTACAATCTACCATAACTAAACAGGTACTTTGACTGCTTAAGATTGTCTCCTCAATTTTCTTACTTCCATCTTGACCCTTTGCAAGTTGAATTAATTGTCCTAATAATCTAACAGAAGATAATAATATCTGAATTACTCTTTGTATAATGCATGGTAGTCACGTGCAATGAAAGTGTAAAGTTCATGTAATAGCAATTCATGTCATCCAAGCAATATATTTCCTCCTCTGGAAACACAAAATTGCCAATCAAATGCTTGCTGGTCTACTAACACACACTTGTCTTCAAAGAACTGCTCAGCAGGACAACATATCCAAAAGTAAAGAAGATATCCCTGCAAATTGAGCCATTGCAGTGTACACACTGCCTGGTGCAAAGTTCCAATGGAGATAAAAGTTTAGTGGCAAAGTATCTGCAGGATAGGTGGGTGAAGGGAAATGGCACCGGAGTTGCTTCCACATAATATTTTTTTTCCTTTGGGAATTGACATGATTAATTAAGGCTGCAATCCTATGCACACGTAGCTGGGAGTAAGTCCCATTGAAGTCAATGGGGCTTACTTCCAAGTAGGTATACAGGACTGCATTGTAAATTATTGTAAAGAATCCAGGTGATATTGCTGTGAAGAAATTGCATTCCAATCTTTTTCATGTTATTCTCTTGTCTTTTTACTGGAAGTGCAATGTAAGTGCCAGCCTGTTTAGTGTGAACTGACAGTGCTACACGATGTACCTGGTAGGAAGGGTGGTCCATAAGACGGTTGATGATGAGCTTGGTGATACCCTGCCTTTCTACATTGCAATCAGGAAACACAAACAAACAAAGACTGCAATGTGGAGAGGGCCGGAGAGGGCGTTGCAAATACACTGTTCTGACAGGGAAGTAACCCTTCACACTGTTGCAAGATTCTCTCCTTGGAGCATCAGACCAGCCAAAGAGAAAGATCTGAGAAAGAATACTTAGACCTTTTATTCTGTCAACTAAATCCAGTAAAATGGAATTGAAGCCAGTCCCTGGATCTCCATTGCCAAAGATCTGCAGAAAAATTTCCAATTTACTTTATTTAAAGGGTAATATTGGAAACAGATTCTCAAAAACAAAAATGCTTTACAAGTGAATTGAGGACTAACTTGGTCTGAAATTAAGTTGGCCAAGTGTCCTCCTTTTCAGATGACAGTCTTCTATTTTGGAGAGCTGGCAGAGAATAGTCCTCTATTTGAATGTCCTCTGTTCGATGGACTGTCTAATCCAAGTCCAATTTAAAGGCAAGAACCACAAGGAGAGGGAGGAAGGCTCTTGAAGTTGCCAATCAACCACGATCACCTAGACAGCAGACTGAGCAGGCATGCAAGTTCCTCATCAGTATTCTTGACTATGTGTTTTACTTAAATTATCGTTATTATTTCTAAAATTGTAACTATACATATAAATTTGCATATACAAATGTTATACAAATTGGGGGCCCTCTTGTGTCCTCTTTTTTGGTGATGCAATTCTTTCTTTTTGACAGTGTGTAAGTGGTCACCCAACACATGCTGCAGTTCTGTTGTTGTACCTAAACAACTGTAAGTTGCCTGACAGCTGTATGTAAGCCACTCTGAGGTCCTCTGAGCAAGGTAATAAGCAAATGAATAATCAAACGGCAAAAATCATCACCCCCCTTCCCAAGAGAGATCCAGGAGGCCCCTGTTCCATTCATAGTCCCTAACACATATATCCAACTATGCTTAACAAGATCTCATAATACCATTGTAATCTCTATGGAAAAGGAATCCCTGCAAAGCAATGCTCGCTGTTCTGATGAAGTAATTTTATATCAGTGGCACTTAGCCATAAAAAGTTTATGGATTGTATTCCCAAGCACAGCTAGGGCAGCTCTCACAATTAATGAATACTAATCAAAGGAACTGCAGCAGACACCAGAACAGCTTCAAAATATGTTAAATATATTGCTGAGCAATCTGAAAGACCAATGATTTGACAGAGACTTAAGCCTTAGATGAGATAAGAAGCAGAAATTAAAACATACTGTTGGAAATAGAGCATGTTAACAAATTTCATCTCCAATGCAAGTTAGAAAGACTAGCCTCCAAAACAATCCCATCTCTTAGCTACCACCAGCACAACAGCATATGGCAGAACTACAAATAGCTGTATAAAATAAGAGTGACAAGAATACTGGCTTTGGGAGAGCATGTTTCCTTCACTGTGCATCCTAAACATCCATCATATGAAGTTAAATGATCTGACACTACCACATTTACTCCAAACAAACAAGAGATTGGGTTATTCATTTTCAAATGCTAAAAGGGGACTTCTGGTAAAGAGAATGGGAATTTGATCTCTGTAACAGAGAAGCACAATTTGTTCTTACCAGAAACTGACTCAAATGTTCTTCTTTTTCATCCTTCATGAAGGACAAAAGAGGAGGTACAGATGACCATTTGACTGCTCAATCTAGCACACATTTTAGCATTTATCTGCACTTGTCCTCCTTACCCATTAGCAACCTAACTCAGAAGACTATGGTAGTCCAGCATGAGGTGATTGGGTTGTTTGCCTATGCATAACATATGCTAGGAGTAGGCAACATGGTGTCCTCCAGATGTTGTGTACTACAACTCCCAGAATTCCTGACCATTGGCCATGCTAGCCAAGGCTTATGGAAGCTGTAGTCCAAAACATATAGAGGGCACCATGTTGCCTATCCTTGGTATATGCCAAGTTGTAGCTATCACTCTTAGAACATCAAACACTTATTGAACGTGAAAAACACTTTTGATAAAGCATCTACTATGCATTTAAACTTTTCAATAGCACCTATTATTCAGAGAATTGGAAATAAGACCTATGCAAATATAAAAACTAGCTACAAAATGAAAATGTAAACACTAAAACAAAAAAAAGGGGGGGACTGCCTGCAATCTTATTCACCTTTACTTGGGAGTAAGTCTCACTGAACTCATTCGAACTTATCTCTGAGTCAACATATATAGAATAAGGATTTTAAATAAATGTGCCAAGCATGCTCATTGCATACAAATTAAAATCAGTCATATATGAATCTTGAACAAAAGTTAAGATTCCTGTGAAAGCCCATATAATGGTCAATTGAGAAGTTCCCTTTTTGCTAACATGGGAGTTTCTGTCTCTGCACGTATCATAAAATAATATGTGTGCAAGACCCAAAGCCAAATATGTGATTATGTACTGCAAGTCAATATTCCACTCTAGACTTTCTGCCTTCTCACCTCCCTTGCCTACTATCCTATGTAAAAGCAGCATACAACCCTATTATCCCTAGGCTTTCCCTTGTCATTGAGTCTATCTACACTACTGCTTTAAACGGTTTATAACAGTTTTAAACTGGTCAATACCGGTTATTAACCAGTTTAAAACTGTTATAAACCATTTTAAAGCAGTAGTGTAGATAGGCTTATTGACTAGGGTGTGCATCAGATTTGGATGAATCCAAATCCTGATCCAAATCAGGCAAATTTGGACAGATTCATGATTCATCCGAAGCAAAGCCAAGGTCATCTGAATTGTTCCAAAATGAATCAGTATTCTCCCGAAGCATCCTGAAGAGCTCAGACACTATGTGTCCAAAAATTTGCTGTCAAAAGCCACAACCTGGGGTTGGAGGTGTGTCAATCAGTTCTGGATGGGGTTACACTCCCCCTGAAAGGCTGTGTTCGCAGCGTGGGGATACTCCTGGATCCATCGCTCCATATGACAGCCCAGATAGACGTGACGGCGAGGAGTGCCTACTATCAGCTTCGGCTGATACGCCAGCTGCGCCCCTTCCTAGAGTTGGAAGACCTAAAGACGGGAGTGCACTCACTGGTAACTTCGAGGCTCGACTTCTGCAATGCGCTGTACATAGGGCTACCTTTGTGCCTAGTCTGGAAACTTCAACTAGTTCAAAATATGGCAGCCAGGTTGGTCACCGGTACACCTAGGGGTGACCACATTACACCAATTTTAAAATCACTTCATTGGCTGCCAATCAGTTTCCGGGCGAAGTATAAAGTGTTGGTTATTACCTTTAAAGCCCTATATGGTTTGGGTCCAGGTTACCTGCGGGATCGCCTTCTCCCGTATAATCCGCCCCACACACTCTGGTCCTCTGGGAAGAACTTACTTCAATCAGCCAGAACTAGATTGACGAGTGTTACCCAGAGGACCTTCTCTTCTGCCGCTCCCAGACTGTGGAATGGCCTGCTGGAGGAGATTCAACAAATTTGCAGTCTTCATGAATTTAAGAGAGCCATGAAGACTGCTCTCTTCCAGCAGGCCTACTCAGTTGAATTTTGAGATGTCTTTAATGATGTATTAGTTTTTATTTGTTTTAATATTTAATCTATTTTGTGGTACTTGTGTTTTATATTGGTTGTTGTTCCCCGCCTCGATCCGGAGGGAGAGGTGGGTTATGAATATTACTATTATTATTATTACTATTATTATTATTATTATTATTTTCCCCCCATCTCTCCATATAAGGAAATACACCAAAATGAGGAAAGGGGGAATTTTTATAGCTTCCAGCCACAAAATAAATTTATCAGAGCTCTTATTTTTACTTCCCATCACAGTGATTTGGGGAGGGATGTTGAAGGAACCTATCAGTGTCTACTCCGAGGGAAGCTCAGAGGATGGTAACAAGGGAGATGGCCTTCTCTGTGGTGGCCCCCCCAATTATGGAATGATCTCCCCGATGAGGCCCACCTGGCACCAACATTTATATCTTTTCAGTGCCAGGTTAAAACTGTTCTCTTTTTCTAGGCATTTAGCAATATGTGGTGAGCTTCACTGATCCAAGATCTGTTTTTAAAGTTGTTTATAGTTTATAGCGGCTCCTGTGTTTTCACTGCATTTTGTGATGACATGTGGTGGCGACATGGAAAAACAATATGGAACACAGGGGTGTGGTGAAGAATGGACTGTCCTGCTTGGAAGTTTCAATGGCTATTTGCAACAACAGCTTGTAAAAATCATAAAAAACAAAATAATTGAAATCCCCTCTAATATATCATAAAGCAGTAATTTAAAAGCAGCAACCAGTTTTTTTAAAAAAAAAATGCAACAAGATCAGTCTGGGAGTACCTGCTATTATTATACAAATCAGGGAATAAGCATGTCTCTCTCTTGGAAGGAAGTGTGTATTGTCGTATCCTTCCCCTGATATCCCCGCTCAGAGGCTACGGATACTCATTTTGTGTATAAGATGAAGTTTATCCTTTCACTTCAAAACCTTACCCTCAAAGTCCAGTTCAAGGAAATTATGCTTTTCATACCATTCTATGACAACTCTCAATACCTCTGGCATCTTTTGTCTCCCATTGAGACTATCTTGAATGATAGATGCAACACAGTAGATTGATGAACAAAAATAAATGATTATTTATTAACCCTTTTAAATGGTAGATGAGATGTATTTGAGTGTGTGTTAAAAAAAACAACTGAAGTTATTGTTTTATTTTAATGACACTTAGCCTATTCTCAATTCCTCCCTCTATCTCTAATTCCCCCAAACACAGCCCATCCCTGCACTCTCTGACACTAATTGAACACTGTTATGTGATATAAATTTTATTTGTTTGGCACAAAGGCCTTTACAATCCTCAACATAGCACATTCATACAGTTAAAAAGAAAAGCGACAAAGAAGCATATCTATCGTAAGTGTATATAACTGGTATCCTTATTGTAAGTGGTCCCCTCGACAATCTATGCATGCACTCTCAAGGAAAGCTTGGCGGATTTTTTTTGCAGCTACTGTGAACGTGGCTACTTTCCTTGTGATGGTAGCATTATGGTCTATCAACAAATCACAAACGATATTTGCTGGCTGCCAACCCGCTCTTATTTGCAAAAGATCTCCCAAAAAGTGGGATCTGACAACATTATACAGAGGGCAATAGAGCAGATAGTGAACCACGTCTTCCACCTCCTCACTTCCACAAATGCACGTCCTTTTACTATACAGCAACCTTTTGTACTTCCCTTCCAAAAGGGCTGTTGGCATGGTTTGGAAGCGGAGGGCTGTAAAGGCCTTTCTAATCGCCGGAAATGTCAGCTCTTGAAGGTACCTAGAGAGGTACTGCTCTCTTTTGATAACACTATACCAAGCGGAGAAGGCTTGATGTTAACTACCCAGGATATTCCCGACGGCGTCTGTATTGAATTTTTTTTGTCTTATGATGCCCTTATCCATCAGACCTATATCATCCACCCCATAAATGCAGGCTAATTCCTTCCAGGTGCGCGCCCACCCCCCTTTAGCAATCTGTTCTAAGAAGCACAATTTCACCAGATTATTATCCTCCTTTCCCTGTATCCTTTTACCATACAATACCATTGCTTTATGAGTTCTTGCCTTTACCGAGGGCAGGTCAACTTCTAGCCTCAATAGTGGCGCGGGAACCCCCTGCGGGAGGGCCAATAGCTCTTTTAGAAACTTATTCTGAGGGATCTCCAGATGAGAAACCAGACCCTGTCCCCATAGCTCCACCCCGTAAAGCAATTGGGGGAGGACCTTAAATAGCTTCAAAACTGGTACCACCAGGGAACCCCCTGACTCTCCTCTCTTTTAAAACTCTGTCCCCTCCTGCTCTTCATAGTCACCAGCACATTCTATTCACTCTATCCCTTATATGGTAATGTTGCCTTGACAACATTACCATATATATATATATATATATACACACACACACACCCTGTAAAATACATTATATCACATAACCAGGCATCACATGCACCACAACAGAAAATTCCCTTTTCCAAAGATTGCCCAATCGTCTAGTCAGACCAAAGAGTCAAAAATTTTCAAATACAGAATTGTTAAAATAACGTAGGATGAATATGGTCATTTATGATTACTGACGAGACAACTGCCTTCTAACTATCTAAATGAGCCCTTTAAAACTCAAGAACATAAAAGCTTTCATTTACTAAATTGCCCTGCTTTAAGCAGCCTGTTTCTCCTTGCTGCATGGAAGGGCTGGCCCTGCTGATGTATTATTATTATTATTATTATTATTATTATTATTATTATTATTTTCCATTATATACCGCCCGTAGCCGAAGCTCTCTGGGTGGTTTACAAAGATTAAAAACATTTTAAAACCGATATACAAAATTTAAAAACTATAGAAAGAAAAAAAAAGATTACAAATACAATATCCATTTAAAACAACTATTCTGAGTCAAAAGAAAAAAAGGGGGGAAATAAACCCTCAACATACGCTGTTAAATGCTTGGGAGAAAAGTCTTGACCTGGCGCCAAAAAGATAACAATGTTGGTGCCAGGCGAGGTCTTGGTTATCCTGTGAAAATGGAGGGGTCATCCCTGCCTGCTTCCGGATCCCCGTGCATCATTTGGATGCACAAGGACAACGCAGGGATGACCCAGGGAAAAAAGGCTGGCGTAGACATGGCCAAAGTGACAGCTTAGCAGATCCACTAACTCAAGAAGTGGACTATCAGAAGTTAAATCGCTAGAATCACCACACCCTAAAATCAGCCATAGATATAGCAAAGACTTTACCAACCTCTGCCAAATGAAAAAAAAAATGTGTATATTGTGCACTACCATTTTCAAATAGAATTCTCCGTTTTTATATTTAGCATATGAAATTATCATAGCACTTGCAAATGAGCTGTCACGGTCTTTAGCAGTATCTAAATGTTATGTCTTCAGTCTTTCCTCTTGCATAATGTGATGAGGTACAGGGGTGCTATTTCACAAATGACGGAAGGAGGGGAAAGGCATAGGGGAGTAGGAAATTTCTTAGCAGAGTTTAAAGAATGGCAGTCCAGATGAACGTATATGATCCACACTTTATGTGTGTGTACCCCCTGCAGCGATGTCTGCTGCATAAATAGTGCAGCTGTCTTAAGACACTCAACACAGGGAAGAAAAACCTTTTCACACACACCCTTTCAAACAAAGAGCACTCAGCCTTCATAGGTACTATTCAGATTTAATTCCATTCTTTTAGATGTAACCTATCCCTTCCACCAGATCTAAGGTATATAAAGCTTTTTTTTTTTTGAGCCGCTGCCTCCTTAGGAGGAGGAGCTCTTATTTAGAGTGCTGAGCTAGCTCACTGTTCCACATTCACATACAGCAAAATATTTTATTTATGCAAAGCACAAACGTGCTATTTTTAAACATCATTTCAATTAAGGCAATAGCTTTGTGACCCTTGAAACACTTAGATGTGTACTTAAATTTGCACATTTCACTGATCTGACTGAAGGGTCAAGGGCTTGAAAGATGTGGCCAAAAAAATGATTTGATGAATAAGTGAAACCAAAACAGCCTTGACAATTCTATTTTTCATGAGACTCATCAACTGTATACCTGTCTTCCCCTCTCCCAACAATATTGGCTAAGACACCTTGACTTCCTATGTTCAGCTATATGTTAATGTAAATGAATCAGACAATGAGAAGAAGGAAATAATGTCCTGAGTGTTTTTCTAAGGCCGTGTCTACACCAGCCATTTATTCCAGAATAATATCGAAGTCGTCCCTACCGGGCCACATGACGCACAGCTGATCCCACTGGGATCTTGGATTGAGCCCTCAGTTATTCAGGAATATAGCTGCCTGGATTTGTCATGGCTTTTTCAGCTCTCTCGGTACAATCCCGAAATCTGCAGGTGGTGTACCCCCCCCCCCCCTTTGCGAAGCTGTTGCTGTTCAGCACAAGCTTCTGGCTCAGCGAACAGCCAATTGCTGTCAGGGGTGTGTGCATGGGCAGATTTCTGCGCAGCTACACATTTTCAACACAGTACCTATCCCCCCTTGTGTTGTAGTGTGTCTGCATTGGTATACATCTCTCAGGAGTTATTAAAATAAAAATCCTATACCCTGCAGTCATCTGCTTAGTTCCTCCCACTTCTGATGGTACACATTCAGAACCACCGTAATGGGGCACACATTTTCCCACAATGGCTCTCCTTTGCTCTCCTTTACTTGCGGGAAACATTGGTGGTGTGTGCCCCGAGAGCACCAATCGCGGAAGCAGGGAATCAGTATGATCATACCTCTTCCCTTGCGAAAGGGCTGTAGGTGTAGATTAGCCCTAAACTGCTTTTCAACACATGTACCAAGGAACATCCCAAAAGTAATTTTTGAGTCACAAAGGGTTTTGAGCTCACAGCAATTCTGAAAATCTTTTTTTAACAGCATCCATCCCAAAATTTCAACATAAATGTCAAGAGAATTGCAGTATGGGCATCTAAGTGATATTTTAGAATGACATTTTCTAGGCTTGTTTAAATTGTTACATCTTCTGTTTCAGCTAGGGGTATTGTGAGAACTGAGAAGGGTTGCTTACATGAACAATCCTAATGAGGGCTGGCCCTACCATTGGACAGCGTGAGGAAACTGCCTCAGGTGGCACATGCTGGGCGAGCAGCAGTGGGAACCCCTGACTGTTCCTCCCAAGCCCCCCATCCACCATGCTCCTCAACTGGAGGACAGAGCTATGTGTACCACATGGTCTGTTATGCAGCCCTTAAACTAGCCTCCTGCCCTCAGATGCAGTGGAGGACACTGGAACATCACCAATGTTGAAGGAAAATCCAACTGCCAATCGAATTTGCTTCTGTACCTAGAATTGCGGGTGGAAGGCATTCCTCTTGTCCTTGGCCTCAGACAGCAAAATGCCTTCTGCCAGCCTTGACCCTAATTGACCTTACTCAATTTCTGAGAGCAGACTTGGGGTAGGCAGATCAGCCAGCATCAAGTAGTTGCCTATCCTGAATCTGCTCTCACCTGCTACTGTCTGCAAAGAGAGAGTCCTCTCCTTGGAGGCCAGCATGGAAAAGCAACACACTGCCAAATGAAGACTGGAGCACTCCTGCTGCCATCTTATTAAAAACAAAATCCGCTTATGTTTGTTGCAGTACTGACTCCAGGCCTTTGGGCAAGACATTCTCAATGGCCCCCTCTCTCAGTGGGCCTGTTCAGACAACACTTCAGGAACTGTGGTTAGCGAAACTGTGGTTCTCTGGGATTAGCACTAACCACAAGCCATACTGTCACACACAACACTTTAAGCTATGGTAAGAGCCACTAACCCTGCTGCAGATGGTCCGATTGGAGTTAGAAAGTGACCATGGTTTAGCAAAACGCATCGCACAAGACACATTAAACACTGCTGCTGAACCAAAAGCCATAACCAGCAGGGTTTAAGGTAGGCTGACCGTATGAAAAGGAGGACAGGGCTCATGTAACTTTAACAGCTGCAGAGAAAAGGAAATTTCAGCCAGCGTCATTTGTATGCAATTAGTTCCTGGTGAAATCCCCTCTTCATTGCAACAGTTAAAGTTGCACACACAATACTAGAGTGACCAGATACAAAAGAGGGCAGGGCCCCTGCAGCTTTAACTGTTTTAATGATGAGGAAATTTCACCAGGAACTAATTGCATACAAATGACACCGGCTGAAATTCCCTTTTCTCTGCAACTGTTAAAGTTACAGGAGCCCTGTCCTCCTTTTCAGATGGTCAGCCTATTTAAGGTGCCTTCTGAACAGGCCCAGTGACTCTACCTTCTCATCTCCATGGTTAGCAGCTGCTATTGCTCTTCATCCTCTTTCCCATAATTGCAACCTTTTGCTTGCTTCACCATCACTGCCTGGGCCAGAGCAAGAGGGAGTTGAAGATGAAGGCTGCAATGATGATGAGGAGGAACAACTCCAAGGGGCTCTTGTCAGTGGACCCATGCTAGGCATGGTCCATGGTCAGTGGACCATGCCTACCCTTGAAGCCAGCCCTGGTTTGCTTTATGTTAGATTATGTTTATTGTATGCTAGTGTGGAGGTCTGTTGTCAGGCAGAAAGGCAGCATATACATTTTTAAAATCAATATTGATTCTGGACTCTGCAAATTGCAGACATTCGTTTAGCATTCCTATAACTAGCTTTTCAGGAGGAATGATCTAGAAGGCACTGGAGACCTGACATCTGCCTCTATTTCTCTTCTGGTGTTTGGCATCTCCCTGAGTTGGCCCTGGAAGTCTCTGTTATGGGAAGTCAGACTGCTACCTTATTAACATAAAAGCATTTGAGATACTATTTCTTTTTATGATTGTCCATTACATACTGCATAGGTCTTTTTGTTCTGTTTTTGGCGGTGCATCGTAGCATAATGTTATCCGTATACAAACATGGTCTTTCTAAGTCAGTGATTTTCAAACCAGGGAGCACTTTCCCTCATCAAGGTGACCAACATGGAATCCTCACATGCTGGATAGGATTTCTGGGGAACATTCTATGATGTAGACCCAAATCAAGCAGGTGCTGCCCAAGCATACTGGGTCTTACTTTCACTACATGTGGACAAAGAGTGTGCCTTGGAATATACCCAACACTCTTCTGTGTCTAAACACTTGAGGGGATGGTAAAGAAAGAAAACTCTCTGTCAAGGAAGCTTATTAATCATTATTGATCTTTATACTAAAGAATGTTAATAAGCTTCTGAGGAACTCCAGAGTTCCCTGGAACAGAGATTAAAAATATTTTATAAGACTAACTATATAACACCTGTATCCCTGTAGATGTAGATGTTGACTTTCCCAAAAAATTCTAAAACATCTGTTTCACCAGTTCTAAAACATTGGTGAAACAGAACCTCAGGCCATTTTAAAGCATTTTGGAGAAATCCAACATTGTGTGAGTGTACTTCCATTTGTGCAACAGGATTTTCTCCTCTCTCCCTGCAACCACCTACCCCGCATCTGCTCTGGAGGGACCTCAAATCCTCCAAAGCAGATGTTAAGGGTGTGGGAAAGCTATAGGGGGAGAGGGAATTGCCCCCTTCCCTCTTTCATTAAACAAAACAATTCCATTGGCAGGAGGAGGTAAATGGATGCTACCCTCTGTTTTCATTCCTGATTAGGAGTTCTGTACTAACTTTAAAAAATCATAGTATCATAGAATAGCAGAGTTGAAAGGGGTCTATAAGGCCATCAAGTCCAATCCCCTGCTCAATGCAGGAATCCACCTTAAAGCATACCTGACAGATGGCTGTCCAGCTGCCTCTTGAATGCCTTTAGTGTGGGAGAGCCCACAACCTTCCTAGGACATTGGTTCCATTGTTGTGCCACTCTAACAGTCAGGAAGTTTTCCTGATTCCAGCTGGAATCTGGCTTCCTGTAACTTGAGCCCATTATTCCGGCTGATCGAGAAGAGATCCTGGCCCTTGTCCATGTGACAACCTTTCAAGTATTTGAAGAGTGCTATTATGTCTCCCCTCAGTCTTCTCTTCTCCAGGCTAAACATGCCCAGTTATTTCAGTCTCTCCTCATAGGGCTTTCTTTCCAGACCCCTGATTATCCTCGTTGCCCTCCTCTGAACCCCCTTCCAGCTTGTCTGCAGCCTTCTTGAAGTGTGGTGCCCAGAACTGGACACAATTCTCAAGATGAGTCCTAACTAGTGCCGAATAGAGGGGAACCAATACCTCTCCTGATTTGGAAGCTATACTTCTATTAATGCATCTGAAAATAGCATTTGCTTTTTTGCAGCACATCACACTGTTGGCTCATATTCAGCCTGTGAGCGACAAGAATTCCAAGATCCTTCTTGCTTGTAGTATTGCTGAGCCAAGTATCCCTCATCTTGGAACTGTGCATTGGGTTTCCTTTTCCTAGGTGTAGAACTTGGCATTTATCCCTATTTAATTTCATTATTTTGTTTTCAGCCCAGGACTCCATCCTATAAAGATCACTTTGAAATTTGTTTCTGTCTTCCAGGGTATTAGCGATCCCACCCAATTTTGTATCGTCTGCAAATTTGATAAGCATTCCCTGCACCTCCTCGTCCAAGTCATTAATAAAATGTTGAAGAGCACTGGGCCCAGGAAATGTATGTTCCCAGTATAAAGAATCTGAAGGGAAAGCACATGAGCCAGTTCCACTGCTTTTTATCTACATGATATTCTGGTTTTAGAACAAATAAGTTTGCCATATTTGAACAAAACAGCAAACTGTAGTTTGTTGCAAAACAGCCATCGGAAGCTTTAAACTCCTCCCATTGCATGGAGGGTAGGACAGGAGTGAACATGAAAGCTCAAGGCTCATGTCCACCCATGCTCATAAAAATAAGGCATGATTCAGCAACAACTATGTCAGACCTCCTATGGTTCTGTTGGTCACTTCCGTGCAGAACTGCTATGACAACAACTTTGGCACCAGTCTTACATCTCTAGATGTCTACATATCCTGAATAAACAAGGACCTATTCTGACGATATCATGATCACTGGCATGGAGCACCTATATCACATGAATAGTTACCTCCCATTAAACCGGGAGTGCATCTGCTCGCTGGCATAAATTAACACACTTAAAAAAGAACCTTATAAATGACTTGTACAAATAGATTTCTACTCTCTGCATTTTTGCCCCATTTATTAGCACAAGAAGTAATAAAAATAAAATACTGCATTTTGTTTTCATCAATTATAAGTGTGACTGACAAACTACAATATTATCTGCTTTCTTTTCATCAAATGTACCTCTAAATTAAATTATAAACACTTAAATCAATCCCTGTCGGTATATTTATTACTCAAGTTTCATGACTTCCACAGCATGTGATAAAACTGGACAATTACGTTTTTAATTAGTCCAGTGTGCTATTTATAGAAAAGCTGGCTCACCTGCATGATATATCTTTTAAAAAATGGCAGAGTGGGGGAAATGTATTTGTTGCCTTAACTATGCAATAAGAGAGTGGGGGGAGCAGACAGGTGCACAAACATATGAATGTTCAAGTCAGAAATAAAAATAGATTTTTAAACTTGCAAGGTAACAACAAAAGGCAGTAATTGTCACATCTGTGGAAGGATTAGAGTTGGCACATCTGTCATTTCACAAAGCATAGGGGACAGAAGGTACCAGCAGCTCTAGTTCTAAAAACATTAATGCAGTCAAACAGATGAGGGATCAATTTACTACAGCTCTCCTACAAAGGTCACTACAGTTTTGGGGAGCCCTTCCGCCAAAGGATGTTGAAAAGTATTACTCTTTTACCTAGCACAATGGTGGTTTAGAAGAAATACAGTCACACATTCAAAAAGTTAAGGATTATATAAAGAATATAAAGAATTAAATTTATAAAGAATTTATTATAAATATAAAGAATATTAAAACAGCCTTACAAATAATTCCTTATTAATGCAACCCTATCCTTGAGTTATATGCTGAACAAGGATAGGATTGGTACTAAATCCTCTATCCTGGCATAATTCCAAGTGAATTCACAGCACAGTGAAATTATGACAGAGTAATGTTAAGTTGGTATGAACTGGGACATAGCCAGGTAGTCAACTGATAGCAAATTGCCAGTTCTTTAGCTTATTATTGTAAATATATGTGTGAGGTGGGGGAAGTGTTTGTATTTTCTGCCTCAGCCACTTGTGAACAGATCTATGGGAATGTAGGTGTTGAACTATGGCTAGAGCCAATGTGATCTGAACGTAAGAACACAATGGCTAAATTCGGACGACACAATAAACAACTGGTGTGGGGAAAACAATCGTCAGTTGTTTGGACTATTGTGTCATCCGAATGCTGCCATAGTCAACTCAGCGCTGATCCTAATCCACACCACAGTTGATTATTTATTACCATGTTGTGTGGGGAGTACCCCCTAGTTGAACAACTGTAAAGTTGATTATTACCCCACCATTGACTATCGTGTCGTCCGAATTGAGCCAATCTGTACATTCCGTTCCCACAGCGGCCAACCAGATAATTATGGGGAACCCTCAAGCAGGACATGAGCACATTAGCATCCTCTTGTTCATATCTGCCAGGAACTGGTATTCACAGGCATGCTGCTTCTAATACTAGAAGTAATATACAACCATCATGACTAGTAATCATTGACAGTCTTATCCTACATGAATATAGCAAACTCCCTATACCACATCAGACATTGATCCATCTAACTCAGTATTGTCTATGCTGACTGACACCTGCTCTACAGGATTTCAGACAGGAGTCTTTCTTAATCTTTCTTAGAAATGCCGGAGAATGAACCTGAGAGCTCCTGCATACAAAGCAGGTGATCTATCTACCATTGAGATACGGCCTCTACCCAATCTGGACTGAAGGGACTGCATGTAAACCTGTTATTGTGGGAGACATTAAAAACATGGAATAGGAATATTTCCCAATGATACTTAAAACATGCCAAATTAGAGGTCAGCCAAGAGCCCAAGTGTCTGATGAGAGGAAAGAATCTAAGAGCCTATCTACACAGTACCTTGGAACGTTTTAAATAGTATTTTAAAACATTCCAAATAGGTGCATTCCAAAACGTCTTAGGCCACATTAAGGAGTACTCACGTTACAGGAGAAAAATTCTTCAGTCTTCAAAGCGGTGTGTGCGGTCTCACACCCTTCTGTCCGTCTTTCTGTTTTGTTTTTGCAATGAGTTTAGGGCAAGGCATTGTGGGCGCTGTAGTTCACTCTCCCACTTCCTCCTTAGTTCCCCTTTCATTCCCTAGCTTTCAATGAGTATACGGTTAAGCATTGTGGATGCTGTAGTTCACTTGCCCTCTTCCTCCTTAGCCCCTCTTTCTTCCCCACCAATCAACGGCTAAACATTTGGGCGCCGGTAAACGAAGCACTGCTCCCACGAATCACAAACGGTAAGGAAGGGCACATTATTTTACTTAAAATGATTTATTAAAAATAAAACCCGTTATATATAGCTGAAGTGAGTTTTAAAAAACCTCAAGTATACAACGTTCAAGGGAGTGCGTCATGTGGCCCAAAGAGTTTTCGTAACCCTTATGAAACGTTACAAAGCTAGTATGTAGATTGGCTCAAAGAGTTAGTCCAAGGCCAAATGCTGTTACCAACTATAAGAATATTTCCACACAAAAAATGTGTTGCATCACAAAACTTAAAAAAAAAAAGAGCGGATATTTTAGACCTGAAACTAGTTGTCAGGGGGTGATCTTATATATAATTTAAAGTTGGGACTCAGAAGTTAGTTGGTCATATTTTTTATTGACTTTCCATTGACCGATTCTCATGAAATCATGAGCTTTCCATTCTCATTGGAAAGCTCTTGACATGCAGATTTATGTCCATTAAGCCATTTTTTAAAAAAGAATTAAGCTATCTTCTATAACAATGTACTATAAAGTTTCATTTTTAGTATCAAAATATGTCAATTACAAGTACACAAACATAATTAATTGCAAATTGGAGCAAAATGAAATATGAACACATACAAAAGTCTCTGTACACCCTTATAAACACAGCTGCAGGCCAAAGTGGAATGATATATCAGTAACATATGGTCTGTAAACAAATCATGAAGGGATTATAGGGCAGCTACTGTAAAAGTAACCCAGTCAAAGTTTAGTTATTGCTCAGAAAGGAAGTTTCTAGCTGTTAAATTTAATAAATTTAACAAAACAACATTTAAAAGTCTCTGTACGCAGGTACAGCCAAAGTAAATGATATGTGAGTAACATATGGCCTGTAAACAAATCAGGGACAGCCTGTGGGCCATGTTAGCATCTATCTGCCTACACCTGTCTTCTGCCACAGACAACTCTCCATTGCCATGACTTATGTACACTCATTAACAAACCTCAAGATTAAAGTTGTCAACAGACCAGAACAAGGACATTACAGTGGCTGCCCTGGAGTTTACACCGAGAACCCTGTATTTAAGGAAGTTTTGTAAAGATAAAAGACGTATATATTTTTAAAAATTCAATAACCGCAGTTAAGTTAAACCTTTCATTAGATTTGATTTTTTCCTGTGAACTGTGATGGTGGTTAGCCAACTGATTTCTCATTATTTCAATGGAACAGTATTAAGAGTGGTTGAGAAATTCGCTCCATTTAGTTTTATTTATAGATTTACTTGATCCACACCTCTTGGAACCAGACATGGAACTGGATGCAATTTGCAAACAGAAATTCATACAATTCTTGACTTGCAATGCATTTCACAAAAGGGAAAAAAGTATTCGGCAGGATATGCACATTTTAAAAATTCTCAAAAAACATTGTGTGTATTTCTAAAATGTGCACAAACACATTTTAATCAATGGGGCACGCATACAAAAAGACATACATTTAAAAATATGCACAAAAATGAATCATTAAAAAAGCACACAAAAATATGCACCGATTTCTGTGCAGGGAGGAAAAACCTTGTATGGAACTTGTATGGAACGAGCTTGGCAGTAGAAATCCAAGAACCTCAATGACACTGAGATTCACCCAACTTTAGACAGTACACGTTAATGGAATGTAAGCAGGCTAATTATGTGTAAGATTGCAGCCTTTCAATTTTTATAAAAAGGTGAAACAGGTACAGACCTCTATGATCTGGGAAAGATAAAAGTAAAGAAGGTATTTCAACAGATGCTACATATGAATCTGGAAAATAAGCAAGAGAGGGAATAACATTAATTACGAAGATAGCTTGGATATAAAGGAGATTTTACAAATATTAGCTCTACCATTCTAGAGTTGATGGGGGGGTAGGGTTGGGGGTATTTAACAGACAAACTATAGTAAGGAACAATTAAGACAAAGAAGGCTTGGTGTTGGGATCTAACTACAGATTGACCAAAACAACTCTTCATGTGTCAGACTATATTTAGGCTTTAAAAAAAAAGTGCAGCTGGATTACAGGATAAACCAAGGCTGGCACCTTGCAGCAGGCTGCTCTAGGTGAAGGAGGTGAAGGAATGAACTTCCTACACCCTACCAAATCCATTGCACAAGCAGACTCTTGGGCAACAGCGATTTAGCGTTTCTGGGGGCAACTTAAAACATTTGGAAATGCTTGTATTTAGAAGGAGGCAGGTCGGTGCAGCTCACATGAAAGGGCACTTCACCAACTTGCCTTCTTCCAGAAATGAGTGCTTCTGCTCATTTCAAGACTTCCTCTAGGAAGTACTAAATATCCTCTGTGTGAGGGGTGGGACCCACTTGTGCAACAGAATTGGAGAGACCCAGCCCTTGGGAAGGAAACTATAGGGATGGAAAGGAAATGGTGGGGGCATAAGCACCCCACTGGATACTGCCCATGGAATTAATAACATGTGGGGTGTGAGAGTGTTGATAACCAGGGATGGAACCTATATCTTTCTTTATTTTATTTTCAAATTTTGGAACAACTACATGTGTTTGCTCAATAACTAATGCTAAATGTATGTAAATACTCCACATCCTTTCAAATATCTTAAACTTTAGTGGTGTCAGTTGCAGGTGCTATAGTAATGGTAAGCAGTGAAGGTGTGGGGAGAGATCACACATCAAATCAGTAATTTCCAGTTCAAACTTGTGACTCTGCACATTTTCCATATGTAGCAAATTTCACTGTAGTAAAATTCAGCCAGCAAGAATAGAGTTAATAGTACAATTCCCCTTTGTTCAGCTGAATCAATAAACTACATAACAAGATAGAAAATGTTCTGACCTCCGAAGAAATGCCTGTGCCCACAGGGGACATAGACTGGAGAATGAAACATTCTTTACAATAAAATTTTGTTTGAACTCATAGACCAGGTCTCTAATCACAAATGTGAATCTGCAAGGATTTACTTTTAGTCTGTTAAGTGCTAGCTCAGACCTGCCATCAACTATAGCATATCTTCCAGAATATCAGTAATTGCTTGCTATTTTTTAAGTTTCAGAAAATGAAGTAGCTTTGCATGACATTATATTACAAGTCCAGAAGAATGCTGGAGATCACCACATTTTGCAGAGGTCTGATCGTTTCCTTGCACGGACAGAAGCCACCTTAAACAAACATTATCCTATAAAATATCAAAGGTTATCTGTCCCATAATCAAAAGCATAAGAGCAAGCAACGTGCACTACAGGTGACTGTAGGACATGAGTATGGTTCAAGCAAGCCAGCTATAAAATTGGAAGCTAGAGAGACATTAACATACACTGAGGTTGTTCTTAACCTAATGCTAATCCATTTCAATAGAGCAGGCAGGTTTTAGTGTTGACTGTTTGAGAGAAAACAGTCTGTCAATGTACTCTTTTCATACCATTTCATGTTACAAACTTCTATCATGCTGTCCTCTTTCAGCTGTTCACACAACATGAATCCCAGCCCTCCATGGGACCTTTTGTGTGCATATTCTCACATGAACAAACATAGTATATGAACCAGGCAATTACAGAAACAGCACAACCTATTAAAGAAACCTCAATCACAGGAATTGCTTTCTACCACCATGAATATGATTGCCCATCACACACATTATATTTGTTCACCCCAATTCCTACCAAAGACTGGTCAGGACTGCTCAAATGAGAAAAAATATGTGTGAACTGGGTGTTTGTAATCTAAATAACACCAACCGTGACTGCCTTCTAAAAGGAAGATGTTCCCATTTGCCTGATCGTGAAAATGCTTCAGCAGTAAGAAGTGTCCAGCACTGTATACCATAGTTGAAAGTTAGGGACACCAAATCTCTTCTGATTTTATCAATTGCAATTCAAAGAAAAGCAGGGATTTTACTCTTGTAACAAAGGCAGCATAACTGCAACTCAGCAAAGAATCAACTGCAACTCAGCAAGATAACTTTTCTGTACAATAATCATAGATGGACTGTACACTCAGAAGCATAAAACCAGTGTCAATCATATTGATAAACAATTACCACAAACAGCAGTCTGTTAGAAGATTGCAAGTGCACTGAAACAATGCAAGTCTGAAGTTTTGTCAGATCTTCTAACCAGTTGATAAAGGGTAGAAAAGACCCTAAAGGGTAGAAAAGACCCTACGTTAATGTATTGTGTGTGTGTGTGTGTGTGTGTTTTAATTTGTTACTGTTTAAAAAAAATAAAAGTGTTTTTAATTTTACTACAGGTTTAATTCTAGTTTAACTTCTGTGAATTTATATTTATATGTTTTTAATATTACATGTTTTAATCTTGTAAGCCAACTTGAGTCCCAGCCCTGGGGAAAAGGCGGGAAATTAATAAATAAATAAATAAATAAAATGTTGCACTACAAAACCATCATGATGGAGGGCAACTAGGAGGAAAAGACATTGCTTGGATGATTCCCTGTTGCTCCAGTTGAAGAGAATATACAGTCTACTTCTAGAATGGATTAGTATAGGAGAATATATCAATCTAATAAAGGTCCTCCCAACACAGCTTTAAAAGGCTAACCATCTGATCTCTTGTCTCTCCTGCATATATTCCTTTGCTTGTTCTAATCAATAATGTATAAACCACAGAAAGTATGAGCCAAATGGTTCTTATGGAAGTCTTGTGGGGAGCCACTTTTAAAGACCATCAACCCAAATGACTTTACCAACAATCACCTTGCAACAAAACTGCTTGGAGAATGGCAACACAGGAGAGCCTTCTCTGTGGTAGCCTCCCAATTTTGAAATGATCTCCCCAATGAGGCCCGCCTGGTGCCACCATTGTTATCTTTTTGGCGCCAGGTCAAAACTTTTCTCCAAGGCATTTAATAGCTTAAATTGATTTTTTAGCTGAGTCTTTAGCCTGGCTGAAAGTTTAATTTTTTTTTAAATGTTAGCTGTTTTATGTTTTATGGTTTAAAATTTTGTATATTGACTTTTAATGTTCAATCTTTTAATTTTTGTAAACTGCCCAGAGAGCTTCAGCTATGGGGCAGTATATAAATGTAAATAATAATAATAATAATAATAATAATAATAATAATAATTCTTAGGCAAGGTGTTGAGCATGTGGTAGTAACCCAACTCCAGGTATACTTCAATGAAACTGATTGATGGATACATTCTAATCTAGTTTCAGGAATGGATTGCAGACAGTTTTTTGCCTCGGTCACCTTGGTGGATGACTGTGCCAGGAGATAGACGGAGTCAGTGTAACTTTGTTGATCCTACTGGATCTTTTAGTGGTTTTTAATATCACTGACCCTATTATCCTTCTAGATTTCCTAGCAGAACGGGATAGAGAGGCACTTTGGATCTAGTTTCAAGTTTTGAGACACAAGTGAGCCCACTGGGACGTTTAATGAGTAGAAAACTTTTGTTTTCGTATTTTATTCTGTATTTAGTTTTGTTTGTTGTAATGGATTAATGTTGTGGTAACAATCACGAAATTACAGAGAAGTGCTTTTGTTCCTCTCATCTCCTAATGAAGGTTTTATCCGAAACGCGTCAAGCAGTCTGAGGAAAAGATTAAAGAATAAAGAAAAATATTTTTATATAGCACCAGAGCTTGGCTCTTCTTTTCTTCGGTTTGGTGGTGCTCTTTTTCCTCTTCTTTCCATTACACTCACGCACCCAACTTTAGGGGTGCTTGTTGTTAAACAATGTTAGATAGCCTTCTTTGATGATGTGTATAAAAGCACTAATAACGTAATTTGATTTGAACGTCTTCTAAACTAGCTCTAGCCTGTGTTATTCCCTCTAATACTAAATACTGTTACTACACTTTCTCTGTATGAGACAACTCTGCTGTAAGTCACACCAGACTTTCCAAAAATTCTGGCAATCCAAGAGTTGGTGTTTAGCCTGTTTGGGATGAGGTTGCACTACTCCTTCAAGCCATAAGAATATAAGGAGAATCCTGCAGGATCAGACCAAATGCCTATCTAGTCCAGCATTCTGTTCTATGAGAAGACCACAAACAGAATATGAGTGCAATAGCACCTCCCCACTTGTGTTTCCCATCAACTGGTATTGATACTCTAATACTGAAGGTAATATAGAGCCATTGATAGCCTTAGCCTCCATGAATTTGTCTAATATCATTTCAAAGCCATCCAAATTGGTGGCTATCACTTCATTTTATGGTAGTTAAGACTTTTATCTGTCTTAAATTTCCCAACATTCAGCTTCATTGGGTGATCTCAGGTTCTAGTATTATGAAAAAGGGAGGGGGGAAACCCTATCCACTTTCTCCACACCATGCATAACGTTATACATCCCGATCATGCCACCCATACTTACCTTTTTTCTAAGCAACCCCCACCCCCCAAACATAACTTTTCCTCATAGGGGAGTTCCTCCAGCCCCTTGAGTACTTTAGTTGCCCTTTTTAACATTTTCCTGCTCTATAATATTTATTTTGAGGTGCACTGACCAAGTAAAGTTGCACCATAGGTTTCTATAAAGGCAATACAATATTGGCAGTTTTATTTTTAATTCCTTTCCAAATAGAATTTGCCTTCTTTTTGCAGCACCCACAAAGTAGGTCAACATTTCTGCGTTTTTCTTGAGAACCTGGAACCTGCAATGTGGGACTGTCTTTGAAAACAGTTCAGAGTGATCCAGAATGTGGTCACATACTAGGTAAGGCAGATTAGGGCATATGACCTTAGACCAATGGTTACCAATAGTTTTTGAGCTAAATTAAAAGCAGAATTTCTAATCTTTAAAGCCCTAAATGGCCTGGGACCAAAGTATCTTAAGAATCACCTCCATCCAAATGAATCTGTCCACCCTTTTACATTATAGTTGCGTTTGTAACATTGGTTTTCATAGAATCATAGAATAGTAGTGTTGGAAGGGGCCTATAAGGCCATCAAGTCCAACCCCCTGCTCAGTGCAGAGATCCACCTTAAAGCATCACTGACAGATGGCTGTCCAGCTGCCTCTTGAATGCCTCTAGTGTGGGAGAGCCCACAACTTCCCTAGGTAACTGGTTCCATTGTCATCTTGCTCTAACAGTCAGGAAGTTTTTCCTGATGTCCAGCTGGAATCTGGCTTCCTATAACTTGAGCCCATTATTCCATGTCCTGCACTCTGGGTTGATCAAGAAGAGATCCTGGCCCTCCTCCATGCGACAACCTTTCAAGTATTTGAAGAGTGCTATCATATCTCCCCTCAATCTTCCCTTCTCCAGGCTAAATATGCCCAGTTCTTTCAGTCTCTCCTCATAGGGTCTAATCATCCTTGTTGCTTTCCACTGAATACGCTCCAGCTTGTCTGCATCATTCTGCACGCAATACTCAAGATGAGTACCTCGTGCGATTTGGAAGCTATATTTCTATTAATGTAGCCCAAAATAGCATTTGCTTTTTTTGAAGCTACATCACACTGTTGGCTCATATTCAGCTTGTAATCTACAACAATTCCAAGATCCTTCTCGCTTGTCGTATTGCTGAGCCAAGTATCCCCCATCTTGGAACTGTGCATTGGGTTTCTTTTTCCTAGCTGTAGAACTTGGCATGTATCCCTATTAAATTTCATCCTGTTGTTTTCAGCCCAGCACTCCAGTCTATCAAGATCACTTTGAAGTTTGTTTCTGTCTTCCAGGGTATTAGCGATCCAACTTAATTTTGTGTCGTCTGCAAATTTGATAAGCATTCCCTGCATCTCCTTGTCCAAATCATTAATAAAAATGTTGAAGAGCACTGGGCCCAAGACTGAGCCCTGCGGTACCCTGCTCGTTATCTCCCCCCAGTGTCAAAAGGTAACATTGATAAGCACTCTTTGAGTCCGAATCTGTAGCCAACAGTGGATCCACCTAATAGTTGCTCCATCTAGCCCACTTTTCACTAGTTTGTGAATTCGAATTTCAGGGGCACTTTGTCAAAAGCTTTGCTGAAGTCAAGATATACTATGTCCACAGCATTCCCACAGTCCACAAAAGAGGTTACCCAATCAAAAAATGAGATCAGATTAGTCTGACAGGATTTGTTCTTAACAAATCCATGCTGACTACTAGTAATCACTGCATTGTTTTCAAGGTGCTTTCAGATTGACGTCTTTATAATCTGTTCCAAAATTTTCCCAGGGATGGATGTCAGACTGACTGGTCTGTAATTCCCAGGTTCCTCCTTTTTGCCCTTTTTGAAGACAGGGTCAACATTAACCTCTTCCAGTCACCCGGCACTTCACCCGTCCTCCATGATTTCGTAAAGATAATAGACAGTGGTTCTGAGAGTTCTTCTGCCAGCTCCTTTATTACTCTAGGATGCAGTTCATCGGGCCCTGGAGGGTTGAATTTGTTCAAAGAAAGCAGGTGTTCCTTGACCATTTTTTTATCAATCTCAAACTGCAATCCTGCCCCTTGAGCTTGTACTTCACTTTTTCCAGGAGGGTCAAAGACCCGCTTTTGGGAGAAGACTGAGCCAAGGTAGGAATTGAGTGCACTTCAGACTTTTTTTTTTGTTATCTGTTACCATTTTACCATCCTCATTAAGCAGTTGAACCACCATTTCTTTCCACTGTCTTTTACTATTCATGTATCTGAAGAAAGCCTTTTAATTGCTTTTAGCATCCCTCGCTAGCCTCAGTTCATTTTCAGCTTTAGCCTTCCTGACACCATTCCGGCACTTCTGTGCTACTTGTTTGTTCTCTTCTTTTGTAGCTTGGCCTTCCTTCCACTTCCTGTATGTATCCTTTTTTTATTTTCAGGTCATCTCTAAGTTTTTTGTGGAGCTTTGTGGAGCATTGATTTCTTCTGTTGTCTTCTATCTTTCTTCCTTGTTGGAATTGTTTGTAATTTCCTTTTTTAAAAACTCCCACCCATCTTGAACTCCTTTTCTCATTATGGTCACTTGCCATGGGGCCTTACTTATCATAGTACGTGTATGGCTACACTCAGCTTTTGCTTCCTTTAAAATCAAGAACTCAAGTATGACGTGGTCAATTTCCCCCAGAGTTCCTGTAACTGCCACTTTATCCACTGAGTCCTCCCTATTGGTCAGTATCCCTATTGGTCAGTATCAAGTCAAGGATAGCTGTTCCTTTCCTTACTTCCTCTACTTTCTGTAGGAGAAAGTTATCAGCCACACATATCAGGAATTTCTTGGAGGGGCTGCTTTTGGCAGAATTTCTCTCCCAACAGATATCGGGGTAATTGAAGTCCCCCATTACTACTACATCAGATTTCCTTGAAACACTGGCAATTTGCTTTTCAAAAGTTTTGTCCTCATCTTCTCCTTGATTGAGTGGTTGGTATTTGACTCCGACTATCATGCTCCTTTTATTCCTTGCTCCATTTATTTTAATCCAGATACTCTCAATGGGGCTCCCAGGCATATCTTCTTGTATTTCTGTGCAGGGATAAGTATTTTTAACATATAGTGTGACTCCGCCTCCCTTTCTATTTCTTCTGTTCTTTTTGAACAAGTTAACTCCTTCAATTGCTATATTCCAGTCATGGGAGTCATCCCACCAAGTTTCAGTTATACCTATCAAATTGTATTTGCCTTCATTTATTAAGAGTTAAAGTTCTATTGGAGCTGTTCTCTCTGTTATGGTGCATAAACCTTCATCCATTGTTGCCTCAAATTTAACGTCTCCCGCCCCCGTAGGATTCAGTTTAAAGCCCTCCTGATGAAGTTATTCATGCTGTGGCCTAACACATTCTTCAGCATGAATAACTTTAATTATGTTTTAGTTATTGCTTTAAATTTTATATTCGCCACCTTGAGTACTTCTCCCCACACTCCACACCCAGAAAGGTGGGACTGAAATATCAATAATAATAATAATAATAATAATAATTTAACTTTCACTATCCAAACAAGTTTATTTCAGCCAAAACTGCCACACTATGAAACAATTATAAGGCTGCAATCCTATCTGGATGTGTGTCAGCCTCCAAACACGGAGGCTGACAGGCATTCTATGCATAGCGGGAGGAGCACGGAGGCAATCTCTACATTTTAACTACATGAGTGTTTTTGCCCATCTAGCTGAGGCATCATGGAGTAGGAAGGAAGGAGGTGAAGCTGGCCACCACAGTCTCCTCCCCTCTCCGCCCACTGGCACGCCCCCTTTTCCTCTTCTCCAAGCTCGCTTTTTTCCCTCAGAGAGGCAGCCAACATAATTCCCTCTGCATCGTCTCTGAAAGGGAGGGGGATGCTTGGGCTCCTGGGACTGAAGTCGGAGTACTGTCTGAACCATCCTAAGCCCCCCACCACACCATCTAGAAGTCAAAGGATTGCTTTCTAAGTCACTTAAATCTCGTGCTCAAACAAGATGATACGATCATAAAACTTCACTGGCACTAAAAGTATATTCAAAATGCCACACATTGATGGGGTGTTTTTGTTTTGTTTTTTGCATCATTCGCATTAATTCCTTCACAGTCATCTTCATCACAATCAACAGTGCTAATTTCTGTCACATGAATTAAAACACAGCAACACAAAAGGTCATGTATACATATGGATAGTCCACTGCAAAACATTTTGGGGCCGACATAATATTTAACTTGCAGCTCAATCCTATGGCCTCCTCTGCAAGGGAAAACATCAGAACGATTGGGGGAATGGACTTGCACCCCACCTCTTTGTTAGTTCACTCTCTCTCTTCTCCTCAACAATCTTTAGAGTGGGAAGATGTACCAGGTGGTGGAGGGCTTCCATGGGCAGTATCCAACCTTGGTCCTACTTAGAGTAGACCCACTGAAATGAATGAAATTTAAGGTAGTCATGACTAACCTATGTCTCAGTCATTTCAATACCTGTACTGTAAGTAGGATTAACATTGGATACTGCCCATGTAAGCCCTCCACCACCTGGTACATCTCCCCACTCTAAAGACTGTTGAGGAGAAGAGAAAGTATGAGCCCTTGTAGGGCTTCCCTCTCAGCTGCAAATGATGTTCAGAGCAAAATCTCCCATGAAGGATCATGGGCTGGTGATGCTCTCCTGTGTGGATGCCACCTGCTACCCGCTTCTCCTTTTTTGGCTTTGGAAAAGGAAAGAGCATAACTGGGATGGGGGAATGGTGTCCAGAGTAGGATTTTCAAGTGTTTATATTGAACAGTTTGAAAAGCTCCTTGGGGCTTTTTACGTCTTTGGCATCAACAGTCAAAAATCCCACTTTCTTTGTGACACAATAGGATGGGCGAACAACAAACATAAGGCAAACTTCTAGAATTAGCTGAAGGGAAAGATACTTGGGAGAAGAGACCAGAGGGAGATATATTGCAGGAAGGGGAGGGCTCTGCACTTCTCCTCACCCATGTGCCCCCTTTGCTGTCAAATACCAAGCCACCCCACTCCTCTTTCTGGGTGATTGGGGCAGATCCATGTTTAAATACATGGTGCAACTGACCATATAGTATCTGCATGAAACAGACACAGTGTGGTGCAATGGTTACAGTGTTGGACTGGGACTCTGGAGATCTGTGTTCTAGTCCCTACTTGGCCATGAAGCTCAATGGGCGATTTTGAGCCAGTCACTGTCTCTCAGCTTACCCTACCTCACAGGGTTGTTTTGAGGATAAAATGAGATGAGGATGATTAAGCACACTGTCTTGGGTTCTTTGCAAGAGGAAACAAAGGCAATATATAAATTTAATTACTACTACTACTAATAAAGGATGTGCAACATACAGTGTTAAAGAGGATGTTGTTGCATGTGATAAAAAACCCCCAACGTAATTAGAACTGTGTTTACCTGTTACAGGTTTATCTGTTACAGCTATAAAAAAAATCAGAAACAGACTCCTTAGAATATTGAGACCTCACCTAAAATTTATACGAATGCTGCATGAAATTAAGGATGCCACTTTAGAGACCAAAATCAACAATTTAAAGTACAAATTTGTTTTAAAGCATGAATATTCCGGTAATAATTCCAATAAATTAAACCACCATTTTCAACATGATGTAAATCTACTTTCCACTGAAGTTTTGATATTATAAGTTTCTAATAAATGTAAATATGTATGTCTATGAACACATATTTTGCCAACATCTCCATACTTAAAACATAAAAATAATAATAGAGAAACAAAATTTGCCAAATAAGAACATAAGCATATATTTTAAGCTAAATTTGTTGTACGTAATATACTGTTCAAAACAGGATAAAAAAATGTGTCCTACCTATGGTGGTAATAACAGTGCCAGCAAAGAAGAAGGAACTTCCCAAATCCCAATGACTGACTTGAGTAGGTGCATTTCCTTTTGGATTGACTCCTGCATTTATTGCTGCCACTACTTGCTGCAAGTTTAAAGAGATATTTGTCAATATTTGTGAAATATAAACAAGACTGTTAGAATATAATGTTCTGTACGTTTTTGAAGCAAACGTTTTTATTTAAAGCTGTTTTAAATAAAATAAAATAAGGAACACAAATGTTTTGTGAAGTTCTGAAACTGAAATTTCAGCAGCACCTGACCTAAGCCTTAAAGTAAAATTAAAAGCAAAGTATTACTGCAATTCTTAGTTATTCCTTCTGTTTTATATTGGCAAGAACTCAAGCAGTATAGTGTTAAGTCATTACGGGTTCAACACAGGAGGCACTGCTGCTACAGGGCTGATAATTTCATCATCTTCTGTAGACATTACAACGACCCTGGAATATAAAAACAGATCCTTTAACTGCTTTCTTGAGTATTCTCTCCATCTCTAATTGTGAACCATCAGCTGGGCCTTCATTGCCTATGATACAATGTGACAGCTACTTTAAAGCAGAAGCTGAGAATTCTATCAGCAGAGTAGCTTGTTTCCTTTCCCCTGTTTTATTAAGCATATTTTGAATATATACAATGAGGGTACAATAAAAATTAACCTGTGGCTGTGGTTATAGTGGTTAAGGAAAGGCACTTTGAACACAGGCATACTGTTCTTCAGAAACCCCAAAGGTGCAAGGTAGACCAGTTTTAACCAAAGCACAATGGGGGGGGGGGGGTCATCTACACCTAAAGCCCTGTAGGGAGTAGGGAGGCATGATTGTGAAGTTTTCAGCTTCAGTGATTATCCCTCATGGGGCACACGCCAGGGACTTTTCCCACACGTAAAGGAGAGCTGTTGCAGGAGGACGTGTGCCCCATGGCAGTGGTTCTAAATGTGCATCGGCAGAAGTGGGCGGGGCTAGGCAGATGGGTAAGGGGCATGAAATTTCTTTTTTAATAACTCCTCAGAGATGCGCACCAGCAGAGACACACAGCAATGCAGGGGGGATGGGTACTGTGTCAAAAATGCACTCCTGTGCATTGAAATGTTTGTGATAGATAGATAGATGATAGATTAGATAGATAGGTAGATAGATAGATAGATAGATAGATAGATAGATAGATAGATGATAGATAGATAGATAGATGGTCGGTGCCAAAACACGCTAATAACCGATCATAAAATGTGTCGAAAATGGCGGATGACAACTCCCACACACGTCCGAAACTGCTGGACACGCCCGACAGCAGGTTGGCTGTTCGCCAAGCCAGAAGCTCGCACTGAACAGCAACAACTTCAGAAAGGGGAAGCACACCAGTCATGGACATCAGGATTGTAGCGAGAGAGCCGGAAAAGCCGTGAAAAATCCAGTCACCCAAATCACAGCGGGATCAGCTGTGCATCATGTGGTCCAGTAGGGTCAACCTTAATACTATTCTGGAATAAACAGATGGTGTGGATAAGACCTTAGTTGTATCCAGTGATGTCCCTCTACTAATGAGGGAGGTTCAGAAGATGGCCTCAAGGGAGAAGGGCTTTTCCGTGGCAGCCCCAATTGTATGGAATGGTCTCCCCAGTGAATTCCACCTGGTCCCAACATTGTCATCTTTTCGGTGCCAGATTAAGAGTTTCCTCTATCCCCAGGTATTTGATAGTATAGAATATGGTATTTATGTCAGTTTTATTAGGTCTGGGTATCTTATTGTAACTGGCTTTTTAGCTGTTTAAATTGTTTTAAATTTTGAATATTAAAGATTTTATATTACATTTTCATTATCTTGTATTTGTGGTAGTAATTTTGTGAGCCACCCAGAGTGCTTTTGATATTGGGAAGTATAGAAATGAAATGAATTCAATGAAATATAGGAATTTCATTAAAGCTGACTCATACTGAGTCAAACCATTGGTCCACCTAGAGCAGTGTTGTCGACACTGACTGGCAACAGCTCTCCAGGCTTTCAGAGAGGTGTTTTTTCCAACCCTACCTGGTGATGCAAGGGATTGAACCTGGGACATGCAAAATAGATGCTCTACAGGCTCTTTCATGCAATTCCCTCTACCCTCTGAGCCTGCCCAAATCTTCGCCAGAAGGTTGGAAGATCTTCAGAACACCAATGGGCTGCAGATGGCAAGAGGGAATTTGCAAAAGTCATCCGACGGATTTTGCAAAAAATGCCACTGATGGAGGCCTCTGCTGGATCAAACAGCCTTTTGTCAGCAAGAAGCCATTGGATACATTATCCAGAACCAAAAGCCAGCACTGAATCTACACACTGGCAATCCCAACTGAAACTAAGCCCATAAACTGGCTGTTCCACATTCTAGGTGTCATATTAACCAGATTAACCAAACCTAGTTGTAGAATTGTGCACTTGATTTTGCAGGTGAAGGAGGGTGTTGTTGCATTCATGTCCTGCTTGTGGGCAGCTGGTTGGCCACTGTGTGAACAGAATACTGGACTAGATGGACCTTGGTCTGATCCAGCACAGCTTTTTATGTTCTTATATTTGACCTGAATATGAAATAGTCTGTTCTGTGCAGAGTTGTAGATTAAAAATAAAAATATCTGTAAAATTGGCTGGTAAATTGTCTTCCATGAAACATATTAATATTTGGGATCTTGGCACTGAAAACCCTATTGTAGAGTTTACTTTTAATAAGCCCTAGTTCAATTATGACCCCGTGATTAAAAATCCTGACATCCTGGGTTCCAATGGTGAAAAGGCTAATAAAATCAATGAGGTCCTACACATTAAATTTTGTTTATATACTGGCTCCATCATTACTTATGAATAAAATAACACATGAATGCAATTTAACTTGCATTGTTGTCAGTGGCAAAAGTCTACTGGTTTTATGTATGAGAATGCCCTTACCCCCTGATATCAAATTATACATTAACAAAGAAAGCACCAACACTAATAGCAGTGAATGTAGTTGCTTAAGTTTAACTTCAAATATGCATGCTACCCAATTTGTTCAAAAGAAGCAAACGGCAGCTGAAATGTGTAATAAAAAATTGCTTTAATTGCATTGCTAATATGTACAAATGCAACTTTAGTTGAATTCTTCTCTTGTGCATAGTTCAGACCCAAGTTTCCAATAGTGCAACAGAACAACACAGTTGAGTACTGCCCAATGTACATGTAACCGCTTAAAATATAATGCTAGACATGGTTGAGATCTTGTCTGCCTAGCACCATGTTTAAACTAGGCCTTACTACTACATAGCATACTTAGGCTAGCAATTTACCTTCATATTCCAATGGACTGGGTTCACAAATATGATGTACTCCGTTGCAGACAACCCTATGTCTGGCACACAGACACCATCACATCTGATTGATGCACATTTACCCCAGCTTACATAGCTCTTATGGCATTAGGCCAAGATCCTAGTGCTGTTTCGTACTAGTTGCTAGGCTCACATAATAGTTTATAGTGCAGACCTGTTTGACTTTTGTTCATATGCCATCATTTATGATTTCAAATGAGCAAATGTTATGAAGACACCAACCTATCCAAGTCATATCACACTGAATAATAAGGGAGGTAGTTCCAATGACACAAAACTATGCAGTTCATTCACAGCTCTTGCAGGCAGGTAGAAAGAGATACTTTATTTATATTTATAAAAATATATATTTATACCACCTTCTGCCCGTAACAAGGGTCCCTGAAACGGTTTATGCAAGTAAAATTTCAATAGACTGAACTAGGTATGTGTTATGAATGCTTTTATTTAGCTAAATAACTGGACCTTGGATTTTTCCCACTTCAGGCATATAAACATATAGTATGTTGGGAGCAAATAGCATCAGAAGCTCAGCAACAACAGAGGCTGTTATCTGAGCGTGTGCTTCACAGTACAGATCTAAAATATTAGCACCTCTAGGCATACCCAAGGGTTTACATATTCAATAACAAGAAACTTGCTCAAAAATAATTCTAGGAGCTGAAACTTAGATTACTGGAAGATCTAGTCCATGTATTGAATAAGCCATTAATATGACACATTCTAATAAAATATATTTTCCATATATATGCCCCTATGAAAACCATTTAAAAAGAAAGAAAGAAAGAAAGAAAGAAAGAAAGAAAGAAAGAATAAATATCCATACCCAGACACTCTCCTGCTGTACTACATCCTGTCTTTTCCCTTTCTGGTGACACCCATTAATGTGTTGAGGGACTTTGCATATTCTTTACAAGTGGAAAAGTTTCTATGTAGTCTATGCACTTAGCAGCACCTGCTTATTTCTTTGAGGTTGGCTTGAGAAGAATTAGGTGAGAAGTGACCAGATATATATTTTATTTTATTTTCAAATTTCTGCATTGCCATCTCAATAGCAATTCCTCAAGGCAATTTATTATAGCTAAAGGAATTTAAAACAGTATAAAAAAGCACTAACAACTTTATTGATTATTTTTGTTTTCTTTTTTTACAAATGCAAAGGTGTAGTTTCTTCTTTAAATGGAACCCAATTACAGATCTGTTTGGTCACAGGTATGTTACTACAGTAGGGTTTACACAAACTCTTCAAGCTGAAATTTTCACAGGAAGGAAAAATGGAAAATGTAGTGTAGAGTCAAAATAGAAAGAGTAACAGGCTGAGATTATGTACAGTGCCCTAGAACAGTTCATGATGGAACTAACCAGAGTGGAAGTGACCTTAGATTTAATCTTAACTGCTGTCTGGTACCACAGTGCTATTGAATTTAACATAGCACAGGTTAGGAAAGGTAGCACCAAGCCTACAAAGTCACCAGCATGGTTAATAAGCAGTATCAAGGACACCATTAGAGAAAAAAGGGTTTCTTCAGAAAATGGAAGTTTTGTACAAAGTCCTGCCTTTTTTTCCTCCTGTAAGGAACCCAAGGTGGCTTACATGGTCCTCCATTTTATACTCACAATCCTGTGAGACAGATTAGGCTGAGAGACAATAACTGGCCCAAAGTCATCCAGTGAGGACTAGAACCCAGATCTCCCAAGTCCGAGTCCAACACTCAAACCACTACACCACACTTAAGTCTTGTCTTACAGGTGAGGGTGGAATAATAGCCATAGTTGATTTAGTATTATGGTGTAAAGGAACAAATAATTAATTAATTATTTATTCCTTTAAATTTATTTAAAGGAACTTAATTTAGCTATTTGTAACTGATCTTATTCAGCAAGCCTGTAGCTCACGTAAAGAAATATTATAGATCTATTTCATTTTCTATATGATAACATTTCTGGTCTTAAATCCCTGCACCTGGAAATGGCAAAGTTCTCCCTAGTGTGAATGTTTCATGGTCAAGCATTAGATCAATAACACTTTATAGGGTAATTTGTGTTTTATTATGGTGCTCCAGTACTGCATTATTGCACAATACAGAGTAAGCCACATGTTTTTAATCAACTCACTGGCCTATGCAAAACAATAGATGCTACAATATATCCTACTTTCATTATATGATTTTATAAATGTGTTATGCCATTGGAGCCTATAAAATTGACAATCCATTAAACTATTTAATTTCAGATGTCAATGACACTGTGATTGATCTTAAAATCTATCTAGCCATAAAGGGTTAACGCCTCAAGTTGTATATACTAGGGATGTGCACTGGATCGGACCCGATCCACGATCCGAGTCCGGTCCAGTGGGAAATCGGATAAATTATCCGATTTCCGATCCCGCAGCTGGATCGGCCGATCCAATCCGAACCGGTCCGAAAAGGCTCCGAACCGGTTCGGCGGATCGGCGGATCGGCAGGCGCCCACTGGCGCCCACCGCCGCTTCCATTGGCGGGCGCCAGCGGGCGCCCGCCGATGAAAGTGGACAGCGGGGGGGGGGAGGAGGGGGGCCCTTACCTTCCCGTCCCGGCGGCTCCCGTCCCGGCGCCTACTACTACCAGCAGGCTCCGCGGCCTGCTCTAGGGTGTCGCGCCGGGTGATGTCATCACCCGGCGCGCTACTCTAGAGCAGGCCGCGGAGCCTGCTGGTAGTAGTAGGCGCCGGCGCCGGCCGGGAGCCGCCGGGCCGGGAAGGTAAGCAGGGGGTGCGTGGAGGGGAGGAGGGGGCGCGCGGAGGGGGGAGGGGGGCCCTTACCTTCCCGTCCCGGCGGCTCCCGTCCCGGCGCCGGCGCCTACTACTACCAGCAGGCTCCGCGGCCTGCTCTAGGGTGGCGCTCCGGGTGATGTCATCACCCGGCGCGCTACTCTAGAGCAGGCCGCGGAGCCTGCTGGTAGTAGTAGGCGCCGGCGCCAGATGGGAGCCGCCGGGCCGGGAAGGTAAGCAGGGGGTGCGTGGAGGGGAGGAGGGGGCGCGCGGAGGGGGGAGGGGGGCCCTTACCTTCCCGTCCCGGCGGCTCCCGTCCCGGCGCCGGCGCCTACTACTACCAGCAGGCTCCGCGGCCTGCTCTAGGGTGGCGCGCCGGGTGATGTCATCACCCGGCGTGCTACTCGAGAGTAGGCCGCGGAGCCCGCTGGTAGTAGCCGCCGGCGCCGGACGGGAGCGGACGGGCCGAGAAGGTAAGCAGTGGCGGGGAAGGGGGCTTACCCCCCCCCCGGAGCTGTCCACTTCTATCCGCTGGCGCCCGCGGGCGCCAGCGGATGGAAGCGGGCGGCCCCAGGGGGGGTAGGGAGCGCGGGGGAGGGGGCTTACCTGCCGGGGCCGTCCACAGCGGACGGCCCCGGGGGGGGAGGGAGTTAGGCCCCCCCTCAGCCACCCACCGCCATTTTTTCCTCATAGACTTGCATTGCAATGCAAGTCTATGGGGAAAAAAATGGCGGCCGATCCAAAAATTTACGATTTTTGGGTCGGGATCGGACTCGATCCGGTCCGGGGGGCCTCCGATTTTGTCCGAACCGGTCCGGGACAAAATTGGAGGTCCCGATCCGGGTCCCGATCCGATCCGGGGGGTCCGTGCACACCCCTAGTATATACTGCTGATTGATTTCAGGAGTGATAATATATCCTACAGTTACGTACAACACATCCAAGTTTCTAACCATTTATATTGATGGCAAACCATCACTTAGCCAGCAGATCCAGCATAGCTTCTTCCCCTGGTTAACTGCTTGCTTTTGTGCCATCTTCCCCTAAACTAGCCCCCATGGGGCCCTTGTACCAGTAGGAGAAAAAGTTTGGATCTCATAAGCACTGCAAAGCTCTCAGTGCCACAGCTGATTTTAGTTGGGGATCAGGCGGTACAAAGAGGGTGACATCTTAGCCCTGGACCAAATATAAAAGCATAGCCGTAACTAAAGTGTCCCTCCTTCTTTCATATAAGATGTTTATAGGTTGAAGGGTTTCACAGATGTAGAACTTTGTAAAATGAGTAGAGAAGCACAATAGCTTCAATCTTATAAATATCAGTGGAGGCCCCAATGGGCTGTGTGTGGGAAGTCACCACATGGGCCAGGAAGCTCATGTAATTGGCCTGGACATATGTTAAGGCTCCACTTATAAATATCACATTCTATAAAATAATGTAGCAAAAATTCTAGACTCATTTACTGTGAACTTTTCCCTTTTGTCCTTTGACTATTGGTTGAAACTGTTACCAGAGTATAAGACTATTGAATATTCATTTTCATGAACATTGCCTCAAAAATCTACCTACTAAATTTTTATGAAAGTCAAAAAACTTATATTTTAAGGAGGCATTTCTCAGAAATGCTTTTAAAAAGAAACAATTCCTTAAATAGACACTATGGGTTATAATAATTATTATTTTTTCGCTTCGAAACAGGCATTCAAGTCTAGGACCTTAGTCTGAAATGAATATGCTGGCTTTGGTCTAAAACTGACTTGCCGACATCTTCAATTCAGCTCATAACATAAGTAAAATTAATTAATAGTGTCTCGTATTTCAACACACCTTGGTAGGAAGTAAATACATGTAGGACAGTTGACAGCTTACTGGCTTTAGATTTGGTTATAATGGTGCCAAAATATTTACAGATTTGGCAGATTCTTGAAACTTTGTCAGTTTTGTATTTTTAAGTTACTGCTGTTTTAATATATATAAAAAGGGTAAACGCTGAAATTTTAACTTTCCCAAAAGTAACAAAATTGCCTGCTAATTAACTGACACATATGAATGCTTTCTATTGACTCATACATTCATATGTTAACTAGTTGCTGTGGCCTGGCAATCTTCTTTGGGCTCCATATTGGATCCTTAATATATGCCCAGGCCAACTGCATGAGCTTCCTGGCCCATGTAGTAGCTTCCCAAACGCAGCCCATTAGGGCCTCTTGGAATAAAGCACATAGTTCCTGTGTCACAATGACAGGGATCCCAACCACAATGACAAGGATTGCAACCATGCAGAACAGAAGTGGTTTTCCAGTGCCTACCATACCACCTAGGAAATTAATGAATTATATCATTGACTGCTTGGTTTATCTAGTTGGAAGTTTGTATATCTGATCGAGTTGATCTTCTCTCGAAGCAGCCCCCAGCAAGACAGAAATGAATATGACAAGGGGAAAAATAATGAAATGTAGACAGAACTCAGTAAAATAAATTCAAGTTATAGTAAACAGAGACATTCTCAGTAGGGAGCATATTGACTGAGTCAAGCTGAAGTTGTTCAAAAGCTGTGGGAAATACAAGCACTTATGCAATAAAAACATTTGGGTTGCTGCAAGAGTATAAAATTTGACAAGGGAGAAATATAGTGTGGGTTCCCACATAACACAAAGCTACTGAGGTAGAGGCGCACCATAGCTTGTCATTATGTGCAAACCTGGTGAGGGTGGGTTCTTGGGGTGTTTGTAAAGCCACCCAGAACCCATTGGCTGTTTTAGGGTTGTGGGTGGCTTGTCAAGCACCCCAGCAACCCACCCTTGCCAGGACCACACATAACAACAAGCTACAGCATGCCCCTTGCTTGCAAATAGTGGCTGGCATGGCAGCAAAAAGCTGGGAAATCCGCCATGGTGGCTTCTTGTTATGTGCAAACCCAGTCGTGTATGTACCTATGGGTGGGGTGATTCAAGCACGGAAATGCAGCCAAAATGTATACTGCACATCAATTTTCTCATAGAAATCCCCACTGGAAAAAAATCTCTGCAAATTCAACGTGGGCAATTTGCAACACCTATAGCAAAAATATTCAACTTCATCTCCTAGAAAGCTACAAATTCACAGTAGTCATATTGTCTCAAAATCAGCTTGGCACACAAAAAATGTGGTCAATAATGACCCACTTCACAGTGATGTTATTATAATGAAGATAGGGGATTCCATACTATATCACATGAAGGGACTTCCACTCATGCATTAGGTACTTCACCTTTCTCTCTTCCCCATAATCCTGCACATCCTCTACAAATCTGCTCTAGAGGGTCTCCCAACCCTTCTTAGCAGATTTTGGGGATACATGGGGGTTGCAGGAGGGAGGGGGAGTTATTCTGATAGCAGTGTCCATTCCACAAGGAAACGTACATCTCAATACAATTTAGGGATTATAAATCATTTTGCATATTACTCATGATATAGAAATAATAAATAAAAATTGTTCTGGGGCAAGATTGATGTGAACAGTCAGATTCTATGGAGGACAACACAGCCCAACAAAGCTACACAGAAAGTAATAGGACTACTCCTAAATGGATTAAGGATTACATGTGCAAGATATAGCTAGCACAAATTAAAGGTAACTGGGCAACTTCTACCTTCTATTGAGATGAATTCCAGCTAGAAACTTAAGCCAGGTCTACACCTTGTGTCAAATCATTACGAATGTGGAATAAAAAGCAGGAAATTACATTATGAAAGTGGTGTATAGAATGTGTATGGTACCCCAATATTTATCAATGCACTTCAATACCACTATAAAATAGTGTAGATCCAGCCTCAGTCAACGATAAAGAAAGCATAGATCAATAATTAGTTCTGCTATAAATGTCACCTGTGTATGCACTCATAGGATGACTTCAAAAAGTTATGTCAGTGCCACTTGTTTTATTAGAACTGGCCGTTAGTCACACTACTAAAAAAAAAAAGTAATATGCAACTAAATTCAATTTTAGGCTGCAACACAGTAATAGGTAACTACTGTCTGAAAATAAAACATTATAGTGAATATAGTTCTGTAATTTTCTTCACACAGACTCTATCATTAAAGCTATCTTAATAACCTACTATTGCATAATATTTACCTTTCTGTCTTTCAGAAAATCTAGTCCTGAAATATTGTTTATGTGTTCAGTCACACAGGAGAAAAATCTTCGCTGGAGCAAAACTGTTATTATAATTGTACCTTGAATGAACAACTCAACTCCTCTCCTTAACACAATATATTTTCAACAGCAATTAAGTAACTACAAAAGATGACAGGCTGGCAGAATTGGAGGGCAAACTCCTAACAAGGAGAAGAGTGGAAGCTTTTTCTGTCACTGCCTACTATAGCATTCAATCAGTATACTCAGAGAAGTAGCATTTTATATTTCCAGATGGAGATACCAAAATGTAGTCCAATAGTATAGTGACACAATAAACCCATGTGTATTTAAATGTCCAATCCTATGTTTAGACAGAAAAAACTCCTACAACTCCCAGCATTCTCAGGCCATCCATGTGTGCTGGGAGTTGTGGGACTTTTTTCTGTCTAAATTTGAATAGGATTGTGACTCCCTTTTTAAAAAGCATCCTACCAGTTGCTCACTGGATAACGTTCAACTTTACCCATTACTAACCTGAAGTCTTGCATGACCAACCACTTGCGGTGACACAGTTAAGCACAAGCATTTTGGATTTGGGATGCTTGGGGAATTCCATCTTTGCAAATTTCTATAAGAAATGAACTGATTCTCACATCTACAACTATTGTGAAGAACTGCACTAAGTTATCCACCAAATAACTTTTCTTAATATTGTGACAGTTTTTGGCAGTTTAAATATACCTATATATATATATATATATATATATTAAACACTTTTGAGAGGAAATACACAAAGGAATAAGTATTAAAATACTATTTAAATACATAGTTTTAGACTAGATTTTTTAAACCACAGGTTAATTTGGAAACAGCAAGGAATTATGGTAAAAACATGATAAAGTGTCACAGACCAGATCTAGGTCCCCTGTACAAGGATTCGCTTTTGCGCCCGGTTAGGCGATTATGCGCATAATCGCTGAAGCGCATTTACACCTAATACCTCTGCATGAGAGGCAGCGAGCGCATTAACGGATGACCAAAATGCGCTTTACAAGTAGTTAATGCACATAAGCGCTTGTTCACATAGTCAAAAATGCGCTTTAACGGCCGGAGCAAAATAAAGCATTCAATAATGCGCATAATCGGAGAGATAATGCGCCTCTACGCCCGATTTGTGCTCCGTTCTTGTAGAGGTAAATTTTTTAAAGCGCCTTGAAAGAGCTTTAAACCTCTCTTGTAGAGGCAGCCATAGACAGATTTTCCCATCCCTAATGGGACAGTAGTAATTTCATTCAGGCTCATATGAATTAATAAGAGTTTAAAGGATCAGAAGAAGAGCCATGCTGGATCAGACCAAAGGTCCAACTAGTCCAGCATTTTGTTCACACCGTGGCCAGCCAGCTGTCGACTAGGGATCCACAAACAGGACATGGTGTAACAGCACTCTCCCCCCGTGTTCCCCAACAACTCGTGCATATAGGCTTATTTAATGCCACTCCAGTATAAGGTATCTTACAGTGATTTGCAATGGATTTGCATACTCGGCCTTTAAAGGCTGAACATTCCTGGCTTTTTAAAGAAATAGCTGGTTGCCCTTCTATGTTTAATAAGACTGTATATAAGTAGAAGAAATTTGTTGATTAAAAAAAGTTGATCAACATAAATGAAATAAATAAATAAATATTCTCATGGCCCTACCATTGCATGTTTATTTGAATACACATTTCATTGAGACCAATGCAACTTACTCTAAAGTTAGGATACCTTAAAGTTAAATCTGTGGTCTTAGTATAATGATTTATTTCTGATTTCCACATGTCAATAACAGTACTTTAAGCAGTACTGATTAAAAAAAAATAGTACAAAAAGTGAGACATTATATCTAGTACCCTTCACTTATACTACATACGATTGCTATAGAGCACTGTTCATACTTGGTTATGCCCAGAATAATCCTCAGAGGGCAGTAAGAAAGGCTCTTATTTATTCTGTCCACCTCTTCCACAAGGCAATATGACTATACAGCAGCTTATCCAATATAAGAGCAGTAAGTACACTGTATTGCCTCTACCAATGAACAACAATTTAAGATGCTCAACAGAAGCATTCAGTGAAAAGATTAACTTTTAATGCAAAGCTAGTAGCAAAAATGGGTTTAGCAATGATTTTTGTACATGAAGTCTTAAGTCAAATTACTTGTGCCAAACATTATTTGTTACAAGTATCAGATATGGTGCAGTGTAGCTCGTATAACAGCACCTGTGAAACTCATAAACAATGTTCCTATTAAAGCATGGCAAGATCACACTTATTAACAGGGAATTACCTGAATTAGGTCTTCAAGCTCTGTGTCATTCACGCAGGAATGCTCTGATACAAACATCTGTTTCTGGAACACAATAGTTGTTCTCTGGTTAGTTTCATGTGGCTGCTCCAAGGCTTTGAATACAGTAGCTCCAATAATTAAATACAAAACCACCACTAGAAAAATGGTTGAGACCGTCTTCCATTTCATAACATTAATAGTTGTATCACTCTCCTCCCGCGAAGCTAGCACAGTGGGTTTGGTAGAAAAGGACAGCCTGGGTTTGGAGTTCTGAGTGGCAGATTTGGGATCCAGCAAGTCAGGTGCCGCCACTAATTAAAAAAGAAAAACAACAGCAGAATGTTAATTTGATTATTATTTTTTTTACAAAGCTTGTCAGAGATTTATTTCATAGTTTTTCTTGCTAGAGGGTTAGTGAGAAGCTATTAATTCATGTGACAATTTATCTTCAGCGATGCTGGCATTGCAAATGAACTCAACTTGTCCATCTTCACAGGAATTTACTATAGAACAAGGGGGTTCCAGCAACCTGTTATATGACAGTATTGCCCAATTCACTATTTCATGTCTTTAGATAAGCTTATTATAATATTTGCTTTCCAAGTAGTTCAAAAAGTTACATATGCTAAATCACAGAATATAACACTAATGATATATTGATAATAGTTAAAAATACAGTTCCTGACAATTACATACTGAATTAAGTTCTCACACTCTTCTCTCAATTTAACTCTTCCTTATTCATTTTAAGTCTTGCTAATCTATATTTTTAGTTTAGCACTGGATAGTTAACATAAATAATATTTTCTCAAACCTTATCACACATACACAAATACAATATTTATATCTCCACTTCCTTGCATGTACAACTTCCAACAACAATTCATTAAGAGTAGCATCACTTGGCAAGTATTTTTAAGTGAAATCCTTTTTAGAAATAAGTGCTGGTACTTGGCTGAAAAATTCATACGCATGACTTGGAATTTTAAATAATTCTTATGTGCCAGGACCAATTTTTTTCATTGGGAGCCTAGGATTTCCTTAGCTGTACATCAAATATTAGAAGACCTTTTTCTTATTTGCAACTATGCATAAAAGCTGGTAAATATTACTAATGTATTGTCCCCAAAATTCCAGAAGTTATTACCAATTATAAAATAATATGCCATATCAAATATATATGAAATTTCCCTGTAAGATCATTGAGATATTGGCAATATTCAATATATTCCCCCATACACACACACACACACACATCATTAATTTGCTCTAAGTGGCTACAACTGTCCTTTCAGTAGTGTTAGGGAAATCCCACATCTAAAACCAGATACAAATCTCCCAATCTCTCTTTTGTCCATCCTCATCACTCTTAAAGAAGGGCATGTCTTAATGGGGGGTGGGGTGGGGGGAGAGTATAGTACATCATTTTCCACATGCACAGTGTGTTCCTCAGGAAGTTAGGCTATAGCATTACAACACCTTCAAACACAGAAAGACGCACATGCAGACAAGCTTTGAAGAAGACAATCACCCATAGTAAATTTAATTAGTATAGTAGACTTGAGCTCCCTCTCTCTGCAAAAAGGGGCATAAGGTAGCAGCAGACACAGATGAGAAACTTCAGATGATCATTCTTCATGACTCATTGCACAGTGCTGTCATGTAGTTACTCTTTTCCAACTCCTAGAAAGCTAGAACTTCAGGCAACACCTCCACAAGACTAATTCCTCTCATTGTGCTGGTGTTATGATAACTTAGCACAAAATGAAGACAGTGAAACAATCACATCCTTCTACGTGCCCAAAGATGCAGTCTTAGAACTAACTCACTCTGCCTGCAGTAGATGCGATGGAACTAATCTCATTGATTTCAGGGACAATATTCCAGAGTCACTGGTTTGAAGATTGTAATTGAGCGGTGCTGCCTACAGAAGCTTTCAAGTAAGCTCCCTTTTGACTGATGTGGGCAATGTCTGGAGGTTTAGATGGGCAATCTACAAGCTGCAGTACCAGCCAGCACTGAACTTCCATGGGACTAAAATGATCAACATATTAAGTGGGTAGTGGATCAGGATGAGAAATGGGCAATGGACAAGAAAAGTTGAAAAGGATGGGGAACGTGGCACAATCCCCGTTGATTCCATCATTGCTTAATGCAGCCACTATCACTTTGATCTGTCTTCCCACTTAGCATGTTGTCACCTTGTTCCATCTCTCCACCCATGTCAAAATGGTGGCAATCCAGGTTTATTACAACAAAACCTCCTGCTGTTCACCTGGACATTGTGTCCTCTCACTTTAAAATGATGATGATAATAATGATGATGATAATAATACAGCAGCAGCAGCGCCCCCCCCCCCCTCCTGCTCAGATGCACCATATACCCTTACTCCAAAAGAAATCCTGGCATCCCAGGTAAGTGCATCCTCAAGTTCCCTTGATCCACCCCCCCTTTAGGAAGCAGCTGTAAGCAGCTGAGCTAACAAGGGGGTGGCAGAGTAACGCATCGTCTTCTTGTGCTAATGGCAAATATAATAAGGCACTAGTGCTTTAAGCACCATCAATTCCCATCCTTCACTCATCCATCTCCATCAACCTTCTCAGCTCTTATGAGGCTCATCCACCTTGCCAAGATTCAACACTGATTCCCCTCTCACCCCCAGGACGAATAAGAAACCCTTCACCTTGACAGGGACAAACCCCTTTTGACGTTTGCAAAGCATCACGAGAGATAAATAAATCCTCATGCCTCTCCCCAGGTTTTTTTTTAAAGAAGCAACCAGTTTCCCCTCCTCTCCTATCTTCCCTCCGCCCGCTTCCCCCCCCCCCCCCGCCGCCTCAGAGATGCGCTTGAAATCGTTTGCAAACCGCACATCTTCCTATGCCCATGAGGATAGCAAGCAACGGGGTTGGAAAACCCTCGGTGTCTTTATGGACCGCCCGGACCTTTTGCTTGGTTCTTCTCTTTTACATACCAGCAATAAAATCAATCTTTCCTTCCTTCCCTCAGCCAAAGCTACACACACCCCTTGAACAAAGATGAAGTGTAACGAAGAGCCTACGAGCCAAGGTGTTGCATGCAGCAGGAAAAGCCCGTGGAATGGGGATGGCGAGGCGGAGATGATGCGGGAGGGGGGGGGAGAGAAAAGCAGAGGGGTGGGTCGGCACGGGCAAAACGGGCTCTCTCCTGCAAATGGGTGGGGTGGGGCTGCGGGGAGGGGTTCCTCTGCCCTAGAGCGAAGAAGATGCATCGGCAAAAGCAAAAGAGCATGCAGCATTTTTCAAGGCAGCCCTCTTTTTTTTCCTCAGCCAGCGAGACGCGCCATTGTAACGAGTACTCACTTCTTATTTACAGACCCGGTGCCCTCTCCTCGCTTCACGGGCAGGCATTTTTTCAGGGCTCGGGGAGGCAGAGTTTGAGAGCCAAAAAAAAAAAAAAAGAGGGGGGAGGAATTGGGGTGGGGTGGGGGTGGGAGAGGAAAGGGGAGGGGAGAAAAGAAAAGAGAACGAGCAGCGCGTGGGTCTGAAGAGACAGAGACGAGAGAGAGATACAACACACACACACACACACACACACACCCCGAGGCACCCAGGAGGGGGAAAAGGCTTGGCTGCTCAGCTCTGATTCCACACGCGCCCTCTCGCTGGGGTGTGAACTGCCTGCGCGCGCCTATGTGTGCGCGAGTGTGTGCGCGTGTGTGTGTGTGTCGCTTCGTGCGTGCGTCTCGTGCGGTGTCTGGGTGCCTGTGTAAAGCGACTGGCTCCACTCTCAAGGTGTGTATGTGTGGAACTCCCTCAGCTCTCCTCCTCTTCTCTCCCTGCACCCTCTTCCACGGCTTCTCCCGGCCACCTCCGTCCTCCCAAGCTGCTTGAGCGTGCTTGGCTCGCTTTTGATCTGTGTGAGTGTGTGTCTCTGTGTGTGTGACTGTGACACGCACGCCAGAAGCGAACCGGCTCTGCTGGCGCTCTCTCTCTCTCTCCAGTCACGGTGTTTTGTTTTGCAAGATTGAGGGAAAATTTATTAGGTGAGCGCGGGGCTGGCGGACGAGCGTCCAGTGTGCTTCTTCCTCCACAGAAGTGTATGGCACAGCCCCACGTACCCCTTCTTGATAATAAGTGGACCTGATATACCACCTAAAGTCGCCCTCTCCGGAAGATCCCTCTCCTCAGATGTGGGCCCTTCTGAGGCGAGTCTTTTGTCTCAACGCGTGTGACCGACAGGCATCTCTTCTCCGTCCCCCGCCCGTCTCCCCACCTCCAATGTGCGCGTGCGTACTTGTCACGCCTGGCCGGTGCCTACCGTTCTCCTAGTTCCCCCCGCCCAAAAACATGTGTAAAGTCGACTGCCCTCGCCTCGCACGTGGCCACAATCTCGGTAGCCCAGGACTCAGTCTGACGGGTGTGGGCACAACCAAAGGGAAGGAGAGTGGTGGTGTGAAAGGACTGCGGCCGCCAACAATGACACTGTATTCCTTTGCCCTGAGGTCCCCTCTAAAAGGATTCGCTTTTGCGCCCGGTTAGGCGATTATGCGCATAATCGCTGAAGCGCATTTACACCTAATACCTCTGCACAAGAGGCGGCGAAGCGCATTAACGGATGACCAAAATGCGCTTTCCAAATAGTTAATGCGCATAAGCGCTTATTCACATAGTCAAAATGCGCTTTAACGGCCGGAGCAAAATAAAACTCGCGATTTAACGCGCATTCAATAATGCGCATAATCAGAGAGATAACGCGCCTCTACGCCTGATTTGCGCTCCGTTCTTGTAGAGGTAAAAATTTTAAAGCGCCTTGAAAGAGCTTTAAACCTCTCTTGTAGAGGCAGATTATCTTTACCTTCTACTGAACTTTGGAAGTGAGTCTCAATGCAAGAGGAAAAAAAACATATAAAATAAAAGAAACAGATTGGTGAGCTGTTGTGAATTGGAGGCAGTCCTCTTGAGTACTCACAACTGTCGCTAGAAGGAGGCACTTTTGAGTCACTCACCACATGCTAGTTGTGCATGCGCATGTGAATGTTGTCAGTGCTGGATAGAAAATAAGAGAGATTACATCAAATGCACTTTCTAGCAAATTTAGCTTACACACAGTTCAATCACAACTAGGGATGTTGTAGAAATCCACAACAGATTCAAATGACTTTGGATTTCTGTAAATCCCATTTGTAGATACCACAAGGTGTTTTTTTTTTCTTCTGATTCTGTGGACTTGCAGGCTGATTTTTCACTATTGGGGAGATTTGCGCTAATGCACACTTGTGCAAGTGCTTAATGTGAATTAGAGCCTGTAGAACAAAATTATTGTTAAAAAAATAAGATTCCATCAATGAGCAGACAACAGAATAAAAGACGCCTGACAATCCGCAAAACAGATTGAATGGATTTAACAAATTTCGGTACACTGAACACTCTTGCACACATGGCATTGGCAAGTTGCTTCTACAACCTACACTATTTCTCTATAAATCCACATGGCTAAGATCCATGATCTTCCTGAGGTGGCTTACAATATAAAAAGAGTATAATTCATTATCAGACAAGTTATAAAACCACCTCTAAACAGTTTTGAAATAATCCAGCTCAAATAAAATACAATTTCAATTATCTAATAGTTGTAAATACCACAAAACCTTTTCAATTAAAAGCTAGGGAGAACAAATACGTTTCTAAAGCCCTCTCAATAACAGCCACAGATGGAGTCTGCTGTATACTCTAGGGAAGGATGCTGAGGGCAGGATCCACCAGCAAGGGGCTGTCTTCACTGTGCCAAGTTGGCACCACATTCCTCCTAAACCCACAGTTTCACTTGCCCGTGGTGGTGTTGGGTAATCCCCATGCAGGGGGGGATTCTGGCAGTCATCCAGGTACTGGAGCTGTGCCCCACCTTTCCTCTTCCTGGCTTCTGGCGACCAATCACTGGTCAACTTCCACCAGGACCACCCCAGGATTGGCCACAGAACAAGGACAGACAGTGGAAGAGCCAGGGTGACCTTGCTCCCACCAAAAAAGTCAGAGTAAATCCCTGACTCTTTTACTGCGCAGCTTCGTGGAAAAGCCCCACAGTGGCTGCGAATCTGCAGCTGCATCATATAACTGATGCAGTGCAGATTGCAGCCACCGCGGGGCTTTGAGTGCATGTAGACAGCCCACAAGTACCCATCAGTCATACTGATCTTAGTGGCAGGCCAGTGACGAGATTCTCCAAAGATTATCTTAAAGAATGGGCAGGTTTAAACGGGTTTAAGTTGTTCTTCAAATAACCTGGACCCAAACCATTTAAGGCTATAACGGTCAATACTTGGAATTGGGCCTAGAAATGAACTAGCAACCAATGCAGCTTGTATTGAATTGGTGTAATATAATCTGACCAGCTAGCCTCAAAAAGGACATGGCTGGCTGGATTTTGAACCAGCTGTAATTTCTGAGTCATCTTCAAAGGCTACCCCATGTAGAGTGCATTAGAGTAATCCAGTCTGGATATAATTTGGGCATACATAATTGATGTGGGACCAACTCTTAAAAAACATACTTAGCAGGGGAAGTGGAGAGTCTTAGGCCCTTTCCGCACCAACCATTTTTCCTGGGGCTGCTCCTGCCTGCTTGCAGAGAGTCCGCATGACGCACAGAGCATCCCGTAAGCAGGCAGAGGCCAGCCCTCCTTTTTCCCGGGAGTTCAGGGAACGCTATTATCATGCTTTGTTCCCTGCTTCTGGGAGTGTAGCAAGATGGGTGGCTAGTGTGGCCGCCCATCCCAGGCGCAGCTGAATTTACCTGTGAGTAAGCACGGCTGCACCGATGGCCACGGAGCCGCACCGCACGGCTCTGAGGCCATCGGGGGGGGGGGACAGCGAAATTGCCATCCCCGGGGGGCGGGGGCACGATCGCGCAGCAGTTCTTAAAAAACATATACTGACATTTGCGCAGGAGCACTCATGCGCACCTCCGCGGATCTTTTTTAAAAAATGGCCAGCGTGAGTTGCAACGGCTCGGTAGAAGCCCGGGCTGTCACATTCAGCCTCATTGAGGTGAACACTTCCGGGTTTCCCCACTTCCCGTCCTCTCCTCCCCTATGGTGCGGAAAGGGCCTAATCTCACTAAACAACACTTTTAAGGCACTTTATTGGAACATATACTAGCAAATACATTGCAAGTGCTACACCACTATCCCCCTCGCTCACCATTTAGTCAACTTCCTATTAAAGTTTCAGCTCTCAGATCTATTGAGGTCAAAGGAATTAACACCGGGCCTACTTTACACTCTACGTTTTCCAGGAAGATTGGTCTCTGTGATGGAGAAAGCATGTATATATATGGCTTTGGTCTTCCAGTCTTCCAGTAACAGATCCTAGATACTTACCTTTTATGCCAATACAGAGTAAATTGTTTTAGGAGTTTGGCCATAATTTGGTTGTAGGCTTTGGCCCAAATACTACTTACTGTTGAAAGGATCTGCAAAGTTCCACAATTTGTAGTAGAGTCTCTAGCTAGAAAGGGCATCACTACATATTTACATGACCTAATTCTCTTCCGCTAGAGCCTGGAAAATTTCAAGCATAAACCACCACACTCCTTTTTCCCTTGAAAAGTTTGTTACCAATGGCCCTGTATAAACAGTGCCTGTTCCTCCCATGGGGAAAAAAAGATTCTTTTCCTACGATTCCTTCTACAGTTATATGGAAAAAGTGGCATGAAACATTCTTCTATCTAGGGGTTAGCTGTAAGACACGTTAAGTATAACAACCTCACTTTTTTTTTTTAGCATAGTTAAGTAATATCATTTTTTCCTCCAGATGGTTAGTTGTATTCAAGGAAAGACATGTAAAATGTGGGCTTCAGGATCAGACCCTCAACCAATCTGTATTGCTAAGGAAATGTTTTGGAGGAAAACTTTCCCTATGACTCTTAGCACTGTGAAGCTAAAATAAGTAAATAAGATAAATGCATCATCCATTAATATCTGAGAAATTATCTTTAATCCTTGTGTGCCAATTAAAGATTATTGCTAAATTAAATGTGCTTTTGGTTTTTATTCATTAACTTCTTGATAGAAGCAATTAACTCTTTCTAAATCACAGTTCTCACAGTTGTACTGAACAATTTTAATTTCAATCATTTTCACAACCATACAGAAGTGGGATTGAAGCTAAAAATTAAATAAAATGGTAGCTTGTCTAGGGTGAGCCCATGACTCAAAGGAGATTTGAAGCTTACCCTCCAAATTTCTCTTCAGATGTTGTTGGAAAACAGCTCCCATGATTTCTGACCATTGGCCATGCTGGATGGGACTGATGGGTGTTTGAGTTCAACCAAATCTATACCCCAAATATAAAGCATGTGGTGTTCCCATGCCCTTTTATTTTCTCTGCTGTGTCCTGACAAGTGAAAGTGAGTACTTTGAGCAATAATGGCTGTAGTTCAAATGTACCTGATCAACTCTTTTATTGTTCTTGTTTATAAAATGGAGATAGCTTGAAACCTCTATATAATATAAAGTTAGTATGCTGTTGATGAAAGAGGACATTTATCCTCTGCAACTTCAGTAATCTGCTGGCTATTGAACCCAGAATGGAGGAGATGACGAAGACAGCTAGCAAAGATTCAAGGTAGGAGTGGAGGAGAAACAGGGATTACGGTCTTTTGCTTCATGCTATTTGAAAGAAAACCACTGTTTCCCATTTTAGAGTTTAAGTAGCTCTTCTGAGGTCATATCAAAAACCCATAAATTTTGTGTTGGCTAGTCTGACTATGTTAGCAGAATAACAATATAGCAACATCAGTGTAAACACATGTTTGGTGGCATTTACAGTGCAATCCTATGCAAGTGTACTCAGAAGTTCAATGGGACTTACTCCCAAGTAAATGTGTACAGGATTGCATTGGCTTATTTTATTTATTTATTTATTTAAAGACTCTATACTGCCAGTCATACAAAATTTCACAGTGGACACCAGACCACTCAGCAGATACAAGATCTGTACAGTTCCTCCCCATTCTAATCCTTTTGTATTTTGTAGTAAATTTTGTTCTGAGTTTTAACCCTGTCATTCTCCTTTTCTCATCCATAAGCCTCGCATACCTTGTGTGGGCATTTAACAAGCAGGTATTCAGTGGAACAAAAAGCAACTTGAGTCACAGAATATATTCAGATAAGTTACTAGCTACAGTTGGCAAGTGTGGTAAAATGTTTGAAGAACCCTAGCAGTGATCTTGATTTCTTATATCAACAGAATTCCTTGTCATTGAAAAATGTTCCATATAAAAAGGTCATTTCTGTTTTATTTCTAAGTTTATCCCTAGTTTCAACACTAGACACCCTTGTTGCTTTCTCAGCTGACACATTACTCAACATGATGGCTTTAATAAGAGACATCTTTAAGCCTAGAAAGAACAACACCTTGTTGATGTCCAACAAAAAAAGTCTATATTGCATGCCATATTTTCTTTGGGGGCTTTTATTGTTCTAGAGTCTATTCCACAAAGTCAAGCCTTCCTATATTTTTGTTGTGATACTGACCAGAATATTGTGTGTGACCATTTTGCCCTCTAATTTAGAGTTGACCTCTGAACAGTTTGAAGTATGAGTGCTACATTGGTTCAGAACTTTATTAAGCAAACAATCCCAAACACTGACAAAACATAGCAAAGACAAACATGGACAGGATCAAGTAAGGGGTGAGGATACAATATATCTTTCTAGTTTTCCAAGCAAATTATTTGCTACAGATGTCACCAGTGCACACATCATGGAGAAATATAGAAAAGTTAAGAAAAGAATGCATGACACACACATTTATAAACACTGAAGGAACATAACTGTAATACGCTAACACGGACCGCCTTGGAAAGCTGTTCAGCACCTTGAATTATTGGCAATACCTCAGTGATGGACTGCTGCAGCCTAGTAATGTAAACATTTTGTTAGAGATATAGAATAATGTTTGGACCCTGTTTGCACTAATATAGTTAGTGCAGTCTTTGGGAAAAGTGGATTACATGATAAGATACACCATCGATCCAGAGAAGCAATGTGCATGGGGTACTATATATATATATATATTCAAGTTGAATATATTGGGGTCACCAATATATGTGGGGCTAGCCTGCAGCTAGATTACAGTAGTCCTTCAGCGTTTGCGAGGAGAGGGAAATGTTGCTCTGATATCAAACATCTTTGAATGAATTGTATTGACTTTTTAAAAACCGTATGTAATCTTCCATTAATAAATGTCAGAAATGTTCATAGTTGTACTTATTCATGAAGTTTTCCTGTAGAGAAATATTGTTGGTTTCCAGAGAGAGCGAGAGAATCATAGGTATTATTAGGTAAAATCTCTAGCAATTTAATTATCATAACCACTTGCATATCTTGATCACAGCATGATAAATTATTTGTTAAGCATCTATGTGATGATTCTTTCATGCAGCACAAATTTATATGGGAAACATATTCATATGGGCCCATCTATTTTCATACTGCTCAGTTGTCACTCTTAATTGGACTATAATTTTATTTTATTTTATTGCAGCTCTCGCAACTGTCTTATTTCTTCATGTTCAGTAAGTGGGAAGTCATTTTGGAATTCACAAAGTATTTTTTGCTATCATTAATATTGTCAAGGCATATTTCCTTTACTTGCTTGCCAAACTCTTTGTAGGATTCCTGTTCTAATAGAATAAAGAGATGAAGTTTCAGAATACTGAAAAATGTGGTTCTATTCCAAGAAGTATCCCTATGCATTTTAGGGCTGAATATGGGGCTTTTTCTTGGAGGTTTTATTTGTATTATTATTATTATTATTATTATTATTATTATTAAAATGTTTGCAGAGATAGTTTCCAAAAATGTATTTCCAAAATAAATCCTGCAATTAATATATTTTTAAAAACCTAACCCCTGAGGAAAGTTTTCTCCAACATCCCTATATACTATCCATGGTAATTTATTTAACATTGAAATGTTAAACGTACTTACAAGGGAGTGGTAAGTCCCATTGCATACAGAGGGCCTGACTTCCAAGTATATATGCATAGGATTATACTGTATTAGATATTATTGGTAAGTGATTGGAAACACTGATTTTGGTAGAATGTGAGCCAAGTTGACAGCTTGAATTTGATTAATGATTTAACACTAGTACCATTCATGATTGCTAATTCTTCATTAACTATTGCCTATTGATCTAAGGAATTAATTGATTATTAATATTTATACTGGGCAGTGTCAAATGCGAAACTACTGCTAACATAAATCATATTGCACTTGCACTATGGCAATGGTGCTTGCTGTCACTAGAGGTTATTTAAGCTGGTGCAATGCAATTTACATTAGCGGTAGTGCCACACTGGAATCTGCCCTTAAAGAGCAACCCTTATCTGTCTGATGGAGCAGTCCAATATCGGAGGCTCTGATCTGTCCTAAGTCCTGCTGAGTTCTTGCCAGCAAGGCAAAAGAGAACACTCTTTTCTCAAAAGAAAATAAATTAATTTAGACTAGCTCTAGGGACAATGACAATATGGAAAAGGTAAGTTATTAAGAAAATGTTTGTGTTCCTAAACAATTTTCCTTGTCTTCATGTTTTCCATTACTTATAAGTGTAAAAGAAAGACAAGGAGAAGTATACTACTAAGTACTTTCCAAGAAACATTAAGTTCAGTGCAGCAGAAGCTGGTTTCAGGAGAATCTGATGACATGGTCATTGCTCATGATCAAATTAGATCAGAGCAGAGATTTGAGGATCATTTGACTATGAAGATTGTTGGAATAAAAATGTAGACAAGAGAATCTATAAACTAGAAGGAAACATAGAAAGGTCTGGAAACTAATTGAGTACATAAAACTATATCCTCTAACATGCAATAGACAAACAAGCAGGGATAGAAAAACAGGAGATCTTCATACAAAAATAAACTACTGTGAGTGAGGATCACCCTACTGACATGGGAGGAACCTAGTGGCCAGATGATAATGCTCACAGCACTGACCATCTGTTTGGTAGGCCTGTAGGCCTGTGCACATTTTTAGTCCAGCAAGGTGCATCATGCAGTAAGCCTTGGTGTAAGGATGGATGAATCTGTCAAGTACAATTCTGCTCAGTTCCTCGTTTTTCCAACATTAAGTTCATTCCTTCCCATTTCTTGATTTTTTTATTTTTTAAAAAAAGTCTCCATGAACGTGTATTTTTATGCTCAGTTCTCCTAACGTATGCATTTTTCTATGAACTCTTTGAGATAGCCGCATTTTTGTACACACTTTCCTAAATATGCACATTTTTGTAAGCAATCCCACCTTGAACAACAGCAGTAGAACTTCACAAGTGTGGTTTCAGAAATGGCAAGGCAGGCTACATGTTGCCAACCCCTGGCTTAAAGAAACAATTGTTTCTTCGCATGTTAACACTAGCAGTGTTTAGGAACTCAAATCTACAATAGAGGTGGGCAGATGTCAGGCTTGTGGGATATACTTTGTTCTTTACTAGAATGCCAAGATCCACTGACAAGAACCAAAAGTAAATTAAAAGAAATAAGATTAATACAGATGAAAAAAAATTACGAACAAGAAAATCCAATAACACAAGAAATATGGAATAGGAGAGTACAAAATGTTGAAATATCATGGATGGCATGGCTGCAGATTGACAAATTTATCAGAAATGGAAAGATAGTAAAGGAGAGTACAAGGGAGCTAACTGAGCGGGAAAAAAATATAGACAATTATAAAGATGGAGATAAGGGACTGATTACACAAATATATAGAATTATAATAAGACAGGAAACTGGAGGGAATGATATTATACAACAGACATGGGAAGAAGATTTGGATCAAGAAACTGAAGATAGAGAGTGGGGAAGTATATTTGAAAAATTCCCATTCAAAACTACCTCCACAAAGATAAGAGAAGGGGCTTTAAAAATGATACAAAAATGGTATTTAACTCCAGTGAAGGTAGCAAAAATGAACAGAAATGCAACCCCAGAATGTTGGAGAGGATGCACAGAGTTTGGAACAAATTTGCATATGTGGTGGGAATGTAATAGAGTAAGAAAATTTGGGGATAAGTTTTTTTAAAAAATAGAAAAGGTCACTGCTCAAAGATTTAATAGAACAGCTGAACTAGTTCTTTTGAATATGTTTGTTAAAGAAAATAGTGATGTAAAGGGCAAAATATTGATTGGATTTATGCTGACTGCAGCAAGGCAACAGATAGCTAGTAATTGGAAAACAGCTAGGGGGTTAACAATTAAGGTGTGTGGGGGGGAAATTGTGGAATATAGCAATGAATGAAAAATTAACACAGAAACTTAGAGTCTATAGAGGAAAAAAGAAGAGGGATACATTTAGAAGAGAATGGTTTGCATATACAGGTTATATGGAAAAAGATCCAAATAAGAACAATATTGTGGAAGCATATAAAAAGTTATGGGACTCCTGAAAAGAAAGAAGAGATAGAGAAGAAGCTGGAAGAAAATAAGAAGAAGAGAACAGAGGCAAATTAACCAATAAAAAAGAGGAAGAGGGGGGGAAGGGGGATAAATAAATAATAGTAACGATGTTAAAATGGTGGATGAATCATGTCAGATATGTAAAAACAAAATAAAGATGTATTTACAAAAAAAACAAAAAACAAAGACGTACACTTAGAATTGAAGAATTTTGAGCCCAGGAATTTGGTCTGTGTATCACCAGAACTGAACAAAACTCACAGTCCTTCCAAATTGAGCATTTGTTTGGTAGGTGTGTGCACAATGTCAGTGCTGCAAGGTGTATCATGCACTGAGCCTTGAGGTATTATTACCCCAAGTTATCTTCAATTCAGCTGTATATTTTAAGGCTGAGGAAAGTAATTTTGTTCCTCCTATTCTTAAGCAATAGTAGTTGAACAAGAGTAAGAAATACTTGTTGATCTACTCACTGATCTACTGCAAATCACCCAGAGCCAGTTGATCCAGATCTACCTTTTGCCTATCCTTGATCTAGAAAATTAATCCTGTTAAATGTTGAAGACGTGGTATAAAATAGGCAATTATGTATATGTGTGTATACACACACACACACACACACACACGACTGCAAAATACTTGAAAAGAGTAATAAAGATAAGATTGTTACATATGGGCCAACTAGTTTTTCACATGTTAAACTACTTTAAAGCTGTGTTATAGAGATAGATACAAAGTACTTATTAATTTGCTAACAGCCACAAAAAGTGTTGTAACTGGGAAATGGAAATTCCCAAGGGACCTTCTAGTCATTCAGTTCCTAGCTCAATGAAGGTACTTCTATTGCTCTTTTTTAAAAAATAAAAAATAATGCATTGAATCTCAACTCTGTTGGAAACAACAATATCTTCCAAGTACTCAGAAAACAATATTTTAACACTGAGAAAAAGTTATTTTTCCATTATCTGGCATGCCCTTTCCTATTCTGAGTGCTGTGTTGAATGTTGTTGTGTGACTATAATGTGTAAACTTTTTTAAAGCCTTTTTTATTGTTTTGCTACATTAGAAGTTGAACGTGCCATTGCCGTACCACACGGGAGTGTTCAAGTTGTCCTTTTAAAGGGGCAATCAACAGGGATATATACCCAATTCAACTAAGAATGGGTCAATCTGGCAAACTCAAACTCATTTTTCCAGCAATAGCTTCATTCATTCTAGCTTCACATTGGTAGAGTTTTCCCCACACAAAAATTCATATGTATTTTTGTTGTATTTTTCAAAGTGTGTGCATTTTTCAAATAGAAGTGTGTATTCATTGACTAAAGTGTGTTTGCGTGCAATCTTGAAACATGCAAGATTTGTGCACAGTTTTTCAAACACTTTTTTTGTGTGGTTATATGAAATGCATTACAAACTGGGAAACGCATGTATTTCTGACTGCAACTTGTATTTGGTTCTGTGCTCAGTTTCAGGACATCAAATTAGGTCATCTTACATTAGGGTGACCAGATAAAATCCAGGTCAGGGCTCATGTAACTTTAACAGTTGTAGAGAAAAGGAAATTTCAGCCAGTGTCATTTGTATGCAATTAGTTCCTGGTGAAATTCCCTCTTCATCACAACAGTTAAAGTTGCAGGCACTATAATAGAGTGACCATATACAAAAGAAGGCAGGGCCCCTGCAACTTTAACTGTTGTGATGAAGAGGGAATTTCACCAGGAACTAATTGCATACAAATGACTCTGCCTGAAATTCCCTTTTCTCTACAACTGTTAAAGTTACATGAGCCCTGACCTGATTTTATCTAGTCACCCTATCTTACATCAAAATGTGAATACAACAAATTTCTCAGCCATCCTTAACACCCCAGTCTATAGCAATGCCTTCAATATTTAAGACGTAATCGTGAGACAGAAACCTCCAAACCCGGGGGCTTCTTTGTATCCAATGCCCTGCCAAGCTGAAGCTGGCAAGGTGGGAGGAGTGGCAGAGGTGATCTTTGCCTCCCCAGCCTCCGATCACTGGGCTTTTTTGCTAGATGGGCTTTTTTGCCCTTCTAGTAATGGCGCTTCAGAGGGAGCGGAGGAGAGAATGGAAGATGCTCAGGGTAAATCTTACTCTGGCCTCTCCATTCTCCATTCTCCTCCCCTCCCCACCCACTAGTATGCCCCCTCTTCCCCCTCTCTGAGGTTGATTTTCCTACCTCAGAATCTAGCTGGCATTGTCTCTGCCTTCAGAGGGGGGAATGTCCACTTTCCTATGACTCCTCAGACAATGTCTAGCCATCGTAGGATTGCTCCCTCCATAATCCTTTTTCTTTTAAAGTATTCGGTTGTGCAAAGCAGCTGTGTGCTTAGGCTCCAGTCTACAAAAGCTTATGCCATAGTAAATGTATTAGTATTTAAGGTGCCACAAGCCTCTTTGTGGTCTTTGCTGCAACAGATTAACATGGCTATATCCTTCTAGAAGTTGTGACACTTCTCCCTCTCTCTCTGAATTAAAGCACAGCGGTATAGCTAATCCTGCCCTCTGAGCATGATATCCAGACGAGCTATGCTGCTAGCATTGCTTTTAGGATATTGTGAGCATAGAAGGGGAAGAGAAAAGTGATGGATGATCCACCACTTCCAAAACCATGCTGGTTCTCCGCAGGCAGAACAGAAGTGGGGGCCATGTTTCCCTCCTGAAAACAGACCTGGCAAATATTTCTTATTTTGAATTCTTTCCCTTCCCACATTGAAACCAATGGGAGGATAATTGACAATGCCAGTTCCAAGCTGACATAGTTGATGGGCCCAGTCCTGGAGCCTTGCAGGGGAATAAAGAGGCTTTGGATCCAGCAGATCCAAGCAGGGGTGGATGAATCTGCCAGTTTTGATATTTCCCATATTCAAATGTGTCAGGATCTGGCCTTTTCTTCCTAGTGTGGGGGGAAGGGGTTTCAGGGTGGTCAATCAGATGAAGAACCAGGAATTTACCAGGCAACACAGGAAGAAGGGGAGGAGATTCTCCAATACTCTTCAGGAGTCAAGGATTAATCCACGAGTTTAGCGCAGAGAATGCAGATGGCTCAGAGACCATTTTCCTGCCCACTCCTGAGAACTCAGCTTCTGTCTGAGGGGGAGAGGACATTGGAGTTGACAGATTCCAGAGTCCACTGCAGGATCAAGCAGGTGGAGTTGACATGAGGGGGGAGACGGTCTCTTAGGGTAGCGGCTCATGAGAGGCTCCTCCTGAAAGACCCTCCCTGAGCTAAAGTGCCTGTTGGATTGTAGGTAACAGTCCTGCTTTAGTTGAAGGCTAGCTTTATTTGGCTAGCTTTGTTAGCCAAATTAGGCTTAGAGGATAGTTCCTAGCATTCACACTCCAAGTGTGAAGAGGTGTTCATTTGTTGAATGCAGTTTTGTGGATTACACATCAGAAGTCTTTATTGTCTCACATCAGTGGGAGGGCTTGGAAATATGACAGCACACTTTTAATCTCAAGTTCTTTCTATCCTGTTTATGAAGGAATTTGTAAATTTTGGTAAATTCTTAGTAAACATCAAACCAAACAAAAATTTTCCAACATCTCCACTGGCCAAGTTTAATAGGGACAGCTATTCCTAGCTTGGAGAGGACCATATTGCACCTGCCTGTCAGAAAGAAGAGATGACCACTTGAATTCAGCAACACAAACATGGCTGGATACACAGGGATTCAAAGACAGACTTTTAAGAGTTAACCACTCAAAGCCCCTCTACTTGATTGATCAATCTGTCAAGTTCAGTTCCAACCAAATTTGATTTTTTTAAAGAATCTCAGGTAATTCCTCTTTATGGGGAAAGTTGTGGATTTTGGTAAATTATCAAAAAAACAAAACATGAAATTCTCACCCATTCCTAGGTCCAAGGCTTCTTCTGATATGTCTCAAGAAAGGAAAGAAAGTGAAATGTCCACTTGGGAAGATCATAAGACCTGGTAGTATATAACCCACCTAGCTAAGATTTTAACGTAGGTTAAAGTTCTATTTCCCAGTTTTTAATTGGTTTATCCTGCCCTTGGTTTTATCATATGAAGCTGTTTTTACTAATCTGAACTGTTTTTACTGTAATTTGAACTGGTTTTATTGTGTTTAGTATATCTTATGTTATTTTATGAACTTTTTTGTAAAGTGCTTAGAGATAAGGCAGTAAGAACATAAGAAGAGCCATTCTGGATCAGACCAAGGGTCCATCTAGTCCAGCACTCCATTTACACAGTGGTCAACCAGCTGTCAACTAGGAACCCAAAAGCAGGACACAGGTGCAACAGCACCCTCCCATCCATGTTCCCTAGCACCTGGTGTATATAGGCTTTTATTAGGAAAAAACCCACTTCGTTAAATGGTGGTGACCGGAAGTTATAATATATTAGTGTTATGGATCAGACCCGATCCACAGCATATCCCTAGTAAATAACATTTACTAATTAATATTAGTAAATAATTAACATTAGTAAACAATATTAGTAAAAACTTTAAGTTTTTATAAAGAAGGGTTTTAAAGATTATTAAACATGTTTCAGTATGCAGATCTTGAGTACATCATGGGATGCTTCACGATGGGTGAGTTCTGGCACTAATAAATCATTGCTCTTACTCCATAAGCCACAAGCAGAATTGAAATTGCTTTTCCACCCTATCAAGATTGTTCCACTTTTTCCTGAGTGTCCATCTTGCTCTGTCTTATCCTTATCAGTGGGCATGAGATAGCTGCTCAGGGGTGCCCATTACACCTGAGTGACTATGTAAAAAATGAATAAATCTGAGCAATTCCTTAAAAAATGCAATTATTTGCCCATCACTATCCATGAAAAAAGAAAGCATTTAATGTTTGTTTTGCATTGGGAGTGTTTTATTAGGAAAAAACCCACTTCGTTAAATGGTGGTGACCGGAAGTTATAATATATTAGTGTTATGGTGTCACAGAACTGTAACGTTCTATTATTTAAGTGCAACTTTACTAATATCAGTATTTACTAATATTGTTTACTAATGTTAATTATTTACTAATATTAATTAGTAAATGTTATTTACTAGGGATGTGCTGCGGATCGGGTCTGATCCATGATCCAGACCTGATCCGGGCGAAATTGGATAAAATTATCCAATCTCGATCCCGATCATCTCGATTGTCCGATCTGATCCGATCCGAAAGGACCCAATCCGGATCGAAAAAATTGGAGGATCGGACCTCCTCCTTACCTGCTGCCTCCTCGCTGCCGTCTGCTGCCGCCCACTGCTTCCGTACTGCTTTGAAACAGGCATCAATTCCGATTCCGATCCGATTTTTTTTTTACTGTGCACATCCCTATTATTTACAGATATTAATATTATCTGGAAAAAATATTTTAGCACTAATGAAATAATCTGCTTTTTTTTAAAAAAAAATGCTGAGAGTAATAAAATGGTGCCCACCACATAGGTTATCGTGTGCTGAGTTGTGATAGGTTCTGAAAAGTAGTGTTAATAATAATAATAAGATATTTATTTATTTATAACCCGCCTCTCCCTCCGGATCGAGGTGGGGAACAACAACAAATATAAAACACAAGTATCACAAAATAGATTAAATATTAAAACATAAAAACTAATACATCATTAAAAACATCTTAAAATTCAACTGGGTAGTCCTGCCGGAAGAGAGCAGTCTTCATGGCTCTCTTAAATTCATGAAGACTGCAAATTTGTTGAATCTCCTCCGGCAGGCCATTCCACAGTCTGGGAGCGGCAGAAGAGAAGCTTCTCTGGGTAACACTCATCAGCCTAGTCAGCGATAGGCAACCTGGTACATTCCAGATGTTTTGGACTACAACTCCCATAATTCCTAACCACTGGCCATGCTACTGGGGATGATGGGAGCTGTACTCCAAAACACCTGGAGGGCACCAAGTTGCCTGTCCTTGCACTAAAGGCATGTACATTTGTGGTGATTGTGCAACTCTTCTGCCATTCTTTAAAAAGTCAGTCTTTTTTTATAAGAAAAAAAGAAGAACCACTGGGAAAACACAGGAGGATTACGAATGGATGAGGATATTGCAGGAACCCTCTGAAAAGTCTGAGTGAATGAGGCATGGTGATTCCACACTTGTGTGGAAGCAGCCCAATTCCTGACTGAAGACAGCAATTTTATGCATATTTATCATGAGAGCCAGTGTGGCGTAGTGGCTAAAGTGTCGGGCTGGGAGTCGGGAGATCCAGGTTCTAGTCCCCATTTGGCCATGGAAACCCACTGGGTGACTTTGGGCCAGTCACAAACTCTTAGCCCAACCTACCTCACACAGTGATTGTAGGGAGGATAAAATGGAGAGGAGGAGGATTATGTACGCCGCCTAGGGTTCTTTGGAGGAAAAAAGGTGGGATATACATCCAATAATAAAAATGAAGTCCATTGGGCTTACAGCTAACTACATGCGATGTAACAGATCCATCACTAGATCCCCACAATTGTTTTCTTTACTTCAAAGCTACAGGGGTACCCTGAGGGAGAGAATGGTTCACCTTTTGTCTTGTGTCTGTTTCTAAATCCAAATTGCCCTTAAAGCTGTTACTATCCCTGCTGGTGAAACCTATAGATACCAGCATGGTGTCATGCCTTGGGTTGGACTCAATTTAGTTAGGGGAATAATCAGAGCGGGATAACCCCTCAGTACCACTTTACCAATCAAATTGACACAGGCAGCTTTGAAGTAAAGAAAATGATGAAGGGAGAATTAACCCTGTAATACACCAGTGAACACTTTGAGGACGGAGGAAGCAGTCACTATGAAACGTAAGTACTGCTCAGTGTGTCCTACCACGTAATGAAACAACTTTAAAAAACACATTTTAAACAGAATATAAGTCATTTTAAGGGCAATGTGGATAGGCTAGATTACATGGTCCATTCAATTGCCTTCCAGGGGGCTTGATTTTAACTAATCTTAGGTGGATAATGTGTAAACGACTTCTGTTTCCCTGTTGTATTACAAGAAAAACAAAGTTTATATACTGTTAAGCATATATTTAGATATTTACTTGCTTTCACAAGGAGAGGTTTAGAAAAAATAGCAAAGACTACCTTTTTTCTCCCCCCTTTATGCTACTCTCCTTAATAGAGAAGTGTGAATTAATGGGTGTTGCTTTTGTTATGGATTAGTTGTGTGGCAGGAAAACCTCATTACTATTTTGAATTAATATTATCTCCTTGAAGGAAAGCTAATGGTGTACTGGCCTGATTCCAAAAGCAGTGCTAATGTTCTTTTGTAATTAACTTTTCAGTTTCCTTTTTCGGTGTTTCCTTAATGTGGTCTGAGAGTTCAGAGCAAAAAGCCTGACAGCCAGGATACTGAAAAATCTATTCCAGTCTGTTACCAGTTTTTACAAGTGCTTATAGTTTCATAAAATGTGCCCCCCATATATGTGTGCCTTAAGAAGAAGAAGAAGAAGAAGAAGAAGAAGAAGAAGAAGAAGAAGAAGAAGAAGAAGAAGGCACCTTTAGATTATGGTTTTCTCTGTGTGCTCACCTTTGCCTTGAGCATGGAGACAAGAGTAAGAAAGGAAGCAGTGAGTTTTTAAGAGACTTGAAGTTGGTACAATAGAGGCACCATTTTACATGGTGTAAGTATTTATACTTTTGTCCTATTCTTAATTCTGGTCAAAAATGGATTTTTAGGTTGTCAAAGCCATATAAAAACCTTTAAAACTTGAACAGAGAATACCATAGGATGACACTGCATACCATGGGCTACCATGCATCTGTCTAACATGTGCCAGCCAATAGACAAACTGGGGGGAAGGGGGGGAGGACAATTATTTTCTAGTGTCATTGCAATATGTGGGTGGAGGGGAATTGATTTCAAAGCATATCCCCCAAAAAAGCTTCACCAATTTCTTTCCATCAGTCTGCAGCAGAGGGAAAGCTGAAACGCACAGCCACTCCATTGGCTCTGCTGAGAGACCAGATTCATGTGGTTCATCCTCTCCCTGAAATGTTTCCATCCCTGCTGGCTATTATGGGCAGTATCCTAGTCAACACTACTGCTAAAGTAAATTGCATTGTGCTAATCTAAGCAACCTCTATTGCAATGCCAACAGCATTTGTTGGCATGTTTACTAAGAAATAATACTTACTATAGACAGACAATTTTATGACATCACTGCTTAGTTCCCGCAACTACTGGTGAGACAGTCAATTCTATTTATTTTTATGCCGCCCAATAGCCGAAGCTCTCTGTTTACAGCTATTCTGTTGGGTTTCCACTCTCTTCTCTGCCTTTTTTATATAGCTCTACTTTTATCTGTGAGATGGGCAAGATAAAGTCTTTGAGATGGAAGAAATATGAAGGCTCTGTTCCCCCAACCCATTACTGATCTGGATGTCAGGGTGTGACTCCTGCCTTTCCTGATCAATCTGCTTATATATATATATATATATATATATATATATAGGCCACAGATAGTTGCTGACTTTTATTTGGCTAGGAGACTGGTAGGGGCACTGAGGAACAAACTCTCTCAACTGACCAGGGGCCCTTGAAGTGGGTGGAGTGGTGGAGAACAGAAGGTAGGAAACAGCACCCGGGGAAGAGATTACTAGATTTGAATGAAAGCAGAGTCCATGGACAATATATAGTCTGATGTCTTGACTGTCTGTCATGGTATTGGGGGAGACCCTTCTGTTGGAGACAAAGGAGATGAGATAACAGCAGAGATGTCTATGAACTGTGGGGAGGTGGGACAGTGCCTGAATTTATTAAGTATTGATTTATCTCCTAAAAAAGACAGGAAAATGTTATTTGCCCAGTTCTTTAATCCTAAATTTGTGGGTACTGAATGCAGTTATTAATGATGAAGGGAAAACATGCTGCACTTGTGTTGGCACAATTCTTAATTGTTACTAAACATAGTCAAAGTCTCAGACTGACAACAAAGTAAAAGAAAAGCATACAATCTTTTCCAAAGGGCCCCATAGTTCTCTGGAATAGACTTTAGGGGTGCAGGGGAGAAATTTGATGCACCAGAAGTGTCCTTTTTGCTGGTGGAAGGACATGAAAAGACACCATTGGATTCAACCCAAGGTCTGTGAAACAGTTGAGCACTTGGTAGGAAATAATGCAATTGTGAAAAGAATGGTGCATCTTTTTTGGTGGGGGAGCATTCTTATAACAGGTCTTGTTTAAAACAGAGCTGTAGATCAAGGTTTAAATTTAAATCAGAAGGTTCTGTGTCTCCCCACTTCTTACTACTTTTGTAACATTGTGTGTGAAGAGAGGGGAATTAGAAGTCTTGTGTAGATCAGTATCAGAGGTAAGGATCACTTGGGAAACAGATGTAGGGGGGAGGGTGGTTGCTCCTGATAGTGAGTATGTTTTTCGCATGGCCAGGTCTCTCTTCAAGCAGCTGAAATTGGAATAGGAGTTCTACCTTCCCCCTGTCCCAGATCAATTTTAAGCCCGATTCAGGTTTGGAACCTGTCCTATGCCAGGACTCAGCTTTGAGATATGCACAGTACACTTCCCTCACTTTATGGCGTGGGGGGAACCTTAGTTAGTAAAATTAGGATTGATTCCTGCTAGGATTGGACTTTTTTTTACTGTGCATTATGGAATGCTCTCTCTAATAATGTCTGTGTGATGCCAGCATTGTCATCCTTTTGGTGCCAGGCTTTTGTCTACTTCCAGGCATTTGATGGTACACAACAGGACTTATTTCAGTTCAGTTCATTTATTACATTTCTATACTGCCTAATAGCCAAAGTTCTCTGGACAGTTTACAAAAAATTAAGAACCTTAAAAATTCAATATTGTATATAATATAAAAAGTTTACATACAAACATAAACAGACAGCACACACACACACCTCTAATAATTTTAACAATCAACAACAAAAAATCCAAGACCGCTCCATGTGGTACCCATGCTGGAGAATCCACAGGGCCAAGCATTATCCCCCAAGGACCACCTTCTGGAGCCCACCATCCAAGTAGGAGTGAAACCACTGCAATGCTGTACCTCCCACTCCCAACTCAAACAATTGCTCCAGAAAGATACCATGGTCAATGGTATTGAAAGCTGCTTCGAGATCAAGGGTCATCAGCAATGTCATATTCCCCCATTACTTTCCTGACATAGGTCATAATACAAGATGACCAGTGCTGTTTCTTGCCCAGGAAAGGAACATTAGAATTATTAGGATTCCCTGGTCCAGAGAGGAGTGGTCTCATCACCACCTCTTTCAAACAGCCCAGGATCTTTCCATTTCACAAGAAAGCACTGATCACCTCCCTGGCCCAGCCAGCTGTTCCCTTCTTGCCAGTTACTATAAGCAAAGAGGGCAAGGATCCAATACGAAATATGATTGTATGAAATATGTCCAAGCACCTTGTATATTGTCTTTTTAGTGGTCAATCTTCTAATTTTTGTAAATCGTCCAGAGAGCTTCAGCTGTGGGGCGGTATATAAATGATAATAATAATAATAATAATAATAATAATAATAATAATAACAACAACAACAACATCCTTTAACTATACCAGCTGAAACTAATCCAAGAAAACTGGATAAGGCTGTGCTCTGATTCACGTTGAAGTTTGCCCCAGTAGATAGAAGAGATTTTATATTCGAAGGGTTATTACAGCAGGCCTCTGGTGGCTCCATAAGATTCTTGATCTAGTTATTTTACTGGGTTTTAGTTATTTTAAATTGTTTTTAGTTTTTTTAAAAAAAAATCTTTGTATATTTAACCCTTACCATAAGGAGCCTTGTGTCTCTTTTAGAGAAAGGTGTCTAATAAATTTAATAAAGGAATGAATGAAATGAAATATATTATCCTGGAAATAGGATACAGGAAACAGGATATGTGGTTAATACAGATGTAATATTTTTTTTCCTGCTGAGATTCTGAAGTTACCTTTCTTGCATCTAAAAAAAAAAACAAATTGAGAAGGATGCTGCAACTGACAGTGAATTCCTGCTATCCCAGTTCAAGCACAGCAATAAACAGGGTGAATCAATTTCAGCTACATAAGATCAAAGTAGCCTCCCATCAGCTCAGTGGTTAAAATGATTCCAGAAAGAAGCCATTTAATCACTAGTGATAAGTAGAGTGTCTCTTGATTCCAGCAATGTTAGATGCATTTTTAACTTATCATAAATCTCTATTGCCCTTTTGAGATATTTGATTTCTAAGGTAGAAAAGTGTATGGAAAACCTTCTGTTAGATTAAAAAATAAAACTGGACATGGGTGATTCCGTTATTCCTTGATGTGATCTGTATTGAAACAGATCATCCAAAATTGATTCCCCAGCTGAAATATTAATTACTTGGCATGTAATGAGTGCATATAACTTTGAGATGTGGATTACTCTATTGCTTTAAATTGGCATAGCCATCTAAAGAATAAAGTAGAAATATTATATAACCACCCAATTAGAAATGCTTTCATCTCATGACTGAAATTGGTAAAGGATTTTATTTTGTCATGATGTCCTAAGACTATCTATCCCGACCTGAAAAGGGGAACAGAGCAGGAGTATCTGTTTTCAATCCCAGGATCTCTAAATTCCTCTTCACTTCTATCCAGAACTGGTGTGATATCAGAAACTCTACCGCACTCCAAAGAATGATATTTAATAGGGCTATGCACACCTGCATGGATCTGCCATACCTGCTTCGGAGGCCAATTCAGAGCTTAGAAATAGGCCCTGATCTGTCTTGGCCCATATCTGAACCACTCCAGATCTGGATCTGGATTGAGATTCAGATGTCCAAAATATTTTGATATCTAATGGGCACCCCCCCAAGCACCCACCACCACCACGTGAGCTCCTTTAAAGAGGTCCGTACGGCTGTGGGCGCTCACGCTGGGTACAGGTAAGGAGCAGGGGGCTCAGGCGGCAGGGAGGACATGAGTGGTGGAAGCTGCTCAGTGTGCGCTGAGCCACACAAGTCCCCTGCCCCTTACCTGGACCCACCTTTTTAAACTGGCAACTCCCTTGAAGAGGCGCAGATGGCTGCGGGTGCCCACAATGGTGCTTTGCAACCTATCTAACCCAAATTGGCCCAGAGCTCACCCACTTCAGTTCCAAACGGATTCGGCCCAAATTGACCCACTTCCACTTGGAATCAGATCTGGAGACGAAGCAATGCACAGCCCTATTATTTAATTAACTTTCTAGACAACACAAAGAAACTTAATATAGCAACCATATAATGCAGAAGGAATTATGCATACCTATTCAGCATACTTCATACATCCACACAGATGATCTTGCCTTTTCTAAAAGCTCCCAGCACTACAAAAATTTCCACTTGGGCAAAGTTTGGGAAACAGTGCCGAGTCCAAACCTCAAACTGTAGTTTCTCTCCATCATTAACTAGCAAAGGGAATAGCACCATACTCATTTGATGGGAGAAGGACAGAATTGGCATACCTGAGAAACTTTAATTGACCTGAACAGCTGTCAGTGCATTGCATTACACTGTTTGTGTTTTATGAACTTAGATTTTATAGATACATTAAACAACACACATATCTATACAACCATTTTCATTTTCATCTTTCAATGAATATTTTGCAAGGAAGAAAATGAATGCACTGGCTACGAATGGATGAATTAATGTGTGTAACTACAACAAAATCAACCATGCTGTCTTAACTCTACCACACTCTACAAAGGAAAAATACCCCCCACCGACCCCCCCCCCCACAATAAACCACAAGACATCACCAGGATACCATCCATAAAGTATGCTAGGCATCGAGGAGGAAGGAGGGGGTGACAAAGTGGTAACAAAGGGGCTGGAGATTTTTTTTAATTGTGACAAGGCAGGGGATGTAATAAGAATATAAGAAGACCCATGTTGGATCAAACCAAAGGTCCATCTACTTCTGCTCCCACAGTGGCCAACCAGCTGCCCACAAGGAACCCACAAGCAGGACATGAATGCAGTAGCACTCTCTCCTATCCATGTTCTCCAGCAATCGGTGTACATGGGTATACTGCCTTCGATACTCTAGGTACTAATAGACATTGAAACTGGAGGACTAGTAGCCATTGATAGCCTTATCCTCCATGAATCTGTCTACTTCCCTTTTAAAGCCATCCAAAGTGGTGGCCATCACTGTATCTAGTGGAAGTGAATTTCATAGTCTAACTACGTGCTGTGTGAAGAAATACTTCTTTTTATCTGTCCTGAATCTCCCATCAATCAGCTTCATGAGATGACTCCAGGTTCTAGTCTTATGAGAGAGGGATAAAATGTCTCCCTATCCACTTTGTCCACACCATGCATAATTTTGTACACCTCTATCATGTCTGCCCTTACCACTTTTCTAAGGTAAACAACGTTTCTAAGGTAAATATCTTCAAAGAGGCCTTTATAAGTGTGGCATATTTTATGGATAGTCCTTGTAGGCTTGTTCTTTTCCCCCTCCCTCAACCCACATCACTAGACAGATTGTTGTGCGGTTGCCCATCTACTGTCACAACCTCTCATAATTTTTCAACCTGACAAGTGTTTTCAATTTAATGCTGAGTTAATAAAGGTTCCTTCAAATGAAAAATACCAGTCGTTCATCAGTGGTGCACACCAAACCTGATAAGGCATCAGAGACTTTCTTGTTTCCAGCCTTAATGAAAACTGCTGCTTAATGTTACATATAATTACTGAGTTGAAGAAGTGAAAGTGGAACAGTTTTGAAGTGTAGTAATAATAAAAAAATCTTACCAGTGACGTTATTCTGCTAGTGGTTCATGTTTGTGCAACTGGCTCCTAGCATAAAAAGGATCTTGACCCCCTCTAGAAGGATTCGCTTTGGCGCCTGGCTGCCCGATTATGCACATATTTGAGGAAGCGCATTTACTCCTAATCACTCTGTACGAGAGGCGGCGAAGCGCATTACGGGACGACCGAAACACGCTTTAAACTTGTTGACATGCGGAGAATCGCATGTTTACACAGCGGTAAGGCGCTTTAACTGCCGCTGCAAATTAAAACTCGCGGTTTAACGCGCATTCGATAATGCGCATAATCGGAAGTTTAAAGCACCTCAGCCCCCAATTTGCGCTCCTCTCTTGTAGAGGTAAAAATTTTAATCAGCCTTGAAAGAGCTTTAAACCTCTCTTGTAGAGGCACCCCTTGTCTCTGCAGCCAAGAGAAGCCTTGATATGTGACATCCGCTGCTCTCTCTAGTGGCATCAATTTCTTTGTTGCACATATGTAATGGGCAGCTATTTAACTGCCTGAGCTCCTACTATCGCTACGTAAGTCTGTAATTATATTTTTATGCTCACCAAAGAAGCTGTATAGTGCTGTGCAGGTGTTCAGGTGGATTGCAAGGTTATTCGTGTAGCAGCATTGATGTGCTCCATGATATATATAAGAACCTAAATAATACATCAAAAGCAATGGTTTCCATATTTTCTATTAAACAAGATATAGCGATCAAATATTATTGTATAAAAAAGTTCCCTCAATATTATTATTATTATTATTATTATTAGATATAAACTTACAAAACTGAAGATTCAAACATAAAAAAAATTGGGAATAAAAATCTTACATCTCAATTTCTCCCTTGCCTCGGTTCTCAGGCTGAGGTCCAGTGCTGATTCATTGTATTGAGCAACTTGCTTGCCCAGCTAGTGCACCTTCCTGCAGTGGGGGGAGTCTCTTTCAACCCAAGGGCTGAATTCAGTTTTGGAGATGCTCTTGGAAACCACATTCCACCAGTAAGTGGGACCAAAGGCAAAAGAGGTGGAGCCAGGATACCAAAAATACCAGCACGTTTTAATTTAATTTAAAGCTCTTACTGCCTGTAGGAGAGGCATTCCAGCCTTTTAGAATGGAAAAAAAATGTGCCAAAGGGGAGGCAATAAAATTGCACCACTGTACAAATGACATCTTTAAGCATTCATATGTATGTCTGGGTAACTGATGTTTGTTTGTTTGTTTGTTTGTTTGTTTACATGGTGTCCTTTATTTTCAATGCTACAGCATATGACACAAACTAGGATGCAGACATTCAAGGGACTACATGGTACACTTATATCTTTGCAAGGTCCTTTCTATCTTCTGACCTATATCCATTAGGTTGCCAATTTTGCAATGACCACACTAGGATGCTTGCTCTTGAACTTTCACAGAAGCATCCTCCCCTAATGGTGAATGCTTCTCTAGGATGGCCTCACTAACACTCTGCTATATGGACACCTGATGGGGCTGATTCTCCTCTGGCTGACCTCCTCCGTGTTAGGTGAAGCCTCAAGCCCTGCTCCCCTTGCACACTACACTTCTGCACAGGACGTGAGAAAGTGGATTCTCAAATTGCTGTCACTGAACCTCTGACACAATACACAAGGGCCAGATTGACCAATTTCTATGCAGGAGCTATTGGTCAATTGCCTGTAGTGTGAGCAGCTGCCCAGGTAATCATGCGCCCCAGCGGCTCATGCGCAAGTCATTCCCCCCTTCCCTCCATCTGCCACAATAAGATGGGAAAAACGCACTTTCGCTTCAAGCACAGAAGTGCCAAACACAAAGCAAACCCTAATGGCGAGTGAGGGAAAGCTGCACCCCCAGTTGCTGTTGCCCAAACATCCAAACAGAAAATTAGTGTGTACTCACCAAGGGGTCTTCTTTCTTTCGATTGTGGTCGGCCAACCCCTTCCCAGCAGGCCTGAACATAGAGATAGACTTTCTTTCAAGTAGCCTTCTAAGCACTGCTGCAGTACAGCCTGCTTTGAAGAAGTCAGCTGAAGCCACTTTCACTTGTAGAGTACTGAGGAACGCTCCTAATGTAACCCTGTCTCCCGATTTTATCCTGTTCCCACTCACCGCTGGGACTGGCCCCGCCTCCCTCTGCAGTGCTTCAAAAGGCCTCCTTCTGCTGCTGCTTTTTCCATCATCACCAGCGGAGAGAGCTCTGGGACCTACTGGCTGAATTCGGACAACACAATAGTCAATGGTGGGGTACTAGGGGGTACTCCCCACACAACATGGTAATAAATAATCAACTGTGGTGTGGATTAGGATCAGCACTGAGTTGACTATGGCAGCATTCGGACGACACGATAGTCAATACAACTGACGACTGTCTCCTCCCCCCCCCCCCCAAGTTGCTTATTGTGTCATCCGAATTCAGCCACTGTTTGTCATCTTCTAGGCTGAATGGTGTTTCATCCTCTTTCCTCTAACACTTGGGATTGATTAGTGGTCCCAACTCCTCTGAAGTTCTTTAAACGGCCATACAGTACTACTTGTCTTAACTAGAAGGTCAGATGGTGTTTCACTTTGTTTTTGTTGATAATGGAATTATTAATTGTTTTATGATACACTTGTTATGAAATTGTTCTGGCTTTTCTTTAGTGTATATAGGACTGTGTCACTATATATAATTATTTTGTTGTGAATGACTTTGAACATACTGTATGGGAAAATGGTATGCAAATAAAGTCACGGATTGATTATCTTCCAATGTACACAGCTCTTTGGGAGCTATGGCTTTGGAGCAGTGAAGGCTGGTGACTCTGGTTTCAAAGGAGCTGTGAATCCATCCTGGGTTTTAGTCAGAATCAGCCAGTGCTCTAAAGGAGCTATCCAAAGTGCTGAACCCTATCTCCAAAATGGGGATAGGTCCTTTAGATTTCCATCTGGTTCTAACTAAAACCCAGAATGGATTCACAGACCCATCAAAATCAGAGCCATCAATGTCCACTGTGTGGAGTAAGCTGGCTATTGCAAATGGCATCCAACAAGACAATGATCCAACAAGACACTCTCTGAGATCTGCCCTCTTGGAGCCCACTTACGAGTAGTGATTAGAGGCTCCTTGTTCATGGCTGTGTGCAAGAAGCATTCCACATCCATCAGGGGCATGTCAATCATGCAGAATATATTTCTTTTCAAAGGTTTTCACTGCGGAAATGGCAAATGGAACTCATGTCTTAGGAAATGTAGTTATAATTGAACAAGCACACTAAGATGTGGCTGAATAACTTAAAACCAGACTGCAGGGCTTTCTGGTAAAATGCCTGGTTCTTTATTTTTAAATCATGTGACATTCTTAGGTGATGATTACATGTGACATAGGTTTGAGGGTACTACAGATGGATAGAACAATACAATGCTATTCAATGGTATATCCATTTGGTGCTATATATAATGGTATATACATACAATAGTATATACATTTCACTGTGCCATATGCAATGGCATATACACACGATATTATTATTATTTATTATTATTATTTAAAAACATTTCTTGGCCGCCTTTCAGGGCAGAAGCCCTCCCAAGGCCACTTCTGTCCTACCAACATGCAGGATCTCCAATATTGTCACGGGTGGCCATGTGCACCTGACAGGAGATTGCTTATGGCTGTACCATTAATACCACTACTGTATTACAAGATCCTTGTGAGTTTGCTCTGCCTTCTTTATTGCTTAGTTGACAGCCTTGTTGCTGACATTTCAGCCCTTGTTCAGCAATGTTCTGAAATAAGCTATTCTTGTTTTCAGCTGTTCTGCGGAAATGGCAAATAGAACTCCCAGTTCTTGTAATCCCTCTTCACACCTTACTTGCTCCTCTTGGTCCCGATGTGCTTGCCTCCGTAAGTCCCTCATGATGTGATGCTCTTGAGAGGCATGTCCAAGGGTGATTTGGACACCTGTATCTGGGGTAGTTTGAAGCAAATGTAGCATAGAACATATATGGAAAAGCTAATTTCAAGCTGAACTTAGCAGGAAAGAATGTCTGACAGGTTCATCATTATATATTCACTACTCACCAGGACTGCATTGACCCCACACATGTTCATCCTGTAGTCTAGTTCTTTGCCACTGAGATGAACGTTCACCTAATGGCAAAGTGACACCGATTAGAAAGGATCATGGTAATGAGAATGCAGTCGTGAGAAGTTTTGGAACCTACCAACTGGCTTCTCTTGTGTTTCTTCACCAGCCTCAGAGCTTCCATGATCCACACCATCAGCATTCTCTCTAAGTAATAGTGAATGCCATAGATGTATCTGTTTCAAAAGAGTGAAATAACTTTTTAAAGCATGTGTGCTTAAACAAACACATTAGATCCTCAACAAACAGTTTTGTTCAACAAAAGGGAGTCTGAGGACTCCCTCCACATCAACCAGATACTCCACAGAGAGGTTTCATTGCATGAGCCTCATCTCTTGCAGTGCCTATGAGCAACAAACACAAGCCTTCAAACATCCACCTTGATGTTGTTCCATTTTTGTAACATTACTTGACTATGAATTCGTAGATACCTGTCCTGTTATGCTGTGTCTAGAGGCTCACAGAGGAAGTGGGCACAGTCTCTTCTGGGGAGGTTAAGTCAGGTAGGGTCAGATCAAGCAACATTCAACACAGTCAAGTCTAGACAGGCTAAAGCCAGCAAACCAGTGTTTAGGACCATGGAGAGCTCTCAGAGGGCCATGCTTGCTGGAGTGTTCCCTATTGCAACTGGAGAGGGATGTTGTCTCAGCAGAGGACTGAAACCACTGAAAGCCTTATGTAGTCTGAGAAGGTCTGTACTTTAGGTGGCCCTGCCTCCCTGGGGGAGCCAGTTGTTTTTTAAGAGACATTGCCCAATTTTGGATTCTGTAAGGCCAGGGAAATGTTGGGGATTTGTCTTCTGAGTCCACGGACAATGGTAGGGCCACATCCTCTGACAGGGCGGGCATAGGGTACCAAAGGTTCTGCCTTAGGTGGGGCATCTAGATGGGTTAGCCTGTATCTCATCCTCCTCTATGTCTCCCGTATGGAACTGTGGGACCCTGGGATTGGGGGCCATGACATCACTAAGTACAGGCACCTGTTGTGCTACCCGCCTCCAGAAACCCTTCTGTGTCGGGAACCATTCTGTAACATTGATTACTGTGCAGATACCACTGATAGACAGATGAGAACACATACCTCCTCTTTGCTCCACTTGGCTTGGTGCTATCTTTGTTGCTGAGGATTTCGTTGTGGTCCTGGGTTGTGTAGTTCCTTAAGAAGGAACTCTCTTTCTTCTTCACCTATATCAGTTTCTAACATTTCAGAATCCTCCTTGTTGGATGTCTCTCCCAATGGCTGCTACTCATTATCAATCCCAGGACTATCCATGATGGGGGTAGGAGAGACAATAGCAGTCAGCTGAGATCCTGTTTTCTTTGCTTATTTGACTGACTGTTACATTTCACACAGACAGGGGCCTTAGGATAGATTGTTGATGGGCCTGGCTAGGGCAGTTCTAAATACCAGACTGCATGACACAATTGGCCACCCATTATTCTGCCCTGTGTTATGCATACACAACATTTAGGGCTTACATGGTACCATTACTTTCTTGTGCATACCCTATATTTATAAAACTCTCCTTATGCTGATATCAACTTTCCACCAAAGAGGTGTGGTATTTTAAATAAATCCATCCCTTTTTTTAATTTTACATTTCTTTAATGCCACAGAGCTTGCAGTCTAATGGAAGGCAGAAGCTGCACAGCAATATTAGAAAGAGACACTGTGTAAATTCTCTTCGTGGCTGCCATCTGTTGCTGCAACTGCCATTTATTTAAATGGCATTGCAACAGGGTGGCGGGCTTGCTCCATTAACTGTTGTGATTTAACCTTCCCTTTGCTGTTTTGGTCTAGTAGCCTATAGCAAGAGACAAAATTAAATAGTAAGGTCAGGAAAGCTAGGAAAGGCAGGGCTGATGCAGCCATTGTATGATATGTCCTTGCCTAGCAAATGCATAAATTAATGAGCATATTTATAGGTTAGCAGTAACTTTCTATCACACGAATAAGAAATGCTAGGAAGAGTACTCAAGAGTATTACATTATGAAACAATTCATAAATACAATAAATTAGCTGAAAGTTCAACTGTCCATATGTAATCATCTATCCTATAACATCTTGATTGGTAATGTTGACATCTGTATAATTTATATATGTTACACTGAATGTCCACATTTTGATAAATGTTGACAATTGCAGGCAACTTTTTGGAAATCTGAAAAGCTCAAAGATGCACTAGTAAATATCGAGTGTTAACATTCATCATTTGGGTACATATAAAAATAGGGAAATATGTATCTATTTTCAGGCATTCACTACCACCCAAATCTCTAATGGCTGGAGTGGGGATAGAAGTTAGGATGGGTGTGTGGAGCTGCTCTCCTGCTAGCAGAGAGGAGTTCTGCCATTGGGGGTAGAGATCCACATGCAACCCAATTCCATCTGTGCAAAGTTCCATGAGTGGAAAGCTACTGTCGGTGGGAGCTGGCAGAAGGCCCTGAAATGTGGCATTTCAGGAGCAGGGCAGGGGTGAGATTTAGACATCTTTGGAACCACTGGATCCTCCAAATCCCCTCCAATCTTCTGAGGGGCTCCAGGATCAGACTCTTCAGCTATACCAGTCTGGAGCTGGTACAGCAAATCCCCCTCATTGATTGCAATGGGGAAGAGGGATTAAACATCTACCAAGCTGAAACACCTGGGAAAGCACCTACACATCCTGCCTGACCAGTGTGAGCCAGCTGCACTCCCACACCCCCAACCCACTTCTAATAATTATTATTATTATTATTATTATTATTATTATTATTTATAACCCGCCTCTCCCTCCAGATCGAGGCAGGGAACAACAACAATATAAAACACAAGAATCACAAAACAGTTAAAAAATTAAAAAAACAAGAAAAAATACATCATTAAAAACATCTTAAAATTCTTCTGGATAGGCCTGCCGGAAGAGAGCAGTCTTCATGACTGTCTTAAATTCATGAAGACTGCTAATTTGTCTAATCTCCTCCAGCAGACCATTCCACAGTCTGGGAGCGGTGGAAGAGAAGGTCCTCTGGGTAACACTCGTCAGCCTAATTCTGGCTGATTTGAGTAAGTTCTTCCCAGAGGACCTGAGTGTGCAGGGCGGATTGTACAGGAGAAGGCGATCCCGCAGGTATCCTGGACCAAAACCATGTAGGGCTTTAAAGGTAATAACAAACACTTTATACTTCGCCCAGAAACTGATTGGCAGTTTATATTACTCCATAAACACATTTACGATTGTCAGCATTGTCATGTGACTGACAATATTCACCACACTTGGAACATTCATTCTACTACTGCTTAGTATCACAGCGTCATGAGCTCTGGTTATTTTTGTTTGAAATTTTAAAATGGGAAGGACCTGGGTGGCAGAGCAAACGCTTTGCAGGCAGAAGGTCCCAGGATCAATCCAGCATCTCCAAGTAGGAGATGCCAGATTTAAAAAACTCTTGCCTGAAACCCTGGAAAGCCAATGCCTGCCAGTGTAGTCAATACAGGACTGGATGGACCAATGTTCTTCCTATGTCCTTAAATTCACTTCCCGGAGTCCTAAACACAGTATTGTGCCTGTGAGAGACTAGCTTGTTCCATTTGCTTGAACTCCTGTTTCACAAAAGCTGTGGTGTTCCATCTTTGGGATGTTTTTTTCCCCAGGGAAGCTTGTCTACTAGCTACTCTTAGGTGCACTCAGCATTGGATGAAGGTGTTTTTGTTTTAGTTTACCCAGCCCTTTTAAAATCTGATTTTTGTGCTCTGTTGCTGCTACTGTCTGTTTTAATGGTACTTCTGCTGTTTATAACCTTGCTATTGGCCTTGAATAGGCACTATATTTTGTGATTGTTTTGCTGAAGACTGAGGTATACATTTTAATATTATTATTATTATTATTATATTATTATTATTATTATTATTATTAATAATAATAATAATAATAATAATAAATGTCCTTGAATGTGAACTCTTCTAGCAGAGCTAGGAAGAGTGGGATTTCTATTTCATTCCAGATAATATAACTAGACTGGCTACTTAAGCATTACAAAGGAAGAAGGCAAAAGAGGGCACAGCTTTGCATAAAATTTGCATGTGCTATTTTATATGTTGTGAATTCAGAAATACAATATATTTCACAATAGAGGTATAGACCTGTGTGTCTACTCAGTCTGCTGCCCAGGTGCTCACAGTTGATGGGCAATGTCAAGTCCCCTGCTGCTCTGACACATATGGCTGCCCCCCACCCTGCCAGCAGCAGCACACATGTGGCCCCCACCGCTGGCAGCTGTATTGCAGCATTCCAGGAGCAAATACTGAAATGAGTGGAAACACGATTCTCTGGAAGGGGCAGTTTGCTTAGGCTGACCATATGAAAAGGAGGACAGGGCTCCTGTATCTTTAACAGTTTCATAGAAAAGGGAATTTCAGCAGGTGTCATTGGTATATATGCAGAACCTGGTGAAATTCCCTCTGCATCACAACAATTAAAGCTGCAGAAGCCCTGCCCTCTTTTGTACATGGTCAAGAGACAGGGCCCCTGCAACTTTAATTGTTGTGATGAAGAGGGAATTTCACCAGGAACTAATTGCATACAAATGACACTGGCTGAAATTCCCGTTTCTCTACAACTGTTAAAGTTACATCAGCCCTGTCCTCCTTTTCATATGGTCAGTCTAAGTTTGCTCCTTCCAGAAATGAATGTTTCTGCTCATTTTGGCGCTTGCCCCTGGAAGTGCTACATCCCAGCCACCAGTGGTAGGGGTTGCATATTCACTACCACCAGCAGGCTTGGACTGCCTGCACAAAGCACCATTGGATCCAACGCTTCAACCGCACAGCCCTTGAAACAGAGGACTGTCCTTCATAAAGCATGACAAGGCCACCCTTGCTATGACTAAGCTGCAATCCTGTTCACACTTACCTGTGAGGAGTCCTGTTTAACACAGTGAGGAGATAGGGCTGCACTGTAAGGAGTGTTACGAGCAGCTTTTAAGAGATATGAAAAGATGTGCAGAGGCGCATATGCAGCTTATTGGCACTATCAGCCTGGCTGCGCGCCAGAGACTTGCCATTCCTCTCTAGTGTGGGAAAAGTAAGGCCATGGTTTTTTTAGCATGGAAATCTGACTTTTCAGACATTGTAAATTAAGGTAAATGCGCCCTAGTGAGTATCTACTGTGCCATCTGGCAGGATGGTTTAAAGGGTTTGGGTTTTGTTTTTGTTTTTTATGACTGCTTTGCTTTTATTATTGTTTTTTCTTCTTTTTTTGTATGCTGTCATTATACTTCTTGCTTCTCTTAATAGATGGATAGATAAATAGATAGTTTAGGTTTAAATATATTTTGCCTTAGGACACAACCATTGGGACAACTTCATACTTTAAATGCTACAATGCTTCTAAATGCTTCATATGCTCAAAGTTTGGTGCACCCCTGGTAAGAGTGCTTAGGTGAGCCCTATATTACCATAATCACCAGGTCTCCAGAGTCACCTGGCATCATTGTGCAACTGCCAGAGCCCTAGAGTACACTACTGAAGCCTTCCCTGAGTCCTACTTAATTTCTTTTCCTGGCCTGGTATTCTCAGCACTGAGAATATTAGGCCAGGAAAAGCTGCCATTTTTTTACTTCCCACAATGCCAATGAACTAGCATCGCTTTGAGGCATTGTGAGACATTAATTTATTCCAATAAGGTGCTGGTAGCGAAATACTTCAAATGCATGTTACATCACAGAATTTGCACAGAAGCAGACCTACAACACAGTCCTCCCATGACATTGTTATCTACTGTCACCTGCACAAAGCTCAGCCTCTTACCATTTACCATTGTCTTTCTGGAAACAAAAACACTCCTGTGACATAGATCTCTGTGCCATTGGGCTGTCTTTATCTCCCCAAAACCAAGGAACGTTTGGGAATATAAAATGTCCCCATGAGTTTCTCCAAAGAAAACTGGTCTAGGGAAGTTGCTTTCGTACTCTGGGTGTAGTGGGTTGGCACAAACCACAGGATTTAAGAACATAAGAAGTGACATGCTGGATCAGACCAAGGGTCCAACCACTGTCGACCAGGGTCCAACAAAGCAGGACGTGGTGCAACAGCACCCTCCTACCCATGTTCCACAGCAACTGGTGCACACAGGCTTGCTGCCTTTGAGATTGGAGGTAGCCCATAACCATCAGGGGAACAGTTACCTCTCCAAAGAAGGGTTTGTTAAGGAGCTAGAAAAATACCCCACAAGATAAAAACATTAGTTCTTAGTAATAATAAACCTTTATGCTGCTTTTTGTAATATTTTGAGTTCAAAACATTCTTCTACTGGCACCACAGCCATATAGTTGTTTGTGGGGCATTTTACCACCCCAGGATACATCGGGAAATGGCTTGAAGTAGTAAAATGCCTCCACAAACACATTTGTGTTTATATTTATGAGTTCTGCACGAAGGTTAAAATGGTGGCTAGAGCCAACCACCCAGTACTGCTCAGGGAATGGCTGCCACAGCCAGGTAAGTCCATCAGAGCCCATTGACAGAGGAGAATCCCTTCAAATCTGGAGGGTCCATTCAAAACTGAAGACAGTCCTGAACAAGATGAACAGATGGTGACTCTGTATTCATTTTGGCTCTTTGTGCCACTGCCATCATCTTACAAGCAAAAATACATTAAATGTTATTCAAGTTTATTGTTGCTCAATGCAAAACCAGGACCAAGAAATAATGACTAGCTGAATTTAAGTATTTGCTGCACAAAAGTATGTTATTAGACATTCTGCTACATATCCTGCCTATCTGTGAGCAGTACGTTCCCTCCTCTTGCACTGTGGTGTGACTTTCTCACTACTGCCACCATCCAACTACTGCCTCCTTTGGGTGAAAGAAAAAAGAACAATACAATGTTGTCAAAATAGAATTTGAAGAGTATCTGGGTAGCATTCTGTTTCCCTGAAACTGCTGGGTATTCCTGCTTTTATACCCCCCCCCAAAAAAAAACCCCATGGTGACCAAGGGCAGTATCCTCAGAGCCGGCCCTCCCATGAAGCAAGATGAAGCGTCTGCCTCAGGCAACACATTGCAAAGAGCGTCAGATTGCCCCACCATCACCACCACTGGTTCCTGCCTTTGCACTTGTGTTGGCAGTGCTTGGGGTTGCGGTGCTACTTCTGACACTCCTTCAGACCAGTGCTTTGCACTTTCGCTGCTGCCTTTTCACCACCTACCTTCACATTCTGCCCCTCACCCCCTCTCTGGACTTCAGCGCTCTGCCAGTTATCCCACCTGCTCACTGCCGTGCCCCACAATCCCTAACCGCTCAGGAGAAAACTAAAAGAGCAACCACCCTGCTCAACGTTTGGGGGTTGCTTTGTTTCGCGGACGATCATTCTGAGAACTGCTGCCTTGAAGCTCAATCTCATGCAGAGAAAGTGGTTCAGCTGCTGCTCATGCCGTGCCCAGACCAGTCAGCAGCATATTTTTTCCCCTCTTGGATTGAAAGCGTGGTGTACTTCCACCCAAGAATAAAAGCTGTCACCCTTGCTAGCTCTGATGGGAGAGGGAGGCAGAGGAGGCATGAGCAGCAGCTGTTCTTGCACTATAGGAGTAGGAGTAGGAGTAAGAAGAAGCACTGGGACCAATGCCTTTCAACTTAATCCCAAATGATCTAGAATTAAGAGTGAGCAGTAAAGTACCCATGTTTGCCAAAGGCACCAAATTATTTAGGGTGATGAAAACAAAAAGGTTCTCTCCAAAATTAGCGAATGGGCACCCAAATAGCAAATGCGGTTCAATGTAAGCAAGTGTAAAGTGATGCATGTCAGGGCAAAACAAATCCCAATTTCAAGTATAACCTGATGCTAGCGGTGACCAATTGTGAAAGAGATCTTGGGGTTGGAGTTCTGGTCTCCATGTAGAGCTGGAAAGGGTGCAGAATAGGGCAACAGCTATATAAGTTACAACAGCTGGGACTGGGGAAAAAAGGAGGGTAAGGGGAAACATGATAGAAGTGTACAAAATTAAGCATGGCATGGAAAATGTGGATAGGGAGATATTTCCCCCCCTCTCTCTTTGCTGTTTTAAATTTGTATTTTCAATCGGTATTAATTTCTGCATTGCTGCTTGGTTTTATCCTGCTTGTGCTCTTATATTGTATTTTTATACTGTTGTTTTATATTTTGAATAGTTGTCATGGCTTTGGCTATTGGGTGGTATAAAAATGCAATAAATAAATAAATAAATAACTAGAACCTGAGGTTATCCCATGAAGCTGATTGGTAGGAGATTTAGGACAGATAAAAGTACTTCACACAGTGCATAGTTAAATTATGGAATTTGCTGCCACAAGATGTAGTGATGGCCACCAATTTGGATGGCTTTAAAAGGGGGTTGGATAAATTCCTGGAGGAGAAGGCTAGCAATGGCTACTAGTCCTGATGGCTATGTGTTGCCTCCATTATCAGAGGCAGTAAGCCTATATACACCAGTTGCTGGGGAACATTGGGTAGGAGGGTGCTGTTGCACTCATGTCCTGCTTATGGGTTCTTGGTCAAGAACTGGCTGGCCACTGTGTGAACAGAGCGCCAGACTAGATAGAACCTTGGTCTGATCCAGCAGGGCTCTTCTTATGTTCTCATACAGGAACAAGCCAGGACATCTAGCAGCAGCAATGAGGTCAAAAACAGTGTGTAGGCTGCACAACAGTGGAGATGGGGAACAGTGAGGGCACAGACTCTGAAAGACCCTATGAAAGACATGCTGACTCTGCTTTTCATGATGGGCTTCTTGGGCCAATACAGGTTTGTTTTCTATTGCTGTTCTGCCCCTGTGTCTACAAAAGCAGTGTGATCATTTGCAGTAACGTGCATGTACGCTTGCCTTCCTCTCCCAGCAATGCAAGGGTAGAGTGTAAGAGGAGAGACAGAGGATGGTGAAGAAAGAATGGGGGGTGGCGACAGATGGGGAAGTTTGCTCAAGAGAGTTGATGGAGAAAGGAACTGAGGAGCACTGGGGTACTGCACAGCCAAGGGCAGCAATTGGCTAGTTACTTTATTTATTTATTTATTTATTTACAACATTTATATACTTCTCCACATCTAATGTTCACAGATTCCAGAGCAGTGAACAATAAAAGATACAAGATAAAAGAATAAAACTCCATGTTAAAGATTATTAAAATAAGGAGAGGGTAAGGAAGAAACAGAATTCTGATTTTTATTTTATTTTTTAAACCTGGCTGGTCAGCCAAGGAAGGCTTCCTGAAATAAAGATGTTTTCAGGAGGTACCAGAAACAAAAACGTTTTCAAGCCTGCCTGACCTTCAGAAGAAGGGAGCTCCATAGAAAGGGGGCCACCACACAGAAGGCTCTTCTCTGGGTGGACTTCAATCAGGACATAGGTCCATGCAGAAAATATTTAATTTATTATTGTTGTATTTCTATTGCCAAGGAGATGTATTTTCTGCCTCAGGTACCAAAATAACTTGATTGGCCTTGGGTACTATGTACATGTTTGGCTTGAGGGAGGGGTGGGGGCGCCATTTGCTGCTCTGCCTCAAGCAGCAAAATGTGTTGGGCTGGCCCTGAGTATGCTCTGCTGCTTGTGCACTAGTGGAAATCACTGCTAGTGCAATGGGAAGCTAGCGGTTTGTCAAGCATCAGGAAAAAGCAGAAATGCTCATTTCCAAAATAGGACAGATGAGGGCATGTGCAAAAAGGAACTCCACTGACCTATCCCAATCCAGAAACGAACATTTCAGCTTGTTTCCAGGGTTGTTTCCAGTTCCTGTTGCACCAGTGGTGAGTCTTGCTAACACAATAGAACAGCAGAGGTGCAGCGGCAATGTAAAATCCTGTCTCTGGTGCCCTACTTTACAGAGGACAGTTCTCTGTTGGAAGGGCTGTCAGAGGACATTCCTCTATTTGAAGGTGTTTTCTACTTGACGGGCTTTCCAACCTAAGTCTGGTTTAAAGATAAATAACTGTAAGAAAGAAGAGCAGGAGCCTGAAAGCTGCTCATTAACACTTAGCACCTGTGGTCATCCGGTCACAGTCTTCCCCACTCTGGTGAGAGATGTATTGCATTTCTGTTTAAGTGACGATAATTATTCTTAATTTGCACCTATCCATATACACACTATGCAGATCTGTGCCCTCTTTTGCCCTCAGTTTGGCAGGCACATTTCCACTTTCTTTTTTGGCAATGTGTAAGTGGCCATTCTATAACGAACAGCTATTTTTGTATCCCGCGTGAATACAGGCTTTACAGTTTAGCAAGCCTTATTCCTCTACAATGTAGGGATCCCCTCACATTTTGTTTTGTTTTGTGTTTCAGGAGATGTTCATGGATGGAAGTGGAACAGAAACACCTGAATTCTCTTGCAAGCCTATGAGACTTAAGGGCCCAGTTGTTTGTCCAGTCATCAAACTGCTTTATACCACTAAAGGCATTTAAATATCAGGCTATAAGAGAGCTTTCTGCCTTAGGAAACTTCCCCAACTGCATTTAAAAACAGCGCTAGGACTGAACAGCTGAGGTTCTCCCAGTGGGAAACAAGTGATGGCCACAGAGATGAGGGATGAATGGTATCCTTCTGACCATGGTATCCTTCTGGAACGCCTGAGGGAATTGGGACTCGGGGGCACTGTGTTTCAGTGGTTCCGGTCCTACCTCTCGGGCAGGTTCCAGATGGTGATGCTTGGGGAGCATCCTTCAAAGAAGGAGCAGCTATGTGGTGTACCACAAGGTGCCATCCTATCCCCAATGCTGTTTAATATATACATGAAACCGCTGGGAGAGATCATCCGGAGGCATGGGGCGGGGTGCTATCAGTATGCTGATGACACCCAAATATATTTCTCTATGCCTTTGACAACAGCATCAGCTAAGGATAGTGTGTCTCCTCTGAATGAATGCTTGGAGGCGGTAATGGGCTGGATGAGGAAAAACAAACTGAAGCTGAATCCAGACAAGACGGAGGTGCTTACTGTCAAGGGCCACAACCTGGGGTTGGAGGTGTGTCAACCAGTTCTGGATGGGGTTACACTCCCCCTGAAAGGCTGTGTTCGCAGCTTGGGGGTGCTCCTGGATCCGTCGCTCCAAATGACAGCTCAGATAGATGCGACTGCCAGGAGTGCCTACTATCAGCTTCGGCTGATACACCAGCTGCGCCCCTTCCTAGAGTTGGAAGACCTAAAATCAGCAGTGCACGCGCTGGTAACTTCGAGGCTCGACTTCTGCAATGCGCTGTACATAGGGCTACCTCTGTGCCTAGTCCGGAAACTTCAACTAGTTCAAAATATGGCAGCCAGGTTGGTCACCGGTACATCTAGGGGTGACCACATTACACCAGTTTTAAAATCTCTTCACTGGCTGCCAATCAGTTTCCGGGTGAAGTACAAAGTGTTGGTTATTACCTTTAATGCCCTACATGGTTTGGGTCCAGGTTACCTATGGGATCGCCTTCTCCCATACAATCCGCCCCGCACTCTTAGGTCCTCTGGGAAGAATTTATTACAGTCAACAAGAACTAGACTGACAACCGTTACCCAGAGGACCTTCTCTTCTGCCGCTCCCAGATTGTGGAATGACCTGCCGGGAGAGATTCGCCAACTTACTAGTCTTCAGGAATTTAAAAGATCTATAAAGACTGATCTCTTCCGGCAGGCCTACCTAGATGAATTTTAAAGTGTTTTATTGGTGTTTTATTGGTATTTTAATGATGTACTGGTTTTATCTGCTTTTAATCAGTTTTTGTATTTTGTGTTTGGTGTTGTTCCCCGCCTCGATCCGTTGGGAGAGGCGGGTGATAAATAAATAATAATAATAATAATAATAATAATAATAATTATTATTATTATTCTGAAGATTAGAACCTGGATGTAAGGGATGAAGGGTAGGTTGATGGAGTCGCAGGAACAAGGGGTAGATCCTTATCTTTCCCTAAAAACAAGAGATCAGAACACAATTGATACTGGCTTGGTTTGTTTAAAAGTTTTCAATTCAGCAATTTCACTGTCCTCTTTTCTTTGTTGTCTATGAACAGGAGGAGGAGGAGGAGGTTGGAAGAATCAAGAGCTGACGTGGCAGCTTTGCTGACTAAAATACAAATTTAGGAACAGAGGAAAATATTAATGCATCTGACAGAATCCAAGGATTGAAATATTAAAGGGGCACTCTTCAAACTTCTGAGGATGTCTTCCTTAGACAAAAGCAAAAGGTAGAAGATGCCTCTTTCCTCCTCTATCGATATGCTGCCATCGGTATATTGATGATACCAATCTCTATTTTTCCTTTTCATCTAACCCAGGAACAGTGGGGTAAGTTCCTCAAGCTATTTCTGGACTCTCCTGTGGGTGAGATGAGAATAATAGATGGAAAATGATAAGACACAAATATTGATACTGAAAGGTCCTAAGAGCTATGCAGCCATGAAAACAGAGTAGGCAACCAGTGGCAGCCCTCAGCTTTAATGTATGCACCCCCAGGAGACACACATCAGGGTCTCTGTTCCTTCCCATACCTTCCTGTACCAGCCACTGCCACAAGGAGAATGCAAGAGGGATCAGCAAGCAGGTACACACATGGGCTTGGAGCCCCCAACCATAGAGTATGACAGCTGGAGCATTGTACCATCCTTTGTAAAGTTGCTCTAGCTGCTACAATCTGTGGTTGGACCTCCAAACTCACATGCCTGCCTGCCCGCCTGCCTGCTTGCCTGCCTCTGATTTTCTGTCTTGTTCACCTTATGGCAGTGGTGGCAGCTGGATTGCTGTAGGCATCTGATGAAGTGTTAGCCCTTTGTGGGAAAGGAGATGCAAACGTGGCATGGAAGGCAGTGTATGCGTGTGGGAGAGAGGGGGTGGGGAAGAGAGAGAGAGAGAGAGAGAAAGGGAACAAGAGAACAAGAGTAGAACTGACCAATGTGTGTGAATGAATGTGAGTGTGTGTGAGTGGAGATAGATGGTATGTTTGTGTAACTGTATGAGAGAGAAAGATTGTGGGATGGTGATGGTCCTTATTTAAAACTGCCAGCCTTCTCTCTCTCTCTCTCTCTCTCTCTCTCTCTCTCTCTCTCCCCCCTTTCCCCTTTTCTCTTGAGATTCTTAATAGAGAATGAGAGGAAGGTAGCAGCACTGATCTAAAGAAAATGAGAGAATGGAGGGGCTCTGGCCCCACCCACTGCTGCCATGCTGCTTTCCCCAAGAGATTGCCTCTGAGGGAATGCAGCCCTCAATGGAAACAACAACCACAACCACATGCCCACTCCTTCATTATGCCTTTCTTTGAACTCATGTAGAACTCTGGTCCTGCACCCTGTACAGTTCTTCCAAATACACATTAGGAGCAGGCACGATTCCTTTCCCACTTTGATACGCGTTCAGTAAACCACACTTTTTCATATCTACACGGGCCCTCTTCTGATTTAGGATACGGATAGCCTATGCTAGGTGTCACCATGCTTGCCATAAAATAGGAGGTTTTCAGGTTGGAAATGGTCCCTGGGATGCTGTCTAGGGGTCAAAGGATTGCTTCCTAAGTGGCTTGGGCCATCTATTAGGAACATAGGAACACAGGAAGCTGCCTTATACTGAGTCAGACCATTGGTCCATCTAGCACAGTATTGTCAACACTGACTGGCAGCAGCTCCACAGGGTTTCAGGCAGGAGTTTTTCCTGCCCTACCTGGAGATGCCAGAGATCAAACCATGCAAAGCAAGAGTTCTACCCCTCAGCCACAGCCCCTCCCTGTTCTTAAGGGATTCCCATCTGCCATACACAACTTCCCATTCAGATCAGCAGGGTTGCCCTGCATGTAAACCTGGCATTGTTAGAAGGAAGAATATCATGGGCATGAGGTAGGACATCCTTATTGTAGGAATTCCTAGCCAAAGATGCTTGTCAGACTACATCTTTGCTCAGTTTCCACTAGCACATGAAATACTTTCCCCAAAAAAGCCTTCTCCAAAAAACTGAGGAGTGCATTTTAATTATCTCTGTTGGATACATACCCTTATTTCTATTAATAAGGAATATTTTACATATTTGATTTCAAAAAGAGTATAGTCCAACCCTGCCCACCTCAATAATATTATATATTTATATTACACTACAACCCAAAGTTACTTTTTTCAGGTCACATTCCGTGGCTTCACTTTTCATTCCAGTTATGTGATTTTTAGCTGTTTGCAAAAAGATGTGACCTTTATGGTTACTTCTTTCAATTACCTAACTCTACATTTTTAGACAATGATACATTCCTAGCTTGGAATACAACGAAAATGAAAACAGAGCAACAAAACAACAGGCATTTCTCAACTCTATAAAGGGCAAGGAACCTAGAGACTATGTATCAAAGTTATTATGGTGCTACATTGTCAGATGAACAGTTCGCTAAACAACTCTTCATATTTGGAAATTATCGGTTTGTTTGTTGATAAGACTGAACAGATGGCCAACTTTCTAGCAGTGCAAAATACAAAATAAAAATTCCTCAGGCTGTAGAAAACAATACAGACACTTAGTTTTACAGAACACTCTGAATGTAGATGTGGGGAGAAACACACACACACACACCATACTCCGTTGGCTGACTGAACCTGCAGCCCCTCATGAACAGGTCAGTCTGCACTAGCACAGGAATCTACAGAATAGATCTCAGTATTGTTTTGCTCTTACAAAAACAAAGAGAAGAGAAGAGAAGCTCTGGTGTAAAATACATTGCAACACTCAATTAAACCTGAAGTTTCTCAAGTTCACATGATTGCTCGTTTAATTTGATTATATGGGGGTAACATTGAGCCTTGCTGAAACCAGCTGTATGGCAACACTCTTGTCTGATTGCTTCATTACAATCCGAGCTTTTACTTGGCTCTCACATCACATGCATCACATGCTAAACAGTAAATGGTCTGGCAAAGCAATGGCTTCACTGCTGCATTTGCTTTGATAGGGACTGACGAGACTTGCAGGCCCTTGCAGTAATCATTGTACTTATCTTTTTTATAATGCAATACAATATTTTTATTTATTTATTTATTTGCAGAAGTGACCTGACTATTTTCTCTAAGTATAGCAGATAGTTCATATTTTGCCAAACTGGTGCTTCTAAAATACAGGGACTTATGTGTGTTGGGGCTTTAATTTCAATGTGTCTGTGCCATGAATGCAGGTTTTCAAGGTTTCCGAGGGACATGGCGCCAACCTGGTGCCATGAAGACACCCCCTAGAAATCAGAAGTTTGGCCGGTGGTAGTGCTGGTGATGGTCTTCAAGTTTCTAGCCTTAGAGATGCAAAGATATATTTGATTGTGGATAATGCCTGATGAAATCTCAGAAGATGCTAACCAGGATTTTCAGTGGTATCAGGTATTAGGCTTCGTTGGGCTGAATCCTGCCCCACCATTCAAAGAAGCAGAAAAAAGATATGCAAAATAAACCTTTGACTCTACTTGCATAATTCATACAGGTTCAGAACTGAACTCTCCTTGGCACTGGATAACACTTGAAATATAGGCAGTTCAAGTAAGGCAGGAGGTTGAGCCGGGGGGGGGGGGGGGGACATGGACCTTGCTAAAACATGATGACAGACATAATGTATCTGAATACATTGTCCAAATGAGATCCTTTCCCTACTTCAGTCCCACCTCAACACTACCTGAGCCACTGATGTGCCAATGACTTTATACTTAGTTACACATATTACACACACACACACACACACACACATCATCATCATCATCATCATCATCATCATCATCATCCCTCATTTCCCTGTAGGTCAATTAGCCAGTGTCCCTCCTGTTTCTCAGTCTGTTGTAGAGAGATAAACTCCATCAGTTTCACAGCCGGAGGTAGCTGTAGTCTGAAGACACAGCTCAAGAGAGCCATTTGTCACTTAGCAGGCTTGCTTGCCTTGAAATGCAATCCATTCTCAGTACAAGCTTCTGACATGATACACAGGGATGTTGTTGTACAGAGGCATGTGGGTTTCTGGGCATAAAGCAACTGTTGAATCCACACTGAAGCGGCTCAACACATCAGAGTTTTGACATAGTTATTTCTCTTTCATTCTCCTATGTGGATAGTGTCATTGTGTATTGTAGTTACTCGGTGGCGATGAACTCAACTGTGTCTAGGTGGAATCAGGAGTTTCCTGTGGTGCTCTGTTCTCTTGCAGAGAGTTGACAGATTGTGCAAGGGGGTCACAGGGCCATGCGAGCTCACCCTGCCCCTACCACCGTTCTGCCCAGCACCCTGGATTTTATTTATTATTTATTTATTTATATTATTGTATTTATATCCTGCCTTTTTTCCTCCAAGGAACTCAAGGTGGCGTACATAATCCTCCTTCTCTCCATTTTATCCTCACAACAACAACCCTGTGAGGTAGATTGGGCTGAGATTCTGTGATTGGCCCAAAGTCACCCAGTGGGTTTCCATGGCCGAGTGGGGACTAAAACCCGGCTCTCCCAACTCCCAGTCTGACACTTTAGCCATTACACCACACTGGTTCTCCATTCCCCACATTTTCCAGGGTGTGTTGGAGGGGTTCTACACATGTACCAATGTATGCATGCAAAATTCCACATGAAGAGGTGCCATCGCCTAATCAAGGTCCATCCTCACATGGAGGAGCTCCACACATGTTCATTAATACACATATATAGCACCTTCCAATGTATTCCAAATGCTGAGTTTGTGAGAAAAATGACAACCGGTTGCATTTTGGCAGCACGGGAGTGGGTCCAGGTGTATCAACATAGTAGGACAGGGCGACCTGCATGGCCCCATGACCTTCCCACGTGTTTTTTCAAAGCATGGACCATGGTCAGGTGAACCCCCACACTAATAACATTCCTGTCAAGTTTTATATCTCTTGTGTTTTGTAAGCCTTCCATGATACCTCCTTACCCTTTCAGACTGTGTTCGGATCATTGTGGAGAGCAGAGGAAGGGAATAGAATGGTGAGCTCTTGCTTGTTTGTTCTTAAAATATTTCAAAGTGGCTTAACCCAAGCAGAATAAAGCAACCGTCACCTAAAATACTGAATCAGAGAGTTGCTGCTGTTGGGTGGTATAGAAATGTAATAAAATAAATAAATAAATAAATAAATCCAAAAAAATGCAAACAATTTAAAATGATACAGCAGTCAACCTACAAAAATCTATCAAAGAAAAAGTCAAAAAGCCAGACAAAAACAGAAGGCAAATAGGAAATAGAAGTGATCTCTCAGCTCAAGAAGAAGTTAATCACACTGCCCCAGGCCTACAGCAGCCAAGGTCCTGTTTTTAGTGGCAGAAGAAGATTGTATGGCACAACCTGATGCTATTTGTATGTGCATGTGCTGGCATATTTGTGTGCATGTGTCGCTTCCAGATGCCACCCAATGAAGCATTCAGAGCCAAAAAGATGGTGTATCTCTGGCAGATCACCTGGGGGATACAAACAAAACATCTGGAGAAAGCATCTCTCACTATATCAGGGGCGAACAACCTTTTTTGGCCTCTCTGATTAGAGATCAGAGAGATAAGGGAAGTGCTAGAACTAACCAGGGAAAACCTGGGTTTCCTCTTACTAGCACTATCAAGGGAATCCTTTCATTATTTCACAGGTTGGAGCGAAACCCCACGCAATGCCGCCACATGCAGGGAGGTCTGGCAGAACCAGAAATGCCTTGGTGTCCCACATGCAGCCCAGGGGCCACACTTTTTCCACCTCAGGTATAGGAAGATTGATGCAACTGTGCCCCAGAGAAAGAGAAACAAGAATGCCCATGACCCACCAAGCTGAACAGAAATCTTAGTGTCTTTCACCTTCCTGCCATCCTCACTGAGAGTCCAAGCCCTCACTCCAGTGCATGCATGAACAAAGAGCAGCCGCCTAGGGACAGACAAATGAACAATGTTGAAGTTCACCAGGATTCTCTGAGCACTGCCTTGCCACACATCTCATTCCTGATTCCCACTTCTAGTCCTGCTCGTTCCACTTGCAGAAATCTGTCATGAGGCAGGCTGAAGAATCTTCCTCTGAGGAGGAAGAAGGGGCAGAAACTGCAGCTCCACCCCTTCCCCAGAGGAGGAGGAACAGCAGGCAGGGTCCTCAGAAGAGCCCCAGGAAAGCCACCCTCCCCCACCCCCTGTTTCTAATGAGGAGGACTCGGGGCCTGAAGGAGTTTGTCCAGTAACTCCCCAGCAAAGGCGGCTGCTCAAACGGATGGAGAAAGCTAAGCCCACAAGGCGAAGTATGAGGCTGAGAAAACAGAGCACAGCTGACACAAGCCTTAAATGAGATTGCAAAGGAATTGCATGCAGCTGTGAGCAGGCTCAAACAGAGTATATAGGGGGAGGCAGGCAGAAGCTAAGGTTCGTTGAGAACAACCGACGTTTTCGGCTCTTGACCTCCTCCGTGATCTTGAATTAGAATCTGTGGACTGAACACCCGGCTGACTGTTGCTTTGGATCCTGGACTTTGGAAACCTGGTTTGACCTTCGGCTTAGATGACTGGACTGATGGAATTAATGGCATGACCCTGGCAATTTATAATTGGATTCACGAACTGTAAATAAACCCTTTTAAACAAGTAAGACCTGGCATTTCTTCCGGACATTTGTAGATAAGGAAATTGGCTGGCTTCCTGGATTCTGTATCTTAAACACGTCAAAATCAAGCAGTGGTTGAACGGGAGGTTTGTGCAGGTTTTCCCCAAGATTGCTCAAACTTCCTAATTTGCACAACTTTCCTCCATAGACTAAAGCAGGCCTGAATCACTCCATGGAGGAAATTTGTGCAAATTATGAAACTTATTACACAAATCAAATTGGGAATCGGGAATGAGATGAATGCAAGCATATGTTCAAAGAGTTATTAATATCTTTGGCGGACACATGCTCACGTTCAGAGCTTTGAATGGGGCATGCTCACATATATTGTGAGCAAAAACTAATTCCCATACATCCCAATGCCTCATGTCACTGATAGGAACAACACCCTGGCTGGAGATGATGATGATGATGATGATTATATTTATATCCCTCCCTATATCACAAGGATCTCAGGGTGGTGTACAGATAAAATCATACATATAAGATAGAATAAATATACAATTCTAAAGTAAATTAAACCATTAATATATTAAAACCAATACCAAATTTTAAAACAGTAAAATCCAATTAAAACAAGACAGTGTGCACTGGTGGATTTAGCCATTAAAGGCTTTATTAAAAAGCCATGTCTTAACCTGGTGCCAAAATGAAGCCAGATGGGGAGGTGTAAGAAGGCTCTCTACCCATCTCCCTTCACCATAGCCCTTCACTGAAGTTGCTGCCACCATTTCTCAGGGACATGGTTGGGATATGACTAACCCCTTCCCCAAGTCTCGCTTCATCTCATCCAGGGCATCACTTTTGTTTTTGTGTCATCAAAAAAACCCAGATCCATTCCCTATCATTTCCATAGCCCTTCCCCTATTCATGCCCATCTCATGATCACACTCTAGTGTGGCCAAATAACAGGGCACATTTACATGGACAAGGAAAATACTTGTTGTACACCCATCAAGAAAAGCTGACTTGTATTCTGTATCCTTAGAACAGCGTGTGTAATTGTAATGCAATTTGCAGTTTAAACATTGGGTGTTATAGATATGCTAAAAACAATACTAAGCTTCTAACAATAGTTCAAGAGTACTTTTACCAAGTGTCCAATCTGCTGCATTTGCCAAATAATCAAGAAAGAGAGATCAGGCAGTGGATGGATGCCAGAAGGGAACTTTGCTTTCCTATTGCTTTATACTTCCCCACATTTGCTTCAACATTTAAACCAAAAACAAGAACAGCAGCAGCAGCAGCAACAACAACAACAACAACAGTTCAGGATATATGTTCTTGGCTGTCAGTAGTTTAATCTGCATCTCTTTAAAGGGGTGTTTATATTGAGCAATGGACATTTTGTTGTAAATAGCAAATCCATTGTATGCTTTAACTTCAAGGGCAAAGAACGTTGTGTACAAAGAAGTTCTGATAAAGTATGGGGAACAAAAGAAAGGCTTGTATGAATAAGCCCCAATACACATTTATATAAAATACATTGATATAGTGTATTCTACTGACAGATAAAACTGGGGGGGGGGGGGAGAGACCAAGACTGAAGTCCTGCATTTAATTAGGTTGCTTAGCATGCATCACAATCCTTTACTTATTTACTTAGAAGTCCCATTGAGTTCAAAGTATTGCTCCCAAATAAGTGTGCATGGAATTACAGCCCATTCCAGATAATGAATTTGGATTAACTAGTAATAGTTAATTCATTATTCAAATACTGAAATCTGCTTATGATGATATCTAAAGACACTAAGAAGTAGACATACTTATTTTAAAATATTTGACAAGTTGTGGCTACCACCCCAAATATACTTACTGGAGAGTCAGTCCCATTGTACTCAGAGCCGCCAATGTCTGAGTAAACATGCTTAGGATTGCACTGGGTGACGTTCAGCATCATTTTTGTCCAACGGAAGTCACAACAGTAGTATTTTAATATATTAAAGTGTTGATTAAGTATCAGCTGGTAAGTAGGAACTATTAATGTTCAGTAGTTCCAGTGTGGATTTTATTTGTTCTAGTTCTAAATCTTAGCTCTGGAGTACAAACATTCTGAATCACTAACACGCCACAAACGTCCTGATGGAATTGTATTTCGATTTGTAGCAAGGATACTTACAATGGAAATGGTATCGTGCTTGTAGGTTCATCATTTGGTGATGTAATTAGAAATCAGCATGCTTTTTTCCTTCCTTGGATATAGTATTTCCTTCCCATTCCTCCAAAGAGTGATTCACTTTAAGCCATTTCCTCCAAATGGCATGGTTCATTCTTAAGTGCATGCAAATTTGTGTGCTTGTATTTCCTGTCCTAAACAATCAAGCGATCACGCACAAGTCAATAAGTCATTAGTGGCATTAAATCTATCACATTTACATGATGATTTACATCTTCAAGGCACTTTACAAATGATGGCTGATTTAACTGCAAAATATTCTTCATCTGAGGTGCCTCTTGACAAGTGTCCCTTATGAGAATGAAAAACCACACAAGAAATCATCCAGAGAAGATGAAAAGACAAGAGCTTGAATGAACAGATCAGAATACTTACTTAGTTCATCTTCTTACCCAACCATTATTCACGAATAAGGCGTGCCCATGCTAATGCAATGCCATTGTTACTGTAGTAGTATCCAAAGAATTTTTAGAGACTCAGCAGGGTTTGAAGTGCAGAATATTTTCCATTCTTTAAAGGACAAAGAGCTCTACATGCCCCAAGTTTATTTTTAAGATCCTGTGGTCACTAAATGAAATCAACGCATGCATATGTGTGTCCTCTCCTGTATTCTGTTATTTCAGACAAATAAAGGCTTGCCGCATGCTAGTAGCCATTGTGGCTGGGGATGATGGAGCTGTATTCCAACACATCCAATGGACACCAGGCTGGGAAAGGCTGATTTACATATATTTGTTCTTGTCTTTTCCTCTTTCAAAATAATAGCTTCCCTCTCTGTTTTTCTATCGAAGCATTTTTGACCCATCTTTCTATGACAAGCACACTGAAGATGGATATTTCAATATCAAAGAATGATAAACAAGCTAAAAATCAATAATAGTCATAAAACACAAATGTAATGACAGCAACAGTATTATAAAACTTCCCCATTCACATTATATGCCCAAACGTTATATGCACCACTTTCATTTTATTTTTAAAAGCTTCCTGAAATAAAATAGTCCTAAAGGCCACTTAAAAACAGATAAAGAAGGAGCCAAACAAACTTCCTTTGGGAAGCTATTACATACGTTGAATATCACAAACTAAAATAGCCCTCTCCAGGGGCATCCCTGACCTGTTCCTTCAGGGGCAGTGTAATCTCATCCAGAACAGGTTTTACAACCTTTCCCGGATTACCACAACTCCTGACCTCCATTTTGTTTGAATTAAGTTTTAGCTTGTTCACCCTCCTCCAAGCCTGAACAGACACCATCCACCAATTTTTCAGTCCAATACTTCCCTGGGTTCAGAGAATGGAAAAGAGAGATTTGTATCACATGCCCAAACCTCCAGATCAGCTCACTCGGAGGTTTATTACCCTCTACCAAAAAGACAATCTTAGCATTTTATTGTATTTTTGCCACTTCCTTCAATAGCTTTTTCTTCTTCTGTATCCTTTGTAAATTATGTTTATCCCTGTGCCTTCTCGAAAGTTATATAACAAATACTTGCTTAAAGTTATTTGTCAACACTTCCAAATCCTTGAACTGCCTGTAAAATAAATGCATCATTTTTACTTTACTAAAAAAGATACCTCACATCACAAATGGTATCTGTCCACCTTCGGCTTTTCCTGTAGCCAGCCTCTGAAGAAATATATTGGTTTTAGCTTTTGACTTCAGTGAACTAGATATCTATTTATGCAGCTGGATCCATTTGTTTTCATTAAAAGAACTGGAAAAACCCACAGGAACTAAGAAGCATATTTTAGCCTCAATGAAAAAAAGAGGTATACCGTTAGGTATTGACAGGAAATCCCAATTAAGAGAGGTTGAAGGATATACATGAAATTCTAACTCCACTAAAGTCAATGAGGAAATAGAGTCCATGGGAGTGCAGTGGAATTAAGATAGCACCATAGGGAATTTATCCTCCTCTGCAGGCACACAAATAGTCATTCTTTATTAACAAACCCCAGGTGCTGGGGACCTGATCCTCCCAAAAATGGCTTGTTCAAAGCTAGCATTATGATAGGTTGCATGGTTGAATCTTAAGGTGCCAGCCCCTGTAAATAACTAGCCATGTTTGATTTATTTATTATTTAAAATGATTTTTAGATAACCTTTACGGGTGGAATGTTTGTTTTACATTTAGGAGAATTTGAGGGGATGTTTCTTCTTTTTCTTTTGAAATTATTATTGTTATTATTATTATTATTACTGTTGTTATTATTAATTATTAATATCCCACCTTTTCCCCAATACTGGGACTCAAGGTGGCTTTACAAATTAAAACATGTACAGTTTAAACAGATAGAGCTATATAAAAATTAAAAAATAATTAAACATCTACAATATTAAAACATTTAAAAACATTTAAAAACATTATATATATATATATATATATATATATCCAATATATAAGCAATGCATAAACAGAGGTCCAGACCACTCCCCAAAAGCCAGTCAGAACAAAAATGTTTTAGTTATTTTTAAATTACAGTAATTCTTTTTTTTAATGCCTATGTAGTTATACACTAGGGTGACCAGATAAAATCCAAGTCAGGGCTCATGTAACTCTAACAGTTGTAGAGAAAAGGGAATTTCAGCCAGTGTCATTTGTATGCAATTAGTTCCTGGTGAAATTCCCTCTTCATCACAACAGTTAAAGGTGCAAGGGCCCTGCCTTCTTTTGTATCTGGTCACTCTAGTATAGTGCCTGCACCTTTAACTGTTGGGATGAAGAGGGAATTTCACCAGGGACTAATTACATACAAATGACACTGGCTGAAATTCCCTTTTCTCTACAACTGTTAAAGTTACATGAGCCCTGACCTGGTTTTTATCTGGTCAGCCTAACTTGGGGGGCATCCAGCAGGCTGACCATATGAAAAGGAGGACAGGGCTCATGTAACTTTAACAGTTGTAGAGAAAAGGGAATTTCAGCCAGTGTCATTTGTATGCAATTAGTTCCTGATGAAATTCCCTCTTCATCACAACAGTTAAAGTTGCAGGCACTATACTAGAGTGACCATATACAAAAGAAGGCAGGGCCCCTGCAACTTTAACAGTTGTAATGAAGAGGAAATTTCATCAGGAACTAATTGCATACAAATGACACTGGCTGAAATTCCCTTTTCTCTACAACTGTTAAAGTTACATGAGCCCTGTCCTCCTTTTCATATGGTCAGCCTACATCCAGTGAAGCTCAATGGTATAAAATTCAGGGCAGACATAAGAAAGTACTTCTCCACACAGCACATAGTTAACTTATGGAGTACACTGGTATCCACCACTGTATATAGAGATTAGGACAATTCACGGAGAATAGGTCTAGCAGTAACTATTAATCATCATGGCTATATGCTGCTTCCAGGATCAGAGGCAGCATGTCTCTGAAAACCAGTCACTGGGGACCCTCTCTGGTTATCCACTGTGAGAAGCAGGATGGTGGACTAGGATGACCTTTTATCTAATCCAGCAAGGCTCTTTCTTGGCTTCAGGCAGGGGCATAAACTATGGGGGACTCAAGCTCCCCCCGGATTTCCTGAGGGCAATGCCCCACCAGGATTTCCGAGAGGGGGCAATGCCCAACCAAGTAACACCAGTAGCTCACAGCCTGGCTGGCAGATTCCTCAGTTAGTCTCCAGTTGTCTGTATTGTTATGTGCTTGGGGGTCAGTCTAAATCACCTCCAAGCAAACCCTGCTTCCTCCTCAGCTGCCCAGCATATATCTTTGCAAGACAAAATCCACTCTCCTTTTGTGTCAGGTTCATCCTTCCCCAGATTCCCTTGTAGGACAAAAGGTTACCCAGTAACTACAGTGTGGGGGTGTCCCCTTTTCCAAGTTGAGCCCCCTGCCCCCCAAACCCCTTGCCCCCTCCTCAAAAAATTGAGAAGTCTACGCTCCTGGCTTCAGGGTTTTTTATTTTCTGCTGTTTGTGTTCAACTGTGTTCATGCTGAGAAAGTACTGAAAGACTGGTGTGTTGCTTGGAACTCTAGCAAGTGGAAAATCAAACAAATGAACTTTTCTCTTGGCAGAGATCATAATGCACTGGTTATGAGCAATAAAAGGCAGTGCAGGTCATTACTGATGAAGCTGAGAACATGAACACTGTTTGTAGCCTGGGGATGCAGGGATTTGGAAAGAGTTTCAAGTCACCACTTGAAGCACTCTGACTTTGTATAGGAGGTAGCTTCATGTCTTTCAGACTTGAACTACCTCCTGACTTGACATTTTAAGAGTCTAAATCATTGGTGATATAACTGAGGGTGCTCAGTTCTGAACACTTTCAATCAGAATAGGGGCATTCTGCCACTATATATGTGTTAGCATGTGTATGTTTGCACACATATACAGTATGTGTATATGCAAGCCTTCCCCAACCTACTGCCCCCTAGAGGTGTTTGAATACAACTCTGATTTGATATGCTGTTTAGGGGATAGTGTAGGGTGACCATATGAAAAGGAGGACAGGGCTCCTATATCTTTAACAGTTGCATAGAAAAGGGAATTTCAGCAAGTGTCCTATGTATGCATGCAGTACCTGGTGAAATTTCCTCTTCATCACAACAATTAAAGCTGCAGGAGCCCTGCCCATTTTGTATCTGGTCACTCGAGTTTATCTTCTGCAGCTTTAACTGTTGTGATGAAGAGGGAATCCCACCAGGTGCTGCATGCATACAAATAACATCTGCTGAAATCCCCTTTTCTATGCAACTGTTAAAGATGCAGGAGCCCTGTCCTCCTTTTCATATGATCACCCTAGGATAGTGGGAATTGTAGTCCAACTCATATGAGGAGCACCAGTTTGGATTCTCTCTCTCTGTCTCTTTCTCTGAGCTGGGAAGAACATTTGGGAAGTGTGAAAAGTAATGGATAACGATTTTCGGGATCTTTACATTTGACCAGGATGTGCAGGTTAGGTGCAGATTTGCAAAGATCAGTTCCCTAAGTGTTCCCAGATATAAGAATATGAAACAATTCAAGCTTAACATTCCTAAAGCAAGATAAAGCAATGCCACAGAACATCACAAAGATGTTGAGCACTGGTAGAAAGATGCTACCACCAAGAATGTATAGTAGGCTGACCATATGAAAAGGAGGACAGGGCTCATGTAACTTTAACAGTTGTAGAGAAAAGGGAATTTCAGCCAGTGCTATTTGTATGCAATTAATTCCTGGTGAAATTCCCTCTTCATCACAAGAGTTAAAGTTGCAGGGGCCCTGCCTTCTTTTGTATATGGTCACTCTAGTATAGTGCCTGCAACTTTAACTGTTGTGATGAAGAGGGAATTTCACCAGGAACTAATTGCATACAAATGACACTGGCTGAAATTCCCTTTTCTCTACAACTGTTAAAGTTACAGGAGCCCTGTCCTCCTTTTCATATGGTCAGCCTAATGTATAGATCTACATTCTTCAGCAGATGGAACCACAAGTTACGGTTTTCTCCATAGATTTTAATTTGCAGTATGTGTGTATGTGTGTGTGAGAGAGAGAGAGAGAGAGAGAGGGAGGGAGGGAGGGAGAGAGGAAGAGGCACTGCCCATGAGCAAAAGCTACTTTGGGTTTTAAAGAAATTCACCACCACCATCTTGAAGTATACTGGAAAGCTTCAGGCAAACTAAAAGAATACATCAACAGCACAGACCCCCTCTACAGGAATTCGGTTTGACGTCTGGTTCTCCAATTATGCGCATCTTCTCGGAAGCACTTTATGGTAAATGTAGGCTGACCAGATAAAATCCAGGTCAGAGCTCATGTCACTTTAACAGTTGTACAGAAAAGGGAATTTCAGCCAGTGTCATTTGTATGCAATTAGTCCCTGGTGAAATTCCCTCTTCATCACAACAGTTAAAGTTGCAGGCACTATACTAGAGTGACCATATACAAAAGAAGGCAGGGCCCCTGCACCTTTAACTGTTGTGATGAAGAGGGAATTCCACCAGGAACTAATTGCATACAAATGACACTGGCTGAAATTCCCTTTTCTCTACAACTGTTAAAGTGACATGAGCCCTGACCTGGATTTTATCTGGTCACCCTAGGTAAATGACTGTATGCAGGAGGTAATTGAGAGCACAACTGGTGGCCTTACCGGTTGTTTGAAATGCACTTTACAAGTAGTTAATGCGGAGAATCATTTGTTCACATAGTCAAAATGTGCTTTAATGGCTGCAGCAAAATAAAACTCGCTATTTAACGCACATTCAATAATGCGCATAATCGGATAGATAACGCGCCTCAACTCCCGATTTGCGCTCCGCTCATGTAGAGGTAAAAATTTTAATGAGACTTGAAGGAGCTTTAAACCTCTCATGTAGAGGCAGCCTGTGGCAGTTACTGAATTGCTCTTTTCCCCCATTGCACATAGTGCATTAGTCCTGCCTAACATTATATTTCTCGTCCTCCCCTGCCCTCCGTTTATGCACGCGACATTTTCATTGAGTCAATGGAAGTTCTGTCTAATTATAACTTCTGGATTTGGCCCATGTGGTATAATGTTTAACACGGTTAAACTCCTGTAATAAAACCACACTCTAGGTAAATGTGATCTGCTTTCATGGAGAACAATAACTTTTAGCACTGTTTCCTGCAAGCACCATCCTTTAAAATGTTTTTTGCAAAGGCAGCTTGGGAATATTTCCCAGGACATTTTTTAGAAGCTCTCTAGAAATACACCATTTGAAACAGGCTTTTATATTTGTGGGTGGGTGGGTCGGTGGGTGCTGCGTACGTGTGAAAAGAGAACACCCAACCATGTGAAACACACCATGTGAAACAGGCTCTTTATGATTTTCTTTTGTGAAAAGAGAATGTCCAACCATTAATAAATACAATATTTTTAGGAAGAAAACTAGGCTAATTGTCGATGAAGGTGTGTGCACTGCTATCTATGTGGTTTCCTATGCTCCAACTGTCTCTATTTAATGTGGATTGCCTCTCATCTCTGGTAAATGCCCGTTTTGACCTTTTAATGATGCATCATTAATTTTTTAAAATGTGAGTTAAGAGAGTTGCCATTCCACCGTGTTCAAGACCCTCCCTAGAAGTTAAATCCTGGAATGGGTAGCATTGGTAATCGGTGCATCTTCTCTCTTGCGATGGCTGAGCAATCCAAAACTCTCACTGTATTAACCTGGAAATTAGCTGAGATCTTTCCCACAAAATTGGACAATCTTGAGTATTTTTTTCCAGGCCAAACTGAAAGGATGTAGAACATTTCCTGCACATTTTCCTGTAGGGTCTTCTCCATGCAAGCTATTGGAGTGAAGCTGCTCCATAAGTGTGTGTGTGTGTGTGTGTGTGTGTGTGTGTGTGTGTGTGTGTGTGTGTGTGAATCCTATGGAACAGAATCTGAAGATAGGGAGACGAGCCTATTCTTCTGCTGAGGACAAGCAGGAGTAGCCCCTTCTCCCGTGCTCAGATTTTTTCTGTATGTAATGTAATGGAGTGTCATCACTCAGTTATATTGTGTAGGGGAAGTTGGTAATTACTCTTCAGCTCTGACTTTCATTCCACATTGGAGAATCATTCAGGGGCTTCTAAAGTTCACCACTCCTTTGAGGCAGCTTTCATGAGCCTGCAAAGATCTCTTTGGAGCATGACTTGGGAGAATTTCACCTGCATCTCTGCTTCTCTCTCATGCACATGCATGCAAACATATAGACATGACTATTAAGTCACCACGAAGTGCATGGGTTCTCATTTTATTGGTAAGGCTCAATTTGAACTGTCGCTAACAGATTTATTTATTTATTCCACTTATGTTTCCCGAGCATGTCTGTAATTGAAAGAACAAACTCCCTCTTGGCTTTGTGCAGGACTGACTACTGCAGGGTATAAATAAACACAGAACACAGCAGGCAGGGAGTAGCCTCCAGCAATGTGTAAAGCAGGGCTTGACCTCTAAACTTTGATAAGATGAGAGGTGTATTATAAGCATGGGTCTGGTTTCATTATTGAAATATTGCAGAGCATCCCCAATATTAAATATTAAAAAATGATCAATACTGGATAACCGTAGTCAGAACCGGAAGAAGCTAAATTAAAAGTTCCTTTGATTTTGGGTGTTGTCTTTTTGGTTGCATGCAAGTTTGTGGGTTTGTCTATTTTGGAGGTTTTATGGAGATGAAAGCTTGCAAACTATAAAGTGAATGCAGGATAATTTACACCAATAAGTGTTCTCCACAGTTGGATTTTCTTGGTAGCTTCCAAGTGAAACACACACACACACCTTTATATAATAAAGGTGATGGATGTTGAACTTAGATCCACCTTTTGATAAGACATTCTTAAAATGGCTTCTTGGGATGAATTTGCTGAGAGGGTAATTTGACAGAGGGCAGGTGCAAAATGACCTTTCCATTTGCACTTCATCATACTGCAACTTTGAAACTGTGAAGCACTCAGACAAAAACTAAGACTGAGAAACATACTTGGCTTATTAATATTGCCCCATACTCCTCTTTCAATGTCTGAACGTCTAAATAATTACACATGGTGTTTCTGCAATGCTGACATCCTTAACTCAAAACTGCTGTAGGTGTGAATTGATTTTGCATAAGTGCAGAATATACGCCTCTGTATATCTATGGCCTCCTCCACACGGGGCGTTTAATGAGCCTTGAAGGCTCATTATAAATTTTACCTACACACGAGCGGAGCGCAAAACGGGCGTACAGGCGCGTTATCTCCCCGATAATGCGCATTTTCGAACGCGCGTTAAATAGCGACTTTTATTTTGCTCCGGCCGTTAAAGCGCATTTTCGCTGTGTGAACAAGCGATTATGCGCATTAACAACCTGGAAAGCGCTTTTTGGGCATCTTTTAATGCGCTTCGCCGCTTCCCGCCGCCTCCCGTGCAGAGGGATTGTGAGTAAATGCGCCTCCGCGATAATGCGCATAATCGCGGAACCAGGCGCAAAGGCGCATTCTTGTGGAGGGGGCCTAGAGCAGGTTAAAAAGCTTGGCTACACAAGGAAACGGCAAATATTTACAGAGTTCCCCACTAAATTAAAATACTGACTTGAGGTCACTTTCTTGAAAATGGTATTTTGACCCCTATAATTCATACTTGCATTTTGGTAAGGAGGGGAGGTGATTTATCATTAATTTATTTACTATAACCTGTAGTAAAAGCAACTACAATAAAGAAGAATAAGAGACATCCGAGAGAGAGAGAGAGAGAGAGAGAGAGAGAGAGAGAGAGAGGAGAGAGAAAATCCATGGCAGAGCTAATGCCAATGCCTATGCCCTGCTAGTTGGGTAAGGCCAGGTTGGGAGGTGGAGGGACATCTTTTTCCAGTTTTCCTTCCCCACACAAATATTTCCCCCTCCCTGCCATTGATACTGATGGGGGATAAATAACTTCAGGGCTGCTGTAGTTCTTGGCCATTTGTGGGGAGGGCATGTTAGGGAACTGGAGAGGGGAAGGGGTTAGATCCTGGGGATCCAAGGCCACCTCCAAACCACCCATGCAATGCCTGATTCAAGTCTTATGACTGGTGGAAACCCTGTCAACAATATTATCTACATCCATGGAAGATCACTGGATTGGAGGTACCACCCTGACAGAGAAGACCTACACTCAACAGCTCCTCAACCAGCTGCCAGTTTGCTTCCAGATTGGTCCATAAATACAAAAGCAAGTGCACTGTGTAGGCTGACCATATGAAAAGGAGGACGGGGCTCATGTAACTTTAACAGTTGTAGAGAAAAGGGAATTTCAGCCAGTGTCATTTGTATGCAATTAGTTCCTGGTGAAATTCCCTCTTCATCACAACAGTTAAAGTTGCAGGCACTATACTAGAGTGACCATATACAAAATAAGACAGGGCCCCTGCAACTTAAAATTTAAAATAAAGATTTAAAATAAAGATTTAAACAAACTCTGATAATAAACTGTTAAAATATTGTGAGAATAAGAAGGTCTTCACCTGGTGTCGAAAGGAGTATAATGTAGGTGCCAGGTGAACCTCTATAGGGAGCTCATTTCACAGCTGGGGCGCCACAGCAGAAAAAGCCCTCCTTCTGGTAGCTACCTGCCTCACTTTCTTTGGCAGGGGCTCATGGAGAAGGACCCCTGAAGATGATCTTAGGGTCTGGGCAGGCACATATGGGAGGAGGCATTCCTTCAGATAACCTGGTCCCAAGCTGTTTAGGGCTTTGAATAGCAGTACTTTGAATCGGGCCTGGGCCTGGACCGGCAGCCAATGAAGCTGGAAAAGGACTTGTTGGCCATTCCCTATTGACAGTCTGGCTACCCTTTTTTGTACCAGTTGAAGTTCCCGGACCGTTTTCAAAGGCAGCCCCACATATAACGCATTGCAGTGGTCCAGATGAGAGGTTATCAGAGTGTGGATAACTGTAGCTAGGCTGTCTCTGTCCAGATAAGGGTGCACTTGGTATATCAGCCTAAGCTGATAATTTTTTCTTGTAGTCATGCACTGTAGTTGTGCTTTCAAGCAGCAGGCTGGATTGCCTTTTTGCAGTAAATATAGTTGTCGATAGGGATGTGTATGGACAGAAAAATCGGATCGGAATTGGAACTTCTGAATTTGTAATATATCGGTTCAGAAAAAATCAGAGGTCCCTCGCATCGGTTCAGATCGGAAAATCAGACGCCATTTTGATTGCTGTTCCCCATAGGCTAGCTTTGGGGAAAAGAATCACCTGTAACTTCTTCATTTTAAAAGGGATCAAAATGAAACTTGGGCACATGGGAGATGGGAGGTTAGTTGTCATGTGTCCCAAATTTCAGAACAATCTGTTCAAGCATGTATTTTCTATGAATTTTTGAAAGATCGTGGTTGTGGCTTTGACAGCTGTCAAACTTACTTTGACAGCGGTCAAACACGATCTTTCAAAAATTCATAGGAAATACACGCTTGAACGGATTGTTCTGAAATTTGGGACACATGACAACTAACCTCCCATCTCCCGTGTGCTCAAGTTTAATTATGATCCCTTTTAAAATGAAGAAGTTACAGGTGATTCTTTTCCCCAAAGTTAGCCTATGGGGAAAACACCTAAAATGGTGGTCCGATTTTCCGATTTTCTCCGATTAAAATCGGAGACCAAAAGATTGGTTCGGATAAAATCAGATCAACATGGGAGTGCATCAGAATCATGAATCGGATGTCCGATTTTCTCCTATTCAAATCAGAATCAGAAATCGGACCCGATTAAATGCACATCCCTAGTTGTCGATACGTGCCTCAGCCTACTGCTGGAAATACTCACTGGAGTGCCTTCCCGCAAAGGATTCCACTGTCATTCTACTCTGCTTTGCACATGGGTACTGTGCCAAGGGATCACCAGGAATAAAGAAGGAAAGCATTGGGACAATGTGGGCTGAAGCAGCTACAGGAAATAAGATTAAAAGATATGCTTGCTCTGGAGTGGACACAGCCTAAGAGCCAAACTAGATATGAATATTCGTTGAATAAATGCAATTAACCTGCACATGTTTATCATGCCAACAGCTGCCATGGGAAGGCCTGGGCAGCCTCAGGGCTGCGAGGGTGGAGATGGGGTTTCTCTTCCTGCCACAAACCTGACCAAAATGGTCTCTTGCAAGCTACAGCTTGCAGTGCAATTTAAGCCTCCAGTGGTGACTTCAAATAAGGGAGAGAAAGAGTCCAACTTTTTACCAGGTGGTAGTATTTTCATGGATAATTGTTGCACATTTTGTATGTTTTAATTGTATTCTCCCATTGAGTATTCTTTTTTTTAGAAAGGCGTCTAAGAAATGTTTATTATCATCATTATCTTCATCATCTCGTCATCAGGGCTGTTGTCAAGGGTAAGCATGGATGGGTGCCTGCTGTGGGTCCACATCCCAGCAGGGGCCCACAGAATGAAGCCCCTTGGAGTTGTACTTCCTCTGCACTGTTGCAACCTACTCATTCGCCAGCCTCCCGCTCTGACCCAGACAATGGTAGCGGTGAGAAGAAGGAGCAGCAGATGCCACCGCCTATTTGCTCACTGACTGACGTTATACCTGTCAAGCAAGCAAGTGGTAGCAATGATGAGAAAGACAATGAGGAGCAATATCAGCTGGTAACAAGGGCAGTGAGAAGATAGATTCAATGAGACCAAGCCCATTGAGGGCACTCAAACACCTGAAGCCAGCACTGCTCCCCATGCCCACAGTCCTGAGTGTGCTCAGCCCATCACACTATCTACTTTGCCCCCATAGACTACCTCCCAATAGCTCTGCTAGGATAGATGCCACCTGGACGAAAATGCTGTGAGTAGCTCATCTCAGCTGGGAGGCATTGTTCAACCAGGAAATGCCCTTCTTTCACTCGCATATGCTAATATCTGGCCACCCCACCCCCGTGCTCTGCTCCATGAAGTTCTCCTGACCTAAAAATAATCGCAAGGCCAAGGTTTTAGTTCTTTCCAAGCACATTAGACTGAACTGACAGTGACTGAATACTAACTGTGAATAATTTCATGTACAAGTGGAGGCATAACCTTAACAATAAGGTCTATTCACAGCACTCAAGATATTCATGAGTGCATTTTAGAAATGCCGTTATCTGCTTTATTGGTTGGTATTAAAAAGTCAAATGGCTGACATTATACTTTTTCTATATCCCTGGCATTTAATCCACTCCTGTGCAGTTTGATTAAGGGAGTATGGCATTAACTAAGAAAGGGTAATTAGCTCATTTACTATCTGCAAGCTGCCATCGGCATAGCATATACCTACCTAGTAGATTATCGTAGCATACTTTGCTCAATGCCTTCCCTTCTACGTGACAGCACTGTTCTATATTTAAGGCCTAGTAAGCCTGTGTCTGGGCTGTACCCACTCCAGGTGGGGATGCTTGGGGATTTTATTTGTGCTGCATTGAGAGGAAAACAAACCTGAGTAATGAACAGGTTGGAACACCATTATCCTTTGGATTGCAGATTTCTCTGAAGTGTGCAATGCAGATTTATGCTCAAAAGAAATATAACAAAATTCGTATAAAATGTATTTAAATAATTGTGTGTGTGTAGATTAAAAAACATTGCAGATCGAACTGCAGGTGGAGGGCTCACATGGCTGAACGTTTCTGCACGTTAAAAAAGATCTAGCATGTTGGGGATAGAACCATTGTCCTTGACATCTAGTTTTGTATGTGCAAGGAACTGTTTGTATAGTGGAGCATTGAACCATATGAGCCCTCATCTGTCATCTGCTACACGTAAAACCCAGATTCATTTTATTATTTTAACACAGCCTTTCCAACCTGGCACCCTTCAGAAGGGTTGGACTTCACCTCACAGCATGCTGAGAGTTGTAATCCAACACATCTGGAGGGTGCCCAGTTGGGAAATGCTGCCTTAGTAAGCACTAGTTCTGACAGGAGCGGAGAAGGTGTCGTCTAAAAATCCATGGAACTGTACACTGTTAGTTTGCAGCTGTGCAGTCTAGAGGTGGATGGTTGGAAAAATTATTTCTTTTTAGGAAAAAAGAACAAAGAAGAACCCAGCTCAGGTATCAAAAAAGTTGTTGGAAAACACCCAGAGTTACGAACAGTGCATCTCCTTTCAGTATTCTGTGTCTTGCTTGTTTCAGTAATGGTTTTCCTGCTTGCAGTCAGTACTTAAGTTCCTGATTGATTCCTGTTTTCTAAAGTGCTTCGTGTCCTTTCATTGATTTTTATGAGCTTCAGTTGAAGCCCAAAATAGAATTATTGCACTAATAATATGTAAAATGTAATATTGTAGGATGGAAACAAGAATTAGCCTGCTAAATTCAATATCAATTGTCCTCTGAATTTACGTATCAAGCAAGTTGGTTAGTTCCAGATACCTTCTTCCTAAGTTGCCTGGTCCATACCAACAGACATCAGAAGAGTAAATGGAAATACGGAGGTGGGAGCTAAGCCACCATTATCCTAAGGTGAGGCCCCATACAGCCATTTTGCCCCTCTTTCCAAGAATTTATTTATTTATTTATTTATTGAATCACTTACATCAAATGAAATTTCCATTGGTGCAGATTATAGGATAAGCTATTAATTAAATGCTATATATTATTGCCATATACAAAAGACGATATTACCTTCCTGGGAATGCTTGTGGGAAAAGGCACTGAAAACTGAGAAGTGTTGGTGCCTTTCTAATTTGTAGGAGTAGGGTGTTCAAAAGTGTGGACACTAGGATACTAAATGCCTGTTCCAAACTAAAGGCCCTCCAAAATCTTGGGCACCATACAAATGACATCTCCTGATGAGCACAGCAACTGAACAGGCATTTAGGGGATCAGGCAATCTCATAAATATCTTGATCTTGAGTTGTGAGTTATTACTCTGCCTCTTAGTTGGAAGTAGGCAGTGCATTTCACTTGAATCTCCACAGTATCCATAAGTAAAATGCCAAACTTGTGACTGGGTTTGAATGAAATGCTAACCCATCATGGGTGACTACTCACAATGGGTTAGCATGTCATGTCAACCCAGAGTGTTCTTATCAGGGTGGTTTGCCACCCCCCCCCCCCCACACACACACAAACAAACAACACTGATAACAAATGATCTGCAGTAGGGGTTGTTTTACCCATTATGGATTAGCATGTTGTGAGAACCCAGACATGCCAACTCGTCGTGGATAAAGCGCATCAGGCAGTAAGCCACTCCGCAAGTGCAACAATTCCTGCCACTCTTCCCTAGCGGAGCCACGATCATCAATCATGATTGTGGCCAAGCCGCTGCCCATGCCTTTTCCTCCTTGCCAATAACAACCCCTCCAATGGTGCCCAAATGGTACCTTCGAGGGGCTGTCACCCCCATTCCCCTCTGCCAATGATCCCCCTTCCCAGCTCCGATTGCAGTCTTGATTGCAGTTGGAGCACTTTATTTAAATTTTCCTGACCCCATTTGTGTACAGGACCAAGAAAAAAATCCACACTTCCCCGTTCCGGGGAATGTGCGCAAATAGTATTATTATTATTATTATTATTATTATTATTCTTTCTTGCTCGTGGCAGTTATTCTAGATAGACATGACAGGCTTTACCAAGTCATGCTGTCTTTTACTGATTTAGGTATTTCCTGACTGAAGAACATATTTTAAGTATGACTGCTTTCTAGATGTTGGTATGGATGTATTTTGGTAGGTCCAGTTTTTGAAGGTTTTCTGTGAAAAACAATTAATGTGATGCCAGTGACTGATGTGACTAACAGAATAATTGTGATAGTTCTTTAACTTCCATCGCCAGTGGTATATATTTTTCTCTCTTTTCCTCTTCCTTTTCTACAATATTATTATTGTTATTATTATTAATAATAACCACCACCATGCTGAAAATCAGCTGACGGGGTTGAAATCCAAACTCCTACCATGGACCCTTGAGGCAACAGGAATTTGGATCCCCCCCCCCACAAATTTTTGGCAAGGGGCACTTTTAAATAAATTTTAAAAATCTATATTTTAAATTTGTATTTTAAAACTGCATTGCTGCACAGTTTTACCCTGGTTGTGCTTTTATATTGTATTTTTATATTGTGTTCTTATACTGTTTTATACTTTGAGTTTTGTTGATGGTTTAACTTTTGTGAACTGCTCAGAGAGCTTCAGCTATTGGGCGGTATATAAATGTAATAAAGAAATAAAGAAAATAATAAATAAGAATAATAAATAAGGGCCTATTTACTCAATGCCCCTTAAATCCATATAAGCATGGGTGCAAGTTTAATTTGGTTTAGGTGTTTGTTTTTTCATAAGAAATTACCAAAATTCACATAGAATTTTGAACTGAATATGGGAGAAATAGGACCAGACCTCCAAAATGAGTTATCCAGTTCTCTTCTCTAGGTCATTCTGATTCTTGAACATGCTAAGCCATGGTTAGGCCGCTAACCCTTTTGCAGCAAGTGTTTAGCGATCATGTAGCCACTATGGTTAGGAATGGTTCACACAACACACTACGCCGTAATGTTTAGCTCAAAACGCTTAACCATCATAGTTTAGCATGTTGTCTGAACAGAGCTTATGATTCAGCCTTTCCCAAACCTTGAGTCCCCAGATGTCATTAGACTAGAACTCTCATCACCTGACAACTATTGTCCAAGCTGGCTGGGGATGCTGGGTGTTGTATCCCAAAACCATCTGAAGACCCAAGGTTTAGAAAGGCTGCCTTCAGGCTATGCCTTATTCATCAAAAAGATATTATTTTGGGTCTATTGGACTGCACAACACCTTTTTAACAAGGGCTTCTCTAATTTGCATAATAGTTGGAAATTTAATGAACCTAATGCTTCTTTTATTCATATGTTTTGGCAATGCCCAATAGTTGCCTCCTTTGGGGAAGAGGGCATAATACGGATAAATTTTGAATTGAAATAGTCTTTAATATTGAAAGATGTGCATGTCCTCTTGAACTATTTATTGGTTTCTTGGAAGTTAACGAATGGTCAACTCAAATAGATTTTCTGAGCCCTTATGACAGCCAAAAGACTGATATTATTACACTGGAAAGTTCAATATTCAACCCTTCCATAAGGCAATGGTCTGAGGATTTAACAATGCTATCAACATTTGAAAGGGGTGGTATATAGGTACCACTCACAAGCAGATAAATATATGGATATTTGGTCTGCTTTTCTTGAAACTTATTCATAATCTCCCGCTTTTTTTAAAAAAAAAGAATGTAGTAGTTGATAGAATATTGGTATTTCTATGAATGTAATTATCTGTTCTTTTTTCATTTTTTCATGATTTCTTTTCTATTTTGTTTTGTTAAATTCACAATAAAATGGGGGAAAGTGTGTGTTTTTTTAAAGGAAAAAAGGAAAGCCTGCCCTAGAGGAACTAAGCATTGTATAAGAAACTTGGTGTCCATTAATCATTCTAAACTTTTATTTTAAATTGTTGTACACTTCTTTAATAGCTTTTTAGTAGGATAGGTGGTAGATAAAAGTCAATAACAAATAAAGAAATGCCCCTTTCCCATATCCCACTCCCAGATTAATATCATAGGTACTTTCCCCTTTTTTTAAAGAATCTAGGAATAGTTTTCCAGAAATTGATCAATTTTTTTTTCAGTAGATCTATTTTGGTTTATGGCAAAGGCTTTGTGAATTGTAACCCCTAGCAACACTAGGCATTGAACTTCCAGTTTTGCAGATCTATTAGTTTGTAAAACTTTGGGCATTTTATGAATTGGCATGATGCACATATATCAGAGTCAGACGCTTCCATTTCAGTATGTGAAGTAGCCCACAGAGAATGTTTTACCACTGAAGTTATAAGTCACAGTGTTCTTGTATCTCTGTGCTTACAGTACTTCTGTCCATTTGTCCCTTTATTTGCCTGGTTAGGTTTTCTGAGAAGGAAATGATTGCTGATAATTATTTTCTCTAGAATCTCAGAACATAATAATTGCATCAAATCATGTCATCTTATTTATGCATTTGTCATTTGATCTCTGGCATTATCAAATTCAATATCCTTGTTCTATTCGTAACTTACATTAATGTATTTAAGTCAGGCATGTTATTTGTTTGCATACCAAAGAGCAAATAAATACAAAAGGGAGTTGGGGACAGAAATGAAAAAGAAGAGAAAAAAACCCATGACAGGTCAATGGATTTTGTTGAAGCAATTTTTTAGTCATTAAGAAACAACTTTGTTATTCCTATATGTTTGATGACATCAGGGTGATTCAGAGAAGCTGGTTCAGGTTGCAAACTAATTTACTTATTTATGGACTTCATCATTATATGACAAGCACATGGTGATCAGATAAAAGGGAAAACAGGATGCAACTCCCTTTATCGGCTGTATGAAAGAGGGAATTTAGCACCCAAACCTTTGGTAAACTACACCTGCCAAAATTCCCCCTTCTATATTATGTCATTTAAAAATGCAGTCCTATAGGTTTTGCTCTCAAGAGACAGAGGGCTCTGAGTTCAGAGCCATCCACCTATACTTTCCCCTGCTGGCAAGAGCCAGGCAGGGTGAGAAGAAACAGATAGGGATTCCATTGCTCCATTTAAATTGCAAAAACCAGGTAGACAAGCCTCTGAGCCCATCTAGCTGACTTACCTTTCTGTGGGTGGGGCGAGGACTGGAGGGGCCATAGGAAAATGTGTATCCCAGCCTCTCCTCTCCCTTCCCCTTCCCACACACCAATACACTCCTTTTCTCCCTCGCCAATTTCTCAACCTCGTAAGAGAAGCTTTCTGCAGCAGCTGGGAAGGGGGAGGAGAGGAAAGATCCATATTTGGATCCTCTCCATTGTGCTTCTAGCTCTGTCTACAGGTGCAAAGGAGAAAATCTGCAGCATCCTATGGTGCCCCATACACTGTCTAGGGGCCGTGGGATTGCACTCTCCAGCTGCATTAACAGCACCCAAGGTGATATCCAACTGTGTCCACCCATCAGCAGACTAGACTAGCAAAGTGGATTCAGCCCTCCGTTTCAGCCCCCTATGCACCCCTCATTAGGCTGACCAGATAAAATCCAGGTCAGGGCTCCTGTAACTTTAACAGTTGTAGAGAAAAGGGAATTTCAGCTATTGTTATTTGTATGCAATTAGTTCCTGGTGAAATTCCCTCTTCATCACAACAGTTAAAGCTGCAGGGGCCCTGCCTTCTTCTGTATATGGTCACTCTAGTATAGTGCCTGCAACTTTAACTGTCCTAACAGTACATCAGAGAACCCAGTTAATGCAGCTCCCAATTGTATGTAAATGCATACAAATGACTCTGGCTGACATTCCCTTTTCTCTACAACTGTTAAAGTTACATGAGTCCTGACCTGGATTTTATCTGGTCAGCCTACCCCTCATATCTGCTCCAGATGATTGAGGGCTCCTCCAGAGCAGATTTGGGGGGCATGGAGGAGTGCAAGGGAGAAGTGAGGAAGGGAAAATACTGTTGTACACATGGAAGGCTGCTCATGTGGCATTGAAATTCCCTAATGTCCAGAACTTGCAGATCAGTTATAGCTTCATTCAGCTCAAACCTGGTTAAGACCTTTACTGGCATATAAACATTTCGTTCTACACATCACTATCCACAATGAGAAGAGCTTCAAGCAAGATAAAGAGCATAAAGACAACTTACAAATGGAAATGCTGAAGGAAAAATAATCTCTGATTCACTGCATATAACTAGAGACATCATACCCCAATATTAAACAAACATTGTTTTGTATGCTCCTGACAAAACCATTACCCATTCAATGACTACTAGCCATGATAACTAGATGGAACCTCCTACACCAGAAACAATATGGCATTGGATACTAGTTGCAGCAGGAGGGTGGTGGCAAGTTGGAGAAGAGTAATTGCCCTGCTTGAGAGCTTCCCAAAGACATCTGATGGATCACTGGATGCTGAAATGGAATGCAGCATCAGCCATTTTCTATTGCTATTCTTCAAAATCACATGCTACTGAGCACTCGAGTTGAAGATCTAGGCTTAAGTCAAAGATCCTCTAACGATGGAACAAGGGTGGAGTTAGTTCAGCTGCTAGTAATTTCAAAGCGGGGGAGGGGAGGCTTAGATCCTTTCTGATCTAGTTTCCAGCCTAGTTTCAGGACAGAAACTGCCTTGGTCACCCTGATGGATAACTTATGCTGGGGAATGGATGTGGAGGAATGTGGCTCTTTTGGTTCTCCTGGAACTTTCAGCAGTTTTTAAAAAAATATATACCATCAGCCATGGTATCCTTCTGGATCTTTCTGGAATGGAACTTGGAGGCATGGGGTAATGGTAGTTCTGGTCCTTTCCGTAAGGACAGGTCCAGAAGAGTGTACTGGAAATAATAATAATAATAATAATAATAATAATAATAATAATAATAAACATTTATATACTGCCCCATAGCCGAAGCTCTCTGGGCGGTTTACAAAGATTAAAAACATTGAACATTTAAAAACCAATATACAAAATTTTAAACCATAAAAGCATAAAAACAAACCACATATCAACTATCTAGGGGTCAGTTTAAAAGCTCAACCTATACTGTTAAATGCCTGGGAGAAGAGAAAAGTCTTGACCTGATGCCGAAAAGATAACAATGTTGGTGCCAGGCAAGCCTCATTGGGGAGATCATTCCACAGTTGCGGGGCCATCACTGAAAAGGCCCTCTCCCTTGTTGCCATCCTCCGAGCTTCCCTCAGAGTAGGCGCTTGGAGGAGGACCCTATATGTTGCACCACTGGGCCATTGGTCTTTGAGGTCCCTCAAGGTCAAAATTTGTCCCTCATGCTTTTTAACATTAACCTGAAACTACTGGGAGAATTCATCCAGATGTTTGGGAGATGGTGTCACCAATATGCAAATGACATGCAGATCTACCTCTCATTTCTATCGTCTAATGTCAGGGAGGCATTAATGTCATCTAATAGCTGAACAAATGTGGCAGTTTTGGAATGGATAAGGTGGACAAGCTGAAATTTAATCCTGACAAAACAAAGGTCCTGTGTTTTGGGAAACCAGCTGACCTGGATGGAGATATGCAACCAGTCTTAGGCTGCCTCTACAAGAGAGGTTTAAAGCTCTTTCAAGGCGCTTAAAAAAAATTACCTCTACAAGAACAGAGCGCAAATCGGGCGTAGAGGCGCGTTATCTCTCCGATTATGTGCATTATTGAATGCGCGTTAAATCGCGAGTTTTATTTTGCTCCGGCCGTTAAAGCGCATTTTGACTGTGTGAACAAGCGCTTATGCGTATTAACTACTTGTAAAGCTCATTTTGGTCATCCGTTAATGCGCTTCGCTGCCTCTCGCCGCCTCTCGTGCAGAGGTATTAGGTGTAAATGCGCTTCAGCGATTATGCGCATAATCGCCTAACCGGGCGCAAAAGCAAATCCTTGTAGAGGGGGCCTTAGTCCAGATTGCTCTCCTCCTGAAAAGTCAGTTCACAATCTGGGGATACACCTGGATTTGGCACTCTTGATGGAGGCACAGGTGGCATCACTTAGCCAAAAGGCTGAGAAGGTTCTAAGTATGCAGATGAAGAAATAATTACATAACATTCAAATAGAAATACAATACATCTCACCATAGTTGGGACAACTGTGGCTAGGGCCTCATCTTCACAAGCTTGGGTGGAGCACACGTTGTTATTCTCTGCAGTACGCTGAAATCAGCTCCGCTCCATCGTTGTTAACAGTGGAGCCAGCTGTCCAGAAAACTAAGCTTTCCAGTGTCGTAAAAGACCTATTTCCAGGGTGGGGGTGGAATAGAACCAACATCATCAATGAGAGAGGCCTGTTACTCAGCCATCTCCAGGTTCCCCCTGCCTCTACAGTTTAATGAATGTGAATGGGGAGTAACTAACCCTAATACTGATTCCCCATGAGAGCACCCCATCAGAACAAATAACCCTCACTCCAAAAAGTATCATATCAGCCCATAACACTACATCAGAGAACCCAATTAACACAGCTCCAGAGTTGGGAGCTGCATTAACTGGGTTCTCTGATGTACTGTTAGGACAGGTTAGCTCCAGAACCAACACCACATCATAGAAACGAATTAACCCAGTTCCTTTGTAATTCTGGCGCTGCACATATCTGGAGATAATACCACATCAAGAAATGAATTAACACAGGGTGCCTCTACAAGAGCAATTTAAAGCTCTTTCAAGGCGCATTACTAAATTTACCTCTACAAGAGTGGAGCGCAAATCAGGGGTCCAGGCGCTTTAAATCTCCAAGTTTTAATTTACCACAGGAGTAAGAGTGCCTTATGTCCGTGTAAACAATTTTGTGAGGAGGTGCATTAACGATCAGATGGTCTTATTATCATGCGTATGTGTGGATAATTAGTGATCCGCTTAGACAACTCGCCCCCTCACTTCTTGCTGGGTTCCTGAGAGACGGAAAGCAGGGAAAGAGGGGGCAGACAGGGGGAGGGTGTTTTCATGCTTGCCTGCATGCCTGCCTCGGTCCATAGACACACACACACACACACACACACACACACACTTGCTCCCCTCGCTTACTTGCTGGGTGTGTGTGTGTACGTCTGAATGTTTTACATTACCAAAATGACAACGGATTATTGAGAAGGAGAGAACAGAAAACAATTGATCTCACTGGGAAAATGAGGAGGAGGAAGGAACGAAGCAGCTTCCTCTGTCTGTTTGGGTGTGCGTTTGTGCGGATCTCTACTCTCTCTCTCCCTCGTTCCTTGCTCTTTGGTCTCTTGCTCTCTTCCTCTCTCTCCAGCAAATGGTGGGGGGCAGAGAGAGGCAGCCAAAAATACTTTTTAAAAGGCTGCTGGAGGGGGAAACTTCTGAGGCACATTCCCATTTACTCCTGAGCAGTTCTGGGTGGGGGGGACAAACTTCAGCTGGCGACGAAATTGGAGGGGAGAGAGGTAGCCAAACAGGTTAACCACATCATTCCACAGGTAACCTAGGAAACCAAAGGTGGGAGATTCTGGTAAGCGGGGAGAATTAAGGGTGCAAAACCTGTTTGGGTAGTTTACCGGGACAAAGCGCATTACTTTCAGCAACATTTGCATGCATGTCAACAACTTTAAAGTGAGTTTCATGCGCTTCAACGCCTCTTGTATATAGGTATTAGGCGTAAAAGCGATTGTGAGGAGATGTGCATAATCAGGCAACCGGGCGTCGAACCAAAATCTTGTAGAGGGGACCACAGTCCCTTTGCAACTCTGGAGCTGCACAGCTCCGAAGCTAACACCGCATCACAGAAGTGAATTAACACAGTCCCTTTGCAAGTCTGGCACTTTGCAACACTTCAGAGAAGCAAATTAAAAAGTTCCAGAGTTAATTAATGCAGAAAGCACATGGATGTCTCTCAATGGGAATGTTAAAGGAGTGAATGGGGGAAGGGCCAGCCCTCATCACAGCCAGGTCACAGGCACACCTAGGATTTAATGCGGAGTCACAGGGGCACATTGCAGATCAAGTCCTTGGGAGCTACTTTAACAAAAAGAATGGAGTAAAAGGAATCTTGTATACTGCAGTTTTTCCAGGTGGAAGCAGCTGGTTAGGAGCACACTGGCCACGGCGTCATGTGCTGCAAAGCTGCAGGAAAGAAACCATGAAGACAGCCCCTAGGTGACCTGTGGGCCTTGCTCAGTCTCCTGCCCAAATGCTGTTGATGGGCACCTTGAAGGCCTTGTCTCTTCCTTTGGATGGTCCCTTATCATTAAACTGGGGTTGGACTGACAGCCTCTGGGAGCCCTCCAGGTAAGCCATGCAAAATCATCAAAGGGCTGGAGCAATTTGGGGCTTTTTAGATGAGAAAAAGGACAAGTAAAGTAGGGCGACCAGATAAAATCCAGGTCAGGGCTCATTTAACTTTAACAGTTGTAGAAAAAAGGGAATTTCAGCCAGTGTCATTTGCATGCAATTAGTTCCTGGTGATATTCCCTCTTCATCACAACAGTTAAAGGTGCAGGCACTATACTAGAGTGACCATATACAAAAGAAGGCAGGGCCCCTGCAACTTTAACAGTTGTGATGAAGAGGGAATTTCACCAGGAACTAATTGCATACAAATGACACTGGCTGAAATTCCCTTTTCTATACAACTGTTAAAGTTACATGAGCCCTGACCTGGATTTTATCTGGTCACCCTAAAGTAAGGGAGCCATGATATAAGTGTATAAAATTATCCAAGGTGTGGAAAATGTAGATAAGGAAAGAGTTGTCTCCGTCTCTCATAATACTAGAACCCAGGGTCATCCAACAAAGCTAAATGGTGGAAAATTCAGGACAGACAAAAGGAGGTACTTTTTCACACAGCACCACCATTAAACTATGCAATTCACAACTACAAAATGTAATGAGGGCTGTCAACTTGGATGGCTTTAAAGTGGGATTCGACAAAATTAATGGAGGATAAGGCTATCAATGGTTACTAATCATGATGGCTCTATATCACCTCCAGTAGCATCAGAGCCAATAGGCCTCTGAATAACAGGTGCTATGGAATATGAATGAAAAGGCATCTGGTTGACCACTGTGAAAACAGAACGCTGGATTAGATATGCCTTTGGTCTTATCCATCAGGTTTCTTCTCATATTAAATAGCAAACAAATATTGAACTTTGTGCAAATCTCAGTTTAGCTATAAGCTGCATGAGCAACCATAGGAAAATCATTAACTTCCGTGTTAAACTTATCATCGGTAATAATGCCTTTTCTTGTAGGATTGTTATGAAACCAAATAAGATTAAGATGTCAGTGATAAATAAATGCTAATAGCAATGGGCTTTTCCCTCCCCCAGAAGTAGCATCACATCATCCAGTGGAATAAAAGGTTTAATCCTTGGACATTATTGTGGGCAGCATAATTCAGATAATTTGACCTTGATTACGGGAACAAAAACATTCAAGATCACTTAAAACACTCCTTGTCATCCATTAACTGCCTAACCAGGGCCAGATTTACACCAAGAAGGATTAAACACCTTGAAAATGGTTTTAAAACTGTATATGGAGTGTGTCCTGGGCCCCAACAGTTGTCAGTACCATTATAAACCATTTTAAAGCAGTTGTGTAGATCCTGCCCAGACTAATCAGGGTGATAAAGGGAGACCATTGTTTCCATGCTTTCAGTGAATACCTATAACTGAAATGGGGATTCTAATCCACACATATAGAATGGGGGCAGCTAGGTTAGTCCAGAATGCCTTTGTATACAACTGTTAAAAATACAGCAGCCCTGTCCTCCTTTTCACATGGTCACCCTAATTCAAGAACATAATCAGGGACTAAAGTCCCCCTTTTCATACTGAAAATGTACACCCACAAAAATTGAATCCAGCCAGCTCTAGAAAGTTTCCCCTCCTAGTCAATCGTACAGACATATCAGCACCTTCTTCCCAGATTCTCCATTTATCTGACCCCAATCACATAACCTCCAATTACTGTCATCCATGGACAACCATGGGCCAAAATAGACATGGCACCATTTACACCGGGGCATGGGGGTCGAACTTCTTTCAGTCTAAAGGGCTGAATTCAAATTTGGAGAAAGGCTCCTGGAGCTGTGATGGGTGGGGCTGAGGCAAAAGGGGAGGGGCCAAAATACCAGGATATTTTAGCTTAAAGTTCTTATTGCCAGTAACTAAGCCTTAAGAGAGGCATCTCAACCTTTTAGAATGAGGATATTACACAAAAGCTGAGAAATGTATGAACGACCAGTGGTCAAAGGAAAGGGGTGGGGCCAGAAAAGGGGATGGGGCCATGTGGAGAACCCCAGAGGGCCGGATTGGAACTCCTGGTGGACCAGATTTGCATTGCAGGCCTGAGGTTTGACTCTCCTGATTTATGCACTTAGCAACTGCATGTACGTTGTTGTTTGCTCAGGGCCCTACATTTGCTATTGGCATCAGGAGGAAAACTCTCCTTGGCACCAGTAAACATCAAGTCAAGTCTATACTTTAGGGACCACATATGTAACTCAGCTGCTATGAAATGGACTGATTAACACACTATAATGAATACATTTTAGTAACAAATTCCAGAGAGGTTAGCATGTTCTGGCAACGAGAACATGAAGGCTGCAATTCAAAGCATCTGTTAGTTCACCCAGGTCACTGCCGGGAGGAGCGGGGAGCAGGAAGTGGGAGGGGAGAGGGTCCCATTGTCCTCTGTGAAAAGGGAGCCATGCATTCAGAGAACAGGAATTCTCAATGCCCATATGGAGGCACCGTAGAGGCTGTTCATACATCTTCTGCACTGATGTACTTCTTTGTGCTTTTTTTATGAGCTAAAAGATGATGGTGGTCATGATAATTTCATCCTTGAAATCAGAACTGTGCAGATATTTTTCTAATAGAATATCCCTCCCCCGTCTGCACTTCTGGAGCAGAGAACATATGACTATAATGTTAGGCATTACTTATTTACCAACTCAGAAATCTAATCTAGATAAAATTAAGTTTAATCATTTTCCTAGTCTCATTTGATTTAAATTGGTTGTAGCCTGGCATAATTAAGAGAATTCACATATGCAGATCAGCAATAGTTGAGTTTTGGGTGTTGGGAGTGGGGGTGGAGAGGGATAGCATAGTGCTACCCCTCTTTGAGACAACATGATGGCTGCTATCCAGAGCCACTTGTACTATCTTTGGACTGCACTACCATTGTGAAGATAATCACATCGCCCACTAATAAAGCTAAGAATACTCGTCTCTCAATTTTCATTGGGAGGCAGTTTTGTGTATTTTGTGTTTGATGTTGTTCCCCGCCTCGATCCGGAGGGAGAGGCGGGTAATAAATAAATATATTATTATTATTATTATTATTATTATTATTTATTATTCAGAAGCTCACTCCTCTGATACATACAGGCCCACTGTCTCCCACTATATTATATATATATATATATATATATATATTCTAAATTTGCATATATGCACATGTAAATTAACATATGCAAATTTCATCAAAATCTGGGCCCTCTTTTGTCCTCTGATCAATCCACATTCTTTTCAGAAAAGGACAAGATATTTCAGTAGTATTAAAACCATTTCATATCCAAAATCCACTTTTAACCACAATGAATGTCTCATTTTTACCATATATGCTAGAGTTTCTCTTTTTTCTTTCCTGTCTGCCTGTCTAATTCTTTTCTTCTCTCCATCTTTCTTTATCTCTTATTCTTGTTCTCTGTCCATAATTTTCCCGCTATTCCTGTTCTCTTTCTCTCTTTCTTACTCCTTCTCTTAAAATACCCTAAACAAAGCAAACCATAACAAAACAACTATTTGCCCATTTGTTAATTTTGTGGGTGACCATAGCCCTATTTGGGAATTCTGTACCTGGATTCTGGCTGACGTGGAGAGCTTCCATGGACAGAGGAGGTTCTTCTAGTCAGATGGCCACCCTCCATGAGTAGAAGGTGACAGATGTGAAGAAGGAGAGGAGTGTTCCCTCTCCACGTGTGTTTGCCCTATTCAGGTACAGAATGCCTGAATAGGGCTTATGAATCCTGCTTTACAGAGGACAGTTCTCCATTAAAAGGGCTGTTAGAGAACTTTAATGATAAAGAACCATAAGAACGAGACTTGAAGTTGCCCATCAATAGCTAGCATCTCAACAGGAGACTTTGCAGGCACAGAGGTCACAATCTCCCCTGCTATGGTGGGATGTATTATATTTCTGCTTAAACTATAGTTGTTTCTACATTTGCATATATGCATCTAAAATAGTATATGCAAATTTTATGCAAACCCAAGTCCTCATTTGGTGTCACATTTTCTCTTCTTTGGTGATTTATAAGTGGCCAGCCTATTCATTTTACTATCTTACTAGGGGATATGAAAACTAGTGGGGATTTAAGGGCTGTCACATTATCTTCTTCATTTATGCCACCTTATGGTCCATTGCCCTATGGTTCATTGGCCTACAGTTCCTCCCAAAGTAGGGCTGGTTGGAGAAACTGAGTTTACAGCACCTTGAATGATACATCTGTTCTCATTTCTGGCACTCTGGTATGAATGTCATTTTCTGTCTAGGTGGGCAGAAAAAGCATCCTGCCTCATAGCAGAAGGCATATTGGATGGCCTTGCAACTACATTCAATCTTCCTGCATCACTCCGTGAAAAAAAAGTCTGTAGGTGCTTTACTGTCTCCCCTGATGCTTTCCTCTCCTGTTGCAATGTTTACAGTTCAGGGGTGAAGACATAGTTTCCTCTGGAAGAGGGGGAAGCAACTAGAGCTGTGAAAATTGAGCCAGGATGTATCCCCAGGGATGCAAGATCACACAGTACAGGATGAACCCTACAACACTCTGGTGGATGTTGTAGCTGAAATTTACATTAAATATACACTCTGTCAACAAGCTATTTCAGGCTTTTCTCTTCATTCACATCCTTCCTGTTGGTCCAGGCTTCTTGGATTATGACTTTTACATGCGTAATGAAAAATATTAACAAATTAGACTTCCCGTCTAAAGACTTTATTTTGAAAGCACACTTTAACAATTTGTTGCATGAAGAAATTAAAGAATTCCAAGAACCTTGTGGGGTTATTTATATCTACCAGATGACAAATACAAGGACAGATGTTTCTGATCAAGTGCCAATCTAACTGGTAGCTCTTGTTGCTTCAGTTAAAAACAACAATATGTGCAAGTCAAAGTCATTAATGTTAGTAACATGTGTACAGCTAACTAATCACATATTCAAGGAAGTCATAGCTTTTATGTTGCAAAATGCTTCCCATTATGACAGAAATATGATGTATGAATTAGGGGCTTATTACAAGAAAGCTGTAAAAGCTTAGAGGTGCTGGGCATAAACACTGCAATCTCTGTGCATCCCTGACAAGGCTGTGAATGCCACACAAACACATAAACCCTGCAAACATGATCCTGAGGCCAGCACAATATTTTCCCCTATAAGACAGAGATAAGCAACATATGTTCCTCCAAATGTTTTGGCCTACAGGTTCCATCAGCCTTAGCAAGCATACACAATGGTGAGGGCTGATGAAAGGTGGAGACCAAAATATCTGGAGGGCCATAAATAGGGAAGACCGGATTTTGTGAAATCCGTTCTGTATATGTTTTGTGGGTTGTTCCAGCATGCATTCATAAAGGATTCATTCCACCATCACCACCTCATTATGTGGAAAAATCTGCAAATACTTCCATAAAAAAGTTCACAACAATTTACATAATTTATGTTAGTACGTAACATTTAGCGTATTGTCCCCCATTCCATTTGACTTAGCCCCATGTATTCTTTTTCATATGTCTTAGCAGAAACGTCTGTATTTTCCTGTGAATGAATTTGCGCAAATTTTGGGAAAGTAAAAACTAAAATTAAAAATCCGGAAGTCCATGGACTCCGTATGGCCCGGGACGCCAGTTCACAGCGGTTTACGCAGATCAGATTCTTAGAAATCTGAACTCTTTTCAGTCCACCTCAGTTTTCTCCAGCAGCCCTGGCCATAAATTGCCCACCTATGGCTGCCAGGGGCAAAAGCTGACAGAATCCCTATACCTTTAGTATTTATATAGAAGAGGAAACTGCAGGTAGTGTCCCTTGCAGGACAAGCAACATCTGCCAAAATTCTTCTACACAACCATTAAAGGTGTAGGAATTCTGTCACCTTTTGCCCTTGGCCACCTTATTCCCACCCTTGCTAAAAGACTAAATGACCGCCTGTCGCTTATATGATTGGAAATAAAGAAGTGCAGTTCAGATGCCCCACAGGTGAGGTAGGGATAAAACCAGCCTCTGGGGGGATCATATTAGAATTGTTGTAATAATAATAATAATAATAATAATAACGATTTATTTCTTACCCGCCTCTCCGTCTAGATCGAGGCGGGGAACAACAACATGATAAAATACATAAAACTAATTAAAACATGACAAATATTATTAAAACTGCATTAAAACATCCTAAAACATCCTAAAAACATTCTAAAAATTACACTGGATATGCCTGCCGGAAGAGAACAGTCTTTATAGCTTTCTTAAATTCTAAAAGACTGTTAAGTTGACGAGTCTCCTCCGGCAGGTCATTCCACAGTCTGGGAGCGGCAGAAGAGAAGGTCCTCTGGGTAACAGTTGTCAGCCTAGTCTTGGCCGACCGCAGTAAGTTCTTCCCAGAGGACCTGAGCGTGCGGGGCGGATTGTACGGGAGAAGGCGATCCCACAGGTAACCTGGACCCAAACCATGTAGGGCTTTAAAGGTAATGACCAACACTTTTTACTTCGCCCGGAAACTAATTGGCAGCCAGTGGAGCGATTTTAAAGCTGGCGTAATATGGTCACTCCTAGATGTACCGGTGACCAACCTGGCTGCCATATTTTGAACTAGTTGAAGTTTCCGGACTAGGCACAAAGGTAGCCCTATGTACAGCACATTGCAGAAGTTGAGCCTCGAAGTTACCAGCGCGTGCACTACCATCTTTAGGTCTTCCAACTCTAGGAAGGGGCGCAGCTGGCGTATCAGCTGAAGCTGATAGTAGGCACTCCTGGCCGTCGCATCTATCTGGGCTGTCATTTGGAGCGACGGATCCAGGAGCACCCCCAAGCTGCGAACACAGTCTTTCAGGGGGAGTGTAACCCCATCCAGAACCGGTTGACACACCTCCAAACCCAGGTTGCGGCCTTTGACAGCAAGCACCTCCGTCTTGTCTGGATTCAGCTTCAGTTTGTTTTTCCTCATCCAGCCCATTACTGCCTCCAAGCATTCATTCAGAGGAGACACACTATCCTTAGCTGACGATGTTGTCGAAGGCATAGAGAAATATATTTGGGTGTCATCAGCATACTGATAGCACCCCGCCCCATGCCTCCGGATGATCTCTCCCAGCGGTTTCATATAAATGTTAAACAGCATTGGGGAAAGGATGGCACCTTGCAGTACGCCACACAGCAGCTCCTTCTTTGCAGAGCAGCTATCCCCAAGCATCACCATCTGGAACCTGCCCGAGAGGTAGGACCGGAACCACTGAAGCACAGTGCCCCCGATTCCCAATCCCCTCAGGCGTTCCAGAAGGATACCATGGTCGATGGTATCGAATGCCGCTGAGAGGTCCAAAAGTACCAACAGGGACACACTCCCCCTGTCAATACCCAGGCGTAGATCCGCTAAGGCGACCATAGCAGTCTCAACTCCGTATCCCGCCCTGAAGCCAGTTTGAAATGGGTCTAGAAAATCAGTGTCATCCAAGACTACCTGGAGTTGAAAGGCAACCGCCCTCTCGATCACCTTGCCCAAGAATGGAAGGTTTGATACCGGTCTGTAGTTATTAAAGTCCAGGGCATCCAGCTTCTTTTAAACATATATTGTAATTGCGATCTAACCACATCTCCTCCCTGGACGACCAGCCACGAAGGACAGGGATTGAGAGGGCAAGTCGTCCCCCTCACTCGTCCAAGCAGCTTGTCCACGTCCTCGGTACTCACCAACTGAAACCGATCCAGTATAATTCTACTCGCGGAGTCACTGGACACTCCATCGTCAGCCTCTGCTATAACGACGGCATCTAAGTCGGCTCTTATCCGAGAGATTTTATCTGCGAAATGATAATTAAAGGCATCGCAGCGAACCGCCGAAGGCTTTAAAATCGGATTCAGGGGGGAAGGTGCCCGGGTTAGACCCCTCACCACCCTGAACAGTTCCGCTGGACGCGAATTCGTAGACGCAATGCGCGCAGAGAAGAAAGCTTTCTTCGCTGCACGTATTGCCACCCCATAGGAACGAAGATGTTCTCTATGCCGTGTCTTGTCGGATAGAAGTCGAGTTTTCCGCCATCGGCGCTCCAGTCGTTGTCCTTTCCGCTTCAACTCCCTGAGGTCTTCCGTATACCAGGGCGCCCTGTTAGAAGCGGGTCGGAGAGGACGTTTGGGGGCAATCGTGTCGATAGCCCTAGTTAGGTCTCGATTCCATCTATCAACCAGGGCTTCTACAGGATCGTCGACGATACCAGCCATAAAACCCTCCAAGGCTTTCTGGAATCCAGCAGGATCCATCAGCCTTCGAGGGCGGACCATCTTAATAGGTCCACCACCCCCGCAGGGGCGGGTGGTAGCCGTGATACTAACCTTAACCAGAAAATGGTCTGTCCATGACAACACGGAGGTATTCATTACCTCCGCCCACAGATCCATCTGTTCAGAACTGAAAACAGCATCGAGGGTATGACCCGCTGAATGTGTGGGTCCAGAAACCAATTGGGATAGGCCCATGGTTGTCATGGATGCCACGAACTCCCGAGCTCCACCTGACAAACCAGTCTCGAATGGGATGTTGAAATCGCCCAGGACCAAAAGCCTGGGCGAATCCAACACCAGCTCCGAGACCAGTTCCGTGAGCTCGGCCAGGGAGTCTGATAGGCAGCAGGGGGGCCGGTACACCAACAGAATCCCTAGTCTATCCCTGGTCTTCAGACTCAGGTACACACACTCAATGTAATTCAGTTCACGAACAGGAAGTCTGGTCAGGTTAAGATTATCCCTGTAGACCACAGCTACTCCGCCCCCCCGCCCACTTTCCCTCACCTGCTCACTAACACAGTACCCAGCTGGGAGGGCCTGTGCCCATGTCGGTCCACTATCATCTCCCAACCAGGTCTCAGTGAAGCATGCCAGGTCAGCCTCCTCATCCGAAAGAAGGTCATGGATGACATGTGTTTTATTTTTAACTGACCTGGCATTACATAGAAGCAAGGAGAGGTTCTGTGGGTGGCCTGGTTCGTTCTCCAAGTTCCCCGGGATAGCAGAGCAATCGGAAGGTAAGATAGGTGTTAGATAACTATCTCTCCTTCCCCTGTAATGGCACATCGCCCTGCCAACGCCATATCTCCCTTTGCCCAGCACAACAGAAATTGCCACTCCCCTGCACATTGTGGATAGCTGGAAGGAAGGGTGAGGTATAGGTGTAGGTGGCTCTCCTCTCTTATGCTCTTCATTGATGGCTGCAGGTTTGGTTCCACGGCGTCGCTCCCACGGCTGAGAGCCTCAGGCCGAGAGCCCTTTTGCTCTCGCCCACAGGCTCGCGCCTTCAGCAGCCTGAAGGCTGAAATACCTGTGGAGATGGGTGGGGCAAACAAACACTCCCTCAGGCTCAGCCAGCAGCACAGCACTCCCAGCCAACCAACGACCACCCTTCCCCTCAGTCCTCAGCAGCCTGAAGGCTGAAATACCTGTGGAGATGGGTGGGGCAAACAAACACTCCCTCAGGCTCAGCCAGCAGCACAGCACTCTCAGCCAACCAACGACCACCCTTCTGCATTGAGTAACCATAAGGTTTCATGTCCATTTTAAGGGCCAACATGCTGGAATAAGCCACCGCCAGTAGTTCAAACCCACTGTACTGAGAGAAAATGACTGGTTGAAAAATGACTGAAGGGTTAATGGATGTGGGTACAAGGAGATGGAATCTCTCTCTCTCTCTTTCTCTTTCTCTCTCTCTCTCTTTCTCTCTCTCTCTCTCTCTCTCTCTCTCTCTCTCTCTCTTCCATTGGAGCTCTCTCTCTCTCTCTGTTGGTTTTGGTTGCACTGCTGTCAACCTTGCTTTGCTTGTTTTAGTTGTAACAAGAAGATTCCTGATATAATTAAGTGAAGTCTTGTTAAAAGCTTTCAGCTGTTTCCGTCTTATAGGGTGACTATATGAAAAGGAAGACAGTGTTCCTGTATCTTTAACAGTTGTATAGAAAAGGGAATTTCAGCAAGTATCCTTTGTATGCATGCAGCACCTGGTGAAATCCCTTCTTCATCACAACAGTTAAAGCTGCAGGAGCCCTGCCCTCTTTTGTATTTGGTCACCCTAGCTATAATTGTCCTTCATTTTTTAGCAATCCTGGGGCGCCTTCATTTTAGGTTTAAGACCAATTATCCAGCCATTTTTGAGGTGTTCCTTTTTAGGTATATGGTTTTACATATATAGTTGGCCTTTGTAATGAACAATGCAGTGAAATTAAAGGCATCAAAAAGATAGAGAAGCAAACCACGCTTTCCATTGTTGATTCTTCCTGTGAGAATTCTCATGAATGTGACCATGTCATCAGAGCACAAGATAACAAACTCAAAAACCAAAACTAATAGGTATAAGCTGCGTTCAAAGCTTCGGCTTGCTGTTCTTGCTCAAAAGCATTCTTTGGTGTTGATTCTACTTGTGCTTTTTAAAGTTAGTTGGGGTGAGGAGGAAACAGAATGAACACTTATTAATGTTTACTTTTGGGTTTGTTTTTATTTATGAATTCCTCAGCAAAGAATTTGCATTAGCTAGTGTCCTGCAGTTCAGCCATGTTTGTACAGTCCAAAGAAATGCCACGAAGCTACATCTTACTGGGGTGTGTTTTACGAAATGCTTAAGACTCTAATTCTTAACGGCTGATTGAAAATGCTTGGCCTGTCAACCTTACATGCATTCCCTTACAGAAATTGCACAGGAAATATTGATTCTCTTGATTTACAGACAGGGCTGCTCCTTTTGCTGAATGGATGGGACAATCACCCAAGAGCCAGGTTGGCAGGGACCATAAAACAAGCCATTTGCTGGGTTCTTTTGACACAGCCCCAGGTTGCTGCATTGCTACCAGGTGAGAGAAGGAGTAGGTAATCACAGGATACGCATTACAGAACTCACGAATTGCTAAGTGGGAGTGGAACTAACTGGGAAGTAGCAACAGACTGAGATCCTTCCAAGCAGCCCAAATCTTTAAGTATGGCCTTTTTAATGGATGCAGATCAGGGCTGAGGTTATAAGAACCTTTCCCATACACCCTTGGCTAAGCCATATTAAAATAAAGGGCAAGAATGACAATAAAGAATGGCAATGCTGAAATGCCACTATAATTGTGTTTTACAATGCAAAGCTTTTATTTATTTATTCATCCTTCCTTCCCTGAAAAAGACTGTTGTTAAGTAGGGAAGAAAAACTGAAACACTGAGCTCCATCCAATGAGTGTTTTACTGCATGCTCGTTACTGGGCACTCACGGATTTTTGCGGGTCCCTCTCATGACGTCGTCTGCCTCCTGCGCATCTCCCGCCCCTTCGAGCCTTCTTCGCTTGACTTATTTTTAAAGATGGAAGTTGCCGCTGCTATCTCCTGCTGTGTGCAGAAGAAGCAGCAGGATCAAAACGGCCCACTGAATGGGCCACAAGCACGTTGTTTACTTCCTCTTTCAAAAGAAGAAGTAATGAGGGACAAACATGCGGGCGGAGAAGTGATGGTAAGCAAACACGATGACTCTCACTGACTGCTGAAGTTCCATCCTAGAAATGATGATATAGTAACCGGAGGAATAAAAACAATGCATAGATTTAACCATTTTGAATGTGTTTTTAAAATAAATAAATAAATAAATAAATAAATAAATAAAGATGCCGTGATAGAAGCCTACATACCATCCAATGAAAAGCATCTCACATTTTGTGGTATCTTTGCTTTTGCACAAAGTGGGCAGTGTCCAATGCAGCCCAAGGGATTTAACGCTTCAGATAGGAACCAGAAATGAGTGGAAACACTCAGGTCAGCTGAGCTTGCATAACAACACCTCTGCCAACCTGTCCCAATCCGGAAACTTGTTTCAGGGCTTGCTGTATGAAGCACTAAATACCCATTATGCACACAGTGGTTCATCTTGTGCAATGGGATCAGCAGGAGCGCGGTGTTTCTGCTCACAGAAGTCAGGGCACCCAATTTTAGCCAATCTCCCCTTTTTTTAGCTCCCTACTGCAGCTTTCCACGCCATACCCCATTCTATTCTGGAAGGACCTCCAACCTTTCTGGAAAGGTACTCTGAGTTGCACAAGCAGAAGCATTTTCCACTAAGGAAATATAATTGGACATACAGTCTAGTTGTGAGCTAATTTTCCTTCATAAGCTTTTGCACACCTCTATCCCTTAGAACAGGGGTGGGTAGAAGGTAGATCTCCAATTGGTTAGTACTTCCACACTCAGAAGCCCCTGCCAGCATAGCCAATAGTCAGGGATGCTGGGAGTTGAAGTCCAATACATCTGGAGATCTTCTTTCTGCCCACCCCTGCCTTAAAAGCTACATTTCCATACTTGTCAATACCTATGCCTTAGGAGAGGCATTTCAGACTTTTAGAATGGGCTGAAAACTCTGCAAAAGCCGGGAAACCACCAAAGCATTGGCACTCAGGGGGAAAGGGTTGGACCAGTGGAAGGGGGCATAGTCATAAGGAGAATACCAGAGGGCCAAATTGGAACCCCAGCTGGGCTGGATTTGGCCCACAGGCCTGAGGTTGACCTTCTGTATCACCCCTGCCCAGATGCTGTAGACTTAAACTGACATCAAGCCTAGTCAGCCTAGTCAATGGTCAATAATGTTGGAAGTTGTTACAGAAAACAACTGGAAGGTGCCAGGTTGAGGAAACCTGTTCTACATTCAGGCAGGTGTTCCACCACTGAGCAATGGCTCAGATGGGGGGGAAATCACATTTCCTTATCATCGCTTCCCACCCCCCATGCACGCTTTTGTCCCACAATACCTCCTCTTTCTTCACGCAGGGGAAGAAAGAGGAAGCAAACAATGACTACATGGCCCATTCAGTAGCCAATTTTATCGCACTGCTTTTCCTGCACACAGCAGGAAATGGTGGCACATTTCATTTTTTTAAAATTGGATTTAAAGGGGTCTATTTTGTGATGGAAATAAGGCAAGAAGAAGGGGGAGATGCATGGGAGGCGGACATCGTCGCCAAAGGAACCGTGAACATCCGAGAGTGCGATAATGATGTTCATAGCCCCTCACTGCAAATAGCCCTGCACTCTTGGGGAGGTGTTCCCATAGACAAACTGAGGATCTCTACTGATGGTATAGACCTCAAGGCTAGCTAAACATGTTGAGATACTAGTAGTGTGGCCATGTGTCCTACTTTGCAAAGGACAGGGATCTATTTGAAGGCTTCCTCAGTTTGAAGGGCAGTGTAGTCAACGTTTGGTTGAAAGGTGAAGAACCATAAGAAACAGGCTTCCAGGCCCTTGAAGTTGCCCATTAGTGGTTGGCACCTGGACACACAGGTCACTAAGGCCATTCTACACTGGCCTTTTTCTGTGGGATTGCCCCTGGGTTGTCCCTGTGCATCCAAATGATGCACAGGGACTTCGGGGGGGGGGGGGGCAGGCCCGGTTTTTCCCAGGGATAAAAAATCCCTGGGAAAACCCAATTCTTCCCATGGTCCCGGGAATGTCCTGAGACCATGGGATGTGTGGGCACCCATCCACCTAGTACCCTCTTAGTCGCAACCCTCTTACCACACGGCTCTGTGCCCATCAGGGGACGGGGGCAGCAATTTCGCCACCCCTGGGATGGCAGGGAGGGGGTTGGGGCGCCAATTTTGGTTTCTTCTTTTTTTAAAAAACACTTACATTTTGCGATGGAGCGCAAGTGCACTCTCTCCTCCTGCTTGAAAAAAATGGCAGGTGCAACAGTGCGACAGCCTGGACATCGTGCTTCCTAATTTGAAAAGTAGGGGATGATCCCGGAATCAGGTACATCTGAGATCATCCCTCCCTCCCTCTACACCTTGTAGGTATAGGAAGGGCCTAAGTCTCATCTTCCCCACTATGGTCAGATGTGTTGCATTTTTATAGACATTTTAGTAATTATTTCTAAATTTGCATCTATGGATACACTTAGCACATGCAAATTTTATGAAAATATGTATCTGTATACTAACTAATCAACCCCACTGCAAAAAAAAACAACACATTTTTTATACTTTCTTTCCCCAAGGCTGGGGGCTAGCAAATGCTTCAAAAATCAGGCCACACACCAGCCAATAGGTTAGGGTGACCAGATAAAATCCAGGTCCGGGCTCATGTAACTTTAACAGTTGTAGAGAAAAGGGAATTTCAGCCAGTGTCATTTGTATGCAATTAGTTCCTGGTGAAATTCCCTCTTCATCACAACAGTTAAAGTTGCAGGCACTATACTAGAGTGACCATATACAAAAGAAGGCAGGGCCCCTGCAACTTTAACTGTTGTGATGAAGAGGGAATTTCACCAGGGACTAATTGCATACAAATGACTCTGGCTGAAATTCCCTTTTCTCTACAACTGTTAAAGTTACATGTGCCCTGTCCTGGATTTTATCTGGTCACCCTACAATAGGTCTCCTAGAAACTTACAGAATGGAGACGAGTGGAAAGATCAGAAGAAACTGCCAAATCCTCTATGAACCTGCCCGGAGCCTGCACAGGCACACAACAGTTAAAGCTGCAGGAGCTATATTAGAGGAGCTGCACGCATACAAATGACACCTGCTGGAATTCTTTTTGCAATGCAACTGTATTGCAAAGATACAGGGGCCCATCCTCATTTCCATATGGTCACCCTACACTTGACCGTTGTGTGTGTGTTTTTATCAATCAAGGCTTGTTAATCCCATATTCAAAGCACTCTGTGTTTCTTCTCAAACCTGAAAAGCTGCATAAAGGATAATTGATCTCTTCCTTGCTTGCTGCAACTGGGCATACTTTCCTAACCTTTATTGTAGGAATCTGAGACTTGGGGACTAAAAATAATTTTAAAAAAGAGTTTCTATAAATAGAGATAATTAGGGAAGCTTTTAAAACTCCCGAATAAACACGACTACTTTGAAATAAAAATGCATTATTTATGAAGAGCTCAGCGGGATTACAAAATCACTTAGTAGGGAGAAAATGTCTCCTAAACCAGAGCAGATATTGTATAGAAGTGCTTCATGTAATGCCGGAATGATGATGCCACTAACAGTGCAATTGTATATCGGTCTACTCAGAATTAATCCCCATTGACTTCAGTGGGACTTACAGCCTATCTACACTACTGCTTTAAAACGGTTCATAACAGTTTTAAAACGGTTAATAACCATTATTAACTGGTTTAAAATTGTTATAAACTGTTTTAAAGCAGTAGTGTAGATAGGCTCCTACACCCAGAGAAAGGGTGGATGAATCTGTCAATTTCACTTCATTTCTCATTTCTCCAACTTAAAGTTTCTTTCATCCTGTTTCCAAATCAGTTTGTTTTAACAGTCCAAACAAACATTTGTACACAGGTTCATGCACATTTTGTCTAATACACCCAATCTTGTACATAATTTTGCCTAATATGTGCCTTTTGGCAGACATGTTTTCCTGGCATTATGCATTTTTGTATGTTATTTTCAGTAATATATACATTTTTGTGTACACTTTTCTCTAATATATGCATTTTTGTATACATGTTTGGATTGGTGAACTGCATTGCAAAATTCTGAAAAGTGCAAATAACAAAGTATAAATGCCTTTCAGTTTACATATTGTGAATTATATAAGTTACAATAAAATGCAAACTGAACAAATTTCTCTCCCATTCCTACTCCCAGGTAAGTATTTTAGGTTTGCAGCCTAAGGCACCTGCTTGGTACCCGCTTTGTCTGGAAACTGTGTTGATACAAATGTTATGATGAGCATCCACTTTTCACTGACGCTACACAGGATGCAATGTTACATTCTTGCTTGACACCTGTGTTGCAAGGAAATATGCAAAAGACAAATATGTCTACACCAGGACCAGAGAATAATTGAGTGAAATTTCATTAAGAAATTCATGTCAAGGAATTCCTGGCAAAGGGATTATTTCCAAGGGTTAATGTTGATTGTTGTTTATATTTCTATTGTGGCACCTCAGTTGTGGAATGCCTTCCCCAGAGACTTGTCTCGGGCCTTTTCGGTCTTTTCGACAACAGGTGAAAACCTTCTCATTAGCCCAGGCATTTCACATTTTGTTGTTTTTAAAGCTGTTACTGTATTTTTAAATTTTTAGACTGATGCTGTTTTTTACTTTGGTTTTCTACAGACATTTTAAACCTTTAAAAGTCATATATTCTATTTTATCTTGCTCTTTTTTATGGTTTTAATGGCTGAGAACTGCCCAGATACCTTTGGCTATAGGGCAGTACAGAAATGTAGTACATTACAATCCCAGAGGCATGGAAGAAATGTGATATCCATAGTTTATTTATTCCATACACAGGGATGTGGGATCATTTTTCCTAGGATTGGTGCTACCAGCATATTGGGCAACAAATTCCAGACAGAGAGGCACCATTTTCTTGCCTCCAATCTCCATCTCTGTGTGATATTAAAACACAAGCAGGGAGGAAATGTCATTAACCATGGTGAATAAGGCTTTTTGCCTTATTCATTGTGGCTAAAGTTCTGGTTTAAGGTGTCTTCTGAACAAGGCCTTTAACTTTTTGCTGCTGGTGCAGAAATGTCTATGATAGGCACCATTTCCTAACATAGAATTGGATACTATTTGAAAGTGGCCAAAGGTGCCCTCCTGATATGTTGGATTACAGTTCCAACAAGATATGTTGGACTACAATTCCAACAAGCCCCAGCCATTATGGCCAATGGTCATGGGTGATGGGATTTGTAGTCCAACACATCTGGAGGGCACCAGGTTGGGGGAAGTTGAGCTAGACCATTGCCAGGCACCCAACCTGAGAAACTGCTTCCCTATTTAAAGGAAAGCATGCTGAACCAAACATGCTGGCGATGCTAATAGCACCCGGCTAAGCAGGACCTATTGAGGTTATCATATCCCAGCTTTTGGGGGGTGGGGGCAACCTGTGATCTTCCAGATGTTGTTGAACTCCAGTTCCCATGGCCCCAATGGTCAGGGATGATAGGACTTGTAGTCCAACAACGTGGCAAGCCACAGGTTGTCCACCCTTGGCCTATTCAGTTAGATTCTGGACTGTTCCATAGTTCACTTTCACAGGCCCAGTATCACAACCACCCTAGACACACAGTTGCCTATTTACATTTGGCAACGTTTGAATACTGCTCACAATTTCCTGCTGCCACGCACTCTCCTGCTCCTAACTCTCTTCTCTAATTTTTTGTATTTTTTTAAAAAAACCAGGGCTTCCTTCCATAAATGTGAGTAATATTTCCCCCCTACAACTCTGCCCCATTTCCCTTCTCATGGGAGAAAGCAATCCTGCCTGAATTTAACAGCAGTTCAGTGTGGAAGCCTGCCTGGCACCAGGTGACCCCCACGCAGACTGGTTTCCAGGCAGAGTCTTGTTTGCCCTGAACTGCTCCTTGCTCCCCAGGTGACAGGTTTGTGGTTCCTGTTGTTATGGGAATAATCATATGGCTCGCTAACACCTTCCTATAGCCTTTGCAGACTTCCTGAGAAAACACAGAGAAAGCAGCTCGTCTTTGCTTGGGCCTGGAACTGGAACATGTTAGCAATATCAGCAGCCACAGAGGGTAAGAAAGGATCTGAAGAAAAGCCTTCACTTATGTGTCCTCCTGTTGTTTCTGTGAAGTTCAGACCCATCTGTCCGTCCATCCATCCATCCGTCCTCCCTCCCTTCCTCACTCCTGCCTTTACCGGGTCTATTTGTTCAGCAAGGAATGGGAGAGAGAAGGAGGGAATCTCATTTAGAAGGCCTCTGACTGAAGCAAACGTTCTTTTTCACTCTGTTTCCTTTTTGTTACTTCTTGCCCATTACAATGGGTTGCAGAAAGAATAGGAGAACTGATTACAGCAAGCGTATCTGGGGGGGGGAAAGGCTTTTCTTTCTTCATCTCACAAAATTAGTGAGGGAAAACTGGTTTTACTGCATTTTTCTTCCTGAATTGTATTTTGTTCTTGTTACATATGGACCATATTTTATTGATTGATTGATTGATTGATTGATTTGATTTGATTTATACCTGCCTTTCCACCCACCCACCCCAAAATGTCACTTGAAGCAGCTAACGGGGGGGGGGGGGGGATTAAGACAGAAGTAGACTTATTTAAAATTAACATTAAAAACAAATAGATTAAAACACAATTTAAAACATCCCAGTCCTAGCCTTCCTCATGTTTCTCAACTGACTGCCACTATTTTCCAGCAATAGTGTCTGGAGGTTTGGCAACCATCCCTGGTAAATCACTTTTTTATTTTGTCTTTTGCAAAACTTTGGGAAATGACTTTTTAAAATGACATAGAGCAGGGGTTCGCATACTCTTTTTTCATGGACTACTTGACAATTGCTGGGGGTCTTGGCAGACTACTTAATAAACTTATTTTTGTTCGACAAATCAAAGTTCTGTGAAATCAGGGGTATGTCTTCACAGCATTGGGTTGGTGCCGCAGCCCTTGGAAACCCCACATTTCCCCTCCCCTGGGGTGGCATCAGATAATCCCAATGCTGAGGAAGGAGTGTGGGGTTTCTGGACAGCCATCCAAGGACCAGAGCCGCCCCTTCCCTCTTCCTGGTAGAAGGCGACCAATCCCAGGTTGCCTTCCACCAGGCACCACCCAGCCACGCCTCTGCTGTGACTCTGGAGCAAGGTTTTGGGGTTGTCTTGATGCTGTCTTGCGCATCCCTGCCTTGCTCCAGAGAAAAAAGTGGAGGTAAGTCCCTGACTTTTCTTCTCCTCAGCTTTGTTTTTTTACTAGAATCCTAAAATCCACCAATCTGATTCTGGTGCGTTCGGAATATAGGTAGAATTAAATAATTTGTTTTGAGTAACAGAACTGAATAAAATCTATCCTTGGTTACACCGGTCTTTCTTCGTCTCAGCAGTATAGAGTAGGAAGAAGGTCGTTTTGCAGCTGCTATTGTTAAACACTTGGGAGTCAGATATTATTACTGATCTACTGTAAATCTCCCAATAATCTACCAGTGGATTCATATTTACCTCCTGTCTACCCCGATTTTAACCAACCAGTTGATTAAACATGACTATCCTAATACAAAATACTAGCGCACTATTTCCCTCCCTTTCCCAACTATATATTCAGACAACCAACATTGCTAAACATGTTTGAGTTGCATCTATTTTATGGTAATAAACTCAACCAGATCCTTTCTAAGACCCATGAAACATACTTAAGGTAAGAAAAGTAAACTGTTATGTTCAGCTTACAAACATACCCTGTTTCTGAAGCCAATCCAGGACAGGCTGTGTGGATTCAGTAGATGAATACACCATAACCATGGGCAGCGAAGGACTTTCTGCAATGTAACAATTTCCAGAGGGGTAGCCGTGTGACTCTGCTGTAGCAAAACACACTCCACACACCACACACACACACACACACACACACAATGAGTCTTCTGGCACCTTGAAGACTATATATTTATGGGCATAATCTTTTATGGATGAAAGCTGACATCACCAGAAGCATCTGAGAAAGTGAACTGTGGTCCATGGAAGCTTATGCCATTATCAAATGTATTAGTCTTTAAGATACCACAACGTTCTTTGTTGCTTCTGCAATGTGTGATAGTGGAAGCGTGTGTGATAATGATGTGAGAATAGAGGCATGAGATGTACTTAAGTAGATCCATATTTTCATCTGTGAAATGTTGGAGGGTATCCTAAAGAGTTCAGAACATCTCATATGTGGCTGTCTCTCATCCAAGTACTAACTAGAGCTAAAACAACCTGCTTAGATTCAAAAATGGAATTACATATGACCACCTGAGTTCATTTGCTGGGCCCAATATCTCACTCCAGAATTTTCAACAATTCCATCCTAAGCACATCCCACTTAAGATGTCAGTTTGGGATTTTGAAAGTGCACACTAACAGGGAAATACACAAGGTTTACACTCTTTAGGAAAACACTTTATATACTCCCACCTAGAGCTCCATCAGACAGTGTTTTATTGCCCGCTCGTTACTGGGCACTCACAGATTTTCATAGGTCCCTTTCATAACATTGTCTGCTTCCTGTGTGCCTCCTGTCCCTTCTAGCCTTCACATGACAAAAAAACACCCCAGCAAGTCTGACTTATTTTTAAAGACAGAAGTTGCCGCTATCTCCTGCTGCGTGCAAGAGAAGCAGCACGATCAAAACGGCCCACTGAATGGGCCATGAGCACGTTGTTTACTTCCTCTTTCAAAAGAGGAAGTAATGAGGGACAAACACATGGGCGGAGAAGTGACGGTAAGCAAACACAATTTGATGATGTTCCTAGTGGCATAGTGGAGAAGGAATGCAGGGGAGTGCAGCTCCAGGACTATCTTTAGCGCAGATCTGATCATATCATCTGCCAGAGCACCTGGATTATTGATGAACTTTCCTTGCTCTGACAAGTGAAGGGGTGATAACAAGAACTTCAAGCTGTATGGTTGTATATTACTATAGAGGAAGTTGGAGAGGAAAATGGTCAAGCAGAGTCTAGATTCTTTGTTTTGTTTTCTTTGATGGGGTTTCTACTTTGTGCTAGTGGTTTAAATGGCAACGCTGCCTTGCAAGATTGGTTGCATGTTTAATTTGAAGTTAAATGTTGCCTTCCAGCCAGCTCAAGATCTTTTGTTAAAGTTCAGTGTGTTTTTTAAAAGTCAAACCTATGCAGTTAAACATAGGAACCACTGAGTTCAATGTAGTTTACTCCCAAATAACCATACAGAGGACTGCAGTCATGCCCTGTAAACTTTTTATTAGTGGTTTGTTTGTTTGTTTGTTTGTTTGCTCACTCGGGATGCCTATCTTTCATAAAGGAGTTTTTAACTAGAGTTAGCTTTTTTGAGTATAAATTATAGAAAAGCAGGCTATATATTCTCCTGATGGTGTGACTATAGATTCCCATAAGTGGCATAGTGGCAAAGTCATAGGCCTAATCTACACCAAGCAGGATTTAGCACTATGAAAGCGGTATGAAAGCGGTATATAAAAGGCAGGAGCCACACTACTGCTTTAGAGCGGTATTGAAGTGCACTGACAACAAGACACACACCATATACCACTTTCATAGTGCTATATCCTGCTTGGTGTGGATCTGGCCATAGACACAAGATTTAAAAAGAAATTAATCAATCAGTTTATTGATATACAGCAGCCACTGTTGTGTAGTGGCCAGAGTGTTGGACTGGGGCCATAAAGTTCTTTGGGTGACTTTGGGCCAGTCACTGACTCACAGTCTAACCTACCTCACGAGGTTGTTGTGGAGAAGATGACAACCATGTAAGATGCCTTGGGTTCCTTGCAAGAGGAAAAAGGTGGGATATAAATGTAATAAATAAAATAAATATTATCTTCTTATAGAGGAGTTATCTCTTATAGAAGATAATACCTTATAGAAGATAATAAAATTATTATAGTGTGTCGCTATAATGATGATATTCATACTTAATAATATAAATAGAGAACGGCATAAGAATCAATTAAACAAAACAGTATAAGAATGGCATAAGAATAGTGATAATCCTCCTAGTGGCATAGTGGAGAAGGAATGCAGGGGAGCACAGCTCCAGGACTATCTTCACTTGAAAAGCATTCAAAACTATTTGTATAGTAATTGTAGGCCTACATTACCCTAAAGTCCATTGTTTTCCTGGCTATTTTAGAGTATCCCACTATGATATGCGAGATTCTTATCAATCCAGTGCTGCGGTCACAGCTCCTTTCATCTTCATGACAGCTGGAACAATAGGGGAGGAGGAAAAGCAATGAAGAAGGGAAAGGGAGGGGGAATAAAGAAATAAAACAACAGAAAAAATAAAATGGGGTAAAGTATGTACCTTTCTCCTTTCCATAAGGAAGACAACTAGGAGCCTATCTACACTGTACCTTGGAATGTTTTAAATAGTATTTTAAAACATTCCAATAGGTGCGTTCTAAAAAGTCTTAGGCCACATTAAGGAGTACTCATGTTACAGGAGAAAAATTCTTCAGTCTTCAAAGTGGTGTGTGCGGTCCCACACACTCTTCTGTCTGTCTTTTTCTGTTTTGTTTTTACAATGAGTTTAGGGCAAAGCATTGTGGGCGCTGTAGTTCAGTCGCCCACTTCCTCCTTAGTTCCCCTTTCATTCCCTAACTTTCAAAGAGTATAGGGCTAAGCATTGTGGGTGCTGTAGTTCACTCACCTACTTCCTCCTTAGCCCCTCTTTCTTCCCCACCAATCAACAGGTAAGCATTTGGGTGCCGGTAAACGAAGCACTGCCCCCACGAATCACAAATGGTAAGGAAAGACACATTATATTACTTAAAACGATTTATTAAAAGTAAAAACCGTTGTATATAGCTGAAGTGAGTTTTAAAAAACCTCAGGTATACATCGTTCAAGGGAGTGTGTCATGTGGCCCAAAGAGTTTTCATAACCCTTATGAAACGTTACAAAGCCAGAGTGTAGATTGGCTCTAAGAATGCCTCACCACCAATATGGAATCCCATTTCACCTCCTAGGCAGGATCTACAGTTTATAACAGTAGTGACAACTGTTGGGGCCCAGGACACACTCAATCTACTGTTTTCAAACCATTTTCAAAGTGTCCTATCCTATTTGGTGTAGCTCTCTTTTCAAAGCCATCCTTTCCTTTCCTATTATTTGGTATCAGGATTACAATGTATGATTATAGTTGACAGGCAGATAGCATAATGGACTTTTCGAATTAGCAGATATATGGAAGTGTTGTAGCTATGTTGCCACAACCCACATGGCCTAGTGTTGAGATGCTTCTTTGATTAAAATTGCTCAGAAACAAGAAATGTGCATATCTGGGGGCTGATCCTGGGGGGAGGCAGGCAGAACATTTCATAGTGTTATGGAATCCCTAACAATATAACATAGTTGCAGACACAATTCTGTTGACAAATTCCAACCAAGTACACACATCTTATATATACATTATAACTTATATTTTCATTCTTTCATTATAGTGAGCTTCTACTCAGACTGTTTTACTTCAGCTGTTTCACAAGCATATCAGTGATAGCCTAAGAATTATAATTAGTGAATTTCTTGATTTCTTTAGAGATCATCTTATATTATTGTATATGTTCTTTTTTGTTGCATTTTTTTAAAAAAAACTTTATTTCAAAATGAAATGAAATATAAACTCACAAAGAAATAATATTCTTGTGGGCATGATCCAAAATTATTCATAAATGGATTATGGTTCCTTGTTGTTGGTTCTCATGAACCAGCCTCAAAAGAAGAGTTTCTTCCATTCTCTCCTCCCCTGCAAGCATTTCTTTTATTACTTCTGTCTGTACTTCAGTGGTTGCACAAAGGGGCCTTTGTTACCTTTGCAAGATATCAGGTTCTGCTGCCTGCTGCTGTGAAGCAATGGGATTCAAATGTGAGAATAGCTGTATCTGGACATGAGGCAGAGCTCCAGACAATCATCCCTGACCTGCCGCCCCAGTACAACAGCTGTGACTTAGAATTGTGTGGCCAATTCTTTTTGTATCAGGCCATGGAAAGGGGTTTACTTTATTGAACATCGTCGGGCAACATGCCTTATCGTCTCTCGTTGCTTAACTCTTCAATAAGCAGTGCCCATTGCTGGTGTTTTTGTGTGTGCATTAATACAATATCGGAAGGGAATTGCTGTGATTAAAATACTCACCTTCATGCTCTGAAACGAAGGGAGAGGGGAATAATTAGTCAAAATCTCAAGTGTCAATAGTGGAGCAAATAGTAAAGTGACTCCTGCTGATTCACAAAGCTAATCCTTACTTGTTTCCTTGTTAACAGAGGCCAACAATGAGCAGCCCTCTAGCCCACCGAGGGGTGTCATCTCACCTTATTTATTTATTTATTTAATATCTCTACTTTCTGCCAATAAATAAATAAATAAATAAATGGCAGTTAAGGTGACCTGCTAGCAGCATACTCGGTCTGCTCTCCCTCAGCAAATGCACTTCTTTCTGCCTTTCCCCTCATAGCATGTCCTGAAATAAATCAAAGATCCATACCAACACAGTGTAAAATATTGGTATTACTATACTTTGAGATGCCACAAGATATCCATTTTAAGTTGAAAGCTTCTGGACTGTAGCTGCTTTCTTCTCTTCTTTCTCACAGTTTTTGTGGAATAGCTACATGTGAGGCCTAAAGACCTCAGATTACTGTGGTGTGCAGCTCTCTGTGAGGAAATCTCCACACTCCAGCTAGATAAGCTGGTATCGTGAGGAGAGAAAGGACCTGCTCTTTGAAATTGCATCCTTTCCCCCTTTATAGGGCAACTCCATTTAAATGTATGATCTGAATGAGACTATTGTTCCAGTCTTCATGAACCTTGATAAAATGCTCTTTCCATTGTTCTTTCCATTACTCCTCCCCTCATTCATCACTCTGGTTTGTATTAAACCACAGTTCTCCAATACATCTAAACCAAGAAACTCTGGTTTAATAACAACGAATAAGCCAAGATAATAAACTGGTTTATTATTCTGGCTTGTTAATGAGACTAAGCCAGAGTTTCCTGGTTTGGATGAAAGAGGAAACTGAGTTAGTTGAAAGAGAAAAGTCAAAACAAGGCCTAGTCTAGCAGAGTAACCTAATGCCATGAATTCTAGTGTAGGACACCAATTTGTTCCATGCAATGGTCATACAGAGCAGTAGCTCTTAAATGAGAATCATATTTAGGACAGAGAACACAGAGAAATTTAATCATTTAAAAATGCCATAAAAATAAAATTATGGCCTAGGATAAGAACTTTGTATATCTTAAAAAGCAATGTAGTGCAAACTTTATAAATTCTTTCTTTTACAGTCCACTACAGCAGCATCAACTGTGCATTGTATCAGAGGCAGGCAAAACCATGATCTTTACAATTTTGAGTGAAAAAACTACTGAACAAACATGCAAAACCTGGAAGTATAGAAGTATAGTATATATACATTTCTTTTTAGTGTTTAAATCATCCAATGCTTCTGCTTTAATTCTCCATTTAACTGAGGATGGGATAGTTGCCATTATATCTGTATGCTGATAATAGAAGCGAGACAGCCACTTGGTTTTAATTAATGGCTGGTCTATTTTAAGCTACAATCAATCCATTAATTGGTTAATCAACTCAATTAACCAATAAGCGCTTGTGGCTTTTAAAGCAGCAATACATCCAAGTACCAGTCAGCCTTGAGTCACAACACGGGGTCCGATTGAGAATATATGGAGATATCTTTCTGAAGAAGGGATAGATAACTGAAGGGAAACAGTTACAAGCAGTAGCAAAGAACGATCACCTGTTAACTTTCCAGAATGACCAAGCTACAGTAATAATAACTGGCCAGTGAAATGTATTTGGAGGTACTTTAGAGGATAGTTTGGAAATTGCTAGGGTGACCATATGGAAAGGAGGACAGGGCTCCTGTATCTTTAACAGTTGTACTGAAAGAGGAATTTCAGCAGGTGTCATTTGTATGCATGCAGCACCTGGTGAAATTCCCTCTTCATCACAACAGTTAAAGCTGCAGGAGCTATACTAAAGTAACCAGATACAAAAGAGGACAAAGCTCCTGCAGCTTTAACTGTTGTGATGAAGAAGGAATTTCACCAGGTGCTGCATGCATACAAATAACACCAGCTGAAATTCCCTTTTCTCTACGATTGTTAAAGATACAGGAGCCCTATCCTCCTTTCCATATGGTCACCCTATATTTCTGGGCCCAATTCAAAGTGCTGGTCTTGCTTGACCTTCACAGCTTGGGGCCAGGATACCTGAAGGAATGACTGTCACTTCTGTCCATACATTGAAATCTTCATGAGAGGGCCTGCTCTGGATTCCCCTACCATCTGATGGGTGGTGGGTAGCTGTTAGCACAAGTCCTTTTCAGTGTTGGCACCTGGGCTTTGGAATGCTCTCTGCAGAGAAGCTCACTTGGTGCCCACTCTGAAGACTTTCCAGCATCAGGCAAAGACCTGTTTATTTTCCAAAGCTTTTTAGCCTTTATGTATTTAATATATTTATTTGCCACTTTTCAAGACTGCAGTCTTCATGAGGCAGATTACAATAAAAACAGTACAATTCAGCATCAAATAATTAAATCACCTTGAATTTAAACAATTTTAAAATAAGTCAGTGAATTTTTTTAAAAAATAAAATTTCAGATATCTGATGGCAGCACTTAACTTTGTGTCGATCTCTTTTATTTGGATGCTACTTTTATAAAGCTGCTCTTTTAAGCTTATTTTAACGTATTAGTTATTTTGTGTTGCTTTTAATATTTTATTGTAAGCTGCCCTGGGAGTATATTTGAGGGGAAGGTTATAAATCTAAATAAAAAATAAGCGAGTAAGCAAAGAACCAGGAGGAGCACCTACCCTCAATTTTTGCCCGGTTTAGCCCCATAAATAGCCAAAATTGCCCCCTTTTTTGTTTTTTTGGGAGCAAAAATCCCTGTAAAAAAGTCCAATGAGGACTGAGCATGCTCATTAGCCATGGAATGTTGAGGGTCAGTTTGAAATGAAAACAAAGACCTCCTGGGGGTTGAAGAAGGGAAGAGTGAAATGTCCTGCATTAACATAATGGCTGGCAGGAAACCTGAACAAGAGCATGGTAAAATTGACTGCAATATATTTTTCTGGGCATATGGTTGCAGTGCAGGCAAAACCTTCCTTCCATGCCTGCTATAGGGTAGGGTGGTCACTTGCACATCACCAAAGAAGAAGAAGAAGAAGAAGAAGAAGAAGAAGAAGAAGAAGAAGAAGAAGAAGAGGAAATGAATTATCCCAAAACAGGACAAAAGAGGGCACCAATTTGCATAATATTTGCTTATGCTAATTTACATGCATAAAAGCGGATTTAGAGACAATAACTATAATTTCAATAGAGATATGTCTCACCATAGTGGGAAGAATGGCCATATGACCATGGTGCCTTGCTCAGTCTGCTGTCCAGGTGCTGTTGATGGACAATTTCAGGGCCCCAGCCGCTGTCGCTCCTTCTGGTTCTTTTATCTTAAACCAGACTTAGACTGGACAGCCATTCAAATACAGAACCCCTTCAAGTACAGGATTGTCCTCTGGCAGCTCTCAAAATAGAAGGCTTTCTTCTGTAAAGGACACCTGGCTACCCTAATCCTGCCTTTAATGAGAGGAACATTGCGGGTAGGTTCAATATGTCTCTAGCCAAAAGCTGCACAGACTTCACCTGTTTTCCTAATATTATCTTGGTAACACATTCAACTCTATAGTGCAAGTTAGCCAGTTCTTTCTCCATGTCCTTATTTGTACCAGAGACAAGGATTGTATTATTAGGTGTGTCTTTTTGCTAATGGATCCCGGCTGAAGTGTTTTGTTTCCAAAATAGCCTGCCTTCCTAGGCTTAAAAAATGTCTTTAGTTATCACTGGAAAAGGTGTTTAATTCTGCTGCTCTGCACAGTCTATAATGAGGCCCACAGCATGGCAGCCTGTTTAAGAGCTGCTTTGACTGTGGCAGAAAGCAATCAGTTTCTCTGGTCCTGCCTCCATGCAGAGGTCAAATGCTGATGAATAGACTGCCTGGTGTGTGCAGTCCCTGCCTAAAGCCTAAGTGCTGCAGGTGGGACTCAGGAAAGTGTATATTTGATTATACCAAGCAGTTAGAAAATGTTATTGCTGTTCAGACAGAAGAGAAGGAAATGAGAAACAGATTTAGAAGAAGCGCAATAAACCCTCTAACCACAGAGGCTAGGAAGCACAGGCTGGGAAGCTGGGACCATAGTGGCTCAGTCCAGGTCTGGAAGCTCAGCATCCCCTCAGAAAGGACTCTGAACCCAATGAGATACTGCTCACCCCACTCAAGGGAGGAGCCTCAAGGACTCCTGATGCATCCCCCCAGATCCAAGGCCCCAGCCTTCCCATCAAGGTCAGCCTCCAAGCAGGGCTCTCCCAAAACATCTCAGCAGAAATGAGCCCTTTAAAGTTGCAGTCAATATTCAGAGGCATCTGAGTTGACCAGTCTATTTAAGACCTCCATTGCTGCTAGTTGCTTGCTGAAACAATAGCTGATTGGTGGGAGGTTCAGGACAAAGTACTTCTTCACCACAGTGCATAGTTAAACTATGGAATTCACTACCACAAGGTGTAGCGATGGCCACTAATTTGGATGGCTTTAAAAGGGGGTTGGATAAATTCCTGGAGGTGAAGGTTATCAATGGCTACTAGTCCTGATGTCTATGTGTTACCTCTGGTATTCAAGGCAGTAAGCCTATATGCACCAGTTGCTATGGAACATGGGTGGGAGGGTGCTGTTGCACTGTGTCCTGTTTTGTTGGTCCCTGGTCGACAGCTGGTTGGCCAATGTGTGAACAGAATGCTGGACTAGATGGTCCCTCAGTCTAATACAGCATGGCTCTTCTTATGCTCCTTTCATGAGATTCTACCCCAGCCTAGCACCTCCTATGGGACACTGTTTAAGGTGCTAGTAGTTACTGCCTTGCCAGTCATAGCCTGTTGCTTCTTCTTGAGCACCTGATTGAATCTCCACTTCTCCCAGGGTCCGACTCCAGCCTGGACATATAACACAGCCTATGCCGAATTCTATTCCTGACATCTTCCATTAAATGGGTTCCCAGGAAACAGGCTGGAGGGCCAGTTCCAGAACTGGAGCTTGGCAACGGGGTGCCCATGAACACCAGTATGCCTCAGACACTTTCTTTGGTGCCCATCAAGGTACACTTTTATTTTTAAAAATATGTTTTCTTAGCAACAGCTGGGATCACATCACAGCAAAATGAGGACCACAAACCACTGCCAGCTTCATTTCCCATGAATGCCTCTGGGCTACATGTGAGGCTCAGATATATCCTTTGGAAATGAAGATGGTGGGTAGGGTAGTGCTTTCCTTTGGTGTGTGTGTGTGTGTGTGTGTGTGTGTGTGAGAGAGAGAGAGAGAGAGAGAGAATGGTTGTATGTGTAGTTAAGCAAGGTGTGAGAGAAAACAGATGAGAGAAAATGGATTGGTTGGCAGAGGGTAGGTGGGAGAAAGAGTTTGCCTTCTGTTGGTACAGAAAACTGGGTTGAAAGGATTTCTTGTTTGTTGAGGTCTTTTCTGCATTGTACTCTGTCCTTTGGGCAGGTTGCTTCATTGTCCTTTGTGATGACTACCCATGCTTCCCATGGCAGCCATTTTGTGATGATGCCTAGGACAGTTGCTCTAATTGCCAGATGAACCCATGGGCTTAAAAAGATTGGAGACCCCTGCAAACAATACTGGGCTATATGGACAAACCAGCTGACTCAGCGACTCAGTCAATGGTGCTGCTAGTGCCAGAATATGAGGCACAATTGAAAGGCCTCATGGTCGGGAGCCCAAACAATCTCCATCAGTTAGCAATGTGCACTTACCATGCTGCATCAAAGGAAATTGCTTTTAAATTAAAGCATTTTCGTAAGTTTGAGTAGCTGCGAGTTGAACCAATCAGATGCTGCCTTTGGGAGTGCATGGCCAATGAGGGCACCAGAGGACACCTTTCAACTCTGGTTTCCTCATTGGCTATTTGCCCCCAAAGGCAGCATCTGCTTGGTTCAGCTCAGCCTCAAGAGGCTGCTGCACCATGGACATTCGAGTCGCTCCACCTGAAGAGGCTGCTTCTCCACAGAGACAGAAGTGAACTTATGAGTGAACTTAATGAAGCTGAGTACTAAGCGGATGAGAACAAAAACAGACAAAGCAGCTCTAATCCATGCTTTGCCTGAGGTAGGTCTAGGAACTCAAATTACATTGTGGATTCTTAACCATAGTTACCAAGGACATGGCAAGTGTTCTGTCTGAACAACTGAACCCAGGAGCAAGCCAAGTTTGGGGGTGCACTGACTGAAGTGTTTTCTGGGGCAGAGGAGCTCCTGCTACCTGCAGATTTTGAAATAAGTATTATAATTTAAATAGAAATAACAGAACTTCTCATTTTAATGTGGACTACTGTGTCCTGGTGACCTGTGTGCCTGCCTTAGTGTTGTTCAGGTGCTAACTATTGAGAAGCAGCAGTTCTGTGGCCTCATAAATACAAGAATTGTTCAGGTCTGCAGTTAGCTGTTTGGCCTCAGAGCTAATCCTACATTATGTTGGGCATCCCTTGTTTCAAACTGAAAGGCTGCGTGAAGAAGTTTATCTTTATTTATGGAGAAGTTCCTGGAGGCCTGTGCTCCACCAATAATGGCTTCAGCCTTGCCTTTAATGTCTTAACATATGTTTCATGTTTTAGCATTTAGAGCAAGTCTTTGTTACTGTGGTATCATGCTGGTTCATCATCATCATCCACCAGACCCCAGCAAAGCAAAGTACATTGTGTGTCCTTCAACTTTCCATTAGCGCTTCTACTGTCTGTCTTCACTTTCTTGTGTGTTCCATTATTTTATGGCTGTTAGAAACCCATTCTGGGGAAAGCATTTATTTCCTTTTGTCTGAAAGCACAGGAGGCATGGGGGCTTCCCACCCCTGGACAGAACTCTTCCACTTAAACATATCTAAAAGAACCAGGCACTAGATGAGAAGATAACACACACAAAAAGCCAGCACTTCTGATTCTACTTTGGGAAGGTCAACCAGATGTTTCCAAGGATGGAGCTAGTTCTGAGAGAACCATAAAGCAATATATGATACTTATCAAATCCAGTAGATGTCAAACCTGCTCTTACAGAAGATCAAATTCAAAAGTACAAGATCTTCTGTGTTTGATAAGTATCAGAACTTGCTTGGTGGTCCGTTCAGAACTAGTTCCATCCCAATGTTATAGCACATTTCACCTACTATAGTTTCATAATTTTTAATCAAAACTATGAAACTATAGTAGCTGCAAAGCGGTATGAAATTGCCTTGAAGGATTTCCCAGTCACCATTTTCACATCCCTCCCAAGTCCCATAAACGTTCTAACAATTAAGGCCAACATTTTGGCCCTCTGCTGCATGAGCCAAATCCAAAAATCAGAAGAAATCACTCTAGTGCTTCCTACACAGCAGGGCTGTGCCAAAAAAAAGTCTTCCACATTTTTGGACCATTCTCATTCAATCTGATAGAAAGGAAATTGCTTTCAAAAACAAAATTTAGGAATGATGAAAATTTCTGAGAAATTCTGCTTTGTTGAGTTCAGGGTTCTTGTGCTTATCTTACTTACATGCTGGCTGAGAATTATGTGTGAGTGTCCTGTTTTTCATTGTAAAGTATCTCTCTGGCAGCCCATAGCCTCAGCTTCCTGCACTTCAATTAAAGCCCAGGGGAAGAGGTAATTCCTCCCATAGAGCTTTTTAAGATCAGGAAGCGCAGGCAGCCTGGGAAGCTGCAGAGCAATGGAGAGCTGTATAATGGAAAGGAAAAACTCACACAGCATCATCAGCCACTTCACAGGGATTAGGTAAATTAAAAAAAAATGCTACTGAAATAAATTCAAAATAGATTATAAAACACCCTGACAAAGTGACCAATTTTTTTTAAAAAAATTAAATTAAGGCTTCTTTTATGGGGGAAGAAAACTTTAAGGAATTTGGGAGACAGATTTTGGCGCAACACTAGCTCCATCCCTTTCTAAGAGCTGGACAAAACGTGGCCCCCTGCTCAACCTGAATTGTGGAGGATGCAGAGTGGAGGTTAGGTTGCTAACACAGTTGATGCAATTGCCCCATATGGTGGAAATGTTTTTCAAAAAAGCCTTACAAAAAAGAGAATTGCACTGTGCTACAACGCTCGCCAACACTGAGCCATACCTGTTGGAGAATTTCTCCTCCCCACCCTGGATAAATTCAGTTAGGGTGCCCATCCACCCGGATTTGTCCGGACATGCCCGGAAAATGGGGAGCAAATCCACATCCGGGGGGAAAACCGTTTTGGGGGTCCAAATCCGGAAATTTAGCCCCCCAAAAGCCCGTTTTGGCCTGGTACTTCTCTGTTTTCGGCCTTCCGAGGCCTTCCGAAGCCACTTCTGGGTTCCTAGAGGGCCATCGCTATGGCAACGGCCCTCTAGGAATCTGGAAATGGCTTCAGCAGGCTTCAGTAGGCCCATTTCGGGCACTTCCGGTTTCGGCCTTCCGAGGCTTGCTGAAGCCATTTCCGGGTTCCTAGAGGGCTGTCGCTATGGCGATGACCCTCTAGGAATCCTGAGATGGCTTCAGCAGGCCTTGGTAGGCCCATTTCGGGCACTTCCGGTTTCGGCCTGCCGAAGCCATTTCCGGGTTCCTAGAGGGTCGTCGCTATGGCTTGAGCTGCCTTGAGCCGGCCTCTGCAGGCCTCAGTAGGCCCATTGCCTGCCCCTGGTAGGTCATCCACACTTACCAAAACCCTTCCAGCTCCCGTGCGACGATCCTGGGGTTCTTCTTGGATGGTGCAGGCAGAGGACAAAAAGCAGGCAGAGCAGCAGGTAGGACAGTTTTACCCTGGGAGTTACAAGGTTCTGAGAATTTTTCCAAAACTGCCCTCCACCTGTTAGGAACTCTCCTCCCTCAGGTCTTATCCTGTACTTTTCTAATCCCCTTCTCTGCAACCCCTTGCTACCACTAAGAATATTTTCAAGGTCAATGTAAAAATCCCCATCATTTGCCTAGAGAAATGGGGTGGAGGGAGAGTGGAAGCAAGCATAGGAGCAGCCTTGGGAGAGGTATGTGTGTGTGAGTGTATTTATGTGATGAGTGCATGGGGTGCATGTTCATTTTTCCATGAATGAATGTATGTGCGTGTGTTTTGGGGTGGGTATCCTGAGAGAGTTTACGTGTTTGCAGTGTGTGAGTGTATTTATGTGATAGGTGCATGTTCATTTGTCTATGAATGGATGTGTGCATGTGTGTTTTGCGGTGGATGATTTTGAGAGAGTTTGCGTGTTTGTGTGCACGTTGAGAGTGGGGGGTATGGTTTTGTGTGTGAGAATTGGGGATGATATGGAGTTGATATTCCTATTTACGGGAAATAAATTTCTAAGAATTCATTTAGAGAAGGTTTGAGGAAATTGGTTTAGCTGTTTGAAAAATAGGTGTTTTGCTGGAACAGAAAACTGGCTTCAAAGCAGTACCTTTATCTGGTTACCTCACCCATTTGCTTTTCTTTGATTATTTTGTTGGAGGAGAACATTGTAATATATTGATGTATGAATTGACTTATTAGCAATATTTATTTATTGCTTCTTATTTGAATAAATCATGAAGCAGTTTAGAAAAAAGAATATAAAAATGTGCAATGGTATCATATTAGAAGTTTATTTGAACATAGTTCATGGCTATGTGAAAGGCAAAGTATATGGATGCAATTTCAATGGGCCTTTTAAACATAATGAAAACATAATTTATTATCCATCTCTATTGGAGGATGATTGTTACTGGCCATGGTGTTTTTACTTCATCTATGTGATATTTACTGGTGCTAGCATTTGTTTTATCCTTTTAGTAACTGTACAAAAACAGACAATTCTTGTTAAATACAGTATCCTCCCCCAAGCTGGTTCTCTCCAGATGTGTTGGATAAAACTCCCAACGCCCAGTCAGCATGACCAGATAGGAGTCATAGTCAAATATATTTGGAGAGGATTGGATTGGGGAAGGCTGAAATACCAAGTGGCCCAAAAATAGGTATACAGTATAGTACTCACACCTCCCATCAACATTCTAAACAACTGTATACCTACTTTTGGGGCACCCAGTACATACAGTTCTAAGTTTTTTAAAAAGTCATATTCCTCCTCAGTTTATTAATCTTCATAAGATCATATCTAGCTGAGCTGGAGTCTAGATCCACATTGTATATTGTATCTCCTATATATTTCCTCAATTAATTCTCAAAACCCGTGTCAGACTGTTAATGAATTTTCCAATTAATTCACTGATCTTTTGGATCTAACTATTAGCTCTTGCGCCAATGGGCATGGTGGGTGGGGTGGGTGGAGAAGGGTTTTTCACTTCTCCTGTAATTGCTAATTATTTCATATCATCCACCTGAAGTTTCTGAAGTCTGAAAGCCCAAAGTAAAATTGTTAAAAGTCCTAAAGACATTTCCATTAAAGTCCATTGGAGTTCTACTGATGAAAATTCTGACCAGCAAAATATCTCAACCTATGCCAATATGAGCAAGATTTCCTAAAACCTTTGCTGGGTCTCTCTTTTCCTCTTCCTTTTCTGCAACATTTTTGTCATTGGGTATTGCTATGTCAATGAGGTAGTTGTGTTTTTCTTTTATATTATGACTGTTGTGTCTGATTGCTTGCAAAGTAGTGTCTTGTCCCAGAATTGTTCTGTTCCAGCATAGCATGGCTTGGCTTGACTTGTTTGAGTGTGTCTGGATCTCCTAGGCTCTGAAAGCATCTTTCTGGAAAGCACCTGCTGGTTGCATGATCGAGGAGGCCAGGTTCTGTGAGTGCATAGTTGTCCTTGACAGGAGGGCCTTGCACTTGCTAGAGTAAGGTGAACAGATGTGAAGAGGCTGCAATCCTACATTCATTTATCTGGGAGTAAGCTTTATTGAAATCAACAAGAGTTATTTCTAAAGTTTCTTTGGGCAGTTTTCTTTGGGTCCCTGACTGGGATTTCTATTCTCTATACAGTGTAAATTCAGGATATACTTGGATAAAAGGAGGGAAAGATCCTTGTCTAGCATTGTGGTAATGGGCATCTGTTCTGGCCTGTCTTTGTATTGCTACTGACCATAGTTTTGTTTACATGGCTAATGAACCAGAGATATAATGACACATTTTTAGATTTGTTTCTCACTGATAAACCAGAAGTTGAAACAAGCTAAGAGGTGAGAAGTGACTACAACAAGCATTTAGTCCATTTTGTTCCATGGCTAATGTTTGCAGGGTAATCGTATTTTATACTCTTCCTGCATGCTAGGTTGGCTAGTTTGTTGTACTAGATTTTTCTGCACTTGTCAACTGCTTCATTTGTTCAGTGGTAGCAGTATGCTGAATCTGTGCATATGGATAAGAGAAACGTGATGGGGAAAGAGTGTCAAATGTTAGGAAAGTTGGGACTACGGTCATCCAGTGAAGGATTTGCAGTCAAAAAACATATTTGAGGGAAGGGGAAACTATCACACAGAGCATATCAAAAGTTTCAAAGTACAGCAAAAACTACAAAAGTAGGAGTGAGTAAAGTTAATTTCAGATACATCGAATGTCTCACTTGTTCTTTATTTTAAAAAATTTAACATGAAGATGTTATGTAGAACAGGTTTGTCTTAATTGTATGCTGTGAAATCCGACAACTGACCAAGGCCGTGTTTGGATGAGCATGCCCCCTTGGGGGCTGGACAAGTTGGTGGGCACGCCCCCTTGGGGGACGGCATGTTGGTGGGCACGCCACCTTGGAGCGGCCATGTTGTCCTCCTTTTTGGTTTCCTAAATATGGTCACCCTAAATTCAGTGCAATTGCCAGTGAATTTCAAGAGGCAATTTATGCATGGCCCTAGTGCCCTGGGTGTGCAGCCCTCCTGTGCTCTTGTGTGGTTTTGCTTCTAGTCTATTGAACCAAGGATCAGCATGACACAGGAGAGGTAGGCAGAAATACAGCAATGGCTCCATTCTGGGGCCACGTCTGTGTACCATGAGGGCTGCCAATGTTTTTACCAGCTCTTGTGCCATTAACAGCAGCTTGCCTGTAGACATTAGCAGCTACAGGTGATAATGCTAAACTTCATGCCATGAAAGCTTCATTTGCTGATTTCTACAGACCAGGCTGTGGGCCTGTTCAGACGATATGCTAAGCCATGGTTAGGCCGCTAAGCCCTTTGCAGCAAATGGTTAGTGAGCATGTTTAAACCATGGTTATATAACCACCATGGTTAGAGATGGTTCACATGACACACTAAGAGCCGATCTACACACTGGCTTTGTAATGAAAACTCTTTGGGCCACATGATTCACTCCCTTGAACGTTGAGTTTTTTAAAACTCACTTCAGCTATATACAACGTTTTTTACTTTTAATAAATTGTTTTAAGTAAAATAATGTGTCCTTCCTTACCGTTTGTGATTCGTGGGGGAAGTGCTTCATTTACCGGCACCCAAATGCTTAGCTGTTGATTGGTGGAGAAGAAAGAGGAGGAAGTGGGCGAGTGAACTACAACATCCACAATGCTTAGCCCTATACTCATTGAAAGCTAGGAAATGAAAGGGGAACTAAGGAGGAAGTGGGCGAGTGAACTACAGCGCCCACAATGCCTTGCCCTAAACTCATTGTAAACACGAAACAGAAAGAGATGGACAGAAGGGTGTGAGACCACACACACCCCTTTGAAGACTGAAGAAACTTTCTCCTGTAACGTGACTACTTCTTAATGTGGCTTAAGACATTTTAGAACTCACCTATTTGGAACGTTTTAAAATACTATTTAAAATGTTCCAAGGTACTGTGTAGATAGGCTCTAAGTCTTGGTTTGCATGACACGCTAAGCCATAAAGTTTAGCTCAAAATGCTTAACCAACATGGTTTAGCGTATTGTCTGAACAGTGTCTGTTTAAGACACATATGTAAAACAGTTTGTGTATCCCTCTTATGCCCTCCCTTTGCTGATTGGTTGGCAGTCTTACGTGCCAGACAACCATAGCACCTATTCATCAGATTGGCCACTATGCATTACAGGAATGTTTCAGGCAAGTGTAGGAGGGCCAGTTGTCCTTCTTTATAGGGGGCAGTCCTCTTTGAAGGTGTCCTCTATTGGAAGTGCTGCCCAGACAAGTCTGCCTTAAGGGAGACCCAAGGGGACTTCGAGTTGCCCACTCATAGTTAGCACCTGGACTGCAGACTGAGTAGGCACACAGATCACCTGGTCATAGTTTTCCCCACTTTGGTGAGATATTGCTTTGTTCAGACGACATGCTAAGCCACAGTTGGTTAAGCATTTTGAGCCAAACATTATGGCTCAACGTGTTATGTGAACCATGTCTTAGCCTGTCATATATGTGGCCACACAAACATGGTTTAAAATTAAATATGCTCACTAAGCATTTGCTACAAAATGGTTAGTGGCCTAACCATGGTTTAGTATGTTGTCTGAACAGGCCCATACTGTCTTCATGTTGAAATTATAGTAATAATTCCTAAATTTGCACCTATATGTATAAATTAGCATATACATTTATATGCAAATCTGTGTTCCCTTTTATCCTCTTTTTTATTTTATTTTTTTGGTACTGCATAAGTGGTCACCCTAGACATTAGGCTAAAGTTGCCAATTTTTGTAAACTGCCCAGAGAACTTCAACTATGGGGAGGTATAGAAATGAAATAAATCATCATCATCATCATTTCCCCCCTACAGGGAATGAAAAACACAATATTAAGTTATATTAATTTGTAATATAATGGCTGCTAGTCCAGGTCCGGGCCCAATTCAAAGTGCTGGTATTAACATTCAAAGCCCTAAACGGCTTGGGGCCAGGTTATCTGAAGGAATGTCTCCTCACATATGTACCTGCCCAGACCCTAAGATCATCCACAGGGGTCCTTCTCCGTGAGACCCTGCCAAAGGAAGTGAGGCAGGTGCCACCAGGAGGAGGGCTTTCTCTGCTGTGGCACCCTGGCTGTGGAATGAGCTCCCCAGAGAGGTTCGCCTGGTGCCTACTTTGCACTCCTTTTGTCACCAGGTGAAGACCTTTTTATTCTCCCAGCATTTTAACAGCTAAATTAACCCAATTTTAACCCTTGCTGTTTTAAATTTGTATTTAATCTGTATTAATCTTTGCTGCTTGGTTTTATCCTGGTTGTGTTTTCTATATTGTATGTTATTTTGGGTTTTTAGATTGTTGTTTGTTTTATATTTCTTAAAATGATTTCATGGTTTTAATTTTTGTGAACCGCACAGAGAGCTTCGGCTATAGGGCGGTATAAAAATGCAATAAATAAATAAAATATAATGGAACAATATAATATTTAATTCTGCATTCAAAAAAAACCTATCACTTGAGGCTCAGGTGGCCTTGGTAGCTCAGAATGACTTCTAGCAGCTTTGGCTGGTGACCCAGTTACTCCCCTATCTGGACAGAGATAACCTGGTTTCCGTAGTCTGTGCTCTGGTGATCTCCAATGCATTCTACATGGGGCTGCCCTTGGAGACTGTTCAAAAGCTGCAGCTTTTGAAACATGTGGCAGCTAAATTAAGAACTGGACCAGAAGGTCTGAACACATAACACCAATTCTGGCCCACTTGTATTGGCTGTCTTTATACTATGTTTCCGAGCCCGATTCAAGTCGTTGGTATTACCCTATAAAGTCTTATACAGCTCAGGTCCGCAATACCTGACATAACACCTCTCCCAACCTGAACATACCCAGGCACTACAATCAACATTGGGGGACCCCCTCCAAGTGCCACCTCTGAGGAAGGCTCGGAGGGTGGTGACAAGAGAGAGGGGGCTTTTTCAGTGTTGCCCCCCCCCAACTATGGAATGCACTCCCCATTCAAGCCTGCCTGGTGCCAACACTGTCATCTTTTCAGCACCAGGTTAAGACTGTCCTCTACTCCCAGGTATTGAATGGCATATGATGGGACATTTATGCCAGCCATCTAAACAGGTCTGGTATTCTATTGGAACTGTTTTTAGCTGTCTACATTGTTTTAAATTTTGTGTATTTATGTTTTCATGCTGCATTTTATGCTGTATTTATTTTTCTTATGAATTGTTGTAAACTGCCTGGAGAGCTTCGGCCATTGGGTGGTATAGAAATGAAATAAATAATGTAAAGCATGTAAAGCACTGGCTTAAGGTTCCCTGCAGCAGGATTTCTCCTTAGTCAAAATAAAAGTGGGGTGTTGAGAGAGTCAGAAAGATGTGTTGCACTTAAGGAGACAGTGCACAATCAATTCCTTGGGCCTCAATACAACACACCAAGAGTGTATAATGAGAGCCTGTAGGAATTGTTGGAACCTAAGCAAAAAAAGTTAAAGGGCAGAACGTTAAAAAAAATGACAAGGCGTGCGAATTCAAACAACTTATTAGAAGCCTCTCTTCAGTTATCACGGCTATATTTTAAGTCAAGCCACCTGCTCAGTTCATAATGTATTGCTACGCATTGCAGGTAAAATGGCAGAACCCCAGCTGGGAGCTAATTAAATTGCTGGGGTCCACACAGTAGTGTCTCTTCCTCTCCCCCCACCCCTGTTTTCAATCTGCAATAGCTCACTAAACTCGTCATCTAGAGTTTGGATTGAATCAGCACCAAACAAGGAGACTGGGATACAGTATAGCTGAATAAATAACAATGCCCCTCTCATTTTTTGAAGACTTTTCAAGGGGGGATATAACAGCTGCCTTGGATTTATACATAGAATCATAGAATAGTAGAGTTGGAAGGGGCCTATAAAGCCATCGAGTCCAACCCCCTGCTCAATGCAAGAATCCACTTTTAAGCATACTTGACAGATGGTTGTCCATCTGCCTCTTGAATGCCTGTAGTGTGGGAGAGCCCACCACCTCCCTAGGTAATTGGTTCCATTGTCATATTGCTCTAACAATCATGAAGCTTTTCCTGATGTCCAGCCGGAATCTGTAACTGGAGCCCATTATTCTGTGTCCTGCACTCTGGGTTGATCGAGAAGAGATCCTGGCCCTCCTTCGTGTGACAACCTTTCAAGTATTTGAAGAGTGCTATCATGTCTCCCCTCCTCTTCTCCAGGCTAAACATGCCCAGTTCTTTCAGTCTCTCCTCACAGGGCTTTGTTTTTATACCCCTGATTATCCTTGTTGCCCTCCTCTGAACACGCTCCAGCTTGTCTGCATCCCGCTTGAAGTGTGGTGCCCAGAACGGGACAAAATACTCAAGATGGGGCCTAACCAGTGCCGAATAGAGGGGAACCAGTACCTCACAGGATTTGGAAGCTATACTTCCATTAATGCAGCCCAAAATAGCATTGGCTTTTTTTTGCAGCCACATCAACACTGTTGGCTAATATTCATCTTGTGATCTACAACAATTCCAAGATCCTTCTCACTTGCTGTATTGCTGAGCCAAGTATCCCCCATCTTGCAACTTTGCATTTGGTTTATTTTTCCTAGGTGTAGAACTCGGCATTTATCCCTATTAAATTAGGGTGACCAGATTTTGCAAAACAAAATCCCGGTTCAAAATGGCCACCCAAAGGGAGCGTGCCCACCAAAGCAGACCCTCCCAACATAAAATAAAAAAAATTAAAAATGCCGCCTGCCATGCAACCAACAAGTAGACGCCACCCCCCCCCCACCTGAAACAAACCCCACCACCAAGGCACTCACTCCCAAAAAACACCAGCCCGGACCTACCGGGTCCTCCGCCGCCACTGCCGCCACCGGGTCCTCTGCCACCGCAAAGTCCGCCACCACCGCCGCCAAGTCCTCCGCCACCGCTACCACCACCGCCAAGTCCTCCGCTGCCGCCGCCGCCGGGTCCTCCTCTACCGCCGCTGGGCTCGTGAGGCCAGAGGCCGCACAGAAGAGGGGGTGAGGGCTAAATCCAGAAGTGATGTAATCAGACCTCTCCCGCTTCTTCTGTGTGGCCTCTGGCCTCCTCGGGGTTTGTCACGATGGCGACGAGCCCCAAAGAGCCCAGATGCATGCGTGGAAGAGGTGGGGGAGGCCGACATCACTTCTGGAATCAGCCCTCCCCCGTCTTTTCCGTGCAGGCATCTGGGCTCCTCGGGGCTCGTCACCATTGCGACAAACCACGAGAAAGCCAGAGGCCACACAGAAGAGGCGGGAGAGGGCCGATTACATCACTTCCGGATTTGGCCCTCTTCCACGCGGCCTCTGGCCTCACGAGCCCGCCGGTGGCGGAGGTCCCTGCGGCGGACCCACTATCCGGGCTCCATGAGGCCTGGTCCTTGCCCCCCAGTCGATCCGGATCGCCCCAGTTTTCCCAGTTAGGACCGGGAAACCCCGGGCGATCTGGGCACCCGAATTAAATTTCATTCTGTTGTTTTTAGCCCATCGCTCCAGTCTATCGAGATCACTTTGAAGTTTGTTTCTGTCTTCCAGGGTATTAGTGATCCCACCTAATTTGGTGTCATCTGCAAATTTGATAAGCATTCCCTGCACCTCCTTGTCCAAATAATTAATAAAAATGTTGAAGAGCACTGGGCCCAAGACTGAGCCCTGCGGTACCCTGCTTGTTACCTCCCCACAATGTCAAAAGGTAACATTGATAAGCACTCTATGAGTCTGAATCTGTAGCCAACAGTGGATCCACCTAATAGTTGCTCCATCTAGCCCACTTTTCACTAGTTTGTGAATTAGAATTTCAGGGGCACTTTGTCAAAAGCTTTGCTGAAGTCAAGATATACTATGTCCACAGCATTCCCACAGTCCACAAAGGAGGTTACCCAATCAAAAAATGAAATCAGATTAGTCTGACAGGATTTGTTCTTAACAAATCCATGCTGGCTTCTAGTAATCACTGCATTGTTTTCAAGGTGCTTTCAGATTGACGTCTTTATAATCTGTTCCAAAATTTTCTCAGGGATGGATGTCAAACTGACTGGTCTGTAGTTCCCAGATCCCCCTTTTTTGCCCTTTTTGAAGACAGGGTCAACATTAACCTCTTCCAGTCATCCAGCACTTCACCCGTCCTCCATGATTTCGTAAAAATAATAGACAGTGGTTCTGAGAGTTCTTCTGCCAGCTTCTTTATTACTCTAGGATGCAGTTCATCGGGCCCTGGAGGGTTGAATTTGTTCAAAGAAAGCAGGTGTTCCTTGATCATTTTTTTATCAATCTCAAACTGCAATCCTGCCCCTTGAGCTTGTAGTTCACTTTTTCCAGGAGGGTCAAAGACCCGCTTTTGGGAGAAGACTGAGCCAAGGTAGGAATTGCGTGCACTTCAGACTTTTTTTTTTGTTATCTGTTACCAATTTACCATCCTCATGAAGCAGTTGAACCACCATTTCTTTCCACTGTCTTTTACTATTCACGTATCTGAAGAAAGCCTTTTAATTGCTTTTAGCATCCCTTGCTAGCCTCAGTTCATTCTCAGCTTTAGCCTTCCTGACACCATTCTGGCACTTCTGTAGCCAACTGTGGATCCACCTAATAGTTGTTCCATCTATCCCACATTTCACTAGTTTGTTAATCAGAATGTCCTGGGGCACTTTGTCAAAAGCTTTGCTTAAGTCAAGATATATATGAGTAGATCCTTCAGAAAATAGCACTTTCTATAAAACATCCACTTCTCACACACAACTTATCTCTCTAATATAGTTTATCATCATGAAAGGCCCCTACAACACTTTCAAGTGAACACAATCACTTGTACATACACACACACTGAAATATAACCCAGACTCACACTCATATGTTCTGAAAACAGTTGCACGTACTGCGAGATCTGGTTTGTGATTTAAGTATCCCTCAAAAAGCCCTCAGTAGTTTTGAGCTGAACTGTCCCTTCAAGAAAACATGTCCCTACTTTATTATTGAAATGGAGAGTTGGTGTTATTTTACAGAGAACAGCCTTCCATTTGAAGGCATCTTCTCTTTGAAGGTCTGTCTGGTCCAAGTCCAACTGAAAGATAAAAACCCATAAGAAGAATTGAGTGTATAGGTCACCTGGTCACAACTGTCTCCACTATGGTGACATTGTATTTCTATTTATATTATACTGATTGTTTCTACATTTTCTCTACACATACACCACATACACACACACACACACACACACACACACAATGTAGATATATAAACGTTGCATATTCTAATTAATGTACAAATATGTGTTCACTTTTGAACTCATTTTGAATAATGTGTTTCCTCTTTGTGTGTGTGTGTGCGTGTGTGTGTTGCATACCCTAGGTGTTGTTGGACACCCTAACTGCCCAATATAAATGTTTGCAGGTCTACAGGTTGAATATACTGGTTGTATGCTGTAGAGTTGTTGAACATCAAAATTGTTTAAAGATACTGTTTCTGATCATTTTGCCCTTGGTGGGAAAGTCCTTCTTTCTTCTCAAGAAATGACAATCAGAGAATCCATTTCATTCTTCAGAACATCACTTTCTCTCTTAAAGAGGACCATTCTTTCTCCCAGAGCAGACAAAAAGATTTAGTATTAACAAGATGCAAAAATCTAAGTGCCTAGTAGTTCCTGACAATAGTAATAGTAGTAGTAGTAGTAGTAATAATAATAATAATAATAATAATGGCACCTGGGTTGCTCCAGGCTATGCCTTCTAGGCAATCTTAAACTCTGAGCCTATCTACACTGCTGCTTCAAAACGGTTTATAACAGTTTATAATAATGGTTTATTAACGGTTAACGGTTTATAATAACCGTTATTAACCGGTTTAAAACTGTTATAAACTGTTTTAAAGCAGTAATGTAGATAGGCTCTCTGTCAACTCTCAATGAAGTGCTGCCTAAAAAAAAGGTAGTGGGAGTTGAATTGACAAGATTGTACCAAATCAGGATTTGCTTTGCTCAGGTTCCTATATCTCCCTCCCTCCAATATAGCTCCTACATACCCCTACTCCTCAAAAATGTACATGGCAATTTACAGAGTATTGTAAGGGAGATAAAGAATAAAAGAAGAGCGATCTCAACTTTCAAGGAGTTTACGATCAAAAATGTAATGGGATGAAAGGGAGATAGTAATAATGGAAGACTATTTGTAAATGACGTTACTCACAAGTGCCCTTCATGTATTAATCATTCAAAGGGGGTCTATGCATAGAAACAGGCAACCCACAAAGTTGAATGGCTTCCTCATCAGGTTTTTTTTCCAGTTTTATGTATTTTATATTTGAGAGGTGGGTAATAAATAAATAAATAAATAAAAATAATTATACACCACACACTTTACTGTTTAGCTTAGGGAAAAAGTGAGTAAGAGAAAACATGATAGTGGTGTACGCAATCATGCATGGTGTGGAGAGAGTGAACAAAGAGATTTTTTTCTCCCTCTTTCATAATACTAGAACCCCATGAAGCTGACTGCTGGGAGATTCAGGACAGGCAAAAGGAAGTACTAATGAGGTCGGATATTTAGGGATTAGCCAATAGCTTATTGGTAACTCACCTGCTTACCAGGTAGGGCTGGGAGAGACCCCTGTTGCAAACTCCAGGGAGCCACTGCCAATCAGTGTAAACAATAGCAAGCTCGATGAATCAATGGTCTCACTTGATATTAGGCAGCTTTCTATGTTTTTATTTATTTCATTTCTTCATTAAAAACTTTACTAAAACTCCGTTACTCTTTTAAAACTACCCTTCGTTGTTGGAGATACCATATTCATACAGTGTACAAATACAAATAAAATATTACTTAATAAAAGCATTAAAATGATAATGAAAATAGAGAAGGCAACAAATACAGCAGAATGGACAAAATCAAGCAATTAAAATGCCTGAGTAAACAAAAAGTATGAGCTGCCACCGAAACAATTCTAATGTTGCTAGCAGTTGCATCTCCACAAGTGTATTCCATAATCGGGATGTCACAACCAAGAAGACCTTCTCCATCTGTTAACACATAATGCACCTAAGGTACTCTGGTAAAAGCCTCCTCTAACAAGCAGGCTGGGAGAGAGAGAGAGAGAGAGAGAGAGAGAGAGAGAGAGAGATGCTCCTGAATATATTTGGGTCCTACTTCCTTGATATTTACAATAATACTATGCTACACTCCTTACTGGGCAGTACTGTTTTTTTGAATTTTATGCAGTGTATGAATAAAAAATGATGAAAATAGTAATTCTTAATGTTTCCTATTTATATAATTTTTCCCCTCAAGGGTCCCTGCAAGCAACGATTCCTAAATATTCCTTGATGGGGCCTTTCAAAGGACACATGAGTATCAAAAGTAGCCGTAAGTATTAACACATTTCCAAAAATAGACGTTTTTAAAAAAATTTAAAATAACAAACACCACAGATTAAATGTGTGGAAGAGGTGAAGAAATGCTGCTGTCATTTACCTAGCATACCTGTGATATTTACTGCGGCTCTGTGGAGGGTTAGCACAGAAGATATTTTCAGCTAGCAATGTTTCCATTTAGCTTTAAAAACTTTAAAACAAATTGGGTTTTTTTAAAATCTAAGATTTTGTAATTTTGGTTTGTAATTGCTGTAGCATTTTGGGAGTGTTATTTATTACGTAACTGAAACCTAGGTAATGATATTGTATAAATAGACACGGGAGAGTTTGGGGAAGCCTTAAAACAGAGTTTATAGTACTGGGGATGGGTGCGAAATTCATCCGGTTTGCATTTTAATGGAAACTTACAAAATTCACACTTCATGAACAAATACATGAACCAGAACACAGTTATTACAGTGCTGTCTGCACTTTCCCAAATTTTGTGATGCAGTTTGCAAAACAAAAATGCATTTAATGAGGAAAACTCTGTGCAAACGTGTGTATATTAGCAGGAAGTGCACACGAAAATGCATTACGGTAAGGAAATTTGCTTGTGAATAAAGTGTACATTCTGAAAAGCGCATACAAAAATGCATCTATTAGGAGATATGTGCATGAAGATGCATACCAATTTTTGTGCACACTTTTAGGGCAAATCTCACAAACTGATGCAGAAACAGAGTTGAATGAACTTCATGTTGGAAAAATGAGACACTGAGCAGAATCAAACTTGACAGATTTGTCCAATTCAAGTTTGGACTACAGCATTTACTGGGCACTTGGAAATAACAAATGCAGAACATTTTATTCATTAAAAATTGACAATCGATGGTATAATCATTGTCCATCCATCAAAATATTGGATATTCCTAATTATTACATTCTTGTTTATGTTACTTTCAATTGATATGCAGGTTTTGTATAGCAAGCAACATTCCAAAGATGCCTATGGAATAAAAATGTCTTGCAAAAGGTGAAGAGAAGATTTTAAAGAGCTTGAGGCTTCTGCACTAGTTCTTTATTGGTACGGGTTCTGGTTGCTGCCAATGACAATTTAAAAAAATGCAAAGATGGATTTATATCCTGTAACCCATCAGCATAAATGTACTCAGGGCAGCTCACAACAAGAAAAAAAAATCAAAATAATAAATCAATCCATACGTATTAAAGCCAAAATGACGACAACAGATAAAACTACAGTCCAAACAATAAAAAAGGGAGAGATGAAACATTTAGGAATAAAGTGGCTTAAAAGGCCTTACGAGAACTAAAAGCAGGGGAGAATAAAAAGGTCTTGACCTGGTGCTGGAAAGACAGCAGTGTAGGCACCAAGGAAGCCCCTCTGGGCAGACCATTCCAAAGGCAGGTGATCACCACCACAAATGTCCTCTGCTTCTGTCATGGCCCACCTTATCTCAGATGGTGGCAACACAGAGAGGACAGTGTTAGACAATGATCTCAATGACTGAGTGGACTGATGGGGAAGCAGGCAATCCAAACACGTACATGAGACCCAGGCTGTGTGGGGCTTTAAAAGTAAGCATTAGCAGAAATAAATACTACATGAAAAATTTGTATAGCTAGTTATGATTTTCCACCCCTCAAACCCCTGTTTGAATACAGAGGTTGGGAGACTGTCATTGGGATATGCTACCATATGCAGAGATCTTCATTTTGGATTCCATTGCAATTCATTTTTATGCCCAATCAGTGGCATTCTGAATGCCACTAGAGACATGATGCATTACACCTGTGACTATTTCATCATGTCCCCATTCAATCCGGGCTACCCCAAGGCCATGCACACAATTAGCCTTCTCAGGGCTCATGCTTTTTTTGTTTTTACTCCCCCACTTTTTAAAAAAAAATTAACTGAGCACCTAAGAGAAATGGCAGCATGTTTGTAGCTAAAAGTGTGATGAAAAACAAGTAACCTCGCTGGTGCATTTCAGTCCGTACATTTTGACTCGTGGTAGAAGCATGCATTACGGCTCTTCTTGTGCATCAATCAAACACTATTATTGCTTCTTTCAGATTTATGACTGGAAATTTATGACCATATATGATTTATTCAAGACATGATTTGCTGAAAAAAAATCTATTTCAGTTTAGTCTGCAGATACAGGATAAATTAGTAATTACAAAGGTACAGTTGTAACACCACAGTATATTGGCTTTGGAATATGAAAAGTATCTTTGCTGAGATCACTATTGATACTTTTTACTGCTGCTAGTTTATTACTGTGTGTACTCCCTAAGCTGATTTCATAGATGTAGTCCATTTTAGAGAGAAGAAAAGAAATTAGTTGCTATAGCAAATAATAATATCTAATACAGACAGGGGCAAGCATAGGAAGGGCTAAGTCTAAGTAGAGCATCACATACATATAAATCCCCACATTCAATTCTCAGCTGTATGGTTTTTAGTCACAAAGATGGAGACAGATATCTCTCTAAAAGCCTGGACAGCTGCTTCCTGTTTGAGTTGACAGTACTGACCTAGATGGACCATCGGTTTGATTTCCCCAATGCTGTTTAACATTTATATGAAACCGCTGGAGAGATCATCCGGAGGCATGGGGCGGGTGTCATCAGCTATCAGTACGCTGATGACACCCAAATATATTTCTCTGTGCCTTCGACAACATCGTCAGCTAAGGATAGTGTGTCTCCTCTGAATGAATGTTTGGAGGCGGTAATGGGCTGGATGAGGAAAAACAAACTGAAGCTGAATCCAGACAAGACGGAGGTGCTTGCTGTCAAAGGCCACAACCTGGGTTTGGAGGTGTGTCAACCAGTTCTGGATGGGGTTACACCCCCCTGAAAGACTGTGTTCGCAGCTTGGGGGTACTCCTGGATCCGTCGCTCCAAAAGACAGCCCAGATAGATGCGACGGCCAGGAGTGCCTACTATCAGCTTCGGCTGATACGCCAGCTGCGCCCCTTCCTAGAGTTGGAAGACCTAAAGATGGTAGTGCACTCACTGGTAACTTCGAGGCTCGACTTCTGCAATGCGCTGTACATAGGGCTGGCTACCTTTGTGCCTAGTCCGGAAACTTCAATTAGTTCAAAATATGGCAGCCAGGTTGGTCACCGGTACACCTAGGGGTGACCACATAACACCAATCTTAAAATCACTCCACTGGCTGCCCATTAGTTTCCGGGCGACGTATAAAGTGTTGGTTATTACCTTTAAAGCCCTACATGGTTTGGGTCCAGGTTACCTGCGGGATCGCCTTCTCCCGTATAATCCGCCCCGCACACTCAGGTCCTCTGGGAAGAATTTACTTCAGTCAGCCAGAACTAGGCTGACGAGTGTTACCCAGAGGACCTTCTCTTCTGCCGCTCCCAGGCTGTGGAATGGCCTGCCGGAGGAGATTCGACAAATTAGCAGTCTTCTGGAATTTAAGAAAGCCGTGAAGACTGCTCTCTTCCGGCAGGCCTATCCAGTTTATTTTTAAGATGTTTTTAATAATGTATTTGTTTTTATCTGTTTTAATGGTTTATCTATTTTATTGTTTTTATATTTATATTTAGTGTTGTTCCCCGCCTCGATCTAGATGGAGAGGCGGGTTAGAAATGAAATAAATAAATAAATAATAAATAAATTTATCAGTAAGTCTGTCTATCTTGCATCCCATCTTTCTCTCACTATTTAAGGCAGATTATATCCTAAAATATTATTCAAAACCAATCAATAACAATCTATATAAAATAGTCTAGAACTATGCCTGCATTAGAGAGATTGTGTATCAAACTAAGGTAGTATAAGTTTTCTATGCCACCAAGGCCATTAGTGACAAAGCTGGATCTAGAAGCATCCCACACTGCAAACTTAATTTTCCATTTGCAAAAGGGACTATAATCTCAGTGATATGCCCCAGTATGCATAATTCTTTCAAGGAGTAATGCTTAGCCAAAATCTTGCAAAGGGTATCGGGATTCATACTCTCTTTGAGCAGCATCTTTCACTTCTATTATACTAATGGAGGCAAGTCTTTTCCAACTAAAGATGTAAAATTTCTGAAAATTTTGAAGCCATGAAAAAAACATGAAATTTTCGGAAAAATTTAAACAGGTGCAATATTAGCACTTTTTACAGATTGTTACTTTAGGAACATAAAATGTAATTATGTACAAGTTTGTTTGGCATAAAATTATCACATTTGGTATATTCAAAGTACAGTGTATTCAAACAATTACTACAAACTGAATTTACTTTTTAAAATTTTTACTTTATTTGGTAACAAATGGAGCTACAAGCTCCTGAACTGTAAGGAACTCCTGAACTGTAAAGAACCTCTTTGGTTTTTCCAGTTTATGAGGAACAGGCAAAAATGTTTTTTTTAAAAAAACCAGAAGAAACCATTAACATTAGTAACAAAGAAAAATATTTATGTCTCTGCTAATCCTCCACAGTGTCAAGCAGATATAAAGCACCCATTCCCATAAAAAGAATTGAGAAAAAAAGGGGGGAACAAGATTCAATGAATAGACATGACATTTAATCAGACTCCTGCTCTGAGTTATATCTATCACTATCAGTTTCAGTCTTTGCTTCTGCTCCGTTAAGTTTGTCATCATCATAGTTACCATGGACTTCTAAAAACTGAAGGTTTGCCCGGATTGAAACAAGCTTCTCTACCCTTTCACATGTCCGTTTATTTCTTGATTTGGTGTAAGTGTTTCCAAACATAGACCAGATTCTTTCACATGCTGCAGAAGATGGAGGAATCTGAAGAAGGCGAGAAGCAAGAGGAGACAGAGGCTGTGTTGTGCAAAGACCTTGCCATCATGTTGTAGGAGGGATATGTTTGGCAGAATCCCAGGCTGCATTCCTGGACCAAATCCCTGAAGATGTTCTGTATTCTGCAACATTTGAAAGTACCTTTCCAACATCAAGTCCTAAGTGTGATGCTTGTTTTTTAATCCAGTCAAATGCAGTAGCAGTGCTCTCATCACTGATATTTCTGCCTTTGAACCTTGGATCCAACAGATTTGCAGCAGCATGAATTGGATGGCAACAAAATTCTTCCCCTTTTTAATAAAATCTTTCACTTTTTTTCTTCTGTAGTAAGTGGAGATACACTGAGATTCTCAAAAACAGTTGTTTTTATCTTGGCCATTTGGTAAGGAATTTCTGATAAAAGTGCACTGTCTGATTCAGATGCAGTGATTGCTGAAGAAATTGGCTTTAGAATCTTCAAGGAATTCTGCAGCTGAACCCAGAAAACATCCTCATCAAGTACAGTGTTCCTTACACTCCTGGGTACTTTAAGATCCTCAACTATTACTGTTTCTTGAAGAGCTTTTTTGTTTTTTAGTAAACTTTCAAAGGAGATCCCCTCTCCGCCAAGTTTTACTACAAAGTTTCAGTGTCACTATTTTATTCTTGATATTTTTTTCTACTTGCTTCTTCTTGAAAACTGCAGCTACAATATGCTTTACATGCTTTATAACTTCTTTTGCTCTTCTATAGATCCTTTGAAGGGTGTCCAGTTTCGTAATATCATTAAGAAGCGAGTTTAGCCCATGAGATGCACATCCTACTGCAGTACTATGTGGATACTTATCCATTATGATCTCCCATGCTGCTTTCATATTACTTGCATTGTCAGTCAGCAAAGCAAATACTTTACCACTCCCAGTTTTCTGTAGGACTTCATATATTTTACAACTGATATACTCTGCAGTATGTCTGTTCTCTCCTGTTTCACTCCTTCTGTAAAAAACTGGTTGAGGTGTTATCACAAAATTTATAATTCTTTCTCCTCTCACATTTGTCCATCCGTCTGTAAGTAGCAAGACACAGTGCTTCGTTGATTTTTCCTTGCACAGATTCCATTACATGTTCGTATTCTGACTCTAAAAGAGGCATGCTCAAAGCATGTCTACTGGGCAGACAGTATGTTGGTCTTAGTAATTTAAAAGCTTCCTGCCAGTATGTATTTTCAGTTATTGACAATGGGGTTCCAGAAGAATATATTGCTCTTGCAAGAGCTTGATCAATTTTTTTCTCACCATTTTCCTGAGGGGGGTGGGGAGAAAAATAATTTAGTGGCTAGCTTGCAAGTAAACACTAAGCTATGGTTGGGGGGTGGGGTACAAGAAATAATAAGATTAGTAGGAATTAAATTATGATTTACATAAGGGTTATGAAAATAAACTAATGCAGCTAAAATGTGGTTTAATTTTCTGAAATCAGATAAATTTAAACTCTTACCTTTAAATTAAGTATACTTCCAGCTCCCTTTTGTTGATCTGTACTTTCTTCCAGTCCTTTGAGGCCTAGTCAAGAGGACAGAACCACTCACAAGCAAAAAAGAAACTGAAACATTTTTCCTTCTCTTGTGACAATGGCAGTGCCCCCTAGAGGCAGAAATGCATCTTGCTCTTGCATTTGAGAGTTGTAGTCTCTCAGTTTGCAATCTAGGACTTGTTTGTCCTTGGTGCACAGAAACCGTAATAATCTGATACTGTAAATAGTTTTTAGGAATCATTTGGAGAAGTAATATATGAACATTTTGTCTTAAACATTTTATTCATCATGCTAAAATAAAACATTCCATAATCCATTTTTTCTTCATTTTTCCAATTTTTTGGAAAAACAAAACAAAAAAGGCTTTGGGGAAAAAAAAATTCCAAATTTTTCCAGGTTTTTTTCCAAGCCTTCACATCTCTAGTCCCAACTACTAACAAGGTTTATCAGGCAAGGTTTATATAACCAAGGTTTATATGGAGCATGAATTTGCAATACCGATCATCTTAAGCTGTGTGAAAAATTGCAAGCAAGCTTTTTAAGGCAAATCGTGGAGTGGAAATGTATGGCAGATGCTGTTTTAAATCTGGAGGTGGAATTATGTTCAATAACAAGCACTGTATGGAACCAGATGCTATGGCTGTGTCCCTGTTTGAGAGACTCAGTTGCCTACATGACATTAATGAATTCTTATGATTCTAAGTGGAATAAAACTGTTCCTCAGTTGCTACATATGCTTGATTTTTCATCAACATTTGTGCTTACAGTGTAGCAACTGCAAACTATTTTTTTAATTAGACAGAGAAGAAGGGACATAAACAGACAGAACCTGTTGGCAGAAGCTAACTGTGTTTATTCACCTTTAGTTCATTAGCTGACATTTTCCGACGTTGCAAAGTGCTCAGTATTTACAGAATTTGGCTATCCCAAAGTACTGTATGGCTTTCATCTTAGCTAGGTTTAATGTGGTGCAGTTCTGATTGTTAAAGGGCCGATATGGTGGAATACCCATTGCTCTAAGACTCTGTCCTTGTGATTCAGGGAATGTTGAAACATTTTACTGTAATTTTTATCAGGGGCCAGAACAAAATTGCCTCAGCCAATGTTGGCATCTTATCCTGGGCGTTCAGATGTTCTGCTGCTTCTATTATGTCCCAAGGGGCATAATGTCATCATTATGCAGAAGGTTGCAATGTTTTTAAATAGAGTTTTAAAAATTAGACCTAAGTTGCTTGCAAATCCTTGATTTTGGTCATTTGACATAAAGTGTATGCAATTCCTGTCCCTATACGGTCATGAACACATATTTTGTTTCTATGTGCATTTTCTTTTTATTTGTAAAAAAATGTAAATGGTCTCTTGACTACTTTTAACTACTCCCTCTCTCTAAAGATCATAGAATTATAAAGAGAGAGAGAGAGAGAGAGAGAGGAGTTAACATAGAATTATTATAAATAGAGACAAAATTATCTTTCAATAGTTATAAAGAGAGAGAGAGAATTATAATAGAATAATTATAAAGAGAGGGAGAATTATCATAGTGATTTTATTTAAAATCAAAGATTAATGTGGAAATGGAATAGAATAGAATTATGGGTGAAATCATGCAAAAGTGACATGGACCATAAACGGACCTATTTACTCACACCCTCCCCCCAAAAAACCCAACCCTCTCTTATATGGAATAAGACCATTGGTCCATCTAGACCAATATTCTCACAAGTAAACACATGTACAAGACTACAAAACCAATGGTGCCATAGAAGTGTGAGCAAAACAGACATGTGCAGAAATGTTCAGAGCTTTTCACTGAAGTGAGCAAATGTCTATTTTGAAGGAATGCTAGTCAGTGCCTACCAATACAGTCTGGATGGCCAATACTAGAGTACTTTGTGTGTGTAACGAAAGATCTTTCCTCAAAAATAAAAGTAGAGTTTTAGACATGGCCAAATGTTTTCCTCCCTACAAATAACCTTAAAACTCTCTAAAATGGAGAGAAACGTTAAATGGAATGGGCTCACCATCACTTATGTTTTTAAAAACAAATGGTACAGTCCTATACACACTAACTTGGAAATAGACCCCACTGAATCAGCAGAACTTATTTCCAAATAACCATATATTGGATTAGGCTACAAATTTTCAATAACAGTAGAAGGTCTAATTTGCATTAACATGGCATATTCAAAGCCCATTTTGCAAAATATCAGGGAACGCATAGTGGCAGATAAAACAGATTCCAAAATGAACCATCCAACTTCCATGTTTCCAGAAATGCCGTTCATTTCTTTGTTTCCTGTATGTGTGGTTGATCCATTGCAACTGGGAGGGCTGAACTGCTGTGCAACCAAATGCTGGTATGAATGGGAAATGCATTCAGGAAAACTACTTTAATGATGCTACTGACATTTTGGCTCCAAGTTGCAGAACAGATTACCAAGGTGCCCATCAGGTATGAACACTCAATAGGATTGCTTTTATTCTTGCCTTACTACCACTAATAAAAGTGCTAGAGACTAACATGGTAATTAAAATTGCCTTTTGGGGACACTGAGGATTAAGTAGTCAATCATTTCTCTAGCTTCAGCTGCAAACCCAGACTTAAGCAGACCTAGTAATATAGATCAGGGAAGGACAGCAAGTTCAGACTTTTACCCTGATGTTTCAAAAATGGCAACGTTATCTTTCCAAAACTACAATGTCGCTGTGTCATGCTTAGAAGAATCCTGAAGTGGAAAATTGCACTCTTCATAGGAAAGATGGAAATAATTGGGGGACTGAAACACCTTCTATCTGCCACACGGCACCTAAAGGTTCCTTTCTAATATGGCCACCAGCTCTTAAAATATATATTTTTAAAAAATGCAGGTACCTGGGCTTGGCTAGGGGAGTAGAGCCCAGTAGTTATGGATGGCTCTGAAGGTGCAACCTGATATTGGATAGTGCCCACAGCAAAACCTGCCCATTTACCTAAAGCAGCCTTCCACAACCAAGTGATCTCCAGCCAGCGGTCAGTCTCAGGCTGGCAGCAGTGGCAGTGCTGTGGGCAAGGCTCCCATCCCCCACCCATAGGCAGGCCACGCTGGACCAGTGGGGCATTGACAGAAGGGGCTTCAAAATGCCCCCAGTTAGGAAAGTGCTAGAGAAAGCTGATGGAACTTTCCCATTTCCGTGACGTTCAGTCAGCCTCAGCTGCATTGTGAAAGAGTGCAACGAGCTCTTTCTGATTATATCATTTGCAATCCCTCCCCCTACCCTCACCACCTTCCTAATATGCAGGGGCGGCACCAGGCACCACCCCAAAAAAGGAGCTTGCCAACCCAGCTGCCACCCCAAACTCCTTGCTTGCATGATTGGCTAAAAAGTAGGGATGTGCACTGGATCGGATCCGATCCACGATCCGACATCCCTGTAAGGTAAGCAGGGGGCGCACGGAGGGGAGGAGGGGGCGCGCTTACCTTACAGGGACGTCCGCTCCCGTCCGGCGCCGGCTGCTACTGCCAGCGGGCTTCGCAGCCTCCTCCAGGGTGGCGCGCCGGGTGATGACATCACCCGGCGCGCCACTCTGGAGCAGGCCGCAAAGCCCGCTGGCAGTAGCAGCTGGTGCCGGATGCGAGCGGATGTCCCTGTAAGGTAAGCAGGGGGCGGGGGGCGGGGGCTTACCTGCCAGGGCCGTCCACAGCGGACAACCCCGGGGGGGAGGGAGTTAGGCCCCCCCCCTCACCCACCTGCCGTCATTTTTTCCTCATAGACTTGCATTGCAATGCAAGTCTATGGGGGGGGGGGGAAATGGCGGCCGATCCAAAAATTTCCGATTTTTGGATCGGGATCGGACTCGATCCGGTTCGGGGGGCCTCCGATTTTGTCCGATCCATGACAAAATTGGAGGTCCTGTTCTGGGTCCCGATCCAATCCGGGGGGTCCGTGCACAACCCTACTAAAAAGGCAGCAGCAGTGGGGGTGGGGATTTGATCCAGCCCAGGCCAGTTCCAGCAGGGCTGCTACTGGGCAACTGCTTGGGCAGAGGCTTGCCTGGAGGCCTCGTTGTCTTGGTGATTAATTGTTTTAGAAAGAGGTGGGACAGGGTGGGAAGATTAGGAAGGAGTTACTGTATGTGCACAGGCCTCAGAGCGAAGAGGAGAGAGCGAGCACATGTGCCAGGCAGGCCAGGCTTCCCATGAACAGCCTTCTCTTGCTTGCTTGCTCCTTTCGGCATCCCTGCAAAAGCGGGATCCAATTGAAGAGAAAAAGCAAGCAGTGAGGAAGAAAGGTTCAAGTTTGCTGCCCTGTGTAAATTAAGTAAGTTTTAAAAGATTCTCCCCTTCTTTTCTTTAAGTTACAGATACATTATATCATTCCTTAAAACAGTCTGCTGTCTTAATCTAGCATTCGATTTATATTCATTTCTCTCCCTTATAAAAACACTTCCTAATATTGTTAATGCTGAGGAACAACCCACTTTTGCCTTTTTGTGAATTGAAACTGATTGGTAGAATATTTCTGTTCTGGTTGAAAAAAGTTTTTTGGGGTTTTTAATGTTCAGCACATTGTCTGCTTTTATATATATATTAAAAAAATGCAGTTGTTTTTTGGTATCAGCCTGTTTTGCCCATTGTATAATAATTCTGCTAAAGTTTTACTGTTTACTGTTTAACCTTTGTCAATCTGGCTAGCTCAGTCTGAGCAGGGGAGGCAGTTTCAAGAATATCACTATCATCATCGTCCTGGCATGATTTTCTTACTATTTTTTAACGTTTCTTGCTACTGCTGGTTGCCGATCTCCTTCATTTCTGGGTGAGTAGGGAATTTTTTTACTCCATACTGTTAAATAACAGTGACTCATTTTCAATTAACATGCAATATTTTACATACGACAAACTACCACTTAGCAATAGTTTATATGTTTGTGTTGTTATCAGCTCTCTATCCTCAGTAATGAATGTTTAGTGCAGCATTTCAAAGATGTATGTGCTGTAAGAAAAATAATCACTTGTACCTTCCTGACTTGGCTTTTAAAACCTTTGATGGTTTAGCGATCTTCCAATGTGGAAAATGCCTCCCAAATAAGGACTATTTCTATCTCTAGATTATAATTTTAAAAACAAAAAACTGGCAGATATTCTGCACTCATGACTGTAGTTAAAGCAAAATGCGCACGTGTGCAATCATTTTTAAAAAACCCTTTCTTTCCTTTTTGTGGTGCAAGTTAATACATAATATTCCTGGCTAAATTCCTCCTGTTTGATCATGGGGCACGTTTCCCCGCCCCCCAAAAGAAACACATGTAATTATGTAACCCAAACTCTCTCACTTGCAGTCATTGACTCTTATTTGCCTGTTACTTCAGTTTGCCTGTGTGTGAAATTGGCTTCTTCATTTCCCACCTCCCTTTGCTTCAATAAGTGGGCTCTGCCACAAACTGCTTTCTCTGTGTTATTCTGGGAGTGAGGTGACATGACCCCCTTGGCTTTGCCTCCAGTGAACCCACTTTCTGCCCCACCAATTAAGGTTAGATAATGAGGTTTGGGGTGGGGGCACTCATAAGTGCACCACACTTAAACCACTGATGCCTAAACTTATTCTCGGCAGTTCTCCAAACTATACTCCGGCACCAGTAGCCAGAGCCACCTAGAACACCCTTGGGATAATTAATCTGCTTATTCCATGGATCTCTTCCTTTGTTTCTCAAGACAGTAGGCCAGGAAAAAAGACAGAGTAAGGAAAGAATTATCCTCTACCTTCTCCATGTCTTTCTTTTTTCTCCTTAGAGAATTAGGACAGGAATGGGGGGTGGGGAAAATTTAGGCCTCATCTACACCAAACAGGATATTGCACTATGAAAGCAGTATATAAAAGTCAGGAGCCGCACCAAGCAGGATATAACGGTATGAATGCGGTATATGGTATGTGTCAATGGGCCTAACATTTGTCAGTGCACTTCAGTACCACTATAAAGCAGTAGTGTGGCTCCTGCCTTTTATATACTGCTTTCATACCACTTTCATAGTGCAATATCCCGCTTTATGTAGATGAGGTCTTACTCACAATGCAAGCCTATGAATGTTTACTCATCAATTTATACCACCATATTCAATGCTTCTTCTTTTATTCCACATTACAAAGGTGATGGATTGCAATAAAAAAACACCCAGCTTCATCAGGAGCATCATCTTTTTTTAAAAAAGTCATCTTTTGGATCTTTAGACTACTACTTCACAAGCCAAGCAAAACTCAGGAAAAAGTCTGATGTCACAGAAGCACATGGTTCCTCAGAAAGACTAACTAAACCAGAATTTGACTGGTCTGATGTCACAGAAGCACAGGGTCCCTCAGAAAGACTAACTAAACCAGAATTTGACTGGGAGGAGGAATTATCTGGCAGTAGTAGTGAGTCTGATTTTTCTGAAATAGATAATCCTGAAGATGAAAGTGTTTCAGAGTTGCCAGATGCTGGTTTAGGGGTTGAGTTAAAGCCTCCCTTTGTAAAAAAAAAAAAAAAAAAAAGTTACCTGGTCCAAATGACATTTCACAATCTCAAGAAGAAAATCCAATTCAGCCAGCACTAAAATGTTATCCATCAACAAAATATGGCCAATTGTGGAGACATTTCAACCCAGCATGGTACAAATGCTATTCTTGGTTAGAATACAGTGTAAAACAAGATGCTGTGTTTTGCTTTGCTTGTCGTCATTTCTCTGGAAAAGATCCCCGTGCTGCTGAAAATCCATTTACTCATAAAGGGTACAACAACTGGAAAAAAGCTACTGCTAATGATTCAGGACTGAAGCTGCATAACAGAAATGCAGTCCACAAAGCCTGCATGGTGGCATGGGAGAGTTACAAACAAACACAGACATCCAAAGAAGGCTCAGTTTTAGTGCAATTAAGTGATGCTCATAAAGAACTTATCAAAGAAAATAGGCATTATATAACCACGCTTGCAGAAATTCTTTTGCTCACTGCTGTACAAAAAATTGCTCAGTGTGGACCTTGGGAAAGTGAGACAAGTGATAACGGGAAATGTTCTTGAACTCTTGCATCTAGTTGCAAAACGCAATCCCAGAATCCAGTCTAAAATAGATACTCTTCCTCGCAATGCAAAGTACACACATCATTCCATTCAAGATGAATTGTTAAACATTATGAAGAGAATGGTTCTGGAGTCAATTTCTCATGACGTGAAGGAAGCTGGCATCTTCACATTAATTGCTGATGAAACTAAGGACATACGTAAGCAGGAACAAATGTCAGTAGTTCTCCATTATTGCTACAATGGCAATATTAATGGAGGCACATCCGTGCCTCCATTGTTAAAGGCCATCAGTAAAAAACACATTCCACCATGTTAAAGTGATAATTGGGGGATGGGGGTCATTCTAACAGCCATAAAATTGAAAATGTTTCCCCAACCTTTCTGAAATTTACAGGTGCCCGAAAGAAATGTTTGTTTTACATTACCTGAAAATTTCAAGAAGATTGGTGAAAGACTGAGGGAAGGAGAGCAGTTTAAGGTAGAAAAGGAATACAAACCTGTCTCCCTGCTTTTGTCAAATTACTTCCGGGTTGCAAGTTTTGTGCTCACGATTTGCATAATTTCTAGAGCCTTATTAATTAATCCAGTGGTGGGGTCTTCTTCCTCCTTGACTATAGTTGGTAGAAAGCTTTTCGTTTTTTAAAAATTCCCTTCGGTTGACTTTTAAGGACTATTTTAACCTCTCATTCAAGTCAATGAGGCGGCCATCTTCCCTCATAGTGCGAGGCATGCTCAGTAGCATCGCTCTCCCCCTTCCCTCCTGCCTTAGAATGTGGGGTGGGTGAGTGAAATGGCCGCTGCCTCTAGCACAGACGTTTTGAGCGAAGAAGAAGAGTTTCTCTTTTCTCTTCTGGAACATGCATTCCTTTGGCTCTGAGAGTATTTTGGGCTATCTTCATAAGGCCAGTTTGCTATTTTGCTCACTGGTGAAGCAGGGTGTTGTTCCTCTGGATCCATGATAACCTAATCTTCAGGTCTCTCCTGGGAATAGGTGGCTATACCTTTCTTTCTATCCCCCCCATCCCATACACACACAGTGCTCCTTCCCTCTTTTCTAAGAGTTTGGCCCATACTGCTATAAAGTTGAAAGCTTCAAACACTTCATTTAATTAGTTTGGGCCGGTGTTAAGTTTTAAGTACAATGTTGAAACCTTTCAAAGTGCTTCTGGTAGGCTGACCAGATAAAATCCAGGTCAGGGCTCATGTAACTTTAACAGTTGTAGAGAAAAGGGAATTTCAGCCAGTGTCATTTGTATGCAATGAGTTCCTGGTGAAATTCCCTCTTCATCACAACTGTTAAAGTTGCAGGGGCCCTGCCTTCTTTTGTATATGATCACTCTAGTATAGTGCCTGCACCTTTAACTGTTGTGATGAAGAGGGAATTTCACCAGGAACTAATTGCATACAAATGACACTGGCTGAAATCCCCTTTTCTCTACAACTGTTAAAGTTGCATGAGCCCTGTCCTCCTTTTCATATGGTCAGCCTAGTATATTCCTATTTATAGGTTTTAGCTGTATATGTTTTAGTTTTGTAAGGCTGCCCTGAGGCCCAGCATTGGGCAAAAGGCAGGATACTACTACTACTAGTAGTAGTAGTAGTAATGTTTGAGATTTCACTTCTGCATCTGATATTCTTTTGCATTTACTTTTCTTTGTAAACCATTCATATCTTAAGACTTCTTGTGTGGCATGTTTTCATTGGTTTAACAAGTTAAAAGGGGTATTCACTGTTTTCATGCTTATGTTATAAAATCTATTTTCAACAGGCCTAGTAACTTCAAGAGTAACAGAGTTGGGGAAAATCCTCAATCTCTTTGCTATCAGAGGCACTGAGTAAGGGACCCCTGGAGATAATTTAGACTGACCCCAACCACAAAACACTATTCCCCCTTCTGAATTGATCTGGACCACAGACTACTAAAGACAAACAAAGTAGCAGGCCATAATAACAGTTCTCATGTGGCCATTTGCCTTATGAGGCAGGTACTCTGCAGGCTACCAAATGGAGGGACTAACAGGCCATAAAGTTGCCTGGCTGGGTCTGCCAGAAATCCACCCTCAACGCTCCTGGAAGGTCCATGTTCTATAGCACCTGCTGTCAGATGAACTTGAGGGAATCCCACCCTCCACCCCTGGGTTTAATTTACTGGCTTCCCCTGGCTGGACCTTGCAGGAAACTATAGGGACAGACAGAGCAGGCATTCATAGCACACATAGAATGCTGAGACTGGCAAATCTAAAAGCAAGTGTGTTGCTGTTCAAGAACCAAGGAAATTCAATGGGTCTTACTTTTGAGTAAATATCTAGGGATGGAAATGCAGCCTGTGCAAGAACTGAGTAGGGTGACCATATTTGGGAAACCAAAAAAGAGGACACCTAGTGGGGGGGGGCTGGAAAATGGCTTTCTGGGGCCACCTTAAAGTCCCCAATTGGAGCAGAGGAGGGGAAAGCATGTCATTCTCACCCCCACCCCACTGCTCCAATCAGGCCCTTTTCTATAATGCCTGGGAATGACACATTTTTCCCTTTTAAGGCCTTCATTGGAGCAGTGGGAGAGAATAACACACCTCCAGAAAGCATGTAATTCCCCCCTGCCACGCTAATGGTGGCCTTAAAAAGAAAAGTGTGTAATTCCAGGTCATTATAGACTATTGCATAAAATCCCCCCTGACACCGAGGATAGAACAAAAACCAGGAGAATTCTGGGGAAATCCTGACAGTTTTTTATTATTATTTATTATTGCATTTATATCCCACCTTTTTTCCGCCAAGAAACCCAAGGCGGCATACATAATACTCCTCCTCTCCATTTTATCCTCACAACAGCAACCCTGTGAGATGTGTTGGGCTGAGAATCTGCAACTAGCCCAAAGTCACCCAATGGATTTCCATGGCTCAGTGGGGAGTAGAACTCAGATCTCCCAGCTCCCAGTCCAACACTTTAGCTACTAGGACAAACCCCAGTGGTCACCCTAGAATTCAACCATGCCAAGTTGGAAGCAGATCGGTTCGTGCCTTGATTTTTAGGATATTTTTTAAAAAAGTTTGACTTCAAAAAAAATTCTAAAATTCAAGGCATGAACCAATCTGCTTTCAACTTGGCATGGCTAAAGCCTTACTCAAGAGGTACCATGTTGCCAAGTTTCATCTCTTCATCTTTACTTTCTTTCTTTTTTTTTTTAATGTACTGCTCAAGGCCCTAGACCCCAAAGAGGAGTATTGGGTTTGAAGTTTTAAAAATTCCTAAAACTCAAGGCATAAACAGATCTGCTTCCAACTTGGCATGGCTCAATCCCTATTTAAGAGCTACCATGCTGTCAAGTTTCATCCCTTTATCTTTAATTTCATGTTTTAAACTTGTACTGCTCAAGGTCCTATACCCCAAAGAGATTTCTGTTTGCACTTTTAAAACATTCCTAAAAATCAAGGCATGAACGGATCTGCTTCATACTTATATGCCAGGTTTCATCTCTTTACCTTTAAAAATGAGGGAGATGCAAGATTTTGGTTGATTTATTAATGTTAAAAGTGAGTTCAACACATAACACTAGCTTTGATTTTATATTGGATGTCAAGATGGTATAACATCCTGGCTGACACTGGCTTGGTTGTCAACTGTATAATATCCAGTCATCCGTTACACAAAGCCATGAAATTCATTAAACAAAAAACCTACGGTTTACAAAAACAATGTTAAGGCTCTACAGATTCCAACCAAGCACCAAAAAGCAGGGAAATTGGGAGTTAAGGCTCACAAGCCTTAACACCACATCCTCCCCAAGGAGGCAGAAAGTGAATGAGAGTGAAATTCTCATTCTCCCAAAGCAGATAAACCATGAGGACAGGGTGGAGAATATGATATGCAGAGATGACTGTGGGGTTGTGGAAAACTGATCACGAACAACTTAGGGCCACCTACTTTTCTTTTTTTGTTTAGAGCAGCCCTTCCCCAAACTGGTGCCCTCCAAAAGTGTTGTTCTACAACTCCCATCATTGCAAGTCAGTATGCCCCATGGTCAGGAATGCTGGGACTTGTCATCTCAAACACCTGGAGGGCAACAAGATGGGGAATGCTGTCCAATACCCTTACCAAATATAGGGTCTGCCCAATACTTTTCTCTCACACACATCTCGCATATAGCAGCACTCTTGATAACAAAAGGGGCACTATTCATTACAGATCTAGAACCAGAGCATGTGCCAGGCACTTCCAACTTTTGGTCAATATCCTGCCTTTCAAAGAACCATTTTTTTTCTTTAAATGTATTTATAAATAATATACTGTTCACTCCCCACAATCCCTGCACAATACATCATCTCATCAAAGCAACAGCAGAGCAGAAGAGGTTTAGCTTGGCTGTCTTGAACACCTTTCAGATGAGATTAGTTTGCAATCCTACACCTCTTGGGAGAAATCCCTAGTGAATTCAGTGGCACTGGCTTCTTAGAAGACATGTATAGGAGTCAACCTTCTCCAACCTGGTGCCCTCCAGATGTGTTGCACTGTAACTCCCATGTTATGTGTTATGGGGAAGACAAAAATCAATTCATACTTAATTTTAAAATAATACTTACGCATGAAAGTATTAGGTGGTAGCTCTGTCTTTGATCTCACACTGCTGAACAAGTAAGAGAAGTCCTTTATCTGATATTCAAGAAGCAGACATCCTATGCCATGTGTTGAAAACTAATGTTGATGTCTGAAGGGCTATCTGGATAAGGTAGTCAAGATTCATTCATTGTTTCATTTGGTTTTGACAGTTTATTTAAAGTGATGCAGCTCTTTTGTAGTTCCTTGATTGATCACATATCTTTATGCTGGAAAACATCATACTTTAGTACAGATGTGGGCAGAAAATAGATCTATCCTGATGATTTGGACATCAACTGGCGGCATTCCTGATAACTGCCCATGCTGATAGGGGCTTTTACAAGTTGAATTCCAAAACATCTGGAGATCTACATTCTGCCTTCCCTTGTTCTTGAACAACATCCCCCAACCTGGTGCCTGTCAGATGTGTTGGGTTGCAACTCTCAACATTAAGGAGATGCTGGGGGGCGTGGCTTCGTAGGAATGGAGTAAGGCTGGACTGATTCTCTCTCCGAAAGAAGTGATTTAATAAGCAACAAAATCCCTATCTTTGAGACTATGGAATGTAAGTTACAAACTAGATTTATGAATCAGAAGTATTGCTACATCGGCTGAGCGAAAGATAAGCTTGTAGTGGCCGGAATTGCTGGCGGGCTGCCAGAGTCTGGTGATTGAAACTTTAACAGATAAGAAGGAGTTAAAAGTGTTTTGGGGCTGAAGTTCATGTGGGGAGTTGCTGATTTATGAAGCAACTGGCTAATTGCCTGATAAAAAAAGGTTTTTAGGGAAAAAAAGCAACTGCCCCCAGCTGGACGAGAAAGCCGAAAACACACCCGTCTGATAGCAATTTGGAAAGACTTACCAGAATAATGGTGCACAAAGCACAGGAGAGAACAGTCCCGCTTCCCTCCGGAAGTGGGAATCACAAAGCTGGAAGTAAGCCAGGAGCTGTTCCCAAAGCAACTAAAGAAATGTCATCAGGGGAATTACTGGCTAATTTTAAGACTATGCTGGATGAAGCTATGGGGAAACAGGAGGAAAAGCTTCAAAAAATTATGAAAAGCAATATCCTATAATCACAGAAGGAGATTTTAGCTGGTTTTCAAGCTGTAACGGAGAGACTGTCAGAGTTGGAGAAGCAAACAGAGCAAGACAGGGCAGTCAGCAGACAGCAAGGAGTCAAATTACAAGAGATTGATCTGCGTCTAATTGCCTTGGAGGACAGAGATAGAAGAGGAAATATCCAAATTAGAGCCTTTCAGGAGCAACAGGGGGAGAACCCAAAGACTTTGAGAGCTACAATACTGACATGGATCAGGGAAGTGGACCCCCAGGAAGCGTGGGAGATGGAGGACATTGAAAGGATCCATAGGGTGGGATACAAAAAGAAAGGAATGCTCCCAAGGGATATAATTGTTAAATTTGCAAATTATTACAAGAAAGAAAAGTTAATGCAAGCAATTAGACGTCTTGGCCAACCGATGCTTCAGTCAACACCAATTGAGGTTTATAATGATTTATGTTCTCAGACAATCCAGTTGCGGAAAAGCGTGAGACTGTGCACTGTGACCCTGCGTAAGAAGGCGATTGTTTATAGCTGGGGATACCCAGGTTTTTTTAGATTTGTATGGCAGGGGAAACACTACAGAATAACATCATGTGAGCAAGGGATGGAGCTGTTGGAGAAGTTGGGTTTGATTAATGAAAGTGCAGACGGAGGAACGGTCGTGGATGAAGGCGCAGCTGGAGGAAGTAGTCAATAAATGAATTTTGTTTTAAACAGGGATGACGAAGAGACTTTCAGGAGGGGGGTCTGCTGTTGCCCCAGATTTATGAAGTTGCTTCCCCCCCCCGAAGAGTTCTAAAATAATTTGGGGCCATTGCCCAGGAGGGTCTGGTGAGGAGGGGGGAGAAGTTTGGGGTAAATGTGGGGGTGAGGGTGAGGGAGGGGGGGTATGTGTTACACTGTGGGAGACCAATATAGAGTATTATGTTTGGGAAGATGGAAAATAAATTAAGAGTGGCAACTTTAAATGTTAAAGGGCTGGGAACTTCTGTAAAAAGGAAGAGGATAGAAGCGTTGTTAAAAAAAGAAAAAGCAGATGTTATATTTTTGCAGGAAACTCATCAATCAAAGGAAGGTCTAAACGAGCTTAGGATGAGGGATGTGGGCATTTATGAGAAGGCATTTGGCACTTCCAAAGCGAGAGGCGTAGCAATAATAATTTCAAAAAAATGTGATATTAATATACAAAAAGTGAAGAAGGATGAATCTGGAAGATTTTTGATAATTTTTTGTAAAGTGGGTGAGGAGGAATATATATTGATTAATATATATGCTCCAAATGGGAAACAGATGGAATTCTTTGAAGAAGTCTTTAATGCTGTGGGAGATATGGGGAAAATAAATATTGTGATGGCGGGTGACTTTAATATGGTGATAGATAAAGGAAAGGATAAAGATAATATACTAAGAGATTATAAGGGTGGTGGTAAAACGGGTTTAAGCAAATTGATGGTTGAAAAAGAATTATTGGATGTTTGGAGAATATTAAAAGGTGAAGAAAGGAAATATACTTTTTATTCACCAAGGTATAAGAGTTATTCTAGGATAGATTTTATTTTTGTGTCAAAGAATTTGATATCTAAGATTATAGAATGTGATATAGGAGTTATTAAAGTCACGGACCATGCATTAATGACAATGGATATTAAAATGAAGAAGGGTTATAGAGAAGCAAAGAGATGGAGAATGGATGCAAGGTTTTTAAATTATAAAAGTATAGTTGAAAAAATGAAAAAAGAAATTCAGACAATATGGGATATTAATGAAATAGAGCAAAACTCTCATGGGATAGTATGGGACACGATGAAGGCGGTTGTAAGAGGGATGTGTATTAGGGAATTGTGTACCCTAAGAAAACAACAGGAAGCACAAAATAAAAAGATAGAAAAGGAGGTAAGGAACAATTAAGAGTGACAAAAGATAGACGCTTATATGCTCAACTTCAAGCTAAAAAGAAGGAATTAGAGAAAGAAGATATAGAACAGGTGCAAAAGGAATTGTTATATTTTAAAAGGGATTTTTTTGAATATAGTAATAAAAATTCTAGGTTGTTGGCCAGGTCCACTCAGTCGAAAAAGGCAAAGAATATGATAGGGACAATTAAAGATAAGTTAGGGAAAAGCTGTAACTTAATGAAGGACAAATTAAATATTTTTCAGGAATTTTATAAAGAATTATATGCATCAGATAGGGGCCCACAGGCAAGAGTAGTGGAGTATGTAGAGCGAAATTGGAAAATAAGACTACAGGGAGAAGATAGGGATTATATGGAAGGCTTGGTTACAGAAAAAGAAATAGAAGGAATTATTGATAAATTAAAAGGAGGGAAATCTCCGGGATTAGATGGATTGGGGCCGGAATATTATAAGATTTTTAGAGGAATATTAATACCTAAACTGAAAATATTGTTTAATAGTATAATAGAGGGAGGGAAGACCCCACCATCGTGGGATCATTCTTTGATCATATTAATCCCGAAACCAGACAAGGATCTGATGGACCCAGCTTCTTATAGACCAATATCGTTAATAAATCAAGACTCAAAAATTTTTACGGCAATAATGGCAAAAAGAATGAGTACATTTATAAATAAATATATTAGAAAAGATCAATGTGGATTTATTCCAGAAAGGCAAATGCCCAATTTAATTGGGAGAGTGTTGAATATAATTAATGTTATTTAAAAAAAGGAATATAAAGGCAGGGTTGTTAGCATTAGATATTTTCAAAGCCTTTGATTGTGTGGAATGGCCGTCACTTAAAACAATTATAAAAATATTTGGGTTTGGAGATAAATTTATAGGAGTGATTGATCAGTTGTATGCAAATAATAGAGCAGTAATAATGGTTAATGATGGGTTAACGCAACAGATTACTTTGGCCTGGGGTACTCGACAAGGGTGGCCACTTTCCCCGATCTTATTTGCAATAGTTATAGAAATTTTGGCGAATGTTATAAGGGACGATGTAAGCTTAAAAGGGATAGGAGGGAAAGAAAAGGTTAAGATTAATATGTTTGCGGATGATACATTATTGACTTTAGAAGATCCTCTAGAGAGTGGGGAGGTGATAAAGAGTCATTTGAGAGAATTTGGGGAGATTACTGGATTACAAGTTAATTGGGGGAAGTCAGAAATGATGTTATTCAATTATAATAAAAAGGAAATGGAGGGGTGTAATAGGAGTTACTTAGGAGTTAATATTGCAAAAGATTTAGATAGGTTAGAAGAAATTAATTTTAATAGTTTGAAAAAACAAGTAGGGGAAAATTAGAGGTTTATAGGAAATTAAAGCATTCTTGGTTTGGTAGAATAGCGGTTATTAAAATGAAGATATTACCCAAGATTAAGTTTTTATTTAGAATGTTACCAATTAAAATAACGGAAGTAGAGTTAAAGAGTTGGCAAAATATGATAAATGCTTATTGCAATGGAGATAAAAAAGCTAGGATTAATAAAGGGTTATGGTATAAGACACAAAAGAAAGGAGGGTTGGGACTTCCAAATATAAAGATGTATTATATTGCTAATCAATTAAGACATGTTATAAATAGTATATTAGGGGAAGATTACTTAGAATGGTTAGAGATACAAACAGGAGAAATAGAATTAAAACTGCAAAATATTTTTTTTACCAAAATACAAAAGAACGATTTAAAGGGACTGGATAACCCATTACTAAAAAATCTTTTAGAGATTTGGGAGAAAGTTAAAGGAAAGTTAATACCAGGAAATTCTCCTCTTACTCCAGTAGTAATGGGAAACTTCCCAAGAAATTTAAAAAGAGAGTTGGAAGGGGGATTGAGGGATCAGAAAATTATTAAGTTGAGAGATTGGTTGAAAAGAATGAGTAATAAGGAGCAAATTGGAGAGATATTAAAAGGACAAAAAATAGCGTGGTGCAAATGTATACAATTGGAACAATGGACACAGGATTGGAAAAAGAAGAATAAGGATTGTAGAGATAATACAAGATTTGAAGACTTAATTGAATCAAGAGAAAAGAAAGGGGAAATTAAAAATAAAAGAGGTTTAATTAGTGAAATATATAAAATTTTGATAGGGGATGGTGAATCTCGAGACTCTCTTAAAATGATTTGGGAAGATGATTTAAAGGAACAAATTGATGAATATAACTGGAGTAGGATTTGGGATGCAAGAATGTTAAAGTTATTGTCGCTTAGGATTAAGGAGAATTATTATAAAATAGCATGGAGATGGTATTTAACGCCAGTAAGATTTCATCAGATAGACAAGAAAAATTCTAAGAACTGTTGGAGGGGTTGTCAGGAGGTTGGAACATATTTCCATATGTGGTGGAGTTGTGAATATGTACAAAATTTTTGGAAAAGGGTGTTTAAAGAAATAAATGAAATAACGGGAAGCAATGTGGAAGTAAGCCCAAAGTTGGCTCTTCTAAAGAAATTGGGAATATAAGTAAGAGGGAACTGATTAACAACCTCCTGGCACCCGTTAGATTAATGATAGCTAAGAATTGGAAAGGGCAAGGGAATTATACAATAGAAGAATGGTATAAAGAAATATGGGATATGGCACTTAATGATAAGTGAATGTGTAATTTGAAAGTAAAGAGGGGAATATCTAGGAAGAATGATTTTGAAAATATATGGAGTCCATTTTTGGATTTTGTATTAGGAAAGGGGAAGGGGCATTCACCTTTGAAGGATTCTTTACAATTGTGGAAAGATGTATAATATAATTGAAAATTGAAGGTCTCCTGGGGGAGGGGAGCACAGGGGGTTGTGAAGGATTGTTAGTTATGTATTATATTTTATGTTGTGTTTATTTTAAGTTGAAAATTTAAAAAAATCTAAAAAACCCCAAAAACATAAGGAGATACTCTAAGAAATGAGAAGTAGCTGGTCCTAAGTTGTTCATCATCATTTCCCACAACCCCACAGTCACCTCTGCATACCAAATTGCATATCCAGATTTTTGAGATGACAAATCCCAGCATTCCTGACCATGGGACATACTGACTTGCAATGATGGGAGTTGTAGTCCAACACCTTTGGAGGGCACCAGGTTGGGGAAGGGCTGCTCTAAACAAAAAAAGAGAAGTAGGTGGCCCTAAGTTGTTCGTGATCAGTTTTCCACAACCCCACAGTCACCTCTGCATATCATATTCTCCACCCTGTCCTCATGGTTTATCTGCTTTGGGAGAATGAGAATTTCACTTGCACTTTCTGCCTCCTTAGGGAGGATGTGGCATTAAGGCTTGGGAGCCTTAACTCCCAATTTCCCTGCTTTTTGGTGCTTGGTTGGAATTTGTAGAGCCTTTTTTGTTTAATGAATATATGAATGTTTTGTTGGTTTCCATCCATGCCATTCATTGGATACTTCTCCACTACTGAGTTACATAAAGGAAATCTTAGCATGTTGTGGCATAGATATCAAGAACTGCATAGCACAAACCTAGGATGGTGCCAGGGTAATGAGTGGAAAACTAAATGGGGTACAGGCACTGCTCCTGAAAGAGGTGCCACAAGCCATCTATGTTCATTGATTCAACCACAGGCTGAACTTAGTTATTGTTGATGTATGCAAGAATATTGATGTTGTTGCAAACTTCTTTAATCTTCTTCAACGACTGTACATATTTGTATCCTCTTATGTGCATCCACGTTTCATTGAATTGCAAAGATAAACGAGGAATAGAATTATTGAATTAAAAAGATTGTCAGACACTCGCTGGGTGTGTCAGACTGCATCGTGTCTAGCTGTTAAGTCAACACTTCCTGTAATTCTGTTACTTCTGAATATAATCAGCAGTGAATCAAATTCTGAAAGAAGTGTAGAGGCTTGTGGCATTCTGAACCAAATAGATTTTGTCTTTGTATTTTGCCTGGATCTTTTTAGTGAAGTGCTTCTTGAATTAAAAGTGGTATCAGATTATTTGCAAAAATCTGATTGTGATGTGGCTCAAGCATGTGCTTTTGTTAATTCTCTGATAGATAAACTGCAATAACTCAGAGATCAGGAGGAAAATTTCCGTAAAATTATGGCAGATGTGAAGATGTTTGCAGAAGAAAATTAAATCAAAATGCAAAATAAAGAAAAGAGAATGCACAGTATTCCAAAAGAATTTCAAAACTATGTTACTGAATTAAAATCAGCAGAAAGTATTGATCCAAAAACTTATCATGATTTTAGAATTAAGGTGTTCCTTCCTGTCATTGATCACACTATTAGTGAACTTCAGAGAAGATTTACAGACAATTGCAGTGTTTTGAATGGGGTAGATGTGCTGTTACTTTCTTGATCCAGAAAAACTCAGACCATTTGCAAGACATTATAGCAGTGACTTGGATGGATTTGAAGCAGAACTCAGCCTTTTCCCCAAAGACAAATAAAAATTAACAGAGTGAACCAAGTGCTTGCTCTTCTTGAAGAATTGAAACTGTCTTTCAGTGAACTCCACAGACTACGTGCCATAGCCATTATAATACCTCCAACAAGTGATGGATGTGAACGAACATTTTCATCTCTGTGGCAAATTAAGACGTACCTGAGGAGCAGTATGGGTGATCACCGTCTAAGTAATATTGCTATACTGGCAATTGAAAAGAAACTGTCACAAACCCTGGACCTTGAAACTGTTGTCAATCATTTTGCAGGCGTGCATAAGAATCAGCGCATTCAACTTCTTTAGATCTACATATTTCTCCATTCCCTCTCAGGGAGTGACAATCTAATCAGCCAGCAATGGCTATAATTTACATACACAACAACATGCATTGGGGGTGCCTCTACAAGAGCGATTTAAAGCTCTTTCAAGGCGCATTAAAAATTTTACCTCTACAAGAGCGGAGCGCAAATTGGGGGTTGAGGCGCTTTTTATCTCTGATTATTCGCATTTTTGAATGCGCATTAAATAGCGAGTTTTAATTTGCCGCGGGAGTTGAAGCGCATTTTGGCCATGTAAACGTGCGATTCTCCGCATGCAAGCAACTTTAAAGCGCATTTCATATAGCCTGTAATGTGCTTCACCGCCTCTCGTGTGTAGTTATTAGATGTAAATGTGCTTCCGCGAAGATGTGCATAATCGGGCAACCAGGTGCCAAACCAAGTTCTTCTAGAGGGGACCTCAGTCTCCTAGGTATACAGGGCCCAGGTGTCTCAGTTTGCTCTTACTTTCCTTATACTAAGAGTCTACCTTCCTGGTTCAGCCTGCACTGGTTCAAAACAGTAACCATTTTCTAAAGAAAGGGTTCTGTATATTTAATCTGTATGTCAAGGAAATGTTTCTGTAGTGACTCTATCTTGTCTGAAAGCCTTTTTCCTTACTGTAGTTTAAATTTGGCTAATACATGCTATATTTAAAAAAAATATAACTAAATCAATATATGATTTATTTCAGACTATATGGTTAGGATCGTAGTTACAGTGTGAGATATACCATTATTTTTGTTTCAGAGATCTTAACATGTGGGGCACAGCCCACCCACCTAGAAATATACTTTGCCCCTGCTGTACCCCCCCTGAATTTTTTTTCTAGTGCCGCCATTGCTAATATGGTAGCGTTCAGTTAGTTGTCCATCATCAACATGAAACGAGCCCTCATGTTGCCTAAAAAACCTTCGGATACGGATCTCTTTGGGGCTCCAAATGATCTTCTAACCACACCACAGGTTTCTGTCAGTTTTTTAATTGCCCCCTAACCACACTGCAAGTTCAGAGGTCCGTTGAAGGTGTAAAGCGCACACCCTAGAAGCTACATTGAATTATCACTTGTTTTGTTACAGATTTCTCAGACCAAAATTTTATTTTGTTCCATGTGTAAGAATCCAAATCTTTTGGTATTAATGTGCAAGATATTTCTCAAATCCATTAACTGAAATAAAGTTTTTGTTTTCTTAGCCTTTTCTCCTAGTTCTTCCTGCAAGCTGTCAAGTCAGTACATCATGCAAGATCACATGGCTACACATTATAGAAAATTGCTATCTGCCAAAGGTATTTGGAACACAGAATAATAGCTATGCCCATAAAGCTCATTGTCTGGTTTGAATGGGGTAGTTGGGTAGCTTCTTTGCAATCAGAACAACTTACATATTTCTCAGAGCTCAAATCAAAACAAGTGTGGCAGCAAAGGACTGCATTTCCAAATGTGATCTTGTTTAATTCTCTGTTTTGTCTAGAAAACAAAATAGTCACATTATGGATGGTTTTAAGAGGTCTTGGCCAAAATCTATGAGGAAGTCTACCAGTGCAAGCCTTAATAAAATGAACAGGAAAGGCTTTTAAGAAAAATTGCCTGGGGATGTGTGAAAGCTATAACAAATTCAGTTGAGTCTGAGTTTCATCTAGCCTGGTTCCTGATCTTTCCAATCAATAGGCAGTATCCAATGGGGCCGCTGCACAAGCGCTCCCTCCCATCTAGTCTGTAGCACCAGTGGGACCCAGTGCTTGCACAATGGGGATTTAACGCTTCCTATAGAAAGACCTGAAATGAATGGAAATGCTCATTTCTGGATTAGGACAGGTCACTTATGCAAGCTTTGCCAACCTGTCCCATGCCAGAAACGAGCTCTTTTCCTGTTGCTCCTCAAAGTGTTAAATCTCCATTGAGCAAGTAGTTGATCTCGCTTACAGAACAGAATCAGTGATGTCAAAGGGGGCCCTGGATAGGGTTCTCTGGTCTTTAAGGCTATCCCACCATGCTGCCTGCTGAACTTTGACTGCATAGCACAACTAGGCCTTATATTTTACCACTATCGCTTGCAAGGTTTTTTTTCCCCCTTGAGATTCCAAGATAAACTTCATATCTTGCATGTAGGGTGGCCACTTACATACCACCAAAAAAAAGAGGAAATGTTTCTCCAAAAAAGAGGATAATATATGCATATGCAAATTTATATGTATAAATAAAAACATAGAAATAAGAAAAATTTAAATAGAAATGCAGTACATCACAACTGTGTTCAGAAGACTGACCACCTGTGTGCCGCCTCAGTCTGCTCTCCAGGTGTTGTTGATGGGCAAACTCAAGGCATAGTTCTTCCTTCTAATATTTTTTTTTATCAATCTGGTCAAGAACTGGACAATGCTTGAAATGGAAGGCACTTGCAAATAGAGAATTGTGCCCTGGCCTGACAGCTCCTCAAATAGAGTACTATCCTCTATAAAGTAGGACTTGCATGATTCTGTGGGATCTTGGGCCTACAATCCTATTTTGATCAAAACTATGTTCCTGCAAAGTCTTAGATCTTATGGGCATCTTTGCACAGGAATGCTGCAAAATCCAGGCCAGGCCCAGAAAAAGATCCCGTCCCCACTGTGGTTAGAGTGGCTACTTATGCATCACCAAAAAAAGAGAAGAATACAGAATTGCAAATTTGGAAATAATTACGATAATTTAAAAACACGGAAGACCGTGCCAGGTGAGCCTATTCATCCAGCTGCCTAGGTGCAAACTGTGGATGGGCAGCTTCAGCGGGTCTATGATTCTTTATCTTTAAACTGGACCTTGGACCTCCGTTCAAACAGAAGACTGTCCTCTGACAACCCTCCAAATACAGGGCTGTCCTCTCTAAAGTATAACACATGGCCATGCTACCCACGGTGCAGCAATCCCTTCAGCTCCCAAATTAAAGCTGAACTGGAAATGTATCTGGTTACACTTTAGTCTACCTCATCTCAAGGTTCTTTCTTTCTTTCTCTCTCTCTCTCTCTCTCTCTCTCTCTCTCTCTCTCTCTCTTTCTCTCTTTTTAAACTTCCATCATGTGTAGGCTTGTACATTCCCTCTTCTGCTTTTTGTTTGAAGTAACCTTTGTCCACCTTTGGCCTAAAACATTTAAATCATACAAAAAAGAAGCTAGGATGAACACAGCCCAAGAATCCAAGCTTTCCCAAGCGAAAATGTTATGCTCATAAATGTCCAAAACATCTGAACTACCTGAGGGTAGTATAGGGAGGCATCCATAATTCACCCATGTTACATTACCCACTAAGTTAAGCATCTCCCTCTTACTGCTGCATCTCACTGCATCATAAAGAAGGATAAAAAAAATGGAGCCCAACAAAACACGAAGGAACTAAGTCAAGGACATGATATGACCTTCAGTGGATTGTTTCAGCCTGTTGCATTCCTTGGAGCTGAAGTCAAAATTTATAGGGACGAATTCCTGGCGCACCAGGACCTCAGGTAGTATTTCTCACTTGTCCAACTGAAGTTTTGGGTTTACTGCTTGCTCTAGCAAAATTAAGCATGTTTCCTTTTCACTGCAAGCTGCAAATCACAGTTGCCTCTCACTGAGATTTCAGACGTTCTTCAAGGCAGCTGGGAGAAATATTCATCAAAGTTCATTTTTGAGCTCTTAAATGTGGTGCAGAGCCATATTGAAAAGCCAACATGCAATTATTAAAACACAGAAAGTGTTCCCTATACACGTATCCCTAATCTCTTCCATACCTTCCCTATTTGGCTAAACAGGCAAATGTAGCAAGACTGTAACATTGCAAAACAACAACAACAATATAACAAGAAATAATTATGAAAATATATAAATATGAATTTTCCTCTTCATCCAGAATTCTTAGACATGCAAGAAACAACAACAACTTTAATCGTATATTTTAAAACAAGTGGGACCTGCAATACTGTGGAGTGGAGTGTTCTTTTTCAGTTAGCCAGACATACCCCCTCCATAACACTCCATTCCATTTCCGTTCCCACCTAGTTTTCTGTCTCCCCCCTACCCCTGGCTCAACAGTCAGTGAGCCTTCTCTGGCTGCTAAGGATGACCAGCTCTTATTGGGCTGTTTATTGGTTCCCCACCACCACCAGATTTTTTTGCTACAGATTTTTCTTCAACTCCAACAAACCTTGGAGTTCACACAAGCCTACTGATACCTATGTCTTGTGTGTAAGTGGTGTAGTTAGGTCTACATAAGCAACAGTACTCACAACCTGAACATCAGAACTAGAGGGAATGGTGTAATAAATTCCCTAAATACTGATTGGTTTAATCATCACCACCTGAAATTAATCATCACCACCTGAAATCAGCTCAGCTTAAAATTTCCAGAGGGGCAGCCATGTTAATCTGTTGCAGCAAAAACAACAAAGATTCTAGTGGCACCTTAAAGACTAGCCAATTTATTATGGTCTAAGCTTTATAAAATAGTTTGCCATAATAAATTTGTTAGACTTAAGGTGTGACAAGGAATCTTAAGAAACATCTTAATTAGCTTCCCAAAGATTCTCAGGCTTCAGTTTTGGTGAATCCTGTTCCACAGAGAATACTTTCTTAAACACTTTATCCTTGGTGCCTTGAGATTATTGCACAATAATCTCACTGGTGAGATCTGGCCTGAATTCAGACATTCTTTCCATTGCATGGATGGAGCCCCTTCCCTATTTGTTGCTTGGGACTCTGAGTAGGGCTTCAGGAAAGAAGGGATTTTAGGGCAGGTGTGCTAGGGTGGCCACTTATGTGTCCTCTTTTACAGAGGACTGTCCTCAGTTTTGAAGCCATCCTCTGTTTGAAAGATTGTCCTGTATAATGATGAAGAACCATCAAAAGGAAGAGCTGAACCTGGACATTGCCTGAGGTTTAACACTAGGGTGGCCACTTATGAATCACCAAAAAAGAGGAAACCAATTTGAATAAACATTACATATGCAAATTTATATAGAGAGATGCAAATTTAGAAATAATTATTGTAATTTGCATAGAAATGCAGTACATCTCATCATAGTATGAAAGACTGACCAGGTGACCTGTAGTTTGCTGTCCAGGTGCTGTTGATGGGCAACTTCAAGGTCCATCTCTTTCTTCTGACAGCCCTTCAAATAACACATGCCTTCAAATAGAGGACTGTCCTTTGTAAAAGTGGACACATAAGAACATAAGAAGAGCCCTGCTGGATCAGACTCAGGGTCCATCTAGTCCAGCACTTTGTTCACACAGTGGCAAACCAGCTGTCGGCCAGGAATCAACAAAGTAGGACATGATGCAACAGCACCACACGATGCAACATGGGCACCCTAAATCGATCTCTTCCCTGATAGCCTTCCGGACAGGGATAGCAGAGAGGGGGGGAGGGAGAGAGGGGGAGAGAAAAAGAGATGGTGGTGGTAGTCCACCTACGTTTGACTCTGGCCCCATCCCACTGCTGGGCTTATTCCTGGCCACCACAACCATTTACCATCCCCCGATAAATCATTCCCGAGTTCATGAAATTGTTCTCCTCTGCTCCCTTCTACAATTGTATGTACTGTACATCTAATTATTCCCCTCCTTCACATTACAAGCCAAAGACAAAATGAATAGAAATATACCAGTGACAGACATATTTAATTGAAAGTAGCCCCCACTGACTTTACATGAGCTTTCCTTCCAAGGAAGTGTACACAGACTGCAGACCAAAATAATCAGTTGATGTGAATTGGAAACACGATAACTTCACAGGAGCTACGAAACTTTGACCTGATGTCTCCTTCTCTTTCTTGGCTGATTAAGGCCACTTTGTACCCAACCGAAACACCACAATGTGAAGAAGAGGCTGTGTGGTGGGTGGGTACAAAGTGACCATTGCTGTGTCCCATGCTGGGTTTGTACACAGGAGATTATGGAAATGGCGGTCATGCTCATGGGGGAAGGAAATACAATTGTTCCTTCCCCCGCTGCAGTCGTCCAAACCAGGTCAAAGTCATCTGAACAAAGACTCAGGAAGAATCTTGCAGTCAGTGAGTTTTGAAAGTCATTCAGAATAAGGAATTTGACCTTTGATCTTCAGATATCTTGTATGCTCTAGTATTTAGTAGCTAGGTTGCTGCTGAAGTTAGTAACAATAACAGCATGGAAGTATTTGCATGTCTAGTAAATAACAAAAGTTGAACCCGTATTCCATTGCTTATTACCTTGGTTCAATCTTAGGTAGAGCAGACTGCAAAATGTCCATCTTGCTTAATGACTGATACACTGTTTATGTAGTTAATTGCTAGGGTAACAGTAGCTGAGCTGTGGAAAGATCCTCTTAATCATCCCCCCCGCCATTTTTTAAATTCACATAACTGTCAGATTTAATATTCAGTTTTGTAATAAAATCAAAGGTTCAAGCAATTTATGTTAATGGGAGCACCATGCTAAACAGTCTTAGGATACACATCAGTTTCACAGTGGAAGTGCATTCACCAAACTTGGGGGGAACTTAGTTTATATCCCTAGATTGAGCTCAGAGGGACACACACCTGTTTTTCTGGTTTTGAGCAGAAACAGGATTTACACAAGGCTGATTGGACTGCCCTTCTGTCAGTCACAAAGTCACCTCCCCTTCTATTTTGGAGCAGTCTTTTTAGCATGCAACATATCTTTAAAAACAAAACAAAACACAGAAGTGCCAAGCAGATGTTTGAGTAGAAAAACATGCAGGCTGCTTGAAAACAAGAATACGAGCAGACCGCCTACCTGAAGCCTCAGTGTACGATGTGGTGGCCATTCAATGTGCTAGCAGTGGTACAGTGGAGCCAGGACTCACAAAAATGCAGCACTAGCACTTTTTTATTAGCAGGATGATGATGACATCTGCCACCCGCCACCAGAATTCCTTCTTCAGGCTGAGCTGCAATCTTCATAGTAGCTGTAGCAGAAATACATACTGCAACAATGTATTGTTCCCTATTGCAGTGCAAACTATTTTGGGGCTGACTTGGTTTTAAATGGGCAACTGAGAACTATCAGCTTTGAAAGAAAGAGAGAGAGAGAGAGAGAGAGAGAGAGAGAGAGAGAGAGAGAGAGCTGCTTTTGGTGGGGGTGAAAATTGCTAGGACTGACTTGTTGATATGGATCAACACAGCAGCCTGGCATTTTCTGACTCTCCTTGGGGGTGGCTCTGTCATGATGAGTGCCTGCACTTAAAGATGTATCACTACACCACAGTGTGCTAGTGCAAGAGTGAAGGCAAGAAGACCTTGCAACAGAAAAAAATGCATTTCTTTATGCAGTATCCAGCCTTAACCACTCAAAATCCACCTCTCAGTCCTGTACTTTCTTTATTTCCCTTTTTCTTTTTAGCTATAACTGAGGATTTTACCCTATAATCAACAAAGAAAGAATATTGATCACATAGAATTTGCAGTTTGATATCTCTCATATTATTATTCAATTTATAAACAAAGGGTTTAGATAATTAGGTTACTTAAGAGCACTGTTTAATGTAATCCAGATTTTCTAAAGCCCCAGTTCCCTATCAGTTTTACACAGACTATACCTTGCTCTTTCCCATAATGTGAAAGTGAAATACTGAGAGCATAGATAAACATTTTTTGTTGTTGTTGTTAATTCAGCTGCTGTTGATTCATCTGCTCCAAAGAGTTTGAACATGAGTATTAAATGTAAGTATAAATTGTTCTGCTTTCAAAATAATGCCTGGCTTCACCTTGTTTGGTCTGGAAATATTTGTTTTGGATTATCTCTCCCTCTCTTACAACATTCATGCCATTTAGAAAAATCACAATACTTCCAACATGCCACAGGGCATAAAGCTAATCTGCTTCAGAGTTGTTCATACTGCATGGGCTGCTGTGTTAAATCCAGAATCTTAGTGATTATTAAACTCCTGTTAACCATACATTTGAATCTGTTTCTTACAGTATTTACTGCACTCATAGTAAAGAAGTCGGCAGTATGCTGATCACAAAAGGACAAGCACAAACTGACTTTTCAAGCGTGAGGCTGCAACCCATTAGAAGCCATTTATTTTTACATGCAGGAGCATTTCTTTGCATCCTAATGCCACCTATAGGCCAAACATGATTTATTTAGATATTCCAAAAGAAAAATACTAAGATTCATATCACCGTAATACCTTTATTAAGCCAGCAAAGGTCACAAAATACTGTGCAAGCTTTCAGGTTCTTCAGAACTCTTCAGGCAAGACAGTAAACAAAGCAAAAGGGGGAGGAAATAATGTGGTTGAGGTTAAAGCTTCAGAATCTGCATTTGGTACCAGGTATTGATATGTTTGTTTTCTTCTTCCTGGGCCAGATCTACACCAAGCAGGATATGACACTTTGAAAACAATTTGAAAACTGTATATGGAGTGTGTCCTCGGGCCCAACAATTGTCACTTCTGCTATAAACTGTTTTACAGCAGTAGTGTAGATCCTGCCCTGGCAAGCTTTGAGAATGAGTGTAAGTTGAACCAATCTCAGTACCACCTGACTAAACCATCTCAGCAGCTTAAGACTGCAAGTTCAAACAATCACAGCTACCTTCACTTTTCATTTAGATGTGTCGGTTGTTGACCATTTCTTTCTCCATGGATTACACAGAAGCTAAGACTGATTTCACAAGCATGCCACTTAATATGTTTTAGCCTCTCTCTCCTGCTGTCTATGCACATGTGTGAAAGACAGGAACATAGTTTAAAATTCACTTGTATCACATTTTAAGTCAACTGGTGGCTATGCAGGAAGGTAGGTTACCAATGCAATCCTATGTGTGTGAATTTGGAAGTAGGGCATCAACTCTTAGGGAATTAGGAATCGTATGAGCAGGGAGCCTACTGGTCATCTCTCTCCCTCCCCAGCCCCTCACCCCGGTCACATCCCCACCCCAATCATCTGTGCATGGGGGGGGGGGGGAGATCTAAAGAGTCAGATTTAGAGTAGCTCCTTAGCCCTAGGATGAGGCACTGCTTTAGAGGAGAGACTGCTGTTCCTTCAAGGATTATTGATTTTTTTTTCTCCATCTGATCTGTCCCTCTCTCCTGCCTGGGAAAACTTATAAAGAGCCAGGAGTTATTCCAGCTCTTCTTCGTCATTTTTGCTGGTTGGTTTTTGCTTTTGACATGAAGAACAGTGTTTCTGGGCTTTACGGATTTTTTAGTTTTAAATCATCATTGTGATAATCGCTGTTTTACTGTATCGTTTTACTGTATTGTTTGAATGTTGTAGTTAAGATGAGATGCAAAAAAATGTTTCCACTATTATAAGCTTCAAAACTTGATTGCTTGTTTAAAGAAAAGGATTCCTGTTGAGCTAATAACTTGAAACTTGGGATCTGAGGTCTACAATTGTGCAAAATTTCAAACCAATCTTATAAAAATTGCCACAGGTATAGTAAGTTTTTAAAAAGTGCTGGATATTGATGCATCTACCCTTTTTTTACTTCAGTTTGTGGCATGACATATATATTTCTTACACATTTTGCTGAAAACTACCAATGTACTTTATTCAGGCTTGTCATGGAGGTGTGTTTCTCATTGGTTTGGTGATGTTCTGAGCGGTGGTTCAAATGTCAATAAGATTTTCCTGCCTATGGCAACAACTGCTTACAGAGTTATGTCATGCGTGCTTAGTTTTATTCTGAAGCTAGAATGCTGCTAGTACTCCAATGTTTTCAATGGGTTTTGCAGAGAAAATCCATGGCATTCTATATTTAGTTATAGAATGTGACCTCACAAGGTCAGGCTACACATTACTGCACAAACTGGGACCCATATGGGGTGTGTGTGTGTGTGTGTGTGTGTGTGTGTGTGTGTAAACTAACCCTTTATCCTACACATTGTGGTACCAAGCTGGATCAAGGCCCTCCAAAACCTCCAATTTACATTGCCCAAAAGGCATCCAGTTGTAATGTAAATTGCAAGCATAGGGCAAAGGGATAAAGCCCTCTTTAAAATCTCTCCACTGGCTGCCAATTAGTTTCCAGGCAAAGTACAAAGTGTTGGTCATTGCCTTTAAAGCCCTACATGGTTTGGGTCCAGGTTACCTGCGGGATCGCCTTCTCCCATACAATCTGCCCCGCACGCTCAGGTCCTCTGGGAAGAACTTACTACAGTCTGCCAAGACTAGGCTGACAACCGTTACCCAGAGGACCTTCTCTTCTGCCACTCCAAGACTGTGGAATGACCTGCCGGGAGAGATCCGCCAACTCACCAGTCTTCAAGAATTTAAAAGAGCTATAAAGACTGATCTCTTCCGGCAGGCCTACCCAGATGAATTTTAAGAGTTTTATTGGTATTTTATTGGTATTTTAATGATGTATTGGTTTTATGTGCTTTTAATCAGTTTTGTGTATTTTATATTTGATGTTGTTCCCCGCCTCGATCCGTAGGGAGAGGCGGGTAATAAATAAATATATTATTATTATTATTATTATTTCCCCCACTCTAGGATCTTGATCCATATTAGGTCCCATATTCTTACTTTTGAGCAAAACAAACAGGGAATGGGAGGGAAATGCACAGGTGAGGGTAGCAGAAGGATCAGGCCCTCACACCACATTTCTGAAAGCAGAAATGCAGCACAAGGGCCATAGGCATGTGCAGCTCATTTCATTAGGGTGTGCACCTTAAAGGCCCTGATTGGAGCAGTGGGGGTGAAAAACTGTGCTTTCCAAGGCCTCCGGAAAGTGTGTAGTTCCCCCAGGGATGCTAATGGTGGCTTTCCGGAGGCTTTCCTGTCCTTTTTAACAGCCCCGATTCAAGCAGGAAAGCTGAGGTGGCCCTGGGAAATTAGGGTGTGCCTGGGCACACCCAGCACACCCCATGAGCACACCTATGACAAGGGCCACAATCCCTGATCTTCTTTTCATCTGGCCGGTAAAGGAAAAATGGTGATTGGGGCCCAAGTGCTAACTTTCTGAAATCAGAAAGACTGTGAGGATCTCAGTCTTTGTTGTTCATTTATGTATGTTAGGCAAAAGATATGCAAGCATCATGTCTCATGCAAGGGGCATTTAGACATTACACTGACCATGTGTTCACACTCTATGTACGTTTAATTCCTTAGAAGTGGGAGAAACTAGCTCTGTTCAATTGTTCTCATCACGTTTAAGTGAAAGTGGGACGGGGGGAATGAGTCCACTAGCTACGCTCCCCTCTCCTCCTTCTCTGTTCTTATTATCCTATACACTTGGAGGAGAACTGCCTGCAAAGAAGAGCCTCCTCTATCTGTCAAACTCTCCGTGATATTTCAGAATCTTGACATAAATCAAGCTTGCCCAGTGCAGTTCTGTTGTGAGCATTCTGATAGTGTGTGTGTGTGTGGGGGGGGGGGGGGTTGATGTAGGAGGCAAATGTCACAAATTGTGCTTGCTTATAACTTATCCTACATGCACCGATACTTTTCCTTGGTCTTTCAGGCCCAAATCCAGATGGGGAGGATGGAATGCCTCAGACCAGCAAAGATGTCTGACTTTGTCTAAGGGTGCCTCTACAAGAGCGATTTAAAGCTCTTTCAAGGCGCATTAAAAATTTGACCTCTACAAGAGCAGAGTGCAAATCAGGGGTCGAGGCGCTTTTTCTATGCGATTATGCGCATTATTGAATGCACATTAAATAGCGAGTTTTAATTTACCGCGGCTGTTCAAGCGCCTCATGACCATGTAAACAAGCGATTCTCCGCATTAAACACCTCTAAAGTGCTTCCATATTGGATCCTTGCCCCTCTTGGCTAATAAAAGCTAGCAGGGATGGAACAACTGGTTGGGCCAGGGAAGTGATTAATGCCTCTTTGCAAGAGGGAGTGGTCCCAGGCCTCCTGAAAGAGGCGGCAGTGAGACCACTCCTAAAGAAATCTTCCCTGGACCCTGAAAATCTTAATAACTACAGGCCAGTAGTAAATGTTCCATTCCTGGGCAAGGTCCTGGAGCGGGTGGTTGCGAGCCAGCTCCAGGCACTCTTGGATGAGACTGATTATCTGAATCCATTTCAGTCGGGTTTCAGGCCTGGTTTTGGTACGGAAACAGCCTTGGTCGCCCTGTATGATGACCTATGTCGGGAGAAAGACAGGGGGAGTGTGACTCTGTTGATTCTCCTTGATCTCTCAGCGGCTTTCGATACCATCGACCATGGTATCCTTCTGGGACGACTGGCTGAGTTGGGAGTGGGAGGCACTGCATTGCAGTGGTTCCGCTCCTACTTGGTGGGTCGGCTCCAGAAGGTGGTGCTTGGGGAACATTGCTCGGCCCCGTGGATTCTCCAGTATGGGGTTCCGCAGGGGTCAGTTTTGTCCCCCATGCTGTTCAATATCTACATGAAACCGTTGAGTGCAGTCATCCGGAGTTTTGGAGTGCGTTGTCATCAGTACGCTGATGACACGCAGCTCTATTTCTCCTTTTCATCTTCATCAGGTGAGGCTGTGGATGTGCTGAACCAGTGCCTGGCTGCGACAATGGACTGGATGAGGGCTAATAAACTGAAACTCAATCCAGACAAGACTGAGACGCTGTTGGTGGGTGGTTCCGCTGACCGGATGGAGAGTGTTCAACCTGTTCTGGATGGGGTTGCACTCCCCTTGAAGGAGCGGGTTCGTAGCTTGGGGGTTCTCCTAGAACCATCTCTGTCACTTGAGGCGCAGGTGGCCTCAGTGGCACGGAGTGCCTTCTACCAACTTCGGTTGGTGGCCCAGCTACGTCCCTATCTGGACAGGGATAACCTGGCTTCAGTTGTCTATGCTCTGGTAACCTCCAAGTTAGATTACTGCAATGCACTCTACGTGGGGCTGCCTTTGAAGGTGGTTCGGAAGCTGCAGCTTGTGCAAAATGCAGCGGCCAGATTGATAACTGGAACCAGTAGGTTCGAACATATAAGACCTACTCTGGCCCGCTTGCATTGGCTGCCTGTATGTTTCCGAGCCCGGTTCAAGGTGCTGGTTTTAACCTATAAAGCCTTACACGGTTTGGGACCACAATACCTGATGGAACGCCTTTCCCGACATGAACCTACCCGAACACTACGTTCAACATCTAAGGCCCTCCTCCGAGTGCCTCCTCCGAGGGAAGCTCGGAGGTCGGCAACAAGAGAGAGGGCCTTCTCTGTGGTGGCTCCCCAATTGTGGAACGATCTCCCCGACGAGGCCCGCCTGGCACCAACATTGTTATCTTTTCGGCGCCAGGTCAAGACTTTCCTCTTCTCTCAGGCATTTGGCAATATCTGAGGAGCCTGGGTTTGTTTTGTTTTGTTTTTGTAGTTTTTTGAAGTGTTGAAGTGGTTTTTAAATGTACAGATTGTGTGTATGTTGTATGTTTTTGCTGTTTTAATTTTTGTATATTGTTTTTAATTGTTTTTAATCCTATGTAAACCGCCCAGAGAGCTTCGGCTATGGGGCGGTATACAAATGTAATAAATAAATAAATAAATAAATACAACCGATAAGGCAACCTGTTATGCACTTAACCTCTTCCCGCATATACTGATTTGCCGTAAAAGCAATTGCGAGAAGATGCGTATAATCGGACAACCAAGCGTCAAACCGAGTCCCATAGAGCCTTATGAAACATCTGAGCCTTACTGTATTGCTAGAGAAATTCTCCTGTGAACTGACCCACACTTATTTGTTGCTTATCTCAGTTGCTGGCAGGATGGATTAAACCAGCCTTTCTGAACCTGGTGCACTCCAGATGTGTTGGACTGTAACAGAGTGAGGGTCAAATGCTTTACAAGACAATACAGGGGCAGTAGGTCATCTTTGCTGGATCTTAAGCAATAGGTTGGATCCAGATTTAGTCATACTTAGAGGATATGCATTGAACTCAATGAGACACATTAGTCATCATGACTAACTTAAGTCCCATTGAGTTCAGTGGGTCTATTCTAAGCATGACTAAGTCTGGATCCCACACATACCTGCTTTCCAATATAGAGGAACTCACTTGACAACTGAACTGTATAGAGGAAGACCAGTAGTAATAGTGGTAGTTGTTATGAGAATGGAAATAGATGAATTGATTTTCATTCTCAGCAAATAATTTCATTACCTTTTACCCTTAAACAAAAACAGTTTGCCTCTTCAGATAAACTGAATATTGTTTCTTAAAAAGCCACTTCAGAGGTAAGATAACTCTTTTCCGCCCTTTGATCATTGGATCGACAATCTTCAGGCAATGCATAACTTTGCTGATGCAGTTATTGCTTTGATTGCTGGAAAGCAAGTATCTGATCTTTTCCAGTTAGATGTTCTATTTTTGATCATGAAAAGTCATTAAATGACTCAAGACCTCAAAGCAGGCTTTGTTCAGTGATGGGCAGCTTGTTTAGCATGAGGATCACACCAAGCACTTACAATGGCCATAATGGTGGTGCCTAGTTTGCACAATTTATTTTATATGAACTTGGCAAACAAATGTAAGACAAGGTGTATACTACCTTGACGTGCACATACCTTCAGGCATCCGTTGAAAAATCATGTGATCAGATTTAATGTGAGCTCCTACATCATCTTTGCAAACTTGATTCCATCCCTTGAGCATGTCTTCCTCCATTCAAATGTTCAAGAATATCTCTGCAAACAATGGGGGGCACTTATGTATTGCCAAAAAAGAGTGGTTTCATCACCAAAAAAGGAGACAAAAAGAGGGAACAATTTGCATAACATTTACACATGTATATCTATAGGTGCAAATTTAGAAAGAATAACTATATTTAAATAGAAATACAATGCATCACCCCATAGTGGAAAAGACAGAGCAGGTAATCCGTTTACCTGCCTGTTCAGTCTGCTGTCCAGGTAATAACTGTTGATGGGCAACTTTAAGGCACCTGCTCTCTCTCCTTATAGTTCTTTGACTTTAAACCAAACTTGGACTGGACAGCATTCAAATAGAAGACACCTTCAAACAGAGGATTGTCCTCTGCCAACTCTCCAAAACAGAGGACTGTCTTCTGTACAGTAGGCCAACAGGCAACCTTAGTAACCAAGGCCATGTCTTGATGGCGGTGCACTGGCACCGCGAGCCCTCAAAACCCCATGTTTGCACTCCTTCACATTGTCTCCACGCGAAGGAGAGAACGCAGGAATTGTAATGAGGAGGGGAGGGAGGAGCCGCTCTGCTGCACCACTGAATGGGTGCTGCTGTGGCTTGGCGTGTCCCTCCCCGGTCCCCCCCCCCATTTACTTTGCTTTCCCCAGAGGATGCAGCTGATCTTTGGCTCTCTCCAGAGGACAAGCGGAGGCAGGGAGGCATCCTAGTGGCCATTTGGCTCACTGGCCCACCCCTGTCCTTGACCAACCGATGGCAACCAATCAGGGGTCGGCCTTGGTTGGGGCAGACCTCTGACACAGCTCCAGAGCAAGGCAACAGATGGCTTCGGGGAGGGGAAGGGAAGGGGCCTGGAGACCTGATAGTCTCCTCTCCAACCTGCCCCTGGGACCGACCCCTTTTCACCCACTATGCAATCTGTTTCTGAGCATGGGGACATAGACAACACAGCAATGACTGCAACAGCTACAAGGAGGAGGGGGAGGGGAAGCAGTTTCTGGGCTCCGAGGTCAGAGCCCTGGTTCCTTTCTTGGCTCCCAGAAACTGAAGAATCCTATGGTCTTCTAGACAGTGGCTCAGTTCGGACGACACAATAAACAACTGGTGTGGGGGAAACAATCATCAGTTGTTTTGACTATTGTGTCATCCGAATGCTGCCATAGTCAACTTAGCGCTGATCCTCATCCACACCACAGTCGATTATTTATTACCATGTTGTGTTTTGGGAGTGCCCCTTAGGGTTAGCGTGAGGGTTAGGGTTAGTCAACCCACCATTGACTATCGTGTCATCTGAATTGAGCCACTGTCTAGTGGCCATAGGACTGCTTTCTCTATCAATGAAATTAGTTCTGAAAAGCGAAGAGCTTTTTAAATTAAGTTTCTAAATTGTTTGGGGCTAGTAAGATTGTAGAATTTCACAGTGAAGTTTGTACATAAATTCCTGGGCATTCACGGTGCAAACATATACTTGTCTATTCAGAAGGAAGCTCCTTTGAGTTCAGTGGGACACACTTCTAGGTACATGTATAACGGATTCCTGGCTCAGTTACTTCAAAAACATCCCACTGAAGTTAAACCCCTTTTAGTCCTATTGATTTCAGTGGAACAGCTTTAAGCATGCACTCAACTCTTCCATTAAATTCAACAGGAATTCAAGTGTTTAATTTTAAGTGGATTATACCTTTTAATTAAAAAAAATGTTTTGCCTTCATTAGATGAACAAATGAATATGAAATAGCCACAAGAGGATTTCAACCTATGCGAATAATCTATATCAATCAATTAAGTAAACAATATTCTCCATTCAGGATTATTACTTACCATTAATCAAAGATAATTAAATTTTGTAGCATTTGGGGGGAATTAACTTGTTCAGCTTTCTCCCTTCCCACCCCCTCACCGCTGCTATTGCCAGTTACCTTCTGGCAGTTATGCATGATAGGGAGAAAATGATATGGGTGGAAATACATTTTTCTTCCTCTCTCATAGTACCAGAGACTGGAGTCATCCAGTGCTGGTGTTAGGAGAGAGATTCTGGAGTCCAGGACACACTGTCACAAGATGTGATGGTGATATGCCACCTCCAGGTTCAGAAGCAGTAGGCCACTGAATAACAGTTGCTGGGAACGCATGGTCTACTGGATGGTCTACTGGATTCTGGCCTTGATAGGCCTCTGGTATGATGTAGCAGGGCACTGCTGCTGCTGCTGGGTTCACTTGTGATGAAGCCTTATGCCCAATCCTTTAGTGCAGTGGTTTTCAGTAGGGATGTGCACTGGATCGGACCCGATCCACGATCCGAGTCCGGTCCAGTGGGAAATCGGATAAATTATCCGATTTCCGATCCCGCAGCTGGATCGGCCGATCCAATCCGAACCGGTCCGAAAAAGCTCCGAACCGGTTCGGCGGATCGGCGGATCGGCGGGCGCCCACTGGCGCCCACCGCCGCTTCCATTGGCAGGCGCCAGCGGGCGCCCGCCGATGAAAGTGGACAGCGGGGGGGGGGAGGAGGGGGGCACTTACCTTCTCGGCCCGGTGGCTCCCGTCCGGCGCCGGCGCCTACTACTACTAGCAGGCTCCGCGGCCTGCTCTAGGGTGGCGCGCCGGGTGATGTCATCACCCGGCGCGCTACTCTAGAGCAGGCCGCGGAGCCTGCTGGTAGTAGTAGGCGCCGGCGCCGGACGGGAGCCACCGGGCCGGGAAGGTAAGGAGGGGGTGCGTGGAGGGGAGGAGGGGGCGCGCGGAGGGGGGAGGGGGGAGGGGGGCCCTTACCTTTCCGGCCCGGCGGCTCCCGTCCGGCGCCGGCGCCTACTATTCCCAGCAGGCTCCGCGGCCTGCTCTAGGGTGGCGCGCCGGGTGATGTCATCACCCGGCGCGCTACTCTAGAGCAGGCCGCGGAGCCTGCTGGTAGTAGTAGGCGCCGGCGCCGGACGGGAGCCGCCGGGCCAGAAAGGTAAGGAGGGGGTGCGTGGAGGGGAGGAGGGGGCGCGCGGAGGGGGGAGGGGGGCCCTTACCTTTCCGGCCCGGCGGCTCCCGTCCGGCGCCGGCGCCTACTATTCCCAGCAGGCTCCGCGGCCTGCTCTAGGATGGCGCGCCGGGTGATGTCATCACCCGGCGCGCTACTCTAGAGCAGGCCGCGGAGCCTGCTGGAAGTAGTAGGCGCCGGCGCCGGACGGGAGCCGCCGGGCCGGAAAGGTAAGGAGGGGGTGCGTGGAGGGGAGGAGGGGGCGCGCGGAGGGGGGAGGGGGGCCCTTACCTTTCCGGCCCGGCGGCTCCCGTCCGGCGCCGGCGCCTACTATTCCCAGCAGGCTCCGCGGCCTGCTCTAGGATGGCGCGCCGGGTGATGTCATCACCCGGCGCACTACTCTAGAGCAGGCCGCGGAGCCTGCTGGAAGTAGTAGGCGCCGGCGCCGGACGGGAGCCGCCGGGCCGGAAAGGTAAGGAGGGGGTGCGTGGAGGGGAGGAGGGGGCGCGCGGAGGGGGGAGGGGGGAGGAGGGGGCGCGCGGAGGGGGGAGGGGGGAGGGGGGCCCTTACCTGCCCGGCCCGGCGGCTCCCGTCCGGCGCCGGCGCCTACTACTACCAGCAGGCTCCGCGGCCTGCTCCAGGGTGGCGCGCCGGGTGATGTCATCACCCGGCGCGCTACTCGAGAGTAGGCCGCGGAGCCCGCTGGTAGTAGCCGCCGGCGCCGGACGTGCCGAGAAGGTAAGTGGCGGGGAAGGGGGCTTACCCCCCCCCCCGGAGCCGTCCGCTTCTATCCGCTGGCGCCCGCGGGCGCCAGCGGATGGAAGCAGGCGGCCCCAGGGGGGGTAGGGAGCGCGGGGGAGGGGGTTTACCTGCCGGGGCCGTCCACAGCGGACGGCCCCGGGGGGGGGGAGGGAGTTAGGCCCCCCCTTACCCACCCGCCGCCATTTTTTCCTCATAGACTTGCATTGCAATGCAAGTCTATGGGGAAAAAAATGGCGGCCGATCCAAAAATTTCCGATTTTTGGATCGGGATCGGACTCGATCCGGTCCGGGGGGCCTCCGATTTTGTCCGAACCGGTCCGGGACAAAATTGGAGGTCCCGATCCGGGTCCCGATCCGATCCGGGGGGTCCGTGCACACCCCTAGTTTTCAGTCTGTGTTGTGGTGTTCCTCAGAAGCTTATCAGAGATTCGTCAATTAGAACAGACGCGGTGGGAAAATTTGGCCGAGGGAAGCCACATTGGCTCTGGGCAAGCATGTGGAGGGCCATATGCCAGCAGTGGGCAGGGCCATTGCCCAGAATGGATGAGGCCACCCCCATTGTTGGCATGCAGTCCCCTACATTTACTTATTTATTTATTTATTGCATTTCTAATCCCTCACCTCAATAACTAAAGTTGTCTGGGCAGATTGCGACCAGTTGAAAAAAATAAACTGCCATTTTAAAACACAGTTAAAAATATAAAATCTGATACAAATATTTAAAAGAATAAAATTCAATATGATGCAAAGCAATAAACAGCACAGGAATCGATAAAACAGCCATAATAACCCAGAACTAGGTCTCTAAAAGGCCTAGGAGAGCGGCACAAACTATGGAATTCGCTACCACAACATGTAAAGATGGCCACCAATTTGTATGGCTTTAAAAGGGGGTTAGATACATTTCTGGAGAAGGCTATCAATGGCTACTAGTCCTGATAGCTATGTGCTACTTCCAGTAGCAGAGGCAATATGTCTATGTACACCAGTTGCTGGGGAACATGGGTGGGAGGGTGCAATTTCACTTGTGGTTTTCTGGTCAACAGTTGGTTGGTAACTGTGTGAACTAGATGGACTCTTAGTCTGACCCAGCATGGCTCTTCTTACATTCTAATGTTCTTAAATGTCTTTGCCTGGTGTGGAAAAGTTCACAAAGTAGGTGCCAGGCAATCCTTTTTGGGAAGTTTATTTTATAAGTGGGGTACCACCACCGAAAAAGCCCTCTCTCTTGTAGGCACCTGCCTAAATTCCTTTGGCTGGGGCATCCAGAGGAGGGCCTCTGAAGATGACCTAAGGGTCTGAGCAAGTACATGCAGGAGGAGCTGTGTCTTTAGATACTCTGGTCCCAAGTTGTTTAGGGCTTTACAGCTCAACACCAACACTTTGAATTGGGCTCAGAAATGGACTGGAAGCCAGTGCAGCTGATGGAGCATTGGCATCACATGGTCTAATCTACATGATTGTGTGAAGACACACACACATCCAAACACGCACACGCACACACGCACATCAGTCACATCCACCTTCCATTTTTAACCCTTCCTTGTCACCCTTCCACCAATGAAGCCAATACCCTATTCCTCCTTTGTTCCAACTTTACTTCCTCTCCTACTCCTAATGCGCAATAACCTTTTGTGGATGCTTCTCCACCCACCTCCATAGTTAGATTTGATTGTGGGATTTTAAAGTCTACCAAACAGTATTTAAAGACTTTCAGAGCTGCTTGGCAGAGATTTTTCATTTTAAATCTAGTGTTAAGGCTTTGGGTAGGTTAAGGGGGGAAGCTAGAGTTATGCAGCTAAAATAAATTTGTCCCCAAGGTTAAGTGATCAAAATTACAAGTAAGTACAGCTGCACTTTTGTAACTTCACCTAGTGGATGCATGTTGTTGACACAGCACTAAATACTACTCAGATAGCAAAAGGATTACACAACCAATTAGGAAAATCAATCACTCCATAGCAAATGTTTGTTCTATAGCCATTTTCCACAATTTAATAACTTGGCTCTTTATCCTGAATTGCAAGAGCTCCTGGTGAAACTGGGTCCTTTCCTTCTTAAAGAGTTGTAACAGCACTGAAAATTGCGCTGCATTTTAATTTCTACAAGTGCCATTTATTGTAAGCAAATAGCTCCTTTGAACAGCTAACTAATTTGTGATTTTATATGGATGTACCCTACCACTCTGTAGTATTCCTAAGATGAACCGGATAAGCTAGCAGGCTTGGTTTCTTTTCCGTTTCTGCCACTGACAAACTATGTAATATTTTGCAAGCTGCTTGCAAAATATCACAGTGTGGTGTAGTGGTTAGAGTGTTCGACTAGGAGTTAAAGCTGCAGGAGCTATACTAGAGTGACCAGATACAAAAGAGGGCAGGGCTCCTGCAGCTTTAACTGTTGTGATGACGAGGGAATTTCACCAGGTGCTGCATGCATACAAATGACACCTGCTGAAATTCCCTTTGCTATAGAACTGTGAAAGATCCAGTGGCCCTGTCCTCCTTTTCATATGGTCACCCTAGCAGGAGAGAGTGGATGCCTTCTGCAAACAATTGCTTTTTCCTGCCAGGTAGCATTTGCCCTTGAAACTTTTCATACACGAGTCATGTTGCAAATAATATAGGAGGATGCTCTTTCCAAGTTTCCTTGCTTAGGCTTGAGGTGGGCAGGTTCTACACGCTCCATTTTTAGAATAGTACTTTTGGGGGTGACCTCTAATTATGCATCTCATAGTGAAGGCATCAGCATTTTCTTCAAATGACTCTGGGGAGATATGGTGAAAAGGCACAGTGAGACCAATTATCTTCAAACTTTTTTGACCCATCTTTAACTCAGCCTATATCATGGGATCCACTTTTAATTTTTTTTTACCATATGTTCTCTCTCACTGTCTGTCTGCATTCATTCTCCACTGTATTGTTCTTCCCCTCCTCTTGCCATCTTTCTCCAACTCTTTTCCCCCCTTTTCTTAAAAAACATATTTTAAATGGTGCTGGTACCACTGTTGCAACGCACATCAGGTCATATCATAACCTACTTGTTTCCACAAACCACAAACTAAAGGCGAATAATGGACTGCTGTTTCAGTGTTCTGGATTCCCACAATCCAGATTCAACCTATAATATTTATTTATTTATTTATTTACAATAGGTATATACTGCACCATATCTAAAATAGATTCCGGAGTGGTGAACATAAGAAATAAAATAGGGGGAAAATTAAAATATTAAAACAGCATATTAAAATTGTTCATTTTAAAACAAAATACCAATAAAAACTGTGGCTGGTCAGTTAAGGAATGCTTTCTTGAAAAGAGCTGTTTCCAGGAAGTGCCAGAAGGAGCACAGTGTTGGCACCTGCCTGACCTCCAGTTGCAGGGAATTCCAAAGAAAAGGGGCTACCACACTGAAGGCTGTTCTCTGGGTCGATTCATATGGAACTACCAGGAACATGCCCTCTAATGGCCTCAGTGACCAGGCAGGTAGGTAAGGGAGAAGGCACCCTCTCAGATATCCTGGTCCCAAGTTGTGTAGGGCTTTGTACACTAGTACCAGAACCTTAAACCAGCCCAGTAGGCAAATGGGCAACCAGTTCAGACCACCTATACCAGTTCTGTCGTTCACAAGTTTAAGCGCAATGTCATCACGACTGTGCAGCCCGTGCAGGCAGGATGACTCCAGGAAAAAAAGTACTCAGCTTTCCCTAGGATGCTTCCTGCTCCTGAGATGAGACATGGTATATTTGTCAGAGTGTCACACCCACTGACAAATACAATGAAGAATCTTGTAACAATTGGAAGGAAAGTGATGTGCAGGGAAATCACAGATCGGAGGTAACAGCTTCCTCCCCATATCCCAGGTAGCCTCCAGGGGTTTGTGGCTAGGGGAGGAGAGGGGCCATTGAGGAAGCTCCAGCCTCAGTACCTGGATGGGATACCTCTGTGGCTGGATTAAGCCAACAGGCAGGTGGTTCCCCATCCCTGCCTTAAAGACTAACACATTTATTTATTTTATTTATTTTTTTATTTATTTTATTACTAACCTGCCTCTCCATCCAGATCGAGGCGGGGGACAACAATAAATATAAATACAAGAATAATAAAATAGATAAAACATTAAAACAAATAAAAACAAATTATCATGGTGTAAGAATAGTTGTTTTAAATGGATATTGTTATAATCTGTTTTATGCTTTTTATGCGTCTTAAATTTTGTATATCGGTTTTTTAACGTTCAATGTTTTTAATTTTTGTAAACCGCCCAGAGAGCATCGGCTATGGTGTGTTATATAAATGCAATAAATAATAATGATGATAATGATAATAATAATAATAATAATAAGCTTTCATATCCAGGGATACCCCTCTGTACGTTGTCCCAATGCACATGGAAAACTAGAGGGGATGAGCCTAAGAAGGCACCATGGTTGTTCAATAAAGCTTTTTTCCCCAGGTATTTACAGCTATACTCTTTTTGCAGTTCAATTTTTTTTTATTTTTCACAACACCAACAGACTAAACAAACAAACACCACAAAGGCTTAAAAGAGAAACAATAAAACTAAAAATAACAAAACATCAACAACTGCAGAAAAAAGAAACATAAAAGAAAAAGTATACAGAATTAAGATAGACTTCAGATTTTCTCCACAGCAAAAATATGTAACAATACTTTCTCTTGCTAATAAATAAAATACATTTCCCCTCTTTCTTTTATCTTAACCATTTCTTCTTATTCATTGAATCCACAAACAGATCATTTTTTTCTTGCCCCTGCACAAAGTCTATAAGGGGTTTCCATTCACTTATAAACCTAGACGTTGACTTTTCTCTAATACTCTTTGTTTCAGATATCATTTAACCAAATGTACATATTATTATTATTATTATTATTATTATTATTATTTTGTTCTTATTTGACTGCTAAGCAAGCTGTTAGACTGGTCACTTGAATTCCTATTTCACTGATGGAAAACCGAGGCAGCAGGAGAGCAGGGATTGAAATGAGCAGGGTGTTTTTTCAGTCCATTCAATCTACCTATCAGACTCTCACCAGGAGCTTTTCAAGGCAAGGCTTTTTAACCTTGTCTGCTTCTGGATTCTCTGCAGGATTACAATTGGATCACTACAGAATGTGGGTCCCCTTCCCTTTCCTACCTTTCTTCTACATAAGCTCTAGGTGGTGCTGTGGTATAATGGAACAAAGCGGAATAACACAATTACACTGGTGGAGAGTTGCACTTTGTTTCGCAATTCCCCCAAAAAACCATATCCCCCCCCCAATGAAAAGTGGTTCGAAAACACAGGACAGAAACCTGAGGATGACAACATTGCTAAAGCATCTGTAAACAACCATGAGTGAATAATGGGAGTACATGATAAAAGCCTCATCTAGAAAAGATCCAGTTCTCTTATTACAAGCACAATGGGTAGGCTGTTCCAGGGGCTGCTATATGTCTCTGGAGAGACTTTGGACATTTTTGTAACATTTGTTTATTGATTAACAAGTTTTCTACATGGAGATTTTAACCCGCACCTTTTATTGAGGTTCTTTGGGGCATTAAGATCAGGGTGGGAGGGCTTCTGGGGTTTTTCTTTCTCTGACTTTCTATGTGTTACATTATACAATCACTAGGTGGTGCAGCAGTGTAGTAGAATCTCACCATTACATGGGAGTTCTATGGTGTTATATTGATAATTTAGAAAGAAAGAAAAAAACCCCACACTTTCCCTGTTATGAAAAAACTCCACGATAATGGCCACAAAGCATGGGAGAGGCCCTGGAGTATGATGTCAGGACCCGCAAGATACTGTGAGTGAGCACACACTGAAAGCCTCATGTAAAAAGATTCCGACACATAAGTTGAGAGTGAGGGAATAGAAAAGCACCCAGACATACACTGTATGTTTTTAGAAGAGCGTACTTTCCCACAAAAGCAAATAGCACTCCCTTAAAACTGCTCACCCAAGGCTTCTGGTCTGCCTACCAGATTACTGTCTGCTTTCCAACTCCAAATGGTTAATTGCTAGTTCCTACCCAAGCAGGCAGGGTTGACTAGTAGCTGGTTGCATTTGTTCATGAAAAGCCATCAAGGGTCATTTAAGTCAAATCTTGTAGCCATCAGAACTAATTGACATCTGTAGCTATTAGCTAAACCAACAATTAGAGAAAACGTCTCCTTCACTTGTGTGTCGTGATAATATAATCCATTTACAATACCTTATTGAGTCTGGGCAAGTGTATAAAAGAAAACATATTTGTGGGAAAGGATTTAAATAGCTACATTCCAGGCTCCTTCATTCAGCTTCTCTCTTCCAAACCATTTTAATGATTTTTTATTCCACACTAAAGTCACTGGCGAGCCGCTTAACTGGCAATTAGTCTTTCTTATAAATCCTTCCTATTTCCCTATATGCAGACAGGGATCAGCAGAAAAGAGAGAAGCTTATCAAAGCAGTTGAGAAGTTCAAGAAAGAGGTGGCGTGGATCTGTTCCGCACCCCCATGTCATTCCAGAAGTGTCTCCACTATGAATTATAAAGTAAGTGGGTGTATTTGCTCTGCAATCTGTATGCAGCCGGCTTTTGAGGGCAATGGAACATGAGTAAGTTTTCTTCCCAAGGGACTATATTCCAGGCACGTTCAACCCGTGGCTGATGCTTGTGTTTTTATTAAGAATGATGAACATCTCTGCTTTCAGAGAGGGGGGTTCCCCTCAAAAGAAAAGGAAGCCTCTAGCCTTCTGGGTTGTGCAAGAATCTTTGAAAATATGCTGGCAGTGTATGTGAAGGAGAAAGAACTCTATAGTGTATTGTTTTAAAATTTCATGAAACTCAAGGTATACTCACATAACTAGAACAGCTGTTCAGGGAAGTAGCAGCCCTGGGAAAAACAACATTGGACCTGTTCAGAAGACACCTCAAACCCTGCTGGTTAAGCCTTTTGGTGTCTTGTGAGATGAGTTTTGCTAAATCCTGCTCACTCACTAAACACAGTCAAATCATCTGCAGCAGGGTCAGCGATTCTAACTGGAGCTTAAAAGTGTTGTGTGCAACAAGATGTCTTGTAGTAAGTGCTAACGCCAGAGAAACCCAGTTTCACTAACCATAGAACCTGAAATGTCATCTGAACAGACCCAGTGTGTGGTAACTCCCAGCTTAGAATGCCAGGAATGCCAGCCAGTGACTCAGATTGGGAAGAGACACTTTTGAATGTTTATTTATTTATTATTTAATATCCTACCTTTTTTCCTTCAAGGAGCCCAAAGCAGCATATATAATCCTCCTTCTCTCCATTTTGTCCTCACAACAAGAATAGGCTTCCATGGCTGAGTGGGGACTAGAACCTGGATCTCTCGATTCAGTCCAACACTGTTACCACTACACCACACTGTGCATACTATTGTATTTATGATGCCAGAGGAATATCATTTACTTTATTTATTTATTTACTGCATTTTTATACTGCCCAATAGCCAAAGCTCTGGGCAGTTTACAAAAATTAAAACCATAAAAACCATTCAAAATATAAAACAATGACAGTATGAAAACACAATTTAAAATACAGTATAAAACACAGCCAGGATAAAAACTGAGCAGCCATGCAGAAATTGATAGGAATTTAAAATACAAATTTAAACAGCAGGTTAAAAATCAAAATGAACTGTTTAAAGACTGTAAAAATAAAAAGGTCTTCACCTGGCATCTAAAGGAGTATAATGTAGATGCCAGGCGAACCTCTCTGGGGAGCTCATTCCACAGCCGGGGTGCAACAGCAGAGAAGGCACTCCTCCTAGTAGCCACCTGTCTCACTTCCTTTGGCAGGGGCTCACGCAGAAAGACCCCTGAGGATGATCTTAGGGTCTGGACAGGTACATATGGGAGGAGGCGTACCTTCAGTTAATCTGGCCCCAAGTCATTTATGGCTTTGAATGTTAATACCAGCACCTTGAATCGGGCCTGGATCTGGACCGGCAGCCAGTGAAGCTGGAAAAGGACTGGCGTAATGTGGACTCGTTGGCCAGTCCCCTTTAACAGTCTGGCTGTCCTGTTTTGTACCAGTTGAAGTTTCCAGACCGTTTTCAAAGGCAGCCTCACATATAATGCATTGTAGTAATCCAGACGAGAGGTTATCAGAGTGTGGATAACTGTAGCTAGGCTATCTCTGTCCAGATAAGTGCACAGTTGGTATATCAGCATAAGCTGATAAAAGGTGCTCCTTGCCACTGAGTTCACCTGTGCCTCAAGTGACAGTTCTGGATCCAACAGCAATCCCAAACTACGGACCCAATCCTGTAGGGGGAGTGCAACCCCCTCCAGAACAGGGTGAACATCACTAGCCAGACAAACAAACCATGCATAAACAGTACCTCCATCTTGTCTGGACTGAGTCTCAGTTTATTGGCTCTCATCCAGTCCATTACTGTGGCCAGGCACTGATTCAGAATAGCCACTGCCTCACCTGGGTTTGATGAAAAGGAGAGGTAGAGCTGGGTGTCATCTGCATATTGATAACACCTCAGCCCACATCTCTGGATAACCTCTCCCAGCAGTTTAATGTAAATGTTGAACAGCATAGGGGATAATGTGCCATGACACAGACCAATAACCCCCAGTACCACCTTCTGGAATTGGCCATTCAAGTAGGAGCGGAACCACTGCAGCGCAGTGCCTCCAACTCCCTGCCCAGACAACCTATCCAGAAGGATACCATGGTCGATGGTATCGAAAGCCGCTGAGAGGTCCAAGAGAATCAACAGGGTCGCACTCCCCCTGTCCCTCTCCCAGCAAAGGTCATCCCACAGGGCGACCAAGGCACCTTGTGCAATTTTTCCGGGTACCCACACTTCCTGGCCATGCGAAATGGCTTTCAAGTTCATAAGAAGAACATAAGAAAAGCCTTGCTGGATCAAACCAAGGGTCCATCTAGTCTAGCATTCTGTTCACACAGTGGCAAACAGTGGCATACTGGCTGTCCATGGGAAACCAACAAGCAGGAAATAAGTGCAACAGCACACTCCTGCCCATGTTCCCCAGCAACTGGTTTACATAGGCATACTGCCTCTGATACTGGAGTAGCATATAGCCATCAGGACTAATAACCATTGATAGCCTTCTCCTCCAGGAATTTGTCTTACCCCCTTTTCAAGCCTTTTCCAAATTACACAGCACGTAGAATTCCTTCTTTTGATCTATCCTGAATCTTCCACCAATCAGCCTCATGGGATGACCCTGGGTTCAAGTATTATGAGAGCGGGAGAAAAATATCTCCCTATCCACATTCTACACACCATGCATATTTTTGTACACCTCTAGCGTATCTCCCCTTACTCTCTATTTTCCCCAAGCTAAACAATCCCAGCTGTTGTAATTTCCCTCATAGGTGCTTCGCTCAAGCCCCTCGATCATTTTAGTTGCCCTTTTCTACACTTTTTCCAGAACTACAATATCTTCTTTTAAGAATGGAGACATCATGCCCTACCCTGCAGTGCAGAGACTGTCCTGAGTAGGGTGGGTGAACAAACTAGATGATCTCTGAGGTCCCTTCCAACTTGATGATTCTATGAAATCTTGTTTAGTCATTTAGCATCTTAGAGTAACTAGTAATGGAGTTCCTTCTTACAGCACCTTCTTACAGCACTACTGAGGGCCCAGGTGTTCATCATGTGCCCTCTGAGTGAATACCTTAATTGTTTGAAAGAGCATGTTGTCAGTCGATACACTCTCAATTCATTAAGGTAAGAACTTAAGAACATAAGAGAAGCCCTGCTGGTTCGGACCAAGGATCCATCTAGTCCAGCACTCTGCTCACACAGTGGCAACCAGTTGTGGGCCAGGGACCCACAAACAAGACACAGTACAACTGCACCCTCCCACCCATGTTCCCCAGCAATTGGTGTATACAGGCTTACTGTCTCTGATACTGGAGGTTGCTCTTAGCCATCAGGACTAGTAGCCATTGATAGCCTTCTCTTATGGGAATTTTTCCAACCCCCTTTATGGACTCATCTTCACTTCACACATTTATTTATTTATTTATTTATTTATTTATTTATTTATTTATTTATTTTATTACAGTTATATCTGGCTTTTTTTCCTACAAGGAATGCAAGGCAGCATACATAATTCTCCTCCTCTCCATTTTATCCTCACAGCAACAACCCTGTGAAGTAGGTTGGGCTGAGAGTCAGTGACTGGCACAAAGTCACCCAGTTAGCTTTAATGACTGACTAGAACCCAGATCTCCCACCTCCCATTCCGACACTCTAGCCACTCCACCACACTGGCTATCTAGCCACTCCATTACACAAGGGTAGGCTGATCAGATAAAATCCAGGTCAGGGCTCATGTAACTTTAACAGTTGTAGAGAAAAGGGAATTTCAGCCAGTGTCATTTGTATGCAATTAGTTCCTGGTGAAATTCCCTCTTCATCACAACAGTTAAAGGTGCAGGGGCCCTGCCTTCTTTTGTATATGGTCACTCTAGTATAGTGCCTGCACCTTTAACTGTTGTGATGAAGAGGGAATTTCACCAGGAACTAATTGCATACAAATGACACTGGCAGAAATGCCCTTTTCTCTACAACTGTTAAAGTTACATGAGCCCTGGATTTTATCTGGTCCCTCTAGTGGTACTACCCCTTGTGGAATGTGTGATGTACTTTTTCAGAATTTTGCACAGGATCTTAGCGATAGCAGCATCTTTCCTGTATCTTATTTTCAGTTCTGATGCCATGTTTTCTACCTGTGTGCCTGCAAGGGAACTACGTCTCAAGTATTCCTGTGGAAGAAAAGGTTGTGTTGGGATAGGTCCTATTTTTTTATTATTATTATTCTATAAACTATGGCCTGTAGTTCTTAGCCTCATCTCTTTTTTCAAGGGAGGAAAACATCTCTGCCGAGCAAGCTGTCTTCCTTGGTTAGGTGCTTACTCAGCAGGAGCAACCGTTCTCACCCTCACCCCGTTGGGTTTTTATTTTCAACAAGGCCTCTTTTTGCTGTAATTAAAACACTTATTACTATTACATTGCTATTAAGTCAGGGATTACATGGTCTGTATTTAATTTAAATTGTTTTCCCCAACACCATTTGCTTCGCCCACTCTGCAACTGAAACTAATCAGCACATGTCCCAGGCGATCTGACATTTTCCTGTGAGTTGGAGTCATTTGACATAAATATTGGTATCGATGACTTAAGTCGTGCTCAGTGTTACCTTCTGCTCAAACTTTCATCATCGCACCCACTCCGCTCATCTTGCTATCCTTGCCTGACCTGTTATTATAATAATAATAATAATAATAATAATAATAATAACAATTTATTTCTTACCCGCCTCTCCGTCTGGATCGAGGCAGGGAACAACAACATGATAAAATACATAAAACTGATTAAAACATAAAACATATTATAAAACATAACACATATTATTAAAACTGCATAAAAAATCCTAAAACATCCTAAAAACACCCTTAAAACATTCTAAAATTCCACTGGATATGCCTGCCGGAAGAGAACAGTCTTTATAGCTTTCTTAAATTCTAAAAGACTGTTAAGTTGACGAGTCTCCTCCGGCAGGTCATTCCACAGTCTGGGAGCGGCAGAAGAGAAGGTCCTCTGGGTAACGGTTGTCAGCCTAGTCTTGGCCGACTGCAGTAAGTTCTTCCCAGAGGACCTGAGCGTGCGGGGCGGATTGTATGGGAGAAGGCGATCCCGCAGGTAACCTGGACCCAAACCATGTAGGGCTTTAAAGGTAATAACCAACACTTTATACGTCGCCCAGAAACTAATTGGCAGCCAATGGAGCGATTTTAAAGCTGGCGTAATATGGTCACCCCTAGACCAGCCTGGCTGCCATATTTTGAACTAGTTGAAGTTTCCGGTCTAGGCACAAAGGTAGCCCTATGTACAGCGCATTGCAGAAGTCGAGCCTCGAAGTTACCAGCACGTGCACTACCATCTTTAGGTCTTCCAACTCTAGGAAGGGGCGCAGCTGGCGTATCAGCTGAAGCTGATAGTAGGCACTCCTGGCCGTCACATCTATCTGGGCTGTCATTTGGAGCGACGGATCCAGGAGCACCCCCAAGCTGCGAACACAGTCTTTCAGGGGGAGTGTAACCCCATCCAGAACCGGTTGACACACCTCCAAACCCAGGTTGCGGCCTTTGACAGCAAGCACCTCCGTCTTGTCTGGATTCAGCTTCAGTTTGTTTTTCCTCATCCAGCCCATTACTGCCTCCAAGCATTCATTCAGAGGAGACACACTATCCTTAGCTGGCGCTGTTACCGAAGGCATAGAGAAATATATTCGGATGTCATCAGCATACTGATAGCACCCCGCCCCATGCCTCCGGATGATCTCTCCCAACGGTTTCATATAAATGTTAAACAGCATTGGGGAAAGGATGGCACCTTGCGGTACGCCACACAGCAGCTCCTTCTTTGCAGAGCAGCTATCCCCAAGCATCACCATCTGGAACCTGCCCGAGAGGTAGGACCGGAACCACTGAAGCACAGTGCCCCCGATTCCCAATCCCCTCAGGTGTTCCAGAAGGATACCATGGTCGATGGTATCGAAAGCTGCTGAGAGGTCCAGAAGTACCAACAGGGACACACTCCCCCTGTCAATACTAAGGCGTAGATCATCCACTAAGGCGACCATAGCAGTCTCAACTCCGTATCCCGCCCTGAAGCCAGTTTGAAATGGGTCTAGAAAATCAGTGTCATCCAAGACTACTTGGAGTTGAAAGGCAACCGCCCTCTCGATCACCTTGCCCAAGAATGGAAGGTTTGATACCGGTCTGTAGTTATTAAAGTCCAGGGGATCCAGGGAGGGCTTCTTTAGAAGCGGCCGTACCACCGCTTCTTTTAAACATGATGGGAAAGTCCCCTCCCTGAGAGATGCATTAATAATATATTGTAATTGCGATCTAACCGCATCTCCTCCCTGGGCGACCAGCCACGAAGGACAGGGATCGAGAGGGCAAGTCGTCGTCCTCACTCGTCCAAGCAGCTTGTCCACGTCCTCGGTACTCACCAACTGAAACCGATCCAGTGTAATTCTACTCGCGGAGTCGCCGGACACTCCATCGTCAGCCTCTGCTATAACGACGGCATCTAAGTCGGCTCTTATCCGAGAGATTTTATCTGTGAAATGATCGTTAAAGGCATCACAGCGAACCGCCGAAGGCTCTAAAATCAGGTTCAGGGGGGAAGGTGCCCGGGTTAGACCCCTCACCACCCTGAACAGTTCCGCTGGACGCGAATTCGCAGACGCAATGCGCGCAGAGAAGTAAGCTTTCTTCGCTGCACGTACTGCCACCCCATAGGAACGAAGATGTTCTCTATGCCGTGTCTTGTCGGATAGAAGTCGAGTTTTCTGCCATCGGCACTCCAGTCGTCGTCCTTTCTGCTTCAACTCCCTGAGGTCTTCCGTATACCAGGGCGCCCTGTTAGAAGCGGGTCGGAGAGGACGTTTGGGGGCGATCGTGTCAATAGCCCTAGTTAGGTCTCGATTCCATCTATCGACCAGGGCTTCTACAGGATCGTCGACGATACCAGCCATAAAACCCTCCAAGGCTTTCTGAAATCCAGAAGGATCCATCAGCCTTCGAGGGCGGACCATCTTAATAGGTCCACCACCCCTGCAGGGGCGGGTGGTAGCCGTGATACTAACCCTAACCAGAAAATGGTCTGTCCATGACAACACAGAGGTATTCGTTACCTCCGCCCACAGATCCCTCTGTTCGGAACTGAAAACAGCATCGAGGGTATGACCCGCTGAATGTGTGGGTCCAGAGACCAATTGGGATAGGCCCATGGTTGTCATGGATGCCACGAACTCCCGAGCTCCACTTGACAAACCAGCCTCGAATGGGATGTTGAAGTCGCCCAGGACCAAAAGCCTGGGCGAATTCAACACCAGCTCCGAGACCAGTTCCGTGAGCTCGGCCAGGGAGTCTGATAGGCAGCGGGGTGGCCGGTACACTAAGAGAATCCCTAGTCTATCCCTGGCCTTCAGACTCAGGTACACACACTCAATGTGATTCAGTTCACGAAGAGGAAGTCTGGTCAGGTTAAGATTATCCCTATAGACCACAGCTACTCCGCCCCCCCGCCCACTTTCCCTCACCTGCTCACTAACACAGTACCCAGCTGGGAGGGCCTGCGCCCATGTCGGTCCACTGTCATCTCCCAGCCAGGTCTCTGTGAAGCATGCCAGGTCAGCCTTCTCATCTGAAAGAAGGTCATGGATAATATGTGTTTTATTTTTAACTGACCTGGCATTACATAGGAGCAAGGAGAGGTTCTGTGGGTGGCCTGGTTCATTCTCCAAATTCCCCGGGTTAGCAGAGCAATCGGAAGGTAAGATGGGTGTGAGATATCCATCTCTCCTTCCCCTGTAACGGCACATTGCTCTGCCAACGCCATATCTCCCTTTGCCCTGCACAACACAAATTGCCGCTCCCCTACACATTGTGGTCAGCTGGAAGGGTGGGGTGCAGGTGGCTCTCCTCTCTTAGCGCTCTTCATCCACGGCTGCAGTTTTGGTCCAACGGCTTCGTTCCCACTTCGGCTCGCGCCCACAGGCTCGCGCCTTCAGCAGTCTGAAGGCTGAAATACCTGTGGAGATGGGCGGGGCAAACAAACACGCTTCAGGCTCAGCCAGCAGCACAGCAGCACAGCACTCCCAGCCAACGACCTTCATGGCAAATTTGTCCCCACCCTAAAGACACAGCATTTTAGTAATTCAAATTCCTGCATTGCCTCCAACCTTGCACACTTTTATGAAGAAAAACGTATGTTTAAAACAAGTCCTGGTTTATACATTAATGAAGTGGAAGTGAGTCAGTAAAAGTTCAGGTGACAGAACAAACCGTCCAAACTCAAGACTGCAGATAAGCAAATAGAGTTTTGAATATTTCCTTGCATCAACAACAACAAAAAAAACCTGCCCTCCTCCAAAAAAAAATCTTTGCCTTAAAATAATAATTAAAAAGTCCTGCAGGTAGAAAATTAGCACAGCAAGGAGACTTGGCTAAAAATGTGCTAGTTCTTATCTTGCATGGATTATTTTTTCGGGGTTTGTTTTACATACCGGGAAGCATTCGAAAATGGCAACTCCCACCTGAAGCCTGAAGTGGTAGAATTATTGTGCCAGAGTTCTAAACTGTACTAGTTTAGACTGCAATTACATTTTTTTAAAAGTTCTGCTCATATCGAACAACAGCAACAAAACACCCATATGTAGAAAATATGCACATCAGGGAGAAAAGCTCTGGCCCATCTTTTTCCTTATTTATTATTTCATTTATATTCTGCCCTAATCCCAGGGCAGGGAACAACAGCACATTCCACCCCCTTCTCTCTGTCCAATATTTATATACCACTCCCCATTCAGAATTCCAGAGTGGTGGACAAAATGAAATAGAGTAAATCAGAATAAAAACACATTAAAAGTACATTTTTAAATTAAACGAAGTGCAAAATAAACTGCAGCTGGTCATTAAGGGAAGGCATCCTGGAACAAAGACATTTTCAGGAGGCGCTGGAAGGAATACAAAGTTGGTGCCTTCCTGACCTCCAGAGGCAGGGAATTCCATAGGAGGGGGCCACCACACTGAAGGCTCTTCCCCTGATGGACTCCAGTCGGACAGCAGGTCTATGTGGAACCACCAGGAGCATGCCCTTCTCGGATGGCCTCAGTGACTGGGAAGGTTGATAGGGGAGAAGGCGCTCTCTCGCGTATCCTGGTCCCAAGTTGTTTAGGGCTTTGTACACTAGTACAAGAACCTTAAAACTGTCCCGGTAGCGAATAGGCAGCCAGTGCAGTTCCCTCAGCAAAGGAGTTACATGCTGGAAAGGGGCAGCTCCTAACAACAGGCGAGCTGCTGCGTTCTGCTCTAGCTCCAGCTTCCGAAGCAGCCTTAAGGGCAGCTCCACATGGAGTGCATTGCAGTAATCCAGTCTTGAGGTTACTAATGCCCATACCACTGTGGCTAAGTGATCCCTGTCCAGAAGAGGCCGTAGCTGGCGAGGCAGCTGAAGCTGGTAAAAGTAGGCTGACCATATGAAAAGGAGGACAGGGCTCCTGTATCTTTAACAGTTTCATAGAAAAGGGAATTTCAGCAGGTGTCATTGGTATATATGCAGAACCTGGTGAAATTACCTCTTCATCACAAAGTTAAAGCTGCAGAAGCCCTGCCCTCTTTTCTACATGGTCAAGAGACAGGGCCCCTGCAACTTTAACTGTTGTGATGAAGAGGGAATTTCACCAGGAACTAATTGCATACAAATGACACTGGCTGAAATTCCCTTTTCTCTACAACTGTTAAAGTTACATCAGCCCTGTCCTCCTTTTCATATGGTCAGCCTAGGTAAAAGGTACCACGAGCCGCCACAGCCACTTGGGCCTCCAGTGACAATAATGGATCTAGGAGTACCCCCAAACTACAAACCTGATCTTTCAGAGGAAGTGCAACCCCATCCAGAACAGGCAATGAGCCTATCTCTATATAGAAAAAAAAAATCACTCAAACCACAGTAGAGCTACTAGGTGTAAATGCCCAGGTGAAAAGATCAGGCTTAGCCTGATGCCAAACTGATAGTAAGGTTGAGCCAAGTGACCTCTTGTGGGAGGGCGATCCAGTTGGAGCCCCACCATGGAGAAGGCCCTGGCTCATGTTGAGGAGGAACTTGAACCTAACTGACTCCATTTTGTATGGCCTTAACCTAATTGTCCTCCTAACAATGATTTTTTTTTATTGTCCCTCTCCTTGTCTCTTATAAGTAGCTTCTATGCTGTTGTAACTGCATGCAGACAGCAGACCATGTGAACAGTTCCAGACCATATAAGGCAACACCTAGACTACCATAACGTCATGTTGCGCGTGCATTATCCTGTGTATGACACGCATATTTCCTGTTTGCTTGAAATGTATATCAGGCTGCTTCACCCATTAGGGGGGGCTGCAGTCTGTGGAACGATTCCAGGCTGCTGTCTTGCTAGCAATAAAGGTTATCTGTTTGAAACTGGAACTTTGGACTGGTCTCCGATTAATTACTGTAACATTTTGGTGCATTGGCCGGGAATCCATCCCTTACTGGGAGACCCGCCTGATAATCGGAGAACCCTACCAGGGAGATTTCCCCCGCTTCCACTTGGTTCCCCGCGGCCCCCGGCCGGCCGTGGCCCTCCTTGGGAGCGCACCTCCAGCCTTTAGCTGGTGCCCATTCAGGTTCTGTGGCAGGTCCGGGGACAGCGCGGAACAAAAACGGACCGAGCGGAAGTTCAGTGCAGATACCCTTCTGCCCAGCGCTGGGACATCTGAACCAGGCAAGTATAAGGGGAAACTTCCTGTTCTGTTCTGTATCAGCCGACTCAGTAGAGTCGAAGGAGGGCCTGATCAACCCTCGTAACTGGAAACGTGCGTTCTGTCTGTACTGACCGACTCAGTAGAGTCGAAGGGGGAGCCTGATCATCTCCCCGTAACGGTAAACTGTTTCTGTTTCTTTGAACTGGGAGGTCTGGGAGGACGGGTGTCGTCCTGGATGTTTGATGTGTGTATGACTGCCTGATTTCCATTGCTGACCGTTGGGCAGTAGCCCTGGGACGCCTCTGGGTGTCTTGAATTGCCGGCAGCGTGGGCTGGTAGTGAAGAGACTGCATTCCGCTGTATCAGCCGCCTGACTCCCCCAATCCCTATAGTCAGACGGTTCCCTGTCAATCTGACTGCCCTTCTGTGTACTGTTTGTCTGGTTGATTATATTGTGTATTAGTCAGAAAAAGGATGGAGGGAGGTTTTTTTTTTTACCCCACCGAACCTGATGATTAAGCATTTCAGTAAAGTTTTTAATCTGACTAAGTGCAATGTAGATGCCATAAAAGCAAAGTGTTATTATGACTGGCCCGCTTTAGGACCCCTTGTAGAATTGGCCCCCCCAAGGTACTTTCTCTGAGCCCTATATTTCCCGAGTTTAGAACCTTGCCATCATAGAAAGGGGGGACCCCTCAGTTCAGAAGACATTCCATGCACAGAGAGCTAATTGAAAGTAGCCAAACATCCCCCACCATAGGCACGAGAAGTTGGCCGAAGATGCAGCCCTTATCATGATGAACCAAGTAAAAAGACCCCAAGACGCAAGGCTCCTGTGACTGCCACCTCCTGATGTCCCAGACGTCCCTAGGTCCGGACCAGACATCCTGGCTCCCTCTCTGATGTCCCAAGACTCCACTGCCCAGCCATCAGCCGTCACCTCTGCACCTGTAGACCCCACTTCTTTGTTTGATGTGAGAGTCGAGAAACTGACCCGCCTGTCCCAGCCGGCTCCACCTCAGAAATTTGGCTGCTAACACAGGCACCGAGACAAGAATTTTCCCTGTCCGTGAGAGTCCCACCGTTGTTCCTGCCGTCACCGACCCAGCCACGAATGTGTCCACGTACCAGACCGTCACTGCCTACGCCCCCTCTCCTCCTGAATTCCTGAACTGAACTGCCTGAATTGAACTGAGCTCTTAAACTCCTGAATTGAATTGAATTGAACTCCTGAACTCCTAAACTGGAAGAACCATGGACCCTCCTATGAAGAAGAGCCCGAGAAGTTTGTAGACATAATTGAGGATGTAATAACTGCCCATAATCCAACCTGGACTGATATCCAACAACTAATGGGATATCTCCTGACAACTGAACAGAGACTACAGACCCAGGCTAATCTCGAAAATGCAGCCACAGAACGGGGCCAGAGAGAAGGCATCCCCGACCCCAACCAGAGCAACACCGCCTATGTCCCAAGACAGAAGGACGCAGACATCAGCGTGATTCAAGAAAAAACACACGCCTCCTAAGTTCCAGCCGAACCCAAGCCATCAACTGCGTACCACAGCCTAACAGCAAAAAGGAACTCAGAGTTTTCCTCGGCATGGCCGGCTATTGTTGCATCTGAATCCTGAATTATGCAGCCTTAACACAGCCACCTGAGTCAGCCCCGCTCGAGTGGACAACAGAAGCCACCCACAGCCTCCGAGACCTGAAGATTGCTCTTACCAGCCCCCCAGGCGTCTGCCCAGAAAGCAGAACTAGTAACGGAAAAGAGAAACAGTTTTGTCATACCTGATTTTATACCGAGAGCGAAGATTTTTGACTGCTGAGAGAAAAAAAAAAAAAAACATCGTCCATTCTACAAAAATTCAGAAGCTCCTCCAGGCTGTTTGAAAACCAGCAAAAGTAGCTGTTATCTACTGCAGAGCAAAATCAAAAAGGAAACTGCAGTGAAGGCCGTTTCCTGTCAGAGTATTACGCTGAAACCACATCCTTTTACCAGAAATGTGACTTAAAATGAAAAAGAAAAGAAAGAAGCCCTTAGCCAGAATTAATGTCCTCCCAGATGACTGAATCTGGGTACTCAGAAGCCTAGCCAGGACATCCGTGTTTCACATGCATCACCAGTGCCATTTGGGCAAAGAAGCTCTCCGTCACCTCATCGAGAAAACCATGTACATTAACAAGCTGGCCAGCCTCTGCGCAGACAAGCTCCTCCGTTTGCACTTTCCCTAGCTGGATGGAAGGCTGGCCTGCAAAAGCAGAAGTCACTGAGAAACTCTGTGCAGAAACCAGGGCGAAATAGATGCCCATGCTGCCCGTTGCCTTGCTCCATATGCACTGCACACCAAGGACTAATGGACTGACCCCTTATGAACTGGTCTATTAAGCCCGGGGACCAAGTACATGTCAAAAGTTATAAGGAAAATCTTTTAAGAAAAACTTGGGATGGCCCCTTAACAGTTTTACTGATTATTCCTACTGCCTTAAAAGTTAAAAGAACCCCATCTGGATCCATTGGAGCCGTGTGAAAGCAGCAGCAGCTGCCCATACAAACCAATGGCAAGTTGCCAAGCAACACCGACTGAACATGATGCTGAAGAAATTGCCTACCAGGAGAAGCCTCCCCAGGGCCGGTGCCCGTGGGAGTGAAGTGACTGGGGGCGCTGCATCCCTTCCCATCCCGGATAGAGGAAGTGGACACCGCCCGAAGACTCCTGAAAGACTTTCAGTATTAATACTCCTATTAATCCTTGCCCCAGCCTCAGGTGACGTCGCCCCCTGTCAGTCATGTATCAAGACTGTCAAATTGCATAACCAGATCAAACAGATGCCAGTGTAAAGGCAAAGTGCAACCTTGCACTTTTCAGAACGTCACTTACTCCGCCTGCACACAGGCAACCCAAAAGAAACCCCAGCCCAGTGGTATCTAGAAGTCAGGGATAGTCAGAAATGGGGAACCCTGATCCAGAAATTGCCCCTGAAAAGTCCCACTACCCAGGTGTCCATAACAATAGACCCTTGCCGCCATGCCAAGTGACCACAGTCCTGCGGGGACCTGAGCTGGGAGAGAGAATACACGTATAATGACAAGTATATTTGTCCCCAGACATACCCCGGGGGCTCCAGAGGCTGTATAAATGAGTGCCCGATGTAGAGATGTGTATGATGGGCCACGTGAGAAAAGGAACACGAGAAAATCTACATGCCAGCCTCACCAAAGTTCCAGTTCTAAGTCCCTGCACCGCCCAGGGATGTAATCTAGTAATTTTTACTGTTGTTAGCTCCCTCAATGTCAGTAACTGTTATGTATGCGGAGGTACCCAATTGGGGACCAGTTGCCATGGGAGGCAGCTGAGTTAAATGTTGGTCAACCATATAATGAAACCAATGAGCCAAATCCTCACAGTCAGTAGATGTTAGGGGACACCGTTGTGAGTCAGTAGTGCCTCCAGCGCCTGCATCCATCAGCCCCCAAGATTAGAGAAACCCCCTGTGAATCACTCACCACCCTGAATGGCTCCGAAATCTCCTACTGGCCAAACCAGTCCGTAATTCCTAACAATCAGTTGTGGCCAGCGAGTCTCCAATCCCGAATAAACATCACCCAAAGTCAGAGCTCTAATTGGCCGGCCCCCAAGGGACTGTACTGGATCTGCGGGCAGTATGCTTATTCTGAACTCCCTGAACCCTGGGCAGGCACTTGCACCCTAGGTGAGATCCGCCCCTCCTTCTTTCTGATTCCCTTATCAGAAGGTGTGCGTCTGGGCCACCCAGCGTACAACAAACGCAGCATATCCCCAGATGTTAAAATTGGGGACTGGAAGGATGATGAGTGGTCCCCGGAGAGGATTGTTCAGTATTATGGCCCTGCCACCTGGGCACAGGATGGTTCCTGGGGGTACAGAACTCCCATTTATATGCTTAACAGAATCATACGTTTGCAAGCAGTTCTAGAACTAATAACCAATGAAACTGCAAGAGTACTGAATGTCCTATCCAAAACCCAGACCCAACTGCGAAATGCTGTGTATCAGAACCGCTTAGCTCTTGATTACTTGCTTGCTACTGAAGGCGGTGTGTGTGAAAAATTTAATCTCACTAATTGTTGTCTGCATATTGATGATAATAGAAAAGTTATTGAAGAGATCACCAGTAAAATAACTAAGCTTGCTCATGTTCCCGTGCAAACCTGGAAAAGATTTGAATAGGCAGAAAGACTGGGATCCTGGTTCACATGGATGGGAAGATTAAAAGGGATAATAGCGATGGTTATTGTAGGACTCTTGGTTTGTATCCTTTTGCCCTGTTTAATGCCTTTATTGTTACAGAGTTTTCGCAGAATGGTGGAACAGATAGCAAACTGGCGCACAGCTGTCCACCTAATGGCCTTGCGCGACTACCACCCTGTACCTATGGCAGATGAAGATAGTGATACTCCTTAGTAAATTACTAAGGACTATCAAAGGGGGGAATGAGGAGGAACTTGAACCTAACTGACTCCATTTTGTATGGCCTTAACCTAATTGTCCTCCTAACAATGATTTTTTTTTATTGTCCCTCTCCTTGTCTCTTATAAGTAGCTTCTATGCTGTTGTAACTGCATGCAGACAGCAGACCATGTGAACAGTTCCAGACCATATAAGGCAACACCTAGGCTACCATAACGTCATGTTGCGCGCGCATTATCCTGAGTATGACACGCATATTTCCTGTTTGCTTGAAATGTATATCAGGCTGCTTCACCCATTAGGGGGGGCTGCAGTCTGTGGAACGATTCCAGGCTGCTGTCTTGCTAGCAATAAAGGTTATCTGTTTGAAACTGGAACTTTGGACTGGTCTCCGATTAATTACTGTAACAATGTCACCACAATACAGGCCTCTCGTTGGGAATACTTACCAGTATGACTAGTTTCCCTTTGGACACGTCTCATACCAGAACTCCAAACTACCTTTTTACATGAGTTTCTTGATCACAATCTTCCTTGGGAGGGGAAGGGAAGTGGAAGGATGTCTGCCCCTGTGTATTTAAATTAGGGTGACCAGATAAAATCCAGGTCAGGGCTCATGTAACTTTAACAGTTGTAGAGAAAAGGGAATTTCAGCCAGAGTCATTTGTATGCAATTAGTTCCTGGTGAAATTCCCTCTTCATCACAACAGTTAAAGGTGCAGGCACTATACTAGAGTGACCATATACAAAAGGAGGCAGGGCCCCTGCAACTTTAACTGTTGTGATGAAGAGGGAATTTCACCAGGAACTAATTGCATACAAATGACACTAGTTTTTCTCTACAATTGTTAAAGTTACATGAGCCCTGACCTGGATTTTATCTGGTCACCCTAATTTAAATGTATCTTCAGAGGCTCTCCAACAGTTGCCCCAACTGTCTGAGGTAAGATGAGTGGGGCCTAGTGAAGAAGACCTTTCTCAATAAAGGTACCTGTTTGTGGAATTGCCTTCCCAGATAGGCCCACATGCTGCTTGTTATCATTTGGGCAACAGGCAGTGATGTTTTTATTTCCCCAGGCTTTTTAATATATAATTTTAATATATATTTCACGTGGTTGTTTTTAACATGCTATAAGTGTACAACTGCACATTCTCTCACACACACTCACACGCACACACTGAAAATCAAGAAGGCACTGGTTTTTTTTTACAGTTGACATTTGGTTGCATCCTGCTTTCCCCACCCCCACAAGTGGGAGCATTCCCTGAGTGGAAAGGAGGGAGGCAGGAAAGCAATCATCACCGATTCCACTTTCTTCTGCAGCCACCAGTGTCATCTCTCCCACTGTTCTGGAGGGTCCCCCAACCATCTGGAGCAAATTTTAAGGGGCACAGGAGACTGCAGGGGGAGGAAGGAACTGACAAAAATGGCCACTCCCTTCCCCACTTTCCACCTGCAAGATTTCTCCACTGGATCAGAAGCTTCCCATGGATGAAAGGAGCCCTTCTCTCCACAGGAAGTCCATTCTGGATGCAGGCCATTATATTTTATTTTGGTATTTAATCTTTTTTTTTTTGTACACTGCCCTAAAAGTTTTGCTTAAGGACAGTATATAAATCTTTTAAATGTTTAAATAAAATGCATGCTCCTTCACTGTTCTCTCTCTCTCTCTCATATGATATCTCTGCAGTGGCTACAGGGCAACCTGAATTTGGCTGCAGGTGGAAGAATGCCATCCTTGAAGAAAAGAGAACAGTATTCTCCAAGCTGTTTTGAGATGACACTTCCAAAGAGTCCGTCCCCAGCTTTGAGTGCAGAGGACACTATCCAAGATATTGTCCGGTGGTCTTTATCTCAGATGCCCAGTCATGGTAGATATACAGTCCAGCAACATGCTTTACCACTCACGCTGAGACACAGCAGAAAGAAGAAAATCCTTCAGAAAAAAAATCTTGGTGGAGATCTACTGGACACACATGCACAGTGGTTTACAGAAACAAAAGAGCCTTTTACCCCCAAAGTCTTAAAAACAGCAAGTAAATCGTTCCTTTCAAAATACAGATATTATAACCAGTCGCATGGAAAGAAAAGCCTCTCTCTTGACCAACAATTGCACAAAAGACCAAGGAAGGTTTTCAGGTAAAATGCTCATCAGCTTAGCTTGCATGTGGTTGTCTAAACTGAGTTGTGTAAGATTTGGAGAGCAGTCTTATGGATTGGAGCTTTCTGTCTCTGTCTGCATGGAAAGAAAAGGCATGGAAAGAATATGCCTTGCCAGGGAGAGCCAGGCAGAGTGGGAGGAGGACAAAGGCAATTTCGCCTCCTGATCGTCTTTAAACATCAAATACTTGGTTAGATGGGCCTTTTTGCTGGCATGGATAATGACAGAAAGATGATGGGATCTTGTGGATCCTAACCTCTCTTTCCCTTACCCTACTTGCCCAGCAGAACTCCCCCTTTTTAATCTTTACGAGATCTTCTAAGGTCACTGTTGCAACCTTGGTAGAGCAGCCATTGCATTGCTTTATATGGCGGTAGCAAAGGGGAAAGGAAATGGCTCAATGTCAGATACCCTCTTCCAAGGTCGTAGGACAGGATTCAGCCTTGGGGGGGGGGGGGAATCCAACATACCCTATATGCCCTGGGATGCTCTTCCAGGGACCATAAAATTGCAATGGCCATGACTTCAGTCCCAAGCAAATAATTTATACTGCTGTCAGTGTTATTCAAAATTTCATTTTTCACCTTTCAGGACTTTGGAAGATGACTGTCTAAGATCTTATGCAGATTACCATAGATGGCATCCAGTCAAGGTTGTTGTACCCTGCTTGGTATTGAATGAAATGATGTGGGCAATAGTATTCATAAATATAAGCAATTTTGGATCTGCGTGTAATGTGATTTTAGAGAGCAGCAACCCATACTGAGTTACTTGAGGGAAAACTTAATGGGACTCACTTCTGAGTAACCATGTATAGAGTTGTGTTGTGAATAATGTTGTTTGATGTTGTAAACTCAAAGTGGTTATATAAACTGCTCAATTTGGGAAATTTAGTACTTCAAAATGGATAATAACAATGGCATTTTTGGATTATAAATCTAAAATAGCAGAGCATTCTTGAAAACACAGTGTTTTAAAAACATGTATAAACAATAGCTGAATTACCCCAATCCCGAATTCTCCCTGCAGCAGCTAAATGCAAATGTAGTCAGAAACAAGCACACTTGTATGTCACAGCCACTGCCACATCAGTGTAGCTTGTGGTTGCCAAAAGAGGCCAGACTCCTTTAAGAGACAAAGCCCAGTTAGTCCAGAAGTGGAGCCAACTGGCCTAAAAGCAGCCAAACACTTAATTAAGACTCAGTCTCTATTTGTTCCTTGTTGGAGCACCATACAAACAACCCTGTCTGGCTTCCAACTCCAGTATAATTTGGAGGTTTCCATGGTACTGATCTCTTCTGGTTTTGCTTCTTTGAGAAATATAGCCTGACCCCACTAAAGATCTAAACCATAGCAGAAGCCTGCAACTCAGGCTACTGCACAGAACCTACAGCCTGAAATGGTACAGTGGGTTTGACCCTTTTGTACATAAAAATACACATGAGCAGCAAATAGGCCCAAATCATATTTGATGTGTAGTACCTGTATTCATACAAGTATTCATACAAAAATACAAGTGTATGTGTGTTTGTGTTGATAGTATAATGTATCTCTTAAGAACATGGCCCATATTTAACTGGGACTGGGGCCAAATTTTGAGTACTTTTTCTCATATGCATTACTGAGACTTCTCACACTGGGTACCTCCTGATCCTTCCTTTTAATGTTCTGCTCTAGAAAATAGTTAGTCTACCATTGGTGCAGGTAGTTACTCCATTGCAATGCAATGATATAATTTATTTTCTTTCCTTCATGTTTAAAAATTACAGAAACAGACCCCAAACTCAGTTTCTCTACAGTCACTGCTTCATGCAAAGTAAGTGAATTATATATTTTTTAAAAATAAACCTTTCTGTTCTCTATGTAACAAAATACTAAAAATGTGACCCTTATAAAAGATTAAATAAACCTGGAATATGAAGCCAACTCAATTAAAAGAACTTGAGAAGAACCCTGCTGGATTAGACCAAAGACTATCTAGCCCTGTGCCCTGTTTCCCACATTAGCCAACCTGGTGCTTCTGAGAAGGCAAGGTAAAACATAAGGATCAGTCTTGGTTTGTTTTATTTATCTTGATGTTTGATTTCATGTTTCTAAAGAGAAGAAGAGTTGAAGTACCTTCGGTTCCTTCAGGATGTCACAAACGACATTTTGATTAGAAGGTGTTACGGCAAGGAGTAAGTATTCAAACTTTTTTGTAATCACCATAATTACACCTTTCCTTTGATATAGAGAAAGAAATGATATATAGTTATGCATATGGAACTGCTTGGACATAATCACATGCTTCAGTTTAAGAGCATATACCAAATACATACCCACGTGTAAACTTGGTGAACAGCATCATGCATTTGAAACAGCTTCTGGTGTCCATTCCACCACATGTACATGCCAAGTGCAATACCAGTTGCCATAACTTGAGCTGGATGATATCCCCCCCCACCTCCACCCCCACCTCCACCCCATCTCACAATCTCTTCTCTAAAGCTACTTTTTCATATACTTGGCTCAGTAATGGGGGTTGGGGGGATCCCAAGCAGTGGGCCAGCCTATAGTATCACTGCCTTCCATTTTGTTTATATCAGTCTGGCTAACCTTACTGGCTTGGTACCACAAGTACATTTCAAAGCAAGTGCTATTCTAGTGAAGAATATGGAATACAGTAAACATGCAGTGCCTTGAGCCTTGGAGGAGGTTTGCCTCTAATTAGCTGGGCTGGTAAGTTGACTAGAGTCCTGGGCATTCAATTTACCTTTTACCTGAACACAGAAGCCATGAGTGGGGCTGTGCTGTATAGCCCGAACCGTGATGTCATGCATGTAATGTAGCCCCACTCTCTGGTGTCCATGCGTATAGCCTGGACCTGTACGTCTACAGATGTACATAAGGAGGCCCACTCTATGCAGATGTCTCTATTACATGTGCAGATGCCAGTGATGGGGCTACGGAGTACAACCCCGTTCCCAGATCACGTTAGAATATGAGGTAGATTGAATGCTTGAATAAGGCTTGATGTATGTGCTGTGCTGGCAGATAGATATTGCTTGCAAATCTAGACTAAAGGAATGGGATATGACTTTTTTAAAGGAAAGAACTTCTTTCCTTTTCTTTCCTTAGCCTTATCAAATTGGCTAATGGGTTTAAGGGAAAGGGTAGGTCTCCCACCATCATGTGTCACACATGGCAGATATCAATTACCTGATCCATCCAGGTGTTTTTTCTTTATCCTAACTTTTAGGACCTAAAGGTTCTATTGCTGCAGAACATCTTGGTCTTTTGCTTGCATCACATCACACTCTGGTGACTAGTCTAGAGTCTATCATGAGCTGAATTCCCATGATGTGAACTCACCAATCAGGAATGGTTGGGAATAGAGCTGTGTATCTTGACAAGCAGGGTTGGTTTTGGAAGCACAGAGCCAGCTTGCACATCATGAAAAACCACCTTGGATGGAATTTCCATGTGGGGCTTCTTGGTGTAGCACTGGCCATCATTTTGAAAATTCAAGCTGGGGGAGGGGGGGATGCTGCAGCTTGTTGAAACCAGTGAGGGTGGGTTGTTGAGGTAGTTAACAGCCACCTGCAACCCTAAAACACGCCATGGCTTGTTAACCATACCAACAACAGACCCTCGCCAGGTTCGCATGGAACGACAAACTGTAGCAATGTGGCTTGATTTTTTTAAAATGCAAAACAGCAAGCCCCACAGGGAAATTCACCCATGGTGGCTTGCCATTACGTGCAGACCAGGTCACAGGCTCCTTCCAAGCCAACAATCATTAGATTGTAGTACGAAAAGATAAAGGAAGAATAGCTCAGCCATTCACATGGCTATGTGCATTTTAAAATAAAAGGCATTAGGGATTATTTTAGGGCCATTTCACAGATTATGCAGGCAAACCTGGGATAACCATTGAGTGTCAACGCAACTGGAAACTACAGACCATCCTGGACTTCCACAACGGTGTGGCTTGCAGGATCTTAAGATGACTAACAAGTCATTGTGGCTTGTTAACCACCCTGCCTGTACCCTATGTGTGCAAAGCCAGCCAGCACACACACCATGGCTTGTTAACCATCCTGCGATCTGATGTGAACAGGCCCTGAGAGTGTGAAATCTCAGTTTGCAAATGTTCTTTTGACATACATACTTTACATGTTTAGGTGTAAACTTAACCGTGCAATTTTATACATGCCTGCTCTGAAGTAAGTCCCATTGAATTCAGTGGGGCTTATTGCCCAGTAAGTGTGGATTGCCTGCAACCCTATACACACTTACCTGAGAGCAAATCCTATTAAACTGAAAGGGACAAACATCTTGAATAGACATGCACTGCAAGTCATAAGGTGTAAAGAAGTCCTAGTTTCTGAGGGAGGCAAGCCTTATTTATATATGGAAATTCTAGGGTGAGGATAAAGATCCAAGATTTTTCTTTACTGCTTTAGAAAACAGGCTATCATCCATTTTCCTTGTTGCTATTTTTATTGCTGTCTATTGGTTCTGTTTTGAGTCTCTGCTGATTTACAATTTTGTTCTCTTTCTAAGGGCATTAGGTGGTGTATTTCAGATGCACATTCAAAACAAAAGGTGTGACCTTGATGAGGTGAGCAAAAATATATATATATTATGAAACACGCTGTCACCAGCAGTTGAATACTCCTACATCTGTCTAGAACAGCAATTTATACCATTTGGGCTGCTATGCTTCTTAATTAAAAAGGGAATTTAAAAAAAGACGCCTACAAGAAGTAATAGCTACAGGCTGGGTTTTATGTGAAGCAGGCAAAACCAAAGAATAAATAAATGCCTTTTCCTGCCCTATACATCCATAGCACAAGTTAAGCCCAATAGTGTTTGATGAAATATGTAGCAGAGTGCATTCTGATTTAGATGAAGGGAGGCTCTTGCTGTGAAAAATGTTTGCCGCAATGCATTTCTGCTGTTTTTGCCATTTGAAGCAGTAGATAAAGCCAGCAAGGATTTGTTATCCTCCACTTTTAGAAATGGGTCAATTGATACATGAACTAAACTACAAAGCTTTGCCACCATCTCTGAAGTTCTCCCGGCTTCAAAAGCCCTTGCTTGAAACCTGTTTGGATGGCGCAAAGTGCACGGTTGAGCAGAAGCGTGGGCAGCATGGTTTGTATGCTCAAAGGGCAAGAGGACAACTTAAGGGGATTAGCCAGGCGTTTTATTGCCCCACAAAGAAATGTTCACCTTCATAGCTTTGTTCATCATAATACAGTTCCTAGTTAATCTACTCATCATGGATGCTAATAGCTATTTGAAAAGAACAGGGCTAAGGGTCAGCATGGTTGGGTACCTGCCAAGGGCCCACAGTGCAGCAGGAGGAGGGGGGTGTCTACTGACAAAGAGTCCTCTGAACCTGTTCCTCTTCCCCACTGTTGCAACATGCTTGTTCATCCTCTCACTTTGGACCAGGCAATGTTAGTGGTATGGTAGTAGTAGACAGGATCTACACTACTGGTTTAGAACAGTATTAAAGTGCACTGACAACTGTTGAGGCCCATAGCACATGCCATATACCGCTTTCAAACCGTTTTCATAGTGTTATATCCTGCTTGGTGTAGATCTGGCCGTAGTTTCAGTATTGCCTCTTTTCACCACCCCACATACACAAACACACACACACATCACCACCACCACCACCACCAAAACAAATCATTTTGACATACCAGGGCAGGATCCACACAACTGCTTGATAACGGATTATACCGGTATTGGCATCAGCTGGGGCCCATGACACGTTCCATATATCATTTTCAAACCACTTTCAAAGTGTTATGTCCTGCTTGGTGTAGACCTGGCCCAGGAAACAACCTAAATCACATTAGATACAAAAACTTGCAGGGCTGCCTTTTCTTATTGTTCAGCGCTAGTGTTCTTCAATGGTGTTTTCTGAAACAAGAGGTTATGTGGGAGTTAACCTTGTTCACTATAAAGGACGATTAAGAGGTAATCAAGGTAATTACAGAGTAATTGGATTGTAGAGTGGTTTTGTGTCATTCTAAGTGGAATGACTGTGATAAATGGGTGGGTTTGGTAATGTAGTGTTCAGACATTAGTGTGAATAACAGTCAGTAGGCTGTACAAGAACTGTTAAAGAACAATCAGAGCACAATCTTAGGTTAATTTTTTTTAAGAGAAAACCGCTTGGCAAAATGTTTCATTAAAGCAAATGTATTTGTAATGTACAGAGGATACACAGTTCTAAATCCATCTCTTTTTAAGGAGACATCCAACAAGACAGAGAACGGGTGTAGACCCTCAGGCCCATGTGTCAAATCCGGCATTGAGCAGGGGGTTGGACTCGATGGACTCATAGGCCCCTTCCAACTCTACTATTCTATGATTCTATGACTGCCTCGGGTCCCAATCTGGCCCTCTAGGATTCTCTATGTGGCCACGCCTCCTTCCTCTGGCTCCTCCCCTTTCTCCAACTGTAGGCTGACCATATGAAAAGGAGGACAGGGCTCATGCAACTTTAACAGTTGTAGAGAAAAGGGAATTGCCGGTGTCATTTGTATGCAATTAGTTCCAGGTGAAATTCCCTCTTCATCACAACAGTTAAAGGTGCAGGCACTATACTAGAGTGACCATATACAAAAGAAGGCAGGGCCCCTGCAACTTTAACTGTGGTGATGAAGAGGGAATTTCATCAGCAACTAATTGCATACAAATGACACTGGCTGAAATTCCCTTTTCTCTACAACTGTTAAAGTTACATGAGCCCTGTCCTCCTTTTCATATGGTCAGCCTATCCAACTGCCAATCATTTGATGGTTTCCCAGCTTTTGCACAGTTCTTCCCCCATTCTAAAAGGTTGAAATGCTTATTCTAAGACTTAGGTATTGGCAATACAAGCTTTAAGCTTAAATATGCTGACAATTTTGGCCCACTGTCTTTGCCATTTTGCATTTTGATTGGAGTGTGGGCCCCAAGAGCATCTTTGAAATTGAATTTCAGCCTCGGGCTGAAAGAGATTCAACATTCCCCTCATATAGACCCATTTTAATATGACCATCTTGAGGGATCTAATCTTCATGTTAATAGCACAGCAATATTCTTACATTCAGTCCATTTTTAAAAATTAGTTTTCAAGGAAAATATACTGAGATTTCTTTGAAGACGTAAAATGTAGCAGTAGATCTCACCCTGACCCCAAGAGGAGCTTATCCTATTTTTTGTTCAAGGAACTTGAGTTGCCATACATGCTTCTCTTTCCTCCATTTTATCCTCACAACAAGCCTGTGATGTAGGTTTAAGCTGCCAAGTTCAAGGCCACTTACTGAGCTTCAAAACTGAGGATTTTAAGTGGGATCTCCTTGGTCCAAATATTCTGTCTACTATATCAGTCTTCCCCAGCCGGGTTCCCTCCAGCTGTTCCATCAGCCCCTGCCAGCATGGGCAATAGCCACAAAAGCTGGGAGCTGCAGTTCAAAACATCTGGAGGACATCAGGTTGGAGAAGGCTGCTATATATTATGCCAGTTCTCAGTTTTTCAAGAGAAAGGGTGAATTTCAGTGGCATCTGTGCTCAGACAGTGAGGTGCTCCCTATGGGACCACTATGCCCCTCCCTCCCATATCTCACCAGTTGCTTCTTCACCTGACACACTGCACTGTATAGAAACAAAAGCTCAAGGTGGAGAAGCATCAAAGTTGAACACAAAAAGAGAGAATAATCTCAGGATGCTGTAAATGACTTTATCGTTTAAAAGTCTGATGCGTTTCGGCCTCTTCCTGAAGTATTAGGCTTTTTTCAAAGGGTTATAAAAATGTCTGCAGAGCATTTACAAGTATACAAAAGAGACAACAGCTGTAATAGATCAGAACACAAGAATGCCCTTAGGCACACAGCTGTATAGAAAAAACGCTAGTAGAAAACAGTTTAAACCATTTATGTAATGTTGGGTTAATATGATTATAACCTTAGTAAGCATGTAGTTTCTAATCTTTTTCACACGGAACCAATTATACATCTAACAAAACATTCATGGATCAATTATCCAGAGTTACAGTGTGTCAATTTATACAGTAATTAGTAACATGTAAAAAATGTAATGAGTCCCAATCCAAAGCTGACAAGATTCTAGATATTGTACTTGTTTCACAGGAGCTTCTTCCTGAGCCTTGTGGATACACCTGGTAATTCTTGTTAAATATAACAGTGTATGGCTGCTATTTTCTGTCTTTAGGATATCTTGTCTTGTGCTGTAAACACTGGTGACTACCCATGCCATCCCAAGCCTGTGCATGCCTCTATGTCTACTTGTGAGTAGACTGTTTGGCACGGGCTTAATTAGGTATAATAAATGACATTTTCAACAGTGTCAAAAAATTCACCTTATCTGCCTTATAAAGAGATCAGAAGTGTTCACTTGTCCAGAAAGCAGTGCCCTTGCTCTAAATGGGCTTCATTGCCGACAATGACATCACCCAGCCCTCACCCTGAATTGATAATTATCAGTGGCCCTGACTGCCTATTCAGGAAGCATTGCCCTCACCCTGAATTGACTTCATTAGCCCTCCATGTCATTGTGTAGGCAAATCTGATTGGCTATGTAGTGTCATGGCATTACTCTTCAGCATGTGAACTGATTTGTTAGGATTGTCCATTTGCTCATTGAGAGGCAGCAGCAGATAGAGCAAACAATAGCAACTAAGAGGATTTAAGGAAAAGGTGAGCATTCTCACAATTTAGGTTTGCTTCCAGAAAATATTTCTGCCTCACCAGAAAATATTTCTGTCCCTCCCCACCTCTCCAAAATACTAGCCATCAATTTGTAATTCTTTGTAAGTGTATCCTATTCCGTGCAATGGGTGGTAAGCCCCGCTGCTGCAATTTTAGTTTGTTTTCTACAAATCATCTTTCTTAAGTAAACTCTTTCTGAGTAAGCTTTAGAGTTAGATGAAAGGGTAGCTTTATATTGCTGCTATTTGTTTAAGGATAAAGCATCTCAAAAATCCTCCTTCACCCCAAAGGATGCAGAAATTATATACAACTGAGAGATATGGGAACATAGCAGCTGCTCTACAGTTCTTGTGGTCTGACTTCCTAAAGCATAATTTCATTCCCAGATAAACAAAGAGCAGGGACCAGGAGTTCCTGTTGTTTTGATACCTCAGGTGTTCACTTGGCACCAGGGTTATTTCAGGAAACAACTTTGCCCGTATAAATCTTCCCAATATCTAAGTTTAGCCAGTATGTCCCTATTTTGGATTCGAACTTGTGTAGAGGCCAGATTGGTTCCTATGAAAAGCGAGGCCTTTTCGGGTATGGCCCCAGGATACTGCAATATGGAAAGCACTGGCATATGACAGGAATCGTATCTGGAGAAGCAACTTCTCCCATATCGGCGTGCTGTTACTGAGAAGCTCAGTCATGGATTTTACAAGTGTATTTTGTTGGCATTGCCCCAACACTTTGTCTAATATGTTCTAGAAAGGCTGCATGGGCAAAGGAATAAAGGCGGCTGGGAGCAAAACTATCCTAATGGCAATGTGTGAGCTATGAGCACCTGATGTATTTAAAGTTCATGACCTGAGTGTCCTCTAATGTAATGAAATGAATAGAAGTTGTCCTCATTTGAGTTTGCCAAAAATGGGGACACTGGATATCTATGTAAATGCTGTCCTGTCGTTCAGGTCACCACCTTAGACCCCCTCTACAAGAATTCAGTTTGACGCCTGGTTCTCCGATTATGCGCATCTTCTCAGAAGCGCTTTATGGTAAATGACTGTACGCAGGAAGTAATTGAGTGCACAACTGGTGGCCTTACCGGTTGTTTGAAATGCGCTTTAGAAGTAGTTAATGTGGAGAATCGCTTGTTCACATAGTCAAAATGTGCTTTAACGGCCGGAGCAAAATAAAACTCAATATTTAACGCGCATTTGATAATGCACATAATCGGATAGATAACGTGCCTCAACTCCCGATTTGCGCTTCGCTCATGTAGGGGTAAAAATTTTAATGAGACTTGAAAGAGCTTTAAACCTCTCGTGTAGAGGCAACCTTTCAAGCAAACCATGAGGGGGACCTAAAAATAGGCCAATCAAAATCTTTGGAGGGAAACCTGGTCCAGTCCTGAAGTGCCCTCACCTCTGGATAGATCAGTAGGTTACAGGACCACAAGGTGATCCCTCATGGTCTCTTTTGTTCTGGAAATTCTGCCTGTTGGTCCTTCTAAAGTCTGACTTAATCAGATAGTCAAAATCCAATCAAGAAGCCAGGAGTCTCAGGAAGACTTCTGTTCAGGCCAGGCAGGAAACAAGTTTTCAATTCTTTCGCTTGACCTCAGCTTGAGCATCCTCTTTGCATCCCTCCTTCCTCCCAGTTCCCTTGCCTCTCTCTGACCAAATACAAAAAGAGGGCAGGGCTCCTGCAACTTTAACTGTTGTGATGAAGAGGGAATTTCAACAGGTACTGCATGCATACAAAGGACACCTGCTGAAATTCCCTTTTCTATACAACTGTTAAGGATACAGGAGCCCCGTCCTCCTTTCCATATGGTCACCCTAGATTATGTGAAGTACTGAGAGTAACCAGAAGGAAGGGGCTATTAAATGTCCTATGGTGTTCTTTCCCCAATCTGGTGCCCTGAAGACATTTTGGACTTAAAATCCCATCAACACCAACCATCATGGCCAATGGTCAGGAATGCTGCGAGTTGGAGTTCAAAATATCTGGAGGGCATCGGGTTAGGAAGGCTGCCTTACATGAATCTGAGGTTTCTGCAGCAATCAGATCAAAGCATCCATTTCAATCACCAAATAAACCCACTCTTTTATAGTTGGAAAGTATAGGCTTAGGAAGCTACAGAACTGCAGCCAACCTAAAAGATGGGGAGGTGCCAAAAAAAAGGGGCAGTTCATCTCATTTGCAGGTCTTCTAAAGACAAAATTGTAAACTATTTTTAATTGGAGAAAATTTAGGGGGCAGCCTCCCCCCCCTTGCCCAAGCCCTGGTTTGGGAATGAATAATAATATATCTCTGCCATATCGGTGACAAGGTACTGGCTCTTATTGTTCACAATATTCTTGTGATTGTGGTTGTTACTTAAAATTTAAAACAAATGATCTCAGCTTGACACAGCTTAACCTCTGGGTCGAGGATAGTTGCTGCTGAGGCTGTCAGTTTTCCATAATGAGTATCTGTTGAACATTGCAAATGTTTTACAACTCACACAGGCATAATATAGCATCCTTTGTTTCTATGGATGGGAAGCAATGGAGTAGAACTTGGTGAAGTGTGAAACTAGGCCATCGAACAGCACAGAATTATTAGGCATAATCAGGAGGGTCAGAAATGTAATGCATTGAACTCCAGAGCTATTCTCAGAACATGGCTCTTTTGATGCCTATGACATCTCTATTTTTAAATAGTACCATATATTCCAGGGACAAGAAGCATGAAAAGTAATGGTTCAGAGCTCAACAGAAGATGTGTTAAAGGGGTTGATCCAAACCATTACAAATCATTTCCCCCCCTTCCCCTCTCCTACTAATCCTTGGCCAAGAGTGGATGAATTACAAAAACCCTGGCCCTTGCCTTGAACAGGACGCCAGTCTGTTCCTCTCATAAAGGAAGCCATTCCTCCCCAGGGTCTTCGAATACAGGCTACTTGTGCTCCTAGTAAGAGAACTTATGCATGCACCACCTCCTTTGGGGTCTTACCACTGTCAGAGCACTGATGGCAGGGGTAAGCAACTGTGGTGGAAATTTCCGGCTCTACGCCGATGAGTCATCTGAGACTAAACCTCCCTCTCCACCTGCAGAGAGGGGTGCTCCTTCGAGGGACCATAGGATTGCATCCAAATAATAACAATAAACTTTTCTAAACTGCAGTCACATAGAAAGAGCATCACACTAAACAAGCTGCATTTCCTGGCTGGGGAATCACACGAAACTACAGCGACGCATGTGCATTACATGGGGCTGCCTTTCAAGATGCTTTGGAAAAATGAATTGGTACAGAATGCAGAAGCAAGCATGCTAGTTGGAGCTAAGCGTTCAGAATATATTATACCGATTCTGTGCCAGTCAGACAGGCTGCCTGTGTGCTTCAGGCCTGCCTCTAGGGATTTGGGCATCCTAGTCAAGGGGGGTATTTTGGCACCCTGATGAACATGCCACTATTGCCATCTGTTTTCTATTCTCTCTTCCCATCTTCTGGCTGCACCTCTGTCCTGCTTTCCCCCTGCTGCCAGCGCTGAGCCACCTCCACCTGATCCAACCTGCTCTTCTTTTCTAATCGCCATCCTCTTCCTTTTTCTCTTTATGCTCCCCAGCACTTGTCTCCCCCTCCATACTTTGAGAGGTCCTACCTTACAGTGAGGCATTCTGGGAGGTGTCCCTAGAGATTGCCTGTGCCATAGCAGCACAGACACTCTTCATAGCCAGCTTACCCAGTTGTGCCTTGTTTTAAGGAAGAACCCTCCAGAGGAAAGCATTTGGCCCAGCCGGCTCTCTGGTGATCCCTGCCAGCTGCTTTGTGTAGCTGCTATGGCTCAGAGTGAGAGATGAGGCTCTCTGTGTAGCACGGATGGGTGGGGGTGGCGTTCATAGGGGAGGAGCAGGACTGCCACTGCCACCTTCATTTTGGTGATGCCAGAATTTGGTTCCCAAGGTGGCTCCTCTGTTTGTCTTCCCCAGAAGAAACCATCTAGTTTGCTTCCGGGCCCTATTTGAAGTGCAGATCTTGACCTTTAAAGCCCTAAAGAGTTTTGGACCAGGTTACCTAAAGGACCACCTGTACCTGTACACACCAGCCCAAGCTTTACAACCAGTTACCTAAGGCCCTGCACTCTGGCTCATCAATAAGAGATGTTAGGTTAAGAACATAAGAAGAGGCCTGCTGGATCAGACCAAGGGTACATCTAGTCGCATTCAGCTTACCCGGCTGCCTCTGGGAAACCCACATGCAGGACATGAATGCAACAGAATGCTCCCATCCATGTTCCCCAGCAACTGGTGTACATAGGCTTACTGCCTCTGATACTGGTTGGTGGATACCAGGGACAGGGCCTATGGTAGTCTCCCTCCCAGGCAATGTGTCTGCCTCCATCTTTAGAACTTTATAGGGTAACGTTTTTATTTCAGAGTCTCTTTTTAGTATTTGCTGGGATTCATTAATTCTCAGTTTGTGTGTTGTAGATTAATTGTTTACTGTTTTAATGAAGTTTTGAACCCTGCCTTGGGAGAGCAGTTATAACCTGAGAACAAATAAAATAAATAAAATCCAGTGTCTAATTCCCTCGCATGTAACAACAATGATCAGAAGCGATTTCCATGTAGGAAACTCTTGCGTTGTCTCATGGCGAAAAGGCCCTTGAATCATCCTATTCTGAACCATTGTTTCTATGACATTAATAAATTTCAGGCCTCCAAAAGTGCATAATGAAAACCCGTGCAAATGAGGAAATAACCCCTATTGTGACAGATGATAGATTCCTTGTTTTTTATTTCTTCATATAAACTTTTTTTTAAAAGGCATCTGCTAAAATTTAGATTGCTGCATTGTGCTCTTGAGATTAAATTCAAGAGCCGAGGCTGATCTCAAAGGACAAGTATTTGCATTAGGATTCTTGAATAACACATTGAGTTAGATATTAAGCAACAAAAATGCATTGATAATATGTAGGGGAATGGAGAAAATCTGTGATCAATCTCTCAGAATCACATTAGCATGGTTTAATAACATAAGAACTGCCATGCTGAATTAGACCAAGAGATTTTCTACGTGAAGTTGTTAATCCGGTGCATCTACTTTTGGTTTTGCCACAGAACTCAGATCCGAGCTCTACACAATAACATTTCCTTTCCTGCATTTCTATTATATAACCTCTAGGTAGCACTGTGGTAAAGCAAAATGCACAAGAGGAAATTGGGCTTTCTTTCGCCATCGGAAAAAATACCCCACTTTCCCCGATCTAAAACAAACTTGTGGAAATTCCTGTTTACAAACCGAAACTGGAAAGTCACAACATTATCTAAAGAACCCTTAAACAACCATGAGAAGGGAATGACGAATGCAGAAGAAATCCTGGGATAATTTTTAAACATGGCTCCGACCATGATCAAGATCAAAATTGAAGCTGGGAAGGGGGATCGGAGGGGACAAAGGGGAGTGACAGCCCACTGTACAGATCCCATCATTTGGGCACCATTGGAGGGACTGTCACTGGCGAGGGGGAAAGAGCATAGGCAGTGGCTTGGGCATTATCGCACATGACAATTATGACCCTGCTCAGCAAGAGCAGCAGGGGTTTCTGCCACTCTTGCCAAGCGACTTGATTCCCAGTGCCCAATGCCCTTTACCAATGACGGGTTAGCATATCTGGGTTTGCATGACACACCAACCCATCATGCGTAAAATAGCCGCTAAGGCAAATTATTGGTTATCAGGGTGAATTGTTTGGGAAAAAACATCCACCCTGATGAGAACAGTCTGGGTTCACATGACATGCTAATCCATTGTGGGCAGTTGTGTGAACCCAGGCATTAAAACTACATAATTAGGAAATTCACTCCATAACATCTTCTGTAACATGCAGAGATTCCTTGGCAGACACAGCCATGACAAAAGAGTAACCGAAAGGTTAAAAGTTTGAAAACTATTGTTCTGCCAGGTGTTTTGGCCTACAACTCCCATCAGCCCTAGCCAGCATAGACAATGATGAGAAAATGATGGGAGTTCCAGGCCAAAACATCTCCTTTCCCCTTTACCATCTGGCCAAATCAGGTGCCTAGATCAGGTGAAAGATTTAAGGGACAGGAAGCCACACTTGTGCAGCAAAGTGTGCATCCATGTTGTCATGGCCATTCCTAAGCTATCTGGAGATACCATTTAACACTGGAAAGCTCTTTAAATTGGAAGCAGGTCTGTGGATGAGACATTCCCAGTAGATTGGATTGACTTAAGCCAACCTTCCACAAATTGATGCCCTCCAAATGTTTGGGACTACAACTCCCACCAGCTCTAACCAGCATGGCCAATGGGCAGGATTGTTGGGAATTGTCATTCCAAATATCCGGAGGGCACTTTATTGGGAAAGGCCGACCTAAACACTCCAGTTACTAGGATGTAACGTCAGTACTTATATATAGGAACGTTTCTACATCCCTGACAAAACTTCTCTTTCTTTCCCTCTCCTCCCTCATTATTTTTAAATTAGGTAAAAATGCAAAGAATTTTTCAAGCCCTGAAGAACGATTTGAACATCAGCACTAATCTTCCAGATTCTATCAGTTACACTGGCTCAATGTACAGGAACGGCAGTTTCAATGCACCTTCTACGTAGCCACCATCTTTCAAGTCACAACGATATTCCGAAGGATTGGGCTGAAAGGACGGAAGGAAATTTAGCCTGCAGGAAGTGATTTAGGCCAGTATTATGAGCCTTAGTTAAACTTAATTACCTTGAATGAATGTGTTGTCTGCAGAAGCTAGTAGTTGAGTCCTGTGTTTCTCCATGCAGACATCTTTTAATAAGTTCTATATTAATTGTGAAATCATTCTCCAAATGTCAGTCCTTTTGTAGCCAAAATGGCAGCATCCATGCAGAAAATGGGGGGTATCAGCAGATAGGGAAACCCTAACTAAGGTTTGCAAAACTACCCCTCCCCCCCCCACACACAAAGAAAACCTCAAGGGAGAAGGCACTACTGAGTCTATTGGGGGGAGGGGTGGACATAGAGAGAAGGGAGTATCCTGGAAAAGGGCTGACTGGCTGAAACCCTTAACAGGAGCACTCCATGCTGCCACATTTTGTTGTGGGTCCCACTTGATGTGCTGCTATTTTGTTTCAAAGTAAAATAACAGTGATACTACATCAATAATTCCAAAACTGTGTGCCCGAAAAGACTTAGATATGCCCCATGAAGAATGCATTGAGTAAATTATTATAGGCCGGGAAATACCCTATACCACCACCTCTGAATTCTCTGAACTCCCTCACCACCACCACCGCCCTCCGAAAGACCAACTTGTCAGATGAGATGCAGTGTTTGCATTTTCTAGCTGTAACAATTTAATTTCGACTTGATCTCAGTGCTATCTTTCCTGCAATGGACATAGTCAGAATTCATCGCTGGTCACTTCCAAACACAGCAGCAACAATGCAGCGTTCTTCCTCACCTAGGCATGGAATTTTCTGTTCAGAAAAGAGTTGCCTTCTGCCCGATCATGTGAATTAACTAATAAGTACTTGAGTTCAAGAACTGGAACTACCGGACACACAAGAAGCAGCTCAAAATGAACTCACTGCGTTTTAAAATTTCATCAATGGTACTGTGAAAAATTACAAGAAGAATGTGAATGTAGCTCACTTCAATGAAAACTCAAATAAAATGTAATGAAAGTCATGAATATGACACTTTTTAAAATTATTATTAAGCATGGGTGATGGTTGTTTTTAAAATGCCATACAGCCCAAGCCCACATTTGTTGGGCCCACATCCTGTTCCCTCGCCCTTCTAAAAATCCACGCCTTCCCTTGTTTCAATTCCTGGGGTTGGGGGGAATGCTGATTAGAGGCCTTGGTGAGCAAATGCTTGGCATGCAGATCGCCCCAGATTCAATTTCCAGCAGTGGTGTAGTGGAGCCAGGGCACGCAGGATTGAAGCACCATGACTTCTTGATTAGTACGGATGACATCATCTACCCCCCCCCCCCCGAGCTTCCTTGTCCCTTCTGAGTTTAGCTGCAATCCATACAGTAGTTGGTGGGGGGAATGGCTTTTCCCAGCAATGGTATATTGCTGTGAGGTATCCCTGTTGTAATGCAAAGCATTTGGGGTGGCTCGGTCTTGAATGAGCATCTGCTTTACAAAAGTCCTACAAAAAGAAAAACACACAGAGACCCGGTCTGCACAATAGCTGGTGCCCACCATGATTGAAATGAGTCACGGTAGGTTGCAACACATACCAGCTGACATTGTGAATATTCAATCTATAGCAGGCAGGTGCCTGGGTGGGGTGGCTTGCTGCCATGGGCAACAAGCCACTCAGAACCCATGGGCTGTAGTGGGGGGCTGAGGGGGCTTGTGAACTACAGCAACAAGCTGTAGTTGCAACGCATGCAATTCATGGCTTGAATATTCACAGTGACAGCTGACATGCACTGTGGCACCAGTGATAGTACAAAATGGCAGAGAGAGAGAGAGATGGATCAAAACAGCAGCCTAATTTTTGAGCTCCTCCTTGGAGGCATGGCTATCGAAACTGTCATGAAGAGCTCCATCACACCAACCTTTTATTGCATTTTCGTCCTGCCCTGTTTGACCCTCACACGATGTAGACCCTGTCCTGCTGGTGTCTCAAGTCTTCCTCTCCATTTTCCATGTTTTTCTAGGGCAGGGAAAGTGTGGTATTTTTTCTTCACGTGGGATAAAACCACTCTTCTTCCCCGTGTATTGCCGTCCTCCTGCTATGTTGGAACGCCCGTTTTTGTGGAGGCGTGTGCTTTGAAGGGCGGTCTTGCTGATGAAGAGGAGGGTGAGGGTGGTTCTCCTCAGCACAGACTTGTGCTGAGTCGGTTGAACGAACTTTTGCTGCTCCAACCCCACTCTCATTGCTCTCTCATCCACCCGTTTCAACTTCCCAGCCGATAAACCCTAACTTGCTAAAATGCTAGACCACAAAACTAGAGCGAGGGGGGCATCCACAACCATCACAATGTCCATCAACCACAAGAACCAATGAACTGGAGGGGGAAGGAGAAGGGGCAGGGTGGGACAAGCACAATTGTGGGAGGGCGGAAGCACAAGACGGTGCAGGTGAAAAGATATACAAGGAGAAATAGAACAACAATGCATGCACATGAAAGTGACCAGCACTTGACGTGCTAATGAAATGGAGATGGAAATCACGGATGCATACCAGGAAAAAAAAGTAGGTGCGATGGAGCCCAAAGTCTGCTTACCACTCTACCACTGATTCCTTGTAAATAGACCAACGATCTGGCTGTGTTTAAAGCAGCTTCCTGTGTTTCACCTCTGAATGAATAACTGCATTATCCTTGCTTTCTTACAAGCAGACAGAGAGGGAAAGAGTGATTTCTGTAAATATATTAAAATTTATTAATGCTGCAACATCAGAACTGAAGTTATTACTGTACACTCTCTCCATGCATATGCACACAAAGACATAGAGAAGCACTTCTTCTAGGTAGTGAAGTCAAAGAAGAAGCAAAAATGATTGAATGTTTACTGCAGGAGTCAGAAGATTCAGCCCAATTCTTTCTTCATTTCCTGACTTAATGAGCCATTGGCCTCCAGGCCTTGGATTTGATCAGACAAAATATTTAATGTTTTATCATTAAAGGCCAGCTCTCTGCTACGCTTAACTGTGCTTCTCTTATTTTATATTTATGATCTGGTCCTCCACATGTTTAGAATCAGTATAAATAGGACGGTATATCCTCCAAACACTCAGAAATTAATGCATAATGTGAATTTCTTGTACCATTTCTATTAAGATGCACATTTAATATCAGTCACCTACTGTTGCCTACTGCCCTTAGCTGTTACCTGAGCTGGTTTAAGAAGATTGTCCAGTTGGTATATCTGTAAAGTTTGTAGAGATGGTTACAATCTATGGTGCTGACTGAAATTATGGGTTCCCCCCCCACCCTTAGGTTGAAAAATGTCCTTTGCAAAGTATGATGAACGTTAGCAGGATATCAACAACCTCCCCCCCCCCCCCCCCCCCACACACACACACCAAAACAAATAGTTCTGGAAATCATGGCTGAACTAGGATAATGACTTGCCTTAACAATTTGATACCAACTTATCTCCAAAAGGACAAAAAGCTAGTGTTGTGTAAAAAAGGCCATTCTAGGTGTGAAAATGTTACAATCCCTTTGTGTTTCCAAAAAAGGATTTCATTTCATTCATCATTTCATTTATTACATTTCTATGCTGTCCAATAGCTGCAGCTTTCTGGGCGGTTTACAAAACTTAAAAGTTGTTATACCTGGTATAAAAAACTATTTACATACAAACTTATAATCATATAGATCACACACACACACATACACACACACACACACACACACACACATATCTAAACAATTTTAAACAATCAAAAATAAGAAAAAATCCAAGACTTCATTAAAATGTCATCATATGCTGCCAAATGCCTGAGTGAAGAGGAAGGTCTTAACCTGGCATTGAAAAGATAACAATGGGGTGGCCAGGTGGGCTCACTGGGGAGATGGTTCCATAATTGGGGGCCACCACTGAGAAGGCCCTCTCTCTTGTTGCCGCCTTCTGAGCCTTCCTTGGAGGAGGCACTTGGAGGAGAGTCTTACATGGTGTAAGTAGTGTATGGATAACTATTTATTCTATGCCATTAATTCTAAAACGGGGATGAAAAGAGGATTGTCCTGGATAGTGTTCAATTCCAGCACCACCCAGTTCTGTTTAGAATGGCTTATTTCCAACATAGCGTGTATCTTTCATGCAATGGATCTTTCCCTTCTTCTCACCCCTATAGACCTCTGTATCCTCTGGAAAGCCTTTGCAGAGGGTTGGGGGGGACTGCCAAACATTGTGGGCCATGTCTTTTGGGGCTGCAGTGGGAGGAGAGAATCACTTTAATCATTTGAGTTTCTGGATTTCAGCGATTCAGCAATTGGGGAAGGAACAGAAAAGTTTAAAAGTTAAGCCAAATCTTGTGGCCATGAGGTCTGCAGAATAGGTTCAGTCTCAAAACAGTGTTGCAGTCTGAATGAGACATTGAGATGTGTTGCAGGTATCAGATAACACCTGGGACAAAAAAAGCCATGGCTGACTATCCCCCATTTCTAAAAACATTAAAGTCTACTTAACCTAAGGACCGGGCTTGAGGTCATCCCAGTGAGCTTCATGTTTGAGGAGGTATCTGCAAAAACCTAAGTTAAGGGACATAAATATCATCTATTAAAATTGTTTAATACTAAAAAGTACGGATGTTTAAACCCATGTAACAAAGACTTATGAGTCAAAATATGCAATTAAAATTTGAATATGTAAAACCTAAATGTTAAAGGGTTAAATTGTTTTAATGATGTTAAAAAGATCCAGATGGCAATATAACAATTAAAAACAGAATATATAAACCTTAAAAACTACTCATGGGTCAATCACTTTTTAAGATCTGTCTTTGGCCTAAATTGAAAAATCTTGCATTGGAGGTCCGAATGAATCCACCCATGTAACTTGAACAAATGGTCATTCTAGGTTACTTGATAATATGATCACATTTTCATGCTTTAGCCTAGGGAGGAAATGCTCATTTTCAGCCAGTCCTTTTTAAAATGTATTTATTTTATGTATTTTGCTACACCAAATTTTTCATCAAATTCTGAAAATATATATATATATTTTTTAAAGCAGTCTGCAAGTCTGCAGAATCCATTTGACTTGGGGGGGAAACTGCCCGCTATGGGATCCCCAGTTCGAAGTCATAGAAATCCAAACGTATTTGATTCTATTACAGATTTCTCCGAGATCCTATGCAAAACACTTAGATTTTTAAATAAGAAAAGTCACGTGCAGAGAGACTAAACTAAGGCTGCTTTCTCCCAAGCACAATTAGACCCAGTTTGCACATTCTCAACAACCCACTGGGAGCAAGCATGTGTGCTGTTTCCCACATAGCCGCCCGCTCCTGCTTCAATAAACACCCCATGGATGCTCTATCATTAGATTGTTTCTCATGACATCTGACCCGGAACTCTCGGGCTAGATTTATACCAAACAGGACATAACACTTTGAAAACTTTTTGAAAATGGTATATGGAATGTGTCCTGAGCCTGAACAGTTGTCCCATTATATAGTGTTATAAAGTGGTAGTGTAGAGTTTGAACCCAGGGAGTGTCCCAGGATGACTCATCACAGTGGGAGTAGGCAAACATGGGAATCAGCCGGCACACCTACTTCCACTGCATTTTCAGCAAATCACAGTTAGCGAAATGAGGGTTGCTGATGGCCTGTGAACTATGCCTTAAAGTGCAATCTTATACATGTTGATTTGAATGTAAGACCCTATACCCAGGAAACTTAATTAGCCTTAATTAGAAAACACTGGTGCTTCCTTCTGGATAAATATATGGTTAGGTGTGGGATTCCATCAAGCCTAATCGACTTCATGTACATCCTGGGTATTATGTGCAGGGGAGAAACTCACACATCTTTTCGACACAGACACAGAAGTGTCTGTCCTGCAAGGGGCTTCTCCTTTTGTAAGATACCCAGAATCTGAATAACGATGTGTGAGTTCTCTTCTCAACGCAAAAAGCCCTCTCCAGAGAATGTGAGAGCTGACCTGATATTTCAAGTCCGGAGGAGAAGGATCTCTTGTAATAGTACCACAATGCAGCTTGCTGGAAATGAGCAAGTTTGGGCTAGCGCAATGGACAATAAATAACAGTGTCTGTTCAGGGAAGTTCTCTATGCATATAGTCAACTCTGTCCCAAGATCTCCCTCTCCTGTTACACACAACCCTTCCCCTTATCTTTGCTGGTCCTGTGTCAGCTCTTCCAGCTGAGGGGTTCTTGTGAGAGCTCGGCCAGCCCAGTCCTGCGAGTTCTTGCAAGACCCATATCTGCAAAGGTAAAGGCCCAGGACAATGGAACAGAGAGTGGGCACTTGCTCCAGAGAGCACCACAAGCCACTCTCTTGATGCGCAAATGCCACAGCAGGAGAGTGGTTGGCGGGGGTCCTCAGAGCACCCATTGGAGGCAGCAGGGCAGCAGAGCAGCACTAGCAATTTGCTGCTCCTCCTGCCCTGCTACCTGATGCAGGCACCTCATTCTGCTTCATGATAGGGTAGGCTGACCATATGAAAAGGAGGACAGGGCTCATGTAACTTTAACAGTTGTAGAGAAAAGGGAATTTCAGCCAGTGTCATTTGTATGCAATTAGTTCCTGGTGAAATTCCCTCTTCATCACAACAGTTAAAGTTGCAGGGGCCCTGCCTTCTTTTGTATAATGTCACTCTAGTATAGTGCCTGCAACTTTAACTGTTGTGATGAGGAGGGAATTTCACCAGGAAATAATTGCATACAAATGACACTGGCTGAAATTCCCTTTTCTCTACAACAGTTAAAGTTACATGAGCCCTGTCCTCCTTTTCATATGGTCAGCCTATGATAGGGCCAGACCTGTACAAAGCTATTTTATAATGTGGAGCAGACAAAAGGGAAGGGACCTGTGATATCAATTCACTGCCACAGAGAAAACAGCCCCTTTCTGGTTCCAAAGAGCCTTCTCCAACCTGATCCTCTTCAGATATTTTGGAACTTCATCTCCCATCACCCTCAGCCAGACACATGGAATACACCACATTGGGGGAGGCCAACATAGGGACTTTGCTGTCACTCTGCTAGTGTGTATTTCACAAAATCATTTTGTGTTCACTGAGCCTCAGTGGATCATAAGCATACATGGGCAACATCAGTCACATTACCCAGATCCCAATAACCATATAAGTTAGACTTAATTTCCCCCTTCCAAACCTAGATTTCTTTTTAATATCTTAAGCTTTTTGTTGTTATTAGAATTTCATTAATGTGAACTGTCAAACAATTGTGTATTGGGCTTTGTTAAAGGGTGTTTCCCAGTCCATGCTGGAAAGACCGAAGAGGAACAAGCTAATCTTGACTATTTTTAAAAGGTCGATAAATTTATTTAAAACCTCAGGGTACCGCTGTATAATTGCTAGCATAAATCAGCACAGCTCTATTAAAGTAAATGAAACCACTCTGATTAAAACCAGCACAATTTCGCGTTCTGAGGCGTCGGCAATTCACGTTCTCATGCGACAACTTATTTCCTTGCTTTCTAACTGCTTTTGCCTAACAAGGGCATTCCTCTTGGGAGCAACTTCTGATGGTGGTTTTTAAAATCCTTTTCGCAAGCCTCATTTAAACAACCGTCCACTTGGCGGGATCCCTTTTCCATTGACGTGCACCATCCATTTATCTTTAGAGCTTCTGCTTGCATACTGATGTAAAATTCAATATAACGAAGTAATAAATATCCCTCCTCATCCATATCTTCTCTCCTTAATGCATCTGTAAATTTCTAGCCAAGACTAGGAGGTAATAACGGCACCTACTAAGCTTGCACAAAAAGCAATTGCATGCGATTGACAGTAAACCAAGACGATGCACTCGAGGACAAAGACACAAAGTACCAGCTTCCACGCCATTGCATCCGACTTGTACGTCATGCAGGACAGCGGCAACAAAATGAATGGATGTTCAAGTTAAGAATGTGCAGAGATGGTATGACATTTCTGTTTGGCCTTCTTACAAGGAATGGCATGTGTGTAGTTCGCTGTTGTACCCCTCCCCTCAGGATTGTTATACACACAGACTGAATGGGCTTGCCCAAGTTCATAAATTAGCCCAGCTGTATGCAACCTGGTACCCTCCAGGTGTTTTGAAATACAATTCCCATAAACCCTGACAATCTGACCATGATGGCTGGGGGCTTTTAGGAATTGTAGATTTTATGCCTCCTCCAAGGGACGTTCAGAAGGCAGCAACAAGAGAGAGGGCCTTCTCAGTGGTTGCCCCCCAATTAGGGAACAATCTCTCCAAAGAGACCTGCCTGGGGACAACATTGGGCCTGCTCAGGCAATGTCCTAAGCCATGGTTAGGCCGCTAACCCTATTGCAGCAAGTGATTAGTGAGCATGTTTAAACTGTGGTTATGTGGCCACCATGGTTAGGAAAGGTTCACATGACATGCTAAGCCATAATGTTTAGCTCAAAATGCTTAGCCATCATGGTTTAGCGTGGTGTCCTGACAGGCTCATTGTTATCTATCCCGTGCCAGGTTAAGAGTTCCCTCTACTCTCGGCATTTGATAAAGTTTTTAATTGGGTCCTGGGATTTCTTTTTGTTGGTTGTTAAAATTGTTTAGGGGTGTGCACATGTGTATTCTGTTTATATATTTGTATGACAATGGTTTGTATATTATGTACAATGTTGTATTTTTAAGTTTGTAAATCTTCGCAGCCCACCCAGAGAGCTTTGGCTATTGGGCAGTATAGAAACATAATAAATGAAATGAAATTATGTGCACATAGGGCTCTGCATACAAGCCCGGTCGCATGGACCACTGCACTAACTCCACCTCCTTTCCATCACTGTTGCCTTCCACATGTAGGGGGCAAAATGTCTGCAGCAGAGGACTCTCTGTCCATTGAGGCTCTTTACGTATTGTAGAATCCTGGAAAGACCAGACTTCTAAAGTGTATGGAGAACCTCCGCATATAGAGAGCCATCTACAAGTGGAGGGCAATAACTTTGGGGATGGAGGTTGCACGCTCATTCCTGCTAATGCTCCTGCTCCTGATGCGTTTTGTCTATACATTCACTGAACCTGGCTTAGGTGTGTCAATACTAATAGAATTCCATCTCACTTCACTTTTCAGGCCCTTCGTTGGGCCCAAATAATACTTGCTTATCCTTGAGTGCTCCTTGATCCTACGCTGTCTCTGGATGTTCAGGTGACCATGATGGCAAGGAGCCATTTAACCAAAGACACTTGGGGCACCAGCTGCAACCCTTCCTGAGTTGGTCTGACTTTGCAATAGTTATCTGAAGAGCGTCTGGAAGTAGGCTGACCAGATAAAATCCAGGTCAGGGCTCATGTAACTTTAAGAGTTGTAGAGAAAAGGGAATTTCAGCCAGAGTCATTTGTATGCAGTTAGTCCCTGGTGATATTCCCTCTTCATCACCACAGTTAAAGTTGCAGGCACTATACTAGAGTGACCATATACAAAAGAATGCAGGGCCCCTGCAACTTTAACGGTTGTGATGAAGAGGGAATTTCACCAGGAACTACTTGCATACAAATGACACTGGCTGAAATTCCCTTTTCTCTACAGCTGTTAAAGTTACAGGAGCCCTGACCTGGATTTTATCTGGTCACCCTATCTGGAAGCTACAATTGGAGCAAAATGCAGTGGTACTTGGTGCACGATATTGGGACCATATTACACCTGTCCTCAAAGACTTGCACTAGTTGCCAATTGCTTTCCAAGCTCAATTCAGGGTGTTGGTTTTAGTAGGCTGACCATATCTTTTAGTCTTTAAAATCCTAAATGGCTTAGGACCTGGCTATCTAAGGGATGAAGTTATTAAGATCTGCAAGAAACGATACCATTGCCCACAGAGACTGGGTTCGCATTTTCTGCAGGGTGACTTGTTAACCACACAGTGTGGCTTGTTTTTCTCAAACAAACTACTTTGAGAATTTATGGTGTGTTGTTGAGTTGTTCATTGGTTTAAAAGCCACATGACGTGGTTAACAAGCCACACTGTGGGAAATGTGCTAGATTCGGACAACATGCCACCCCGTGGTTCAGCAAATAACCCATGCACCAACAACAATCCACACTCAACGACAGAGTGTAGGTTACCGTGTTGTGTGAACAGCCCCTGTTGCTCGTTTGTGAGGCTTTCTCCTGCATTGCTCCCAAACAGTGGAATGTGCTCTCCCATGAACTACGGTTGGCCTCCACTCCCTTGGATTTTAGAAAGGGTGTGAAGACGCATCTTTTTAACGTAGCCTTTTTAATTATGTAGTTATTTTAATGCTTTACAGTTTTTAATGTTATTTTTATGCCGCTAAGGTTTTATTGGTTTAAGGTACAATCCTATGCACGTTTAGGCAGATAACAAAGGCCTGTTCATTTTAAATGAACCTGCCAGAAACCTAAGAACAGGAACACAAAAATAGCAATTCATGGGTATTCCTGCATTTTCATCCTGCGAGGTAGTACAAGCTGTAATACAGCTTTTGTCTATTTTCCTCAGAGGTAGGCTGCAACAACCCACATAGTAATAATCTTTGTGCAATATTAATATTCAATAACTCATATCCATTTGTTCAATATTAATATTTAATAACATAACCTGGATTGTATGTTTATGGCTGTAATATATGAAGAAGGACAGGGTTCTTTTTCCAAAGCTGCCTTTAAAACTGTTTAACAAGCCAGGTGAGTGTGCTTGCCAAGGAGTCCAGTGCATGGATAAAGCCAACTTCAGGGTAGGCCAAAACCAGCATCAATTCTCCTTTCTAATTTAGTGTATGTAGATAGATAGATAGATAGATGATAGATAGATAGATAGATAGATGATAGATAGATATAGATTTTTTAAAAAAAACCAAACAGAAGTTCAAACATAGCCAGTTGCTTTTAAACTGAAATGCAACGTCAAAATTATCTCACTGGATATTAACAGTAAATCCTCAAAGCAGTTTACAGGTGTATGGAAGAATTTTGCTTTGACTTTGTCACAATCACTATTTCTTGGTGGGGTGGGGGTGGGGGTGGGGTGGGGGAAGCTGGGCAGCTCCCAGGGAGGGACATTCAGAGCTTTTCTGCATAAGGCTGTTAATCTGCTGCATCTACTTTCGGTTACATCCAAGAATTGAGATCCATGTGCTACACAAGATTGTTTCCTTTCCTGCTTTTCTGCTACATAGCCTTTAGGTGGCACTGTGGTATAGCAGAATAACACAATTACGCAAATGGAAAACAATACTTTCACAACTAATATTACGTTTTCCCTCCTCTAAAACCACTCACGTAAATTGTTGTTTAAAAACAGAAGTGAAACTGAACAGTCACATGTTGTCTAAAGAATACATAAACAACGGTGAGTAAGCAATGATGAACAAATAGCATCGGCAGGTTGCACCATACCCAGCCTAATTAGTAAACAATGACAACTCAATTATCTGGCTTTTGAAATTCAAAATCTGACAGCAGATGTCACTGTTGCTCTATGTCTCTTATTGACAATCTCTCTCCTCCCCCCCCCCCCCCCCCAAATAGGCAGTGCACTGCTATCTGGACAGAATGTGTAGCATCTTCTATGGCCAGATCACTAGTCAGAGAGCAGACAAAATATACACATTTGCATAATAGATTGCATACTAAGACTACATCTCACTTAAAATAGGCTGACCATATGAAAAGGAGGACAGGGCTCATGTAACTTTAACCATTGTAGAGAAAAGGGAATTTCAGCCAGTGTCATTTGTATGCAATTAGTTCCTGGTGAAATTCCCTCATCACAATGTTTAAAGTTGCAGGCACTATACTAGAGTGACCATATACAAAAGAAGGCAGGGCCCCTGCACCTTTAACTGTTGTAATGAAAAGGGAATTTCACCAGGAACTAATTGCATACAAATGACACTGGCTGAAATTCCCTTTTCTCTACAACTGTTAAAGTTACATGAGCCCTAACCTCCTTTTCATATGGTCAGCCTACTTAAAATGTTGGTGTATAGTATGGACCACCAGACTTAATCTCATATTTTAAAAGATAACTTCAGGTTGATAGGGCCCAGAATGAATAGTCAGGGTTGATTTAGACAAGCAACTCCATTGGTTGTGCCACTGAGCAAAGAAGAACAGGTGGCTTAACTGTTCATCTATATGGGGCTTTGTATCAGCATGGAGCCCTGTTCAGGAACCTTCTATAGTTCCAGTGCACACTCCCAGAATCCTCTGCAACATAGAGACTTTGTGGCAGAAGTGCAGGGGTTTCTCAGCAGATAGGTCAATATGGTTTGTGTTCCCTCAAAAGTAATTTGAAGGGGAGAAAAATTACATTGCTTGAAGTAAGAAGGACCCAAAGGGTTTAGGCCTTTAAAAGTCATATCCAGTATCTTGAACTGGGCTGTGAAACGGTGGCTAATACAGCCACTGCAGCACTAGCAATTGTGAAATATTCATATATTTTGAATATGCGTGCTGTTATTTGTGTTATGGTTACATGTCCAAGACAGAGTTCCACATACTTACTCCTGTTTAGAAGTATGGCTTTGGGCACTAAGATTGGTTCCTTGTAACTAAGTGGAATATTTAAGGGGTTGGCTGGGAGAACCATGGCAGCTAATTGGTGCAATTAAATACATCAAGCTTAGTTTTGAATCATAACATTTGCACTAGTCCTTGTAAACAGATTAAGAACCTAAGAACATAAGAAGAGCCATGTTGGATCAACCCAAGGGTCCATCTAATCCAGCATTCTGTTCACGTAGTGGCCAACTAGCTGTTGAATCAGGTACCCACAAGCAGGACATGGGTGCAACAGCACCCTCTCACCCATGTTCCCTAGCAACTGGTGTTCAAAGGCATACTGCCTCATTACATTGTAGGGAGCACATAGCCATCAGGACTAGTAACAACTGATAGCCTTTTCCAGGAGTTTGTCTAATCCTCTTTTAGTGCCGTCCAAATTGGTGGTCACCAGTACAACTTGTGGTAGTGAACTCCATAGTTTGGCCATGCACTTTGAAGAAGTACTTCCTTTTATCTGTCCCGCGTCTTCCACCAATAAGCTTCATGGGATGACCCCGGGTTCTAGTATTATGGAAGAGGGAGAAAAATGCTTCCCTATCCATATTCTACACACCATTACCTTTGGGAGCGTTTACCATTTATTCCTACTCTCTGCTTTCTGTTCTTTAACCAGTTATTGACCCATAAGACAACACCTCCTCTTATAGCATGACTGGTAAGTTGACTCAGATGTCTTTGATAAAGGACTGTCAAAAGCTTTTTAGAAGTCCAATTAAACAATGCCTACCAGATCACCCGTTTACATGTTGGTTTGTAGGCTGAAATTACTCCTGTTTCCAAGGAAAAGAATTTGAGACAAGCAAACTTGGGGGGGGGGGCATGCTCTTCCTGTTCAACCATCAGCAAAAATATAATTGATGCGGGCCATGTGCTACTCTTTTGATGTAAGCCTTGGCATGCCACAGAGCCCCTGCTTGTCTGTTGGGAGTAACGTGAGTTAGTGAGTGAACAATCAACCCACCATTGCTTATTCTGAGGCTGGCTTATTGTAGCCCATGGTCACTATTACACCGTGCTCATAAATGCAGAATGTTGTGGAGCCATATGAAGCTTAGCATAATATTCTGTGGCATAATCTCAACCTTTTGGATATAAGGGTCCGAAATGTATCTCTAGTTGTACTCTCTCTCACACACACACACACTCAAAGTTAGGCTGACCAGATGAAAAGGAGGACAGGGCTCATGTAACTTTAACAGTTGTAGAGAAAAGGGAATTTCAGCGGGCATCATTTGTATGCAATTTGTACCTGGTGAAATTCCCTCTTCATTACAACAGTTAAAGCTGCAGGGGCCCTGCCCTCTTGTGTATCTGGTCACTCTAGAATAGTGCCTGCAACTTTAATTGTTGTGATGAAGAGGGAATTTCACCAGGTACTAATTGCATACAAATGACGCCTGCTGAAATTCCCTTTTCTCTGCAACTGTTAAAGATACAGGAGCCCTGTCCTCCTTTTCATATGGTCAGCCTACTCAAAGTGCCATTAGATGGAGATGCACATCAAGGCAGTCCAATGAAGTTCAGATGAGCACTGAAATGAAGATACGTATCCCTCCTTCTGCAAGCGTATCTCTCCCTGGCTGGATTGGGTGAAAATCTTTCTGTGCTTCCTTCCATATAGCCTCCCCTACAGTGAATTGATCAGATAGAAATCAAAATAGACCACTCTATCACATCAAGCTTCTGTCAACAGCATCAATCTTATCCATGTTTATGGGACAAAAAATAATAATGGAGAATTCTGTTTTAAGCCTTGAAGGAGGGAGCGGGCATCAGGATGATTCCAATAGGCTCCTCCACCAGTTACAGCGGCATAGAGTACAATGTCTGCTTTGTTGCACATTGTATGAAACCACCTATCGGATTGACAAACATGAACAAACAACACCATTTATGATAAGCCTAGTTGACAATGTATCATATTAAGGTAGCAAATAACACTATGTGGGCATGAGGTGTAGAATAAACCTTGAGTCAAAAGTAGCTCAAGGTTTAACAGTAAGTAAGGTATACCAGGGGCAAGGAAAAGTAACCCAGTATATGTTCTTTAGAAGAATAAAAATGTTTAACGTAGCAACAGGATTATATACACTGGCATATTTTATGTAGTACATTACTATACATTTCTTGTGGCTTATATAAGTGTCTAAAATATCAGCTTCAGTAGCTGCAAGTCTTTATGAGGCACCAAATATATGTTAGCAATTTGTGACTCCATTATACCCAACCCAACTTAAACGTTTCCACCCAAGTGGATTTCACAAGTACTCTCGGTTGTTGCTTTTTAATCTTTTGAAGTTTTTGTCCTTCCCGAATTGGCCACTTTCCCCATTTTTTCCTTATGGTAGCTGTTTACATAGCTGAAAACCTATTAATACTCCATTAGTCTGATGCATAAAACAAGTCATTCATGAGTATCGCTTTTAACCTTTCCACCTACGTTTTGCATTCTGTTCTTATTCCTATATCATGTTAACTTCCCAATGTCCCATCCAGTTTATGCCCATCTTCCTTCAAGTCCAGAGGACCAAGCCAGACCCAACAGCTGAAGATTTTGCTGAATAGACTGGAATAATGCAATTTGCTTGACTTAAGTAAATACTAAGGCTACAATCCGAAGAGCTCAAGGGTTTATACACAACCAGTGGGATTTGTTACTTTTCATTCCTTCGGACATCTCATCCGTACATCATTTCATCATGAACTACATTTGAAACTCCCCCAGTTTTAAAAGTAGTTTGTCCGGTAGGAACGTGCAGAAATGTTTTAAAGTACTATGGATTCTCACCTACATTGCTTTGGAAAACACTGACAGATTAAAAAAAATTGAACAATGTTCTGCTTGTACAGCCACTATTAAATGAGACACTGAAAGGCAAGTTTCAAAAAAGGAGGGGGGGAAACTCCCACTTAGCAGGATTGTACAGGCAGCAAGCTATTTCTGTTCCCTGAAGTGTCTTTAATCTGTATCCCTCAGGTACTCTGTAACCTTGATGAGAGCGTGAGTACCCTTGAGGTGATGTGTTCCAATTTGAAAATTACTGTTTCAAAGGTTTCTTATCTGAAATGATGTCAATCCAGACCTATTGTACACTACGATTTTCTTGTTGCTTGCCTTTTCTTTCTTTTTAAAATAACTATTCTCTAAGTGGACCTCTTAGCCATTACCTTTGGTGGACACTCCACAAGTAAGCAATGTTCATAAATCCCAATGGACTAAAGTAAAGGGAAGAGGGCTTGAGCTGTGAACACTCATTTTGTTTCATTTTTCAGTTAGAAAGAAAGCTTTAGACAAGGGCTTGTTCTAGCTTGGGAGGTTGCAGGGTGGTGGTGGTGGTCTGTACCTGACTGCATTTGCTCCTAACACTAAACCAAAGTTTAGCATTAGACACAACAGCAGAAAGTTAGTATTCCTCCCTCTATTCTTCCCACAAAGCCAGATGGAAGAAACCAGGAGTCCATTTCACTTCACCCGATTCCCGACTTCTCATTATGTGCAAACCAGGAAGCATGGTGTAACATAAACTCTAGTTTGATGAATTAGAGGGATTGTGGTTGGCTTGCATAGTCAATTATAAATGTGGTATTATTTAGCTGGCTTGTTTAACCAACTTGTTTATTTTGCATCATGACTCCTGGTTTGCACATAATGACATGCCAGGAATTGGGCAAAGCGAAATTAACTGCTACTTTATTCTTCCTCCAAGGAGGAAGAAGTTCATGTTCAGGCTCCTTTCTACTCATGCACATACCATTAAATTGTGGTTTAATGTTAGGTATGAACCCTCCCAGACTTTAGAAGTGTGTCAAGACCCCAGAATCTCTTAATATCTCTGAAAAAGGAAGGAAGAAACAGCAACTTCTACTAATGGCAGCTTCCTAAATCCAGCCCCACCACCCACCACCAAAAGAAAACTGTGATGGGCAGGGTTAGGGAACCAGTAGTATGGAGGCCAGGTTTCTTGAAGGGAGACAGACCCAAACCCACTCCCTTCTTCCAGAGACAAAATAAAAGTGAATTATGCTTCCCATTCCTGGATAATTTTGAATTAGATGAATAACTTGCTCAACCAAGTTGCCCACAACCTGTACTGCAATACTCTCTCTCTCTCTCTCTCTGAATTGTACAGGGAGGTGGGAAGGAATTGACATCTGTCTCAGAATGTGTAACTGAGGAAAAAGTGTTGCAGGGACTTTGAGCATAAATGACCACAAAACTAGGGAGCTACTCTCTCCCCCTCTAGAAATGTGTGTATACATGAACACATTCGTGGGAACACGTGCCTTTACCATTGATAATACTATAGGGATACATGCACCAGGAAGCTGGGATTGGTTGCAGGCTCTGAGACACAGCAATGAACATACAGCTCCCACACCAACACTGTACAGTGTGATGTGGTCCTGAAAGAAGTTCACGGATGGATTTTTTTCCCCTCCTCAGGACTTCATGTCAGAACAACCCTTTGCCCTCAGGATTTTATGTTTGAAATAATCTCAGTCCAGCGTTACTGAACATGGCAGGCTTCATCCAGCTCATTTTCTTCTGTACTTAAAGACAGTCTGGTTTTGACTGCAGTGAGGTACTCAGCAGATCTTCCAGAAAGTGATTGGGGTGACTGGTTACAGGCAGAAAGGGGAGATCTAGGAGTAAAACCCAAGGGTGAACCAGTAGCTTGTATTTCTTGGAGCTGAGCATCGTTTATCTGGAAACATAAACACACCAAAAATTGAAGTTATTTTAGCTATGCAAGAAAGATGTTGCTAATTCATCACAACAATGAGGATTATTTTCACATTTCTGTGTGCAAGAGCAGAACATAGGACAGTATCCAATGGTGTCCTAGCGCTAGCACTAATGACATTGAACTGGCGTAAACCAATGTTAGCACAACATAACCGACACTTGCTGGTCCCATGGGAAAAAGCAGTGACTTGCCGCTGAATTCTGGTGGCAAATTAACGCATTTCCCCATGGCGTTAGCAGGCACTAATTACATCATGTAAGCACTGGTAGTGCTTACATCACTAGCGGTAGTGCTGGGATACCATTAGATTCTACCCATAGGGTCCAGTATTTCCATACTCAGGTCCTATTGATCCTACCCCCTTCCTTGTCCTGTCATCTCTTATCGACTCCTGGCTGAGCCCTGCTTAAACTCTCCTTGTTGAGGGTTGGGACTTCCAAATATAAAGATGTATTTATTATATAGCTAATCAATTAAGACATGTTATAAATAGTATAGTAGGAAAAGATGATTTAGAATGGTTAGAGACGCAGACAGGAGAAATAGAGTTAAAATTACAAAATATATCCTTTAGCAAAATACAAAAGAAACAATTGAAGGAAATGAAAAATCCGCTTTTAAAAAATATTGTAGAGATTTGGGAGAGGTATTAAAAAAAAAATAGCACCAGGAATCTCTCCTCTAACTCCAGTTGTATTACTGGAAAACTTCCCAGGGAATCTAAGAAGAGATACGGAAGGGGTATTGAGGGGACAGAAAATTATTAAAGTGAAAGATTGGTTGAAAAGAATGTCTAATAAGGAGTAAATAGAAGAAATATTAAGAGGACAAAAGATCGCCTGGTTCAAATGTATACAATTGGAACAATGGACGCAGGATTGGAAAAAGAAAAATAAGGATTGTAGAGATAATACAAGATTTGAAGATTTAATAGAATCAAAAGAAAAGGAGGGGGAAAATAAAAGTAAAATAGGTATGATAAGTGAAATATATAAAATACTGATAGAGGATGGAGACCAACAGGATTTTCTTAAAATAATATGGGAAGATGACTTAACAAAACAAATTAGTGATTACAACTAGGGGAGGATATGGGAATCAAGAATGTTAAAGTTATTATCAGTTAGGATAAAAGAGAATTATTACAAAATAATTTGGAGGTGGTATTTAACACCAGTAAGATTACATCAGATAGATAAGAAAATTTCAAAGAAATGTTGGAGGGGATGTCAGGAGGTTGGAACATACTTTCATATGTGGTGGACATGTGAGTATGTACAAAAATTTTGGGAAAAAGTTTTTAAAGAAATAAGTGAAATAATGGGAAGCAATGTGGAAGCAAGTCCAAATTTGGCTTTACTCTCTATTTGAGATAAAGAAATTGGGAATCCAAATATGAGGGATTTGATTAACAACCTCCTGACACCCGCTAGATTAATGATAGCTAAGAATTGGAAAATACAAGGAAATTATAGAATAGAAGAATGGTATAAAGAAATATGGGATATTGCGATTAATGATAAATTAACATGTAATATAAAAGTAAAGAGGGGATTATCTAAGAAGAATGATTTTGAAAATATATGGGGGCCATTTTTGGATTTTGTATTAATAAAGGGGAAAGGTTGTACACCTTTAAAAGATTCTTTGCAATTTTGGAAGAATGTATAATATAAAAGAATAAAAGAGGGTCTCGATGGGTTGGGGGAGCACTGGGGGGTTGTTAAGGTTATGTTAGTGTATTATTTTATGATTATGTTGTATTATATGTTGAAAAATATTTTTTAAAAAATAATAATATAAACTCTCCTTGTTGAGGGAGCAAGATGCAGGAACCAAGAGGCCCTTTTCAATTTCAGTTTTGAGGCTCTCAATCATATTACTAGATGAGCCAATGAACCACTTTGTTAGACTTGATTTAAAAGGTATATAGGAATCCCTTTTAGCCATCCCAACTTTTCAGATTTATGGAAGAATTAACGAGATTTCAGCCTTGCGGGAACTTCTTTGCTTTTTTACTAAGATTCACCAACCAGAGCTTGGTGCAAAAGGCACACACTTGGAATTAAATCATTCTGTACCCAGGAATTCATTTTCAGTACCTAAATCTACCCCTCGTTACCCCAAGCTCTCTTCTTTTCTAAATGATAATTTAGGGCTGGGGGTCCATTTTGTTGTTGCTTTTGTTCAACAACTAGGGCCCTTTCCACACCAGGCATTTTGCCTGGGATGGCCCCCGGCTGGTCCCTGTGTACCGATCGTGTGTATTAGGTACTTCTGGAATCGCCCTCCCTCCCTCTATACCCCTATGGTGTAGAAAAGGCCTGGGAATCAGGAATCCTCGCTGATCTAATGCAACTCACCCAGAGATCTATCAGTAGATCCAGATCTACCTCCATCTGGAAGCACGTTTGATCACAAGTGTGGGGACAGGATGGGACAAAAGATGCCTGTTGCCTAGATTCATCATTCTGTATTCCTTTTTTTGGGGGGGGGGTTGGGGTCATCATATTGATGTTTGCAACTTGTATCAGTATGACAAGACACATAAAACCATAGGACAGACAAATGCACAATATGAATTTCTTGCATTTTGATACATTCAAACACATTATTAATAATACCAGTTACCTTTTGTAGTTTGCTGCCCTCTGCTGTTGCTTTAATATTCTCAAACAAGGAATTACTCTCAACTGAGTTATCAGTAAATGGTGGTGAACTCAGGCTTGGACTGATGAGGTAGGGACTCGTCCTTGGAATTAAGTATGTTCTACGGGAAATGCAAGAGCTGCTATTTCTTGGAGGCATATCAGAAAATCCTGAGGAGAAAAGGTTGTGGCAATTATCACTCATTTATTTATAGCGTCAGTAAAAAACATTAAAAAGAAAAAGGGACAAACAGTAAATCTATGTCAAATGAGCATTTCACCTGTTCTGAGATGGACACTGCAACACTTTAGGATTATGTGAGATTTTTCAATTTTTTCTTCCTTTGAAAATTAAATCTTTAGTTTGATTACTTTGCAATTCCCAAATTACATGTGAAGCGTCCCGGATGGGCACAACCTACTTGATAAATAATTATTTCCTTCTGCTAGTTGGTCTCTGCTGTTGTTACATAGGATGTCGAGTCTCCAGCCCTGAGCCATTATAAGGAATAGGAGGATTTACCATCCATGGAGATGAGCTTGTAAACTTTTATTCTGGTGCCGTCCCATGAAATTCTCTGATTTCATCAGCAGTCAGTTACTTGTGTATTAGGTAATGTAAGATCTGCTGGTTCATCCTCCAGCTTACCAAATTTCCCACCATCTCATACACACCTTACTGCTGCCACTATATGATCTCACCTGACATTCTGTCAGAAAAGCAGAAGAGGAGGAAGTGTAAGGCCTGGTTTGCACCTAACTGTGCTATGGTGTGGTTTGTTGAAATCCAGCTTGCTGTTGTGTCTGAACCCATCCTTGCAAACAAACCATAGTTTTCTAATTGGCTACAAACCACAAATACAACTAATGGTTTGCTATTGACTTATGAAATCTGTCTTGTTTAAACCAAGACTTGTTGTGATATCTGAACTCAGAACTATGGCTTTTCCCTGGCTCGTTTTTATTGCCCTGAAACAGAAGAGCCTGGCAAGTTTGACAAAATGGGCAGGAGAAAAACAAACCAGAAGTATGGGAAACAAGTCAAGGTTTATTTGTTCGTCTGCAAAACAATTCATGAGTAAAGCAACAAATCAGTGTTAACACAAACCATGGCTTAGTGTTATGTACGCACACAGCCAATTTATATGTTGAGAGACAGAGAGAGAGAGAGAGAGAGAGAGAGAGAGAGAGAGAAAGAGAGAGAGAGAGCAAATACGGATTTACGAAGCTGCATTATCAAGGATCAGACCATTGGACCATCTAGCCAATTCTGTCTACTCTGGGGCAGCTCTCCATAGTTCTGGGGAAAGGCATTTCCCAGCATTGTTACCCAAGGGATATTTGTTATTATTGATCCCAGGGTTGGAATTTAGGACCTTCTGCATGAAAGGGATTTGTTCTACCACTGACCTATGGGCCTTCCTCATAGAGAGAGAGACAGACAGATCGACAGATAGACAGACAGACCACACTAGAAGTGTCCCTCAATCCCCCCTCCCCTGATATCCCCAAAGCTTGAAGCCAGTGTGTTGTAGTGAGAGCCAGTGTAGTGTAGTGACTAGAGTTTTGAACTGAGAGTCAGGAGGTCTGGGTTCTAGTTCCCACTCAGCCATGGAAGCTCACTGGATGACTTTGGGCCAGTCACAGATTCTCAGCCCAATCTACCTCACAGGGTTGTTGTGAGGATAAAATGGAGAGGAGGATTAAATACACTGCCTTGGGTTCCTTAAGGAGGAAAAAAGGCCAGATCTAAATGCAATAAACAAATAATAATAATAATTAGTAAATGTGCAAACTGTTTACCCAAAGTGCTGTTTTTCAAAAAGAGATATCTGCAATCACTCTGTTATATACACCTTTGGTTACCAGTGCCCACCACCACCATGAGAAGGGCTGTAGCTCAGTGGTAGAACAGATCCTTAGCATGCAAAGAGTCCCAGGTTCAATCCATGGCATTTCCAACACCTGGAGAGCTGATGGACAATGCTGGGCTAGACGGACCAAGGGCAGCTACCTAAGAGAGATACCTAGGTTTTCCCAACACTGTCAGTTCTGATGTTCATTATTCATGACATCCCAAACCACGTTCAAATATATTTACAACTATAACCTCAAGAATAATGACATTTATTCTAAACGGAAGATCAACTCGCAAATATTTTTTTTTACCTTTCCCCCCCACTTCTGGGGAGCCATCTGACTCATGCTCTGGGTTGTTTTGGGGCACCTTTGGGCCATGCTGATGAAATGTGGTTTTCTTTTCGGTTGTTTTGGCAATGGCTTCTAGTAAAGATCTTGCCTTCTTACTACTGCTTCTGTTTCCTTGGCAATCCTGTCTCCCTGCGGTGATCTTCGTGACATCTCCAGGCAATGCCTTTCCCGTAAGCAGCCTATCAGCAATTTCCGTTGGGCTTCCTGGACTTGGGAAAGGAGAGCTGGTGGCACTTGGCGACTGCTTGAGCCGAGTGTTCAGTAAGGAGACTTGGGTCCTTAGCATCTCATTTTCTTCCTCTAATTTATGGTGATTAATTATCAAAGCACAGTACTTCTCCAGGTTCTGATCTGCCTCTGTGGCTTTCTCTTCAAGTGCTTCCCTCAATCCTTCCAGCTCCAACCTTATTTCCTCTGCAGCAACATCCCCGTGAGAATCTACACAAAGCATAAAGGGTCATTACTATCCACTGAAGGCTTAGAAACCAAAACTTGACAATATTTTCAGGTGAAATATTTGGGGTTAAATAACTGAGAAAGTGCCCGAACAGAACATTAACACATTTGAAAAGCCCGTTTTGGAGAGCAGAGAAGACTTTATGTATTCTTTTAGATACGTACCTGCCTTAGACCATAAGGATGTCCTGAAATTCCCACTCCAAGTTCCCCACTTGCCAGTATGGTGGGACAGGGTCTTTTGGGCAGTGGCACCAAGATTGAGTAACTCATCCCAGGGAAAGCCTAGTCAAGTTCCTCAATCCTGGTTTTTAGATGGTGTTCTTTCACCAACTGTTTGATGCCGATTGTGTATTTTGGGCAACTACTTGCCTGGGTTTGGGCTGTTCTTTTACTGTCTACGTGTTAGAAATGTTTTAATTTGCATTTTAAACTATAATTTGCAGGTCATTCTATTGGCTATTTGGGCAAAAGGTGGAATAAAAATATTTTAGTAAATAAAAAAACTATTGATGGAGGAGAGCTACTGCTTCCTTTCAAAACATATGTACAACATACATGCATCTGCCATCTTCAACTGAGTCTCCAGTTCATGAATCTGCTTCACCATTTGCTTTTTTTCCTGCTTTAGTTCTCTGTAGGTATCCAACCACTGCTGAAATGTATGACGGAAAGAATTACATTTTTCCTTGAGCTGCACTATTTGCTGAAGGTTATCCAGCTGCAAAGCAATGAAAAAAAGATGTCAGTGCAGTGGACACTTCCCATGCAACCAAATGAACTGCGCTGGTTGCCTATTCAATTTTAACCCAATGCAAACTGCTGATATTTCCTTTTAAAGTCTTAAACACTTGGAATCGAAATTACTGAATGACTGTGTCTTCCCATACCAGTCTGCTTATATTTTATGATCTTCTACAAGGGCGTTCTTTATCAGAAAAGTGTTATGTAGACACCAAGGAGAGGGGTTTCTCAGTGGTGGCACCTTGGTGTTGGAATGCCCTCCTTAAAGAGCCAAACCCCAGGTTAAGATGTTTTTATTTGCCCAGGCATTTTAATGAGCTTAATCCCTCAGTCTGTTGTGTAATTTTCATCCACTGTCATTTTAGAATCAGGATTATGAATGTTAGTGTTATTGCATTAGGTTTTATATAATTTATTATCTATATTGCTGTACACCACCCTGGAATCTGATTTGATGAAGGGCAGTATAGATATACTATAGATAGATGCCAAACAGGGTTGCTCATCAATTCCAGGTAAGACTACTGCTATCCCCATTTCACTTGCCCTCTATATAGGCATGCTGTTGGGCCAATTGTGCCATTGCCTACTAGAGCCTATTTATTTATTTATTTATTTATTCATTCATTATATTTATATCCCACCTTATTTCCTCCAAGGAACCCAAGGCAGTGTACATAATCCTTCTCCTCTCCATTTTATCCTCGCAACAACCCTGTGAGGTAGGTTGGGCTGAGAGTCTGTGGCTGGCCCAAAATCACCCAGTGAGTTTCCATGGCTGAGTGGGGACTAGAAACTGGATCTCCCAACTCCTAGTCCAACACTCTAGCCATTAAAAAAATATTTCCATTTTTATCCATATTCTACGTGAGTCAGGCCCTAACCATCTAAACCAGAGATCCAAAAGTGGATAGGGTCTCTTGTGCATCTGCTCCCTACTGTGCATGCTAAGCAGAAGCTATATAACAAATGGTCCAGCTTTCCCCAATGTGGCACCCTCTAGATGTGTTGAACAACAAGCCCCATCACCTGCAGCCATGATGGCTGGGGTGATGGGAGTTGTCAACCAAACATTTGGAAGGTGCCAGATTAGGGGAGGATGGATTAGGGCTACGATCCTATGTACACTTAACCAACATGTAAGCCCCACTGAACACAGTGGCAGTTACTTCTGAGTAAACATGCACAGGACTGCACTGTGCATGCATCTTTTGATAATTATGACGACATACTTTTGTACTGATGATGAAAACAATAGAAATATAATTTTAAACAGCATTTTGGATACCCCAGAGAGGTTTTTCATTATATTTGAACATCTGCCATTGGCAAGGTAGCCTTTTTTCTTTTGTTTTTACTTTCTAGCATTCCATCTCATCTCGAAAGCCCCAAATATTTGTTCTAACGATTATTAAATTCCCCTGGATGTAAAAAGCTAAACCAGCCTTTAATTTCATATGGAAGCTGTTAACCTACAGCAGGAGCGGGGCACGTTGCAGCCCTCTGGATGTTTTGGCCTAGAACTACCATCGTTCCTCACCATTGACTATACTGGCTAGTGTTAAGCAAGGTTAGCCCCTTCCTAGCCTGGCAGGCGCACAACCCTTTCCCAGCTCTCACACTCCCGCCGCCCAGTTCCTCAGCCCAACGGGGCTTGAGCCAGTCTTGGAAATAACCACACACAGTTTAGGGACTGAAGCGTTTATTTACAAACTAATCTCTAACATTAAGGCCTCAGTCAATAAAAGGATAAAATGCAAGCGAGGACGGAAAGGGGGGAAGAGGGGGATGGGGGTGCAGGGAGAGAGTTGAGGCAGGATTGTAATAGCAGCAGCAATAAAACAATTAATCCTTTAACCCACGATCAATCACACCCCTAAGAGTGTCAAAGCTTCCCCAGACCGAGTCAGACTGGAAAACAACAAACTCCTAACTAATGCACAGCATCTCTTGGCTGCACAGGGATCCATCCGTTCCATATGCCGACTCTGGAGAAGATGGCGACGGCTCATTTGATATCTTCTTTTATCCCCTCTCGGGCCACTGGTACCGTAACTATAGGAACCACCCTCCCGTTACTCCTGTCAGGCTATTCGACCCCCACCTTGTTTCCCACAGCTGGAGCCCAGAAACTCCCTGCCCATTATCTCTGGCCTTGGCAGCTCTTCCAGAGATAAGCAAAGAGACCCAGGTGGCAGGCTGGGAACGAGCAACTCCAAACTCTCTGAGAACCCCCCCCCCCCACTCGAAGGCCAATGCCTCAGTCAGGCCGGCCACTCTTGCAAGGCAGGCCACCCCAACCTAAGGTAGTCTTTCTTCACAGCTAGAGCTGGGGCAAGTTGCCAAAACATCTGGAATGCCGCTGGTTGCCCACCCCTGACCTTCAAGATGTAACATACAATGGGCTATACATTACCTTTCCAAGGAAGGAACATTTTACAGATGTTACGGCTTCCAACTCCTCCTCAAGAGGTTTAAAAGCCACCTGTGGATCCGCAAGGACAGCCTGCAAAGTTTCATCTTTTGGCAAGTGCTCAAGTAAGGAATCATTTTCATCCCATTTTTGCTCGAAGTCGTGGAATTCCTGGAGGAGGGCCTCCACCAACCGCTCTATTTCAGAATGTTTGTATTTTGCTTCCTCCAGATAATGAACCAACTGTGTATTCTCATTTTTGAGTAAAACTATTTCATTAATCAGGTCCTGTTCTTTTGCCTTGCAGGTTTCTTGCTCGCTCTGAAAAAGCCGCATTTCTTCACAGGCCTGTTTCAACTGGGATTCCATCGATAACAGGCTGCTTTCATAATCACCTCTGACTTGCACCTTTTCTTTCTCCCTTTCTTCCAACTGTTTCACGAGGGCGGCATTACTGACTTCTAAATTGGATACTTTGTCTTGATTTTCTTTCAGCTCCCTCTCTACACGCTCTTTTTCTGCCTGTAAGGCATTCGTTTCACATTCCAAACTCCGCAAACTCACACGCAGCTCTTCTATCTCAGCATTCACTACTTCCGTCTCTGCTTTGGCCACTTCCTTCTGAACAATGGCATTTTCCAAATCCTCTTCTGACATTTGCAATTCTCTTTCAAGGCTCTCGATTTTGTCTACAAGAGAGTCGGCTTTCCGTCTGCTGCCTTTCAGCTTTTCAGCCAGGCAACGGCTGCTCTTCTCGTCAGATTCTATTTTGATTTTTAGTTTCTCGATGCCCTGTCGCAGCTCATCCGCTTCTTCCTGCGCAGAGTTCAGTCTGGCTGCAAGTTCACCTTTTTCTATCAGCGACCCTTCCAAACATTTGGAGATCTTGGCATTTTCCGTTTCGGAGATACTCAACTTGCTGCGTAAAGTTTCACATTTCCTTCGGCTCACTTCTTCTTCCTCACACAGATTCGTGATTTGGTTTTGGGCTGCCTCTTTTTCTAACACAAGATCCCCCACAAGCTTACCCACATTCTGTAACTGCAACATCAGGCCATCTTTGTCTGTTGATAACCGATCTACATCAGCCCTTGTGGCCTCAAGCAATTCTGTCTGGATCTTAGTTTCGGCTTCCAGTATCCTGATGAATTCAGCAGAATCCACTTGACCTGACTCAAGCTCCTTGATCGTCTCCTGCATTTTTTGGCACGCCTTATCCTGTTCTTCTTTATCCTTTGACAAAGCACTGAGTTCTTGACTGAATTGCTTTCTCTCCCCTGTAATTATACAAAGCTGATCTTGAAGTCCCAAAATGGTGTTGAGTTTTTTTTCTATTTCTTTTCCTAACCGCTCATTCTTTGACTGAAGCGCTTCAATGTCACCTTCCATGGACAAGGCATGGCTCTCAATGTTCGCTTTCTCAGATTTTATCCTCCTCACTTCATTTTCTGCTTCAAGAAGCTTCTCAACCCAATCTTCCTTGGTAATTTCTAAATCTTCTAGAGCATCTGTTGTATCAGACAGTCTCGTCTTGTACATTTCCAGATCAGATTTTACGTTGTTCATTTCCACCCCAAGACTCATAAGGTTATACGATAATTGCTGGTTATCAAAAGTAACGGATTTAAGTGCCTCACTTAAGTCTTCCTTTTCTTGTTTGAGGGCTATGATTCTTTTGTCTAACTCTGCACAAACAGTTCTCTTTTCAGCCAACTCTTTGTCCTTTGAATCCAAATCTGAGTTTAAATACTGGACTTTCATCAGCAGAGTATCTATTCTTTCATTGCTTTCTTCCACGTCATGGGAAGACTTGGAGTTTTGGCTATAAGCCTGGTTTATATGTAGCTGAGGCATTTCAATGGTGCTGTGGTTTCCCAAGAAATTCACAGGCATTGTACTTGTGTTGTTATTTGGAGGAAATGATAATTCATCAGGACAGTTTGAAGATCTTATGGATGCATCTGCTGCATTTTTTGATTCTGTATCTAAATCCGGGAGGCATTGTTCCGTAGATCTGATACTAACTTCTGCTTTATGGTCTTCTGTTCCATTTGCTTCATGGGTCTTTATTTTAGTTTTGTGACCCACAGCTTCAAGTACCATGCTTTCGTTAGAAAAAGCATACATTTCCTGATGGCACGAGGCATTGTTTTCTTGCTCAGATGGAATCTGCACTTCCTAAAAGAGGCAAAAAAGAGTAATGTTTACAAAGTTACAGCTAGTTAGTAAATGATAGAAACTATTAAAACTTACACACTCAATAGTTTGTAACTGGACAATATAATATTTTTGGACTCGGTCTCAAGCTCTAAAGCTTGGGATACTGGAGAATGTACTAGCTTAGCCTTCCCTGACCTAATGCCCTCCAGATGTGTTGGACTGTAACTCCCATAATTCCTGGACAGCATGGAGAGCACCAGGTTGGGGAAGGCTTCACTAGCTATTTAGGGGGAGCAATCATCATCTGAGTATTTTCTGAGGGCGTCTCCCAACAGAGGTGTGGTGGGTAGCAAACAGAGGCATCTCTGGAATGCCTTCCCCAAAGAGGCCTGGTGCCACATTGTCAGGATTCAGGACTTTTTTTTCTGTTGAGGGCCACATTGGATGTGTGTGTAATAAGGTGACCATATGGAAAAGGGGACAGGGCTCCTGTGTATCTTTAACAGTTGTATAGAAAAGGGGATTTCAGCAGGTGTTATTTGTATGCAGGCAGCACCTGATGAAATTCGCTCTTCATCACAAGAGTTAAAGCTGCAGGAGCCCTGCCTAGCATGGCCTGATACCATGTCCTCATTTCCATATGGTTACCCTAGCGTATAATCTGTCGAAGGGTACATGCCCATGAGCAGGGCCACCACTTTCCCTTCTCTCTTTATTACACCGTCATCTCTTTCCCTCTCCCCGTAGCAAGCTGCTGGAAAAGGGACAGGTCACTTTTGCCATCAGTCTGACCTGCTTGTTTACAATGAGAACTTGAAATTAGACCAATGTCCATATGGAACCAAACAAAATTAGGCTTTTCAGAATTGTTAAGATCTTTTGAGCTTTTAAACTTAAGCAGCCTGGTGTTTTTTTTTACCATCTTATCTACATGAACTCGTTGCTATTTCAGTTTTTGCATTTTTTGGGGGTCATTTTATTTATTATATTTTACTGAAATTTGCTAGCCACCTTGGGAACATGGTCTTGTTGGAGGTACAGTATGTGAGTTACATAAATAAATATATAAATAAATATAATAGGAAAACTCAGGACAAAATCACCTCAAGGAAGATATCAAGGCTTTTAACCATTTGGGGCGCAATCCTATCTGGATGCCCATCAGCCTCCCAATTCAGAGGCTGATGGGCATCCTATGCAGAGGCGATCTTCCCCTGCTTTGCACTTTTTCTTAGAAGGGTCTAGCTAGAGCTCTGTGTAGGGTGAGGGAAGGAGGCTGGGGACAGCTCGTATCCCCGCTCCCCCAGCCCGACCACAGAACTGCCCCTTTTCCTCAGAGAGGTAACCAATGCAGATCTCTCCATGCTGATTGCGAGGGGGAGAGGCTAGGAGCTCGGATTCCTGGATCTGAGGTCAGAGTGCTGTCTCTGACCCTGGATCCAGGTATCCAAACTATCCTATACCCCGCCCCCACCAGACACCGTCTAGGGGCCATAGAGATGCTCTCCCAACCAATGACCTTTGTCTAATAAAATAGGTTACAAAGTATCATGCTCCAGGAAATGAAGGATACACTTCATTTTCCCATTGATTATCATGAAATACTGGGGTGGGGGTTGCAAGTCACACCATGGGTACAGAACTTCCTGATCACAAAAAGTTTCTAGTTCATCTTTTGTTCTTGTCTCCCACTTTGACAGTGGTAGAAACCGTTCTTCACACAAACAGGCAAAATTCCATAATGCATGAATTGGTCCTCCATGACTGTCCATATACAACTTTTTACAAACAGCTGTTGGTAGATTTAATACATGGAAGAACTTAGATCTTAAATACTAATATTCAGTAATTTTGGCATATTCAACAGAAAAATGACAACACTGCTCTTTTGATGTCACAAATGGTGCTGCATGTTTCTGATCACACACACACACACACACTATATATATATATATATATATATATATATGGCTGGCGCCAAAGAACTGAATTTAATTGACAATAATGGCCATAACCTCAGACTTTAAATATGAATGTCAATGAGTAGCTGTTCACTTAGAATTCAGATGGGAAAACAAATCTGTACTATTTCTGATCATGAAATATGGAAGAATTAAATGTTTTTAAAATAGTTTCAAACTGGGGTATGAACTAAATGCCCTTTAAAGCTAATGGACCCCAACTCCAAAGGGCCACACAGTGAACTTTGTACATTTGTGGGAGGGGTGCTCTGAAGCTGCATTCTCCACCAGCAACCATCTCTGCTGCCATATGAACTGACCTCCTAAGCCCCAAGAACAAGGGATTCTTCCAATCATAAGACTGTATGTTAAGAAATCAGACACACTTACAGATTCAGTGTCAATACAAAGCAGTGGCCGAGAACTTAAATCAAGGCCTTGTAGCGGGAGCTGTGACTCTTCTTCTTTCTGAGGTAACAGCTCGAGTTTCTTCTCAGATGGCAATTCAGACACCACCTGCAGGATGACATGATGAAGTTTTTGTTGCCACTGTTTGTTGTCAGATATATTTTGCTTTTGGAAGCCATCTATTTCCTTCCTTGCAGAAAGGAGCAACTCTTGAATCTTTTGTATCTCCTCATCTTCCAGATTCTTATGACACCTGAAGGTGTCAATCATCTTGAAAGACTTTTCATACGTTTTGCATAGCAAGTGTTCAACCCTATTTTGCAGATTATGTTTTTTAGATATGACATGCCCCGGCTTTATGGGAAAGATCCATGCATCGTCATTGTACAGCTCCTCCAGATAATGGTGGTGTTTGTCAGGCGTACCTTCTAGATCAGCTTCTCTGCCGCTATTTGGCCCAACAATTTCATCTGATGGTTTGTAATGTTCACTATCAAAATCAGATTCCATACCAATCAATTTTCTACCAGTGGTTTCAGTGGAACATGGAAATCCCATGCAGAACTTTCCATCCGATTTAAACTCTTTATCCACTGGACTAGGGGAGACCTGCATTGTGAATGAAACAGTATCGACTTGATTGAAGCTTGCTGACACTCCCGTATTTTCTTCTTTAAGCATTTCTATATAGCATTGTAGCTCTGCTATTTTGGAGACCATACTCAAGGTCTGTCCCTCCAAGATGCTATATTCATTTTTCAAAGAAAAGGCTTTTTCCTTGACTCCATCAAAATGTATTTTTATTTGTTCATTGGATAGCTTCAAATCTTCATACTCAAGTCCGTCACAACATTCCACAGCTATTAAGGGCGTCTGACCAATATCAGATTGTGCCCCCATTTTACACTGATCTATTAATTCACCACAAAAAACAGATTTCTTTTCTTTTTGCTCATTAATTTTGTCCAAGAGTTCTTCTGCCATAGTATCTGTGTTTGCGATGCATTCCAATTCTGAGTATTTCAGCTGTGATGCTAATGTTGACTTTTCTATCTGCAGGTGTTCACACATTTTCTCCAACTCATTTAGCTTGCTCATTGTCATGTGTATGGAAGATACTAATTGGACATAATCATTTTGGCTGGGGATCAGATCACAAGGAACTGACGAACACTTAGCATCTATTTGTTGATTAAAGTTTTCCTTGGTAACAGCACTGAAAGACGCCGGGGATTGGTCATTTTCATCCTCTTCTGTAATCTCTGAAATTGGATTTTCCAGTTGTTTAAGAGATTGCAACTCATGCTTCAGTCTCTCTTTTTCCATTTCACTTTCTTCCATTTTTATTTCCATAGCTCTCAAAACCGTCTCCAGCTGTTTTACTTGATCAACATAGTTTTCTACAGAAACCTCTTTATCTTCAAGGTCCATTTGAAGCAGCTCAAGCTTAACTTGATACTTATTCAGCTCATCTTCCTTTTCTTCCACAGATACCCTCAGGAATTCCATTGAAGTCCTGTCTAAAGTAAAGACACCTTGCTCATTCCTTATTTTCAGCTCCTTCACCAGTTGCTCTTGCAGCAAGACACTGTCATGATGTTGCCTGTTATTTTGTGCTGCCCTCTCCTGTCTTAAAATTTCAGCTTCTTCAGATACTGACTGAATGTTTCCAAGCTGCCTAAGCAAAAGGTTATTTTTGTCCTCCAAGGACATGAGCTTACCCTGCAGCTCCCCGCATTTGTACTGCAGTTGTTTTTCTTGAGTTTCAAATTCGTTTCTCTCCCCTTCAAAACGGCAAGCCTGCTCCCTTAAAGCACATTCTGAGTTCTCATTCTTAGCCACCAGTGAGGTACATTCCCTTTCCAATCCTTCAGCTCTGGACACTAACAAGCTCTTCTCTCTCTGTCTTTCTGACAGCCCCAAAAAAAATTCCTCTCTTTCCTTCAAACTTCTGGAAAGATATAGGTTTCTTTGCATTAAGTCCAGATTTTTTTGTTCTAAAGTACTGACAGCACACCTAAGGCTGTAACTGTCATCATTATCACCTTCAATTTCCTTTTCATTTAAGGATATCACTCCAGACAAATCTGGCTCCTTTTGGCTTATTGTTTGCGACATAACTTTTAGCTGCTGTGCTGAGCCCTCAAGCGATGTGTTATCGATTTTTAAATCCTGAATCTCTGCTTGTTGCCTATCCAATTCTTTGATCAACACTTGCAATTTCTTGTCTTTCTCCTCAAGAGCAGATAACACTTTAGCAAGCAAGTCTTGTTTTTCAGAAACGGATGCTTGCAACTTACTAATGTGCTGTCCTGTCTCCCACGCAAAGTCTTTCTGCTTTTGCTGTGCTTCAGCTAATTTTCTTTCTGTTTCATCTCTGGCTTGGGCCTGCTCTTCACATTGTTTCTGAAAGCTGGTATTTAGCTGGACGTTGGAAGCTAAAGACGTTTCAAGGGCAGCAATACATTTTTCCTTGTCTAACACTTCGTTTTCTGCCGATTGTAGCTTTTTCTGTAGGATATCCACCTGTTTGGTAAACTCAAATAATTTCAGCGAATTGTTCTCTCTTTCTTTCCTATGTTTTTCCTCAGACATTGCATTTTTTTGCTGAAGGTCAACGTAGGCTTTTTTTTGTTCCTCTAGCTCTGTTGTTTTGCCTTCCACCATACATTTCAGAGTTGTGATCTCCATTCTAAGATTTGCAGCTTCACTTTCAAGAGTTTTTGCTTTCTCGTGGCTTTTAAACTGTTCAGTCATCAAAGCACTTTCCAAGCTGCAAATTTTGCTCATCAACCCTTCTTTTTCTAAACCAAGTTGGTTCACGAGTTGTTCATTTCCTTTCTTCCATTGGGAAAGGAGCTCAATCTCTTTTTTAAGTCCTTCACATTCTGCAAGACCTTGATGCAAAGTATCCAGATCCTCTACTTTTACTCTGAGCTCTTCAATGATGTTGTCTTTGTGCTTCAGAAGCTGCTGAAGAGAATCTCGTTGATTTTCCAAGTCAGAAACAGTGAGTTTCATTTTCTCTAGACTGAGAGGATTATCTTGTTTCTTCAGTTTCTCTTCAAGTAGTTTTAACTCCATTTCTAGAGAACAATGTTTGTCTAGAAGTAGGGTGATGAAAAGAAGAATTTTTTTTAAAGTATTTAATTTATGATTTTTTTTTTAAAAAAAACTTCACTGGGTGTGCTATACAGAATTATATTCTGTCCAGTGTACTGGCCATCTATCTACACATGGGATAATAATAAAAATACCTTAATATCTCAAAGTACTCTTCATTATCACATTGATTTGATTCAGACATAACCACGATTTAGAAGATCAGTAAAAAGCCCTGAGCTCATGTGCTCCCTCCTCCCCTCACATACCCAGTTTTGGTACATTAGTTCAAGGTTTGATTAAACCACAGTTTGCCATTTTATCTGAAACTGGCAAAGTAGGGCTTGCACAAACTTTCCAAACTAGGATTACAAACCATAATTTGAACCTGTTTTGCAATCCTGGCTTGGAAGGCTGACACAAACCAAAGTTTGCCAGTTCAGATGTAAATAGGAAATTGTGGTTTGGGAACAAACTTAGAAAGGCATTCATTAGGCCTAACATGTGAGGCAATGGGGGAATTCGCGAGCACAAGGTTTGTTCCCAAATCGTCGCACCATGCTTTGAGGGATCAGAAGCATGACATATGAACTCAGTCTCTGAATATGAATTTGGAGCCATAACATTAAGTAGATTCGGAGGGAATCAAAACAGCTTTTAATATTTCTACTAGCCAATTTATTCTGAAATATAATGTAACAGGAACAAGGCATCCTTATCTTTCTTTTTTTAAAAAAAAATATGCAAATATGTAAGTAATGGTACAAATGCTATGTTTAGACAGAAATCTGATGACTCTGACTTTGTCTGTTTGTTTCATCAAGACAGGGCTTATAAGGTTTACCCTAGATCAGAATTTTTGAAGTTGTACAAATTTATCCTTAGTACTCATCATATGACTGATTTCCCCTTCTCCTCAATTATTTATCAGGTGAATTAATTTATTTTAAACATTTTCTCCCAATTGTGTACTCTCAGCTTCCTGCAGATTGGAGAGTTGGGGAGGTTTACACAGACACGTCCTTGTCTGTACACTGCAGAACATAATACAATTTTATTCGTTTATCAGCATGTCTGTGCTGAACAGTATGCAATATGCAAACCAAACTAGATTTCTCCCAGGATATGCTACACACAGGAACCTGACAAGCAGGACAAAAATTGGTGACTCACTTTTCATGTCTTCTGCAAAGTTCTGACTCTGCTGCAGAAGTTGTTTGGCTACACAGAGTTCTTCTTTTAATTGGCAAATTTCTTGCAGTTGTTGAGCAAACTGGTTGCTGAGGAGGCTGCTTTGTTGCTTTACTTCCTACGACACCAAGAGTTTAACAACTGACAGTTAAAGATATTTATGCATTCATTCAGTCAGTCAATTTATAGACCGCTTGACTATATCTAAAAGATATCTTGAAGTTGCTTACAACATAAAAGTTTTAAATACAAAATGGGCAGAGTTAAAACATTTTAAAAAAGAATATAAAAAATCTCAGCTAAAAACATTTTTAAATAACCCAATTTTAATTAAAACATTTAAAATCAGAACTGTGGGAGCCATTTTAATGAACTTTGACTCATGGGGCCAGTCCAGATATATATTCCCATTTTACTAAACCATAGTTTAGCAAGGTAGGAACTAGCGACAAGCCACCTCGCCTTGTCCCTTCCTAGGTGCACCAATCCTGGTTAGAAACAGGTAACTGTTTAATGTCAGTTTACTAACTGTGGTAAAAATCCTGATAAGAAAACTGACATTAAAACCACAATTCCCCATTTCAGACATACTGGCATCCAAGGCCAAAGAACAGAAGTGGTGAGGAGGGAGCATGCAGGCAAAATAATAATAATAATGATTTGGCAAACTCAAAATTTCCATGCGAAGCAGTTCTATGTTCTTTTAAACTCAGTTTGCATATCACAGCAACAATTCCTGGATAATTTAACTCAGGAATTGTAGGGATGAGCCGAGTGCATGAGCTATGCATCCGTTATTTCTGCTTTCAATTAACAACCCAGGAACAACCATGGGCAATTGTTAGATTAACGCCACAAAACAACCCAATTCCTGAGTATATAAAAAGCAAAAACTATGAGCATACAGCTCACATGGTCTGCTCAGTCTCAATTTTTTTGGGTTAAACAACCCAGGAATTGCTCTCATGGTGCGCAAACTGGCTTTTAATGAACATATTGGCTGAATTCGGACAACATGATAATCAATGGTGGGGTAATAAACAACTTTACAGTTGTTCATCTAGGGGGTACTCCCCACACAACATGGTAATAAATAATCAACTGTGGTGTGGATTAGGATCAGCGCTGAGTTGACTATGGCAGCATTTGGACGACACGATAGTCAATACAACTGACGGTTGTTCCCCCCTCCCCCCCCCCATTTGCTTATTATGTCGTCCAAATTCAGCCATTGAGTGTTTGCAGGGAACGTTTTGACTGCAGAAAGTGCTTGGTAAAGCATAAAAACAAAAAAAGCGATTGCTGAGCAGCTTTCCCTGATTTGGTGCCTTCCAGATATGTTGACTATCATTCCCACATTGTCTTGGGAGTTGTAGCAAACACGTCTTGACAACACCAGGTTAGGGAAGGCTGTGTTAGTAGCTCAAGGACAAGTCTCCATTTCCGCTCAAAAGTTTACCACGGATGTTTGTGCAAAGAGAAAATAAAAGGATGAGACTTAGACCACATTTTATTTATTTCCTAGATTTATACCTATCATCTGAACTTAAAACTGTCTCGCAGGCAGTTTAACGTTAACATTATTTAGTCTGCTACAGCTTTTCAGTTGGCTGGGCCCACAAATTCTCAATGCTGCAATGCAATCCATGGGCCCATCATCTTGGTAAAAGCCCTACCAGGATAGATACGATCCAGATATTGGACTGTATACATCTAGTCTATATGATAAGAGTATAAAAAGCATAGACATAACTTCAACTACAGTAGCTACTTAAAACATACAAATTGTAAATGTAAAACCCAGATGTATCAAGGAAGTTATTATGTTACAAGGCAAATGCTACCTTTCAATGTGGAGAAAGAGAGAGAGAATAGCAGAGAGTATTCTGAAGCTTGTTTGTTATAATTTAAAAGTATATAGCCCTTAATATGGCTTGCAAGAAAACCCCCAGTCAGACATATAATATAAAAAACAATTACAATTTTATAGTTTTACAAAGACTCCAAGTTGTTGCTCACTAAGATTTAGGAGTTCTTTCTAAATTACTTTTCCTACTTCCTGGACTAAATAGGAAAAAAGATGGCAGTGCAAGCAGGAATTTGGCACAGCTTGGAGTAATTAACGAGGCAATCTTAAGAGACTGCAGCCTGCTAGATGGAAGCCACAAAGTTTGGAGCCTTCTTAAAATCCTCTGTCCTGCCAGGCGGTAGCTAGCAGGGTGGGAGGAGGGTGGAAGCAGGTTCACCTCCCGTTCCTTCCTCCCTTGAAAAACAAAACTCCCCCGAGCCCATCTTGCTCACTTACTGCAGGTGGGTGGAGACACGTAACAGAGAACAAGGATACTTTGGATCCAGGCCTCTCTTTTCCCTCTGTCCTACCCGTTTTTATGCTTCCCGAAGCTGTCCGAGGCTGCTTTTTCTGCAACCTCAAAAGGGGTGGGGTGTTTGAGGTTCTTTCCATGGCGGCTATGAAGGGGCAGGATTGGATCTCAGAGTCCCCCTCCAGAGGTTGTAGGAATGTATGGCCGCGGGAGGGGCACTCCAAAATATCCTATGGTCTGTGAGATGCTCTCCAAGAGACCACGGGGTTGCTCTCTAAGCTTTCTATGCAATATATACCATAGCTGAGATCACTTTCTTGTCTTCTAAAATGAAACTGCCATCCTACTTCCAGCTGCTATCCCAGTTCCACCACACTTTTAAAATACGTGCAAACAGCCTTCTAGTCAAGCGCAAGCAAATCAGTAGGCAACAGCCCTATAATTTCTTACAGACCAGGAGGACGTCAGCAGGATATTATTACGCTGGCAACCTACAGCTGACAGGCAGTGCACGCAAGGACAGCTGCCAAGCAGCATATGCTAAGCAAAGAAACCTCTAGCCTGTTATAAATTATGCTTGGGCAAGGCTTTTGCAGGGCAAAAGTATGAGAACCGCAACCCAAGCGCGGCGGCCCCTTTGGAGCTTTAATGGAAGAGAAAAAGGCTGAGACAGCAGCCAAAGGTAAACTAGTATCTGTGACAAGGTTAGAACTCAGGAACGTTGGAGGGCCAGGTCTGTTATGCAGGTAGCAGGTATCTTGGGGATAGATAAATCAAACACCGGATGTCCTCCTTCATAGCAGATGCTGAAAGTATGACAGTGTTCCTCCAATTTTTTTTTTTTACTTAACCAGCAGGAAGTGGGAAACAGTTCAGGACACGCCACACTTTCTTTTCAACAACTGCCCCCCTCGCCATCATTCTGTCCCTCTCGGGATGAAAAAATAAAGAGACGCTCCTAAAGAAAATGTCATGGACATACAACCACCACCCACTCCTGAGCCGCTAAGATAACAGATGGCCTTGGCAAGGCTGTGTTGGTCTCAAGCCCTCAATTATCCATCTAGTTACTACTAGCAGATGGGTACCAGTGCACCACAGCCAAATTTAAGAGAAGGGACAACCGGGATGAGAAGCATAAGCTGGAAATTTGCTGGCAAAACGGGTTTGTATTTCCAGCTATTTAAGCAAATCAGCCCGCGAGCAAGATTAAACTTAGTGATGCTTCTGTTCATCCGCCTTTTTTTGTTCCCTTGCAGCCTCCACAAGTGAAAGAGAAAGAAAATGAGAGAGAGAGAGAGGGAAGGAGAGAAGGAGAGGCAAATTATTGTGCCAATATTCCATATAAGTGCCCACATTTTACAACTCAGGGTTCTCTGGCACGTTTTCGATGTGTGACGTATAATGAGCATCCTGAAGTGAAAGGCTTCTTAATACAGTTTTAAGCACACCATAAGGGCCATTAGCTGATGATTTAAAAATCACCACTGCAATATGCTAAAGGTCAAGTGGTTTAAAAGGACAGAGTGCACAATGGGGCTTGCAGCCCCTATGATTATCATTAGAGGTTTCCAGTATCAAAGTTGGACCAATAAGCTCACAGGACTCTCACAGAAGCCAAGGGCTATATGCTAAGAAGCAAGAAGGCGCTTCTCACTCTTCAGACTACCCCGTTTCTCCTGGTTAATACCACGAGCAACCATGTCATTCGTTGGGACAACTGATGCAAATAGCCCTGGAATCTAGACAATTTGTGGCACTTCAGATATTTTGGCCTACAACTCCCATGATTCCTCACCATTGGCTATGTTGGCCAAGGCTGATAAGTGTTGTGGCCCTCCAGGTTTTGGCCTACAACTCCCATGATTCCTCACCATTGGTAGGCTGGCCAGGACTGATAAGAGTTGTAGGTCAAAACGTTTGTTGGGCCACAAGTTTCCTAACCCTGATCTAGACCATACCATTTGCTGGAGCGGTAATTCAAGATGTGGGTCACCCATCCACTGCATCACAGTGATATATCCTCCCCTCTCCAGCATCATGGTAGGAAGTTGAAATCTACAAAGCTCCACATATCAAGTCAGACATAGATACTGATTGATATTTCATTACATTTCTTTTCCAGGCTGGTAGCTTCACCAGTTTCAATTGTTCTCATACCAGATTAAACCATTCTGACCTTTTGGGTCCCTCATTTGACTTCCAACAGTGGAAAAAATAATCCCAGCTGTTGCTCAAACATATAACAGCTATTCCTGATGGCCCTTTGGACACATCTCCTTGATCCTGTACAAAAAGCACACCAGGGAGATCAATGGTATTCAAATCTGAAATGTGGCACTGATGGATTTAATAACCATTTCCAGGAAATTCCATGTTTCAGCACACTTCCACCACATGGGGCAAAAGTCTCCTTTATCCAATTCTGATTCTATATATTTTAAAAGATGAGTTTGAAGTTCTTGGCTGGGAGCAATTTTGACTGTTCTGACCAGCCACAGTGATGTTGGCAGCTGTACCATGCTGGGCTAGGCAGTATCCTGATTCTTAAACAGGTCTATTCTTTGCCAAAGCTCAGCAATACCTGATAATAGCTTATCATGAGGGTGCATTACAATTGCTTCTATCAATTTAATTTACCTCACAGGTTCTTTTCAGCTCATTTTCCTTCAGTTGCATTGATTGCATAGCCTGGTCCGCACAACTCAATTTCTGTGTAAAGTCGTTGGCATTTCTTTCCAGCTGCTTTTTTGCTGAGAGAGTCTAATGGGGGAGAAATGGCTAGTTTTAATTTGCGGTCATGTGCCACATTAGCTGAGTGGGGATTAGAACCTGGATTTCCCAACTCCCAGTCCAACACTCTAACCACTACACCACACTGGTTCAGCCTCTCCTTTTACCAGCAGCAACGGAATGTTTGGAGTATAAAACAACCTACTTTTTCAAGTTCTGCCTGAAGAAGATTGAAGCTGTTCTTGGCTTCATGCAGCTCCCCTTGTAGTTTAGTCTTGATCTGACTGAGCTGGAGAGAGAGTTCCTAGATAGGGAGGGTGGGAAAAGCAAAATGATTGGAAACAACCGATTTATTAAATTGTCACCTATTTCTAGCCTGATTTCAAGCTAAAAGTGGGGGGATAGGTGTGTGTGGGGGGGAGAAACTTCTCAGCTGCTATGCACTCTGAAGACCTATATGTCACAATGACAATTTTATTGACGAGAAAAAGAAAAAAAGAACGTCAGTAGCGTATCCCGTCCATTGAATCATACCTATGGCTGAAGAACTGTAAAACTAGTTCCACCCGCCCAGCAGGGATTCAGAGACTTAGTTCTTCTTGAACAGATGCCCTCCCATGCAATATGGTAAACTGCTTTGGAATCAGAGCATTTTGAAAACAGCTTGTGACATGGCGTGGAGGTTTGCTGTTCAAAGAAACAAAAAGGGAAATAAATTCTACTGGGCTAGTAGCCCCTTGTTTGGGAGCTTAAGTAGGTCTTTGGATCCTAGCCTAAGTTGGTATCTTAGTAGAGAGGGGGGAAATGACAGAGAAAAATCAAGTGTATCTCTGACTGGTAAATACCTTGTTACTAGATCTGGGGGGGATGGGACGTTAAGGCTGCAAATCTAGACATACTCATCTGGGAATAATAGGATTTATTTTATGTTTATATTTGTATTACGAGGCATGTACAGGATTTATACTTATATAAGAGGCTTACATGCTGCTTTTCAAGACCAAAAGTCTTGCCGAAGTGGCTAACAGTTACAACTCTACGTGGGGCTGTCCTTGAAGACTGTTCAGAAACTGCAGCCAGAAGGTCTGAGCATAGAAGATCAATTCTGGCTCACTTGCATTGGCTGCCTGTATGTTTCCGAGCCCGATTCAAGGTGCTGGTTTTAACCTATAAAACCTTACATGGCTCAGGACCGCAGTACATGATGGAATGCCTCTCCCGACATGAATGTACCTGGACACTACAATCAACATCTGAGGCCTTTCTCTGAGTGCCACCACCAAGGAAGGTCAGAAGGAGGCAACAAGGGTGACAGCCTTGTCTGTGGTGACCCCCTTACTCTGCTCTCCACTGATGGTGCGAACACTGGTGCGAACACTGGTGCAAACACTGGTGCAAACACTGTCATCTCTTCAACACGAGAGGTTAAGCATTTAAAGGCATATGATGGAGCATTTATGTTGAACAGGTCTATTATTTTAAAAAAGTTGTTTACCAAAAGTGTTTTTAGCTATTTAAATTGCTTTAAATTTTGTATGTTTGAAAAAAACTATCATAATGTTGTATTGTTATAAGATCTTGTGGTTGTATTTTTTATGAATTGTTGTGAACTACCCAGAGAGCTTTGGCTGTAGGGCAGTATAGAAATGAAATAACAGCAACAACACACAGTATGCAATATCCAGTTACTAAAACCACCATTATTTTTTAAAAAAATTAAAAATCAAAGAGCAAAGAACACATATATTAAGTTCACAAGGCAAGATTTTTTAAAAAAATTAGGGCCTACTAAAAACAGAAAACAGGGAAGGGACAAAGAACGAATATGGAGCCACCACAGGAAAGGACCTCTCTCAAGTTCCCACCAGCCTGACTGTACCTGCTGGCAGCAGGGCTTCTGCTCTTAGCTGATCTCAAGGCATGGCCATGCTTATACTAGAACAAACAGTCCATCAAGTAATTCAGTCCCACTCCCCACACCCAATTCCCAAATGCACTACTAAGGTAAATTAAAGCGTTTTTACTAAGACTGAAAGTGGACTATTTTCTCTGATGAAGAATCCCCTGCTGCTATTCAGTCCTTTATAATATATCAGACACCCAATAAACAGATATATACTTCCAAAAAATAAACTAGCACAATTTTTTTATTTTCCTTACAAAAGTAGAGAAACAGTTTTCTAAAGCCATTTCATTAGCCCTTCCAGTGTATTTATTTATTTTATTTCTAACCCGCCTCTCCATCCAGATCGAGGCGGGGAACAACAATAAATATAAATACAAGAATCATAAAATAGATAAAACATTAAAACAAATAAAAACAAATACATTATTAAAAACACCTTAAAATTCAACTGGGTAGGCCTGCCGGAAGAGATCAGTCTTTACGGCTCTCTTAAATTCATGAAGACTGCTAATTTGTCGAATCTCTCCCAGCAGGCCATTCCACAGTCTGGGAGCAGCAGAAGAGAAGGTCCTCTGGGTAACACTCGTCATCCTAGTTCTGGCTGATTGGAGTAAATTCTTCCCAGAGGACCTGAGTGTGCGAGGTGGATTATACGGGAGAAGGCGATCCCGCAGGTAACCTGGACCCAAACCATGTAGGGCTTTAAAGGTAACAACTAGCACTTTATACTTCGCCCAGAAACTAATTGGCAGCCAGTGGAATGATTTTAAGATTGGTGTTATGTGGTCACTCCTAGGTGTACCAGTGACCAACCTGGCTGCCATATTTTGAACTAGTTGAAGTTTCCGGACTAGGCACAAAGGTAGCCCTATGTACAGCGCATTGCAGAAGTCGAGCCTCGAAGTTACCAGTGTCTTCCAACTCTATTTCCTACTTCCCCTTGAAACTGTACAGGATAGATTAAATATATGCTCTGATATGGTTGCAATCCTATCCAGTAGTTCTCATCCATGGGTGCTCAGATGCCTTTGGACTACAATTCCCATCATCCACATCCAACATGTCCAGTGGCAAAGGGCGGTGGGAGTTGTAGTTCAACAACTGAGAGCCAGTGTGGTGTAGTGGTTAGGATGTTGGACAAGGACTCAGGAATCCTGGGCTCTAGCCCTCATTTGGCCCTGAAGCTCATTGGGTGGCTTGGGGCCAATCACCGATTCTCAGCATAATCTACTAGTAAGGATTGTTGTGTGGATAAAATGGAGAGAAGGAGGATTATAATACACCGCCTTGGGCTCTTTGGGGGAAAGGCGGGATATAAATGTAACAAACAAACTTGGGGCATTTATTTGGGAATAAGTCCCACTGAACTCAGTAGTAGACACGAACTGACATTTATAGGATTGTACCACATGTAATGCTGCTGGCCTGCTCGCATGAACTGATAAATGGCCAGCAGAGACACAAGATCAGCAGTCTGCTAAACATGGTTAACTGGGCAGGGGCCTCCTACAGGCCCATAGGCTTCCTCCCTTTCCCTGTGTGATTTTTTCCTATCTTCCCTGGTTAGTGTTCACTATGATGCAGAGAACCTTACTTCTTGGTGCTCCTTCTCCTTTTCTTTCATTTTCTGTTGTAAAGCGCACTGGGTGCTGTCAGAATTTTGTCTCTGACAGTTCAGCTCATCTGAAAGCTTCTTCACCTTTTCCTCTTTGGCAGCAAACTACAATGAAAGGAATTCAATATCATGAGGGTTGGAAATATTGGTGCTTGATTGGTACATGGGCTTACAATTGGCAGAAGGTTTGTAGCTAAAGCGGGTAAAGTTGAGAGTGAAAGCAAGGACCAATTGCACGTTATCATACAAACGTCTTTAGAAAAACTTGAGTATCACTCAAAACAGAAGGAACTCAACAGTTAAGGTGATTAATATAAAAGATGGACCTCGCCTTTCCCAAGTTCCTGTTTCTCTTTACGGATGGAGCCAAGAGAAAGACATTGGGTTTGGACAACATGATAACCATGTCAGTTGGTTATTTAACCCACTGTGGGTTATTGTGTTGTGTGGCGGGAGTTTTTTAAACCAACTGTTGGTTAGCTGAAATAACCAACGCAAATAACCAAAGCTGTTGGTTTGAACCACCATTGGTTATCGTGCCATTTGGAGGGTACCATTGGTTATTTCCTCGGCCACTGATCGTTATTTTGTCAGCCACAGAATTTCTAGGCAAGAGCAGTCAAAGCAGTGGCTGCTGTTCTAGTCCAGCTGGCAGGATAGATTTTCGGCAGCAGTGGCTGATGGGCTACTAATGGAAGGACTGAGGATGGGGAGAGAGGGCAGGGGATGAGTGAATCAACTCAGCATGGACTAATAGTCAACTCAATGCTGATTCCAATCCACATCATGGCTGATTATTATTATGTCATGTGGGGAGCACTCCTAGATAAACAACTTTTGAGTTGATTATTACACCACCGTTGACTATCACATTGTCCGAATGCAGACAGAGTGTGTCTGTTTCTTACTGGAGTGTACTTAGTTGTCACAGCCTTTGCAACCCTGCAAGAGACCCTGGGGCACACCTCTAGGGGGGAAAATCAGTCTCCAAGTTTGTAAAAGAACACTAGAAAAAAGTTAAAGCAATTCTTCACCATATATACTGAAGACAGAATAAGAAGCAAACAATTTTTTAGGAATTAAAATTGATTAATTATATTTGTAGTCTGACCAATAACAAAATGTTCTCTGGGCAGATTACATATTAAAATAACAGACCAGACTTTTAAAAAGTACACAGTAATACAACAAAAAACACAGATAGCACAATATAAAATTTGTAAAAGCAGACGTTTCAGTACTCTAAACGGTATAATCTAGAATTTAAAATCAAAATGCCTGGAGGAAACCGAACATCTTTGCCTGGAATGGAAAAGATAAAGTGTGGGCACCACGCAAGCCTATTTGAACAGAGAAAGATTCAGAAAAAAATGTTTTTGAAGCAGTACAGGAAATTAACATCTGAACAAAACACTTGCAATGGGGTATTACAGAACCTTTTCTAGTGAGACCCACAACAAAAGTTTGTAGTGTGGGATGCTGGTGTTCAAGATCCTAACCATTCTCTCTCTCCCCAGGCTGTTTTTCCCATTTCCCCCCCCCCCCCAACGATCAGTCAGCATTCTGTGCTGCTGAGCATGCTTAGTCTTGTTTCGGGGGAGTGGGTCCCCATTTAGGGTTTTCCTCTCCTAAAGATATTTTGTACTTCTGCACCAATCCTGCAGATACCTCCCTCGTGTTTAGCAACATAAGCAATGACACTCACAGCCTGAACAATGAAAACAGAGGGAGCTGGTGGGATTTGCAACAAAATGTTGCAGTGTGCAATGCTTCTGTTCAGGATCCTCCATTCCCCACTCCCACTCAGTTTTCCAATTCCCCCACAAATCAGCATTATGGGCCACTGAGTAGGCTCAGCCTTCATTGGGCTGTTATGGGGTCCATTCCCTCTCAGAGGCTTTTTTTCCCTTAATTTTGTTTTTGGTACTTCTGCAAAATTCGGGATTCTCCTGTGCTGCTCATACCTCCTCCTGTGTGTGAATGATGCAATTTTGACTACATAAGGACTAGAATGTGGAGAATTGAGGTTACTATTAGTATAATCTATCTATCTATCTATCTATCTATCTATCTATCTATCTATCTATCTATCTATGATTCCGTTAACATTTAAAGCATCCCTGACTATCCAATATTTGCTTTTTGTATAGAGAATTTTACTTTTCAGAAAAAGAGTAAACTGGGTGATCTGTACTATCTTTTTCATTCGAGAGAATCTGCAAGTCTATGGACTAATTCATACATGTTCGGTCATCACATACCAATTTCACATTTAATGATACTTAGACCAATGTGCAAACTTCGTCCATTGAAAAATACTGTTTGAGTAAATTATCAGATTAGATGAAAGTCTTTTCTGTGATACCTGATACACACATGCAAGTCAATCAATAAGAATTGGACTCACACCTGTGAAGCAGCTGTTAGAGTACTAAAAACATTCCCATGAGATTTGAGAAAGCACTTTACCTGACCAAGAGTTTTATCGAGTTGTGCTGTAATTCTAGTTACTTCATTTCTGCTCTTGTTCAGAGCTTTATCTTTTTCTATTAATTCCAATTGCATATTTTCCAGTTGCAGCTGGGTTTCCTGAAGTTTAGTAACGCTGGATTTCATTTCTTGTGTTTGAATTTGCAGCTTACGGTCTAGTTCTTGAATTCTGGATCTTAGCTCTGTGTATTTAAAGTAATTATAATTAATATAGCAATGTTTCATTTATTTTAGACTTCTTAAGACACAGAGCATGTTTGCATGTCTACAGGAAGACATCATAATCATCTTTGCATAAGAGTGCATGAAATGAATACTTGACTTTGTGGAATCCACCTACCATGAAAATCTCCATTTAAAATCTTCTTTGTTGTCTAGATCATGGCCATCATGTTTAACCCTGAAAATACGTCATATTATTTTCTTCTAATATCCCAATCTTGTAGCAACATGCAAGTATTTAAGATCTTGGGCTACATCTGCTCTACACTGCAATAGCGTGATGCTGAAGGAAATCGACTGCACCACAAAATTCAGGGACAAGTGTGTTGTATTTGCAAGATACCTTGGTTCTGTATTTTCATCTGGTGAATAAGTGGGGAGTCCTTGCAGACACTGCGGCCAGTGAACTCTTTCTTTGCCGAGTTTAGATCTTTGTGACTAGGAGTTGCCCCGAATTCCCAGGGAAAATGTGATGTTGTCGACCCACTACTTATAGGAATTTCTTGACAGCTGGATGAATTGCGGCTTGGCGTTTTCTCTTGTTGCCATGAGAACACCGATGAAGAAGCCTGTTGCCGGGCAATTTCTCTGCGACTTATAGTATTTTCAGGATGCAAGGGATTTGTTTTCTTGCAAAACAAAAGGAGAGAGAAAATGTTTACCTAATTGGACTAAGCTCAATACAGAAGATGCTTCAGAAAAAGAGAATACGCCTGTGTGAGCTAGAACAAACAAAAGAGGTCTCGCTCTAGTTTTAGAGGACACAGTCAAAAACTATCCATTCGCTATTCATCAACTCAAGGAAATGCGATTTTATAGGAGTTTTGTCATTTATAAGTCAGCTGCAGGCTGCTTTGCCCATGTTTTGTCAGATCTGTACAAAACTGTTAAGCTGATTTTTCATAAACTGCACCTTTCCTATTATAAATCAATACTTTGGGTTTAAGTAGTCTATGCAATGTTCTAAATTGTTACTTGAGATTTCAAGCTCTTCAGTTCTGCTTCCAGCGTTCTCTTTTCTTCAACTTCTTTGTTGTATTTTACTTGCAGTTCTTCAGACACTGAATCTGTTAATGCAGAAAAAAAAACTTTAAATACTCTTCATTTGTGTATGTGTGTGTATGAATCTATTAAAATGTGATGCTTTTCAATTAAAACGTGAAGAATTCTATTCAAGGACAAAGTGTACCGTTGTGACTTGGCATTGAAGGATCACTCAAGTTCTTCTGTGGAGTGCTATTGAAAGATGCATCGCTGGCAATAAGGGTCTTTTGACTTCTTTCCAGTTCAGATTTGTATCTATTTTTTTTAAAAAAAGTAAAAAAAATAAATAAAGGTAAAGAATTTTAGCTTAACAACAACAAGGGGGTGGCTCCAGACTGTTACATGAAGTCAATGAGACAAGTTAGTGAATGGCTTAAGGCCCATTAGAATTCGATGGGAACTAAGTTCAGCTAACTTACCGAGCAATCCTATTCATGTTTACTCAGAAGTTAAGTCCATTAAATGGAGTATTTTGGTATAGCATTGCAGGCATCTGTATTCAAACGATAGTCCTATGTTTTTGAAAACTCAAACCATTTCTGAAAGATCTAGATTTTATAATACTTTAACATGTCAGTGCCTAAAACTTCTATCACTTTCTACAGCCTCTAATATGCATTTTTTAAAAAGTAATGTCACTGGATGATATGTTTTGGAAGAAAATTGCTAAATTTGTACAGAATGTAAACAATGCAGATCTCTCTATAAAAAGCTCTTTATAACTTTCAAGATGGTTAGATGCTTCTCTAGATGTGCCCACTGGGGCAATTAAAATGTCAATATTACTTTCCTATAAACATAAAATATTACAGGCTTCCAATTTAATATTGTTGTACTTCATTGGATTATTTTGTGGGTCCTTGCGTCAGACCTTTTTTGCTGGAACAAAAGCAGAGAAGTAAGGGGTTCAAAGGATTCAACCTTCTGTTCTACTACTTTGTTCAATTTTGTTGTTGTTGCTGTCAATGCTAATTTCACACAGCTTGGATGCAGCAGTAAAATATTCCACAATATTTTCCCATGAGAAATATTCCTGCTCAGAAAAATACAGCACTATTTCATATAAGCAATTAATAACGCAAGAAGATCTATGATGGATCATCTGGTCCAGCAGTCTATTCACACAGTGGCCAACCTATGGAAAGCCCACAAGCAGGACATGAATACAACAGCACCCTTCTGCTTTTGTTCCCCAGCAACAGGTATTGAAAAGCATCCTGCCTCAGATACTGGAGTATTATATAGCCATCATGACTCATAGCCATTGATACTTTTATCCTCCACTAATCCCCTTTTAAAGCCATCCAATTTGTTGGCCATTACTACATCTTGTGATAGGAATCTCTGTCGTTTAACTAGGCACTGTGTGAAAAAGTACTTCCGTTTATTTGTCCTGAATCTCCCACCAATCAGTTTTACCGGGTGATCCTGGGTTCTAATATTATGAGAGAGGAAGAAAACCATCTTCCTCTCCACTTTCTCCACACCATGTTTCCACACACACCCCTTACTCACCTTCTTTCTAAACTAAAACGTCCCAGCTGCTATAACCTTTCCTCATACAGGAGTTGCCCCAGGTCTCTTGATCATTTGGAATGGATAAATCACCAATCAAATATGGGTTGTTTCACAGGGATGGGGCTGATTCCAGAGTGTCTCTCTTCACAGTGGCCAAACACGTGACTGAAACGTCATCTTGCTCAAAGAAGAGATTCTCACCTTTTAAGTTCTTGTTCTAGCCTTTCAATTTGTTTCTTGCTCGAAATGAGTTGTCCCTCTTGAAAGTTAACTTGTGATTCTTTCACCTGAAGTTCATGGGAAAGTTTCTGCTTGCTTTTTTCTAGGTTATCACACAGTTCCATCAAATTCTGGTTCTCTCTCTTCAGTGTAGCCCCTTCATTTTTTTCATTTTCAACCTTAACAGAAGAGTCCGTAATAAATAACCATGGTCAGTTTGACTTTAAGCTGCCATTTTCTGAAAATCGTGCTATTCAGTTCTGGATTTTTCTTTTATAGAGTTACTATTGGTAACTTGATATAGAGTTACTAGGCATGTTTAGCCTGGAGAAGAAAAGATTGAGGGGAGACATGATAGCACTCTTCAAATACTTGAAAGGTTGTCACACAGAGGAGGGCCAGAATCTTTTCTCGATCAACCCAGAATGCAGGACACAGAATAATGGGCTCAACTTACAGGAAGCCAGATTCCGGCTGGACTGTTAGAGCAATACAACAACAGAACCAATTACCTAGGGAGGCCGTGGGCTGTCCCACACTAGAGGCATTCAAGAAGCAGCTGGACAACCATCTGTCAGGGATGCTTTAAGGTGGATTCCTGCAATGAACAGGGGGTTGGACTCGATGGCCTTATAGGCCCCTTCCAACTCTACTATTCTATGATTCTATTTTTCTCTGAAGATTCAAAGGAATATTGAAAACACAGTAGAGTTATTTGACTGACATACATTAATAGTAATAAAAATCTAGTGACAATTTAATATCCAAATGGCATTTAAGGCTCAGGCATTTATTAAGGCTCAAGCATTTACTATTATTAGCCAGTTTATTATGGTAAATAAGCAGCATATAAGAACAATTAAACAATAAAATACAATAAAAACAATAAAATACAGTTAAAACTGAGAGATGTACAAGTGCCAATAAAAAAAAACCCAGCTGTAGAACCTTCAATGATGCTATCACCTCTCTACAGATAGCTGCTGAGCAAAATCTAGTCACTCTAGCTGTGACCTGACAGTTAAGGTCTGACAAAAGATATTCTGGGTAGAATTCATCCAGCCTACTTGGAAGTTTTTGTATGAGCGGGGTTATAAGAGAGGATTTGAGGTCTTGATAAAAGTGGCAGCAAAGTAGGACATGTCCCACTGTCTCTACTTCTCCCACCTCCCACCTCTCCATTCACTATAAGGGATCTTTCTGAATCCACCTTCCAGCAGTGTGGACGGTAAAACATTAAACTTAGCTAGCGGAAATGCTTTTCTGAGTTTGGGGATGGACTCAGGCATTTAAACTAGGGATGTGTATCGTATCGGTCCAATGTCTGATAATGAACTGATAAGGTCGTTATCGGACATCCGATGACCGATAACAATAATTTCCTTAGGTGGCCCTATCTGATCGGATCCGATATCCATGTTTTCATTCCACTAATGCAAAACTTCGGTCGCTTGTGGAAACCGTTTTTTTTTTAATTCTTGTGCAACTGTCAAAAACAATACTTTGATTTTGCTTGTGCATGCAGTTGTTTGTATCAAGGTGTTGCACCCTCCAACCTGAAATCTGCCCACCTCTGTGTTAGATGTTTTGTGTGGAAATTATACATTCATTCAGAAGGTTTTTTACCCCTCCCCCCTTTTAAACCTTGTCCTTTTTATGTAACCACCAAGTCTAGCACGTGACATTCATGGTGGTTCTGGTCACAGTGCTCTTCCATTCTCAGCATATACAACAACCAGTCATTAAATGGTTCTAACAATAAATAGCCGTTGGAAGCAGCAACCTACGTTTCTATTATGTCAATTTTTCATCAAAGCAATAAAAAAATACGATACTAAAATGATATACTAACAGTAAAATGTTTTTTAAAGCCACAGTATCAAATTGTGTCCTCAACTGGTGATATATTTATTATCAATATAGTTATACTACCTTCTGTTTCTGTTTTTGCAAGGCTGCCTCCAGAGATTCCAGCTGAAACTGCCTTTGCTGTCGCTCCTTTTTAAGCTTGTCAAGTTGACTTTCAAGTTCTTGAATCTTGTGAAGGACTCGCGTGGAAAGGCCTTCTTTCCACTCTTCCACAGCCCAACTCATTTCAGCAGATTTTACTCCCTTAACACACAAGAGACACCAGAAAGCATTTTTTAAAAAGTGCTGTTGTTGTTTTAAAGGCACTGGTCTTTAAATGTCTAAAATTATTCTTATTTCACTGAAATAAAGGATAGTTTTTTGTGTTTCAGGCTGCAACCCTATATACCGGCCTTGTTCAACCTGGATGAAGATGGTGGGGATTGTAGTCCAAAGTGCATTGGATATAATAATTTTCCCCCTCCCAAGCCCCTGAGAATATTTTCGCTTCTGTTTTGGGAATTGTAGTTCAACACATCTGGAGGGTGCTAGGTTGGGGAAGGTTGTTCCCCAACAATAGTTTCAAAGGTCCCCCTGACATTCTGGCATCTGAATAAAACATTATAATTCTAGCTAGCTTCTTTATCATTCTTCAAATATTGATAGATTTATTTATTTGTTATTTCATGTTCCTTTGTAAAATAAAGATAAATAAATAAATACAATTCCTCTTTAATCTAACTTAAGTGTTGCTGCGATCATAGACTAGTTTAGACAGAATTCCATGACTTGGCGATCCCGTCTCTGATACCAAGATCAGAAGCTCCACCTTTTTCCTCAGCAAAGTCTGGTAAAGTAACCATGTGACAAGTTTCCCTGCGTCCTTTCCACTTCACTGGCCACCCTTTATGCTTTTGGCATCAGCCATTCCCGTAATATTTAGTTTCAGACTAATGTTGTTTGTTTGTTAAAGAACTTGTACTGCAGACAGAATACTATGATATCTTTAGGTCCAGTAATTGCTGATGTTCTCTTTGTACAACTGCATTATAGCTTCTGGAAAACAGAACAGCCAAATCTATGGCCATGTTATTGTCAGCATGGGACAAGTAATAAAGTACAGAGCTATGTTTAAGTGTGACACATATTTTGCCACAACGGCTTGTTCAATCGGAGTTCAAATCAGCAACCCCACCTGCAAGCTTATTTTATGTCAGGTTTCCCTGACCTGGTATTCTCCAGATGTGTTAGACTAGAACTCCCATCACCACCAGGCATCATGGCCGATGGCTGAGCTGGCTGGGGATGATGGGAAGTATAGTCCAAAAGAGGTAGAGGTTGGGAAAAGTTATTCTGCATTTTGGGTGAAAGCTGCAGAATGTGGTACAGAATGTGGCAACTAGGTGTTTGGATCATATTACTCCTACTCTGTCTCGTTTGCACTGGCTGCCTGTTAATTTCTGGGTCCAATTCAAAGTTCTGGTTTTGGCCTTTAAATCCCTAAATGGTTTGGAGCCACCTTATGTGAATGACTGTTGAACCTGTCTGGGCCCAAGCATTCACATCAGTGGCCTTACTCTATATCCCACAAGCAAGAGCCGTTAGGATGATGGATTCTAGGGATAGGGCTTTGTCAGTGGTAACCCCACTCCTTTGGAACTCCTTCCTGAAGGAGATATATATGGCCTCATCACTGCTGGCTTTTAAAAAACACCTGAAGACTCATTTATTCCAGACCTCCATCACACCTAATTTCCCCCCTGGTTTGCCTCCGCGTCTTTTTAACCTCTGATGCATAAGCGCATCAAGCTTATGATCCCTTTCACCTGAATAGCTGCTTTTTCACATTTGCTCTCCACCCCACCCCACCCCACCTCTTTCTCCCTCCAGTCAGGTCCTGTCAGATGATCACTTCAACCAGACTGCCTTTCTGCAGGGCAAAAATGGAACGACCCTTTAGTCTGGCTCTTCGGGGGCATCGAAGGAGTACAATCCTGTCTCTGTAGAGATTCAGGCGTTGTATGATTTTAAAAAACGCTTTTGAGTCTGGGATGCAAGGTTTGGGTTTCATATTGAGGCTTGAAGCCGGCTGCTGGGAAAGATTGCTTTTCCCTGCCAAGACCTGGTGCAATCCATTCAAGCCCCCCCCCCCCCGTTCCTTTAAAACTACACGGAGGTTTAGAGCACATTAAACATGCTTAGGGAAAATAATCCAGACTTTTAGCATTCTAGGAAAAAACAGAAAAAGCTGGGGAAGAGGCAAGGTGTCAGCAGGACAGGCACTGCATCATGTGAGTATCATGCTGCAAATCTGCACACCGGGCATGGCAAGAGTGCATCAAATCACTGGTGTGATGGAGCTACATTTGCTGCTCAAAGGCACAATCCTATGCCTATTTGGGCAGAAAAACGTCCTACAATTCCCAGCGTTCCCCAACCAGTGTAACTGAGAGTTTATTTATTTTATTTTATTTATTTTATTTCTAACCCGTCTCTCCATCCAGATCGAGGCGGGGAACAACAATAAATATAAATATAAAAATCATAAAATAGATAAACCATTAAAACAGATAAAAACAAATACATTGTTAAAAACATCTTAAAATTCAACTGGGTAGGCCTGCCAGAAGGACATTTTCCCATCTAAAATGTCCTAAAATGTTATCCCAGTTATGTGCATGAATTTGAGTATAGACAATGAAGAACTTTTGTACATAGTGGGGCCGAAAGGGCAACGAAATGCAAGGGCCAAAGACTGGACTGTTAAAAGTACTGAACACCAATTTCATTCAATAAATATAGGCATAAGAACAGAAGAAGAGCCATGCTGGATCAACCCATCTGGTCCAGCACTCTGTTCACACAGTGGCCGACCAGTTGTCGACCAAGAACCCACAAGCAGGGCACACAACACCCTCCTGCCCATGTTCCCCAGCAACTGGTGTATATAGGCTTAATGCCTCTGTTACTGGACATCTCGATCTATATGCCATTAGATCTGTGCTGCCCTATATCCATTCCTCTCCGCCCGCAGGAAGATCCATTCTCCTACCTTCCTTTCCCGCTGCAACGCTTCGGATCTCTTTTGTGTTTTCCTTTTAGCGCTGCCCAAAATTCAAACCTGCCACCATCTCTCCCACGCAGTCGGTTAGCTGAGACCAACCCGAGGCGCCGATTGGTTCGCTGCGAAAGTCAATCTCTTCCAGGCGTGCTTCAATTGAACCAATAGGGATTCGCCGAGCGGTGACGTCTGGCGTCTGAGCGGGGAATTTGGTTCGTTTTCAAACTTCATTGGCCGGCAGGACGGAGAAGGAAGAGGCGGAGACTGTTTGCATGAGCAAAGGCAGGAGCTCCCCTAGAAGTTTGCAGCAAGAACAGTTAAGGGCGCGATCCTATGCATGTGTCTCAGCATGCATAGGATTCCACCCCGTAGAACCTTTTCCTACCTCTAAGGCTGCAACCCCATACCCACTTACCTGGAAGTAAGTCCCATTGAACTCAGTGGGGTATACTTCTGAGTAGACATGTAGAGAATTACTCTGTAACCAAGTTATTATTATGGCAGTGATGGGGGAAACTATCGATCCAGATGTTGCTGGACTACAACTCCCATCATCCACAATAGTTGGCCATGGGGACAACATCTGGAGCTACACCATCCCTGTCAAAATAACTTTTGATATACAGCACAATCCTTTGATATACAGCACAATCTTTTGTATGTCCACTCAATAAAATAAAAATAAGCCAGGCAGGGACTGACAACCTCTGTTGTTCAGTGGCATAAAGGTTTGCATACAGAAGGTCCCAGGTTCGATCCCTGGCAATTACAGGTAGGGCAGGAAAAATTGCCTGAAGCCCGAGAGAGCCGCTGCCACAATAGCGGGCTAGGTGAACCAACGATCTAAGAGGCAAGCGCTCTGTCCCTGCATTATGGCATTAGATGCGGTAATTCCACACACAAAATTTCAGATTATGGAGACCCCCTCAGTAACATGCCTATATTGTGTGTGCGTTCCACCCAGAGGATTACTGAGTGAGTAGAAGCACCTGCTCACTAGCCTAGAGCTCCCTTGCTGGCCAGTGAGGAGCCTCCCATGCTGCGTTACCCACAGAGAAGTGAGCTGGTGAGGCTTGTTCTGCTAGGACTAATTGCCACGTTGTGCTCACTTGTTCAGACTGGGCAGACCTCTCCTCCACACGGGGCGTTTAATGAGCCTTGAAGGCTCATTATAAATTTTACCTACACACGAGCGGAGCGCAAAACGGGCGTACAGGCGCGTTATCTCCCCGATAATGCGCATTTTCGAACGCGCGTTAAATAGCGACTTTTATTTTGCTCCGGCCGTTAAAGCGCATTTTCGCTGTGTGAACAAGCGATTATGCGCATTAACTACCTGGAAAGCGCTTTTTGGGCATCTTTTAATGCGCTTCGCCGCTTCTCGCCGCCTCCCGTGCAGAGGGATTGTGAGTAAATGCGCCTCCGCGATAATGCGCATAATCGCGGAACCAGGCGCAAAGGCGCATTCTTGTGGAGGGGGCCCCACTGGGACCAATCCGCCCACATCATTCGGGGGGGGGGATCAGAGAAGCAAACAGCAAAGGGGATTGATGAGTGTGGTGAATCCAGACTTTACAGTCCTGCTCACCAGAGGCATTTATGTAAGGAACAATCCTATGCATGTTTAGACCGAAAAAAGTCCTACAACTCCCAGCATTCCCCAGCCAGGGCTGGCTGAGGAATGCTGAAAGTTGTAGGACTTTCCCCCGTCTAAACATGCATAGGATTGAAGCCTAATTCATTTGTTTCATATATATCCCTTTATGTATGAATCTATGTTGAATAAACTCCCTGGACTCATTGATGATGGTGATGAAAGGACATTTGCTCACCCACAAGTAATCCAGTTCTTGCAAGTGTCTCTTGTTTTATATAGCACTGGACCATTGTGCAGGTTAATTGCCAAATGTGATGTTTAAGGGAGAAAAATCAGTGAAGACATAAATACTTGGTGCCACTTCAGACAGAAATGTATTAAACAGTGCCAGGGAAGAGTGAAAACGGATAAAGTGGTCACTCATGTCCTGCTGTTCAAATAGATGCAAGTCACAATCTTATGCATATGATTTTACCTTGAAGTAGATCTCGTAAGTCCAAACTCTATTCTCTGAGTGCTGCTCCTTATGTAGCCAGAACAGCAACCCCAACACTCCACACACAAAATGCAGACATATAAGCAGACATGGAGCTGCTCTACTTAAGCAATTTAATGAATGCTCATGATGGTGCCTCATGGAAGTGCCTTTACATGATGGCATCAACCTCCAGGATATCTCCCCACCTTTTTCTGGTAAACTTGCTTTTGAAATGATCAGAGATAATGCACTACTTAAAATTATTGTGGGATAATGTGGGCCACTAGATGACGCTGTTTCATTTAACTTTATAGAGCATTGCCCAGAAGGGAAATCTTCAATTACAAATCACATGTTCTCTGTTTTTCGCTGTCTAAAGGAGCCATAGACAACACAGAAAGACCCCAGAAGAAGAAGACATGGTAAAGGTCTAGTTTCCCCCCTCAATGTAGAGATGTTCATAGAGATGCCCAAACTTTGCAGAAACACGATGAGGACAACTAAGAGGGGGAGGAACAAAAAACAAAAGAAAACATCAAAATAGCCCTAAGAGGACTGAGCATGCTCAGTAATGCTGACGGTCTAATGGGCATGGAAAGTGGATTTGGGGAGGTGGGGGGGGGAACAAAACAGAGTGACTTGGAAGAAGGCATAGCTGATTGGCTGAAACATTGAACAGAAATATTCCATACTGCAACATTTTGTTGCATGTCCCAATTGTTCAATATTGATTGGAAGCCTATATACAATTACCTGGGAGTAAGGTAATTTAACTCAATGGAGCTTACTTCTGAGTAGACAACTGAGTAGACACACATAGGATTGAGCTTCCAGTTGTTCAAAATGTAATTAAAATATTGATTATTCTGTAACTGACAACTAGCTTTTTAATGTAGAAGCATGGGTCTTATGTTTTTTTGTTTTGTTTTAATAGTGAATACCTTTTCTGTTCTTGCCACTAGGTGATTCCCTTTTCCACAAGAAAAGCCGAAACAACAACCCTATAGGAAAAGCAGAAATCTGCTTTTAAAAATGGGTTAGGAATGTTGTAAAATTACACTATGACTGTTATTGTACTAAGGTCATCAAAGTTTTTGATAGTTCTCATTTAGAGACAATCTTGTCAGTTTCACTTTCGCTCACAACTGAATTTTTTTAATCTCAATTTTTCCCTGTCCCATTTGTGAAGGAATCTGAGAATTGCGGTAAACTCTTATAAAAAAAACCCAACCCAACCAAATGACATTTTCACCCACCCCTGCTCAGATTTTGAAAGATTGTCACATTCCAGAATATCGTTGCACCTTGGTCTAGGATTATTGTATTTTAGAATAGTACAATTCCATTTAAGGCACAACTCTATGCATGTTTACACAGAAAAAAGCCCTTTGTTCAGTCTAAACAGGCATAAAATTTCACATTTAAGACCTCATAATCCCAACCATCTCTTTGCTAGGTCTCAGTTTTGAAATTCTGACCCAGCAATCTCAGGCTACACTGAGAATTAGTATCTCTAAATTAAGCAAAAACAAAACACATCCTTACCATGGCTTTCTTCGGTTTCTTTGTGGTATTAGGATGGGTTCCTTTATATGGAATTGAAGGACCACCTCCTTTCCTCCCTGGCATGTGTGCAAATGAACCGGGTGCGTGGGGGAGTCTTGTTTTCATCACTTAACTTGTGCTGTACTATTTTCTTGCAACCCCCAGGAAAGCCAGGACTTGCTTCTGATTAAGACTGTGCTGTAAGTCTGCAACCCTTAGCACACTTACTTGGGAGTAAGTCCCATTGAACATAATGAGTAGATATAAGATCGTGCTGTAAGTCAAAACCTTTGGCACAACTTACTTGGGAGTAAGGCCCTTTGAACCTACAGGGGTGCTCTTGGTGGGGTGGGGGATCAGATCTGTATCTCTTTGTTGCAGGGAGGCATTTTTACTCTCTTCTACCTCCGATCGTAGACACAGAAAGTCCTTCCTTGGCAAGTTCATAGTGCAATGCCAGCTTTATATACTGTTAATTTTGTGCCATTAAGGATTTATTCCAGTTCATATCAATACGTTTTGAATACAAGATAAGTGGGGAAAAGGGCAGGAGACGTCCTGACTGTTGTCAACATCATATAATCAACCTGCAAACTTCTGTGAGTGGCCAGTCACTTGCGTGCTATAAATTGCTTATTTAAAGATGCCCTTACGTTTACTTGTAAAAGATATTCTCTCCCTTTTCCGCTTCGGTCTGGCATAATTCTTCCCAACCATACCAATACCTATGCTGGGGTGGGGATGGGGAATGACAATGGGCATTCCAGTCCAACATAGGGTGACCATATGAAAAGGACAGGGCTCCTGTATCTTTAACAGTTGCATAGAAAAGGAAATTTCAGCAGGTGTCATTTGTATGCATGCAGCACCTCTAGTATAGCTCCTGCAGCTTTAACTGTTGTGATGAAGAGGGAATTTCACCACGTGCTGCATGCATGGAAATGACACCTCCTGAAATTCCCTTTTCTATGTAACTGTTAAAGATACAGAAGCCCTGTCCTCCTTTTCATATGGTCACTCTAGGACTCCAACACATCTAGAGGGCACCAGGTTGGGGAAGCAAGGCTTAGACTACCAATGCTAGAGTCCCATAGAAATGGAACTTAGCCTGCATGGACTCAGGCGGAAAATCACTCTTCCTGTCACTGTTGAACAATAGGCTGTTTATCTTCAGGCGCTAACTGCCAACTTGCACAAATAAATGAAAGACTTCGGTCCACAGGTTGTCAAGGCAATAATTTCAAAGGAAATCGCACTGTGCATTTTTAATATGCATGTTGAGATAGGGTTATATTATCTAAAAATTAATAATTGTTAAATGAGAGTGCAGTCCTACCCACTTTCACCTTGACTGGTGGAAAGGAGCACCACCCATTGCACCTGGGCAGGTGGAAGGCTGGTGGTGGTGCTGGCAGCTGGAAATTCCCCAAATAGGTTGGCTTTGGGTCTGCTGGATGTAAAGTTTCCTCATAGTTCCAGATGGGCCTGATCTGTGCCTATCAGCTACACCAGCCCTGGAGCTGGTGTAGCTAATATCCTACCCATTGCTACTCATTTCCTATCCAATGGTGGCGGTGATGGTGGTTGTGGTTACAAATATATGGATCTGCCAGCCTGCACAATCTGGCAAAACCACTCCCATCATCTGCACTGGCAGGTACATCTGCCTCATCGCTCCCCACTGGCTCCTGTTAGGATTGCTCTGCTTGATTTGTAGAAACTTAAAACAAAACAACTTAATTTTTAGAAACTTAAAGCAAAATGTGGTTCTATCCTGCTGTAACACAGTCTGAGAATTCCAGCCTGGAAGAATGTCATGAATTTTCTGCACATGGTTTGACAAATTATGTTTATAGTCAAAATTATTAAACATAACTCTATAAATAAGAACATAACAGTATAATCATGCTAAAAAAAAAGTCTGATTGAATAATCATTTTACTGATGTTCTAAAATGTTCAGAAAGACAATGGTGTTTTCAGAGAAATGTCCAGAGTTTAACTTTGGTGTATTCTGTTCTTCAACATATTATTTATTTTTTATGGATGATAACCTACTAGAAAACTATTTGGCTCAGAGTGCTGTCTTAGTAACTGTCAGCCATAAAGTATTATAACATGTTAGCTCATGCTTCATGGCAATAGTTTGTTTTCCAGAATTGTGTAATCCAAATTCCTTTTCCAAAAGAAAGAAAAAAGATTAGTAAATGTAATGATCAGCATGCACACTAGATGTTAGACAAATGAACTTCGGCTTAATTATGGTAAGCTTGACAAAATGTTAAAGTACCATTTTACAATGCATAAATGCCAAGGGCGGTAATTTCTGGTGACATACAGCCTTTGTTATGTTTCACAGTTATGAAAATATATTTGGAACCCAGGATGTTGGCTGTACATTAGTAGTGGATTTCTGCTTCCGACCCTTTCCCCGCTCTGTATAGTTAATAGGGTGGTCACATATGTATTGCCAAAAAAAGAGAACATGCATTACCAAAAGAGGACAGAAGAGGACACCAATCTGCATGGAACATTTTAAGAGAGTTACTATATAATTTATTTAGAAATGCAGTACATCTCACCAGAGTGGGAAGACCATGACAAGGTGACTTCCTGTGTGACTACTTGGTCAACAGTCCAGGTGATGCTGTCTGTGGATGGGGAACTTCAAGGCCCCTGGGCTCTCCCTCCTCCTCCTTCATTTTTAAACTGGACGTGGACTGGATAGTCCTTCAAATAGAGACCTTCAAACAGAGGGCTGCCTCTGTAAAGTAGGAAACGTGGCCACCCTAATTTACTGAGTGAGAACCAGGGCCTACACACATAAATTGAGGTCCTATACATGCAGCAAAATGAGGTGGTAGAATCTTGAGATGGCAGAGTGACTTTCCCACTTCACACTGCAGATGGGGGACACATTTCTTTTGCTCTGTCCACATTGTGGATAGATGTTCTATCCCAGATAACTCCCTGCTGTGTCAGAGTTGTATCCAATTTGCCCCTCCTACTGACAGAACAACTTCCATCAGGACAGGAAGGATGGTGATCCCCCAAGGATGGTCCTACCATTATGCAGAGTGAAGTGCACGCTTCAGGCAGCAGATGCTATGGGGCGAGAAAGGGTAGTGAGGTGCTGGAGGACAGAGCTGTGTATGCTACTTAGCCTGCCCTGTGTCCTCTCAGCTAGCTTGCTGCCCTCAGGATGTTATTGATAGCCAGTGTTGAAGTAAGATTCAACTGCGAGTCCAGTCCAGTTGGCTTCAGCATTGCGGGGGGTGGGGGGTGAGAGGGACAGATCATTTTGCCCTTAGCTTCAGGCAGCAAAATATCTTAGGCTGGCCTTGTAATGCTCTCTCCCTTTTGGAGCCCCCCCACTCCTTCAAAATCTGCTCTAGATTTTTTGTTGATGCCTTTCTTCTTTTTTTGGCAGTTCATAAGTGGATACCCTATTCTCGTGCATGTCTGAACCAGACCTTCGTAGGCTTAGAATGCAAACAAGTATGGCAATTTTGTCATAGGGCTCCTGTAAGTGGAAGTGTTCAGGACAATTATATGACATCATCAACGACCAGGACGTCTCTCACAGTATCCTCTGGAAATCCCGGTATGAAAAGAATCACTTTTAAAGTGATAATAGCTGGGAAACACCAGGATCTTCTTCCACTAGATGGCGCTGTCTCAATGGAACAGAAAGGAGGGGATATATTCCATTCAAAGCATATGGCCGCCCCTCTCCTCCCATGTAATGCAGCCCATAACAATTACGCCAAAAAACCAAGAAGCACAAAACCCCCGGGTAAACAACAGGATTTCCCAGAATGTAGAAACATTCATTGCCTGGATACACGAACCACCAACACTTATTGCAGTTTTGGAGACATTGTCATGCAAGTGTGTGCATTTCTGTCAACTGTCAAACTGCTCATACCTATCCATGGGCTTGCTTGCACTGCTATGTGCAAACTACAATCATGTAGCATGAAAACAGATGCAGACTTTGCAGTTGAACTTGAAGAGTCAGAAGATGACTGCAGTGATGATGAACATTAAAATTAAATTAATGATTAAATGTTAATAGTTGTGAAATTATAACATTATAACATTTGTATAAAAGCATATGCAAATTGAACAGTTGTTGAACTCACAAAACTACTAGATGTTTCTTTGGAATAACACAAAGTTACCAGTTATCCATACACTGGGTAAAATTACATGAAATGTGGGTATGCTCATATGTGTCTAACTATGGCATATCAAACTTAATGTACTCATGCTATGGCTTGTTGGAAAGGCAGAAGAGTACCCTACAATTATCTAATATTCTTTAGGTGCATATCTGGATCAGGTAATGTGTCATTTGTAGTAAACTGTATAAAAATTAGGGGAATTTTAGATTTTTCTTGATATATGGCTTGTACCATGAAAATGGTAACAGATAAAGTCGTTCTTACAATTAATTATTTGTAAGAGAATTCATTATGGCTTTTAATATATTAATATTTATTGTTTTTAATATTTATGTATTTTATTGTTGTAAGCCACCTTGTGAAGGCCTCTGCCCTGAAAGGCAGCCAAGAAATGTTTTAAATAAATAAATTAGCTTTCTAATGCAGTTTTAAAATTTTAAATCGTCCACTTGGTTCACATGTTACAGCTTAACTTTGAAAAGTTAGAAAAAGATGGCTTGAGCCACATCGATGACATAATAAAAAGTTTAAGCAACCAGTCAGAATGGGCTATCATGCGAAAATATAATACAGAGACATAAAAAACCAAATATTTTGCCACCTTACTTGATAGCAATATGTCCATTTTCACTTCTTGGCCCATGGACTAAAAAAGGGTAGAGTAGAATAAAGCTGCATTATGTTGTTGCAGTTCTAATAACAGGTAAGAGTAAAGCTGGACATAGTGTCATCACCAAGTGCTGTGGATGAATAATTGCATACAAAACCTTCTCATCAAGTACGAAGGGAGCATGGGTGTAAAATTCAGCTTATTCATTATTTATTTATTTCATTTATACCCCGCCTTTTTCCTCCAAGGAACCCAAGGCAGAATACATAATCTTCCCCCTCTCCATTTTTATCCTCACAACAACAATCCTGTGAGGTAGGTTGGGCTGAGTGTCTGTGACTGGCCCAAAGGTAGGTTGGGCTGAGTGTCTGTGACTGGCCAAGTGGGGACTGGAACCTGGATCTCCTGACTCCCAGTCCAACACTCTGATCACTACACTGGATCAAATGAGTCGGAAGCCACATTTCCTTAAAGAAAACACCATGAACTGTGAATGACCTAAAAACGGTAGTGCATGCGCTGGTAACTTCGAGGCTTGACTTCTGAAAGGCGCTGTACATAGGGCTACTTCTGTGCCTAGTCCAGAAACTCCAACTAGTTCAAAATATGGCAGCCAGGTTGGTCACCGGTACACCTAGGGGTGACCATATCACACCAGCTTTAAAATCATTCCACTGGCTGCCAATTAGTTTCCGGGCGAAATACAAAGTGTTGGTTATTCCCTTTAAAGCCCTACATGGTTTGGGTCCAGGTTACCTGTGGGATTGCCTTCTCCCATACAATCCGCCCCACATGCTCAGGTCCTCTGGGAAGAATTTACTACAGTTAGCCATGACTAGGCTGACAACTGTTACCCAGAGGACCTTCTCTTCTGCTCCTCCCAGATTGTGGAATGACTTGCTGGGAGAGATCAGCCAACTCACCAGTCTTCAAGAGAGCTATAAAGACTGATCTCTTTTGGCAGGCCTACCCAGTTGAATTTTAAGACTTTGTTGATTTTAATAATGTATTTTATATGTTTTTAATCAGTTTATGCATTTTATATTGTTTCTATTGATGTTGTTCCCCACCTTGATCCGGAGGGAGAGGTGGGTAAGAAATAAATATTATGATGATGATGATCCAGGACAGCCAGCTAAAAAGATCTGGTCAACACACTAGACCATAGCATAGGGTGGCCACTTATGTATTGCCAAAAAAGAGGAAATGCCACCCCTCAAAAAGAGGCTAGAACTTTGCATAAGCTAATAGGTATGTATAGATGCAAACTGAGAAAGAATGACTATAATTTAAACGGAAATACTGTGCATCTCACACATACTGCAGAAGACTGTAAACAAATGACCTGTATGCTTGCCTCATCAGTCTTCCACCTAGGTGTTAACTGCTGGTGGGCAATAGTTCTTATGGTTCTTTTTTTAAAAAAGCTGGAATTGGATAGGATAATCCTTCAAACAGAGGATGCCTTCAAATTAAAGTCTTCTGTAAAAGAGGACATATGGTCACTCTACCATAGCATGGTGGCTTCTTGGGGCTAGGGATTCTTCTGGTTGCCACATTGGCAATCAGAAGAAAAAGATTCCTGTTTTATTTTCCAGAATGACCCAGGTTCACAGTAGTCTTGGGTGAACAACCTGTTTCCTAGGAAGATATACACTTCTCAGACAAGTCTACAATGCCTGGGGCATCTTTGAATTCTATATATTCCATACATCTTCAGGATTAATGTACGAGCACAGAATTGGGAATCTACTGATGGATTCAAAGCCTCAAGAATATTATCTTTCAGTTTTAAATTAAAAACAAGTTTCCAGCCCATGTGATTGTAAAATATAACCTGTGAACACATTGGTTCTATAAGTGTTTTAATGACAAGGAGATGAACGTTTAATGGTCAGAGCTCTGCCCAATTCCTGACTGCCCTGTTATTGCTATTATTCCTCCTGGCCTTGGCGTCTGCAACCTATACCCAGTATCCATATGCCTTGGTCCACCTCCTAGTGTTTACCCAGTAAATTTTAGGAGCCATATAAATAAGTATGTGGAATTTATTTGGTTGCAATTTCAGCAGGCATATTGTCATTCCACAAAATTGTGTGCATCTTCAAAAGATGCCTTGTTTTGATGGGTAGCGGGCGCTAGGAGCCGACCGTCTGGCAGTTCACCAAGCCAGTTTTTGCTGCAGCAGATTCACAGAGCTACCCCTTAAAACATATTGGTGTGCAGCTATAAAAGCAGTATAATTTGAAAAAAATATATATATCGTTGGATGGCTCCACAGACACTTAGACCTGCTCATCCAGGTCTTATCTGTGCTCCTTGCAGGAGCTCCAGCCCACCTCTGGAATGTGACTTCTTTTCCTTCCTCTTACCAACTCAGGGTGTGACATGCAAAGCACCCTTAGGGCACTGCACTATGCAGCAGAACAAACAATATAAACCAGGTGGATGTTACTCTAGCAGCATTTTCAAGTGCTCCTGCCTACCGCATGGGGGCGATTGGGGTGCCTTCAGTGGGATTAAAAAAAATTTTTTTTTAAATGCATAATCTTATATACTTTGGAGATGTTCCAGAACTGAATGTGCTGGAGGCAATCACTTATGGGCCAGTTTAAACATGAACTCTTTAACTGTGGAGGTGCCAAACAGTGCTTCCCTCTAGTGTTGCTCAGTAGAAGCACATGCAAAGTTAATTTCCATGTGCAGTACCCCAGCTATGGGCAGTTTGCAGGCCAACACTTATGTCCCAGGCATGGCTCTGGCATTCCGATCTTGGATATAATAGGGGAAAATAATACTTAATCACATTAATAACACTTGACTTTTGTATAGCACTTTCAAGTATTCAAAGCACATGTATTACTGACAAATTCCTGGAGAAGGCTATCCATTGCTACTAGTTCTGATGTCTCTTTGCTATCTCCAGTATCCGAGGCAATGAGCCTATGTACACCAGATGCTGGGGAACACAGGCTGGAAGGTGGTGTTGCACCTTGCCCTGCTTATGGGTCTCCTGTCAACATTTGTGAATTGTTGGTGTGATCATCCCACAATCCCCTAGTGTTGTATTATCCCATTTTCACAGGCTGGGATACAAGTTTTGTTTGTGAAAACAAATTCTTTTCCACTTTTTAATTTTTTAGGTTGGTTTGCCCTGCAGTACTGGAGAGTGGCAGGGACAGATATTTTCCTCAGCAGCAAAATATTGTTTTGAATGTTGGGAAATCCAATTTCCTTGCAACAGAAGCATCATCTTAAGGAGCGGTGTCTGGACCACTAATTTTATTTATTTTGAGCAGTCAATTACTAAAAGCACTTTATGTTTCTATGAAATGGCAGGGTCACTGCAGGGAGCTTTTCAAGCATAGTTTGTTTGAAAAGGCTCCTTGTGAGATACGGTTGAGGAATGCTCAGTATTCAAAGACAAAAGAAGAAGGAAGTTTAATAAAAATGGCAATGTGGTGAAGTTGCATTGCTCACAGCCAAGAACTGTCATGCATTCTACCCCGTATTAGTTAGTAACATGGGTGCAACCACAGCACTCATTTCACAAAGGAAGTGCTGTTATTTCTTTCCTGATATGTGTGGGAAAACTTCATTTTTCCAGAAACAAATATTGTTGTATGAGTGTTGGGAAAATGCAACTTCCTTGGAACAGAAGCACATTACCTTATGGAGAGATGTGGGCACCACTTTATTTACTGAAACCATTTTACCCCTTCTGATTTCAAATTATTTTAGCCCACCTTTAAGGGTAGAACCATCTCAAGTGTACGGTAGAATTATCTTTGAGATCATAAGATCTCCAAGGCGTCTTAATGGCAATAATACAGTCATAAATCTACAAGTTCATTAAGAGTATGATCCTATACATGTTTAGCCAGAAAAAACCCACCATGCTGTCTGGGGAATGGTGGGAACTGCAGGACTTTTTTCTGTCTAAACATGCATAGGATTGCACCCTTATCAAGATGCAACGTTAATACACAAGTAGATTTCCTCCTCCAAAACTAAGAGCTATACATTTTGTTGTTGTTCTTGTTCAAATAGTTCAATCTGCATTTATCCTGGCATGCCTCATTCCCTGTCCACACGCTAGCAGAAATACTTTATGCCGACAGTGAAGTTAATAGCACAATCTTATTTATTTATTTTTTTAAAGACAGAAAAAGTCCCACTATTCCCAGCATGGCTGGCTGGGGCACGCACAGAGTTGTAGGACTTTCCCCCCCTCCCCAAACATCCACAGGATCACACCCTAAATCTGTGAAAGCTGCCTTAATATGAAATTAAAAACATGTTCTTGAGCCAAGTATTACAACTGACAGAAATATATGATTTAACACCCTAATCCTAAATAAATCCCTATGATTTTGTTTTGAAAAGAATAGCAGAATATAAGTATTTTAAAGTAAATATAGAACCCGAAGTATATATAGGACCACTAGCATCCTTCACCTAAGAATGTATCCTCAGAGGTAGGCCTTCTGAGTCAGCAAAGGCCCAATCCAATGCATCTTTAGACTGAAAAAAAGGCTTACAACTCCCAACATGCTCCTGCCAGTCTGGTTTGCATTCTAAGAATTACTTCTGAATCTTAGCTATAAAAAAAAAAGGTAGGGCGCAATCCTATATGCATAATTGGACAGCAAAAAAAAAAAGAAAAAAAGAAAAAAAAGAAAAAAGCATAGCTCGCTAGAGAACGTTGGGTACTGCAGGACCTTCTTCTTTCTAAACATGCATAACCTTGCATCCTAAGAGTTACTTCTCAGTTTTGGCTATAAAAATATACGTAGGACGCAATCCTATATGCATGTTTTGGCAAAAGAAAGTTATGTTTAGACCGAAGTCACGCTTAGACAGAAGACAGCATGGCTGGCTAAGGAATGCCGGGAGTTGTAGGACTTTTTTTTCCCGGTCTCAACACGCATAGGAATGTTCTGATGGGACAGAATTGGAAAGGCTCCCTGAGAAGACAACCAGGGCCTGGAAGGCGGTATACTTTCCCCACCAAAAAGGAAAAAGGAGGAAAAATGGGGACTCTCAAAGCGCCGCTCATAAGATTCCCGACTCCACCCTTCTCTCAAACTTCCCTTCCACCCGCGGGAAACCTTCTCGCGGCGGCGGCGGCAACTTCTCCTTCCAGCCTGCCTCTCCAACCTCACTTCCCTAAAGAGACGCTCCGCCTTCACCCATCGCCGCAGCACGCCCACCGCCGGGATCCTCCCGGCTCCTCGTTGTGGCCGCCCGATCCGTGCAAACCTTAAAGATCCTCCCCGACTGACTCTCCTCCCCCTCTCCAGCGCGGCGCAGCGCCCTCCCGCCTCCCCACCATCGAAGGGCTTGTTCGCACACGAGTGGCCCTCTATACTCCCCCACCCACCGCACACATGTAAGCCGGAGTGACTCCGGCGCGGCGCTTGCCGCGAAACCACGAGTGAAGCTCGCGATCCGCGCGTAGATGGAGCGGTTCAGGCAAAAGGAGGCGTTTGCGGCTTTTAGAGGCCCCGATTCTCCGCCTCTTCCCCCCCCCCCTCGCCCCTGCCCCGGGTTCCGTTCTCCTCCCTTGGCATCTGTTCTGCCCTTCTTGGGCGAGTCGCACTTAAAAGGCATCATCTTTGGCTAGGTCTTGAGGAGCAGCCCCTTGCCGGGTCCACTCCTCCTTTTGGGTGCCCTTGCTGCGCTTTTTCAGTGTAAGTGTGTGTGTGTGTAAAAAATAATAATAAAGGGGGTGGGGGAAGGAGAAAAAGAAAGATCCCAAGTCAAGTCCCCGCCGTCTCCTGCCCTGCAGTGGCCGCTCCGCATTCTTGGCATTCCTGGGCTGTGACTCCGAGGTCGGCGACGGCTGCTCCTCCAAGCAGCTCCACATTACGAGAAAGAGCAACGCAGGCACACGCACGCTCCCATCGCAGCCGCCGCCTCCTCCGGCCCTCCGCGCTTTATAATCTACACAACAATCCCCTCCCTCGTTTTCTTTTTCTCCACCCTCCTGGCTCCCCCCTCCCTTGAATTTTATGCCTCCTCTCGAAACTTTTCCAAACTTTCCCCGGAATCACAGGGACGCACAAGTGTATTTCTTAGGAAAGGAGTAGGAGGAGTCGGTTCCCCCCCCCTCTGCTTACCCCCAACAAAATTTTGCCCCCACCCCATCCCGATCCTCCCTTCTCTCTCATTCCGCCCCCCCTCCCCAATTCATTTTTGCAGCGATCTCAGTTCTCTTGGCTTAAACTTTCTTTCCCTTCTGTTTGGATTCTTTGGTTAAGACGGAAACTTCGTCCACCCATTGCTGGTAAATCTTTCTCGGGGATTGATTGATGTTATTTTATTTAAATTAAATAAAAGCCTGCGTCCCCCCCCCCCCCCTTCTCCTTTCCTTGCGGGAATACGGACACGAAAGAGATCCCGGCGTACGTTGCTCCTTCGGGGAGAAGCGACTGCCTTTTGGGGGACCCAAAGGCATGTGAAACAGGTAAGCACAGCAGATGCAACTGTTGGGGGGGGGGTTTGGAATTTGCTTGAAGTTTTTGAGTTTAGAGTTGGGGGGGTCACACTTGTTGGTTAAGCAGGTCTGCAATCTATCATGTCATAGACTACTTTAGGGTGTGTGTTTTGCATCATCATCATCATCATCATTATTATTATTATTATTATTATTGTCTATAATGTAGGATCGGTTAACGTGCAGTTGCTGAGACGAGGTTGTCGTTCCTCTTTTCGGAAGCATAATTTTAGGTCGGCATGGTTAACGTGCAGGTTTTGCATGAGAAGGGAGGGATGAAAATGAAGGGCCTTTTGAAAGAAGTTATCCTGGCGAAAACCAAATTCTTTAATCTATGCCCTTGCTGTTGTTGTTGTTTAAAAGCCTGTAAACGGCTTAACTTTTCTGCTCCTGAACCCTGCAGTGTGTGGCTTCTCTGCTTCAACTTTCAGCCTGCTACCCTCCCACTCTCTGTTGGGTGGATTTATCTCCTTGCTCTTTGTTAGCTACCAGTCAAGTCTATACTGGTCATCCATCTCTGGCAAGCGTGTGACAAGAAGTAAGGAATGTAGTAGTAGCATTCGCTTCTCTGTTCCTTGTTTGATAAAATCCATTAAACTCCAACAAAGTTTTCCAAAAGCTATCTTTGAAAGCATGAGTCATTCCACCTACAAAATAGGTGTGTGTGTGCACGCAAAATAGGTGTGTGTTTGTGTGTGCTTAGAGATTGTAAAATGGGATGAGGTTTGCTAGTTTTGAACTCTGTGGGCAAAGGGCCCTTTTGATTACAAGCCTCTTTCTGTGCAGTCTCCGGTGATGTACATAATGAAAGGTGTTGCAAATAACCAAGGGAAGGTATTGAATATGGCAAGTCTTGCTTAAAGGGTTTGTTCCTTCCCTTCTCCTTTGTGATGTCTTTTATTCCTGTGAAATGTGCACGGTGAAAGTTCATGTAATGAAGGCTGTATATTTTTTAAATAAACAAAACAAATTTTTTTTGATAGATCAGCCTTCCCCAACCTGTCTGTGTTGGACTACAACTCCCATACTTGCTTGCTTCTGCGTAAACATGCATATGCTGACTGGGGGATTATGGGAGTTGTAGTCCAACACGTCTGGAGGGCTCCAGGTTGGGGAAGGCTGTTGTGAAATCCAATGCACAAGGAGTATCTACAAATCCTAAGTTAGTGTGTTTGAGCTTGTAAGCAATTGAGAACGCATAAAGAGCTTTGCTGTATTGGTTCAAGGAATCCATCTAAGGCAGTAGTCTTCAACTGGTGGGTCACAACCCAAAAGTGGGTCACGAGATTAGTTCAGATAGGTCATGACAAAATTGTTGCTGCCATGTTGGCCATGGAGAAAATTGTGAAAGTGGGTCCCATGTTGCAAGTTGGGAGTCCAAGGTGGTTCTCGGGTCTGGACCAGTTGAAGACCACTGATCTAAGGTCAGAATCCTGTTTCACATGTGGCCAGCCACATGTCTCTGGGGGATGTCTCCCAAACATAGTGTAAAGGAAACAGCCCTTATTCTTTGTTGTCTGCAATTCCATAGATTTCATCAGAACATAAGAAGACCCATGCTGGATCAGAGCAAGGGTCCATCTAGTCCAGCACTCTGTACATGCAGTGGCTAACCAGCTGTCAACCAGGGACCCACCAGCAGTACACAGTGCAGCAGTGTATTTGCTTGCTGGAGTGTAGTTTGCCAAAAGTTGTGTAGCTAATTTATAGCACCATCATCTCCACCTCCTGTTGTTCCCAGAGGATATGAGAGGTGCTTCCCACTGGATTCTGCCCATGCTTAGGAGCAAATAACATGGAAAGAATGTATTTATCTGGTTTTCCTCCTTGTCCTATACTAGAGCTCAAGGAAAATACCATTCTCTTGTTTCGTTACTATTCGGCTGGTTCGCACATTCACGTGCATCACTGGATTGTTCTTCACTTGATTATTCTACATTAGATGACAGGCTGATGGATGTGTGAACTGATTCCTATGGAAAGTCTGAGGTGATGTGGAAGTTGTCTATTATTTTGACTCATAATGGTTCATAGAATCATTGCGGTAGTCCTCAAAGTATGGGCCAGGTATGTGTGAACCAGCCCATTATAACTGAGTTTGGGAAGTGGTGCCTTGTCCAAAATAGAATACTGGACTTTGGGGTTTCCCACAACTAAATTTAACATTGTATCTATTTTGCTGGCTCTTTAATTTTGGATATGCATGTGGGTCAGACCAAGGGTCCATCTAATCCAGCACTCTGTTTACACAGTGGCCAACCAGCTGTCGACCAGGGAACCACAAGCAGGACATGGTGCAACAGCACCCTCCCACCCATGTTCCCCAACAACTAGTTTATACAGGCTTACTGCCTCTGATACTGGAGGTTGCTCTTAGCCTTCAGAACTAGGAGCCATTGATAGCCTTCTCCTCCAGGAATTTATCCAACCCCCTTTTAAAGCCATCCAAATCGCTGGCCATCATCACATCTTGTGGTAGTGAATTCCAAAGTTTTTGCTGGCCATCACCACATCTTGTGGTAGTGAATTCCAGAGTTTAACTATTGAATTCCAGAGTTTAACTAGTGAATTCCAGAGTTTAACTAGTGAATTCCAGGGTTTAACTAGTGAATTCCAGGATTTAACTGTGTGGCTTATAGGTATGGTGGAGGAGGGCCTGGGTGTGTTTTGTAAGGTCCCTGCCCCTATTTGCAGTGGTGTTTTTCAGGGTGCTCCAGTTTGTGACTCTTCCTGAAGTTGGATAACATGTACTCCTGCATTATTGAAGAATCACAACAGTATGGTGGTGAGGATGATGGTAGAATTCTGGGTGCAAATGAAAAGGTGCGTGGCAAACGAACGGCCAAGATCAGGAATATTTTGCAGACAAATTTGGAATATTTTCTGAAGAGCTGTGAAAACTGCATTCATCTCTATTTGTCATAGCTCCTGGAAGAAGCTCTATTATATTATTATTATTGTTGTTGTTGTTGTTGTTGTTGTATTTATATACCACCTTTTCCCCAATACTGGGACTCAAGGCAGCTTACAAATTAAAACATGTACACTTAAAACAGAAATATACAAAAGTTAAAAATATAATTAAACATAGTACAATTTAAAAATATTTAGAACATTTTAAGACATTTTAAATACAAAATAACTTAAAAAACCCAAACTATATGCAGCACATTCTGTTTTGAGAGCATGAATGAGCATGAATCTACCTGCCTCATATGCTGTGTAAGACCATCATGTCTCCGAAGACGATAATTAGTGGTGGTGGAAGAGGAGGGTAGCCTAGGTCACAGTTCTGTTAAGCAGAAAGATTCAATTCAGTTTTAATAGACATGTCGCCAGATTAAATGAAGTTTAGAGTCCCACTGAACTTCTGAGTAAACATGCATAGGATTGCATTGCATGCCAATTGATCATATGTCTTTTAATGAGTTAAATTACTTAAATCTGCATGTAAATAAACCAATAGTTTTTGGAGTAAAGCACATCTCTTCTTTAATTGTAGATGTATGTGTAATGTGCTACCTGCTTAATTGGAATCACCTTTTTGTCAATCAAAACTTTTGAAATGGATAAATACAAGTGGGGTCCTGCAATAAATATTGCAGTCTGGACACCAGGATTCCAGAAATCCCTTCCCTTACCCCACCTAGTATCCCAGTATTCCTTTCTCTCCCCTTAAGTAGACAGTCAGCATTCCTTGCCCACATTGGCATATTTTGTGTTATTTCCCCCTCCATTTTTGGGCTGGTGGTGGACACATTTGCCCAATCTAAGCTGCATTAAATTCTTGGATCTCTCTGTTGATTTCTATGGACAGCTCTTTGTTCCATCCCATGGGACATATTTGAGAAGCTGGTCAGTATGAACCAGGAAATGACCTAAGCTGACTATATGATGGTTCTTTATATATCTATGTGTCCCACCCTCTTTCTCTTCCCTTTCCCACCTCGTTGGTTATATGTTTTTCTTCTTAGTCACTCAATATTCCGTGCCACTGAGTTCTTGTGGGGATGTTTTGGGTCTACCCCCTTGCTCAGGGTGAGTTTTCCTAAAGTTTTTTTGAGCATCTGCAGACCTTGGAGTTATCCCGAGTTTGCTGATACCTGTATCTTGTCTGTGGGTAGTACAGTTTTGGCTTCCAAAGTACAAGCACAGAAAGAAAGAATGATCACCAAATAATCAACAAAATGCTGCAGTCCTAGTTTTAGGCAGGTTTAGCAGTTTCATTTTAACATATTTACTGGGATGCAAGTCCAGCGAACTTAAACAAGACAAATTTACTTTCTAATCAATGTATTTAGAATTTCAGCAGTTGTCTAATTTAATTGATGCAATGTGATGTCTTAAATTCAACGTTTATTGATTTTCTGATAGCTTAAAATAGGATTATTATCAGTAGATTTCCTAAAATTGTGTTTCTACTCTATGAAAGTGAAATTCTGAAAATAGGTCTTGACCATAACAAGATGACAAGTGGTGTTTGGGAATGTAAAAAAGACACAGGAGTCTTGTGACATAGAGTTGTACTTCAGTTAATCATCTAACAAAAATATGTGTAACAGAAGATCGGCCTCTGTACCAAGGACTAGAAACAAGCCAATGTAATTCCAGTTTTAAAAAAGGGATTAAGGAAATTACAGTTGTGCTACCTGTTTCTGGATAAGTTGCTGGAAAACATTATTAAAGATCAAATTAGTAAGCAGATAGAGGGACAAGCCCTGCTGAAGAAGGATCAGCATGACTTCTGCAAAGGTAAGTCCTGACTCACTAACTGCTTAGAGTTCTTTGAAAGTATCAACAAGCACATAGATATGGGTGATCCAGCAGTTATTGTTTATTTGGACAAAGTCCCTCACCAAAGACTCCTGAGCAAACTTAGCAGGATAAGAGGAGATGTCCTCTTATAAATCAGTAACTGGTTGAAGAACAGAAAGAGTAGGAATAAAAATGGTCAGTTCTTACAATGGAGGGCTATAAACAGTGGGATCTCCAAAGGATCTGTATTGGGACTGAGGCATTAGGGGTGAGCAGTGAGATGGCCAAATATGTGGATGATACCAAAACTTTTAGGATGGTTTAAACAAAATGGAATTGTGAAGAGCTCCAACAGGATCTCTTCAAACTGGGTGAATGGACATTAAAACACCAAGTGCCATTAATTCAAGCATGTGTAAAGTGATGCACATTGGGGCAATGAACACCAACTTCAAATCTATACTGATGGTGACTGGTCAAGAAAATAGATCTTTAGGTTGTGGTGTATTGGTCAGTGAAAACATAAAGCCAATGTGCGGTTATAACAAGGGCAGACAGATTTCATATTAGGGATCATTAGGAAATGTATTCAGAATAAAACTGCCAATATCCAAATGAATTTATACCAATCTATGGTGTGACCATACTTGGAATACTGTATCTGGGTATCACACTTTTAAAAAGTCTATTGTAGAGTTGGAAAAGATGTAGAAAAGAGCAACTAAAGGGCCCAAAGCAACTCCCCTATGAGGAAAGGTTACAATGTTGGGGGCTTTCGAGCTTAGAAAGGTGAGTAAGAGGGAGGCATGGCAGAGGTGTATATACTTATGTGTGGTGTGGAGAAAATGGATACGGAGAAGTTTTTCTCCCTTTCTCATAACATTAGAACCCGGAGTCATCCCATGAAGCTGGCAACTGTGAGAATAGAATGCTGGACTAGATAGATCTTTGCTGTGATCCAGCAAGGCTCTTCTTACGTTCTCAATTAAAATTTGCAAACTTGCTAGATTTTTGTGTGTGCTTGATCAGGTTCATGTTCTGGCTGATGCCCATATTTGGGGTAAAGCAGCACATCTTCCACAAATTCAGAATGACTAGTGACCTGAGATACTTGGCTGGTTTCTTGAGTCATGCAGGAGGGAAAGGGGCATAGCTCAGTGGCGGAGCACAAGCTTTGTATGCAGAAGGTCTCACATTAAATTCCCAGTACTTTCGATTAAAAGGATCAGGTAGCAGAAGATAGGAAAGACCTGAGACTGTGCAGGGCTACTGCCACTCAGAGTGTGCACTATTGGACAAGGCAGCTTCCTATATTTGTTCTGCAACAACACCTTTTTGTTGTGACTTTATTTTCTGCCCGTGCACAATGTGGTTTGGATTGTGTAAGCTTATCCATTGCGTTCAAGTAGATGGATGAACTTGCCTGATGGGATTTCCTCCACACAGGTCCCCAGGATTCTGGGACTTAGCTGGAATGTCAATAAGAACATAAGAGGAGCCCTGCTGGATCAGACCAAGTGTCCATCTAGTCTAGCATTCTGTTCACATAGTGGGCAACCAGATGTTGACCAGTCTGGGGAGCATAGAAAGCTACCTTATACTGAGTCAGAACATAAGAAAAGCCCTGCTGAATCAGGCTAAAGAATTATCAAGTCTATCATCAGTACTTTCCACAGTGGCCAACCAGAGGTCAATGGGAAGCCCACAAGCAGGATATGAAGGCAATAGCTCTACCCTGCTGCTATTTCCCAGTAACTGATACCCAGAGGCCCTGGAGTTAGCATATAGACATCATGACTGGCAGCCATTGATAGCCTTATCTTCCATGAATTTCTCTCATTCTCTTTTAAAGCTGTCTGAATTGGTGGCGATCACCACATCCTGTGGAAGCGAAATTTGTGGTTTAACTATGCACTCTGTGGAGTAGGTCCTAGATCTCCCAACAGTTCTCAATCTGATTCAGTGCTATCTACGCTAGGGGTGCAGAACCTCAGGGCTTGGGGCCTGGAGTCCCAATCCAGCTCTCTGGGGTTCTCCAGATGACTATGCCCCTTCCCCTAAACCCTTCCCCATAACTACCAATTGTTTGGTGTTTTCCTGGATCTTGTGCACTTTTCTCTCCCATTCTAGAAGTTTAAAGTGCCCCATCCTAAGACTTAGTTACTGGCAGTAAGAGTTGTAAGCTAAAATATATTGGTATTTTAGGCCTGCCTCTTTACCTTGGGCCTTGCCCACCTCTGGAATGTGGCCCTTGGGAGCTTCTCTGAAGTAGGGTGGCCATATGGAAAGGAGGACAGGGCTCCTGTATCTGTAACAGTTGCATAGAAAAGGGATTTTCAGCAGGTGCCATTTGTATGCACACAGCACCTGATGAAATTCCCACTTCATCACAACAGTTACAGCTGCAGGAGCCCTGCCCTCTTTTGTATCTGGTCAAGGGGGAAGGGTTCTTGCAGCTTTAACTGTTGTAACGAAGAGGGAATTTCACCAGGTGCTGCATGCAAACAAAGGATACTTGCTGAAATTTCCTTTTCTATGTGACTGTGAAAGATACAGGAGCCCTGTCCTCCTTTCCATATAGTCACCCTATTCTGAAATCTATTTGGGCTGAAAGAGGTTCAACACCATCTACGCTGACTGGCAGTAGCTCTCCAGGGTTTTCTGAGCCCTTCCTGGAGATGCCAGGGACTGAACTTGTGACCTTTTGGCTGCTCTCCCACTTAGTCTGTAAGACTAGACACCGATATCAGTTGCTGCATCCAATGTTGCATCCTAAGGTAGTTCCTCTCATTTTTGGTTCAAGGCGACTGACAAATGTTGGAGGCCTTTCACATCACTGCAGTTGCAATAACCATGGGGGGGAATAGTTGTGTGAACCCACCTTTAGAGGAACATCTAGAGGAGGAAAGTACAGTCATCTGGCAGTGTTTGTTGATCAAGGAAGCTGTACACTCTGATGATATATTGTTTAGCCGCAGAATTGAATATGAAATCTCTCTTGAAGAAACCCTGTGCTTTTCATATACTTCTATGAAGTGGGTCTATTTTCCCCATCGCTAGGAAGTTAGAGGATGATTACTGTTGTTGAAATACAGACTAATATAGGATGAAATATAGGATGAAATCCAAACAGAGTCCCACTAGTGCAATAGGAGTCTCCTTCTCCCTGGTGACCCTTTTGTCATGCCTCCAATGGACAAGTCCTCCTCAAAAAAATTTGCAGCAGCTGCAAAGCTTAGGACCCACCAGGGTCAGAAGGCCTGGAGGAACCTGTGAACTCAGTAATGCCCTCCCAGGATTTACCCCCACAGGAGGAGGGGGGAATCTTCTTTGAAATCAGAAGAGGAGAGACCTCCAAGCCCCATAGAGTGGCGTAGATTAAAGAAGCTGCAGTAGAGGACTCTTTGGAAATAAAGGAGCTCCTCAAGAGGAGACTCTTTGCAGAAGCTGCTAATAAGTCTCAGCTGGAGCCTGGGAGGGGTTCTGACAGCCTCTGCTTAGGAACTGCAGTGGGAGCCGGAAGAGTTGCTAGAAACAGCACCTGTCCTACTGTTGTGGCTCCAGCCCTTGGGTCCCCAGCTCTCCATTGGACTGAACCCCTCGGGAATACCTCCGGACAGCTTTTTGACTATATTTTTTGCCTGAACCTCGTTGGCCGTGTGCCTTACCTAACTCCCCCTTGAACTGAATCTCTTATGAGTACCTTGTGGATGGTCTATGGACCATTCTTCCTGCCTGAACCCTGCTTGCTGCAGTACCTTGCTCTTCCTGCTGGCTGCCTTGTCTCTGTTCTCTAACCTGTATGGAGCTCCCAAGGATCTCCCAGTTACTGACCTTGGACTGTTAATCAAACCTGAGCCTTGGGAAAGCAGAACACCTTCACATTCCCCTTAAATCTGCTCTGGAAGGTCCCCCAATCCTCTGGACAAGATGTGAGGGATACATGAGGATTGCAAGGGCAGGGGAAATTCAATCCAACTGCTGTGTCCATTCCGCAGAGAGAAGGACGCCATTGGATATGACCTATAGAAATGTAATAAGGAATGCTCAGGACCTGTATAGAATCTGGTTATGATGAGGATCTTTTGGAATGGGTTAAATGACCAGCTACTCATCAACTATTTTGTTTTCCATTGCCATATATATTGATTGGTATGGACTTACTTGGTTTTGTTTTAGTCTCATGCTAAAGCCAGGTGTTTTTTTTGGTAGTTTCATTATATGTATACTTAACTCTTATTTGTTTATGCGGCATATTTTCTTGATGGATTCATTTTTTGTTTTGTTACAAAAATAATAAAGATGTCAACAGAACTTTTAATCACAGTTGAACTATGTAAGAGCCATTACAAAGAACTCCTTATTGGCATGTTATGTCTTAGGAGAGAGATTCATTGAACGTTGTTGGAGCTTTTATAAACGATGATTGATGATCTGCAGTTTACAATTACAACTTCTTTGAAGGGTCTATACTTCGGTTTTTATGCATGTTTTTACTGACAGCTTAGAAGCATTAAAGATTAAAAAATGACATTCTTCAGGGCAGTGTGATAGGTTTATAATGGGGGGGGGCAGATATTTGGGCCCACAACTCCCATGATGCTTCACCATTGGCTATGGTGATGGGTGTTTTAGACTAAAACAGCTGGAGGCCACAAGTTGCCCAACCTTGGTTTAGAATAAGATTGGCAATAGGCTGTTCTCCCGGCTTCTTCCATAAGTAACATATATCATTTGGGAGTATTAAAAGCAGAATTTCCTACAGGTTGCTATATATTTTTATTATTTGTGATGCATACCCTTTATGTTGCTTGGCCTTCTCTGATGAAAGAGCTGTTCTTAATGGAGGCTGCCATTTTTCTGGGGGCGGGGCATGTTTGGTGTTCAGAGATGAAGTTGTCTATGTAAATGTTGATTTGATGAAATCTTGGAACGCTGTGCGCCAGTGATTAATATTGGCATTTACCTGTGCTGTAGCCGAAGGCCACTATTGGTCCTAGATAGCCATCTGTGTGTGGGCAAGAGAGAAGCGTGCCTTTTTTTCACTGCAGCCAAACACCTGGTAGAACTAGGTTGCCTGTTTAGGTGGTTGGTTGGCTGCAGTAAAAACTTCCAAAAGAGCTTGGGCTATCTGTGCCCTTCTCACTCACCTGCATTATGGCTGTCTGTGACCTGCGTCTACCATTTAAAAGTGTCAATTAAAATATTTTGGGGGCATAGCATTGTTTAAGTAAGTAATGAAACAATCCTGAATGTAACAACTGCCTCAGTCCTAGCCCTGCTGGCTTGTGCCAACCATGGTAGATAGTGGGGAGATATTTGGCTTCACTGAGCTATTGAGCCTAGTTGATCTGTGTATTTAATAGCCCTCTCTTTGACAGCAATGGGGAGGGAAGTAGTTACGCCAACTCCCTCCCAGCCACGGAACACTCACTTTCAAGGCTTTCTACCTTGTACTACTGGTGGCTAGGCTGACCATATGAAAAGGAGGAGAGGGCTCATGTAACTTTAACAGTTGTAGAGGAAAGGGAATTTCAGCCAGGGTCATTTGTATGCAATTAGTTCCTGGTGAAATTCCCTCTTCATCACAACAGTTAAAGTTGCAGGCACTATACTAGAGTGACCATATACAAAAGAAAGCAGGGCCCCTGCAACTTTAACTGTTGTGATGAAGAGGGAATTTCACCAGGAACTAATTGCATACAAATGACACTGGCTGAAATTCCCTTTTCTCTACAACTGTTAAAGTTACATGAGCCCTGTCCTCCTTTTCATATGGTCAGCCTACTGGTGGCAGAAGCATTGGTGGCAGCCGACCTGTCATCCTAATACCCTCCAGCCAGCGACATGTGGTCCTGATAGGATTACATTCCATGTTACTTATTTATACCTTTCTCTTCAGCCCATAAGGTGGAGTGGATTCACAACATAAGGACTACAGAAGAAATCTAAAACGTTCCCATTAAAAACCTCCTGAAAGAGAAAAGGTTTTAGCTCACACTAAAGAGTCAAAGAGGGAGCCTGATGGATCTCCACAGGGAGGGTATTCAAGAGCTGCGGTGCCACCACTGCAAAGGGTCTCCCTGTTTCTCGTGCTCGCTTCATGACCCAAGATGACAGCACATAACACGATCAGATCTATTTGGTCCTTAGTATTTATGTGTGTCTATCACTTATCGTACATTCAAATAGATTGGTATTTAAGTCCAGATATTTGAAGTTAGGCTTGTCAAATCATGACTCTGGTAGTCAAATCATGACTCCGGTAGTATGCAATATGATATGCAGGAATTGGGATGTATTCAGGGCTTGATAAATCCACTATTTTTGCAGCCTCCCTGGTGCTGTATGAGCAGGTGGTTCTGCTCTAAGTAGCTGAATGGGACTCATTACATGATTGTTGTGCCATGTACTCCTGTGAGAAAGGCTCATGAGGCATGGCCCACTGTTTCTAAGTTACACTGATTCATGGACCACATAATTGTTCCATAAAGATTCAGTGCAAAGTTGGTTGTAGGATTGGGTGGGAGACCGATGTTGTTGTTTGAAAGGCAGTTTCTGGTAATTAAACAGTTGTTTTTATTTTGCAGCAGGAAAGATGTTGAGGATGCAGAAATAAGGTTGTATTCTCAATTAGCCTTTTAGCAATCCACATGGTCTCATTGTGCTTGCTCTGTGGTTTGAGCCAAGGGACTACAGCTAGCTGAGTGAACCAGATTTTGGCCCCATTTCTGTCATTCTCTCTTAAAGTAGGCTGACATTTTCACATTAGTGGGCCATTTGATTATCCTTGGGACTGTGCAGAGCTTCAACAGCTTCAGTGCTAAACAGCACATTTCTTTGCAGTTCAATTCAGAAGTAAGCCCCATTAACTTGGGTTGCACATAATAGCAGCATTCAGCAGCAGTTTGTGGGTTATTTAACCCACAGTTTCTGGGGATGTGCAGAAGTTGCTTCCATTTTGCAGCAACAACCTACAGACAGCCCACTTGTAGGTTTTTAGCATCATGTCTGTAGAGTCTCCAACTGAGTTGTAACATTCGGCTCCAGATTAATTTTTTAGTGAAGACATCAATCTGAGTGTAGTCTTCCCATTTTTAAACATGATTAACTGGCTGTCCTCCTTTTAAGACCTTGGGAATTAATCAGACCTGCTTTGGGGCTGGCAGAAGGAAGTTATATTTGTGGGTTAAACAGTCCAAAGTTAACCCATGGTTTGTTGTTAGGTTAATTTCACACTGGTTTTGCTAGGTAATCACACATACAAACCAGGACAAGCCACGGTTCTGGGTTCAGATACCACAACATGGTTTAAACAAGTCAGATGTCATAAGCCAACAATTATCCATGGACTCTATTTATGGTTAACAAACCATGGCTTGTTTGTGGGGATCGGTTCAGATGCTACGGCAAACCAGATTTTGTCTGTGCTATGCAACTGGAGTTGATGAAATTAACTTACGCATTATACTAAATTGTAATACAATTCAGCATCTTTGTGTGTTTAGGGGATTGTGACAGATACTTCACTGAATTATAAGTCTTGGCTGGCAATGATGCTCTAGTGTGGTCTGGTGATCTTAGGTAGTAATGTGCAAAATGCGGTCGTATATTTCTTGACTGAAATAAACCTGAGTCCATGGAGTTGATTGTAGAAACCATTGCAGGCCCAGGTTCTTTTCCAACCTGGCTTGGCCTTCGGGATTTTAGGAACCACTTCCTTCCTCATGTCCTCATGCAATTGATGAAACTAGCTGGGGTATTCTCTTGGTATTGTGTTCCTCACGTCTGCACGTTTTAAAAATTCTTGCCAAACTTTCTTTCGAGTTTCCAGCTGAGATGTAACATACGGCTCCAGATTAATTCCTTAGTGAAGACATCAATCTGAGCGCAGTTTTCACATTTTTAAACATGATTAGCTGGCTGCTCTCCTTTTAAGACCTTGGGAATTAATCAGACCTGCTTTGGGGCTGGCAGAAGAAAGTTAGAGTTGCATAGAATGGAAATTTAGAGGAACTGCTGAAAACATGCTCCAGTCTTTTCTTCAGTATGGCCTTGTCAAGTTTTAATATTTATGTTGCTGCTGTTCTGGGCATATGTCAGGAAGTTATAGTTCTGAAGGCCTTAGAACAACAGCGTGGTTAGGAACAGAGGAAGCTGCTTTCTACTGAGTTAGCCCATTGGTTCATCTAGATCAGTATTGTCTATATCGAATGGCAACGGCTTCCCAGGGCTTCAAAATGGAGTCTTTCCAGCTCCACTTGGAGATGCCAGGGACTGAAACTCAGACTGTTTGCATGCAAAACGTGTGCTCCACCACTGAATTATGGCCCTTCCCTAGAATGTCCTTGGCGTTCACAGCAGCCAGTCTGGATAGATTCATTTCCTTCATTTTAAAACCAGGCGACTGGGTACAGTTGGGAGAGCCAGTGTGGTGTAGTGGCTAGAGTGTTGCATTGGGACTCAGGAGAACTGTGGGCTGTCTATGTGCCTTCAAATCCCATGGTGGCTGCGAATCTGCACTGTGTCAGTTATATGACACAGCTGCAGATTCACAGACACCGCAGGGCTTTTCTGTGAAGCTGTGCAGTAAAAAAAGTCGGGGACTTATCCTGATTTTTTCGGTGTGAGCTCGGTCACCCCAGCTCTTCTGCTGTCTGACCTCACTCCATGGCTGAGCCGAGGGATGGTCCAAGCAGAATGTGAACGGCGATTGGTTGCCGGAAGCCAGGAAGAGGGTGGGGTGGGTGGCTCTAGTACCCAGATAACTGCCGGAAATCCCGTGCTCTCTCTTTGGTGTGGGGATTACCCAGCGGCACCTGGTAAGTGAAACCATGGGGTTTGGGGTTAGCGCCAACTTGGTGCCATGAAGACATGTCCCTAGTCCCCACTCGGCCATGAAGCTCACTGGGTGACTTTGGGCCAGTCACTGACTCTCCACCTAACCTACCTCACTGGGTTGTTGTGAGGATAAAATGGAGAGGAGGAGAACCATGTAAGCCACCTTGAGTTCCTTGCAGGAGGAAAAAAGGTGGGATATAGATGTAATAATAAATACATTTCCCTTTGGAAATGGCAACAAAAGCTCCCCGTTGATTTGATGCTGTTTTTTGTATTTAGTGACTATCCATGGCAGGAGTGTGGAAAGTGTGGTGGACTGTAACTCACACCAGTCCTAGCTCGATCAGAATTGCAGCACACCATGTGGTAGACAGCAGGGATGATGGCAGTTTCAGGTCAAGTACATCTGCATGGCCATATGCCTGATCTAGGACAGCCTTCTGCAGCCTGGCACCCTCCAAATGTGTGGAACTACAGCCCCCCATCGTGATGGCCAGTGGTTGATGGGGAATGATGGGAGTTGTAGTCTATGCTATTTAGAGCACACCAGGTTGGAGAAATTTCATTTAGGACACGGCCATATTTTATACCTTTCTGAATAAAAGGAGATTGTTGCCTGATGAAGCATTGGAACATTACACATTATAATTTACAGCAGAGGTGCAGAACTTCAGGCCAGGGGAGCCAAATCTGGCCCTCCATGGATCCCAATTTCCCTGGACCCACCCGATTCCTCCAAACACCCAAGCCATTTGGTCGTTTCTTGGCTTCTGTGTGGTTTTCCTGACACTCTGAATGGTTGAAATGCCACTCCTAAGGCTTAGTTTCTGGCAGGAAGAGTTTTAAGCTAGAATATCTTGGTATTGGGGGGGGGCTGCCTTTGGCCCTATGCAACACTGGAATGTGGCCCCTGAGAGCTTCTCTGAAATGGAATTTGGTCCTCAGGGTGAAAGGTTCAACATCCCTGATTTACAGCAAATATTAGCGTACAATAAGATTATAGTACGATAATAGTGTGATGAATTTATAACTCAAGTTAATGAATTAGTAGGATTATGTAAGAGTGCATTCCTGTTGAGATAGTCGTAAGCATCTTACCTTGGAGGCTAGCAACTATCCAATGCAGGGTGGACAGAACACAGAGAGGAGGCAGCGGGGATGGGGCAGGCAGTTTCTGGGAACCAAGGTTGGAGCACTGGCTCCAACCTCGGTTCCCAGAAACCAAAAAAATCCTGTGGCTGTCTAGATAGTGTCTAGTGACCATAGGATTGCTCCCTATATATGATTGAATTGGTCATGTTAAAGAGTTGTAGGCCTGAGACTGAGGGGACCTTCCTTCAACACTTATACCAGTGTTGTGATATTTTAAGTTAAGAAGTAAAGGTTGGATGAAGTCCCTCAACTCTCCTCCTTTTACTGACTTTGAGGAATGTGCTCAGAAAAGTGAAGGGTTGTCTCTCATCCAGCCCTCTGGATTCAAAGACATACTTTTGTGAACTCATTGTCCCAGGGTAACCGGCTACCCATTTCACCATTATATTTACTGTAAATTTTTACTCCAGGGGTAAAATTTGTGACATCGGCTCAATAGTGCTTTTTGAGAATTTATCTATATGACCCCTATCTATAAATATTCATCTATATTTTTTTCTCATCCAGGCCAGAATAGTTTACCCTAGATAGTTGATTTCCTCTGCTCCCCCCTCCCCCCAGAATTCACTAAAATGATATAACATGGAGAAATGAACCCAGGTTGGTTACACCAGATATTTTAGCTTGGTGTATTCTGTGATGAAGAATTCCTGATTTATACAACGGGGAAGCTCAGATTCTGTGCACTGAATATATTATGCTGATTGATTTGCACTATGGAAATTTGTGTGATGTATATCACAAAAACCAACCCTTCTGTAACAACCTTTGACGAACTTTGGAGTTTTAAAATTTGTTAGGGCAGTTGTGGGAGGGTTGTATGGCTAAAAAATGCCCAGCTTTAGACTGAGGTTGCCTATGAAAGTATTTGTAATTGAGGAAAGGTGAAGAAAGTCATTTTACCAAGTATGATTGCTGTTACTTCTGTTGGCTTACTCACAGGGGAATGAATTAATTTCCAACCACTTGGCTTTTCCTCAATGTGTGAAACTTGAGAGCTGTGGACATCTTCTGTAACAGCTGCCAAAGACTGAGAAAATGCCGGTGATCACAGAATTGCAGGAACAGCAAGCCCTTGCCTGTTACTTTGTGAGATCACACTCTTTAAATATCCATCATCTCTCCACTTGAACGAGGCAGTAGAGCAATCTTCTGGGGTCTTGGAATGGGAAAGTTGGGTGTTCTGCCTTAATGGCCTGCCAGCAACTAACCGCTGAAATAAAGCTTGAATAATTTTGTGATTTATTTTTCTGTATATGCCAAAGCTGCACTGCTGTATGAGCCCCTTTTGTTTTGCTGACCGGAGTTACAGTCATTAAGGCTGCAACCCGGTGAACAAAATTTGAATGTTTTAATAATCAACCCAACCAATGGCTTGCAAACAAAGTTACTGGCCCACCTGCCCATACATACCAATTAAAGTCATTGTAGCAGATCAACAACCCTGAGAAAAAGGACTCGTTCGATTAATGAAAACATGTATACCTGCTCACCTAGAGGCGATTCCTAATCCCCATAGGTGAGTAAGCAAGCGAACACAATTAAAGCTAATGTCTGGTTTGTTACGGAATACATTCAGGGGGTGCAGCATCAAGACAATTGCGGCATCAAGTGACCGCTTGGGGCGCTTGCTTGTGCAGTTTAGCCAGCTCTGTGCCAAGGGATGGACCTAAGAAAAAACCTGGACATAACTTGGGTTGTCCACTTGCCCTTTAATCAGCAAAGTGGGTGTGTGGGGCAGCTGGATAGAAGCAAGATTAAAAAGTTGCTTTGGTTAAGGACCTTCTTGTGGGAGTGGTTGTGCAAAGTAGGGTGGACCATATGGAAAGGAGGACAGGGCTCCTGTATCTTTCACAGTTGTATAGAAAAGGGAATTTCAGCAGGTGTCCTTTGTATGCATGCGGCACCTGGTGAAATTCGCCCTTCATCACAACAGTTAAAGCTGTGGGAGCCCTGCGGGAGCTATACTAAAGTGACCAGATACAAAAGAGGGCAGGGCACCTGCAGCTGTAACTGTTGTGATGAAGAGGGAATTTCACCAGGTGCTGCATGCAAACAAATGACACCTATTGAAATTCTCTTTCCTATGCAACTGTTAAAGATACAGGGGCCCTGTCGTCCTTTCCATATGGTCACCCTAGGAGGAAGAACAAGGGCTGCGTAAGACATTGACAATGATAATTACTAGGACAACTGGAACAACTTTAACATAAAGGGAAATAAAACACACACACTGTTGAGGAAGATCGCAAATAACGAAAGGAGGCCACGAGTCCTATATAAAATGTAATAAATGCCAGAGGAGAGAAGGTCAATCAGATTGGTTTGTGCTGGGTTGTTCTTGTTGTGCATTACAAGGTGGGAGGCAGTAAGAGCTTTTCCAGGGGTCCATGTGCAAAATCCTGGCAGCTACCTGTGTTTTATCCCCCCCCTCACCCCAGTTGCTGTTTGTGGTGCTCTACAGCTCTTATTAAAAATCCCAGGTTTGAGGTTCTCATTTGGGAGGGTGCAATGGAGATGAGGGGGACTGGAGAAAAGCTGATGATTTCCCTGCTCCGTTGCTCCTGCTGTTCATTTATTATTACACCCCTTATTCTGTCTTTTCTCCCGAGACGATTACCATACAGAGCTCTCCCTCACTCCACCCTGATTTTAGCCTTGCAGAAACACTGCTGAAGGCAGCTGCTGGCCCGAAGTCACCTAGTGGGAGCAGCCAAGTGGGGATTTGAGCCTGGGTCTTCCCTCTCCTAGCCTAATACTGTAGCCATCAGTGAGCTTTAACAGTATTGGACTTGAATCAAATCCCTACTCAGACATGAAGCTCATTGGGGGATCTTGCTCTAGACTTCCCCACCCTGGTGCCCTCCAGATGTGTTGGGCGGCAACCCCCAGCATGCCTGACTATTGGTCTGGCTGGCAATGATGGGAGCTGTAGTCCATCTGGAGGACGCTCAGTAAAGGCTGCCTTAAAGTGAGAGCGAAAGACTGGCCCAGCTAACCTCACAGGATTGTCATAATGATAAAAATGCGTGGGGAGGCACCACATATACCATCTTGAGCAGTTTGGAGAAGGAATGGGATGAACATGTACTGAATTACTGCACTGTCTTGGAGTTGGAATGTGATGCACCAGGAAGGCTGGGAGGCAGCAGTGGTGAAAATGAAAGGGAAGGGAAGGGCTCTAGTTCTTCACACTTATCCTAATAGTCATAGATTTTTTTGGTAAACTGCCCAGAGAGCTTTGGCTATGGGGCGGTATATTAATAATAATAATAATAATAATAATAATAATAGATATGTGTCAACAATTGCTGCACAGTCCTTCCCTATACCAGTGCATATATCCACTCACTTACTTAGCAGAGTTGGGTGCATTCCTGTTGTCAAACAGACTATGTTTATCCCACATTTCATTATTGTATGTATATCCCACCTTTTTTCCATGATAGAATTCCAGGTGGAATACACAGTGAGCTAGTTCATCTGTCACACCAAACCATGGTTTAGCAAGATTGCTCTTTTGGGGAACTGAAGGAAGTTCATGGGAGTAATGTTTTCAGCTCTATCCTACAGGTACTTGTGTCCCGCCTCAAAGCCTCCCTGGAAGGTCAGATACCCTTCTGAACAACATGGGATGAAGTATAGGAGGCTGTTGGAGAGTGGAGAAAGGAAACATCTGTGAACTTCCAACAGCCTCATTTCGCATTGGTAATGGGACTTCCCAACCCTCCAGGCAGGGGGTGTTCTCAAGGGGTCACAAATGGCAGCACGGGGAAGGAAGGGCTGGTAAACCTTCCTTCCATAGATTTCTTTAAGTTAACTCATCTCAGAATCAGAGCCATCAAAATTAAATGTTTATCCAGAGGTGGACAACTTGTGGCCCTCCAGATGTTTTGACCCATCAGCTCTAGGCAGCATAGCCAATGGTGAGGGATGATGGAAGTTGTAGGCCCAAACATCTGGAGGGGCGCAGGTTGCCCACCCCTGCTCTAGATACCTTACTAAGAAAGAAAGAAAAAACCCTCACAGATTTAGCCCACCTGTTTAAGGAATGTTCAAATATATAGGAAAGAATTAAGGAAACTTATGGTCACTTTCCATATTATAAGATTTTCCCTATGGTGGATCAGATTCCAAAATGAGTCATAACAGCCTTGTGGATGGAGATTCGGTTGCCCGCTGTTGCCACTGTGAGTAAATCTGGAAGAAGGAACTACAAGAAAGGATCTTGCCTGGGTCACTGTAATTCTATTTCGAAGTTAGCCCTTTGATCTAGATGGAGATTGCTTTAAATCAAACAACCTTTAACTGTAAGTTAACAGCTGCAATCCTATATAATAATAATAATAATAATAATATATTTATTTATTACCCGCCTCTCCCAACGGATCGAGGCGGGGAACAGCATTAAACATAAAATACAAAACTGATTAAAAGCACATAAAACCAATACATCATTAAAATACCAATAAAACACCAATAAAACACTTTATGTACACTCTATTTACCAGTAAACCCAAATTTATTCCACATTTGAATTGCTCTTAGGAAGTTTAGCTTGGTAAACGTGATGGGATCTACCATCCTGGGTTTGAATTCACTACTTTTTATTCAATCGTTCATGAATAAGCTTAGCAATTGATAGTTCTGTCCCTTCTTCCATCAGCCTTTAAATATCATCAACATTTGTCACCTTCCAAGATCTCCATTTCTCAACATGGCTTTATCACCAGCCCTTTAACAATCCTTCTTTGTTCAGCTACAACTTATCGAGATGTAGCCAATTGTTTTAGGACTTCAACATCTAGACAGTTAATCAGTTACTGATTAAAACCTGTTGATCAACTAAAAAGCTGCAGGCAATTATTTTTAATAGAAGTACTTATAAAAACTGCAGATGGCAAGCACCATCTTAGGAGAGGTATTGTCCTTTCTTTGATACACTCTTCTTAGATGGAGCCTGCTACAACTGTGTGCATCGTTCAAGCAAAAATAATGTGCTTCCCCCATTCAGACCTATGGTTTTACTCACATGCAAATTCATGCAAATCTAATCAACTAAAGCTTATATGATTAATCAGCAGATTTGATGAATCATGCAAAAGCCTTTGCATTTTTGTTCATTCATGGCCTGTGTTTGTGATGTAATCTTACAATTTATAGAACTTCCTTATGCTTTCTTAGTTACTCTTTTTGGAAAATAACATGAATCTTTTTATGCAGGAAGTTAGGGTTGTTTGAGATTTACCTGGATGCCTACTTTTTTTAACCCCCCTTTTTTTAAGAATTTGGGAGGGGATGCAGGTATCTGAAAAAATATGTCAGGCATTTTGTTTTCATTTGGTTCGGTCTCCCGTTAAGAAATTCCTAGGCTTATCCATTGGGTGGTAGGATCTAACCTGTGATGACCCTATCCCTGCCACAAGAAAGCAAGGTCAGCGGCAATCATTTTCGCTCTGTGATTGTATGTGTGTGTTTCATAGCAAGGGAAAATACTTTACATTCTTCAGGTTTCTTAGATAGCTCTTATCAAAGAACTCCTGCATAGACAGAATTGTGGAGGGAGACATTGTCCTGAACTTCCAGTTGATTGTGTTTATTAAACTACTTTTCTGGATAGGCCCAAGCAGAGTCATGGGACTATGTTAATGTAATTAACTTTGAGGTCTATAGTGACTATAGGCTATATCTATCATAGTTAAGTTCACCAGCATTTGGTCGTCGCCTTGGTATTAGGCAAATGTACTCTGCAATTGGTATTAGGTACATGTACTCATGTCACAAGTCCCTTACACTTAAATCCTGCTCTTAGATGGAGCTCCTGGTGTCCTCTGATGAGCTCCACACCTGCTTAATTTCAACAGTGCCGTAACATCAAGTGCTCCCAACCTGTTTTCTAGGTCCCGATGAGCATCCTAATGTGCCCTGACATTCAGTTTTGAAATCACCTTGGACATATGGAATTGCTTTGTATAGACTTGGTCAACTTAGCGTACGGTTGTATGTTCTGACTGGTAGTAGTTCTCCAGGGTCTCATGAAGAGGTCTTTCCCAGCTTAATGTGGAGATGCTGGGGATTGAACTTGCATCTGCCACTGAGCTGCACACCTTGTATCTGCCTTCGCTGTGCAGATATAGCCTGTTCCACTAATGCGTTATTACTGTGGGCAGCTGCTTAGAAGGTCTTTCGCTACCTGATCTTTTAACTATAGGTGCTAGGTACTGAACTATGATCCTTTAGTGTAGAGCAGACTTTCCAAACCTGGTCTGCTCCAGATGTTTTTTCCTTATAGCTCTCAGGATTCTTGACCATTGGCCATGCAAGCTGGGGTTGATCGGAGTTGAAGTCCAAAACATAAGAGGTTCCCTGCTGGATCAGACCAAGGATCCATCTAGTCCAGCACTCTGTTCACACAGTGGCCAACCAGCTGTCAACCAGGAACTTGGTTCCTGCTCATGTTCTCCGGTAACTGGTGTACCTAGGCATACTGCCTCTGATACTGGAAATATCACATAGCCATCAGGACCAGTAGCCATTGATAGCATTCTCTTCCAGGAATTTATCCAACCCCCTTTTAAAGCCATCCAAATTGGTGGCCATCACTACATCTTCCTGAGCAATTGAGCAGCAGCCCCAGCGACTGCTTTGCTTGTTGCTCTCAGCTGACTGTAGGCACTGCTGTGGGCAGCTGTTCATCATTCTGTGCACATATGTAAATGTAGGAAGGAATCTGGCTGTTTGAAGAATTTGGATTCCTGAGACTGATTTCTTTTGCTTGCTTTCTATAGTGCGTACACGACACATGCACACACACTCACTAAAATGGGAGCCTTTTAGGCTTCGTGGCTTTGGGAATTTGTAAAAGTTACATCTTTCAGGGGCTGGATCCTTCTTCAGAAGCACAGTGCAGAAGTAACTCTGCCCGATTGGCTAACAGTGGTTATTTTGAAACTCGGGAGTGGGGGTGGGTGGGGAGTGGGGGTGGGAATGCCTTCCAAAAACAGATTCCAAGGACTTGCAAAATGCCTTGGATACGACTAATGCAGCTCTGGTCCTTATTGCCATAAAGCTAAACATGAAAACACAGGCTCAAAATGAAGTATACACTTGAGCAACTATGTGAGTTTAAAAGCAGTTTGCTTAAATATTTTTGCTTTTACTGTTATAGTCTTGCCATAGAATTTGGGTTCCCTTGGCATAGAATGCCAATAGCAAATGCCTCTGGATCTTCACAGGAGGGCCCATAGCTCATTGGTAGAGCATATGCTTTTCATCCCAAAAGGTCTCAGGTTAAATCCCCAGCTTCTCCTGGTAGGACTAGGAAAGAGATCTGCCTGTAGACCTGCTGCCTGCTTTCCATGTTCTTATATACTCCGAAAGTCATACATATATCAAAACATATTTCCAAAGGTATGTTCATAAATAAATGACCACAATCTGCTTTCTCTGATGGGATGCTCAGAACCTTTCGAAAGGGACATGACACTTTGGAACATCAACTTTTCTTCTAATTAATCTTTTTACTTCTCCTTTCCCCTGGACCCTCCATACCGTTTACTGCTTTGCTCTTTATTTCTCTATGCCATTCAAAACATAATACTTCAAACATATTCTAGCTGTTGCAGAGTGGGTCTGATTAATATTTTGACATTCATAGCCGATGCAGAACTGTGATTATTATTAATAGCTTAAGAATGTATTTCTGACATCACATTCGAACTTTCAAAACAGCTTATCCATGCTTCTTCTTAGAAGGTAGGTATATGTTAATTTGCCTTTTGCATTGGAAATGGATCTCAGGGTTGTCAGCCAACTGATAATTACTCCGCTAGTATAACTGACAAGGGGTGGAGGCAATCTGTGCTGCTTTGTTGCTTCTGCCATTAATGTTGACCTCTGTTATTGTGAATATATAGGATTTTTCTGCCAGACTTGCAAATGGTAATTTTAGATTTTCAGGTTGTGATATAATTGGAGTGAGTTAACAACTAGAAAAGTCACCTGGCACTCCCTGAGTATTTAGACCTCTTGACAACTGCTATTAACTCTCGAAAAGCCGCTCTTTGATCAGATTCTTTTACAAGAAGTTTTATTAATATGAATTTTTGCCCGACAGGACCATGAGCACAACCAGTTTCTTTGCTTTAAGTCTGTTTTCAGAATGAGAATTTGAAAAGCATCAGAGTTACGTGATGTTAGGGCATTCTGGGATGTCTGTAGAAAACCAATTTCTGATCTCCCTCTTCTTGATAGCGAAGATCCAGTTAATGGAAGCTGAGGGCACAAAGAGGTATATGTGTCCGTTTCCCTTGTTGCTTGTTATACATACCATGCATAATTTTATAAACCTCAGTCATTACTCCCTATGCACCTTATTTATGAATGAAAAATTCGCAGACATTGTAACCGTTCCTTGTAGGGAAGTTGCTGTCCCCCAACCCCATTTAATTTTCACTGCCTTTTCCTGCACTTTTTTCAGCTCTACAACATCTTTTATGAGTTGCTTGATGTTGTTTTGCCTAGGAACAGATTCAGAAGTCTTTCTCAAAGCAGCATGCTTCACTATGCTTCATTAAAGTGTGGCTTTGAAAATATCTGCCTTTATACTTTGGTGCATTTCCATGTATAGCAACAATAGGATTGTCACTGTCACTGGGTGTATTTAGCTAGAATCTCATCGTTCCTACATCTGGGGGGGGGGGGGATGGAAGCGTGTGAATCATGCCTGTCATTCCCCAGACTTCAGTGGGATTAAATATGTCTGCAGTGGCACATACATCTAGAGATCTACAATTTCTAGAAATTTTGAAGCCATGGGAAAAAAGGTTTTTTTTTCTCCATTTTTTTTCCAGGGGAAAAAAAGGAAATTTTTGAAAAATTGAAAAAATGCAATATTAGCATTTTTTACAGATTGAAAGTCACTTTGTTACTTTAGGAACATAAAATGTAATTATATACAAGTTGGAATGGCATAAAATTATCACATTTGGTATCTTAAAAGTACAGTGTATTCTAACAATTATTACAAATTGAATTTACTTTTTTTTCTTTTTTACGTTTTTTTTTGTAACAAATGGAGCTACAAGCTCCTGAACCGTAAGGAACACCTGAACTGTAATGAACCTCTTTGGTTTTGTCAGTTTATGAGGAACAGGTAAAAAACAATAAAAAACAATAACAGAAGAAACCATCAACATTGGTAACAAAGAAAATTATGTATGCCTCTGCTAGTCCTCCACAGTGTCAAGCAGACATAAAGCACCCATTCCCATAAAAAGAACTGAGAAAAAGGGGGACCAAGATGCAATGAATGTTCATGAAATTTAATCAGACTCCTTTTCTGAGCTCTCTCTATCACTGTCACTATCAGTTTCAGTCTCTGCTTCTGCTTTGTTATGTTGTCATCATAGTTATCATGGACTTCTAAAACTGAAGGTTTGCCCAGATTGAAACAAGCTTCTCTACCCATAAATATTTTATTCATCATGCTAAAATAAAACATTCCATTCATTTTTTCAATTTTTTCCAGAAAAACAAAACAAAAAAGGCTTTGCAAAAAAACCCGGGAAAAATCCATCCCTCCCCCCAAAGTTTTCCATTTTTTTCCCCGGCCTTCACACTTCTACATACATTATTTATAGGTTATAAAATGATTTGTTGCAGAAACGTGATTTCGACCGAGGCTGTTCTGTTGACTTCCTAGTTAAGACAGCATTGACCATGGATATGGGCACATTTTTAAAAAATCCACGCACATCAAAACCCAAAGGTTTTAGTTTATGATTCGCCGAACTCTCTAATGATTTTTTTCCTCTTTATTTTATAAATGATCAGATTGAAAGAAGTCATTTAAAAACGAACAAGCCATTTCATTTTCCTAACGGACAACTTGGGCTGCCTCTACAAGAGAGGTTTAAAGCTCTTTCAAGGCTGATTAAAAATTTTACCTCTACAAGAGAGGAGCGCAAATTGGGGGCTGAGGCGCTTTAAACTTCCGATTATGCGCATTATCGACTGCGTGTTGAACCGCGAGTTTTAATTTGCGGCGGCAGTTAAAGCACCTTACCGCCGTGTAAACATGCGATTCTCCGCATGTCAACACGTTTAAAGCGCGTTTCGGTAGTCCCGTAATGTGCTTCGCCACGTCTCGTACAGAGGGATTAGGAGTAAATGCGCTTCCGCGAATATGTGCATAATCGGGCAGCCAGGCGCCAAAGCGAATCCTTCTAGAGGGGGTCTTGGTGAAACACAGCCAATGTCAGCTGCCCACCTGAGCACACTTGCCTTGATTGTAGCACTCCAACGTTCACTTTTTCAACCGAAGAAAGCCTCTTATGTTATGCTCACAAGATCACAAAAATCAGGCAGGCTATCTGAGAGAGCCAAGTTCCATTGACAAAGATGTACATTGGGAAAACAACCTGGTTTAAATTTACAGGGATGTTCAAGGGTTTCGCCCTCACATTTTTTTCCATTTTTCTTATGGAAAACACCCAAGCAGCTTTCTCTCCATTGGTCTTGGAAATCTAGTATCCAGGCACTGGCGAGTTCAGCATTTTCTGGTTTCATATTTTGTGTTGACGTGGAAATGAAGATGAAAGAGTGACTCCAAATCCTATTTTTTGTGGGGTTATTATATTTTATTTATATTAAAATTTATGAGCTATTTTTCAGTCAAAATGGCCCCCAGAGATATATGCCTATAGACATCTAGCATTATAATAGTGTAACTCTAGGATATTGGGAGAGCTGCAACATAAACAATATATTAACTTGACTTCATATGCTATTGCTGTAGCAATTATTATTATTGTTGTTGTTGTTGTTATTGTTATAAATCGCCTCAAGATACTAATCTAGAAGAAAAAATGATTTTCCCTTTATGTAGAAAAAATACTCTAGATCATCTAAATAATGTCTACTGATTTACCATATATACTTTTTCAATATTGCTTGAGAATTAGAAGTGCATTTTTAGATGATGTGGGTTCAGATTAGTCTGATTCTATCATTCATTTGTGAGATGGTCAAATTACCACACAGCATGTCAATTTTTAATAAAGCTTTTCCGAATATTTTTCTTTCCCCCCCTCCAGTTCGTTCAGGTGGGTGCGTATGAAACAAAGACACCTTTGAAAGAGTTTGGATGGAGGGAGGACTTGGGTAACATTTCTCTTTGGGGGTGGTAAGATAAGTGCTGGCCTTATTAAGTGAATGAGTTGGCCAAGTGGTCTCTTAGCTCTCAATTTCTCTCTCTCTTTTTAAAGTGCCCTGTACACTTACATTGCTGTGGGGCTCTTCTCAGACAACCTTGTGCTCCGGCAGTCCTTCCTAGAATGACCGTGTGACCACAGAATGTCGAGAGGTCACGTGGGCATTCTGGGATAGACTGCCAGAGGGCAAGCTTGGCAGAGAAAAGCCACACACTGCTGCAAGCATGAGCAGAGTTTTTCTTAAGATTTGAATAATTTAGAAAAGCCCGGTTTGCACTTGCAGTAGCATGGGGCACATCTCGGACACACTTGCATTCCAACAGCCTTTCCTCAAATGCCCATGTGACCACATGTGAGGCATTTTAAAATTAAGAGAAAGAGAGAGATAAGAGACAAGTTGACCATCTTTATACACTTCGTAAGTTAAGCGTCCCCCTGCTGCCTTTGCACTGCTCCTCAATGAGAGCTAAATAAGGGGTAAGAGATGAGTTGCCATAGAACAACGAGCTGTAGAAATGGAATATGAGAAAAACTCATATAGAAGGATAATTTTGAAAGAAAAAAATAGTTAAGTTACAGAGAGAAATACCTGAAATATAAGGTAAGGTGATTACTTTAACTGGATCACCTTCAATTTGGCAAGATTATATAAGATGCTAAGTTCCCCAGAGGTTTCTTTCAAATTGAAATCATACTTCTGGGGAAATAGTTTAAGATGGAGGGAGGTTCTTTCATCTCCCCTAATATTTAATCTTCCTTTCCTTCCTTTTACTTTCTCACTTGTGAATTTTCTTCTCTCTGCCTTTTTTAAACCATGGTTCTTCTTCGTGGTCTCTGTGCATCACACATATGGGCTCGCGCCGACGCCGAGCCTATTTCCGGGAAACTTAGCTAGCTTAGACTTTTGGCGGGAACCCCTCCCCCCACCATCCTACCGCGCATGCTCAGGGGGTCCCGCCTCTCCTTCTCCTCAGTTCTTCTTCGACCGCTTCGCCAGTAGCCTCGCGGGAGACTTCTCCGGTACGTTGTACCTAGGAAACAAAAAGAAGAATTAGTTATAGTTAGCTTAGGCTGTTTATTGTTAGTTATATTAGTTAGATAGATAGTAATAGTTTAAAAAAAAAAAAAAAAAAAAAAATTTTTAAATTAAAATATATATTTGTAGTTATAGGCGGCCGCCAGCTTATGGCGCAGACCGCTTTGTTTCGCCGTTGTACGCGGTGTAGGGCGAAAATCGCCCTCAACGACGGGCATTCCTTCTGCCTCATCTGTTTGGGAGAAGCGCACGTTGTTGATTCGTGCAGCCATTGTATGAAGTTTTCCAGACAAACGAGAAGGAATAGAGCAGACCGTCTCCGTAGTCTGTTGTGGACTAGAGCATTATCAGCGGTTGATCAGCCTCGTCCCTCCATGACGACGAAAGGTTTTTCTGGGGAGAGTCATACACTCTCAAGCCCAGCACCTCCGGACTCCCCCCGGTTACGGGCGGCAGTGCCGGCATCGATGACGGAGTTATCTGTTGCCTCTTCGCCACCCCCGGCAAAGAGGGCAAAGAAATCGAAGTCGACAAAGAAGTCGACGTCGACGAAACCGAAGAGCAAGTCTTCGACATCGTCGAAATCGAGGTCGGCATCGATGCCTTCGTCTTCGTCTATGAAGGTAGTCGCCATAGTCCACAAGTCGTCGTCGTTACCGACAGCTTCATCGGCACCGACGCAACGATCGGCGTCCATTGCGTCGACGTCGCAGACCTCGCAGAGAGACGCGGCATCACCAACACACTCGACATCGAGGCGTCACCAACAATGGAGATGGGCAGCTTTACGGATCAGATGCAGAGACTGGCTCAATCTTTAAATATCGAATGCCAACAAGTGGCTGAGGAGTCCGATGATGGCATTTATGATGTGATGCAGGCGGAGCCATCACCCCAGCTCACCTTGCCGATGGTCAAAGCTCTCTTAAAAACCCTTAAGCAGTCCTGGGAGCACCCGGCCACGGTGGGACCCACCTCTAAACGTCTGGATGCTATATATAAGGTTAGGGAGGCGCAGGCGCCCTTTCTGTTTCATCACCCTAAACCGAACTCAGTTGTCGTAGAGGCTGCGCAGGGCAGATCGGGTAAGGTGCATGCCGCACCTACAGATAAGGAGGGACGGAAGCTTGATGCATACGGACGACGTATCTATGCTTCAACGTCGCTGGGTGTAAAGGTCACAAATTACATGGCACTCATGGCACGCTATCAGCTGTTCCTTTGGGAGAAAATTTCATCGCTCACAGATTTCCTCCCCGACGATCAGAGAGAGCTTGCTAGGGTCTTTCAGGCAGAAGCCATCCGTTTGTCTAAGCAGGAGTTGACAACAGCACGGCACCTTACCGACTGTATCTCCAAGGCCATGGTGGGGTCGGTGGCTTTACGTCGACATGCTTGGTTGCGGTCGGCAGCGTTACCGCAAGAGACTAAAACCAGAATAGAAGACCTTCCATTCGATGGAGAAGGTCTATTCAATATAGACACGGATACGACCATGGATACCTTGCACAAGGCTCGTATGACAGCCAAGAAAATGGGCTTCCAACAGCCTCAACAGTCATATCGGCCCAAGAAATGGTATAGGCCAGTCCCATTCCAACAGAGATCGCAGCAGGATAAATCGCAGCGGTACCAGTCAACGACACAGGCTTATCAGCCTCGAAAGTCAGTTCCGCGTTTCACCCAACGCAGCAAGCAACAACAGTCGGGAAAACGGCGTCTTTGACTTGGCGCTGCTTCCCAGCTACACCGATTCCAACAAACTAAAGCCCTTTTTACATGCCTGGGCGTCAATAACATCAGACGCTTGGGTGCTAAACATCATAGCGGAGGGCTACAAAATAGAGTTCGACGTCCCTCCTCCACTAGGCACCATAAAGGTTACGCTCCCCTCGCTGACTTTGGTACAGGAGACTACCACCCTTCTGCAAAAGAATGCAATCACGAGGGTTGGGCGATGTCAGCTAAAAACGGGGTTTTACTCCCGTTATTTTGCGGTGCCGAAGAAGGACGGGGGACTTCGTCCTATTATGGATCTCAGAGCGCTCAACAAATTTATTTTGCCAAAGAAATTTCGCATGGTTACCGTGGCATCGGTTCTCTCTATGCTAAAGACAGGCGACTGGTTCACGCTAATAGACTTAAAGGACGCCTATTTTCACATCGCTATTCATCCTGCTCATCGGCGTTACCTGCGTTTTCTCATTGGGCACCAAGCCTACCAGTTTTCTGTCCTGCCATTTGGTCTAAAATCTGCACCAAGGGTATTCACCAAGTGCATGTCGACGGTTTGTGCGCATCTACGGTCTCAAAACATCGCCGTATATCCTTACCTGGACGATTGGCTGATCGTCTCACAGTCCGAAAGCCAGGCACGGGCCGACGTACGCGAGGTCATCTCTCTTCTATCGTCGCTTGGGCTGCAAATAAATTACAAAAAATCCATCGTTCAACCATCGCAGAGACTGCAGTTTATAGGAGTGACTCTCGACGCTACTATGGGAAGGGCTTTCCTCCCTGCAGACAGGGTCGCCGACCTGCAGCAGAGAGCGTTAAGTTTGCAGAACCGTCTACGGACATCAGCGTTTGCAATTCTCAGATTGCTAGGCTTGATGGCAGCAGCAGTATTTGTGATCCGTTGGGCACGGCTTCGAATGCGCACCCTCCAACAGTTCCTACTTCAACATTACTCGCCTCTACAGAACCCCCACCAACTAATACTTACCATTCCTCACCTGGTCAAGGACTCGCTCCGGTGGTGGTCCGTCGTACACAACCTTTCTCGGGGCATGCGATTTGCTCCTCAGGAACCGTCTCGCATAGTGACGACGGATGCATCTCTGGATGGTTGGGGTGCACACCACGGCGACCTAAACACACAAGGAAGGTGGTCACCTTCAGAGACTCGCCTCCACATCAATATGCTGGAGCTACTAGCAGTCAAGAACGCATTACGGGCATTCCTGCCGCACCTGCAAGGACATCATGTCCGAATTCTTACGGACAATACCACAGTGGTGTGGTATATCAACAAGGAGGGAGGCACACGGTCACGACACCTTCTGCAACTCGTGATGGACATTTTCGAGTGGGCAATCTCCAACAATATGCGCCTATCGGCATTGCACATTGCGGGGAAGGAGAACACCACGGCAGATGTTCTCAGCAGATCGTTCACGGACACGCACGAGTGGGAACTCAACCCTACGATTCTAACTCGTCTTTTCACTCGTTGGGGCACGCCCGACATCGATCTGTTTGCAACAGCAGCCAATGCAGTTTGCCCGGAGTATTGCTCCAGAGCGGGCATAGGGGATGCATCGCAAGGGGATGCGTTCCAGTGGGACTGGTCCAGAGGTTTTCTCTACCTCTTCCCGCCGTTTCCACTAGTGGCCAGGGCAGTATCTATGATCAGCCACCACAACTCGGACGCTGTAATGATAGCCCCGTGGTGGCCAAGGCAACCTTGGTTCACGTCGCTACTCAGACTAGCGAAAGCGGAAGTTTGGAACCTACCTTCCCTTCCCGACCTCTTATCTCGGCAAGGGGGCAGTATTCTTCATCCCGATGTCCAGTCTCTACATCTAGCGGCCTGGAGAACCCGGCGTCTTGGGGAGTCCTCGACCTCCCAGAACGACTAAAATCTATCTTGGAGGCCTCACGTAAGCCCTCAACTCGGCTGTCCTATAATAGAAAATGGACACGTTTTCAGGAATATGCGGCCCTTAAAGGGTCTGATTCTTACACATCGGATATGTCTACAATTGTCTCCTTCCTGTACTCATTGCATAACCGAGGTCTTAAGCCAGCTTCCATTAAAGTCTATCTGTCAGCAATTACAGCCAACCACAGTTTGGTGGATGGGTTCTCGGTTTTTACTCATCCAATGGCAAGAGCCTTTTTAAAAGGTTTACGGAACTTGTTTCCTTCTATTCGACCGGTAGTGCCGCAATGGAGTCTTTCTGTCGTACTCACAGCCCTGACTTCCAAGCCCTTTGAACCTTTAGCGACTGTTGATATTCGCTTGTTAACTCTAAAAACTATATTTTTAGTTGCCATCACGTCTGCGCGACGTGTTTCGGAGATAGCGGCGCTACTAGTCGATCCTCCCTATTTGCAGTTTTTTCGAGAAAAAGTTGTGTTACGTATGGATCCCACGTTTATTCCCAAAGTTTCTTCCTCATTTCACATGGGTCAAGACATTGTGTTACCCACATTTTTCGAGCCGTCCTTAGATCCTTTGTCTTCGAGATTACACGCCTTGGACGTAAGGAGAGCTTTGGCTTTCTATAAGTCGCGAACTGACTCTTTTAGGAGATCTCGTAGATTATTCGTCTGTTATGGAGGCGTAGCAAAGGGATTACCAGTATCTTCACAGCGCATCTCTAAATGGGTGGTGGACACCATTATTCTGGCTTATAGAATTGTTAATAAGGATCCTCCTTTTCATCTGACGGCACATTCTACCAGAGCGCAGGCAACCTCTTCAGCGTTATTACATGGTGCTTCGCTATCTGACCTTTGCAAAGCAGCCACATGGTCTCATGCTTCCACGTTTGTGAAGCATTACCGCCTCGATGTCAGAGCGAGACAGGACTCTTCGTTTGGTAGAGCGGTCCTCTCCTCGATTTGTCAGTGACTGACCACGCAACCAACCAGCATGCCTACCCACCTCCGGTAAGTCTATGCTTGTTATTCTCCCATATGTGTGATGCACAGAGACCACGAAGAAGAAATGCAGGTTGCTTACCTGTAACTGTAGTTCTTCGAGTGGTCATCTGTGCATTCACACAACCCACCCACCGTCCCCTCTTGGCATCGCTGCTTGTATATGTCAATTGGTTCGCCATGCTCTTTATTTAATAACATAGTTGTACCTTAGTTATGAGGCCAAGCGGTCTCAGAGAACTGAGGAGAAGGAGAGGCGGGACCCCCTGAGCATGCGCGGTAGGATGGTGGGGGGAGGGGTTCCCGCCAAAAGTCTAAGCTAGCTAAGTTTCCCGGAAATAGGCTCGGCGTCGGCGCGAGCCCATATGTGTGAATGCACAGATGACCACTCGAAGAACTACAGTTACAGGTAAGCAACCTGCATTTAGCTTTACAACTGCACTGATGTTGACACCAACCATGGTTACCTTTACCCAGAGTGTGCAAACCTACTTCAATCCGAAGGGAAAGTACAAGGGAATTAACAGAGTGGGAAAAATATGTAGATAAATACAGAGTAGGGGATAAAGGAATGATAACACAAATATATAGAATCCTGATAAGACAAGAGAGTGGAGGAAAGCAGATAGTAATGCAGGTATGGGAAGGAGATTTGGAAGAGGGAATAGAAGATAAGGAATGGGGAGATATATTGGAGAGATTCCCCTTCCAAACAACCTCAACAAGGATAAGGGAAGGGGCTTTAAAAATAGCACAAAAATGGTACATGACACTAGTGAAGATGGCAAAAATAAACAGAAATCTGACATCAATGTGCTGGAGAGGATGCAAAGAAAAGGGGACCCAAATACATATGTGGTGGGAATGTAAAAGGGTTAAGAAATTTTGGAAAAAGGTATTTCAAAAAATAGAGGAAGTTACGGATCAGGAGATAAAAATAAAGCCAGAGCTAGCTCTACTGAATATGTATATTAAAGAAAATAGAGGGTTAGAAGATACAATTTTAATTGGGTTCATGTTGACAGCAGTAAGACATCTGATAGCATCCAAATGGAAGACAGCTAGGATGTTGACAATTAAAATGTGGGGAAAAAAATTATGGAACGTTGCAATAAATGAAAAATTGACACAGAAACTCAGAGTTTATGGGGGGGGGGAGAAAAGAGATACCTTCAGAATGGACTGGAAAGCATATATAGAGTATATGAAAAAAGAACCAAAATATGGTGGAAGCATATCAAAAGTTATGGGACTTATGAAAATAAAAGAAAGAAAAAAGAAGAGAGAAAGAAGGAAAAAAAGAAAAAAATACAAGAAAAGAAGAGACAAGCCAGAAGAAAAACTGCAGGGGGGAGGAGGAGGGGGAAGAGGGGGAAATTATATTCGATATTGGTGGTTATTGTTAAAATGATATATATGTTGTTGGATAAGAAAATGTAATAAAGAAGTATTAAAAAAAACCTACTTCAATCTCTGGATGCAAACTCTGATTATAACTACCATGGTTAGTTCTGAAAAGGGAAGGGGGAAAAGGGAGTACATGAGACTATGACATGCTTTGAGTCTCTTAACTGTGGAATGATTTGTCTGCACCAGACATAAGACACTGGAAATATTCTACAATACAATGTCAAAATGTGTAAAAGTTTGGCTCATCACCTGTGTAAGCCATTGTACTTGGATGTTTAGTCAGCATGGCCGTTTATCAAAGCCAAATATATATATTATTCATTTTTTAAATGTGTGACTTTCACTAACTTGAAACAGCCTTGCTGTCTCTAACTCATTATGACTTTTGGGACATGAAACCTGAGTTTAGGTCTCTGTAAAAGATTCATTAGCTTCTTGCTTGTGTTCTTATTCAACATGATAATTCAGTGAAGACACAGGATTGTCTTGGCAATAACCCACTGGCATCTCAGATGGAAAACCAACTTTTGGGATAAAGTCTCTATATTTCACTGCTCTTCTCTTTTCCTTGCCGCCCCAACCCTTCCTCCCTTTCTTGAAATGCAGCAATCTTGTAATTCTTCCTCTGTGGCCAATGAATTGCTTATGTTGCCTTAATTTTGAAATTTAGCTCAGTTTTGAACTACAGGGTTGTTCTTCCTAAACTATAAGCCAGAAGTGATGTGTGGCCTTCCATTTCCATGTGTCTGGAGGGGAATACAGCCCTTAATTATCAAATTAGATGCACATTCTGGCTCTCTGGCATGCCTTCCTGGCTGGCCATCTGTTAGGCTGGACCTGGGCCCACTGAGAAAGTAGCCTACTGGTTTCCAACAGCGCCCAGGCACCAACCAACGGTGGGTTAAGAGGGGCAGACTGCAGAACAGTTTATATTCACGGTCCCCTGCCAGGAGCTCTTCCTGTGAGCAAACCAATGCCAGCTTAAGCCCATATGCCTCATTTGCATGGGTTCACATCTGTGGAGACAGATGTGACCATTGCCATACAGAGAGCAAACGATAAGGAATGGAGATGGTGGCCACAGTTTATAAATCAAGAGGCCCTTTGCAAATAAGTTAATAACGGCACCACTTCATCATTGCAAGTAATGAAGAAAAAGTCTTCTCAAGGTCAGTTCATCAGCTCTCTTTTCCAGTACAAATACCCAGAAGCAGCTGGCCAGCATAGAAAGGGCATGCAATAGCAGGTCAGAATATTAAGGGTTTGCTTCAGTCTAACTTGGGCATTAGGATGTTTGACTTTCCTAGAAGTAGTTAGGGAAGTCTGCTTCACACTTTGGATATGCACGCAGGATCTTGTGTAAATTGGTGTTAAAGCATTCTGTATTTTCTGCATGCTGAAAATGTACAAACCTACTTTTAACTTCCTAATGTTCCCTTCTCATCTTGATCCTCACATAGGTTACGATAGGGTAAGAGTGGACGAAAAGCATGCAAGCTTAAATACAACTTATTCAGTTAAGAACATAAGAAGAACCACGTTGGATCAGACCAAGGATCCATCTAGTCCAGCATTCTGTTCACACGGTGACCAAACAACTGTCCATGGGAAACACACAATGAGGACATGAGCACAATAGCACCTATCCATACCTCTTCTGATAGGTAGCACATAGCCAATCAGAACTAGTAACCGATGATAGCCTTATCCTCCATTAAATTTATCCAATCCACTTTTAAAGCCACGCATATTGGTGGCCATCACTTCATCTGGTGGAAATGAATTCCATAGTTTTAACGATGTGCTGTGTGAAGAAGTCCTTCCTTTACCTGTGCTAAAATCTCCCATCAGTCAGCTTCATGGGATGACTCCAGGTTATAGTAATATTAGAGAGGGAGAAAAATGTCTGCCTATTCACATTCTCCACTCTGTGCATAATTTTATACACCTCTATCATGTCTCCCTTTAGCCTCCTTTTTTCTCAAGCTAAACAATCCCAGCTATTGTAACCTTTCCTCATAGGGGAAATGCTCCAGCCCCTTGATCATTTTAGTTGCCCTTTTCTGCTCTTTTCCGAACTTTACAATGTCCTTTTTTAGGTGTGGTGACCAGTACTGTCCCCAATATTCCAAGTGTTGTTGTACTATACATTTGTATAATGGGAGTATAATGTCAGTTGTTATCGTTAGAACATTGTCAAAAGTAATGTTCGCATGAATACCCCTCATACATTGAGAGGGGGCATAGATTGTGCCCAGTCATCACATGCTGGCAGTAGATGCAGTGACCATGTACTTGGTGCATGTGAGAAAAGGTCCTATGCATTTACCAATGTACACTCCTAGAACGCCTCCACACAAAGAAGGGTGCGTGTCCCTTGTACCAATCTTTGAATTGAGGAGAGGGTTTAATTTACTACCATATCAGTTCTTCTTGTGTGTAATCCCACTGGTTTACCCTCTTGAGAGGAGAAGGAACAGTGTAGTGAATGGAATTCCTTCACTCTATTGGAGACTCTCCACATCATTGAGTTGTCTTTCTTCCCAATTAAATTTATTCAACAGGAATACAACGAATGCACTGTTTGCATTTTTCAACTGATTAAGTTCCATAGGTGGAAGGACGCTGTTGCACTGTGTCCTGCTTGGGGGTCCCTGGTCAACAGCTGGTTGGCCGCTGTGTGAACAGGGTGCTGGACTACATGGACCCTTGGTCTGATCCAGCATGGCTCTTCGTATGTCCTTATCCCTCTGACCATTTAAAGAGCTGCAGTGGAGAGGAACTCTCTCTTTCCTTTCTCTCCAAAGTCGATGCAACTCACTGGTAGAGGAAACACTTTGAATGCAGAGGGTCCCAGGTTCAATCCCCGGTATATCCACGAAGAGCTCGGAAAATTCCTGCCTGAAACCCCGGAGAGCCACTGCCACTCAAGTGTCGATAATACTGGGCTAGATGGACCAATGATTTGAGATAGCATAAGGCAGCTTCCTATGTTCCTAACTTGGTGGGCTTGCAGGAGAACAGTCATTCTTTTTATAGTGTAGGGCTTATACTGGAGACATAAAAATTGATGTTATAGGATCTTTAATGGCAGCTGCATAGTCATTGTGGTGAAGAGAAGAGGCTCGTGGCACAACAGTGAGCTTCCTTTAAAGGGAGTGAGCCTCCTTCTCTTTGGCTCAGTGGTGAAACACATGCTTTGCAAGTAGAAGATCCTAGGTTTAGTCCCTAGCACAGCTTCCCCTAACTTGGTGCCCTCCAGATTTTTGGGTTACAGCTCCCATCATGCCTAACCATTTGCCATGTTGGCTGTAGTCCAAAACATCTGGAAGCTAGCAGGTTGGGGAATGCTGCCTTAGCATCTCTTCTTAAAGAAAAACTGCTGCGATAAGACCATGCTAAATGGATCAATTGGTTTTTTCTCCATAAGGTGTTCTTGAGCATAAGTTCTGTGTGGCAGTGGTTTATCTTATCTTCCTGATGTCAGCATGTAAGGTCTCAAGCATATAAAATAATAATAATAATAATAATAATAATAATAATAATAATAATTTCCATAAGCCCCTTCTGTGGCATGGCTTTTGTTATGATGTTAGCATGATTGAGACGGTAGTCGTGCTATCATAATTTTTGTTTGTTTCTTTTTGATTTTATTTGCAATTCTCTACTAAATTAGAGAATAAGGCAATAGCCAAGGCAGCTGCTTGAAGGACAAAAAAGAAGAAGAAATAAAAACACGGAGATGCCATCTGGAACAGCATGCAGATTTAAAGTATGCTTTCGTAGAAGGAGGCGAAACGGTGTGCATGGGAATTTTAGGGCCAGATTCCATAGATGAAATATAGTAATTTAACAGAGTGACAACTGGAAAATGGCAGACAGGACTACTAGATAAATGCTATTAATTTTTCATTTTAAACATTGTAATTTAGTAGCTGCATTTGGAGTTAATGAAAGCTACGAGTTTAGTGTTGTGGGAACAATGCTAGGTGAGCCTTGGGCTCATACACTAGCCCAGTTTAGTCTTATGTCCATTCCCAGACAAACTGTGGTTGGTTTTAATTATGGTTGACTGAAACAAGCGAAACTTATGATCAATCATAGCTAACATTATGATTTATGATCAAACATAGTTAACATTAACCATAGTGTAGGGTTTGAATCTGGTTTCAATAAATCGTAGTTTTCTTTTTAAATTTGTTTTATTTGGAATTATAACAAAACAAAATGGGGGGTGATCTGCAAACAATAACACGAATAGCAAGAGCATGGGAAAGCCCCCGCCCCAACCGAGGATAAAAGTAGGGGTGTGCACGGACCCCCCGGATCGGATCGGGACCCGGATCGGGACCTCCAATTTTGTCCCGGACCGGTTCGGACAAAATCGGAGGCCCCCCGGACCGGATCGAGTCCGATCCCGACCCAAAAATCGTAAATTTTTGGATCGGCCGCCATTTTTTTCCCCATAGACTTGCATTGCAATGCAAGTCTATGAGGAAAAAATGGCGGCGGGTGGCTGAGGGGGGGCCTAACTCCCTCCCCCCCCGGGGCCGTCCGCTGTGGACGGCCCCGGCAGGTAAGCCCCCTCCCCCGCGCTCCCTACCCCCCCTGGGGCCGCCCGCTTCCATCCGGTGGCGCCCGCGGGCGCCAGCGGATAGAAGCGGACGGCTCCGGGGGGGGGTAAGCCCCCTTCCCCGCCACTGCTTACCTTCTCGGCCCGTCCGCTCCCGTCCGGCGCCGGCGGCTACTACCAGCGGGCTCCGCGGCCTACTCTCGAGTAGCGCGCCGGGTGATGACATCACCCGGCGCGCCACCCTGGAGTAGGCCGCGGAGCCTGCTGGTAGTAGTAGGCGCCGGCGCCGGGACGGGAGCCGCCGGGACGGGAAGGTAAGGGCCCCCCTCCGCGCGCCCCCTCCTCCCCTCCACGCACCCCCTGCTTACCTTCCCGGCCCGGCGGCTCCCGTCCGGCGCCGGCGCCTACTACTACCAGCAGGCTCCGCGGCCTGCTCTAGAGTAGCGCGCCGGGTGATGACATCACCCGGCGCGCCACCCTAGAGCAGGCCGCGGAGCCTGCTGGTAGTAGTAGGCGCCGGCGCCGGGACGGGAGCCGCCGGGACGGGAAGGTAAGGGCCCCCCTCCCCCCTCCGCGCGCCCCCTCCTCCCCTCCACGCACCCCCTGCTTACCTTCCCGGCCCGCCGGCTCCCGTCCGGCGCCGGCGCCTACTACTACCAGCAGGCTCCGCGGCCTGCTCTAGGGTAGCGCGCCGGGTGATGACATCACCCGGCGCGCCACCCTAGAGCAGGCCGCGGAGCCTGCTGGTAGTAGTAGGCGCCGGCGCTGGGACGGGAGCCGCCGGGACGGGAAGGTAAGGGTCCCCCTCCCCCCTCCGCGCGCCCCCTCCTCCCCTCCACGCACCCCCTGCTTACCTTCCCGGCCCGGCGGCTCCCGGCCGGCGCCGGCGCCTACTACTACCAGCAGGCTCCGCGGCCTACTCTAGAGTAGCGCGCCGGGTGATGACATCACCCGGCGCGCCACCCTAGAGCAGGCCGCGGAGCCTGCTGGTAGTAGTAGGCGCCGGGACGGGAGCCGCCGGGACGGGAAGGTAAGGGCCCCCCTCCCCCCTCCGCGCGCCCCCTCCGCGCGCCCCCTCCTCCCCTCCACGCACCCCCTGCTTACCTTCTCGGCCCGTCCGCTCCCGTCCGGGGCCGGCGGCTACCACCAGCAGGCTCCGCAGCCTGCTCTAGAGTAGCGCGCCGGGTGATGACATCACCCGGCGCGCCACCCTAGAGCAGGCCGCGGAGCCCGCTGGTAGTAGCTGCTAGTGCCGGACGGGAGCGGACGGGCTGAGAAGGTAAGCGCCCCCTCCTCCCCCCCCCCCGCTGTCCACTTTCATCGGTGGGCGCCCGCTGGCGCCCGCCAATGGAAGCGGCGGTGGCCGCCAGTGGGCGCCTGCCGATCCGCCGATCCGCCGAACCGGTTCGGAGCCTTTTCGGACCGGTTCGGATTGGATCGGCCGATCCAGCTGCGGGATCGGAAATCGGATAATTTATCCGATTTCCCACTGGACCGGACTCGGATCGTGGATCGGGTCCGATCCAGTGCACATCCCTAGATAAAAGCATATCGAATCACAGTAACTGTTCACAACACCATTGATTTTTTTTAAAAAAAGTTTTGACACTTCTGTTTCAAACATTTTTATTCATATAAGCAGGTCACATGTCTAAATAAGCATCCAGACAAATTGACGACTAAGATATCCATTCAGATGCAGCAAGAGCAGTAAGATCTTTGGTGCACTGAATAATATAGGTGGTGGCTGTTTATCCTTCCAGTCTTGGAATATAAATTTCTTTGCAACGATTAGGGTTCTCAAAGTCCATTTCTCTCTGTTAATCTCCACATCACAGGAATATAAATTAGAAGTGCATGAACATCCACAATTATCACAGATTTTTCAAGAACAAAATTTATGCAGGCAGTAATTTCCAACCAAAAAGAAGCCACCACAGGGCATGTCCACATGATATGCCTCAGTGACGCATTATCCATATTGCATTGCCAGCATTTACCAGATCTAGCCTGCTTTTCCTTAACCTATCTCTGTGATGTCCAATATACACAAAACATCATATTTTTAAATCAGCCACAGTTTTAAATATGAAGAAATACTTTCCATTGATTAGGCTGCAAAACGCATTCTAGTTCCCTAGTCCATTCCTCCCTAACATAATGAACATCACTTAATTACATTCCAAAAGACCTTTATAAATAACCATTGTAGGCTTAACTTTCTGTAAAGAGTCAACTAATTCCTCCAACAGTATAGAAAGTGCTGAAGCACTCATTGCTGATGGCCACATGTAGACACCAAAGGATGCTGTAATTGAATCTGTTGCTATCCAGTACTAGTTGATAAGTTATATCTACTCCGTAGTATTGAAAATGATAAGAACTCACTGTCAGATCCTATTACCTGATCTAAAGTATAAATTCTACTATCAACCCAATTCCTTCACAAAAAAAAATACTTCTCTTTTTTCAAATCTGGATTCCCCCATAAAGTTAATTTAGCATGAGAATAAGAGTCAAACTGCAGCCGATGAGACATATACCATATTCCACCATGTGAGAATTAATAAGCATATGGAAGAACAAGGCTTACTGAGGCAGAATCAGCACGGCTTTTGCATATTTTCTGCCTCGCCAGCTGTTGAGAGGTTGTTGCGGTTTTTTAAGAACGTCTAGAAGCATGTAGATAGGTGTGAGCTGGCAGACATAAACTTGGTCTTTCAAAAGTTGTTGAAACTTGGCGGTCATGGAATCAGAGTACAGGTTCTCTTTTGGATCAGTAACTGGTTAAAGTAGGAATCAGATGGTAGGATAAACAGTTTTGCAATGGAGACTAGTAAGTTGTGTTGGGACCAGTGCTACTTGTTCATAAATTATCTGGAATCTGGTGAGCAGTGAAGTAGCCAGGTTGAGCAGTTGACAGCAAATTATTCCCAGTGGGCTTCCTATAGGCATCTGGTTCACCACTGCGAACAGAATACTGGATTAGATAGGCCTTTGGTGTGATCTGACATGCCCTCTTTCAAGATACTCCATTCCATTCTGCTTCCCCCTGTTTTCTTTTTCTTTTCTTTTCGCCCCCAGTATTTAATCAGCGTTCGATACTCACTAAGCATGCTCGGTACCCATGGAGTTGTGTTTGGCTTCTCCCCCCCCCCCCATGTTCCCCGCCCCCCAAAAGGTGGATTGTTATTTTGAAATTCTAGGCATTCCTCCAACCCTGATGATAAGGATAGGAACTCGGAGAAAGTGTTTGCATCTCAGATGTAGAACATGTTCAGATGTAGTATGTGTTTAAATACTAATTGCTGAGGTGTAACAATGAGAAATAGCTTTTGTCTTCTATGGGGATGTGGAATACAGGATCTTAAAAATGTCAGTATTAAAATTCGAGCCTAAAGGAGTAGCTTAGCTAAGGCCATCAAGTTGATTAATGGCAGGTGTGAGATTTGAACTGATTATTTCCAAGTTCATTGCTTACCTTGCGATCTTATGCATGACTACTCAGAATGAAGTCCTATTGAGTTCAATAAGAGTTGTCTCCAGGTAAGTGTCCCTATGTTTGCAGTCTCATAGCCAGTATGTTATACTGACCTGGTTTTCACACTGTGCTAGCACATGTTAGATTTAACCCATTGTTTGTTGTGATTTGTTTTCTCAATCCCTCCTCTTTTGTCTAATCCCTCTTTGCATCTCAAATGCCTTTACAGTTGTGTAGTACTGACATATAGGACAGCTGTTTGTTTGTTTTTACCCCACTTGCCTGCCACCTCTGAAGCCATGAACAATCCATGAACAACCCATGAACAACCCACAGTCCTGGGTTCACATGCAACAACAACACATGGTTTAACAACTCAGATGTCACAACCCAACAAGAAACAATGGATTCACTTTCTGGGTTGTTTGTGGTTAACAAACCATAGTTTGTTAGCATGGCTGTATTCACACACCACAACAACCCAGAATTTTAAAAAAAACTACCATGGGTTTGCATTATGTGCGAACCAGGCCATTGACTTATATACAAAATGTATTCCTTCCTTAAATGCTGCCTTAAAAAGAATGTACACAGAAAAAATTGGTTTTTCTAGCTGACCAGTTTTACATTGACCAATCACTTTTTACTTCTGCTATGCAGTATCTTTTTTTTCCTAGCTTAGTCCTAATGGTTAATTGTACATTTGCATACACTTCAGTGAATTAACATACATAGATTAGCTGTGTGTGTTACTACATTTTAGTGCTAAGAAATGTCTCCCTGTCCGCCAACAATTTACAAATCTCCCTTTGCTCTTGGTTGCTAATTAGTCCTTTTTAATGTGACAGATCCTTAATGACTTGGTTAATTGTAAAAGAGATAAATATATCCATCCTTTGAAAGAGCTTCAGTACCGAAATGAAAAACTGTTAATAACTTCAGTCCTTCTATATTGTTAAGGAAGATGTTAACAGCCATATAGAAACTCAGTTTTGTACCAGTAATGTACAGTTACTATTTTGGTTACCAGTTACTATATTTTGGAATAACAAAGCAGTCATTTCTACAAAGTATTTCGTGTAATATATATGTATATATAAATCTCTTTTCCCTATGTAGAGAAATATGGGAAATCAATAAGCATGACTGATAGACCACTGTAATTTTTGTTCCTTCCAGTAATCATTTTAGGTAGACAAAGGGCACAGTCCCATTAATATAGAGGCTGAGAAGACATCCGATTTGCAGGATCTCTTCTGTTATTTTACTAGAATTTTGAGATCTACCATCCAGAGCCAGGTGCAAAGTACATACACTTAAGTTCTAAAAAGGGAATTTCAACTCATGTAGGATCCATTGTGCTTACTTGTGAGTAAAAAAACAAAACGAGGGTGATCTGCACACTACATCTGTACTGTATCATGAAGCTTGTTTAGGAGAATGTGTCTTCTTCTGCATACTGTGAAGCTTGGTGTAATGAGGCTCCTCACTCTACCTCTCCAGAATTGGAGGAAGCAAAGAAGGATTTTATCACACTGAGTTTTGGCCGAAGCACTATTGTTTGAGAGACCCCTGCTCTTTAGCTCTTTCCAGAGTTGGGGGGAGAGAAGCACAGGGTTCAAATTGGGGGGCTCTTGCTGAAATCCACAGTTGAAGCCCCGCCTCTTGATTCATCCTTATTTTAGTCAAATTACGACCCCCATAGCCTTCTAAAAACAGTAGCTAAGGGGCATGGCTCAAAAGGTAAGGGGACTGAGGCCCCTCTGTCTCATCTGCAATTTAAACACTGGAGAGTGTTTGTGTGTTGATCAAGGATCTTTTTAGAGGGTAAGGTATTATTGCCCCTGGTAAACTGGCGAGGGGATTTGAGGAGGTCTGATAATGAAAGACGTAGGCAGCTCCCTGCTTTTTGAAAAGAATCATGCCCATAGAAGAATGAACCGCTTGAACTGTAATCTCTTAATCTCAGTGAATGAATGTTTGTTTTCAGTTGAATAGAAAACAAAACCAGTGGGCCATATTTTTCTGAAGTGTTTTCTTCTGTTTTACAAAATTGTAAGGAAAAACAGATGTAATCTCACACAAACGTGCCCAAGTATTGAGCCCTTCTCTGTGTACCTATGTCTTTCAACACGAGATGGGTGTGTGTGATTGGGAAAGCCTTGTCGATTCTGGTGCCAAGTCTTCAATATTTTTGGGGCCAAGTTTTATTTACCTCAGGCATTGAAACTTTTTCATCAGTTGCTGATATTATCCCCTGCCCACCCTTAATTTTAATCTGATGTTACTTTTTAGGAACATAATAATTTAAAAAGAGCCATGCTGTATCAAACCAAAGGTCTATCCCGTCCAGTTTCTTGTTTCTCACAATGGCCAATTATATGCTCCTGGGACATGAGGGAAATAGCTATTTCTTGCTGTTGTTTCCCCAGTGGCTGGTATTCAGATGTATGCTGCCTTTGAACTTTGAGGTATCATATAGTAATCATGAATTACCCATTGATAGCCTTATCCTCCATGAATTTCTCCAATCCCTTATTAAAGTTCTCTTAAGTAGGTTGCTATTACTATATCTTGTAGCAATGAATTCCATAGTTTGACCATACACTGGCTGCATTCACATGTAACGATAAGCCAGAATTCTCCATAATTCTTAGTGTACACAAGTAGAATGGTGGTGCACACTACCTAATTGCTCCCACTTTGCTTCTCCAAGCAGTGGAAGCAGCTAACGTAACCAGAAACTAACCAGGAATTGAAAGCTTAAAGTTACATCTGAACTAGGACTCCTGATTTGTTGCCCCTCTTAACAAGCCAAGAATCTGAAGCCAGAGTTTTTAATTGGTTTCTGATTCCTGGCTTATTTGGGAGCAACACACCAGGAGTTCTGGTCAGTTTCTTGTTACTTTAGCCTCTCCAACTGGCAGGAGGAGGCAAACAGGAGTCATCAACAAGCCGGGATCGCTGGAATTTTGGCTTATTCTTACACGTGAATACAGACACACTGGGTAGAAATTCTTTATTGTACTTGTGCAAGTACTTTGTTTGTAATATATTGTTTTTATCCCAGTTTGAAGCCTACCTGAGAACTCTTAACTGAACAGAACCTTAATAAATAAATTAATAAAATATGTGTCAGATAGTTTGTTGCTGCAAAGAGTCTATTCTCTTGTTTGGAGTAATTGGTGGTAATGACTTGATGTAACATAATTTGCTTCTCACACCTCTAATGCTCAGTATGACATAAGAGACCTCCCAACACCTCCATTTTGTCTCCTGATTGTCTCCTCCTTATATCTAGATATATGTACCAAGTATTTATTTGGTTCTGATTTGACTACAGATTTTGCCATGCCATAATTTAGAATTCACCCTAAATAGGCTGTCTTATTAAGGAGATGGCCTTTTGAGGGGCATTTTATTACTTTTGGCATTAATGCTAATGACAACGTACATGCTGAGCCTCAAGGCTGGATGTTGAAAAACACTTAGCCCTGTCAGTTTTATAGAACTGAAGGGTTGAAAGGCAGCCAAGCAGCTCATCAGCTTACTCATGAGAATGGCAGGACAGGTATTGATTTGGAGAGGGTGTTGTGGTGCTTTCATGCTTATGTATGTAACAGTCGGAATTCACCAGGAAGTTCTTTTGAACAGGTTCCATTGAAGTTAATGGAAGCTGTGCAAGAGCACGGTTAGTTCCTGGTTCTTGGCCCATAAAGGGCTGGAAGAAGCATTATATGCAGTCTCATGGCACTTTGTCTGGTATTGCGTTCATTTACTCATAAGAACCTAAGGACATTAGAAGAGCCATGCTGGATCAGACCAAGACCCATCTAGTCCAGCATTCTGTTCACACAGTGGCCCAGCAGCTGGCAGCTTCAGGAACCATGACTCAGAAAAGATATGGGTGGAACCCAAAGATAGGACTTTCTCTATTGTGGCACCTCAGTTGTGGAACACCCTCTTCTTGTTCAGTGCTCAGCGGTGCTAAATTGTGTTTCTGTCCTGCTTGTGATTTTCAATGGGTATCTGGTTGGCTACTGTGCAAATGTAATGCTGGACTAGATTATCCAGCATGGCTCTTCTTATGTTCTTGGGTTTGATGGCTTTTCCTTGATAGCTTTTCCTTAATACAAATTTTAATGGAATCTAGGTCCTTTGAAGGAGTTTCCTTATTGAGAAATTGGTCCTGTTGGGCAATATATAAATTTAATAAAGATATTTAGTGGTTGGCAAACTTCCTCCCTGTCTTGAAGATAGGCTTATGCGATACATGATAGTCTCAGAAGCCTGTATTAGGAGATGAGCATTCCCTGCTCTGAATAGTTCCTTTTGGCTTCCTGTAACTTGCAAGAACAAATTAAATTCAATATGCAAATATATTATTGTTTGTTCATTTGGTAGGTATTTTGATATGGCGCTATCAATGCTCATAGTGCTTTATGGAGATTCATAAGCAAAAAAGAAGACAGGACCCAGATCCCAAGGAGATTACAATATAAATGTTGACTGTGGGAAACATAATAAAGGGAAAGGAAGGGAAAGGAAAAGTGTATCATCATATGAATGTGAAAAAAATGCAGTTTGGGGTGAGGTTGAAGAGTACACGAAAAGTGAACTTTGAGGAGAAATCTGTAGGAGAAAAAGGGGATAGGGACATGTTCAGGAAGGGAAGTTCCAGTCACAAGGAGCAGGAAGAGAAAATGGATGGAGTTATTTGAAGACACAGAGATTTACTTTTCTTTTCTGAGAATTTTGATGAACTTAAAGAAATGAAATGTTGTTGTTGTGTATAATTAGAGTGGAGAGTATCTCCAATTAACCAAATCTATATACCCTTTCAGAAAAAAGTGATGTGTTTACCTGGTCTTCAGGCCAAAGGCCAAGTGACAGAGGATATACAAGGCTCTCAGTTGAGTGCAGATGTTGCATGAACAGACTACAAATACCAAAATAGACATTACTTTAAATCTGTATCAGTCAGCTACGTAGTATTATTATTATTATTATTATTATTATTATTATTATTATATAATAGGGGCAGGGCTCTGGAACTGGATCCAGACCCTAGGATGGGGAAAAGTAGCATTTATAAAAAACAAGATTGGGGTCAGTTCACCAGCACTTACTATAGAGGCCGTCCTCTGTGAAAGGTTGTCACACAGAGGAGGGTCAGGATCTCTTCTCAGTCATCCCAGAGTGCAGTCCATGGAATAATAGGCTCAAGTTACAGGAAGCCAGTTTCCAGCTGGACATCAGGAAAAACCTCCTGACTGTTAGAGCGCCACGACAATGGAACCAATTACCTAGGGAGGTTGTGGGCTCTCCCACACTAGAGGCATTCAAGAGGCAGCTGGACAGCCATCTGTCAGGTATGCTTTAAGGTAGATTCCCGCATTGAGACGGGGGTTGGACTCAATGGCCTTATAGGCCCCTTCCAAGTCTTCTATGATTCTAGAGTAAAAATGAAAAAGACATAGCACTAGACACAGATTTAAAGTTAAATAAAAGAAAGAAAGAAACTAAATTGAAAAAGTAGTGTCTGTTTTGCCATAAGGGTGTTTCCAGACAAGGCTTTTGAAATGCCATCATGCTGCCGCATGGGCCGCTCCAGATGACACCATCTTCTACTCGTGCCCCTTGTTTCTTACCTCTTCTCCCATCATTTTGCTTAAAGCAGAAAATCCGTTAAAGGAGAAAAAGACAGAACAGCTGCACAATGCCTTCTTTACTGGTAGTACTCTGAGATGTCGGTCTGGAAGCACCCTTATACTGCTTAATAAGGAGTACAAAACGATATAGGTCAATTACCTATGCTTTTTCACTGATGCTTTGTTTTAGTGTTTGAATTGTTTGCATTGTTCAAAAGCAGAAGTAGGGCATCAAAATTGAGCTCCATGCGGGGGGGGGGAATCAATCAATCAATCAATCAATGTGTTAAGTTAATTAATTAATTAATTTTAGAATATTTATATAAGAGTTCTTATTTTAAAAATCCTGAAGTGGTTTCTTACCTCTTCTGCCATCATTTTGCTTAAAGCAGAAAATCCGTTAAAGGAGAAAAAGACAGAACAGCTGCACAATGCCTTCTTTACTGGTAGTACTCTGAGATGTCAGTCTGGAAGCACCCTTATACTGCTTAATAAGGAGTACAAAACGATATAGGTCAATTACCTATGCTTTTTCACTGATGCTTTGTTTTAGTGTTTGAATTGTTTGCATTGTTCAAAAGCAGAAGTAGGGCATCAAAATTGAGCTCCATGCGGGGGGGGGGGAATCAATCAAGCAATCAATCAATGTGTTAAGTTAATTAATTAATTAATTTTAGAATATTTATATAAGAGTTCTTATTTTAAAAATCCTGAAGTGGTGCATTTAGATAGTTTAATGGTTGGGAAAAGCCAGGGTAAACAAGTAAGTTTTAGTAAATGTTGAAAGCGCATGATCGTTGGTGTCTGACCTATCAGAGAGGGGAGGTCATTTTAATTGTGTAGGGTGTAATTTATCTTCATTACTCCAGAGTAAGTAGACGCAACCTTGATAAGTTTGCTTCCTGAACCTCCCCCCCCCCCCCCCCCCGGCATTTTTTAATTGGTTTAAAACTAGTTTAGATCTGTTCTTATCAAATCTGGCTCATTGAAGCTTTTGGATGGGCTCCATGCTTTGGTAGGGTGGATACATCCTCAGACCTTGCCTCAGGCCTTATTTTGCCTAGAATGGATTTTTTTTGGGGGGGGGGGTTAAAATGTGATCTGATTTTATATCAATGTCAAGCTCACAATATGAGTGCATTCTTATGTTGTTACCTCAGCTATGTAAGAGTCATTACCTGGGAGCATTTGATAGCGTAGCTATTTCCCATGCAAATATTTTGTCTTTTAGCTGGCACGTGAACACTACTTTGAGGAGTAAATCCAGTGGCAACCCCTCTTATGATCTTGTGGCTCTTATATTACTGGATGCCTATGACATTGCCTCCCTAACTGCTGAGGTAACTTAAGAACTCCCTAAATCACCACATTGTCAGTTTTATATCCACACAAAGGTAGTTCTTTGAAGAAACAATACAAGCAATCCAGAGGCATTTAAATCTGTGGTATAGCCAGTCTGCCAAGTATTTTCCAGTGTAGCATCTGGCTTCTATGAGGTGAGGGCAGAGGAGAGAAGTAGGGAAGAAGGCAGAAACTTTTGAGGGAAAACTTTTTATGGCCTCTATATGGGCTCTAGACCTCACACTGCCTAACCCTAGTAAAATGAGTAGGGAAAACTAAACATAGTTATTTGCATAGCTGTTATAATTTATTAATTGCAAGTCTGGTTGGATTGCTTGAACCGCCATTGAGGAAATGTAAATTCCATACAAAGGAATTCCATACAGAGTTTTTCATATTGAGTGTGCAGAAGAGGAAAGTTCTACAGTGTTGCCGTGAACTGGGATTCCACAGATCCGTTTCTGGGATCCAAGTTAAATAAATAGTTTGCTAATTTGAAAACTCTGGTGTCAGAACTGTATGGTGCAATGCATTTGTAAACCTGTAATTATCGCTGGCTCAGAGAGAAGAATTTGAATATAGTTTTGGATGGTCACCAGAAAATGTTCTCCGAAGTCAAATCGTGATCTGTTACTATTTTGGCAAGTTCCTACTTTTTGCACCAAGAATCATGACAGTGTCCTGTGTCTTTTAGATGTCGTTGGTGTAAATATGAAGAAAGGTATAGTCCAGAATTCTGTGCTAAAAACTTTAAATATCACAGTTAGGAAAATGTAATTTCGACAAGGGATAGCAAGATGTCTTGAGGAATGAAGATGTCCCCTCCTTTGTACCCTGTCAAAGGATGAGACAGCTTAGCCCCATGTCAAGAAGCATCCTAAACTTTCATAGACTTAACAATGAACAAGGTGTCACAAGGGGTTCTGCATAGAAACGTGATATCTCTACTGCCATTGCTTGCATTTCATTGGTCTTTTGATCCAATGTCCACAAACCTTTCCCCCTGTCTGTACACATACCTAGCAATTTCATCTACTGCTCCATGCAGCTTACAAAGTCAGCTTTGGTCTACTGAAGCTTTCACTGTAAGTTTTTTTAAAATAGTTAGTCTTGAAAGTTGCCACATCATTATTCAGTATTTAACTACATATGCATATCTTCAGCTAACGAGCTTTCATTTAGCAAATCAGATAACTTTCAGCCAGCCGACTTGCTGATTATCTTTTCATCTTTAAGCTAGTTCCCAGTGTAGGTCTTGAGATGGCTTGATCCAAGAAGAGAAGTGTGAGGTGTTATTGAAATCTTCCCCAAGATCTTTCTAGTATTTTTTTCTATAGCCAGAACTGTTCAAGGGTTTTTTATTTTTGCTCTTTACTATCTTTGTTGGCTAGAAATTTGCTCTTCAAAAAATGAAAATGGAGTTTCTTGGAAGCCTACAGAAGCCATTGGCTTCCGTGCCATGAAACTTCAATCTGCAGTTTAGAGTATGATCATGCCCAGGCATATTTCTAGATCACCTTGCAATTAAATATTATTAACCACTTAAAACAATTTGTGGGGATATGCAACAAAACCAGAATGGTTTGAAACGACAGATGTGTTTTACATATACTCACATATTGTGCAATGTATTTAGTACAAGCTTGATGTGAGGTGATCAGATGTTTTCCTCCTTACGGTGTGTTTAGGACAAACGGTGCCAACAGTTTCACCCCTGGGTGTTTCAGTTCTGGTTGGACCTACAACACCGTCTACCCTTTTCATAATCCCAAACCCACTTTGCTGGAGGACAGCTAAAACGAATGCCTAGTTCACATGTACCCATCTCCTGTTTCCAGACTGTAGAGGCTTCACTTCTCTTTTTATATATTTGTTTATATAAAACTAATTTTAACCTCACTTTTCATGCATCTTACAAAGTTGGCTTTGATTTGCAAAAGCTTATGCTGGAAAAACGCACATTTTCATGCTTTACTCGGTGGCTTGAAAAGTATGCATTTGGATGCACCCAAATAAATACTCTTCCTGGTTCGAACGGAGAATTGCAAACACGAGTGAGGCGGAACTCTGAGAGCCTTGAAGAGCTGGGGCCTTGCTGATTCTCCCATCCCTTCCTCAGTACAGTTTGACGTCAGGAGAGAGTTGGCCAAGGGACAGAGTTGTATGCCTGTCTCCTCCCTCTCTCTGTGGGATGGCCCCACTCAGAGTTACAGTGTGGGAAGACCTCTTCCTCAGGGGGTTAGAGAGCTGCCTCATGGCAGAGGTCATGCCTAAGGCTGCCGATGGCCCTGACTTCACTTAGAGCACTTAGTGTGGCAGCTGCATAAATTTGCTTTACTCTGTGTTATTTATTATTAACATCAGTTTATTATAAATATTGCCTTATTTTCTTAAAAAGCCATCAAGGCGGTTCACAGCAATTTAAAACAATAAAACCTTCAAGGCTTCGCTGTATCAAATGAAAGCTATTCCAGCCCATGCAAACTTGGGTCCATTTGCTAGTAAAATAATTACCCTGGTCAGATGACATGCTATGCCACAGTGGATATGCATTTTGAGCTAAACATTATGGCTTAGCGTGTTGTGTGAACCATTCCTAATCATTGTGGCTACATAACCATGGTTTAAACATGCTCACTAACCATTTGCTGCAAAAGGGTTAGCAGCCTAACAATGGCTTGCCGTGTTGTCTGAACAGGCCCAATAATATCAGCCTAGTCTTATCTCTAACTGGTCTAATATCATGCCATGGCCTCTTGCCTGCTCTCCGATCCCTATGTTTGGCTCTTGAAGAGCCAATGTCCCTTCGACATACACATCACCAATATGTTTTCCTGGACATGTTTCAAAATTAATAAAACAGTTTCCTTACTGTCTTGGGAAGATGATTAGTAAATATTTAAGTTAAATATATTGCCTTAAATTCAGTTAATAATACAACAAGATGCAAAAGGCAATAAAGATACGGTGGCAGAGACAATAGATATAACAAACATTAGACAAAAGAATGAGCAAGCAAAAGCTTCCTGAAATAAAAATGTCTTCTCCAACTGGCAAAAGACATCCTGAGAGGGAGCCACCCATGCTTCATGGAGCAAGATCTTCCAGTATTGGTGCAGCCACTGAGAAGGCCCTGTTTCTTGTCACCATCAACTGTGCCTCCACCATAGGTGGGACACAGAGAAGAACCTCTTCTTTTGTCCTTTGGGAGTGGGCAGGTTGGTATGGGAGTAGTTGCTCCTTCAGGTATTCTGGACCCAAACCATTTAGGGCTCTAAAGGTAATCACCAAAACTTTGAATTATGCAAAGCAAATTGACAGGTGTTGCATTATGGATGGAATATGATCCATGGGTGAGTGCTTGTTAACATCCTTGCTGCTACATTCTGTACCAGTGTGCTAGAGATGATCCCTTGGAGATCTATACTAGGATTGAACAGATATCTCTCAAGAAATGTTTGTATGCTGGAATTCGGGGCAATTCTAAAACATTTTTTTCATGTTAAGTTTTTAAGCCATCCATTTCGATTTCTTATACAAACACATTGAAAAAGTTGCTAATAAATTAGCCAACAGATGCAAGTATTAATAAAAGCATGGCCATACCCTAGAAATGTATCAACGATTCAAGAGATACTTTTATATCTGCTGATTGGATGCTTTTAGAACTATTAGAATAACAAAACCTGATAGGTTCATTTTCAGTAGGCGGTTCACCCACTTCACCATATATTATACTTTGATTTATTCATTTATTTGTTTTGTTTGTATTCCACCTTTCTACCAAAAAATGGTACTCAAGGTGGCTTACATAAACAATTAAAATTGATTAAAACAATACCTTAAAATACAATAAAACAATACCTTAAAATACAATAAAACATAACAATTACATAAAAATATTATTAAAAACAGCACCCAAACCAACAGATGCACTTACAGGCTGAAGGCCTTCTTAAAACGGCCTTTGCCTGCCAGGGGTAGGACAACAGAGAGGGAGCAAATCTAGCTTCCCTTGGGAGAAAGTTCCACAGCCTGGGAGCAGCCACTGAAAAGGCCTTCCCTTGGGTCAGAAGCGTCAAGAAAAGACAAACTCTGGCGCTTTGAAGAGCTGTGAAGACTTTATTGTTGTAAAAAGCTCTTGGAATTTTTAGAAAACCAATTTTCAAAAAGGTTTTCTAAAAATTCCAAGAGCTTTTTACAACAATAAAGTCTTCACAGCTCTTCAAAGCACCAGAGTTTGTCTCTTCGTGACGCTTCTGTTCCTTGTTGCTCTTTTCCCTCGCATCTCACCTGCTTTCCTTGGGTCACCACCAAATGTGCCACTGAAAATGGTCTTGAAAGAAGAGCCACTCCAGAAGATATTAAGACCTGGGCAGGCTCATGTGAGAGAAGGCAGTCTTTAGGTAGCCTCGTCCCAAGCCATATAAACTTCATAGGTCATAACCAGCATTTCGAAAACTTCCCAGAAACAAATCAGTAGGTAGTTGAAGCTGTTGTAACAAGGGAGTCACATGTTCCCTGTAAGCAGCCCTGATCAATAGCCTGGTGGCAGCATTCTAGACCAGCTTAAGTTTCTGAGCAGCTTTCAAAAGCAGCCCCACCTACAGCATATTACAGTTGTGCAAACGGAGACCCCATGTGGTGTAATGGTTAGAGTGCTGGACTGGGAGTTGAAGCTCACTGGGTGACTTTGGGCCAGTCATGGACTCTCTGCCCAATCTATTTCACAGGGTTGTTGTGTGAGAATAAAATAGAGAGGAGGAGGATTATGCATGCCACCTTGACTTCCTTATGGAGGGAAAAAGGCGAGATATAAATGTAATAAATAAATAAATAAATAAATAAATAAAGTTACCAAAGGCCTGTGTGACTATGGCCCGATCAAACATCTCTAGGGATGAGTGCAGTTGGCGCGCTCACCTCAGCTTTGCCAATGCACTCCTGGCAGACTGGTAGGTGTGCACTGCCCCCAACCTAATATCCCTGCTTGTGCTGGCCACACCTTCTAAGGCCCCAATCTCCTTGTGCTAAGCAGGGAGGTCTGGAGGGGGCTTCTACTCGTGTGTTTTTGCTGAAGTAGAACATCCCTCCCCATGATTGGGAGCCTTATAAAACATTGTTCCTGATCCCACAAAGAGTTCTACTCACTTTCAAATGAGCAGCGAGGTCAAGAGCAGGCAGGATGGGGCTGGGATGTTGGGGGGCTCGAGCTCCTTACACGTGAATGTTTGGGCATAATGCCTGAATGGGGTTAATATCTTTCCTTATAATAAGGAATTCAAAAGTACATGGTTGAAGTACATAGCACAGAAAGTTGAAATTGATTACATACATAAAGGTGATTACTGGCAAAGTCTAAAATCTATGCATCTTTCCTTAAAAAATGGGGACATGAAGTATCCCTCAGAATACTTTAAGCTACTCTTACACAAGTGGACATTCTTATTCCAGACACTCTGATTCTCAGCAGAGTCTGAAAGGAGGACATTTTTACATCCAGCAGCTAAAACTCAGGATGTGACGTTTACTTCATAATAGAAGGTTGAGCTCTACTGCAGAGGAAGGAAAACCACACGTGGGATGGAATGTTGGGATGTGGGAGTTATGTTGCTCCTTCAGATACTTGAATAGTCATGAGAGGCTTTCCAGTAGTTGCCACACGTTTGCCCATGCATATTATGACTGCCAACTATGTCACACTTTAGATATGCCACCCTTTTTATGTACTTTAGTCTCACTTTTTACGGTTGCGGTAGGAATTGGGAACCAACAAATTCAGTGAAGAAGTATTTATACTGCAGTCACGTATCCCAGGTTGAACAATATGTAAGCTAGGTGCCCTTGATTTTGTTAAGTTATTTCAGTGGTTAAAGTAGAACATATGGGTACCACCATCACCACCACCATAATTCCTATAGTGTTTTGCCTGTGCTACATATTGAAGGATTCAAAACCTTAATTTGTCTATGCGATGAAAGAGAAAAACAAACAAACCCAAACCTAAAATATTATCTCCTCCCATAAAAAGAGTGGTTTTAGCAAACACAAGGGCAGCGACAGGGGGAAAAAAGGTCATTTATAATCCTTGCAGACCTTTTTCTTTGCAAGTATTTTCTCCCAAAATGAAAATAGTCCAATATTATGTACAGTTTTATTCTTTGATAAATCAAGAGCACAAGCTTACTTCCTGTAATGAACTGTACTTTTCTTTTCCATATCAGTTTAAACTGCCAAGCTTAAACAAAGAAAAATGTTATATGTATCCATGGATATCTAAATTTAGAAAAGACAAACAATTCTCTATCCTGTTGCAGATTAAAGGAGGGAAAGGATGGTAAGAAACAACTGCTTGTTAGATATTTCTGTATAGGTAGAGAAGAAAATGAGGTTTTAAAAAGTGTAACTTGTGGATGATGTGCAGAAACGTAAACAACCATTTCTTAAAAATGCCACGTTGAATGGCTAAAATAAGGCCTCATAGTTCAACAAAGTGGCAGCAGCTATAAGTTTGAAGTGGTGTACAGGTAATGAACTGGGATTCTATCATTTAAATACCTGGAAAAGAAAATATCTGATTATATGTGGACAAGCTGCTTCTTTGCAAAGCATCATGGTGGTTTGTTTAGAGACTGACTATTATTGCCCTAAAATGAAAGTAACAAAGAAACAAATTTTGAAATAAAGTTATTTATTTAAAACACTTATACTGTTCAGTCATAACAGTGGGATTGTTACACATAGACCACATTCGGATATAAAAATAAACAACTATTTAGCAGTATGTGAATGACCTTGGGCAATTCTCAGGCTCGTACGCTCTCCCCCCTCCTTTGGCGTGGCCACAAGGAAGAGTTTGGAAGCATTTTCTTCCATTTTGGACAGGAATTTAAAATTGTGTCTGAATCCATACAAATAATGGTTAGCTTCAACTATGGTTTACTCAAACAAGCCAACTTTAAACCATGATTTATGAAGCTGACTTCTTTCAGTAAAACACAAGAGATGAGATGAATTGAAGTTTATTGTTTTGATGTAATGCTAAGTTGTGGTTAACTGAAAACTGAAGCAAAAGCATCTGATTTTCTCATGCACGGGCTGAAAGATGGGAAGGGAGGTGGAGAGTATGCTTACTTGAAGCTCACTCAGGCTTATTGACGTAACACCAGACCATAATTTACCATTGTGTCCATCTATTTCTTTCCTTCATTGTCTTGTGTTCTATTTATTTGTTCCCATTTTGCCTTGTCTTTTGATTGAGAGGATCCTTAAGGCTTCTATTTGATATGCCAATACCATTTTTGGAGAGTCAAGATGCCATCCTTTTTGTGCTTGAGATTGGGTGAGAATAATTTTTGTAGGTTAATACCAGTAATAATAAAAGCGCCAAGGAAATACTTAAAGATAGACTGGCCTGGATAATCATAGAAGTGTATAAATGGTGGATATCAAAACACCTATGGGCAGAATTGCTTGAGATTACTAAATATTCTTCCTATTAATCTTCCTGAAAACAGCCCAGTCATTTGCAAACAATAATTAACTTAGCATAAGTTACAATGAGAAGGAATTAGGTAGGTTTTACTATAGATCTTTATCTTTTATTACTTCTGGCATTTATCACAACATTGGCCTGGGAAATAATAAGCCCAACCTGTCATAGCTGCTCTTTTAACGGGACTTCTTAAAAATCTCCAGTACAGAGGACAGATTCTTCTTCCACAAATACCATTCCTGTTATTTATCTGTATAATAATGGCAACTGATGGCAGTGGATGGCAACTGAGAACCAGTGCGTTGTTATTGTTGGGCTAAGACTGGGGAGCCCATGAAGCTCACTGGGTGATCTTGGTCCAGTCAATGTCTTGTAAGTTAACCTATTGCACAACATTGTGAAGGTAAAATGCAGGGAACCATTTATGCCACATCCAGCTTTTAGAGGATAGAGGGGATGTAAATAAAGAAATCTGGCCCATAGATGGCTGCTATTTGGCACACTGCTTGCCTATGCAGATCCAGTGGTTAAAAGGAGCCTTTTAGACACAGAACTAGCTGATGGAGTCCCAAAACACAGATACTGTGCTGTCTATGCTGCCTGCAATCTATTCCCATACTTATCCCATTAAGGCAGCACACTAGTCTAGGGCTTTTAAACTTCAGCAAACTAAGATGCTGGTAACTGTGTGTGTGTGTGTCTGTGTAACATTTTCTGTTTAGAAACTCTTGGCAAATTCAATGTGCTGTTGATATAAGGTGTGCTGAAATGAGACAATTCTACCTCCTGCTTCTTCGATAGGTGTGCCAGGTGTGGGGGCTAGTTGCTGGAAATGGAGATTTCCCCCCTCTTGGCTCATGCCTCTAATACAACGATATATGTGTGTAAAGCTGTTTCCATGCACAGATTTCTGTTGCTTGAATCCAGACAAATATGTCCACCAAAAAAGTACCCTTCTCTCCGCAAGCTTTTAAAACATTCTAAGTAGCTGGGATTTGTTCCTCCTGAACAGTTGTTGATTTCTGTTCTTATGTTCAGTTATATGCCACTTATTTCCGTTAATGTTTATCTTATTATTTTCAAAGATTATTAGTATATCGACATATTTTCCTCTTCTCCCAGGCATTTAACAGCGTATGTTGAGGGTTTTGTTGTTGTTGTTATTTGACCCAGAATAGTTGTTTTTAAATGGATATTGTATTTATAACCTGTCTTTATGCTCTTTATGGTTTTGAATTTTGTATATCGTTTTTTTAATGTTCAATGTTTTTAATTTTTGTAAACTGCCCAGAGAAATTCAGCTATGGGGCAGTATATAAATGCAATAATAATAATAGGATAAAGTAATGTCAAAACCCTTCTAAAGTGTTCCAGTTCACACTAACCACCCAAAGCAGGCAGCCATTTCAAAGAAAGAGCCCGCTGCCTGTCTCATTTCAACAGTAAATGTTGCTTGTAAGTGTACAGGTTTTATCAGACTAGTTGAGCCGACACTTCATGCGTTGAAAAACAATGCTATAATACAGGAATGTGGGGTGGGGAGGGGAGAGACAAGGCCATTAGCTCACTTCTGAACTGTTGCTTTGTTTCTCAGACGAGGTGGTTTTTGGGGTTGCCTTTGAAACAAGAACACTTATTCATGAGCTGTTAGCTGTGTGATTTATATCACGGCTTACTGTGAATTAAAACTAAGAATGTCATTCCATACAGGCATGCAAGCGAAGTTGCTTGGAAAAGATTTGATAATGGCTTTCCATGTGCTTTGTACTGTTCCTGTTCTGGTCACAGAAAGAGAGAGAAGAGGGGCATATTCTAAAAGGAAGAGGACTTCTTTCCTTGAGGGAAGCAGAAATGCAATTTTTCTCATAATGGTGTTGGGTTCTTTGTAAAATACACACACACCTCTTTACTATTGATGTCCTTTTTCTTTGGTCCCTTGAGGCTCTTAGGAGAAGCGGATAGCATTCGGTGGCAGTCAGAGCAAGGCAAGAAAAAATAGGACCTTGGATAGCTCCTGGTGGCTGGAATCTCTCCTGCTATAGGAAGATATTGGCTCAGCAGGGAGCTAAAGGCAACTGAAGCTTTGCATAGGTTGACAAGACCTGGAGGGTGCTCAGCTCTGCCCCTCCTGTAAAAGGACCTCACCTGAAAAAGCTCTGTAAACGGACCCTCTGTGAGGCTGAGGAGCTGAAGATTCTGGCGGGGAGCCATAGGACACTGAATAAGGTGATGACTTATTCAGTGAGAAAGTAGCCTTGACCCGTCCTCATCAGAATCTCCTGCTGCACACTGGAAGGTCTGAAGGCTGGGGGTCATGACATCCGAATTCTGCCCTGCTAAAATGTTGGGGTTCATTGTAGGGCTAATTAACTGTTTTGAACCTGTTTGGGTTTCTGTGTTCCCACAGCCGCTCTGGCGTGGTTGCAAAGAGAGATTAGAAGCTTTTGCTTCCATTTTTTTATTACACACAGTTTAACATATCAACCTAACCTACAGTAATCTGAACTGTGGTTAGTTGAAACTAGCCAGCTTCATAACCCGTGGTTTGAAATTTGCTTACTTTTTTAAAAAAAAAATTGTAGGTACAATTAAAAACAGTTTTTTGAGTTCAGATGAAAATTACAAGCTGCAATCAATCAATCAGAAATGGAAGCAAAACCTTGGCATCTTCTCTTTGAAGCCATGCCAAAGGAAGAGAGGAGGAAAGGGGAGTGCAGTCTCAAGGCCCACTATGGTTTGTTTCTATCACAACAAACCATGGTTTATCATGTTGTCTAAACTGGCGCATTGTCACTTAACTCATACTGAAGCTGTGACTGGTAATAAAATTCTTCCCCTTGCTTGGCCTTTAGAGAATTCAATTTCTCTATCTTGAGTCTAAGGCTGCAGTTTCATATACCAGCCTTCCCCAACCTGGTGCCATCCAGATGTTTTGGACTAAAAATCCCACCATTCCTTTCCCATAGTCTGAGCTGGCTGGGGCTGATGGGAGTTGTACTCCAAAACATCTGGAGGGCACAGTAAGTATATGTGATAAGTATATCAGATGCACAAGGAATTAGCCACACAAGGACATTCAAGGCTTGTTCAAAATAGAGTTGTTAGCCATAACTACCCAAAAGGTATGCAAAAGATCTCTGTCTTTGACCTGCTTTCACTTTTATCTTTTTCCCTTTCTTATCCTCCCAGGGGAGGAAAAGAAGCAAGGAAATTTTTGATGCCACTGTTGTGAGCCGCTTTAGTGTAGGGGAAGATCTACACTGCAAAATTTTAACAGTTTTATGTCACTTGAGCTGCTATATCTTGCAGCAAAGAATTGTGGGAATTGTTTTATGAGGTAATGCTGTTCGCATGCTCTGAAACATGAAGCAGTGGCACTGAAGATAGTTCAGTCCACTTTGCATTTATGTGACCGTTGTGACAGACACATATCTTTACTCACCACGGGAGTGCGTCCCAATTAGTTCTACTAGGCAAATGGGCATTTGGAAAATCCCATCTCTTTCAATGTTGGCAGAAGGGAACACCTGAATGTTGGTCTGCAACCTCTACGTTACTTTTTTCCCCCCCCTGGACAGCGTCATAGGCCAGGGTGCTCACTTCATGGTTAACCGTATAGTACTCATTACTCTGGTAGACCCCACTAGTGGTATGCCCTGCTAGAACATGTGGGCCTTACAGCTACCTTGAGATGGTGTGTGCATTCCTGGCCCTCAGTCCATGCACGTGTGTTGATCTATGATCTAAGTTTCAATTTAATCTGGTTTTTTTTATTATTATTTTTAATCTATAAATGTATAAACCGGATGTGCTGTTTGTGGTCATTTGTTCTGTTTTGGAGTGCAAATTACCTACATTTTGAACTAAATTGACTTGAAACTGGCTGTTCTCTAAATGTGCTTTGTTTACAGCTAGTTAGTTGGAAAGATGTTTCTTTTTAAAAACAACAGCAGGTAAGTAGGTGAATCTTTCCAGATGAGACCTGTCTCTGGAATTTGGCACTTCTTTAATGCCCTCTCCTAAAAGTGCAGGCTTGCACCTCATCAAGCCAGTTGTGCTAATTATCCCCTTATTCGTGCCCAGCCCAGAATTGCATAGTTTGGATAGGTGTGCTGCAGTTCTGTAATATATGGAATGTTGGAAGAATTCCAGAGGCTGTTAATAAAATGTAGTTTAAAAAATGCAGGCGAAAATACATTTAAAAAATACATCGGAGCTCAACTTGCCGTTCCTTCTTACAGAGTGGTGCACACAGTTACCTGACAACTGTGACATGAAGGAAATTGATGGCCTATGGCTCTTCTTGCATTGAATATGTAGGACGTTTGTCATCCCAAAGTCCTCTTGAAAGCAATGGTAGTTGCTACCAAAACTACACTATCTTGGTGCATATTTACGTGGGAGGAAACCTTGTTGAATTTAGCAAGACTTGCTTCTGTGTAAGTGTGTGCATGATTGGGATGCACATTAGTTGTGACATGAAAGAGGTTGATAGGGACATGAATGAAATACGTTTCCAACACCACAGTTCTCAGTAGAAGTAGGGCTGCTTTAGCATGCTGTCCTAGCTGAGCATTCCCGGTGGCTGCCCACACCATGGTCCCTCTAAGATATTCATCTTACTGTTATATAAATACTAGTATTTCTATTTGGGGTCCATTCTAATGTTATTATCAGGATGAACCCCAAAATATCACCTAGCAGAAAATTTAGGAGTGAAATTGGGGCTTTGCGGAGGTCAAAATCCTCCCCCTTCCCCCTTTATCTTCGCTTCATTTCTTCTGCAGCCATGATTGTAGCCATTTTGTCTTTTTCCAGCTGTCTGTTGCAGAGCACTGGGTGGAAGATCAGAAAGCCGCCTAGGTGTCTAGGCATCACAGTCACGTTCACCTGTCTTCCAGTGGTATGCTCTGCAGCGGAACACTGGAAAGGACAAAACGGCTGTGATAGTCATTCACACAGCTTCAAACAGCTACAGGCAAAATGAAGTAAAGGTAAATGGGGTGGTGGTGACATGTGGGGTTCCTTGAGACTGAGCTAAAATGGGGGTACAGCTTCACATCTGGCAAACAAGGCTGCGAAATTTAAAAGTTGAGTTTCAGCTCAGCTCTAATCATTTCAGCTCTCTTCCGACAGGCCTACCCAGTTGAATTTTAAGACGTTTTTAATAATGTATTTGCTTTTATCTGTTTTAATGGTTTATCTATTTTATGATTTTTATATTTATGTTTATTGTTGTTCCCTGCCTCGAACTGGATGGAGAGGCGGGTTAGAAATAAAATAAATATATAATAATATAAATAAATAAATTCGTATTTATATAGTACAAAGGGCAGTTATTCAGTGCTGTTGCTGTGCTTTTGCTGTTTCTGTTGCGCCAATGGCACCAACCACTAGCACAACAGGGAAACTAGTGCTTCCTAAAACAAACCCGGCAATGAGCAGAAACACGAGTTTCTGGAATGGCAGGATCAGCAGAGCTCCTTTCTGCAAACTACACTGGCCTGCCCCATTGTGGACACCAGCATTTCCGCTCATTTCTTTGAATTGCACTAGCTTCCAATAGTGGGAACCATCGCACTAGTCCATGGACAGTGTTGGATACTGCCCCAAATCAGAATCAGTAGTGACTATAGAAATGCCCACCTTGCTACACCCTGAATGGTGTGAGAACACCCCGGTATGTGGTGACACCTTTAACATTTGAGGTTTCGTCACATGATGGTCCCCAGCTCTTGGTCGTCAGTTCATTTTCAAAGGTTACCATGTTCAAAAATACTTTGTTATGACCTCAAACCCACAGTCTGGATGTAGCAGCTGCTAAATACTAAAGGTTTGCCAGGATTTAGGAGCTGCCACATGAATAAATTTGAAATAGCAAGAATGCACCAAATGATTTGTCTAGAATGATTTTTCAGGTTATTCCTTGGCACACTGTGCCTGCATAATCTTTAATGTCATATTGTTTTATGTTTATTGGAATGTTTGTGTCTTAGGAAAATTTGTAAACTGATATCTTAAATGTGTTGTAAAAAGTTATGATTTTAAAGTGATGTAAAAAGCTATCACTTGTAAGAAGTAAATTCCATTTTTAATTTCAGTTTAGGTATATGAAATATAGAAACACAGTAACACCTCAGACTTAAAGTAGATTCAGAATTGAACCAGTTCGTGTTCTATCAGCTTAATGGGAGATTTAAAAAACGCATTGAGCCAGTTCAGATATAACATCAAACTTTAGCATTGTGATCCTCAGGAGCATGAGTTGATTCCTCCCCTCTTCTCCTCTTTTGTGTATAAGAGGAAATTGAAAGCTGCTGCTTTTGAGTTTTAACTAATCAGAATTCCCTGTTACGTCTGAGCACAGGGAACTCTGGTTAGTTTACTCTACTCAGTTCAAACTGTGGTTTATGAGTTTAACCATACCAGAGTTCCGTGAGTGTGAACATAACGGGAACTGTCCCAATGTCCTCTTTTGGCGTGCACCAGAGAAGCACATGAGGACCCCAAGGTTTGCTTAAAGTGGTGCATTATGTGTGGCTAATGCACATAATGCACCGTAATAAATTACCCTCCCCAAACTCCCATCATTCACAACCAGCAAGATATCGTTCAAACGGTTCTTATTTAAATAAGTCCTACAGACACTTACCTGGGAACCCGATGTGTCTTGCTTCAGAGTAGACATGCATTAAATTATGCTGGTAGTTGACCAAAATCAGTATTGCATTCCATCCCGTACAAGCCCAGTTCGTTTCACACGTATTTTTCCATGCTATTTTTTTTAATAGCACCTCGTGTCTTCATTTTGAACAGATGCATGAAGCATTTGGGCAGGACTGTTTTGAATAAAAGCAGTTTAAAGAAAACTTTATATTGAATCATATCAGAAGTCTGAGGCAGGGGTGGGCAGAAGGTAGATCAGGATCTAGTGGTAGATAACTGGGTGATTTGCAGTAGATTGGGAAGGGCTTCTGACTACCAACAAAGTGACAACCCCTACATTATACTGTTGAAGTAGAAGGGCAGTTGTCAAGGATAGGAATTTTTGGGCACCTGCTGAGGGCCCACACCCAAGCAGGGGCCTGCCGCCAAGAGCCCCCTGGACTTGCTCCTCCTCTTCACCATTGCAACATGCTTGCTCACTTGCCTCTCGCTCTGGCCCAGACAACGGTGGTGGTGGTGAGGAGGAGGAGCAGTAGATGCCACTACCTACACTCTCACTGGCTCTGTGCCTGTCAAGCAAGCAAGTGGTAGCAATGATGAGAAAGACGATGAGGAGCAATAGCAGCAGTGAGAAGGTAGACTCACATAGGGATCGGGCCCATTGAGATTACCTTTCCCAAGTGCCCTCCAAAACCAGGAGCGAGCAATATACCCTGGTTCAGTTCTGGTACTCTGGCCTTAGAATTCTTCCATCCTAAGAGTATGTGTTTTGCACCAGGCTCCAATTGGTGGGTTTTGGGTGCTGGTTTCTTTCTTTTTTTTCTTTTTTTCAGTACAAAAATAAATAAAGCAGATCTTGCAAGCCTCAAGTCTGCCCATTGCTGTTATAAAATAGTTGCTATTGACCAGGTCTTTGTGCAACTCTGCTAGACAATTGGAGAGCTGTGTTAGAATCCCTGATTGGTAGATTGGTATGTGGCAGTCATCCCAGTCCAAGTGGGAGGTGGCTTCTTCAGGCGGAAGATGCTTGCAGGTGGCAGCAAGGTGATGGAGGAGAGAGCTGGGGGCCACATGGCCTGCCCTGCACCCCCTAAGCTAGCCTGCTGCTTTCAGATGTGGGGGAGGATGCTGTCTCATTGTCAGGGTTGAAGAAAGGTTCAACTCCCAGCCCAGTCGTTTTTGGTTTTTGTTTTGTACATGGAAAGAGGGGGGACCACCTTTGTCTCAGGTGGCAGAATATCTTGGGGTGGTCTAGTGCATGTGTTGCAAGAGATAATTGGCTCCATTTTGAATCTAGCTCCTCGCCACCTCCCCACTGTTTTACACTGAGATCTGGTTGATGGATCTTGGGGTTCCATCAAAAAACTTGTAGATCCCACAAGCTTGAAGTCTGCCCACCTCTGGGCAGTGCGATCCTATGAATGTTTAGACAGAAATAAATCCTACAAGTCACAGAATTGTAGGACTTATTTCTGCTTATACATGCACAGGATTAATTACGCCTTATGTCTCATGGTATATCTGAGAAGTAAACTACATAGATTTGATTCATTAACTGTGCCCCCAGGGATAGAGCCTGGATTTTTAAGGATTTGTAGAACTGTTCGGGAAAAAATGAGAACAAAATGTGTGTATTTTGCCCTGTGCTTTCTTCCTCCATTATTCTCCCTTCTTCAAAACTTTTTGCATGGTGCTCTGGTTATAATTTTCCCTTTCCCTTTTCTTGCAAGTCCTGAAAGACAAAAGAATAATGAAAAAGTAATATTTATTTATATTAATAGTGAAGTATTTTAAAAGTTAATTTTTTCTAAGGGAGTGGCTGCTCTGATGAAAGGAAATGTATTTTTATTTAACTATAAGGTTAGATAAAGTCATTTTGCAAAACTGTAATTTACAAAAGCAATGTTCATGCACAATGTGGGCCTGCCCTTGGAGACCTTTGTCTGGCTTCCTTCCATTCTCCCTGCTATTCATTTTAGTTGTTGTCGTGGGTACATTGCAGAATGGATAGTGTTGCCGTATTGCCTGGTTGGCCAGGTTTTACCTGGATTTTAGCTATGCCACCTTGTGCCCATTTTCACCATTAGCTGGCCTGGATTCCCAGCATTCATAGATAGATAGATAGATAGATAGCGCAAGTTTTTTAGAATCAGAGATATGAGACAAAATATACAGGCACTATTCCACCCAATCATTTTGTGAGAAACAAGCCTGCTGCATTGTTTGTAGCCAATGAGTGCAGTCATAGCTATGGCATTCATAGTGATTTAAAAATGGTAGAGTGATGCATTCATTGTCTGTGGAAGCCGTCTCTTGGTTCATTTTGAATCCATTTGGGGGTGTTTTCTCTGTTGGTGAAGTGATTTTCCAGAAAGATCAACCGCAAAATCCATACTTTTAGTGTAGCTTTAAATAGTATATCCATCCAAAACAAAGGGGAAAGTTCATGTTTTCTCTAACCCAGGTCTTGTGTCATGCCACCAATTTGTGTTTTTCATACCCTGAGTGTGTAAATATTAAACAAAAATTACCCTGAAAATGCAAATCAAGTTCACTGTTATTAGATTCATATTTTAGGGAGGTGGCATGAGTTACAACAGCTCTGCAAAGTAGCCAAGTCCATATTACTGGGAGGTGGTCTGAGGAAGAATAGTCTAGGACAACACTGCAGTGGAGTCCAATATTACTGTCCAGTCTCCACCTGTGTTGTCGTTGGTATGGGTGTGTTAGGGAAATGCTGTTGGGTAGGAGCTGTGCAGTTGATTGTAACAGCAGTGCTGGCAAGGAGGCGGTGATTAATTGCTTTCCTACCCATGGGGTGGGGTACCCTTTGGGGGCAGCAGCTTGATCAGAAAGGATCAGCCAACCCACCCACCCCCGGTGCTGCTTCCGTAATCAACTTCACAGGACTCCTACCTTCATTTCCCAGTAAAAACAGTGTGTTAAAATGCTGCAGTAGAAGGTATTATTTATTTAATATTATAGTTATATCCCTCCTTTTTTCCTCTTTTGAGGATGTCAAGGCGGCTTACACTCCATTTAATAGTCCTCATCCTCACCAACAACTCTGTGAGGTAGGTTAGGCTGAGAGTCTGTGTTTGGCCCAAAGTCACTCAGTGAGCTTCACGGCCGAGCGGAGTCTAGAACCCAGACCTCCCAAGTCCCAGTCGAACACTCACAGACCTTGTTCAGACAACGCACTAAGCCATGGTTAGGCCACTAACCCTGTTGCAGCAAATGGTTAGTGAGTGTGTTTAAATTTTGGTTATGTGGCCACCATGGTTAGGAATGGTTCACACAATACACTAAGCCATAAAGTTTAGCCCCAAATGCTTAACTACCATGGCTTAGTGTGTCGTCTGAACACGTTCACACATTCTGACCACTACCCCACGCTGCCTGTATTACCTCCAGTACTCCCCACCCCAAATAATAATAATAATAATAATAATTAATAATAATAATAATTTATTGATTTATAACCCGCCTCTCCCTCCGGATCGAGGCGGGGAACAACAATAAATATAAACACAAGAACCACAAAATAGATAAAATATTAAAACAAATAAAAACTAATACATCATTTAAAACATCTTAAGAAATGTTAAGAAGTCTGGGCACTTCCTGCCAAAGATTGGATTGGTTTTTGAGCCAAAAATACACACACACACACACACACACACGCCCCACACCAGGTCAGTTTATTTCAATTTCCGCTTCTCATGCTCCCTCCCTCCCAACCCAAATCCAGTACTCCATCGCATGCAGAAGCTTGATGGAGCCATCTACAGAATGCACCTTTGCAGGACTTCTTTCTGCCTAACAATGCATAGGAATGCGACCTAAGAAACTAATCCTTAGTGTTTGCGGTGCTCTTTAAATGTGGTGAAACACTTTGGCTCTCTGCAAGACAAAGTTACAAGTTAGGGCCATCTTGGGAATACACGCTTCTTCGTCCTTGCTTAAGAGTTAATTCCTTCTCTTGTCAGCACTAATCACGGTTGAATGTTAGATGTGGCAAGCGTGCTTAATGCTATTCTTGGTGCTATGTTTTCAAGTTCAGGTTTCTAAAGGAAATGGGTAGGATCCAACGGTGTCCTGGCAGTAGCACAATTGATGTTGCACTAGCTCAAGCCAATGTTTGTGCAATGTCCTGGGGAACCTGTGGAGTTAGCAAGTGCCATTAATGTTGCACAAGTCTTGGTTTATGCCAGCACAACGTTGGTTGTGCTAGCGCCAAGACACCGTTGGATCCTACACTAGGTTAACATTTGGTGTATATGCAACTAAGCCATGGTTAACACACACAGGAGAATGAAGGGGAGAATTCAGCCAGGACAAGGGAACAGGGACTTTCTGTTTTAAACCAGGAAGTTACTGGTTTGCCTGCACCCATCTTTTTAATCCTGCTTTCAATTTCCATCGTTCTGCTTTAGTTGCGTTCCTCCTTGCCCCATTCAGGAGCCGAAGAAGCAAACCACTAGTAGTAGACAGTAAACTCAAACAGAATGGCAAAGAGCAGTGTGTTTGCACATGGGGAACAGGACGTACACACATAGAGTGCTCCTTCAAAGCAAATAGTCATTTCTGGCTTGTGGCAAGTGTAATTCTGTTTGGATGGGAGGGGCTGCGTCTAAACTTTATTTGGGAGCCGCTGCCTGTTACTTGCATCAAGGGGGGAAATTCTGCCCCGGCTAACTCCATGGAAATTAACCACACTCTGCATGGATGTTTTTCAGGGATTGCTTTGGGATCTGCCCTTGGCATGGGCACCTATTCCCAAACCCGGAAGAAGAGAAGAGCGGCAGCGACTGGAGGAGCAACGTACAAAGCTCCCTGGCTGAGCAGACCCAAAGCGTGAGGAGGAGGGAGACGCTTCCCTTAGCCCAGCAGCCATGCCTTTCGGGCTGAAATTGCGAAGGACCCGGCGCTACAATGTACGGAGCAAGAACTGTTTCATGACCCGGATTCGCTTGCTGGACAACAACGTGATTGAGTGCACCCTTTCCGTGGAGAGCACTGGGCAAGAATGCTTGGAGGCCGTGGCTCAGAGGCTGGAATTACGAGAGGTGAGGGTAACCCAGGGAAAGGCCATCTGTCCCTTGCAATTTGGCATATTTTTAGCTCGAGCCATTTGTCATTTTGGAATCTGTTTATTAGAATCATGTTATTCTTGGAATTGGCCCGATCTTATCACTGAATGGAACTCTGGCAAGCATATCCTGCTTACATAAAAGGCAGGGGCAGTCCAGTACCTGCGGTTTGGATTGCGATTCACTGTTATTTCCTGTTGGGACAAACTCTCAGTGATCTCAAAGGGAACTTTATATTCTCTCTCTCTCTATCCACAAGCAAAAGCTGCTTTACTGTTTGAGTGGGTGGCTAATGTTTCCACGTTTAGGCATGGCATCAAGCATGTTCAAGGCTCTCACTTTTGAAATTGGAGGCAGCTGGATCTGTTGAATGTTTCTGTGTTTCATGGAAGCAAAGTTCAAATGTGCTCTTAGTCCACTTCCCCTAACAAATTCCGGGGACATGAGGGCAGATCCTATAGACACGTTGTTGCTCAGCATCACCCAGGGGCTCAACCAGCTTCCACTGAAGTTTGTTGGAGTTTCAGTGTGACTCACAGCATCACTATATTACAAGTCACATAATAAGTCAGTGAGCCTGTGGCGTAGTGGCTAGAGTGTTGGACTGGGACTTGGGAGATCCAGGTTCTGGTCCCCATTCGGCCATGAAGTTCAAGGGGTGACTCTGGGCCAGTCAGTGACTCTCAGCCTAACCTACCTCCCAGGATTGTTGAGAGGATATGATGGAGACAAGGAGGACCATGTAAGCTGCCTTCGGTTAACTTGCAAGAAGGAAAAAAAAGTTGGAATATAAATATAATAATAAATAAATCAGTAAACCATTTACTAATAAGTACCACTGAGTTCATTGGGACCTATTGCTGGACAAGTGTGCATAGGATTGTTCTAGATCAGGGGTGTAGGATATCAGACCCAGGGGCCAAATCTGGACCTCTGGAGGTGCCAGTCTGATACTCCAAGTGGCCTTACCCCCTTCTCCTGGCCTCACTCTTTCCTCCCAATCTCCGCTCATTTGGTGATTCCACCATTTTTCCCCATTCCAAAGGATTGAAATGCCTCTCCTAAGGCTTAGGTACTGAGAGCAAGAGCTTTAAAATAGAATATGCTGGAATGTTAGATTAAGGATGAAGACCAGCTCTGGGTGCTCAAGTTAAAATGAAGGAACTCTGGTCCTCTCTGAGGAGCTGCATGGCTGCACTGCTGGGTCTACTTCCTTCAGTTATTAACCAACCAGCAAGGTGAAGCTGAGGAAACAAAAGCGTTTATGGCATCTCTGCAGACTTGCCTCTTTGCTGCATACCATTCATGGCATTGGGATTATTTCCAGGACGTGGGCCATTTTCAACGGTTTGTGTTTTTTGCTTGAAAGCATGGGTGGGTGTTGTTTGGAATTTGGATGGATACCAACTGTACAGAAACTCAACAAGGATGAGATGGTGCCAGTTGTTCCATCTGGACAGGATCTTAATTTGTAGCCCAGAGATTATTTTTTCTGTTTGTTTATATATAAATATATGCCACCCTTCATCCAGTAGGTTCCCCGGGCAGTAAAAAGCAAATAGAAATAATAAATGATTTAAATCATAAAACACGGATATGTGTACTATAAAACCGTAATGTTAACAATAGAACAAGAGCAATTCAAAATGTACAGTAGGCCAAGGCACTTCTGAAATTAATGTGCCTGGGCCAATGAAAATGTCTTAAACTGGCACTATGAAAAAATTGTATTTTTTTTTTATTATTATTATTATTATTATTGCATTTATATACTGCCCCATAGCTGAAGCTCTCTGGGCAGTTTACAAAAATTAAAAACATTGAACATTAAAAAACCGATACACAAAATTTTAAACCATAAAGAGCATAAAAACATGTTATAAATACAATGTAGCTACTGAGGGCACCTCTTTGGGGAGTGCAGTCAAAGACTGGGGAAACCATCACTGTAAAAGCTTGTTCCATCATTGTTACATTGCACACCTGGACGAGAGCTTCAGCAGACGATCTCAAAACATGGGCAGGCCGATACAGAAGAGAAGCCCCGTCATCTATTTGGGTCCAAAGCCATTTAAGACTTGTAGCAACAACATCTTGCATTGGTCTCAGGAGTAAACAGGCAGTCAGTGCAGTTTCTTTAAGATTTTCCTAGTATGAATCAGTCACAATTGTGGCAGCCATCTTCTGCACTAGTTGTAGCTTCTGCATCGTCTTCAAGGCCAGCCTCATGTATGATGAAATACAGAAATACAAACAGGTGGCTACCAGAAAATGAATAATCGTGGCTGGACTATACTAGTCCAGGAAGAATTGCACCTTGTGAACAAGCCAAAGCTGGTAAAAGCATTTCATGCCACCAAGGCTACCTGAGCATACCGATAACACCTCACTAAAAATCCCTAGGTGACCTCCCCAAGCAGCTTCATATTTAAGTTCAAAATTGTGTGTGTGTGTGTGTGTGTGTGTGTGTGTAAGATGAACCCCTGTGGGATGCCATAAGACCAATGCCATGGGGTCAAGGCCACCATATCTCTGTGTTCTGTAAACCCATCCCCTAGAGTTGGTCTCTTAGAGTATCAAACGCTGCTGAGAAATCAAGGAGAATGAATAGGACCATTCTTCTCCCTTTCTCCTGACAAAGGCTGTTTCAGTACCAAAACTAGGCCTGAACCCAGATTAAAATGGGTTCAGATGTTTCAGCTAGAGGTGCCTGTAGTTGGACCCCCACAGCCCACTCTAATACTTTTCCTTAAAAGGGAATATTTGTAACTGGGTGATGTTATTGCAATCTTCTGGATTCAAAGAGGGTTTCTCAAAGAGTGGTTACACCACTGCCTCCTTCAAGGCAAGGAGGACCACTTCCTCTTGCAAAGAGACATTAATCACCTCCTGGACCCACCAAGTCTGTTCCCTCTGGGTTGCTGTAGTTAACATGATGAGAAAGAATCGAGAACATGGCTGTTTAGCTGAACCCCTCCAAGTTATTTTGTGGCCTTGGCTGGTCACCCACGGCAGTTCAGTAGAGGACTATGCCCTCTTTGATGGACGTACAGAATGGCACCCCCCCAGTACACCCAGTTTGTGTCCAGACATATCCCACTGGGTCTCTCCATTCCACCAAGTTTCCATTATGGTGTGTGTCTGCGTGTGTGTTTTCTTTTAAAACCAAGCATTCCAACTTGCCCATCTTGACTAAGATAGCTCAGTGTGTGGTAGTTCCTCTTCCTCATCCTTCTGGAATTCATGCATGCCAAGGAATATACAACAAGCCTCTCCATTCCCCTCTGCCTCTTTTTACTGCAGGTGCAAGGGTATTTCCCCCCTTCTTTTTCAGATCCTAAAACAACAAGAAGGGGTGAGTTCCAGTAACACAATTAGAAAAGTAACAGAGATTAACCTAAATGCTGTTCTGAATGTCTGAAATCATTGGCCAAAGAAGAACATTTAGCTTTTCTGTTCCTTGCTTTCTTAGCACTTGAGTCTTTGCAGGCACTGCAGATGGACTATTAGTTTCTCCCTATACCCGGGAGAGGTTCTGACTTCAGTAAAGATGAAGACATGACCGAGACACTGTTTGTCTGTTTATTCGTTTTTCTCTTGAAAAAAATAAAATAAAATTGGGTGATATGCATGGTATATTTTAGAAACAATGAACTTTACTGAAATATTTTACTAAAGTAGCTGACATGCAGCTGATGGATAGCCGTTTTCAGCACAGACCACTCTGAGTTCATAATTGCATTCTGGGCACTACATTTCCAGAAGGACATTGACAGATTAGAAAAGGTTCAGAGGAGGGCAACAAAGATGATACAGGGACTTGAGGACTTGCCCTATGAGGACAGACTGAAGGAACTTGGGATGTTCAGTCTGGGGAAAAGAAGACTGAGGAGAGACATGTTCAGGTACATAAAAGGATGCCACAGGGAAGATGGTCAAGAACTATTTTCCGTTGCCATAGAAATTAGGAGCTGAAATAATGGGTATAAATTACAGCTGCCTCGATTTGCTCATCCTTCTGGAATTCATGATTTAGATCTGTAAAAGATCTAAATGTGGAATCTGTAAAAGATCTAAATGTGGAATCTGTAAAAGATCTAAAGTGGAATCTGTAAAACAGTGGAACAGTCTACCTACGGAGGTTGTGGGTTCTTCTTCGTGGTCTCTGTGCATCACACATATGCATCACACATATGGGCTCTGCGCCTGCGTGGAGCCTGTTTCGGAAACTTCTATAGCTAAGGCAAACGTTTTTGGCGGGAACCCCTCCCCCACTGTCTACTGACTCCATGTTCCCGCCTTTCTCCTCAGTTCTTTTTCGACCGCCTTGCTGAAAGGATGTCTTGTTGGGAACTTCTGTCTTTCTCCTGAGGAGAAAGCTTTAGAGTGCTAAGGTTTTTAGTTATTTTACTTTGTTTTAGTTCATTTTTAGTCTTAATTAATTAATTTATTTATTACATTAGTATACCGCCCCATAGCCGAAGCTCTCTAGGCAGTTTACGTGCGATTAAAACAATTAAAAACAATATACAAAAATTAAAGCAGCAAAAACATACAACGTACACACGTACATTTAAAACAATATAATTTATTGTTATTATATTCTTAGATATTTTATTCTCCAGAGATCTTGGATCGCTTTGAGGGGGATCGCACAGCCATTAAGGCCCCTTTTCAAAATGTGTTAAGTGCGTCAGCAAGCTTCCCCAGCAGACAGACTTTTCTCTGTTTAATTTGTTTTGGGAGAGGCTCAGGTCATCAAAACCTGTCGCTACATTATTATTATTATTATTATTATTATTATTTACACATTTATATACCATCCCATAGCCGAAGCTCTCTGGGTGGTTTACAAAATTTAGAACCAACATAAGACAGCTGACATATAAAACATTTTAAACTGTTAAGCCTGGCTACAAAGTCAGTTAAAACCTCAACTTAAGCTGTTGAAATGCCTGGGAGAAAAGTTTTGACCTGGCGCTGAAAAGATAACCGTGTTGGCGCCAGGTCTATGGATAAAAGCTCTAGAAGCCATGGTTTCTTCCAGACAATTGTTACACTTATGGCACAGGCTCCTCGATCTACTGGAGACATGGCCGCTTCATGCCTCATCCGATCTTCCAACATTTGGAAGCTCCCTAGCTGTATCTACAGCAAGAGAGATATCTAAGAAGGCTGGAGCCTTCTGGGGCTATTTGCATGGAGCGATTCTACGGAGGAGAGCCCCTCTGCGTCCTCAGACCCTGACTCTGACCAAGGGTCATTCCGATCTTCCAACATTTGGACGCTCCCCAGGCTGTATCTACAGCAAGAGGGATATCTAAGAAGGCAGGAGCCTTCTGGGGCTGATCGCATGGAGCGATTCTACGGAGGAGAGCCCCTCTGCGTCCTCGGACCCTGACTCTGACCAAGGGTCATTCCGATCTTCCAACATTTGGACGCTCCCCAGGCTGTATCTACAGCAAGAGGGATATCTAAGAAGGCAGGAGCCTTCTGGGGCTGATCGCATGGAGCGATTCTACGGAGGAGAGCCCCTCTGCGTCCTCGGACCCTGACTCTGACCAAGGGTCATTCCGATCTTCCAACATTTGGACGCTCCCCAGGCTGTATCTACAGCAAGAGGGATATCTAAGAAGGCAGGAGCCTTCTGGGGCTGATCGCATGGAGCGATTCTACGGAGGAGAGCCCCTCTGCGTCCTCGGACCCTGACTCTGACCAAGGGTCATTCCGATCTTCCAACATTTGGACGCTCCCCAGGCTGTATCTACAGCAAGAGGGATATCTAAGAAGGCAGGAGCCTTCTGGGGCTGATCGCATGGAGCGATTCTACGGAGGAGAGCCCCTCTGCGTCCTCGGACCCTGACTCTGACCATGGGTCATTCCGATCGTCCAATGTTTGGACGCTCCCTAGCTGTCTCTACAGTGAAAGGGATATCTAAGAAGGCCAGGTTACATAGGACTTCTGGGGACTGATCGCTTGGAGCGATTCTATGGATGAGAGCCCCTCAGTGTCTTCGGACCCCCACCCTAACCATAGGTCATTCCGATCTTCCAACATCTGGATACTCTCTACCTGTGTTTCTACAGCTAGAGAGAGACCAGGTTCCAACTCCTCTGCAGCTGTTAGCCCCCCCCCCCCCCGATACTGAGGGTGGCCCCTTTGGCAGCGATGACTTAACTGGCTCCTTGGGTACCGAGGTCTAAGCTCTCGATACTGGAGCTTCTAACATGCATCTTCGATGTCAAGATGAGACGTCTAGCAGGCAGAATCGACATCACAGGCTGAGACTCAACTGCCTCCTTCGGTACCGAGCACCATGGTACCGAGCTCCTTGGTACCGAGCTCCTTGGTACCGAGCTCCTTGGTGCTGACTTCCTTGGTACCGAGCTCCATGGTACCGATCTCCTTGGTGCCGATCTCCTTGGTGCCGAGCGCCATGGTACCAAGCTCCTTGGTACCGAGCTCCTTGGTACCGAGCTCCTTGGTGCTGAGCTCCTTGGTACCGAGCTCCTTGGTACCGAGCTCCATGGTACCGAGCTCCTTGGTGCCGGGCTCCTTGGTACCAAGCTCCTTGGTGCCGACTTCCTTGGTGCCGAGCTCCTTGGTGCCGAGCTCCTTGGTGCCGAGCTCCTTGGTGCCGAGCTCCTTCGTATCGAGCTCCATGGTGCCGAGCTCCATGGTGCCGAGCTCCTTGGTACCGAGCTCCTTGGTACCGAGCTCCTTGGTACCGAGCGCCATGGTACCGAGCGCCATGGTACCGAGCGCCATGGTACCAAGCTCCTCGGTGCAGAGCTCTTGGTACCAAAATGAGATGTCTAACATGCAGCTTTGACGTCCAGATGAGATGTCTAGCAGGCAGAATCGACATCAAAGGGTGAGACTCAACTGCCTCTTTTGGTACCAATCTCTTGGTACCAAGAAGAGACGTCTAACATGCAGCTTGAAGTAGACATCTCCCCACCAAGTTAATTAGCACAGCCATTACAGGCTAGCTGCCAAATACAGGGCTGCTCCCTAGAGCTGCTACAATTGGAGTGCTATGATTTCAACAGAGAGAGTTTTTTATGCCTGTAATGTCTAGGGGCATCATTCTCGGGTCCCTGTAAAAAATAAAAAAATGAAAAAAGAGGGACAGAACTTCAACTGGGTTGCCTCCCCCGAGAATGCCATACCAGTACAGAGATTGGCATCAATTATAAAAGGGACACCTCTTGCAATGGGTCCGTAACTCCCGTACCAGGCATCGATACCAACCCCTATATTGGTACATACACCTTTCTCGATACTGAGCAGCTCCATCGGTATCGTGATTGCCACTGGAGGAAGTTTTCTTGCAACTCCCTCTAGCTCTACCAAGATCACTGTCATTGTGACCTGTCCACAGGGCTCAACCATTGCCTCATGATACCGTCGTGAATGCGTCAGTACGTCCACCTAGCTCTTCTCCTTTCCAGACCCACTCTGTGGGGTGTCAAAAAGTTCAGCTTGGAGAAGATGGGTTTAATCATAGAACTAAACCTGATTCCCCTCAATCCTTAGAGAGCTCTCAGTTGGACTCAACATTGTTCTCTTCTGCATCGCCTGTTGATGGGGTAGCTGTACAGAGTGGAGCCTCCTTTGGAAGACCTATATCACTCTCTGATTTAATATTTGGCCCACTCCTCTACAGATCTCTTCAACCTGTTCTGGATTTGAGATGGCTCCATACGTACATCAGAATCACAAATTTCTGATGACACATAAAGCCCTGCCCCAGAATATTTACAAAATGTATGGCACTGCTCCTTCCATTCATTTGCCTTCAAGGGGTAGAAATCTGCCCATATTTAGACAACTGGCTTCTGGTAGCTTCCTAAAAGGAAATGCTATTGAAGGCAAGGTGACGACTCAATTTATTGAGCTCTTTGGGCCTCATAGTGAACACAGAATCCAGACTCCCCTGGATCTAACAACCCTACATTGGTGTACTTGCACAGACTATTTGCTACGGGGCATGCGCTTTCCCACTTCCTCCCCCATCTCAAGTCCTCATACAAACACTTTCCTGTTCAACTGGGAATGTCTTTGCAGCCCTCATTTTTCTTCTCATTCCATGAGTACTGTGGTATGATAATATTAATATTGTGTAGTCCACACAGTCTCCATCATAGTCACCCCTTGGTGGCCGAGACAGGTGTGGCTCACTCTACTTCTGAAGATATCAGCCAATGGCGACCAATTGGGTTACCATCAGCTCCGCTGCAGCTCAAAAGATTTAAAAAAAAAAAAAAAAAAAGTCGTGGTAAGTACCCGACTTTTAAAACCGGAGCTTCAGGGATTTGCTCCTGGATGGCTTCGGGATGCCAGCTGCATCATATAGATGACCTGCTGCCACTCCGGATACACCCCGACCGGAGGCAAAACTCTCGTCAAGATGTACCCAGACTGTAATTCCTAAATGGGCAATCTTTTGTCTTACAGCGCCTGAGTGGGTAGAAGAAAATAAATCTGGGGAAGCCTGACCCTGACACAACAGGAGAGTGGCTTTTGTCTTGCAAGGAGATCTGCTGGGCAGCTGATGAGGAAGCAGGATGTGCTTGGATGTAATTTAGACTGCGTCCAAACACATAAGAATACAGACAACTGGAGACTGACTGAGGAATCTGTCAGTCAGGCTGTGAGCTTACTGATGTTACTTAGTTGGGCATTGCCCCCTTTGGGAAATCCCAGTGGGGACATTGCCCCCCCCCTGCTACCCCCCTCCCCCCATAGTTTATGCCCCTGCCTATGCTCAGACCCATGGCATGGGGTATCCCAATACCGTAACTACTTTCGACATGAGGTCGATTCCATTTTTTCATGCAGCCTGCAATGAAGTCATATACTGCACAATGGGATTCTTTTCTAAATACATGAATCTTCAGGGCCTCAAGCCCCATTCAGCCTCCTTAACGATGTCCTTACACTTACCCCCTATACACTATAGGGCTAAAATAGTTGTCGATATGCAGGTATTTGACTGCTTTACGTGTTTTTGCACCAACCCCATTGTTAGGGGGTTCCTCTGGGCATTACAAATCTGTCTCCTCTAATTAGGAGTTTCATTCTGGCATGGAGTTTCTCTGTCATGCCACAATCTCTGACATTGAAACCAGTTAAACCAATGGTACCTTCAGATATCACATTATTTTTCTTAGAAAGTTGTTTTCTGATGGCTATATCAACACTACGCAGATCGAGTGAATTAGCTGCCTCAGTATTGATGCACCCTACCTGGGCTTCCACACAGGGCTAGAACTGACAAATTCCATAAGACGCAAGAGTAGCAATGACTCGTGGAGTGGATTGTACATGCTATTAAACTGCCCTACAAGTTGAAGGGCTTGCAGCTTGTTGGTCCAGTAACAGCTAAGTCGATGTGCAGTGCATCGAAGTCTGTATCTTTAGCAGGGGATTGTCGATCCCCTGCTAATATATTTATATTTGGTGTTGTTCCCCGCCTCGATCTAGATGGAGAGGCGGGTTAGAAATGAAATAAATAAATATGTAAGGCAGCTATTTGGTATAAGTCCTTTAACTTCATTACATGCTACCACTTGATTGTTTGTACCAGGACAAACTGGAATTTGGGGCAAGCAATTTCTTTGTCTTGTGAGGGAACATTGATCTACACCTACCCTCCACCAGGAATTTAGCTTGTTAATCGCCCATATGTGTGATGCACAGAGACCACGAAGAAGAAATGCAGGTTGCTTACCTGTAACCGTAGTTCTTCGAGTGGTCATCTGTGCATTCACACAACCCATCCACCGTCCCCGCTTTGGTGTCGATGTAAATGTACTGTCGATACCGAGCGGTTTCTCTCCTAGTTATGGGGCCAGCAAGTCGGTCTCTTTGAACTGAGGAGAAAGGCGGGAACATGGAGTCAGTAGACAGTGGGGGAGGGGTTCCCGCCAAAAACGTTTGCCTTAGCTATAGAAGTTTCCGAAACAGGCTCCACGCAGGCGCAGAGCCCATATGTGTGATGCATATGTGTGAATGCACAGATGACCACTCGAAGAACTATGGTTACAGGTAAGCAACCTGCATTTCTCCCTCTCTGGAGGTTTTTAAGAAAAGGCTGGACAGCCATCTCTCATGGATGGTTTAATTGGTTTTCCTACTCACTGCAGAGGGTTGGACTAGATGATTCTTGTGGGCCCTTCCAGCTCCACAATTCTATGATCCAAGTTCAGTTAGCCAGTTAAACAACATGCTTTAATGCAGGATAAATCACCCTGCTTTTTCCTGCATTCCATGAAGGCCGAACCCGCTGCCACTAACTCTGGTACAGTCATCACAAAAATGTCTCTGTACAACCACTACTGCTCTCCAGGCACAAAGAAGAGAAAATTGTGCTCAGTCATTTTTTCTTGAAATGTTGGACGAGCTTCAGATAATATTTTTTGGGTTTGTTTTTTGCTTCCCTTAGTTTGTTTCTGGAATCTCTTCTGAGGAATGATGTATCTTTTCCCCACTGTAATACATCTTTTTAAAAAAACCACCAAAAGCGACTTCTGTTAAAAGTTGTTTTTAATTACGGCGCTGTTCTAGTCTGCCTCCATCTGATGTAAATTTAAACCATACATCACTTTGGCTAATTTGAATCATTTGAACGCAGCTAATATTGGAAACTTGGATTCTAGTTGATCTATGTGATAATGTTTGTTGCTATGTGTGCCTTCTACCTCCAGTAGATTTTAAATTAAGAGTTATCCAAGAACATTTAAAGCATACTAGATTTCATAGGCAGTAGAATTAGTAGCTCTGCTCCACAGACTTTTCCCCTCTTGCGTTCTTCTCTATACTCCTGTGTTAGAAGGATGTTTGGAGGTCCGCCATCAATTAGATTGGCAGGCACTAGGGACAGGGCCTTTTGGGTGGCGGTCCTGTGTTTGTGGAACTCCTTTCCAAGGGATATATGTCTAGCTTCTTCTTTGCCAACATTTAAATGGGCCGTGAAAACCTTTTTCATTTTGATCTTCTTTGAGTTAAGATACTTGGCTGGTTTTTACATTTTTTATTGTTTTCAAACTTTCTCTTTCTATTTGTGATGGGTTTATTGGTTTTATTTGATTTTTTTATGCTGGCCTTTAGATTGCTGCTTTAGTTTTGTCATCATGGAGATAAGATTTTCGTTCTGTCTTATCTTTTTCATCATGTATACGAGCTGCCTTGGGAGGGCTTGCCCTGAAAGGTGGCAAAGGAATACTGGGAATAAACAAACAACAGTACCAAATTGCAACTCAGACATCATTCTTTAAAAAAAGGCAAGAGGGGAGGATGACCTGTTGCTCTGCCAGTGCCTTTACCCACCTTTGGCTCCCACCTGCTGCAGCAATCATCCTTTCCTGCTGCCTTGGAATTTGCAGTATTTGCTGATCACAGCTGCAGCTTAATCTATGCTGAAATCGGACAGATGGATGCTTTTTCTGACAGTAAAGAAGAACTGCAGTCATTGACTGGAGATTTTGTTCCTAATCCAGGAACTAAAATCTACTTCAAATTTTGGTTCATGATCTCACTTTGTGTAATGTTGACCGTAATTAATGGTGCTGTATTAGGAACCTGCCGTATACCACATCAGGACTATGGGTGCTTCCATACGAGGCGTTTATGAGTTTTGCAGGCAGTCGAGATTAGGTATGGGTGAACATGCAATGTTCGAGCTCCTCAAGCTTCTCCAAATTCTTCCTTGAAGCTCGATTTGCCTTGTTCGCGTTCCTAAACATTAGCGTCCTTTTATTATTATTATTATTTTAATCTGGGAAAATTGCACATTTTTGATGGGGAAAAATATACTTTTTAAAGAGCATGCACCCAAAATGCACACTTTCCCCTATTCAATAAAACATGAAAATGCATATATATATATGTATATATATATATATATATATAATTGCATTTTTAAAACAAGCTCGCAATTTCAGAAATGTGTGAACATTTTCTATGAAAATGCGCATGCGTTCGGGGTTGTGAACAGGGCTCGCGAGTGGAAGAAAAATGCTCGTACATCCCTAGTCCAGACAAAGCCTTCCATTTGTAACCCTCTGATATTTTCCCACTGTCTCCTTTGGGCAGAATGTAATGGAGCACTTCTATCCACGAAAATATCTTTCCACCCTGCTAATTCGCTTCTGCAAGCAGCGGGCCCCTCCAGTTCTGTTGCAAAGGCATGACCCACCACTTACACAAGGGAGATTTAGTGCTTCCGAGGGAAAACATCGAAACAAGCCGAAATACTTTTGGAAGGAGGCATGGCAGTGGCGGGCCCTTATGCCTCCTTCCAGAAACGAAGGTTTCCACTCATTTCAGGTTTCCCTGGAAGCACTAAATTGCCATTGTACCAGCGGTGGGGGCTGACTGCACAATGGAATTGGTGGGGTGGAAGAGAATCTGTGGAGGTGGAAGCACCTTGTTGGGTTCTGCCCAGTGTCTGTTTTCTTATCAGGAAAAAAAAAATTGTGGAAGAAAAGATGGAATAGCTGTACAATGACTTTGGATTGTTAGTGCTAGGAGCCCGCTGCTTGTAGATCAAGTCAAGTATTTCTTACTCTGACTGGTCGTGTCTCTTCCGGATCTCAAGTAGAGGTCTCTCCAATTACTTTCTGCCTGACCACTTAACTGGAGATGCCCAGGGACTGAACCTGGGACTTTTTGCAGGCAAAGCATGTGCTCTGTCACTTGAATTATAGTCCCTCTCCATGGCAGGATCTACACTGCTGTTTTAAAGCGCTTTAAAGCGCTTTATAACAGTAGTGACAGCTGTTTTGTAGTGTGTCCTGGGCCCCAACAGTTGTCAGTATCAAACCAAATATCAAACCATTTAAGAATGTGTGTGTGTGTTGGGGGAGGGCGTGCTGTGATGGTGAAGAAACATGTACGCGAGAGTGACGCTGGGAAAAGGCAGTGTACTATCATGCACCCTGCTCCTGATCCCTTAGCCCTGATTACAGGATGTGAAAGGTTATGCTTGTACTGGTTTCTGGACTAACACAAATCCAGCTGCTTCCTCTGCAACGTGTGAACATAAATCATCTGCGCTAGGTATGTATTGGTGCCAGAACCCCCAAATCCATTGAACCGGTTCTCAAGACTAGATGTTATGTGAAACCCCTCCACTAAGTTATTGCAAACAAGTCATGGGAAATCATCTCTGAACTTGGGCAGTAAGAGTTGAAAACATATGTTACCATGGGACAGGAAAATGAAATATACTGTTATTAGTGACTAAAATGGTTGTATACATAGATTAGGGGAGAGGGAAAGAGAGAAAGATTTTGCTCTTTGTAAACTTGTCCGGAGAATAAATGTTCCTTTCTCAACTCTTCTTTTTCTCTAGACGCACTATTTTGGCCTTTGGTTTCATAGCAAGAACCAGCAAGTGCGATGGGTGGAACTGGAGAAACCTCTGAAAAAGCAGCTGGACAAGTTTGCCAGCGAGCCTCTGCTTTTCTTTGGGGTCATGTTCTACGTGCCCAGTGTCGCCCGACTGCAGCAAGAAGTCACAAGGTAGCCAAAGCTCTGTTTCTTCATGCCTTTTATAGCTCCAAAGCGTCTCTTGTTGCAGATGTGAAGTAAGCCCTCTTCAGGCATTCACTTGAACGTGAGAGGGCTTATGGTGTGTACTGGGATGGAGCTGTGCACTGTGTCTCTAGGAGCACGGGCCTCACCCTCCTCAGTTCAGACCTTGCTGTCTTGAACCGGCAAGATCTCAAAGTGACTTCTACTTGCGAGTAGAATTCTCAGCCCAATTGCAGACCCTACTTTATCAGGATTCCTGATTGCACTGAATGTTCTACTCATATTCAAGTGAACATGAGTAGAACATCCATTTAGAACTTTCTTGTTCAACATGACAAGGTCTGAATTGACAAGGGTGGGAGTGGCATGGCCTGAGAGATAGAGCGCGAGGCCAGCATGCATGATCCCATCCCAGTACACCCTTACACCCTCACTCATTCATGAGAATGTCTGAACAGGCTCCCTGTTCAGGCTCCCTGTTCAGGCTCCCTGTCTATAGGCTCCCTGCAGGCCAGGGCTTACAAACTGGTAGCCAGTTACAGGAACTTGTGCTTCCTCTCCTCTGTGGTCCGAATTCTCCCCTCCCTTTCCTTGCGAACTTTTAATCGTGGATCCACATTTGCCACATCTAACTATATGGCAAGTGCTGCTAACCAGATCCCCACCCCACAACACCCAAACCAGAGTTTACAAACTCACTTTGAATTCAGATTTGCATAGTTGACTTTCAGGAAGACAGCTATGTACGGACCCATTGTCTTATGGTAGAGTTCGAATCGGCATGCTGTTTTGCTTTATATTAGAATACGATGTAGTAGGTTCTTTTGACCCGTGTATTGTGTTTCTTGTTCTTCTCAATAGCTAAAACTTGGTTTTTTAAAAATGCAATCCTATGCGTGTTTACAGTGGTTCACAAAACTCTAAATGTTGTGAACCACCCAGAGAGCTTCAGTTATTGGGTGGTATAGAAACGTAATAAATAAATATATATAATAAGAAAGCTCTGCATAACTGTAGCAGTACAGAGCATGGCTTAGGCTCTCAATAGCTGTAGAAGCATTGTCTGCACGGCACTATGAGACAAGGGCATTCTTTTAGGTGCATAGGGTTTTGCCAATGTGAGCATCCCTATTCTGTCAAAAAGATCTTCGGACTACCATTTAAATAATCTCTAGTCATGCCTCCACAACATTGCTCTTTGCCTAACGTACGTGTGAACAATCTCCAATACATGGGACGCATGTTGCCCTCGTAGTCTCTCCTGTGGCCTGCTAAGTGCCCTAATTGTACCCCAACATTCATCCACTCCTGCAATGGTGCAATGGCCGATTTGCAGGCGCTGCAAAAATACCCCCCCCCCCAACTCCACTTCTGCGGTGTCATATTGGAGAGGATGATGCTCTAGCAGCCACACACTCAACAGCTGTCTCTCTGTGCATGGCTGCTAGAGAGTCTGCTAGATGACACAGTAGCAACACTGAGTGGGCCATCCGCTGAGACCCTGGCAGCTACAGTGCCATCCAGTGCCAAAAGGCCAGAATTTCCCTGCACCTCTTTGCTAAGCTTCTTAACCTAGTGTGTGTATAATTTTCATGGGCATTGCAGGTGGAAGGAAGGGAGGCCCCTGTGTGTGCGAGAGAGAAAGAGGGAGGGAAGGTTGTGAGTCTGTTTGTGTATGAGGGGGAACTATGTAGTATGTCTGGGTGTGAGTGGAGCAGTAAAGGATGTCTGTCTTTGGGGTGATGATTGCTTAGTTGTGTGTGTGAGACGGAGTGAGGATTTCTTTGTGTGTATGAGGGCGTCTGTGTTTGAGGAAGAAGAATATGTGTCTATGTCTGTGGGGGTGATGAAGAATGTGTATGCGTGTGTGTGTCTGTGTCCCAGTTGGGCTTCCGAAGGATTCCCCAGCAACCTAATGCAGCTTGCTCAGCTAGGGCCTAATGGGTCTGTTTGCTGTGTCTCTGGTGTCCTTGGTAACAGTAAAAATGTTAATCTCAATAGGGATAACAAATGCCTTGTGATGTTGACCCGCTGCTAGATGTTATGGTGGTCCAACTGTCCTATGCCACTCCATATGATTGGGCTATACATTAGCTTTCACATCTTTTTGTATTCCGTAGGGTTACTGCAAAGATTTTGGCTTCATTTAACTATGGGTGTCCAATTTATAACCTTCAGGCAGATCCTAAAGGAAGCTGGAGGTTTGGTTTCTTATACATGGGACAGCTTATAAATAGGATTTTTAAGCCATACATCAGGTGTCATAGAAAAAATGGCCTTTTCTTTCTATGTAGAAAGAACTGAGTAAACAATGCGGTGGTTTGTTTCTGCTTCTAGGAAGACCATTAAACAAATAGGTCAACTTTTGGGCAATGAAAATAATAAGTGTGGCGCTGGGGTAGGGGGAGGTCAAAGAAAGCAGCAGTTCTAGTTTTGACCTTTAAAAGCCTTAAACAGTTTGGGACCTAATTACTTGAAGGGCTGCCTTTATCTATATCAGCCTGCCCTGAGTTCAAGAGCAGCAAGAGCAGCCCTTCTCATTTGCCCACCCATGAGAGAAGTTAGGTGGGCAACCACATAAGAGAGGCCTTTTCTGGCGTGCCCCCACACCTCTGGGATAAGTTGCTATCAGGGGTCCACTAGGCCCCATCATCGCAGGCTTTTAAGAAGGCCCTGAAAACATACTATTTTACTTGGCCTTCCCCTGACATGTTCACTGTGCTTGCTGTTTTTATTGCTGTTTACTACTGTTTTTATTGTGTTTTTATTGCTTTTTAAGACCGTTACAGTTTCTATTATGTATTTTATTACTGTATTCCGTCTTGGGAGGGCTCCTGCCCTGAAAGGTAGCCAAGAAATATTTTAAGTAAATAATAAAGACCTCTTACCACCCATGCTAGGGTCTCGATCTGGATTGGGCCCCCTATGTTTACTTTAGAGTAAGAAAGAAAGAAAACTCACAGTGCAATACAGTGACAGTTCTTTGTGGTGGTGCTCTTTAAAATCAGCGAAGAAAGAGAGAGCAATGCATAGAAATCTTTCAATTTGGTTCTGAGCATCATTCAACATGCTAGTTTTGAGCTATAAAATCCCAAATTGATACCACCATTTCCTGCCTGTGATCTAAAATCATCAGGTTCCATTTTGTTTCCTATAGATAAGTTCTCACACCCCAGCTGCTAAGCAAACCATAAGTTAAGGTGTGTTTACCTGGATTGTGAGAATTACCCATGAAGAAAGTGCACCTGCTCTGAGGTTCTGACAGATGGTTGCACTGACAGAAAATATCAACGAACCTGAGAAGTAGGTCTTTATAAAAAAAAGAATCAAACAATATTTGCAAGATAACAAGGTACGGTTTAAGAGCATAGGACCTACTCAAAATTTACAAATAACCTTAGAAGTAACAAGCAAAAGTAAATAATAATCATGAATAAGCATTCTAAGAATTCTTTAGGAGCTTGCCTTTTAAAAATCAAAAACCTCTTTCTCATATGATCTTTCGGAGCAGACAAGACTGGTGTTCTCATCCTGACATCTCTGTAGACTGGCTCCAGTATTTGTAACCTAAATTTTAATCTTATTAAAGTTACTAGCCAGAAAAATGTCTCTGATATCACTTTTAAACAATGAACACTCTAAAGTTAAATTTGTAACTTGAAGATGTTGTCATCTACATGTCGTCGCTCTTCTAAACTAAGATTCAAAACAAATCACTTGACTCTAAGTCATATTTTAGTTTGTTTTCGTTTGACACCCCCTCCTCCCCATATAAGTGCTTTGAAGCTGCACAAATATTTTCCTCTTAACATGTAAGACAATTTTTTTTTAGCAAGACTAGCTCATGTAAGTTCATTCCACTTATGCTCTTATCAAAGATGGGACTATAGCCATTGGAAAGCATGCAAACAAGGGGTTCATCTACACCTGTAGCCCTTTTGAAAGGGAGGAGGGATAATTGCAAGGTTTCCCTCTTCCACGATCGTCGCTCACGGAGCACACGCAAGGAAAGTTTCCCACAAGTAAAGGAGAGCCATTGCGGGAGGATGTGTGCCCCGTGACAGCAGTTCTGAATGTGCATTGGCAGAAGTGGCCAGGACTAGACAGATGGGTATGGGTCAGGGAATTATTATTTTTTAATAACTCCGCTGAGATGCACACCAGCACAAACACACAGCAACACAGGAGGGATAGGTACTGTGTCAAAGATGCTCTCCTGCTCATTGATATGTTTGTGATAAAAAAAAATACACATGGTCAGCACCAAAACACGCCGATAACCAACCAAAAATTGTGCCGAAAGTGGTGGACACCCACTCCTGCATATATCTGAAACCACTGGACATGCCCCTGACAGCGGGTTGGCTGTTCGCCGAGCCGGGAGCTCGCACTTAACAGCAACAGCTTTGAGAAGGGGGAGGGAGCATGCCAGCTGCGGACATCGGGATTGTAGCGAGAGCCGGAAAAGCTGTGACAAATCCAGTCAGCAATATTCCTGAATAACTGAGGGGTTGATCCGAGATCACCGCAGGATCACATGAATGTCATGTGGCCTGGTAGGGACGGCCTCAATATTATTCAGGAATAAACGGCTGTTGTAGATGGCCCCAAGGTCTAATCTTTGTTTGTATGTACTGATCAGTAAACACTTAGATAAGAGAAAACAGTTGGCCAAAAGCAAGGTGAACCAGATAGATTACAAGCAAGCTATATAAAAAAAGAAGATAGTGAATAGAACTCATATTTCATATTTTCTCCTTGCCTTCTGCAAGATTATAGCTAAAAGTCTATCCAGTCATGAGGCAAAGATTATTAAGCTGTTAAGGCAGCAAGAATTTCAAGAAGGCACATTTTCAGCTGAGTGAAATGAGGCATTAAAAAAGAATTGCAGAGGCTTCTGGAATCACAGTCAGTTTTTCTCTAATATGTATGTCACTCTGTTTTGAGTAGCCCCATAAGTATGCTCATTTGGAGAAGACTTTCCCTTTCTTTGTGGCGCCAGGTAAAGCCTTCTTTGTTTGCTTAGTTTTTTCATGGGACATCATTGTGCTGCCCATTATGCAGATAGTGTTCTGCAGGTGATTCAGTTATTTTACACTGCAATCAGAAGTCCTATTGAATTCAATGGCACTTACACTCTGATAAATGTATATAGGATCGCAAGCTGCCTTGGAGATCATGAGATCAAAATAAATAAATAAATAGCCCCCATACTACTGTTTTTCTACAGACAGGGAGAAGATGGGAGGGAGAAAAAGAAGCTGAGGCTTAGGTGGAATAGTGGGGAGTGAAGAGCATTTCCCCCCCCACACGAGTGGAGGCTGGTGATTCCGATTTCGGTGGGGCTGGGAATCTAGTTTGTGTTTCAGTCAGTACCAGCCAGAACTCTAAAGGAGCTATCCAAAGAGTTGAACCCATTTTGGGTGTAGGGATCAGCACCTTGGAAAGCACCTTTAAAGTTACGGCTGGTTCTGAAGGAAACCCAGAATGGATTCACAGCCCTAACGAAATCAGAGCCACCAGCATCCCAGCCCCCAAAACATGATTAGTGGCATGTTGCTAGCAGCTTCAGGATTCAGTTTAGAAAGCCCTGCAACCTGGCGCTCGTCAGACATTTTTGACACAATTCCCATCTCCACCAACCAGCATGGCCAAAGTTCAGGGATTGTGTGAGTTGTAGTTAAAAACATGTGGAGGGCGGTAGGTTGGCTGCCCCTGAAGACCAGTATTGGTTAAAAAGATGGGATATAAATAAATGCAATCATCATCATAATACCCTGTCCTAGAGCAACCCGTGGAGTATTTGTCATTGTTGAAAGCTTGGGCCAGGGTGGGGACAGTTTGGGGGACAAGTTTGGCCTAGTCCATGTTTCGTTCGTTAGGTAGGCTAGACTCAGACAGTGACTAGCTCAGAGGTCCCCAACCCTTTCAGGTTGATGAGCACATTTGAAATGTTGTCGGTCATGGGACAGGAACGTGCCCATTGATGAAATGGCTGCCATGATGGGCATGGCCAGTCATCAAACACTAATTTCCCAGAAGGAAAATGAAAAATAACTTGCCCCAAAACCTAAGTACAAGGCAGAGGTAGGGGTGCATTGGTGTCCATTGGGCAGCATGCTGGAGACACAATGATTAGCCCAAGATCACCTGGTGACCTTCATGGCTGATCAGGAATATGCAACCATGTCTCCCTGGTCATTTGGGAGATACACACATATACATAGGCAATAATGTATGGATCAACACAGCTGTTGGGATTCTTCCTAGGGGCGTGTCTATGGGCCCTGTTGTGATGAGGTCCTGCACTGCAAAACATACCACTCCACTACTGGCAATGAAAGCTTCAGTTTTGATCAGGAATTACAATAGTCCTAGGCAGAACTGAGAGAAGGGACAGCAGCGTGCTTACTTTCAAAACAATTGTGTGTGTTTTTCCTGGAAGTCAGTGCTTTTAATTACAGACCTGTTAAACAGCAAATCTGTGGCCATCCAGCTGTTCTTTGGGTTGCCAGCCATCACAGGTGGAGGTAAGGTACTTGTTTGGCATAACTGAAACACCTGCAATTTGAATAGTTGCCCGATATGAAACAACTTGTATGGCTCTCTGAGGGATTGATATTTGCATGGATTTCTAGTTTAAATCGGCTCTTCAAGGCTAATGTGTCCCTTGGTGCTGAAATAGATAGCTTTTTATAATGTTTACAGATCAGACGGCAGTATTTTCACCAGTCTCTTGTTGCAGAGACGAAATATGCCATATCCTTTTTTGCTGAATACAATATAGTCCGGTATACCTGGCTTAAGATTTTCTCCAGTTGAGTTTACCCAGCTGCACTACTGGTGAGGGAGGCAGGCAACCCGTGAAACACTCCAGATCTTCTATCCATAGTTTGAAGACCAAGATCATTAATTTTTCAGCATTTTTAAAAAAATGCCCGGTACTTCAGTGGCTCAGCAATTTATTCTGGGTCTATTCCCTACGTCAGGGGTGGGGAACTTCAGGCCCAGAGGCCAAATCCGACCTGCCTGGGGTCCTAATCCAGCCCTCTGGGATTCCCCAGGTGACATTGCCCCTTTCCCCTGGACCCACCCACTTTCCCTCAACCACCAATTGTTTGGTGGTTTTGTAGAGTCCCCCCCCTTGTTAAACAGTTGAAATTCCTCTCCTAAATTACTGGCACTAAGAGCTTTTCAAAGCAAAAATAGGCTGGCATTTTGGGTGCTTTGACCCTGCTCCTTTTGCCTTTGGCCCCACCCACTTGTGGAATATGGCCCCCGAGAACTTCTCTGAAATTGAACCTGCCCCTTCAGCTGGAACAGGCTCCCCACCTTTCCCTATGTGCATTAGTTATATCTCGATTGGACAGCCGTAACATGCTCTGTGTAGGGCTGCCCTTGAAAACCACTAAGAAACCTCTGCTAGTGTAGAATGCTGATATTAAAATTCTGACTAGGTTGAAGTATTGGGGGCATGTGACTCCTTTATTGTATCAGCTGCACTGGCTGCCAGTTCATTTCTGAACATAACTCAAGGCGCTGGCTAGGACTTTTAAAGCCAGTTTCCTGGGAACATGGGTGGGAGGGTGTTGTTGCACTGTGTCCTTCTTGTGGCTCTCTGGCCAACAGCTGGTTGGCCAGTGTGTGAACAGAGTGCTGGAATAGATGGACCCTTGGTCTGATCCACTATGGCTCTTCTTAAAGCCCTAAATGGCTTGGTACCGAGCTACTTGAATGACTGCCCCCTCCTGTCCCTCAAGATCAGCTGTTCCGCCCTTCTTCCGTGTGCCACTGTCTTCTGAGGCGTGGTTGGTGTCAATGCGCAAGGGGGCTTTCTCTGTGGCCATGGCCATATTTATTTATTTATTTATTTTTATTTATTTTATTTCTAACCCGCCTCTCCATCCAGATCGAGACGGGGAACAACAATAAATATAAATACAAGAATCATAAAATAAATGAAACATTAAAACAAATTAAAACAAATAGATTATTAAAAACCTCCCAGCCCCCAAGACATTAGGACATCCTCCTCTCTATTTGTGTTGCGCTGGCAATTTAAGACCTTCCTCTTTAAACAAGCTTTCAATTCTCTTGTTGCCCAATTTCATTGATTGATTATTAGTTTTGGCTCTTTGTGGTTTTGTTCTTTGATGCTGCATTTAGTTTGACATTTGTGTTTTAATGGCGGAATATTATCTTTACATCTTATTTTGTAAGCTGCTTTTGGAGGGGGAAAGGGGGAAACAGAATAAATTGGTGTAACTAAATAAATAAATAACATTTCTAGGTAAGAAAAGCACCATACATAATAATGATCAGTAAGAAATATCAAAGACCACGTTTATATAGGGCTCCTACTTGAAAAATATGACTCCTGCAGTATCTGAATGTGGAGGGCAGTGAATTTGCCTGTCAGACAGAAGTTTGGTGTCCCTCTGAATTGCACTAATTTCACTCATCTGTCTTAGTGAATTCCAGTTCCCTCCCCCCTGCATTTCCTTGCCTGCCTCACTGTTCATGTTCCTAACCAGGATCGATTTTCCCATATTCCACCCCCTCAGCGTCCAAAGCGAAGTAAAACCAAGAGAGGGATTTGTAACATGCTCAATCTTCTGTCATCGTTTACAGAGCAGCATGTTGTTCTCATCCTGTGATTCTAACTTTCCTGGAAAGTGATGCAGGATGAGAATCTCTCTTGTGATGGCAAGGGGGGAATATAAATCAAGAAGGGAAAACATCCATGTCCCCCTCTCTCCCATTGTTATTCTGTATGGAAAAAGTGGCTCATAGTTTCCTTAGATATTTCAGTCTGGCTTTGCTTTGCTTTATTCCTCTTGCTTGTTTTCAAAGTGTTGCAGTGGAACGTTATTCTTTTTTAAGGTGTTGATCCAGTGGTGTATTGATCTGAACTCTGGAAACCGGGTACTCCTGTTGGCAGAAGGAGAGGAGGCAGTTTTTGCTGATGACCTTCATGCTCTCAAACATCTGCTCCATATGGTTGGGGTACCCTCCAAAACAGCATGAGAGGTGGCACTGGGGCCTGCAAAAAGGTGTGGGGAGGAACAGGAAAAATCACCTCTGTCCATGGAAGTGCCCAGTTAGTAGAGCTGGAAGCTTCGTGGGATCCAACTGGCTTATCCAAATGGAAGGAGCCCTTCTGTTTGTGGAACTGTGAGGCTGGATCCAGACCTCATTGTATAGGTTTTAGCATGAATATCCTTTGATTTCACTTTAGTTAACTTTGGAGAGGCTGTTCGTCAGTGGTAGAGCACCTACTTTGCATGCAGAAGGCCCCAGGTTCGATCCCCAGCATTTTCAGGCAGAGTGGAAAATCTCCCACCTGAAAACCTAGAGAGCCATTGCTGCCAGTCAGTGTCAACAATACTGGGCTAGATGAATCAACGGTCTGACTCAGTATGAGGCGTCTTCCTATGTACCTGGAAGCCTTCAAGCAGAGGACACCAAGCCAGCAGTTACAGACGCTTTAGCTCTGAGTTTCCTGCACTGAGTAGTGGGATGGAATCGATTGCCTCCCAAGCCAAAGCCAACTCTGTGATTGTAACTCTTAACAAGTGCTTTTCATTATTCATTTATTTATTAAATTTAGATTGTGTTATTGTTTATTACTAACATTGTTATATCGCCTTATCTGCTAAAAAGCCATCAAAGCAGTGTACAGCAATTTAAAACAATAAACCTTGCAACAATAGAAACAAAAACAGTAAAAAAAAATTGGAACAATAAAAACAAGAACAGCAAAAATAGTTAGAAACGTACGCGTTTTGAAAGGCTAAAACGATGCATCTTTACATCCTTTCTAAAGGCTAAGAGAGTGGAGACTGATGTAATTCTTGAGGGTGCATGTTCCATAACTTGCAGGCAACTGAGGAGAAATCTTGCCTTTTAAATCAATATTGCCTTTCTGCCAAAAACAAAGAAAAAAAAAGAGTACTCACTGTGACTAACAATAAAATTCAGATTAAAGACAAAATTTTAATTAAAACATAACATAAAAACAAGTAACTTCAAAACAGAACAATTTTTATTACTTTGATTAGGCTGGATAGCCTACTGTCCAGGAAAAAGTTCAGTCAGTGGCATGAAACTTCTATAGCTATGACTGTTAGCAGTATACAGGGCTGGCCCTACAATGCTGAAGCCTGATGCAGCCGCATCAGGCAATACGTGATTGGAAGAGTGGCAGATTGCACCGCCCTCCCCACCCAAAGGGCCCGCTGGCTGGTTGGCCGCTCTCTCCCTGCTGCTGATGCTGCCTATGCTTCCTTGCCTCCTCCTGCTAGGCCTGTTGGCTAACAGCTTGTGTCCGCCTGGCTCCTCCCTCCCTCCCTCCCTCCCTCCCTCCCTCGGCTGGCCTCCCCCACTTCAGTCCCAACTGTAGGACTCCTGGCTGGGAGACTCAGCTGAAATATTGTGAGAGCTCTCGCATTATTTCGGCCGAGTCTCCCAGCCAGCTGATGGAGGGAGGAAGAGCCACCACCCTATGGGAGCCGGGAGTCCCCTCGCCAAGCCACCATTTTGCAGAGAAATTATGTCTCGCTGTGGGTCTTAGGAGGTGCTTGCTGGAGGCCCGCGGAGCCAGTGCACAACGACCAGGGGTAGCCAGCCAGTGCGGGATTGGCAGGTATGAGTAAGTCGCCCATCCCTACCGTGTCACCACCACCAGGGGGAAGGCATGAACCGTGAGCTGGTTCTGCCACCACACAAGACCCAGAAGAAGTGGGGTGGCGTCCGTGGCTCACTTCAAACGGCAACTTCGGTTGGGCCTGGCCTGGCAGTATACTTCCAAATGTTTTGCTCTTCAGACTTGCTCGCATCCCTCTCCCTTTTTTTTTGGTGAAGGAGAATGAATACTTTTGCATTCTTCAGAACTGAAAGTAGGCTAATGGGCTTCTGGAACATCATGTGTATTGGCCCCAAACTGCCTGTTGATGCATGTCAAGAAAAATGACAAGGTGTTCTTGTGAATGAGAACCGAGGGTGTGCTTGCTGAAAGTAATAAGACAGTCTTCCCTGACATGGAAAGATGTGTTGAGCAGCAACTCCCATCATTCCCAGCCAGCATGGGAGTTGCAGTCCAACACATCTGGAGAGAACCAGGTTGGCGAAGGCTTCTCTAAGACTTATCCATTTAAATGTGTGGGATGACATGGGAAATGGGGATGGGATCATTGAGTCACCACATTTCTCAGGCATGGATGGCATTGCTGCTAAGAATGAACGGCCACCATGAAAATAGAATATATGACTGTTTTGCATGTTGTAGCATGTACCCCCGGGAACCAGCTTGAGTCGTAAGAACTCCTCCTCTTGTAGCTTCTGGATTTGCAGGTATGCTGTGTTGGCAGTGAATAGTCAGTGCACCACATTTCTTCCCCATAGAACTTCTGCAGCTGTGATCAAACATAACCCGTGCCTTCTTCATTGGTGTTAATACTAGTGCAAAGGCTAGTACAGGTGGGCCAATGCCTCCCTCCACTGATTTTTGCCTAAATAGGGCTACTGTTGTGAAACATGGCACAGAGCAGCCTAGGCCAGTGTCCTTTCCTCTTATCTGGCTTGTTGGTAGCGGTTCTTCTTCTTCTTCTTCTTCTTCTTCTTCTTCTTCTTCTTCTTCTTCTTCTTCTTCTTCTTCTTGTGTGTGCTGATGTTGTGTTGGATTTGGTGCACTGCTTTTAGATGCTTTGTTTTCATTACTTCGGATTCTTCCAGAGGATCAGGACTTTCTCTTGTGGGCCTGAGAATGAGCACGCCTTCAAGGCTTTAATGCCCTGTTTATAAAATAAATTGCTGAGGATGGCAAACCCTTCTCCCTGCTGACTCCCTCCAGTGAATGGAGAGCTTGTTCGCATTGTGTTGATTATTGAAAACTGAGCTCTTTGCGGCAGATATTTTAAGATGCTGTTGATGCTTCGCAAGACTCTCAGCCTTATGGAGAGGGACAGGGGGAAATGACTGTGTAGTTCATGTATGTTGTGCAGGTACAGGGAGAATATTTGTATATGGAAGACATTGAAATGCACATTGCCAGACTGTAGGCAAGGGATACCAGAGAGAGTAGAAGAGGGTTATTGGACTGGCCCTCCATATGTTTTGGCCTACAGCTCCCACCATCCCCTGCTATTTGATCTGCTGTCTAGGGCTGATGGGACTCGTAGGCCCAAACCTCTGGAGGAAGTTGGAAGTTGCCCACCTTTGCTGTAATGCACTTGGGTAAGAGGAAAGGGTGAGAAAAGAGCAACCAGGTCTCATTTGGTGTATGTCAAGATGAAGGGAGCAAGAAGGCATTCCATGGAAGGGTGGTCGCCGGATGGCAGGGCAGTTTGAATGAATGGCCAAACAAACAAAGATCAAAGGAGCCCAGAGCTAAGCAAGAAACCTGTAGATGTGTCAGGGATGGGCTATGGGGCAGCTATCTGAGGTGGGCTGTGAGCAGTGAATCAGAAGCCATGGGATGAGCCAGAAGTTAGGACCAAAGACCAAGTCAGGATTGAGGGAAAAGACCCAGGAGGCAGGGTCAAGGTGCAAGTCAGAAGTCCCTTTTCTCGGTCCCACTACCGTCACAGGCATGCCTGATGGGAACACGTGAGAGGGCCTTCTCGGTACTTTGGAACTCCCTTCCCAGGGAGGCTAGATGGGCTCCCTCCCTGGTGTGCTTTTTTTTTTGTTCCGGCAGGCATTTGGGGAGTAGTCTGGACCTCTGCTTAGGCATTATTTCTATATTGATTTTTTTAAAAAAAACATTAGTCTTTTAAATGTTTTAAATGTTTTAATATTGTAGTATGTTTGATTATATTTTAAATTTTTGTATATCTCTATCTGTTTTCGCTGTACATGTTTTAATTTGTAAAGCTGCCTTGAGCCCCAGTATTGGGAAAAAGGTGGGATGATGATGATGATGATGATGATGATGATGATGATGATGAGAAGAAGAAGAAGAAGAAGAAGAAGAAGAAGTCAGGAGCAGAATATCCAGTGATACAGGGACCATGTAGAGACCAATGGTACAGAATATCCAATGATACAGAGACCATGCTAGCGTTCAGGATAGGGACCCTGCCACCCCACCCCCTTAGCTGCTATGGGATGCCGAAAGTATCATGTTTAATTTGTAAGTAAGCAAAAATTCACTCTTTTGGTGCTCCATACCAGCTACGGATGCAGTTTATTTGCTCTGTGGTACACATGGGAGGTTTCTGGGGGGTTAAAATGCCCCCAGACCTCACAAAGTTGCTTGCCCTTGGCTTAAGAAGACCATGTTGCTCAAGCAGGGCTAAGGTGGAAGAAGGAACCCTCTATCAGGGATGGATGGATCTGTCAATTTCAATTTCTCATTTTTCCCATTTTAAATTTGGTCCTGTTTCCACACCAGTTTGAGATTTATTTATTTATTTAAGTTCCTACAATAATTTGTATGTATTTTCGTGTGCAATTTTGCTTAATTATCAACATTAAGATGCAGCATTTTTTAACTTTACTTTTGCGAACATCTGAATTTTTTGATTGAGCAACTGCATTGCAAAATTTGGAGTCTGAAAGTCCTTCATCGGGGGCACAGAGAGAAGGGCCTCCGAAGATGTCCTAAGGGTCCAAGAAGTTATATGCAGGAGGAGACATTCCTGGGAGAGCAATCCTGTGGTCCTGGGAAGGGCATCTCAGGGACCATAGGATTCTCTGGAGTTCCACCTCTGAAGCGGTAGATCCTGCTACAACCTCAGAAGGGGGGTTCTGGTATCTGATCCTTCACCCCGCTCCTGTGCCCTTGCAACCACTGTGGAAAGAACTATACCAGCTGCTTCCCGAGGATGCAAAAGCAGCCTCGGAGAGATCAGAAAGGCGACATGCTGGTAGGAGGGGAGAACGCAAGATTTGAGGAATTCAGCCTGAGCCCTGCCCACACCAGGGCACCTAGATTGGACTGGCTCAGAGGCCTGTTCTAGAGAAAAAAGCAAAACATGGAGGCCGGAGAGACAAAAATTGCCTCTGTCATTCCTCCTTCAGCAGGGCATTGGATACACGGATGCATTCAAGTTCGGAGTTTCATGAGGGTGCAGCCCATAGGATTGCACCCTTTTAGTTACTTAACCTAAGGTTTGTTTGTTCCTGTCCTAGCTTTCCATTATGCATTATGTTGCCAATACTTCATCTAAAGACACAGAATAATAGAATAGTAGAATTGGAATGGACTTATAAGGCTATCGAGTCCAACCCACTGCTCAATGCAGGAATCCACCTTAAAGCATCTCTGACAGATGGCTATCAAGCTGCCTCTTGAATGCCTCTAGTGTGGGAGAGCCCACGACCTCCCTTAGGTCATTGGTTCCATTGTTGTACTGCTCTAACAAGCAGGAGGTTTTTCCTGATGTCCAGCCGGAATCTGGCTTCCTTGAGCCCATTATTCAGTGTCCTGCACTCTGGGATGATCGAGAAGAGATCCTGGCCCTCCTCTGTGTGACAACCTTTCAAGTATTTGAAGAGTGCTATCATGTCTCCCCTCAGTCTCCTCTTCTCCAGGCTAAATGTACCTAGTTCTTTTAGTCTCTCCTCATCGGGCTTTGTTTCCAGACCCGTTTCCAGCCTTCCTCCTGTCTATATTTTCCTACAGAAATTGTATTTGGCTAACTTTAGTGTAAGGAGTCTGGATTGGAGGGGTGCAGTCTGGCTCATATCTGTGGTTTATTAGGGTCTCTGCCTGCCCAAGAGTTTGGTTTAAACGAGCACACTTTCCTCACCTCTTATGTCGGGAGTTCTTGTCAGTACCGTTTGTTTTCAAAAATCTCAAAATGAAGTCCACGTATATGATGTGTCTGAATGAGTCCCTTTGTGTGATTGCTTCATGTTTGATTGAGATTCCGGGCTTTTTGGTGTGTGTGTGTGTGTGTTTTATTTTTAATCATTAAATGGAACAAAAGCACACATAGCTCTTGGCACTTTTTGGAATTCTTTGCGATGCTTTGTCCCAAAACGTATCAGAAAGTTAACTTGGGGTGGGGTTGGGGGCAGATTCCTGCTGAAAATGAAATGGAAAACAGCAAATGTAACACTGTACTTCAAATGTCTTGAGAAGAAAGTGGACCTGTAAATGAATGAACTTTGAAAAGTGTTGCCTGAGGGGTGTGTAAAAATGTTCAAGGTTTCTTTTGGCATGCAAAGCTAGTGATATGGTACCGCCGTGCCAAATGAAACTAACCCTCAGAGGCAAACAAAACATTTTGTGGTGAGATCAAAACGCTTAATGTACAATGGTTTGTTTAGAACTTCCTTCTTGAAGGCTGCAATCCTAAACATGCTGACTACCAGAGAGTAAGCCTCACTGAACACAGCAGGGCTGACTTCTGAGTTAACCTAGTTTGCGCAACAGGCTTTCTTCTGTAGAAAGCTGCCTTTCTCAGGGAGTTCTCAAATGTATTCAAGTGGCAATTATATATCTTTGAGGCAGCAGGCGCGCATGTCATGCGGTGACTCGCCGCTCAAAGATTTGCGGGAGCGCATGTGGCTTCATTGAAAAGTTTTGCATTTGACATGATGTGATGTGAAACCTCTATCTGTGGTGATTCACTAGCAGTGGCGGTGCCACAGGCGCACCCAATGTTGCAGTCAGACTAGCATTACTCTGCATGTGTGAACACACCCCAAATGACACCTGGCACATCAGTGCCAGCTTTATATTTTGAGGGCCCTTGGCACAGTCGGTCTACCTTGTCACTTCCATTGTCATAGGGCTGTTGCTCCTCCTCCTCTTTCAGCCCATTGCTAACACTTGCATGCTTGACAGACAGAAAGCCAGTGAGCAGGGAGGCAGTAGCATCTGCTGCTCATCCTTCTTACCACCATTCATATCTGGGCCAGAGCAAGAGGCAGGTGAATAAGCAGGTTGCCATGGTGAAGAGGAGGAGCAAGCCCAAGGGGCTCTTGTCAGTGGGCCGCTGCTGGACCCTTGGCAGGTGCCCAACCATGCCTACCTTTGACACCAGCCCTTGTCAGCGAGGCTAGAAATGACAGTCTGAGAAGCCCCGATCAATTTCAATCCTGACGCAATCTCAACCAGTTGGCGAACGATCATCCTTTAATACAGTGATGGATTCTTAATGAAGCATTCAGTATGGCGGTGGGGGGGAAGCAATGTGTAGCCCTTCAGGGGATGGACTGCAACAACCATCACCACTAGAGGCATATCCAGTGGGGTTGCATGATGGGAGCTGTAGCCCAACAATGTCTGGAGGGCTACACGTTGCCCACTCCTGCTATAGGGTAAAGGCGCCCATCTTTTCTTCAACTCGCTTGAATGCTGACCCCAATCTGCTGCTTTTCCTACACCTCTATCCTGCATTTTTGCTGAGTGCGAGTGCCTTACTTGGGCAGGCTACCTCTTTGCAACCTCCCACTCTTTCTAATAGGCTTATTCTAGATCTGGAAACTATCCAACAGTTCAGTCTAACCTACATGCTGTAGTGGCCGCATTCTTTAATAAAGGCTCAATTCGTTGTAACTAAATTTGCTGAAGTCTGTTTACTCTCATTGCCACCAGCAGATCTGAATCATACCCTAAAGTGGCTGGTTGATTGAACAAGAGCACATTTTTTTTACAAAAAGAAGAAGAAAAGCTGCCTGCTCGCAGGGTATGATGGTTTCCTTCCTCTGCGTTTAATGGGGACATAACTGAGTCAGGGATCAGAACAAGTCTCATTTGAGCAAGCAAGGAGGACCGGAAAGCTGCTTATCATTCAAGCCCTTTCAGCAACGTGTTGTATTTATAATGGAAACGGCAGGACTGTTTTTGCTTTCACTGTTAGCTACAGACCCATTTCTGCCTACCCACTCCCTTAAAAAAAGAAAGAAAAGAAAACACAATACTATTACATGGTGGTGTGGAAAAGCAAAAACATTGTGGGGCCTTGATAGGATTTGAAATTAGGTGTGGCAGCATAAACTTAATGTTACAGAAAGGAACCTGCTCATGTTATGATCATCACTTCCTGGTTTAAATTAACTTTATTTTGATGTTACACTTAAACTAGGGACTGCGATTACTTTAACCTGCGGTTTGTTGGAACAAACCAGGAGCAGAAACAATGTCTGATCTTGGCTTGCTTCAATAAACCATAGTTCAAACTAACCGCAATTTGTTTTTGTCAAAGAGGAAGTGAAGACCAAGCACTCAGAGCTTGAGCAAGTTTGTTCACATGACACTTCAACTCCCATCAGCACCAGTCCTCCTGGCCAATAGTCAGGAAAGCTGGGAGCTGTAGTCCAAAACATTTGGAGAGCACCAGGTTGGGGAAGGCTGGTTTAGCATTGCATTGATATGATGCTCCTGCTGATGGTGTTCTTGATGGTTTTTTTGCGAAAACAGAAACCCTGGATTTATATCAAAGATTTGTTGGTGTAGGTGTCTTATTCCCAAGCTGACCACTTCATCTTGTGCTCATATAAAACTCTAGGTTGCTACCAATGATAGCAATTCTATGGACATTAGTACAGCCAACTGGTAGGTACTTTTCATCACTACTATTGGAGAAGTTCTTCTCTTTCTCTGCCAGGCAGAAGCCACCGGAAACCACAGACAAGAAGGAGAGGGAACTCTGTTAATCCATTGAGAAGGGATTCATTCCAGGCAGGACATGACCATGATGTACAGATTTTAAAAATACAACAACAAAAATAATTAACTGCCCAATGTTCCTGCCCAAACAATGAAGTAGTCTAAACAGACTACTTGATTCAGTTTTCTTGCTGCCTACCTGCAATATTAGTACAAACTATTCTCTACATCCATTGGTTGACCTCCTTGCTAAAGCTGGCTGGTAAAGATGGGGAGGGGGGGGGGGAGGTCCTAGATTTCTATTTCCAGAAGCTCAGAAACTTCTTGCTACTTGTGAGAAGTGAGGAGCCTTTCCAACCATTATACACTCCAAATTGTGGGTTCAATCTTGATCTGCATGGGCCAAGCAAAACAATGAGCAGGCTAGGTGTTGGATGTTAAATGTTAAGAGGTGCTGGCTGGGTGACAGCAGTGTGTAGTAATATTTGGCAGGAACTATGCTTGTTTTATTTGGTGAAATTACTCATATGTCGCTCTTTTATCTCAATCCTCCCTTTCCCTTGGCTTTTAAAATCGGAAGTACATTTCATTCTTCAGAACCCATCCCAGACAGTGTCGGACCAAGACATGTTTCTCCTTGAGGCAAAGAACAAGATGGCACCCTTCCTATTCCATGTCCAAAAGCCAACTGGTAGTTGAATCTTAATTCAATACTGGTGATCCTCCACTGCATCCGAAGGCAGCAGGCTAGCTTTGGGGATTCAGGGCAGGCTGCAGGGCACATAGCTCTCTCCTCTTACACCTTTCTGGCACCTCCCAGCATCTGCCACCTGAGTCAACTGCCTCATGCTGCCTATTGGTAGGGCCAGCCCTGGCCAGAGATGACTCCATATTACCTGAGCTCCATAATTGTAAATCCTTTACTGCTGAAGTGGCACCATCTTTAATGTAAAGATCGTTCTGTGCAACAAAATTCATTTATGGTGCCTGGACCTCTGCCAAGGAACTAGAATACTTCCAAGGAATTCCGGAATTGGCCACCCATTGTTTGCATTGTGTAGGAAGGCCTTAATATAATAACCAGGATTTGCATAACCGTTGTAATGTGCAAACAAGCCTGAGAGAGTATGGAGATCAAAAGTGTGCCACTGTTTCATTTGTATTTCCTTGCATCTCATTTCTCTTTCAATTAACCCTCATCTCCACTGAGTTACAGAAAATAAAACAATAATAAAAATGAGCCAATTTTACATCTGGAGACCTGTTTCTTGACTAAGTGTATGAGCCATAACCTGTTTCAAATAACTCAACCAAAGTAGCCCCAATGTTCTGTGGTTTGCTTTCAGCAAAATTCTCTTTTTTAATTTGATTGATTTATTCTTAAATTTATCTTCCACATTTTCTCCTCCAAGGAACCCAAGGCAGCTTACGTAATCCTCCTCTCCATTTTATCCTCACAATAACCCTGTGAGGTAGTTTAGGCTGAGAGTTGGAGATTGTCCCAAAGTCAACCAGTGAGCTTCATGGCTGAGTGGGGACTAGAACCCAGATCTCCCGACTCCCAGTCCAACACTCTAGCCACTACACCACACTAGTTTTCTTTGAGAAGGATGTGAAATGAAAATATCCATAGTTTTTAAAAGTTGGATGCAACAGCAAACCATGGTTTGCCTTAAAGAGGGAAAGGAGATGTGGGATCCCCAGAGAAGGGGTGGAAGGAGGATGTGAGCCGGAGGCTCCTTGAAAGGCTCATTCTTGTAGCCAGTTGCCATACTGGCTGGGGGCCATGGGAGTTGCAGTCCAACGCAGCTGGAGGCAACCAGGTTGAGGAAGGCTGTTGGAGTGCCAAGCCATGCTTTGGCATTCTGTCTGGAGAAACACAATCTTCCCCCTAGCACACAATTTCTTCATATTTAAGGTACCTTATAAATCATCTGAATAAACCATTTTAAAATCAAAACAAAGCAGCCTCACGTTTGCTGACCTTCTCTTACAGCTCTACCTAGGCCTGCTTGCTTGGAAGTCCCACTGTATTCAGTGTGGCTTGCTCCTAAATCAATGTGCATGGACCACAGTAGTTTTATTTCGGGAGGGGGTATCATTTGCGACCTCTAGCAAGTGTGGGTCAACTGTCAAAGGGGGTTACGTAAAAGTGGCATCTTCTTACTCAGCCTCGCAGCTCAGGTATGTGTTTACAGCTCACTAACGCACCAAGCTCTACAGAAACAGCACAGGTCTGGGCAAGAGAATGGAATTCTTTTGTGACTTGTAGATCAACAGTGTTGTTAGCTAAATCCCAGGTTCAGAGTCCCCAGAACAACAACATTGCTTCCAATTATGCATTCAGTTACCCTCCAATGACCTGATGACCTTTATAGGTAGGCATGTGTCTAGTTGGTACGTATGTAGTCTGAAGACAGTTACCACCACCATTATCATTGCCCAGCGGTTTGAATTAGATGCTGTTGATGTAGATGCGGAATTCTTGCATAGCAGGTAAAATAAAATCGCGATATTTCAAATTTGTACTGCGGTGTAAATAATCTTTCCCCAACCCAACACCCTCCAGTTGTGTTGGATGACAAATCTTACTGAACCCAGCCAGCCTAGCTATTGCCCTCTTTTGCAGGGAAAGTGGAAGCCGTTGCATTCCAGTTAGGATTGAAAGCGCAAACTCTGGTTTGCTTCAACCCCAGAAAGAAGGCAGGAAATCACTGCACACGACCGGAAGGGGAAGAGAGAGTTTGCAAGCCAGAGTCCCCTTGAAATTGGGATGGGCGAATCTGTCAAGCTCGATTCATTCAGGTTCTTGTTTTTCTACCAAGAGGTTCTTTCTATTCCAGTTCCATATCAGATCATAAGCCTTTTTGCCCCCTGCATAAAGTTTTGTAAGTACAAAGGTATGATCACTGGATCAGCAGCGAAGGTTCTACTCTCTCCCCCACCCCAAAAAAACCCATGTTGATCAGCAATGAATGCTACTTATGTATTGACAGCTGTAGTTGTGATCATCATGACTTCAAAGGAAAATGCTGGTGAATATTCTTAACTCAGTGGAAGAGCACCTGCTTTGCATGCAGAAGGTCCCAGGTTCAATCCCAGGCATCTCCAGGTATGGCTGGGGAAGAATCCTGCTCAAAACTCTGGAGAACTGTTGCCAGACAGTGTTGACATTACTGGCCTAGATGGACCAGTGGTCTGAATCGGTATATGACAGTTTCCTATGCTCAGTATATGGCAGCTTCCTATGGCTATGCTTCAGATGTTGTTCCTATGTTCTTTATACCCTCCAAATGGTTATTTCTCATCAGTTGGCTACAGAAGCTAATTCAGTGTGGTACAGACACAATAGGGGGTGGGGGTCTGCAAACTTTCTGAAGTTGCACCGTGGGAATCCAGAGGGTCCCTTTCCATGCTGTCAAAGGTTTCCACTGCACATGTTGATTTGAGATTTTGATTGCTATACGCAGGATGATTTTTAGAGGAAGCAAAATCGAAAAGCCGGCGAGATGTAATATGCTTGTGCATTATTTCTATTAAAATGAAAATGATAAAAAGTATGAATCAGCCCTCAAAGGCCTTAGAAATAACAAAAACCCTCTTGAAAATCCTCTTCAGGACCTAGCCCATTTTCTTAACAGGTCTGTGGGCCACCAGACAGCAATATGGGTCTTATGAATGGCTCTCCCACCCCCTCAGATTCCAACAAAATGGTACCATTCTATTGGAGATACAGCTTTCAGTTAATTATACATACATTTCTAGCTTGGGCTTGAGTGAGCCTTCAAGGGTGAATATATAAGAATACAGCACAGTTATTTAAACATTCAAGGATCAGACACAGATATAGAATCCTGGATCTCAATGACTGCATTTGCATTTTACACAAACCCTCATTGCATTTTTTATGATTGTATTGTATTCTTTTTATTACATTTTGTAGTTGTGTGGCTTTGCTTGTTGGTTAAATTTGTTGTTCTCTGCCCTAATGTCTGTTAATGAAGAGTGGTTTGTAAATATCAAAGTAAATAAATATTTACATGATTTTATATAAATTAGTAACTGGATGCACGTGTGTTAGAGAAACAAGTTGGATACTTAAACTTGAGCATTCAAATATTGTTAGCAATCAAAATAGTTCACAGTGTCCATGCTCCGGAATCCAAGAATTTTGAGCTGGTAGAGCATATTTAGAAATTTAATAAATATATATTCTAATAAGTATGTTTTTCAGCCATACTGTCTTCCATGATGGTGTACAATTGACACATTTTAAAAAATAAGTCACATATCAAATTAATTAAAACAATTGCAGTTGCAGCAGCAGCACATATCAACAACACTGGTGTGTCTGTGTGGGAGAGATGCTGTCTCCTTCCCTTCACACCAGCTGTCTAGATCAGAGGTCGGAAAACTGGTGCCCTCTAGACTACCGCTCCAATCAGCCTCAGAACGACCAATGGACAGGGATTATGGGCATTGTAACCCAAAACATCTGCAGGATACTAGGTCACCTACCACTTCTCCAGATCTTCTTGCTGCTGCCTTCCACTAGTGACTATGGCTATAACCCTAAACCTATTTATACAGGAGTAAATCCCACTGAAGTAAGTGGGACTTATACATGGTGTGGAGAAAGTGGTTTGGCCTCCCTGGATGAATCTGGATTCATCCAGAGAACCAAGGACAACTGGGAGGCTCCAAGGGGGAGACTTAATTTATACACTACCCAGAGAGCTTCGGCTATGGGGCAGTATATAAATGCAATAATAAATAAATAAATAAATAAATAAATAAATAAATTACCTACAAACCATGGCTTGCAAAACTGGGAGCCAGCCAGCATTCAATCCACACCATGATTATTGGTGGCTACGTAACCACTGTTTAAACATACTAGCCATTTGCTGCAAAATGGTTACCAGCCTAACCATGGCTTAGCATGTTGTCTGAACAGGCCGAGTGGGTGAAGGCTATTGTACCCATGTCTTGCTCATGGGATTCTCAGAGGCAACTGGTTGGCCACACTGGGAAATAGGATCTGGGCCTAGATAGGCTTTTGGTCTGAACAGCAGGGTTTTTCTCACATTCTGATGGACCACCTAACTTTTTGTTTTAGCCATCCCCCAAGATTCTTTTAGCATGACTCTCATTATCTGGCTTGACCATTAACCTGGCTGAATACCAAAGGAATCTTCAAACTGTTGACTCACGTTGCTTCCGTATGGAACTCACGCTACTTTTTTCTCCCACACTGTAATTGTTAGTGGCGTGCCTCTCTCTGGGCAGGCAGAAGCATCATTCAGGATGATTCAGTTGGTGTTGCTGGAACAATTAACCTCCATTATGGTTAGCTATATTTCATGCTATGCGTGAGATTCTGCTCCCCCCACTACCCGCCATGTTGGAGAAAGACCAGCTTTTTTAGTTTGCTCTCCTTTCTTTAAAAATAATTGCCACTTTGCTCGACCATGAATTACCTTGTATGTCTCCTGTAGGGAAATGTCTGCGGGATATTCAGACTCCCATTATGTGAATCTTAGTTATTCAACCCCCCTTTTTTTATTCACGTTGCAAGATCATCATATAAAGCAATGCCAGTGTAATGCTATCCTGACCTTTCTTTCTGAGTTCTCCTCATGTCTTGTTGGCCACAGTATGACTGAACTCTTTGCGCTTGCAGGCACACATTTAGAATAAGAGCTGGTGTTGTAGTGGTTAAAGGAATACACTGTGAGTGATACAGATATCTAAATATACACACACATAATCTAAACACCATATATATATATATATATATATATCAAGAAGGAGAACAATTTTTGCCATTGGGCACTCTGTGTATGTATATACAGAATGCCCAAATGCAAAAATTGTTCTCCTTGATCCTACTACTGCCACCATTATTATAGCTTTCCCCCAACCTAGTGCCCTCCAAGTAGTTTGAACTTCAACTTCCAGGTTTCCTGACCTTTGACTACGCTGGCTTGGTCTAACAGGAGTTAATGTCCATGAGCTATGGAGGGCACCAGGTTGGAGAAGGGTGCCTTAGATGTGTATGCCTGTGCAGAGAAGGCAACAAAAGCAGGTCGGTTGGTAGCGGTGCCACTTCCTCACCTACCACATATCCTCTTTGTCCTGTTGGTTTGCATGAACAGGGCTCCAGGAATTTTTCCTGTGGAGAAGCATCTAATCGTGTGAGCTCCTAGGTGAAGACTGACGAGTCTGTTTTGTTTGTTATTTATGCACTTTCGCTTTTATAAACTGCTCCACATCAATAGATACAAAATACCAACCCACCCCCACCCCCCCACCCCCAAATAAAATTGTGGTTCAAATTCCCTCTTTGTCTTGAAGCTCACTGGGTGACTTTGGGCAAAGTCACTGACTCTCAGCTGAACCTACCTCATAGGGTTATTGTGAGGACAAAATGGAGAGGAGGAGGATCATGTGCACCATCTTGGGGTCCTTGGAAGAAAAGATGGGTTATAAATGAAGTAAATAAATAACTTTAGTCAGGAAACGTTTAACTGAAAAGAAAATTTTCAGCAATCTCCAAAACAAAGTAAAGTAGGTGTATGCCTTATCTCAGTTGGAAACACATTCCATCGGGTGGGAGCCAACACGCTTAAGGCCCTACCCCTGGCGGTTTCTAAGTGGATCGCCAACCCATGTGGTACTACCAGGAATGCCTCTTCAGATGACCTCAGTGATCCAAAATACTGTATTTTAGTAGTAAGGGAAGGGAAAGGCTGTAGCTCATTCACGAGCACCTGCTTTGCTGGCAGAACATCCCAGATCCAATCCTTGTCGTCTCCGGGTAGGACTGGAAAAAAACCTGTCTGAAACCCCGGAGAGCTGCTGCAGGTCATTGTAGGGTAGCCAGTGCTAAGCTGGATGAATCAATGACCTGACTTGGCATAAGGCAGCTTTCTCAATGGTTTACACTAGGCACAGGTTTACCATGTTAGTGACGACTAGGCCAAACAGAGCATTGGCCTTTTGTTGAAATCACATCGCACATTTCCACACTCCAGGGCTGGAATCCCCCATATGAACCGTATTTACTTACAGATTACATTTTTATCCTGCCCTTCTTCCAACAAGGTCAGGGCAGCATATGTGGTTGCCCTTTTACTCCCTTTATCCTCCAAACAACTCAGGGCGATATCTTCAGCTGCCTTGAGTACCATTTTGGGTGGAAAGGTAAGATATAAACTTAACTGATAAATAAGGTTAGCAACTGGCCCAAGATCACCCAGCAAGCTTTGTGGCTGACTGGGAACTTGAACTTGTGTCTCTGGTCTTACTTTGGCACTCTCATGGCTACACCACACTGGTTCCTTTACAGTCGATAGGAAAGCCTTCTCCACCTATTATTTTACAGTTCACTGGTATCTTGGGCTGATAAAGGGCAGGATCTAAAACTGTCCTCCCACTGACAGAACTGGGATGAAGGACAATTCCCCCTCCCTCCTGCAGTCCCCCACACATCATCAAAACCTCCTCCGGAAGGCCAGAAAACTCTCCAGAACAGGTTTTCAGGCAGCACAGAGGGCCTCCGGGGGGAGCAGGGGAGGGAAAGAAAGTCCCATGTTGGATTGCAGCCAATGACTGCAATGCCTAATTCCCCAACCTGCTCCATTTACAGAAAATGCTCGTTGGTTCTGTGATTCATTGAATCAAGATTTCTTTTGTATTTCATTATTATTTTTTAAATGCCCATATAGTTGAGAAATTACCAGGAAGATGGGAACAGGTCCAGGCTGTTATTAAAAAAGTCTGCCAGTCCATCCTATAGTTACATAATAAGGAAGAATTTTAAAGGAGTTTTACCTTGCTGGCAGCCAACACACATATTTTATAAGCTACTATTTAAACATGTACTATTTTACTTTTCAAATACATCTTACTGAAGGTATTCCGCAAGCTTGGAGAATATGCACCCTACTGAGGATACTCTGCAAGCTTAGAGAATATCCTTTCAAACTGTTCACATAACAGAACTGCAAGATTTAGAGTGTTTTTACATGAGGCATTTATCGTGTGCTCATGACTGTTCATTCACGGAAGTTCACGGGTCCTTTTAATGATATTGTCAACCTGCGGTGCCTCTCTTGTCGTTTTTTAGGTTTATTCTGCTATTTTAAAAATTGCCAAAAATGCAGTAACAAATAAAACCTGCCAAAACCTGCCATCAAAGAGGTGGTGTAATTCAAGAATCATGCAATATTTCAGAAATCTTGCAGTGCCATCTACTGATTGTATGTATGAAACATATGGAATGTGCTCACAAAGGAATGGGGAAAATAAGTGGGGGGATGCATGTATTGTGCCCATGGTAAACCCGCAAAGACTCCGGAAGATGAAGCCCCTGTAAGGCTGCGAAATTTTTCAATGTAACGAAGCTATTTAGTCTGCTGATTTGGTAGGTTAATCAACTACAGTTTTTGTTGATCAGTCTGAAGAGGTTACTTTTAATTGATGGAGCTCAAAGTTAAAGGAACACCAGTTTGGTTTTAAGCTGTTTTGGTTATGGTGCAAAGCATTAAAGATGGCCTTACCCGCTCTCCCCACCCACACATGGGTAGCATTCGGACAACACGATAATCAATGAGGGGCAGGAATCAAACGCCAGTTGTGTTGATTATTGTGTCGTGTGTTGGGCAACACACAACACACACACAACTGACAGTACACTATTTTGGGGAATTAAACAACGGGGAAAGACAACGGGCTGCTCAGTTGTTTATCCCGAAATCCGTTGATTAAAGTGTTGTGTGTCGGGAACCCTCCTCTCTCCGTGTACTATTCCAGTCGGTCGGAATAGCAGTGCATAATGGGATAGGGCAAGAGGACTAAGGGAGAAGCAGCAGCAGCCCAGAAGGACGCCAGGACTTTCAGTCATGTGACGGAGGGAGGGGCAATATGTTGTGTGTCGGGCACAGGGAAAATAATGCACGGTGATTGTGTTACAAACCCTTCCGTTGCCTAATATGTCATCCGAATGCTGCCATGTTGGTGGTGGTGTGTTTCCTTCCCCTCCACTCCCTTCAAAGTTAATTATATTGAAGATTTTATGATATGCAGATGTAGCTGAACTTACTCATTTAAAATACTAAAGAATTTTGGGTTGATGAACCAATTAGTTGCTACATCACCAAATAGGCCATATGCAGTCTATCAAATAAAAAACAAGTTAGTAAGGCCATTTTATGGCAGCAAACTAGGATTTCCACACCTGATACACGTGTTTACAAACATTTTCATCTTCACAATGTGCACAGGTAAAAAACATTTTTTGTATGTGTGTATATGTCATGGTGTTTACCTGTAAATGGCTTGGAGCCAAGTTATCGGAAAGTCCACCGCTTCCCCAGTGAATGCTCCCATAGATTTAAGATCTTTTGGGGATTCCCTTTTGCATGACCCACCACCAAGAGAGGTTGGTGGGAACACAGGACAGGGCCTTCTGTGTGGCAACACCCCAGCTGTGGAATTCCCTCCCAAGAGAGGTTCAACTGGCCCCTTTTTGTTCCGATTTAGGTGGACTGTTAATCCCGTAGTATTTCTTTGTATTTAAAATGTATTAGTTCTGTACTCTATTTTTAGGGTTCACTCCTGCTCTTAATTCTGCTGTGGGTGATGTTTTAAATTACTTTTAAAGTTTTTAAATTCAGTTTTAATTGTAAGTCTCCTTGGGGTTCCTATTTGAACTGAAAGGCAACTCATGAACGTATACAATAAATAAATAAAAATAAAATCACCTTCAGGCAGCTGCTGGGGTCCGAGTCGGACCTTCTGCTATGACTGATTTTTTGTTTTTTGTTTTAATGCCATTCCACCCTCACATGTTAATTGCAGCAAAGGGGTCCACGTATCCAAAGGTCCCACAGTCAGAGTGATGGCCCTGGTGTTACAAACAGAGAATCTACACATATAGGTAGGGTAGTCACTTGTGAACTGCCTGCCCAAATTTATATGGAAATTTAGAAATAATTATTTTGTATTATTATATTATATCCTGCCCTTTTTTCTTTTGCAAGGAACTCAAGGCGGCTTACATAGTTCTCCTCCTCTCCATCTTATCCTCACAACAACCCTGTGAGGCAGGCTAAGCTAGGAGTCAGCGACTTGCCCAAAGCCACCCAGTGAGCTTCATGGTTGAGTGGGGACTAGAACATGGGTCTCCTCTAGTCACTGTACCACATTGGTTGTCATAATAATTATATTTTAATAAAAATGTGCTATATCTCACCATAGTGTGAAAGACTGTGACCAGGTGATCTGCTCAGTCTGCTGTCCAGGTGTTGCTGATGGGCAATTTCAAGGCCCAGCTCTCCCTTCAGATGGTTGTTGGTCTTTATAATGTACTTGTGGACAGCCCTTCACATAGAAGATGCCTTCAAAATACAGGACAGTCCTCTGGCAGACTTTCCCAGGCCCCTCCCAACGTATATGAGTTACTAGTTAGGAACACAGGACCATTGGTCCATCTAGCCCAGTATTGTTGACACTGGGCCTGTTCAGACAACATTCTAAGCCATGTCTAGGCCACTAACCATTTTGCAGCAAATGGTTAGTAAGTGTGTTTAAACCCTGGTTATGTAATGGTTCATACAACATGCTAAGTTATGGTTCACATGACATGTTAAGCCACAATGTTTAGCTCAAAATGCTTAACCACCATGGCTTAGCGTGTTGTCTGAACAGGGTCATGGATTGGCAGCTACTCTCCAAGGTTTCAGGCAGATACTTTCCTCACCCTTCCTGGAGAAGCCGGGGACCGAACCTGGGACCTTCTGCATGCAAAGCATGTGCTCTGTCACACTGAGCTATGGCCCCTCCCCTTTTGCTACTTCCTCCTTTTGAACTCCCTTGTTTAGGGGGCAGAGGGAGAACAACTACAAGTGTGGTCATTTGTGTGGAACTGCTAGTTCTGGAAATCAGTAGAGCAACCATTTATTTTCCACAGCTAGCATGATTCTTCCTTTTCTCCCTGGCTCCTTAACAGCATGAGCCTGTATATATCTCCTGAGAAGTAAGTACCAGATAAGTGTATATAGCAGCCTTCCCAACCCACTGCACATCTGAAGATGTACTGGGCTACAACTCCTAGCCTTCACATCCGCTGATGGACATTAGGCCCGTTCAGTCTGCACCGCTGACATATGCTATCGGGGGTTTGAATTGCACATTCCTTGGACAAGTAATGGGAGTAAAGAATCTCACAGAGGTTCAAACAGAACTAGATGGTTGTGCCTCGCAGCGCCAGCTTGGATCAGATAAACATTTTGCCCTCTTCCACTTCCCAAGCACTGTCCTATCATTTTAGTGTAAATACAATGATACATATCTGATCATGCACAAAGTTACAGCTCATGTTTTCTGCTGAAGGGAAATAACCATCTCGTAATTACGCCTTTGTCTGGACATGTTCTTCACTCCCATCTGTACCACTTGGAATGAGATTGGCAATCCGTGATAGCCTTATTGACAGTAAGAATAGGAAAGCTCTGCTTGTAAAGAAATGAGTAAAATAAGCAAGGAGATTCTAAGAGCCAGTGTAGTGTAATGGCTAGAGAACTGGACTTAGACTCAAAAGAGTTGAGTTCAGATTTCCCCACAGCTACAAAGCTTGGCCTAGTCCCCTCTTTTTAAACCAGTCTACCTCACAAGGTTGGTGTATGGATAAAAGGGGGGACCATGTATGCCATGCTGAGCTCCTTAAGAGGACAGGTTAAACATGAAATAAAGGGAAGCGAAGTTCACTTTTCTTGGATCACACTGCGGGTTTATATTTTGTGTTGCCTGAGCTCAGTGGTATGGGAAGGCGGCCTTTGTAAGCAGCAGGAGTAAACGTCAAATGCAAAGCATAGCCTCCCCTGCCCCCCAACATGTTGGTTGTGGTGTGTCCCCTATCCCTCACACTCCCTTCAAAACCTCAAAAAGGTAATTATATTAAATAATTTATAACATGCCGATGTAGCTGAACTTGCTCATTTAAAGCACTAAAGAAGTTTGGTTTGAGGAATGAAATAATTGATACGTCAGCAAATAGGCTGTATGCAGCCTATCAATAGTATGGGAAGAAGGCCTTTGTAAGCAGCAGGAGTAACAGTAAAACTACTCATTCCTTTTAATGTGTTGCGTACAGCTATGTCTCTGCTTTCTTCTTAGTGAAAAGTAACCGCGGCTCAGCCAGTAAGCATCACAACACGTGCTGAGGGGAATTTTAATCCCTCCCCAGCCGTCCCATCCCCTTTCCGATACCCGATGCCTTCTGTGGCAGCCACAAAACCATATCCTGGACAAACTCTTGCAATGGACACCTTGCTGTAAGAAGAGAGAAGGAAAGCCAAGTTGGAAAATCATAGCGATCCCAGTTTCTTGGCCCTGGTGAGAAGTTGTGTGCCCTTGATTGAGCTCCTTCTCTGCTTCTCTCATTCTCCCGTCGGCAGGGTACTAACAGAAGGTCTTTTTGTCCTTGGCCTAGTCAAAGACTACTTTCCCCTTTTCTAGGCATCCTCATACAGAGGCTTCCCTAAAGGCCATCAGAAATCTATGGCCTAGCAATACTCCTCCGTCTTTTAAAGCACACAGCCCTGCTCTTTCAGCACACCGTGATGATTTTCAGTGGGGTCTTAATGACAGTGTCGTGACTGCTTCAAGCTGTGGAATTAATGCTTGGTTGGAACTCTGGTGCTGTCTAGTGGCCGGCTCCTGTATCTCTCTCCCTCTTTCAGTGGTCAGGGAGAACATGAAATATGGCTTGGATTTAAAAAGAAAAGAAACAAAACATTCCTACATTCTGGACTCATAGTGATTATCTTGTCAAAGTATCAAAGCAAAAGGAAGTGTTAAAGAGTTCCACTGATTAGTAGAATAAACCAGCATTCTTCAACCTGGCATCCTCCAGGTGTGTGGACTACAACTCCCATTGTCCCCAGTTGGGGTAGGGTGCAGTAGGCCTTCATGGGGCTTTTAACCCTAACCATTTTAACTATATCTCTTTCACATAAATATGTAAGAGTTCTTGTTTCTTAGATTTTGTTGTATTGTGGGGGGAAATGCAGGGAAAGTATCTATAAGGTGCCGTGGGACTAACTTCTGAGTAAACACACTTCTGAACTCAATCACGCTTGCTTTTGAGTAAAACTACTTCCAATTGTGTATTTAACATGTGGACAACAGCTCGGGTTTGCCAGTTTCCTATAGTGTGTTGCAAGATTAGGCTATCCCCCCAGTAAATAAATCTTTGCTTTTTATAAGTATTTATTAAGATAATTAACATTTTTTTTAAAAAAAGATAATTGATTAATAAGCTAACGTTTCTGTTTATTTGATGTTAGTGGCCATTTCCATGACTGGAAAAACTGCGAGATTTTTTTTTTATTTTCTAGTGACGGTGTCTTTTCATTTCTCTCATCGTGGAAGCAGCCATTGCAATTATGCACGTATTCCTGCACCAGGTGTTACTCTGCTCATGCTAGTAGACCACTTGGAGGAGTTATTTGCAGGAGCAAGCTGGCTAATAGAATTCTGCATCAGTTAGCCCTCTTGCACATATTCAAAGATACCAATGAACTCTTACTAAGAAAGACTTTAATAGGATTTTTGCTGATAGCAGCCAAATTATTAATTGCCAGATGTTGGAAAAATGCAACAGGATTGACAATACAAAAATGGTACGACATACTATGGGAGCTTGCACTCTCAGAAAAACTAACCCAAAAAATAAGACTGTCGAGGGGAAGGAAAAAAAGGGAAACATTTACTGCTGATTGGTGGGACTTTATTACATACACAAATCAAGATGATGCGACAATACAAGTCCCAGCTGCCTTTCAAAATTTGTGGTCACAATACTAATAATAAAAAGTATACTGATAACAGATTGAACTTACCTGCATGAGTTTAAAATTATTATTATTAATATTATTATTTGTATATTTCTGTATCTTTCTTGCTGAAGTTGAAGAACATCATAACAAAATGTATGATATTATGTATGGTTTGGTATACTTACCCATGTTGTGTTAAAATTGTTTTGTAAAGTTATTTTAATATTGAAAATCAATTGAAACAAACAAACAAACAATTCTGCATCAGTTCTTAATTCCTGGTGCTTCTATCTGATTGTGGTACAGACCAACACCAATGGAAAAAGACTGAGGCGATGATACTAGGCCTTCCATGGGTACGTGCCCTGCAAAGTTAAAAAATGGCATCACCAGATTGACCCCCAAACCCTTTCAACAGCTCCATGTGGATATGCCCTTGGAATGTAGCCTGAAAAACACAGAATAAGGATTTTCCTTTCATGCTGAAGTACTGGTCTTTGGATTCATATGCACAGTGGTATGGAATGTAAATACTGACCCTGTTTGTGTACAAACATAATCTCTCAACAATCTTTTTGTTCTACAACTGAAAAACAAAAGTCCAAGTGTAGGTGACGTTGGCTTCATTTTGCTGTATCTTTTGTTTACAGGTATCAGTATTACCTACAGGTTAAAAAAGACGTTCTTGACGGACGATTGCGATCTTCATTTGAACAAGGGATAAGGTTAGCAGCATTGGCAGTTCAAGGTAGGATGAGCACACCTGCTAACTCTGTCTCATCTGATCTGCTTATTTGACCCTAACAGGAATACATTCTAGTTAGGCTAGAGATAGCAAACTGCTCAGCATGAAAACTGACATTTAAAACTATTTCAGATGTTAGTCACTTATTTGCATTTTTTTTAAAAAATGTGATAACTATAAGATTTGGGATGAAAATGGAATGTGCATGGAAATAATTTCTGACATAATTATAAGTTTTACAAACAACTCCCCCTACTTTACCAAAACTAACGTGAACTTTCTCAGGATTCTTCCATTAGTCTGAGAATGAGGTCTGTAAGAAAGTGTTGACATGAACTTGGAAGTCTAATATTGTAGCGTAACACACTCAGGGCAGAGGCCATGACTCAGTGGTAGAGTGCATGCTTTGCATGCAGGAGGTGTGAGGTTCAACCCCCAGCACCTCCAAGAAGGCTGGGAAAGAATCCTTCTTGAAACTCCAGGGATCTGCTGCCGGTCAGTGCCGACAATACTGGGCTAGATGGATCAAAGGGTTTGACTCAATGTAAGGAAGCTTCCTATGTTCCTAGCATCTCCCAATGTAGTCCTTCAAGATGTTTTGGACCATAATTCCCATCAGCCACAACCAACATGGGCAATGGTCAGGGATGATGGAGTTGTAATTCAAAACAGCTGGAGGGTACCACATTGGGAAAGTCTGCTCTGTTATATTGCCCTGGAAAATCCTGATTCATCCTGACCTTCAACATTTCACAGCTGAATCTGTGATCATGTATTAAAAAGAAGACACTGTTCAGTATTAGTTCATTAGTAGAAAGCATCTCCTTTGCATGCCGAAGGTTCCAGGTTCAACCCCCCATAACAGGGCCATCCTTCCCTGAAGCAGCCTGACGTGGGCGCATCAGGCAGCAAAATTTGGGAAGAGCAGCGGGAGTGGTGCCTGCAGCCAGCAGGACCAAGAAGCGGCCGTTCCCACAGGCCTCCCAGGTGGCTTCCACCCACCCACCTGGACTGCTCATTTGGGCAGCTGGCATGCCGTGCCCACTGCCCCTTGGTCCCACTGGCCACGTGCACTTGGCCGACGGGACAAAGAAGCAGTGAGCTCGGCGGTGCCGGCTGCCCAAATAAGCAGGTCGGGCAGCCGGGAAGTGCCCGAGTGAGCAGCCACCTTTTGGTCCTTGAACAGGAGGCAGCGGGACGGAACAGGAGGCAGATGGACGGAGGTAACTACACTGCCGGCTGCCCAGGTGGCCAGGAGGCTGTGGGTGGGCGGCGGGACCAAGAGGTGGCCGTTTGCTCAGGCACCTCCTAACTGCCCGGGCTGCTTGCTTGGGCAGCTGGAGCCAAGCCGCTCTCACCGCTTCTTCGTCCTGCCAGCCACATGCTTCTGTAAGGCATCACGCCGGGGATGCCTTACATGAGGCAAGCAGCGCACGGGGTAGGTATGCGGCAACCCGCTTTGGGCTGGGCCTGCCCAGTAACTCTAGATAGGGCTGGAAAAAATCCTGCCTGAGACCCTGGGAAACTGCTGCTGCCAGTCAATGTTGGCAATACCGGGATAGATGGATCAAGTGTCTGACTCAGTATTGGATAGCTTCCAGTGCTTCTATGTTGCACCTATGTTCTTCACACACCCCAATGTGCCATTTCTGAGGAAGGGTTGGCTACAGAAGCTGAATTGAGTGTGGTGCATAACCTGTTAGCCTTGACTGATAAGAGATACAGGGAATTCCTACAGGGTTCCTCCCCCTCTCCTTTATTTATTTATTTATTTATTTATTTTGTCAAATGATCTTGAAGGGTTTGTAGGAATGTTTGAGTCAGGTAATTTACGAGGGGAATTTCTAGCAATTTGAGTACCTGCTTTATCTGACACAAATAGAATAAAATAAGAGGCATTCTCTCTCTCTCTCTCTCTCTCTCTCTCTCTCTCCCTCCCTCCCTCCCTCCCTCCCTCCCTCCCTCTCTCTCTCTCTCTCTCTCTCTCTCTCGTCTGTCTTTTTAAAATGAAGCTTCTTAAAACAGATAAATTGGAGTGTCTTTTACGAACAATATTATAGCTTTTGGGAAGTAGTTCTGACTTCATTCTCTAATTCCAAAACATTTGGAAAATGAAGACAATTATTTGCGTGCTGTTATGTGTTGAAGGCAAGAGATACATAGTCACCAATATTACTGCTGAGAGAGCTTTGGATTACTTCGGACCAAACCCCACCCCAAACAGAAAGTGCTTAAAGATCCAATCTTATGCATGTTTAGACAGAAAAAAAGTCCTTCAGCTCCCAGCATGCCCGAGGCAGCCATCCTAGTTGGGGAATACTGGGAATTGTAGGATTCTTTTCTATCTGAACGTGCATAGGAGTGCACCCTAAGTCAAATTAAGAACATAAGAATCCTGCCAGAACAGACCAAGGGCCTATCTAGGCCATCATCCTGTTTTCTACAGTGGCTGACCAAATGCCTCTGAGAAGGCCACAAGCAGGACGTGAAGTTTATAGTCCTCTCTTGCTGTTGTTTTCCAGAGAATGGTATTAAGAACTATGCTGCCTTTGATCGTGGAGGTAGCATGTAGCCATCCTGACCATGTAGCGATTGATAACCTTATCCTCCATGAAATTGGCTTATCTCCTTTTAAAGCCATCTACTCTGGTGGCCACTGCCACATTTTGAGGGAAGAAATCCCACAGTTTATGCACTTTCTGAAGATGTCTTTCCTTTTCTGTGACCTAAATCTTCTACCGTTCAGTTTCACTGGATGACCCTGGGTTCTAATATAGTGTATGAGGAAGAAAAGCCATGACATCTGTGGTCATCTGCTTCAAACGTCATTTGGGGATTATAGTGCTTGTAGTTAGTTCCTTCACAATTTAAAGAATTAAGATCTTGCATATACATTTTCGTTGAGCATCCCCATTTGCTGCATGTTAAGCGTTTCTGTATCTTTTCAGGATGGAGTGTTTCATGTCCAAGTGAAACAGAGTTGATGTAGCTTGTGTTTTATCTCTTTTCTCCCATCCAGCTGATTTTGGAGACTACCATCAGTTTGAATCTCATGATTTTCTCCGGGAATATGTTTTGTTTCCCATGGTAAGTTAACCCCCCTCCCCCTGAAAGTTTCTTTTTATTTTCAATTTTGTTAATTTTCTTACTTCGTTGGAATGTCATGGATGATGCATTTTCACTGCATCTTTTAACTTTTCCTGTCTCATTGGCCCCATTCTTCACAGTGTTAATGTGGCATCCAATGAACACTGATCCTGAAATCTTGTTCCTTGGATATTTTTTCTCAATGGAACTGGGGTATGGCTGGATGGTGACTGCCTTAACCAATCAACCAAATACTCCACCATTCCTGCTAGAACTTTTTTATATGTCACTATCAACCTGTATTTATAAAAGCCAGCTTCCAAGGCTGCAACACACCCTACTTGGTCCCTAGCTTAACGGTAGAGTAATTACTTTGCATGCAGAAAGGAACTCAAATAGTGGTGCTCAGAAAAATCTCTGCTGAAACTGGAGATGGACTAAAATGAGTTTGGATTTCTGCTGGAGAAATTGGAGATGGACTAAAATGAGTTTGGATTTCTAAGGATCCAGCCTGCGGAATCTGCTGTGGACTGGCCTCCTCCGGATCTTTTTCTTTACTTTCCCGAAATTTATGCAAATTTATTCATAGGATAAATTTATTTGTAGGAAAATACGCAATTTTCTGCTGAGACTGGAAAATATATGCGGGGGAATGTTTATTTATTGCATTTATATCCTGCTTTTTTTCCTCCTCAAAGAACTCAAGGCGGTGTACATAATCCTCCTCTCCATTTCATCCTCACAACAACCCTGTGAGGTAGGTTGGACTGAGAGTCAGTGACTGGAGCAAAGTCACCCAGTGGGTTTCCATGGCCAAGTGGGGACTTGAAACCAGATCTCCCAACTCCCCGTCCAACACTTTAGCCACTACACCACACTGACTCTCTTGAACAGAAAGGGGGCCAATATGCTAAATTACGTATTAACGTAATTTACGCAAATTGTTGCGGGCCCTCTTACAAAATTATTGGCATATTTTCCCACATAACCAAAAAAAATTGAATCTGTCTGTGAACGAATGATACTGCACAATCCACCAACTACACACAGGACAGATTTCACAAAATCCGGACATCAAGGCCTGAAACCTCAAAGCGCCAGTGCCAGTCAGTATAGAATAGACCGATCAAGAGATGGAGCGATGCTCTGAACTCTGTGTCATTTATTTATCTTTTAACTTAATTTATGTTTTATATTATTTTATATTTGGATATTTATATCGCGTCCCTAGGTGCATTATTCAATCAGCTTACATGGTTGGGTTTGGGGGAAGCCACGGGTGGGGAACAATAGCCTTGCATCACAATCGCCTTGCATAAATGCCGCTCCCTATCCCTGTAATCAATTTAAGAAACAGAAGAGATCTACCTTCACTACAACTCTGTGCTGTGTGGGGTAGATGGAAGTTAACATACAGAACATTTGGAAGGTAGTAAAGATAAGGCTCCTGCTGAGGGCCCACCCACCCCAGCAGGGGCCTACCCACAAAGTCCTGCTGACTTTCTCCTTCTCTTCACCATGGCAACCTGCTTGTTCACCTGCCTCTCGCTATGGCCCAGACAACGGTGGTGGTGAGAAGGAGGAGCAGTAGATGCCCCAGCCTACGTGTTCACAAGTTGTGAGAAAGAGGATGAGGAGCCAGAGCAGCTAGTAACAATGGCAGTGAAAAGGTCCAGTCACTGAGGGAAGAGGCCCATTGAGGAGGTCCTGCCAAGCCCTAAAAAAACATGGAGCCGATCTTGCCTTTGTTGTTTTACCCAAGCAGCTGATATTCTACGGTAAACTGTTGAAATGAAGAATGCTTGGGGTAGGGTAACCATACGGAAAGGAGGACAGGGCTCCTGTATCTTTAACAGGTGCATAGAAAAGGGAATTTCAGCCGGTGTCCTATGTATGCATGCAGCACCTGGTGAAATTCCCTCTTCATCACAACAGTTAAAGCTGCAGGAGCCCTGCCCTCTTTTGTACTTGGTCAAGAGGGTAGGGCTCCTGCAGCTTTAACTGTTGTGATGAAGAGGGGATTTCAGCAGGTGCTACATGCATACAAAGGACACCTGCTGAAATTCGCTTTTCTATACACTGTGAAAGATACAGGAGACCTGTCCTCCTTTTTGTATGGTCACCCTACCTTGGGGTCCCATGGCAGGGCCAGCATCAAGAGTAGGTATGGTTGGGCACCTGCTGAGGGCCCACATCCCAGTGGGGGCCTACCACCAAGAGCCTTCTGGATTGCTCCTTCAGTATTGCAACCAGCTTGCTCACCTGCCTCTTGCTCTGGCCCAGACCACAGTGGTGGTGAGAAGGAAGAGCAGTTGATCTAGGCTGACCATATGAAAAGGAGGACAGGGCTCATACAACTTTAACAGTTGTAGAGAAAAGGGAATTTCAGCCAGCGTCATTTGTATGCAATTTGTACCTGGTGAAATTCCCTCTTAAAGCTGCAGGGGCCCTGCCCTCTTTTGTATCTGGTCACTCTAGTATAGTGCATGCAACTTTAATTGCTTTGATGAAGAGGTGATTTCACCAGGTACTAATTGCATACAAATGAAGCCAGCTGAAATTCCCTTTTCTCTGCAACTGTTAAAGTTACATGAGCCCTGTCCTCCTTTTCTTATGGTCAGCCTAAGTTGATCCTACTGCCTGCTTGCTCATTGGCTCTCTGCCTGTCAAGCAAGCAAGTGGCAGCAATGATGAGAAAGAGAAGGAGACACAAGAGCAGCTGGTGACCATGGCGTCAACAAGGTAGACTCACTGAGGGAGGGGGCCTATTGAGAGTGCCTTGCCCAAGGGACCTCAAAAATCAGGAGCTGGCACTGACCTCACAGGTATATTGGGAAGCTACAATGATGTTGTGAACACATGTAATCAATCAGTCAATCAATCAATCAATCAATCAATCAATCAATCAGTGTAATAGCTGTGAACCAGAGTTTTCACATCCAAACCCAGCACTATTAACCTTCAACCTACTTTGTTCTTTATTAATGCTTTTGCCTACCCTCTTTAAGATGTCCGGGTGGGATCGTTCAGTTAATTAGTTAATAGTCAGCTCTTTTTAACTGCATAGCCAACGGACCAAAGACTTGGCTGAAGAGTGGAGGAGGGCTGGGAGAAATACCCTTCCTGTGAGCTTGTGATCTGGGGAGGGCTGATGTGCTTGGACTATGTTTGATCTTGCGCAGCTACAATATGTGTCAAACGGCATTTTTTCAGCAGCGAAAAGAACAAAGTTATGTACACAGAACGCCTCGCAGGTGTGTAGCTGTGTACAGGCACGTACCATGCCATTTTTCATTAGCACGCTACCGCTTTCACATTTTTCAGTGTCAGAAACAAATATTACGGGGAGGCCCCCAGTGAGCAAGAGGCAAGACGGTTAGGTTAAGTATAAATACACACAGCCTCGAGGCATTCCAAAACCATCACTCAGAGAGTTTACTGGCACGTTTTCTATGTGTGTTAAACTTTGAAATTTTGAGTCGATTCCATTTTTACCAATGTACCAAACAAATTTAATAGTGTAACACTTGCCGCACACAAACCGTGTTGACAAAATAGACATCCTTCCTCCTTTTGGTTGCTGAGATTACAAGTGTATTGTGTTGCACTTTTTAAATAACTGGCACAGCAAAGCTTTTGAACATATAATTCAAAGTACTTGCAGGAATGCATCATAGAGGGGAATCCAGCTTTTCTTGTCTGCGTTTTTTCCTGAAAATTTTAGTCTGTTCTTTCTTTCTTTGACATTAATATGCAGCCATTTTGCAGTATGTTGTCCCTGGAACTTATTTAATTTGAAAAAGGTCCCAGCTTCAATCTGTTGCATCTTTAGGTAAGTCTGGGAAAGAGACTTGTCCGAAATCTTGAAGAGCAATTGCTGTCAGTAAAATAGTCAATACTGTGCTAGATAGACCAGTGGGGCAACTTGGTACAAGGCAGTTTCCCATGATCCTAATGGGTTGGTTTATGAGCTTGCTTGGGAACCGGGGACTTTCCTTGTAACACACATGGCTTGCTGGGACAGGTTATATGGAGTTGTTTATAACAGCTCTCTCTCTCTCTCTCTCTCTCTCTCTCATTTTAGTACACAATCATCTGCATTGTATTAATTGGTTTGTAGTACCTGGGCACCCTCTCTCTCTTTCGTATTTTAACACATAATTGTCTGCATTGCATTGATTGGCTTGTGGTAGAGTTAATAGGTCGATGCTTTGTGCTGGATGACTTCCAATTCTATGACCATGCCTACATGTACAGCAAAACCATGTTACAGTCCAGGAAACTCCCATCATGTAAAAACAAATAAACAACCTAGTACATCGGGGAGAAGGTTTCATTCTCTAAGAGAGTTTTATGCGTGAGAGAACATTCAGAAATGCAGTGCTGCCACCTGCAATGTGGAGTGGGACAGTCCAAGGAGAACTCTGTCCTGATGATTTTGCTGATTTTAATCGTTGGGTTCATTCTATGTAAGACTTTCCTCATCTGACTTCCAGATTCCCAATCCTTCTGAATGAACTCACTAGCTTTCCCTATAGTCTCAAATCCCCCCCCCTTCCCAAGTTCCCAGTTTTTCCTTGGCCCTTGGGCCACTGATCACAAGCTCATTTGGTTCAGTAGAATGGTATGATGCTCTTTTCTTTGTGGGCAACTTTCTCTTGCAGTCATCTCTGGCTCTTCCTGCCTAATGAATATGGCCCACATTTATAGCTGGGAACATGGAAGACGGCCATCTTTGTGGCAAGATCTTATCATGGAATGTTGTCACATTTCCTTGATTTGCTGGTTGCACCTCTGTATTCCAAACATTAACCATGGCATGAAAGGCGTTGCAATGGAAACCATACCTCCCTTAAATTCCTTCCTCTGCTTAAAGTCTGACCCAGTTCGCATGTCGTAGCAATAAATCATAGGTAATTTAACCCATGATTCACAGGGATGCGTGTTGCAGTTTCTGTGAACAACCAATGGATCGTTTCAATTGGAAATTGTGAGCGCAACATGCAAACCTGGACTGATGGGTTATTGTCGGGCTAACAGCTGGATTGTTTAGGTCCCCAAATAGCACATCAGTCCAGGTTTGGGCTGATCAGAGGTTGTTTACAGGAAATGGAAGCAACTTGTGTGCAGTGCGCAGCACCGCAAATTGTGGATTAATTAATTAACCCATGATTTGCTGCTGAATGCCTCCATGACGTGTGAACAGCCCCATTCTGGGTCATACATACATGCATACACACGCGTAGACACACACACTCAGTAACCGTAATTCTTCCTTTGTTTTTCTACAGGATTTGACTCAAGATGAAGCACTCCTGGAGGAACTGACTCAGAAAGTAGCTCAGGAACACAAAAATCACAGGTGAGACCAAGACGTATAAGTGTGTGGATTGCTGTCAAGACATGAAACCTGTCTGTCCTTATTACCAGTTACTCCCATGGTCCTGCAAACTGCTTTTCTGCTTTGGCCAAACGTTTTATTATTGCTTGGGATAAAACCTTACAGGAAAAAGATGGTTACTGCCCATGTTAGCTAAATGGAACCTCCAGTTCAAGGGCAGCCTATTTGTGAGTAGGAGATGCTGGGGACAAACAAGGTACCACACATGCTCTAATGCACTGCTTGCACATTTTTCATAGACATTTGGCTGGCCACTGTTGGGGGGAATAACATGATTTGATTATTATTTGGGCCCCACATAATATGGGCAATTGCTTTTGTAAAACGTTTTTGCACTTTGGCAAGCTGCAAACTCTTCATAAGAAGACACCAATACTGGTAAGGTAGGGCTGTGCATAGCTCCTGATTTACCTCGGGATGCTTTGGGGCTTGGCCACCTTGCTTCGGTACTGAAGCCGAAATGAGGTTCACCTTCACCACGAAACGGGTCAGCCTTTGCAGGTTCCCAGGAAAGACAGGCGCAAGGTTGACCAGAAGTCCATTGGACTCCCTGCTTGTCTCCCTCCCTCTCCCCTCCCCCCAGTACCCGGAGACGCCACCACACCAGGACTTATCTTTTCCATGCATCTTCCTCCCTTAGAGCTGCGATTGGAAGGTAAGATGGGGTCTCTCTCTTTTTCATAGATCTATTGCCACAAGTTATGGCGGCCGTAAAGGGCTGTTTCCCCTAGTTTGGTGCTATAGATCTATGTAAAAGAGAAAGACCCCATCTTACCTTTATACTGTGACTCTAAGGGAAGAAGACGGATGGCAAAGATAAGTCCTGGCGGCAGCAGGTTCGGGGGTGATCGGAGAGGGAGGGGAGGAATGCAGGTGTCTGGTGAGTCCAATAGACTCACGGTCGGCCTTGGGCCAGCTTTCCTGGGCAGGCGGATGGAGTGGCCACCACTGTCCCAAATCGTTCCGAGACAAACTGAGGCCTTCAGAATCAATCTACTTTACTTCGGGTGCTTCAGGCCAACCCAGTAACACTTCGTATTCGGACTAAGGCAAGCTGAGTCGGCCCACCTCGACTCAGATTTGGGGCTTCTCCCTGAGGCAGTGCTCAGCCCTTCTGTAAGGTAGGTAGGTAGGTAGGTGTTGTTATCCACATATTGCAGATCAGGGAGCAAATGCTGAGAGATAGTAGACTGCCCAAAGCTACCTAGTAAGGAAAGAAGCATTTCTTCACACAGTGCACAATTAAACTATAGAATTTACATCCACAACACCACCAATTTTGATGGCTTTAATAGGGTATTGGACAAATCCTTGGAGGATAAGGCTATCATTGGCTACTAGCCCTGATGGCTATATGCTGCTTCCAGTATCAGAGGCAGTATGCCTATGTACATCAGTTGCTGAGGAACATGTGCGAGAGGGTGCTGTTGCACTCATGTCCTGGTTGTGGGTTTCCCACGGACAACTGATTGATCAGTGATTGGCCACTGTCTGAACAAAATGCTGAAAGAGAAGGACTCTTCTTATGTTCTTATGATTTGAACTAGAGATATCATTCTCTCTGTTGTTATGCTGTGGTTGCTTTTTAGCTTAATCTAAGCCAACACCATCGCAGCTGGAGACACGACAATCACATTTTGCATCACTCATGCTCCGCTTATGACTCTTTACACTGAGATTTGGTTAATCTGGGTTGAACTGCGGGATAACAGGAAGGTGAGCCTGTCTTTAGCAGAGTTTTGTATGGCCTTCTCCATTTTGGCCTAAGGATGTTATGATCCTAGATCCTTCCAAATTAACCCATCCCTAGGGGTTTAAATGACATCTTTGGTCCTCAATGCAACCCTGAGCCATATTTCTGTTAATTAATTAATTAATTAATTAAAAACTTCATTTACAGTGGCATCTCTGCAGCAGATGCAGAATTTCTTTACATCAGTGAAGTAGAGCGGCTAGATGGGTTTGGGCAAGAAAGCTTCCCTGTGAAGGTAAGGTGTTGCAACAAGAACAGTGACTGAATTTCCATCAAAAGCATTTAACGCTCTCTCTCTCTCTCTCTCTCTCTCTCTCTCTCTCTCTCTCTCTCTATATATATACACACACACACACGAACAAATGTCATCCTGAATAGCTTGAGGATGAAATCCTCCAGTTCCAATAATTGCTCTGTGTTGAATCAAAGAACACATAGATGGATCAGATGCTAGGGTTGCTGTGGTGGGAAGAGGGAAGAACCTTTTGATCTTTTAGGTAATATGTTTCCTCCATGCAATGCCCTACTGCAGACACTTTGCAGGTCCAGCCCTGCCTTACAGGTGGTGCCTTATAGGAGCACATGTGATGCTTGCTGTTCGCATGCAGCACAGTCTGATGTATGTGTAGGCCTGGACAGTCCCAGGCTGTGACCTCATTGCAGCTTTCTTTGTGAGTAGGATGACCATATGGAAAGGAGGACAGGGATCCTGTATCTTTAACAGTTGTACAGAAAAGGGAATTTCAGCAGGTGTCATTTGTATGCATGCAGCACCTGGTGAAATTCCCTCTTTATCACAACAGTTAAAGCTGCAGAAGCTATACTAGAGTGAACCAGATACAAAAGAGGGCAGGGCTCCTGCAGCTTTAACTGTTGTGATGAAGAGGGAATTTCACCAGGTACTACATGCATACAAATGACACCTGCTGAAACTTTAACACCTGTTAAAGATACAGGAGCCTTGTCCTCCTTTTCATATGGTCACCCTGCTTGATCTACACTGCTGCTTTATAATAGCAGTGACAACTGTTGGGGGCCAGGACACACTCCATATACAGTTTTCAAACGGTTTTTAAAATGTCATATTCTGCTTTGTGTAGATCTGGCCCTTGTTCAACCCATTTTCTGTGAAGTTACCTTGTACTGAGTCAGACCATTGGTCCATCTAGCCTAGCACTATTTGTTCCAGATGCCAGTGGCCCTCCAAAATCCCCCCTGTTCATATTCCTGTTCTCTGGAATCCCTTTTTACCTGAAGATTCAAGCCTTGAACCTGTGACCTTCAACATACAAGGAATGTGCTTTGTCACTTAACCACAACCCCTCCATTACAAGCTGCAGATGTGAGGGGAGGAGCCGTGGCTCAGTGGTAGCATCCCTGCTTTGCAAGCAGAACAGATGGGCCAAGGGTCTGATTCAGTTTAAGGCAGCTTCCTATGTTCCTGTGTAACTGCACAAAGAAAAAGATGCCATTTTATTGTCCTGTAGTGGTCCTTGTGTTTGCAGTCCTTAAAACAATTATTTATTTATTCAATTATATTTTTATTTTAAATATCTATATATTGCCTTCGTTCTCGAATCTCAGGGCAGTGTACAAAACATATTAAAACAGCAATTAAAATACAGTGAAAGATAGAAATAACAGTAAAGAAAATCTACCAAGCTAGGTATTAAAATCAACAAATGCCCGTGTGTACAAACATGTTTTGAACAGGTGCCTAAACATTGTCAGGGACAGCAACTGCTGCACTGCAGCCGGGAGAGAATTCCAAAGGTGGGTTGCCACAACAGAAAAGGCCATCCTCCTGGTTTCAGATGTACCTTCAGATAAACAGGGAGGAGGCCCTGTTCTGTAGATCTCAGTGAATAAGCAGGTTGATATGGGAGAAGGCGCTCCATCAGGTTGCCTGGCCCCAAGTTGTTTCAGGCCTTACGTGTCATTAACATCACCTTGATCTTTGGCCCAATAATGTATTGGCAACCTGTGCAGTTCTCGGAGCAAAGGTGTAACATCAGCACCCTGACTGCTGAATTCAGCACTATCTGCGCTTTCTCGACCAGTCTCAATAGATTTTGGAGTTTCAATGAGCTATTCTGGAGTTGTTGGGTGGAGTACTGTAGCGTTTCATCAACAATTTGAAAGGCTGTTTAGTGCTGAAAAGAAAGCAAGTAAGATCTGATAGCCATTTTTTCATGTTTTCATTTTGATTGATAACTTCCCTTTTTATGATTCCGCCACCCCTTAAATTAGTATTTTGATTTGATCTAAGCATTTTGATTGTTTTGATATATCTCACATTTGTAACCCAGGTAGGCACAAACGGTGTATGTGGGCTTGCCAAATCATTCAAAACATTTTGCTTTTTAGCAGCAAAAGTCCCTTTTTTCCTGTGTGTTGGTTGTAGAGCTATTCTGTAGCTTCATGTGCCACGGGCAATTCCATTTCTACCCTGAGGCATGTCCCAGCTCAAGATCTTCTCTACCTTTGCTGCAGCTGATGCAAAGAAGGAGGATGACAAATCTCACATTAGCCTGAAGGGACAGAAGGAAATAAATGATTTGGCTAGCTCCAGTGCTCTATATCTTGTGACAGCCTGCATGAAAGTTAATGTTCTTTTGCACCGGAAGGCATAAACCAATGCGATCTTCCATGTCCAGCCTTTAGACAACTGTCAGAAATCAAAGGTTTATAGCACATTGAAAGTTCTGTGCTGTAGCAAACCAATTCTACAATAGAGTTTCTCATTCGACTTCCTGCTGGTAATGTTTGGTAAGCACCAAAGCGAGTCCGGTGCTGTGCAAAGTGAACTGGAGGGCTGTAATGGTGAGCATACCTGTAAGAAGTAACTCAATGCATTGTGGGAGTGAACAAAAAAGTGCTATTAAGGTGCAATCCTGTGCCTGCTTAGACAGGAAAAGGTCCATGCTGGCTAGGGAATCCTGGGATTTGTAGAACAATTTTCTGTCTAAACATGCACAGGATTGCACCCTTCGAGGTTTTTTTTTAAGCACTGCTTTGTCTAAGCCACAGAAGTGTCCTTTGTGCTAATATTGTATCTGCCGGTCAAACCTCCTATGAACATCCTATAAGAAAGAAACGAGTGCATTGCCAATTTTAATTTGAGCACAGCACATAAGACCAGCAGGCCTGTCCCATTTGGCTTAATTCTTCTCGTGAGGTGTTTGCTCCTCACCAGCAGTCATTCCATAAGGCTGTACAGAGGGAGATGAGAGGGAAAGCAGAACCAATCAGCCCTGCTGAAATACAACTTATTTTTCAGCTTCTTCCTTTCCATCCTTTTTTGTATGTGTTTTTTAGACTGGATGCCTCTCTTGTTTTACTGATTGCATTTAAAACACTCCGGGAGCTTCTCTTTTTGTTTGGGTCTGAGGAACGGGCTAAAGATACTTTAAATAACATTGCCTAAATCTTGCCCAAAAATGTTTGATGCAAGTGGCATCTAATTAAGAGATAGGACAGTGGTGTCATTGCCGTATATTGTACTTGTTGCCTGAGGATTACAGTTTTGGTAGAATTCAGCTTTGAGTGTTCACATTGTTTCCCCCCACCCCCATTCTCCCCCTGCCCCCCAACACAGGACAATCAAGGTAATGACATGAATCTTGGAATCTTCTGCATGGGGATTTTCGTCAAGAATAGAATGGGAAGGCCCACAGTGCTGTACAGGTACAATCAAAAGAAACTGGACGTCTCATCCACCCAAAGTTTTAAGCATTTTAAACTTGGTGTTGATTTCAAGTGAGAGGGCGCCTGGAGCCTCATCGCCCAGAGGCTTCTAACCCCATTCAGCAGAACATGACTAGAAACCCTTTGCAGGTCTTCCTGCTGAAAGTCGTTTCAGGAGCCCACATGCCCGGGGATGTTAGGGGGTAGGGCTTGCATCTGACCCTCTGCTCCCCCGCAGTTTACGCCTTCACATTAGCAAACCAATGCCTATCTAGGTCTATTATGGGATGCTTTCCTCAGCCCCCACCTTTATGTTCCCATTGCCACCTCATTTGAACATGTCTTTTTAGGAAAACCTGCTGTAGTGGCTAAAGGCTGCTGGGCTCCTTTTTTAATTCCTTTATTTCTTTATTACACGTTTATACCGCCCAATAACCAAAGCTCTGTTTGTGGTGAGTGGGGCCAGTTCTCCTTTCCTCCCCACCGACTATTTCACCATTGCAATTTTTGTGTTTTGGTTGGCTATGTATCAGAATGCTGCTTTCGTTGCACAATGTTGCCTTTAAATATTGTGTTACAGTTGTTTGTATCCTATTCTTTTGTTATAATTCACAAGTTTACCCAAAGAAAAATGTAAATATTATTATTATTATTAATAATAATAATAACGAAATTAAATCTTGTTAACTTTTTCATTTGCGCTTCAGATTTCTCTCTCTCTCTCTCTCTCTCTCTCTCTCTCTGTCTCTCTCTTTTTCACCTAAAGACTGGTTTCTCTGCATTCATTATGAGAACCATGTGAATACCTTGGTTTGCAGCAAAGGAACACAACAATTAATTTTGGTTTGTTACTTCCTTTGCTGCTTCGTTGATCAGGGCTTGCAGTTACTCTGTACGAGAAATAAAGCCATCCATATGCATATTTAGAAGATACGTGTGTGGGGAGACATGGTCATACAGTTCTTGCAATTATTGTTATTATTTCTATACCGACGTATAGTTGAAGCTCTATGGGCGGTTTACAAAAGATTAAAACATTAAAAATTGATATGCAAAATTTAAAACCATAAAAACGTAAAAACAGACAGCATACTAAGACAACATGAGAAATGAGAGCATGTTGCTGCACTGGAGAATCTTACTTGGCAGATAAGATGCAGTGGGAAGTCAAGTTAATACTATATAGACAAGAAGTTGGTTTCTCTTTTAGATAACCCCCTGGGATGTTACTTCAATTCTCTCCAATTTTCAGACGCGGGGGAAAACCCCAAAATGTAATTTTATTTTACTGCATATTATGAACGCAAAACTGTCTGATGACAACAAAGCCCTACTGCAAAATGAAATAAACATCACTTAATATTGAGAATAATACAACATAACAATATGTCTTCTCAGGAAAGAGTCCTCCATTTTCATTCAGTATATGCATAGATGGGGGTGGGGCGAGAAATACGATATTTCACGTAATAAAACCCGCACAACAACTCTATATATTTATTAGTTATTTATTAAAATATTTATAACTTGCCTTTCGGCCTAAACAGAATTGCCAAGGCAGTGTACAAAAAACATCATTAAAACAAATTCAAAATGTCAAACCAAATAGCCAGCACAACTGTCACTGAAATCTCAGATAGAAGAATCAGCCCCATAATAAAAACCACTGTAATGCGAACCAGAGTATTGTTTCTGCAGGTGGAATGATATTGGAAATATAACACATAACAAGTCTTCGATTGCTGTGGAGCTGCTCAACAAAGAAGAAACTGTTCTCTTTCATACGGTAAGCAAAGCATGAAAAGTTCAGTATTGCGAGCTAATTATGATTTTTTTAACCACAGGGTCTTTCTTGTATGGCTAAGCCCATTATTTCTTTTATTTCAAGAGTGACAGATTCTTAAAGAGGGTTTTCCAGCATGACGATCTGACCTCCTTGGGAGCGGATCGCAAGGGTTGGTAATAGTTGGTTGGCTACCAGTATTCAGCTGCTCGTAACTTGAATCCATGAGGTGGCCAGATGCATCACTCATCCCTAACCTTCCTGTGGAGCAAGAAAGCCTGAAGGGAGAGTGTTGCTTAGGCTGACCATATGAAAAGGAGGACAGGGCTCCTGTATCTTTAACAGTTTCATAGAAAAGGGAATTTCAGCAGGTGTCATTTGTATATATGCAGAACCTGGTGAAATTACCTCATCATCACAAAGTTAAAGCTGCAGAAGCCCTGCTCTCTTTTCTACATGGTCAAGAGACAGGGCTCCTGCAGCTTTAACTGTTATGATGAAGAGGGGATTTCACCAGGTTATGTATGTATACAAACAACACCTGCTGAAATTCCCTGTCCTTTGCAACTGTTAAAGATACAGGAGCCCTGTCCTCCTTTTCATATGGTCACCCTAGTGTTGCTGCGATTAGGAACCTTTACATGGAGACCTTTGTTGTTGCCAGTCATTGAGAGGACTGTGACCATGTTCAGCTGAACATGGCTGCCATCTCCCAAGGTCAGGGGTGGAAGGGGTTGGGGCGGCATACACCTCTCCACATTGATGAAAGTCTAAATAGGGCTAGTGTCACCCATTGAGCATAATAGCCAGCCAAATGCCTTGGGAAGTTCATAGGCAAAGCATAATGTAATAGCCATGTCTGGATGTTTCTTAGGGTTATCCAGTATTAGTCCTGCTCAGAGTAGACCCACTGAAATGAAAGAGACTTACTTGCCCGTTCGTTTTAATAGGTCTACTCTACCTAGGACTAACACTGGATGCTAACCTTTGCCTCCAGCAATCGCAGATATGCTAATCATGAAAGCTCCATTTCGTAAGAACATAAGAAGAGCTTTGCTGGATCAGACCAAAGGTCAATCTGGTCCATCATTTGGCTTCCCACAGTGGTCAACCAGATGCTTGAAGGAAGTTCCCAAGCAGAGCTAGGAGGCAAGAGCCCCTCCTGCTGATGCTATCATCAGCCAGTATTCAGAGGCATAATGTTTCTGAATCTGAAGATTCATATAGCCATCATGGAGATTCAATCGTGTATCTCAAATGAATAGAAGATAAGTGTGTTGCCAGAATACCAATCCACCCAACGAGCACAAGATGTCATTATGCTCCATCTTTTCCATGCGTAGCTCAGAGTTAGTTTGACTCAATTGCAGAAGTGCCCCCTATTGCTCTAGAAGGGACTAGGCAAACCTCTCCCCTATTGCCTCTCAACATGGCTGTGCAGGGATGTGAAGGGTATTTTGGTCCCTGCACCTATCCCCTAATAGGAAAAAGAGGGTGTCCTGAGGCATGTAGTGGATCAGCTTTCCTCAACCTGAATATCCTCCAGCTGGGTGGTGGGAGTTGTAATCCAACCTACCTGGGGAGCATCAGGTTGGGGACAGCTGGAGTGGACAAACATAGGATTTCTATAGGCTTGGAAATCCAGGAATATGGCCCCATTCCTTGACATCCCATACAGCAGGGGTGTCGAATCTCTTTCAGGCTGAGAGCTGAATTACTTTTCAGAGAAGCTCTTAGGGGCCACAAGCAGAAGGGGTAGAGAAAAAAGCAAAAAAAGTGCCTGCATATTTTGGCTTAAAGCTCTTACTGCTAGTCTCTAAGCCTCAGCAGAGGTGTAACAGCCTTTTAGAATGAGGAAAAACCATATAAAAGCTGTGAAACCATCAAATGGGTGGGGAAAGGGGTGTGGCCATCTGGGGAGGGCTGGATTTGGCCCATGTGCCTGAGGTTCAACACCAGTGCCATAGAGTAGCCTCAAGTAGCCTGGTGATACAGTAGAAGTAAGGCAAAGCAACCTGACCAAATACTTCTCTTTGGCTTGAGGTTTTGATGGTGCTTGTCCATGAGGTGGGAGATTCAAAGAGAGATGTGCTACCCAACTGGATGACCAAGATCTCTACCCACTTGACATATAAATGCTTATATCTTCTAGTTGCCTGTTTCCTTAGGCAGCTGGCCAACAATAGGGTGACCATGTGAAAAGGAGGACAGGGCTCCTGAATCTTTCACAGTTGTATAGAAAAGGGAATTTCAGCAGGTGTCCTTTGTATGCATGCAGCACCTGGTGAAATTCCCTCTTCATCACAACAGTTAAAGCTGTGGGAGCCCTGTGGGAGCTATACTAAAGTGACCAGATGCAAAAGAGGGCAGGGCTCCTGCAGCTTTAACTTGTGATGAAAAGAGAATTTCACCAGGTGCTGCATGCATACAAAGAACACCTGCTGAAATTCCCTTTTCTATGCAACTGTTAAAGAAACAGGAGCCCTGTCTTCCTTTCCATATGGTCACCCCAGCCAATAAGAACCAGAGTGGGGCATGTTTTCCTGAGGATCCATCAGTACCTTTGGATAGGGTCAGCACTCCATTCTCCATGGGACTCCATGAGCTCAGATAACCCCATGAATGATGGCCTAGGGAAACTCCACTATTAGGGCCATTGTATAAACTATGCAGCCTGGGTAAGTGTATTCACGTATTTTTATGCTGCTCTCAGAGTTACTTGCATGGGGCTCTTAGTCCATCTCCTATTCCAGGCCCTGAACAGGCAAAGTCCTACTTAGGTTTAACAATGTAACAGCATAATTTTTTTTATCAGACCACTCTCTGCCTAGATGGTGTGACAAAGTTGTATTAGCATCCCTGTAATGCAGTAGCTTGGATTTTTGCATGTGTCTTCCTGAGCAGAGCATTATTCCTACTTAATATTTTAGAAGAACATAGCCACTGTTACATAACTCTTTGCTATGCTGGCCAGAGTGTAATTAGATGTGTGTGTGTTTTTCTGTGTTCCCCTCTCGCTCCCACCCCCACCTTTCTGCTTTTAAAGGATGACCTTGAAAATGCCAAGTACATTTCACGGCTGTTCACTGCGAAGCACAAGTTTTACAAACAAAACAAAATCTGCACAGAGTGAGTACATACCCTTTTTAAATTCTGGCTCGCCGTGGGGAATGAGAAGAGATCTCATTTTGGTCCAGGCTTTTGGCTTGTTGAGGGCATTTTTATGATTTGTTCTCCATCTGGCTCTTTGCAGATACAGCAAAATCAAAGATGATAATTCTAGTTCAGAGATCCAAGATAAGACCCAATATACATAATATGTGCTTTCTTGACTGGAACATTACAGGTGCAATGAAGGACAAGCTTATTTTTGTAGGCACCTTGGAAACCTTAGTTTGAAAGGAAAGAGAGGGCCTTCTCAGTGGCTGCTCCCAGATGCTGGGTTAAATCCAACATCATATAACTGGATTTCTACTTATGCAATGGGAGTTTCCCTTGATATCCTCCCTCTGCAGCTGCCTTGAATCTACTCTGGAGAGTTCCCCATGCCGGTTAACATAACAAACCAGGAAAATAAGCCAGGATTCCAGAACCCCTTGCCTTTTGTTGATTAACTATCAACCTGCTCAATGCCAGTTAACATAACAAGCCAGGATAATAAACCAGGATTTCTCTTGTTCCTTTTGGTGATTAACTATCAACCTGCTCAAAGCTGCTTAACATAACAAACCAAGATAATAAGCCAGAATTCCAGGACCCCTTTTGTGTCTTTTGGTGATTAAGGCAGAATATCTATCAGGGCTTGGTGAAACACGGGGACAGGCCATAGGATATAGGCACAGCTGGTGTTCTAATTCCAGCACTGGTAGACCAGGGTGCAAAGGGCCAGAGGCAGATGACATAACCAGAGATCAGCCAGTGGTCACGTTCCAGAGCAGGCTGGCAGATGACAGGGCCGGGGCTGGGACGAGCATTTACCAGCTTCTCCCATTAGCAAGTTTTCACATTAGTCTATGGGGATAGCTGATGGTAATCTATATGAATGAATGAATGGGGGGAACTCTTAAAGCATATAATACACCAGGGGACTCTCCAGGACTTGTTGGATTTCTATTCCCATCAGCCCCAGCCAGCATGGCCAATGGTCAGGGATGATGGAAGCTGTAGTCAAGCAACATCTGGAGGGCCAGAGTTTACTTACCCTTGCCATACACAATCTTCAGCTAACCACACCTTGATTAAAGCTGCGACCCCATACACACATACTGGGGAGTAAGGCCATTGAACTCAGTAGGACTGCCTTCTGAGTAGACATGCATAAGATTGCAAGGTCAGTGTCCCTCTCTCTCTCTCTCTCTCTCTCTCTCTCTCTCTCTCATTATTGTTCCACGGCAGTCCAATCCTTTTTGCTAGTGGACAGCAAACAATATTCCAGCCTTTGATGAGTTAATGCCACGGCTGAGAAGAAGCCCTCGTCAACCTTGCAGCCCCACTTACAAGCTGAACATCAACATCTGTCTTATCAGAGTTGCCATCTGTTGAGCTTGCATAACGGAGGGAAAAGCTGAGGACATGACGCATTGTCAAGCTCACTTAAGTATTTAGGGTTTATTGGCTGAGGACCTCTCCACATACAAGGTTGACTTTAATCTGACCCAGTTCTAATGGTTAATAGGGAACATGAGCAAAGGGATTGGAAGGCACAAACAAACCTTCACAAGTGTCTGTAACCGATTTGCATGATTGTAGTGAGGGAAATAAATATTTCTCCCGCCACACATACCAGTTGTGTGTCTACCGGATTTCCCTAATATCCCTCACTGGTGCAGCTTGCTGTGTTGTCTGAACCCAGGTGGCATGGCTCGTTGGGGGGAGGGGAGGGACAGTAACCCTCAAATAACCCCAAAACAGTTCATGAGCTATTGCTGCCCCCTCCAACTAGCCATGCCACCCTTATTTGGACAACACGCCAAGCCGCACCAGTGAGGATAATTGGGCAAAGCCAGCTGGCACCCAACACTGCTTGTTAGCCACGCCACAATCATGCGTACTGGGTCAGAATGGAGCTGTTCACACAACATGCTAACTGACACTCAGTGGTTGAGTGTGGGTTGTTTGAATGATGGGTTATTTATTGAACTGTGGCTTATCGTGTTTCTGAAGCCAGGACATTTTCCACAGGGTGGCTTGTTAGCCACACAGTGTGGCTTGTTAACCACCCTGGACAACCGAACAACAAACCATGGGTTCTCAAGATGGCTGGTTTGAGAAAAGAAGCCACGCTACATGGTTAACAAGCCATCCTGTGGAAAATGTCCTGGGTTCGCACTAATCCATGGTTCAACAAACAACCCACACTCAACCACAGTGTCACTTAGCAAGTACAACAGAGTATAGGTTGCTGAGCAAGTACAATTCAGGTCTCAAGTGACTTCAGTGTTTGAAGTGCGTTGGATTCCCAGTACTGGGCTTAAAAAATCATCTGCAAATTAGTAGGGGTGTGCATCGGATCCGATCCACGATCCGAATCCGATCCGCCCCCAAATCGGGAAAATCCGATCCGATCCGATCAACCACCGATCCGATCCGATCCGACGAGGTCCGATCCGGATCGGACGCCATTTTGAATGCTTTTTCCCATAGCCAAGTATTGTTTTACAAAAACGTCTATAACTTTTTCATTTTTAAAGATAGAAGGATGAAACTTGGGCACATTATACACTGGTTACGGACAGTTATCTGTGAGAAATTTCAGAAAGATTGGTGCCTGTGTTTTGTGGCAATTAATTTTTTAATAAATACCCAGGAATGCCTATAACTTTGTCATTTTTAAAGTTACACACATGAAACTTTGCCACATTGTAGGGGGTACCTTGGGACCTATGTGTGTGAAATTTCAGAAACGTAGGTGCTTGTCTTGTGTGGCAATTAATTTTTAGAAAAATGGGTAGTAGTGGGGTAAATACATTTACGCCTCCCATTTTTTTATTTTTGAAGATACAAACAGGAAACTTGGGCACATTACAGGTACCACTTGCCTTGATATGTGTGTGAAATTTCAGAAACATTGGAGCTTGCCTTGTGTGGCAATTAATTTTTGAAACAATGAGGAAAGAAACACCTATATCTTTGTCATTTTTAAAGTTACACACATGAAACTTTGCCACATTGTAGGTGGTACCTTGGGACCTATGTGTGTGAAATTTCAGAAACATAGGTGTTTGCCTTGTGTGGCAATTAATTTTTTAATAAATACCCAGGAATGCCTATAACTTTGTCATTTGTAAAGTTACACACATGAAACTTTGCCACATTGTAGGCGGTACCTTGGGACCTATGTGTGTGAAATTTCAGAAACGTAGGTGCTTGTATTGTGTGGCAATTAATTTTTGAAACAATGAGGGATTCATTGGACAGTACTTGCCCATAGGGAATCATTGGACAGTACTTGTCCATAGGGAATCATTGGAAAGCACTTGCCCATAGGAAATCATTGGAAAGCACTTTCCCATTGAGAAATACAGTTATGCCTCCCACTTTTTTATTTTTGAAGATACAAACAGGAAACTTGGGCACATTGTAGACTGGTTAGGGATAGTTATCTGTGAGAAATTTCAGAAAGATTGGTGCATGCGTTTTGTGGCAATTAATTTTTTAATAAATACCCAGGAATGCCTATAACTTTGTCATTTTTAAAGTTACATACATGAAACTTTGCCACATTGTAGGTGGTACCTTGGGACCTATGTGTGTGAAATTTCAAAAACGTAGGTGCTTGCCTTGTATGGCAATTAATTTTAGAAAAATGGGTAGTAGTGGGGTAAATACATTTACGCCTCCCATTTTTTTATTTTTAAAGATACAAACAGGAAACATGGGCACATTACAGGGAACACTTCACTTGATATGTGTGTAAAATTTCAGAAAGCTGGGTCCAGGCATTTGGTGGCTACAAATGTTTTAGATTAAAAGTTATAAACGTTTTTCCACAGAGGCTGGGGCTGTCAATTGCACCCTCCCGCCTCCCGGGAAGAAGAAGGAAACACTTTCTCTCATCTCTTTGATCCTTGCACGCTTGGCTGCAACTGAGCTAGTATCCATTACAAAGGGAGAAACAAAGTAGCACTTGGCTCCTGTCTGCTTTGATACTTTCACTTTTTACTCAAGCAGAACAGCTGAACCTAGGATCACTCTCTCTCGCTAGGATCGTTACAGGAGAAATTTTCTACAGTCTTCAAAGTGGTGTGTGCAGACACCTTGCCACCACATGCCTGGACCTATCATTCTGAAATTTTACACACATATCAAGTGAAGTGTTCCCTGTAATGTGCCCATGTTTCCTGTTTGTATCTTTAAAAATAAAAAAATGGGAGGCGTAAATGTATTTACCCCACTACTACCCATTTTTCTAAAATTAATTGCCGTACAAGGCAAGCACCTACGTTTTTGAAATTTTACACACATAGGTCCCAAGGTACCACCTACAATGTGGCAAAGTTTCATGTATGCAACTTTAAAAATGACAAAGTTATAGGCATTCGTGGATATTTATTAAAAAATTAATTGCCACAAAACGCATGCACCAATCTTTCTGATATTTCTCACAGATAACTATCCCTAACCAGTCTACAATGTGCCCAAGTTTCCTGTTTGTATCTTCAAAAATAAAAAAGTGGGAGGCATAACTGTATTTCTCAATGGGAAAGTGCTTTCCAATGATTTCCTATGGGCAAGTGCTTTCCAATGATTTCCTATGGGCAAGTACTGTCCAATGATTTCCTATGGGCAAGTACTGTCCAATGAATCCCTATGGGCAAATGCTGTCCAATGAATCCCTCATTGTTTCAAAAATTAATTGCCACACAATACAAGCACCTATGTTTCTGAAATTTCACACACATAGGTTCCAAGGTACCGCCTACAATGTGGCAAAGTTTCATGTGTGTAACTTTACAAATGACAAAGTTATAGGCATTCCTGGGTATTTATTAAAAAATTAATTGCCACACAAGGCAAGCACCTATGTTTCTGAAATTTCACACACATAGGTCCCAAGGTACCACCTACAATGTGGCAAAGTGTCATGTGTGTAACTTTAAAAATGACAAAGTTATAGGTGTTTCTTTCCTCATTGTTTCAAAAATTAATTGCCACACAAGGCAAGCTCCAATGTTTCTGAAATTTCACACACATATCAAGGCAAGTGGTACCTGTAATGTGCTCAAGTTTCCTGTTTGTATCTTCAAAAATAAAAAATGGGAGGCGTAAATGTATTTACCCCACTACTACCCATTTTTCTAAAAATTAATTGCCACACAAGACAAGCACCTACGTTTCTGAAATTTCACACACATAGGTCCCAAGGTACCACCTACAATGTGGCAAAGTTTCATGTGTGTAACTTTAAAAATGACAAAGTTATAGGCATTCCTGGGTATTTATTAAAAAATTAATTGCCACAAAACACAGGCACCAATCTTTCTGAAATTTCTCACAGATAACTGTCCCTAACCAGTGTATAATGTGCCCAAGTTTCATCCTTCTATCTTTAAAAATGAAAAAGTTATAGACGTTTTTGTAAAACAATACTTGGCTATGGGAAAAAGCATTCAAAATGGCGTCCGATCCGGATCGGACATCCGGTCCGATCCGATCCGACCATCCTCCGATCCGATCCGATCCGACCCCCCAGGTCCGATTCCGATCTGCTATCCGATCCGATCCGGGGGGTCAGTGCACATCCCTACAAATTAGAAAATTGTGCTTCTTCCCTTATCACAAAGCACCACAGCTGTAAGCAATTTTCAGAAATAGGAAAAATTAAGTTATTGGTGGGATAGTCTTGCCTCTAGGAGCAGAATACTGTCAGCAGCACAGAGTTGGGACAGGGAGTGGTGGACAAGAGTGAAGGAGCCTATGTTTGCATTGGTTTCCTCCTCCGTTATGCTTGAAGGCTAGAAGATAAGAAAGTATGACTTACGGGGATAATAACGCTCCAGTCCAGAATATGGTTCAAATACAGAAAACTCACATCCATTCACATTGGCCATGATGAAATGGAAAATCAGTATGGTGGAGTGGAGTGGGCTCTGAATGAGGAGGCCCATTCATATTGCTGCTCCGCCATGAAACGTACGGGGTGGTCTGGGGACAGGAACCGACTTTCAGCCCAACCTACTTTGCAGGGCTGTTATGAGGATGAACAAGGAGTGGGCAAGGAAAGACCACACATACTGCCCTGAGTGTTTTGGAGGAAGACCAGGATAACAATGTAATAAATAAATGGCTCTAGAGGTAATTACCCTTTGGGGGTCATTACAATTCATAATTTCTTTTCGTGGGAGTTGAGTTGGCTTTTCCCCTATTTTTATTTATTGTCTGTTGGGTTATCTTCTTTAATTTTTTTTAAATTCTATTATCGCTTGTTGTTGTATTTTTTGGTTAATGGCCTATGAAGCCTTGCCCAAGAGGTGGGACTTTATGCAATCAAAAGTCAATAAAGTGAATACTAGCAGAATTGTACCTTAGGCCTCATCTACAAGAATTCGGCTTTGCGCCTGGTTAGCCGATTATGTGCATATTCGCAGATGCGCATTTACGCCTAATACCTCTGTACGAGAGGTGGAGAAGCGCATTACTGGACGACTGAAACATGCTTTAAACTGTTGACATGCGGAGAATCGCATGTTTACACGGCGGTAAGGCGCTTTAACTCCCACCGCAAATTAAAACTCGCGGTTTAATGCGCATTCGATAATGCGCATAATCAGAGAGAAAACGCGCCTCTACGCCCGATTTGCGCTCTGTTCTTGTAGAGGTAAATTTTTTAATGAGACTTCAAAGAGCTTTAAACGTCTGGTGTAGAGGCAGCCTTAGAAGGGGAGTGTTTAAGGCCAGTGGTTTCTATCTGAAGACCTTTCTGATCTCTGTGTTTTAAAAATGGCTCTCTGTTCGCATTCTTTTGTGTGTGTGTGTGTATTTTCTAATTGCACATCACGTCATTCACCAGATCAGAAAATGTAAGAGGAGAAATTCCATCTTTCCTCTCTACACGTAAGCACTTTATTCCTGCTGTGTCTTGTGAATGATTTTTGAAATTTTTTTTTGTGTTGTTGTTTTTGGTCTGTTCCTCCTTAAATTTCTCCCACCATGCATCCTGCTACTCTAACATAAACTTCAGCATTTATTTTACCTGTTTTCTGTCTCGGCCTGAGTGCATTGCCTTGTGAGTGACTTGCTATGCTCTCTGTCTTCTTCCCCGTCCTTCTTTCCTTCTTTCCTTCCTCAACCTGGTGCCATCCAGATGCATTGAACTTCAACTCCCATCATTGGCCACCTTGGCTGGGGGTGATGGGAGTTGTACTCATGCCATCTGGAGAATTCCAGGTTGTGGGGAAGTCCAGCCTATCCCATGTTTATCAGTCTTTGATTTCCATTCAGTTCTCATTCATCAGAACCTTTTAGTTTTTTGCCTTTAGTTTTTTCCCTCTTGCATTTTCAGGATAAAATATGGGCTTCTTTAAAAAAAAAAAAGGCATGTGTGTTACAAAATGTTAATATCTTTATATTTAAAGGAATATTTTAATGCTTCCTTATTTTTGAAATACATGTTTTTATATCCGTTACAAAGTAGATAACTGCAGTATGCAATGAGATTTTTGTTTTTTGGTACTTTTTGATAAGAATATGCATTTTATAGAATGATGATGATTATGAATATTTTTTTCCATTTTTCTCCCCCAGACAATCAAATTCTCCCCCTCCTATCAGGCGGCGGCCCACCTGGAGTAGATCGTCCTTGGTAAATATGTTTAGATCAATGAAGCTCTCAATGGGACACAATTAAAATCAAAACAACTACAAACAAAACAACCAAACAAACCAAGAGCTGTTTGTGTTAACTGCAATAAAACTAAATGAGGTTACCTACAAAAAATTAAAGATCAATAAAGTGACTACTGTAGTAATAGCATACTAAAAGTAAAACATTATTTTGTGGAAAGATGACTAAGGAGTTGCTGCTAGATTTGTTCCGTAAATAAATGTTATATTGTATTTTTCTTTTTACATTTTAGCCAAGGCAGCACCCATTTATTATGCCTCCTATGCACGTCCAGTGTGGAGAACATTACACTGAAACTCACAATTCGCAAGGTATTTTATAATAATAATAATAATAATATTTTTTAAAAAAGATAATACAAGCTTTGTTATATAGCACCTGCATTTTTCAAAGGATGTCACAAACTTGATCTAATCTTTGCAATAACAGTGTAAGGTACATCAATATGGTTATATCTCCGTATTGCAGATTCAAGAAATGTTTGAAGCTATGAGGCACTGCCTTGCCCTAAGGCAGGAGTGGGGGAATCTTCCTCCTGCCATGGGGTCTGCATGACCTCAGTCGAAACCTTTCAGGGTCCTCATTCCAAAAGTAGGCTTGGCCAGAACCAATACTGGCTGGGGTTACAGAGGTGGCTTTTACCTTTGTTCATTGCACAAGAAAGGAAAGAGATTTCCATCCAGGCATTCGCCCTCCCCAGTTTGTGCACTGTTAGCATCATAGCTGAGAGACAAAGTAGGATGGAATAAATAATACTAATAACCCGGAGTGGGGCTGGACAGAAGACATGGCCTGGGAAGAGAGATCCTGTTCGAGAGGCCTTGAACGTCCACATTTGGTTTGAAGCCCAGACATTTCCCACCCAGGAACATGGTTTGTGGCAGATGTGAGATTTGAACGAGGGCTATTATGCGGCGTAATAGCTCTCAGTTTAAATTGCATGTGCTTTCCTACCAAGGTCCTTGAGACATGGCGAATACTTGGTTTGTTGTCCAGGAAAACGCTTACCCTTCTGAAGTAGGAGCATCTTCCTTTGCCTTTGGATTGTGGCAAAATCCAAAGCTGTCATGGGCCTGATCCTTCAGGCACACATACTGGCGTTCCAACAAAAGCTGCAGAGACCGAAAAGTTTTTTTTCCCTTTTAATCGGAGGGGACTAATGGGAGTGTCTGATGGTGAGAGAGACACCATCCCAGATTATTTTTGTTTCCATACGGTCATTTCTATGTGTTCTGTGACCAATGGCCTTGAATTCTCTCCCAAAGTTTGTAAATAGATGGTGGCTTTATTTGTGCTACACTTTGGGCAGTGTGACTGTTTTTCTATTTGTATCTCCTGCTTCCACCACTGGTAGTCCAAGTGTCCTACAAACCAACAAATGGCCCTACATACAGTCAGCAATAAAACAATGATATGGCCGAATGCCTCTAATCCAGAGCTCTACATGTATTCAGATGTGGGTACAAAACATCTGGGCATGCCAGTTTCCTATTAACTGGAACAGAGATTAAAAACTTCCAAAAAGTTTGAAGCCATGGAAAAGAATTTTTTTTTCCCCTGGAGGTTTTCAGGAAAAAAACCCACAAAAGTTTGGGGAACAATAGGAAAATAAGCAATACTTATTTATTTATTTATGTATGTTTGCATTTATTTATTTATTAAAACATTTGTATCCCACTTTATTTCACTGGGATCTCAGGATGGCATACAGATAAAAACAGAACTATGTAAAACAATAAATATATACAGCTAAAAACGTATTAAATCATTGAAAACTAAAACTAGTAGAAAAGTTTAAAAGCAATAAGAAAGTTAAAAACAATTAAAACTCTGTGCAGCTTTGGAGAATTTCTCCTTCAAAGGCTTTAATAAAAGGCCATGTTTTAACTTGGTGCCAAAATGAAGCCAGCGTCGGCACTAGTCAGGCTTCCACAACCAGGGTGCCACCACAGAGAAAGCTACTTGTATTTTAGCACTCTTTACAGATCTAAAGTCACTTTGTTACTTTAGGACAGAATTCTCCAACATGGTGCCTCCAGATATTTTGGACTTCAGTTGCCATCAGTCTCAGACAGCATTGCCAATAGTCAGGAATGCTGGGCATTGTAGTCCAAAATACCTGGAGGACACCAGGTTGGGGACGGCTGCTTTAGGAACATGAATCAGCCTTTATGTTCCTAAAGTTATATTAGATATAACTCGGTTTGATCATAAAATTATCATTGCATTTAAAAACTTTTAAAAGTAAACTCAGTAAATGTGTAATTATTTTCTGAATAAACTCCACTTTTAAATTTAATATACCAAACATGATAATTTTATGAGCAAACCAAGTTATACATAACATATTTCAGGGTCCCATTTTATGTCTGACCAGAGGAAACTTCAAGAAGTAATCTCGGAAACATCTGAATCATCCTAAAAATCAGAAGAAGCAGAAAGAACCGGAGGCAGAGGAGCATTTTTAAGGAAGTTTAAGGAAATTCCTAAACCTGTTCCTGTTTGCGGGGTACAGCTTAGGGAAATCTATCTGAAGGAAAAGCTATTAAGATTTTATTTAGCTGGGAACTTCTCATCTTAGGAATGGTAGGCAAACAGATTTAATTTAAGAATCTTTAAAGAATCTCAACTATTATTCGAAGAGTGACATTTTATTCACCTTTATAAATAATTTCCATTAGTAAACACCTTTTTTTTTGTTCGTTTTGAAAGATTGTCTCTAATGGTAGTGTCAGTCTGATACCTACATCATCGGAACCAGGCTACTGAAAGCAGGTTTATTCTAATGGAATCTGAGGCAGCATTCCCTAGTGGTGAAGTGTAATTGAGAACTTCATTAAAAACTGTAGCAGAGAGTTCTATAGACCCAAACCTCAAAATTAATTTTAGAAAAAGAAACATAGGTGGGATAACCCACATGCTGTTCCATCACAACTTTTGAAGTGGCAGGATAACTTCACAACCTTTTTCCACATGTGGGTTTTAGATTAGAACTACATTAATTGACTTTGACAGCATCTAACCAGAAAAACCAAGAAACACAGAACCCTGTAGAAAAAAAATCCAAACTGTCAATAATGCACCTTTTCTTCTGTATTATGATACATTGACTCTACTCACATGTTGGGAAACTGAGCATGATTTGGAGCATCCCTAAATGTCTGTCAGTAAAAGATATATTAGATCAATAATTTTAATAAGAAATAGGGGAAAAAATGACTATGGTGGAAATCTTACTGAGAAGAATCCCTCTCCCCCATAGCTTCATTATTTCCAAGCATTTTACATCTCTAGTCTTTCTATAAAAGTCTTCTTAATATATAGTTTTTAAACCTAAGGGTGAGGGGAGTAAAGACTGGGTAACATTATATAAACACCTTATCATAAATTCTAAATGAAAATATTTCATAATCAAAGTTGTTCAATTTCTCCAATTTTTCAGGAAAAAACAAAAATGGTCCTTGGAAAAGAAAAGGGGGAGGGAAGTGTGTTTCCCCCCTATTTTTTCTTTTTTTTTTCTGGGCCTTCACATCTCTGAACTGATACAGGGAGGTGAAACATTTCTGTTCACAGGTATGGAGAGGCACATGTATGGAGCCCTCCCATGTTTTTGCAGGCAAGAGATCTCCATGTGTACATTAGAGGTCCTGTCCCTGGAAGGACTTTCTGGATTGTGAGCAATCCAGAGCCCCATGCCTCTTGACCATGTTCCTATTTCTGATTGTGGTGAACTCCATGACTACATTGGGCCCCTCCTACTTCCAAAGCTAGCTGTGGGGAAACAAGCAAGGCTGCTACTTCTGGGATTGGGAAATAGCCTTAAGAATGTTTCTACATCCTCTCTTCTGTCCTTTGTTCGTTATATTAGCCTATTTGTTCCATCATCGTTTATCTGCTCATTTCCTGCTTCTCCTGTACACAGACAGCATTTTTCATGGCAACGAAGAGATGATTTACTGTCGCTCTCAGACCAGCTTGGACCGATGTGCAATGGACAGCTACTTGAATGGCAATGTCCCCAACGGCAGCGTGTGCAGTGCTCAGAGTATGAACTCTCTCAACCACTCCCAGAATTTCATGCAAGCTTCTCCAGTGTCCTCCAACCTCAGCATCCCTGGAAGTGACATTATGAGAGCAGACTACATCCCAAGCCATAGACACAGTGCAATCATTGTACCTTCCTATAGGCCAACGCCAGACTATGATACTGTAATGAGGCAAATGAAAAGAGGAGTTGTTCACACTGATAGTCAAAGCCAGTCTTTGAGGAACCTCAACATTGGGAACACCCACGCTTACAACCAACCCAAAGACCTTGTGTACAGCCAGCCGGAGATCCGGGAGAGATCTCCATATACCATTGCATACGGGCCCCAGGGCACTTACAAAAAGCACATTGCTCCCTCCGAGCAAGTGAACCCCATAAATGCTGCACAGACGAAAACGGCTGCCAGTGCCATTTCTCATACCGTCAGCACGCCGGAGCTGGCCAACATGCAGCTCCCCAACAATCAGAGGTGTAGCACTGCACACATCCTAAAGAACTGCGTTTTCCGGCCACCGCCTCCCTACCCGCGCCCACGCCCTGCAACCAGCACCCCTGACCTCGCCAGCCACCGCCACAAGTACGTGAGTGGCAGCAGCCCCGACCTGGTCACTCGGAAGGTCCAGCTCTTGGTGAAGACCTTTCAAGAGGATAGCTCCCCAGTTGTCCACCAGTCTCTCCAGGAAGTTAGCGAGCCCCTGATGGCAGTCAAACATCACCCAGCTCCCAACAAGCGCCACAGCTTGGAAGTGATCAGCAACATGGTGCGCGGCATAGAAGCCATGGCTTTGAAGAGCCTGAACGCTCCCCTGCCGCGCCGGAACACCTTGCGCGAGCAGGTGCAGCCGGAGGAGGTGGTGGCAGTGGCAGCAAGGGGCCACAAGGTTCAGCAGCTCCCTCGCTACCATCACAAGAAGACCTTCTCGGATGCCACAATGCTGATCCACAGCAGTGAAAGCGAAGAGGAGGAGGAACCTTCGGAACCCATGCCTTCCATGGCAGCGCTCCATGAAAACATGGAGTACAGCGCTCAGCTGCAAGCCGCCCTGGCCAGGATACCAAATAAGCCTCCTCCCGAGTATCCCGGTCCAAGGAAAAGCGTCAGCAATGGAGCCCTGCGGAACGATCCGATGAACGTCTCGCTGGCTGTGTCTCGAGCTAAGGCAATGAGGCCGGGACCCGCAAAAGCCATCAGCATCTCTCGGACTGATCAAATGGTGATGAACGGATCTTCACTAGGCCCCTCCATCTCTGAGCCCGATCTCACCAGCGTCAAGGAAAGAGTCAAGAAAGAGCCGGTGAAGGAGAGGCCTGTTTCTGAAATGTTCTCTATTGAAGACAGCATCATAGAAAGAGAGATGAGGGTAAGTATCTTTTCCATTAGGATGGTGGTATTTCTGAAGAGTAATGGTATGTAGTGTTCGTTTGTTTTAAAAAGTGTCTTCTGTACCATTAAAATGCAAGGACCTTTTAAAGCTTGTTTGAAGTAGGAGTAATTGCCTCTCTCAATGCCCTGTCTTTGGGACAAAAGATTCAGATCAAGAATGTCATTCATTTATTTATTACATATTTATACTGCTCAACAGCCAAGGCTGTCTGGGCAGTTTACAGTTAAAACCATAGTATGCAGAAATCAAGATTAAAACTTTAAAACTTTAAAAATGTCATATAAAAACAGAATAAGTTACAGTCCAGGGAAAGCTTGTCTAAAAAGATATGTTTTCAGGAGGCATTTGAAGGATATTACATTTCCTTCAAATGCCTCCTGAAAACTTCAGCTGTAATCATATTGGCTAGAAATTTTATGAGGAATGATGCTGAGATTCTCATGCCTCACTCTGTTACATACCAAATCCTCTGTTCCTCTGCTATGCAGATATTCAGAGTTCCTAGTCAAACTTCCAAGATATAAGAACTACGCAAGTAATGATTTAAATATCATGCCAGTGGTTTGGAGATGCTTGTTTGCCTTTGTTTCCTGTCTTTCCAGTAGTCAGTGGCAAAAGTTAATTTCCTCTCCATGGTACAGCAAAGTAATGAGATGCCCAGTGGCCCTAACAATGGCTTGTCAATGGTCTAGGAATTCAGACGTAATAGCAAACCATACTTGCCAGAAATGGTAGTTTGCAAACCAACTTCAAGGTGTATTTGCAGTCATGGTTTGTTGGCTCCAAACAAAGTAGATGGGTCCAGACAGAGGGGTTATTCACACAACACACTCAGTAGTTGAGTGTGGTTGTTTTGAACTGTGAGCTGTTTATTGAACCATGGGTTAGCGTATTTTCTGAACGCAGCCAGGATGGCTTGTTAATCATGCAGTATGGCTTATTTTCTGGAACAAGTCACCTTGAGAGCCCACGGTTTGTTGTTAGGTTGTTAAGGATGGTTAACAAGCCACCCAGCATGATTAAGAAGACACCCTGGCTATGTTCAGACAACACGATAACCCACCCTGTAGAAAACATGCTGCATTCATACAACATGCTAACCCAAGGTTCAAAAAACAAGCTACAGTTCAAAACAAGCCACACTCATCCACTGAATGTGGGGTTAGCATGTTGTGTGAACAGCCCCAGTGGCTCATTTCAGATGTGATGCTAAACCATGGTTTAGCATTATGTGGCTGAACAGATGCAAGAATTGGTCTTCCATGTTCCCCTTCCCCTCTTCTATTCCAGCACTGCCATAAGAAAGATATTTTTCCTGGAGGTGTTCAGCATTAGCCAAGCACACCTAGATCTTGAGTTCCCATACTTGCAAGTGTAGAGTACCTGCAGATTTGTTTGGAGTATACATACAAACCCATAAATTCATATATTTGAAAGACAGGAACTGACTATTGTTGATCTAAAATGAGGCAGGAGGAGCATTTCATGACCACTTTTGCCCCCTGTGAGAAGTGGGAACCCTTTGGCAATTGAGGTGGGCTCAAAAGGGCACAGCAATGTCCATGAGCGAAGGCAATGAAAATGCTTTCATTTACCTCCATTACAGGAAGAATTGACAAAACTCCTGGTTTTTGAACCCACCGTTGGAAGTAAACCGGGGCAAGCCAAAAACAAGCAAACAAAAATCCTAATAATTTTGCTCAGTTCAGAGCTGTCAAAATTCCTGTTTTCCATTTCACAGTTTCGACCCTTCACACAATACCTACCTGGTGGCAATGAATCGTTGCTGATTGTCCTTTCCTGGGGTGGGTGGGTAATGTGCCTTTATTCCCTATACGCTTAATGAAGCTCATTGTCCTAATTTCAATGTCGCAACACTATAAAACCCAGCACCGGTCTGGGCTTATGTATCATCTTTGTGGTTGGCTTGGCTCATTCTGCCTAACATGTGCACAGAATGAGAGCGTGAGAGAGAGAGGCCTGTCTTTTATGGCAAGTCTTCTGTATCATGGGACCGTTCCTTTGAAATTAAAACTCTGCGCTCACATAGGAACAGCCCCCTCCTCCCCCCAGGGGAAATAATAGAAAGTTTAGGAGACACATTTGGATTTACTCTGCTAATGGTGATCATCTGCACTCCTCGGCCGGTGTTGTAGATTTTGTGGGAGATTAAAAAGACATTCCAACATTCTGTTGGCATTATTTCTAATCACCCCGAGATGAAAGCGTGCCTTTTCTTGCCAAAAGTATCTAGAGAAACAGAAGATGGCAGGCCTGGAGGCCCAGAAGAGGCCCTTGATGTTGGCAGCGTTCAATGGGCTCTCAGTTGCTCGAGTTCCAGTGCCTGAGGATAGCCAGGATGAAGGAGCCAAGGTGCCAATGGATGAGCGGGTAAGAATAGGACTTGCAAAACAAAGCGTACTGTTTTGGTTGCTGTCGGCAGCCTCCGTTTCTGAAGTATTAAAAGGAAAGCTAGGTAAACGTTGACTATACACCCAATAAGACATATGCCCACAAAACATGTGAGTCTGTACACAAGTTCAGCGGTGGAACATGGGGATAAATGGGGGGGGGGGGGAGTTCTAGGTCCTGTCCCATGAATGAGCCCTTAAGGAAAGTCTCTGAGGAGAGTACTTTTTTTATTAATTGATTGGTATCCTGCCTTTCCTTTAAGGAGCTCAAGGCAGCATACATACCTTCCCCTCCCCAGTGTTGTCCTCAAAACAACAACCCTGTGAGGTAAATTAGGCTGAGCGAGAGTGACTGGGCCAACGTTGGCCAGTAGGTCTCATGGTCTGAGCAAGGATTTGAATGCAGGTCCTAATCCAGCATTTTAACTTCTACTCACCATACTGGCTCTCTTCACCCATTGTGATCTTCGTAAGCACTGAAGGGTATTTGACACATGCAAATAGGCTACTCCAGTTTGATCAGGGATCTTGCTATATCAGGGTCCCTAATCATGTGGAGAGGCCTACTCATACTCAAGTGAATGCAAGCAGCATTCCCGTTCAGCCCTGTCACTCAATATAGCAAGGGGGCTGGGGGCTGGCACATACTGGGACTTTATTTATTTATTACATTTATCCTGCCTTTTTTCCTCCAAGAAACCTGAGGTGGTGTACATAATCCTCCTCTCCATTTTATCCAACAACAACCCTGTGAGGTAGGTTGGGTTGCGAGTCTGTGACTGGCCCAAAGTCACCCAGTGAGCCTCCATGGCTGAGTGGGGACTAGAACCCAGATCTCCCAAGTCCCAGCGCAACACTCTAACCATTACACAATACTTTTAGCCTGCATTTAGCCTACCCTGTTGAAGCCTATCCAATTCACACCTTTTGCCTACCCTGTTCAAGGGCTTGAGTTCCTCCTGAAAAACAACAACTTTTGGACAGTATCAGTCCCTCACATTTTTTACTCCAGTCTTTCATTATTCATTTGGTGGAAGGTGAATTAACACATGGTTACTTCACCTGTGCAGGCATTCCTGGATAACATAGATTTTTCTTTACTTTTTATATGCTGGGGTCTGGTTTCTTGGTCTGGCCATTGGACTGTGTTAGTTGTCTTGTGGGACATTCTGCCTCAGAATGTTAGCCGATTCCATATGACCCTATTGATCTTGTTAGATCTCTCACCAGATCTAACGGTGGACAATGAATGTCATTATGTTGGATCCTCTGAGACATCTGGTGGAGTTCTGAGTTTTCAAATGGTTCCAGTCTTCCCTGACATATTAGGTGCAGAAAGTGATTGCTGATTTCAACTCTTTATTCTTAGGAATTGTCCTTTGGCATGTGTCAAGAGTCCACTTTATCCCCCTGCCTTCTAGCATCTGTATGAAACAGCTGGGAGAGATTATCAGGAGGTTGGGGGGGGGGGCATCTGTAAACCCTGTTTCTTTTTTCTGAGAACCAGGAATAAGGATTCTCAACCCGAACCACTGCCAAGAAGATAAAACAAACTGTATTGATTTTAAAAAAGAAAACCCCACATACTTTAATATATAAGATATGCTTTTGATATCTGCGTTTTGTAAATTATCTGTAGACATTTTGTATTAATACAAAAATGAAATGAAATTTATTTTTGGAAATCTGGATGAAAGTCTATTGATGTGATGGCAGTTGGTGATCCTTGGAACCCAGAGGAGGGAGCGTTTCTGATGACTGACAGGATAAAGCCCCAATGACAGATCAAAATACAAACTCTGGGCACTTTTCTGAATTCTGTACTTTATTTATTTATTTATTACATTTGTATACCGCCCCATGGCCGAAGCTCTGTGGGTGATTTACATGAGATTAAAACAATTAAAAACAATATACAAAAATTAAAACAACAAAAACATATAATGTACACACAATATACACATACATTTAAAACCACTATAATAACTTTAAAAAGCTATCTTTATTAGGCTTTCCTTGAGTGACTGGCCACGGTTTTATCAGAACTGAGATTATCAGAACTCTTTCTTTTTGACAAATTGAAATTCTTTTAAAATGGTGTTTTTATTCTTTTATCCTATTTACTGTTCCAGATTTTTTTGGATATGAAGCGATAGACAGATATTGCAAATAAGTAAATAAATAAGTGGAAGCAGTGCAATAGAGTTGTATAATTCCCTCACTTTAACACAAACTACACTTAATACACAGATTTATTCGGGTATTGGAGGACAAGTATTGAGCAACTGTACTATTTTATACTTGGAACTGCCTTTGAATAGAGTATCCACTTTTCTTTTCTTTTTTCTTTTTAAATTTAAATTGGAAATTTATTTTGAAGTGCAAAATCCTGAGAAGAAATCTGGAAGAGGGGATGGTTTTCACTGAATATGAGCAGATTCCAAAGAAGAAGGCAGATGGGATTTTTACCACAGCAACCCTGCCAGAGAACACAGAGCGGAACCGTATTCGAGAAGTCCTTCCATACGAGGAGAACCGAGTGGAGTTGGTACCAACCAAAGAAAACAATACAGGCTACATCAATGCCTCACACATCAAGGTAATAACTGGGGAAGCAAGCACTGCTGTTGAAAGACACTCTGGTTTATTTAATGTATTTATTATTACATTTATATCCCGCCTTTTTTCCTCCATAAGGAGCGTACATAATGCTCCCCCTCTCCATTTTTATCTTCACAACAACAACCCTGCGAGGTAGATTGAGCTGAGAGTCTGTGACTGGCCCAAAGTCACCCAGTGAGCTTCCATGGCTGAGTAGGGACTAGAACCCAGATCTCCCAACTCCCAGTCCAACATTCTAGCCACTACATCACACTGGCGCTCACTGGTTCCATAGGCAGGAATGCTGAACTTGAATCTAGAAAAGCAGAATTCAGTTTTGTGACAACTTAATGGGCAGCCCAGTCAAAATCACATTGTCTTGGCCTCTGTTGCCAGTATGTAATCCATGCCTATTGTTGCTGGAATGTAATTATTACTTGGGATTTATTAAACTTTTTTAAAACACAAAGTGCTTTTCACCCCTTCCCTTTGTTCATCTGCGCAATAACTGTTTGCTGTGACTCACTTAAACATACTTACAATGGGTTAATCCCTAGCAGACAGCATGAAATGTACTCACATATAGGATTATGCTCTTACATTCCTATTTTATAGGTGAACAAAAATAATAACTCCTTGAGGCCACCGTATGCATCCATGATAGGAAAAAATCCACAGTGGATTGTGGAATCTGGATTGAATATCACAATCCACTCTGAACATGTGCAAAGAAGTGTAGTGCAAGGAGGCATCTTTGTGCATGCCCAATCTGTGCCATATTTTCTACGTGGCTGAGCTTAGATTTGAACTCTTGTCTTTCTCAGACCCTGGCTTTGTATCATTCACCATCTCATTCTGCTGAACGCTGTTGAATTTGATTCATTATTATCTCAACCTTTTTCCAAGAAGTTCAGGGCAGTATACCCATGGTTCTCCCCTGCTCACAACAACCCTCCGAGGTAGGTTAGGCTGAGAGAGAATGACTGGTCCAGGATTTCCCAGTGAGCTTCATGACTGGATGGAGATTTGAACCTGGGACTCCTCAGTAGTGGCTGTAACCGCGACAGCACACTGGTTCTCAAAATAAAACATGTACATCTATCTGATCATATTATTACATATAACCTGCCATATCTAAACTATTTCATATTGTTGTTCAACAGTTCGCTATGTTAGCTGTATTATTGTTGGTAAAACTCAAACGTGCTTGCTTTTGGGAACATTTTTTTTTTAATTGCTGGTCAAAATAACTTTAAATTACAACCATCTTTTACTGCAAGACATCTCTACTGAGTTTCAAGAGCAGCTTGGTCATAATTTACAATGTTAAATCCTTGTTGAGTCAAAACACCTTTCGAAACCAGAATCCTATCAGATTTCTGCCAAAGAGCTGGTGGGTAGAAGATACTGGGTGTTTTTGGCACTATGTGCCTCAGCTTGGATGACTGATTACAGAATCCTAACGTTTTCCATCCATTTCTGGGAGGAGAAGTCATTTCTGAAAGCATAATTTCAACCCAATTAGGTGGCAAGGGCCAAGAAAGAATTCTCCCCAGCCAGCTTTAAGAGCTCATATTTCATCCAGTGTGTCAAGCATCGGACGTACCCACATTGTTCTGTAGCACATGTAGGGACATGCGCTGATGTTTTGTAGTGTGCAACTCTGTATGCTGCCAATCCGTTTCTTGCCTCACTCCAAGTGGCTGTTACAGGAGCCAAGCAGATGTTCTTTTGCTCAGAAGGTGAAATTGCATCTGCAGATTTTACCTCCCTCACACAGCAAGTGGTTTTCACCCAGTTATCAATTTTTAATATCCTGCAGTCAGGGCAGTCGAAGGCTGCCACGTTCCAGGCAGTGCACTCCCTCTAGACTATTTATGGATTTTTGTTCATGCCTTGTGCCAAAGGAGGTTGAACAATCGGCCCACGAATGAGCAAGCAAAGCAGAACTCCTGTAACATCCCGATAAGATCTTGCCTTCGACTCCTACACAAATACCAAGTTCGCAGGCTTTGGTTAGGTTGTCTGCATGTTATTGTTGGTTGGTGTATTTCCCCTCTCCCCCCCTCCCCCCATTCTTTTAACGTTCTTAACTTTATTCCAGGACAGCAAGATTATGACTATTCTGTTCATCTATGCTGAAATAAATCTCTGTTTTCAGTGTCTGCACTCCTATAGTCCTATCAGCACCCAACTTTCTCTCCTTTAATTTTGACCTGCTCAACTACAGAGGCCCCTGATTCTGCAGCTCACTAAAATCGACAGGATTGTTTCCACCAGTTTTAATAGGTCCTGGAGCTTCCCACTTCACATACTATATGAAATAAACATGTGTTACCGCATGGGGCATTTAATGATGAGCTGTCTGTAAGAACATAGTTATATATGCCTGAGTACAATTGTCATATGTTATTACATGTGGCAGAGGCAGACCTGTTTCTTCTAATGCTGGTTGCCCCCTAAACTTGTAAAGTGTATGTGTATATGGGGGTGATTCACTAGAAAAACAGGGATGGGGGGTTGTTTATTTATTACTGCATTTCTATACTGCCCAATAGCTGAAGCTCTCTGAGAAAGAGTACTGAACCCTACTTTGACTGCCACTTTTCTCCCACAGCCCTGACTGTTTTCTGTTTTTTTTCCCCCCTTTATTTCCAACGTCACCCTCTGAAGCTAAGCTGACCTGGGGCCCTGTAACCCACTTGGATAGAATATTCTTTAGGACTCAAATATATGTTCTCCTTTATTCATGATATTTCTTTGCCTACTCCGAGTTCAAAGCGAAACAGGCACACAAATATATCATTCATCTGTGATTTCTGCTTTGATCTCGAGTGGAGTAGAAATACCATAAATAAAGGATAATGTTTTGTGCGCAGCAGTAACAACAGCAAGGATGAGTGGGCGGGTTGAACTCACACATAGAAGTGAAATTTCAGGAGCAGACGAAGAGTTATGGCACACTGGAATGGAGATACTCTGTTGTGGCATACATGGAAAAGTCATCTGTTGTTGTTCCTCTCTTGCCCAGGTTACAGTAGGTGGAGAAGAATGCCACTACATTGCCACACAAGGACCTTTGCCACAGACGTGCCATGATTTCTGGCAGATGGTGTGGGAAGAAGGGGTGAATGTGATCGCCATGGTGACGGCAGAGGAGGTATGTTGACTTATGGAAAGTATCTGCAACTGAACACAAGCAAATCATCAGCTGCCGTTTGAGGGAAGGGTGCTTCTCAAGCTGGGAAGAGGGCCTTTGTAGGGTGCCAGGAGACACGCAGGCAGCATTCGGACATCACACTAAACTATGGTTTTGTGAGGCGTGAACAAGTCTAGCGTCCTCCCAGGCTTGTGGTTTCCTTCCCTTTCCACCTCCTGTGCAGGCAGGAGGAAAAATTTGGAAGCTGTTTTGGTTAACTGCAGCTTGCCATGTCCCCTGAGCTGTGCTTACCATTAACCATGGTTTGTTTAAACAAGCCGACTTAAGAAACCATTATTTGTTTTAAACCAGCAGTAAGGAACACGTTGCCCCACAAGCTGATTCTGCCCCCCATGTTCTCACAACCCTTTTGTGTTCCCCTGCCACTACCGCTGAATTGGGCAAAAATCCTGGGGAACCCCATGGAAATGAGGTTCGCGGTGTGCGTACCCCTTGTTTGCAAGCTGAATTGAACTCCCAGAAGCAGCATTCTGCCTGGAAACAAGGCCTGGAAACAAGTCACTTTGTTTCCCTGAAAAGTTGCCATGGTTTTTGCAGCCACCACAACAAATTCAGCAGGGCTGGGGGGCGGCCCCTGGTGGGTTTCTGGGGGTGGGCAATGCAATGCTACACAAGTTGCCCATCCCTGTTTTAGATGAACCATGGTTAATGTTAACCAGTTTGTCAGTCCAGACAACACAACAAACCACAGTTCAACAAAACTGGAAGCTTTCAAACTCCTCAACCATGCAGGAGGAGAAGTGGGGAGAGTGAAAGACCAGGAGGAGGTTTGTTTTACTAAACCATAATTGAGCTGAATTCTGAAGTCTCTGCCCCCATCTGTATATGTTAAGCGAAAAAGTAGGCTGCCAATCTGGAATAGTTTAGATAGGGGATGTGTCAGTTTGGTCAACTCCCAACCTGAGCATATTTCAGGAATATTTTTTTAAAAATAATTGACTTTTATTAATACCTAAAACATTATACAACATATCATTATACAACACAGTCAGTATACACATTCAGTATACTCAGCAAATACACCCAGCATAATACCACATATAAACATCTAGGAATGAGTTTAGTATCAAATAGATTAAATATCTTATAACACTACACATAATCACCTAAGAATGAGTTAAATACAAAGCAGACTAAATAGATTAAATAGTATGTAAAATCAAGTTTAACATATCTTCAAATGCCAGTGATAAAGTGGCAAAACAAGGATATACATTAATTTCTATACCATGATTATTTTTCCAGTTTTCAATAAAAGGTTTCCATTCTGCCATAAATTTGGGGGGCTGTTGTCTGACTACTTCACTGATTTTCAATAATTGTGCAATATGCCAAAATTTAATAAACCATTCTTATGTGCAATTGTTATTATTGTTGTTATTATTGTTGTTGTTATTATTATTATTATTTTCCTGTTCTTGGCAATATTCATTTTTGCTGCTGTTAACAAAATAGATATCATTGGCTGATGAATTGTTGGGACCTCGGATTGAAAGACCCCCAATAACATTGTTTTAGGGTTAAATGATATCCTATTATCCGAAAAACTTCCCTCTTAACTTTACCAAAAATCTTGAATATTATTGTTTAGTTATTAGGAGTGCATTTTTATCCTGCTCTTCCTGCAAGGAGCACAGGGCAATGGACGTACGGGTGCCTTGCATAGGGTGAGCATATGAAAAGGAGGACAAACAGGGCTTCTGTATCTTTAACAATGGTACTGAAAAAGGGAATTTCAGCAAGTGTCATTTGTACGCATGTGGCACCTGGTGAAATTCCCTCTTCATCACAACAGTTAAAGCTGCAGGAGCCCTGCCCTCTTTTGTACTTGGTCAAGAGGGTAAGGCTCCTGCAGCTTTAACTGTTGTGATGAAGAGGAATTTCACCAGGTGCTGCATGCATGAAAATGTCACCTGCTGAAACTCCCTTTTTTATACAACTGTTAAAGATACAGAAGCCCTGTCCTCCTTTTCATATGGTCACCTGAGCCTTGCACCAGTTCTATCCCCCAAATAGCCATGCAAGTTAGGCTAAGCTGAGAGAGAATCATCCAGTGAGCTTCATGGCTAAGCAGGGATTTGAATTGAGGAGTCCCTAGTCTTAGGCCAGCACTAAACACTCTACCACATTGGAACATAGGAAATGGCCCTATACCAAGTCAGACCCTTGGTCCATCTATCCCCATATTGTTGACACTGACTGGCAGCTGCTCTCCAGGGTTTCAGGCAGAAGGTTTCATGCCTTCCCTAGAGTTGCTGGTGATCGAACCTGGTACTTTCTATCTACATGCAAAGCAGATGCTCTGACACTGTGCTTTTTCCTTCACCATCCGTTTCTTCAAACCACCCTTTCCCAAACTGGTAGCCTACAGGTGTGTCACAATACAATCCCCATAATCCTCAGCCAGAAGGGCAGTGGCCATGCTGTCTGGGGCTGGTGGGGGTTGTAGTCCAACACATGTAGAGATCACTGGGTTGGGGAAGGGAGCTTCAAACCTTGGATTCCTTGGGCCTCTGTGGATTTGTTCTTGCCCTTTTGATCAGACTGTCCTCTATTAGAGACACAACATTGAGAACAACTCCGTAATAGGAGCTTTTTACTTAGCAATTTGTTTTATTTATTCTATTTTGATACTGTTTACTGTCCTAAAATCTCTAAGCAGTTCCATCTATCATCTATCTATCATCTGTCTCTCTCTCTCTCTCTCTCTCTCTCTCTCTATCTACCTATCTATCATCTATCTAATGTATTGATATAGTGTAGTATAAAAAATATAAAACAATGTTAAGAACAATATAAAATTAATGAATTAAAAACATTACAGCAGAGACAGTGATAAAACAGAGCAGTGTCAGAGTCCATTGCAAGTGAGGGAAAGTCCATGTAAATAAATATGTCTTCAAGAGGCATTTAAAACTCACCATAGTTTCTGCCTCTTGCACAACATGCAGGAGGGTGTTCCAGAGAGTGAGTGCCACTATCAAGAAGGCCTGCTTATGTGTTGTTACCTGGTAACACTGTACTGGCTCAGAACGACCGATAAGGCCTCCTCGGAAGGACTTACATGCGCTTGGAGAGGCTTGAATAGGGGTGTGTGTGTGTGTGTTTTATGAGGCAGGAGAGCCCCTCTGTAAAAACCTGCTTGTCTTTCCTGCCCCTTTTCTCTTGACATGCCTGTTTTGTTTTAGTTTTTTTTTTAAAAAATCCTTTAAACTTCTGCCTGGGATGACTCAACCGTTACAACCTTGTTTGTAACGTTCTAAGCATTCATCCTGCCACAGAGTGTAGTAATGGAAGTTTAGCTCCATTAGAAGATTGTAACAGGCCAAACAAAGCAAATACAAACCCAGTGAATTCTGATAATACAATGCTGCCCTTATTTGAAAAGAATGAGATTCTTGACTCATCTAAGGCCACCTCTGCATACTAGCATCCTTATCAGCTGCAAAGAAACCAGAAGCTGTTGTTCCTGTTGAAGTATCCAGTAAAAATTTTTTTAAAAACCACGGGGGGGAGAGAGGGAGCCTATATCCTTTGCCAAGCAAAACAGTCATTTCTGTTGTAATCCCAAAACTGTATTGTTGCATTGTAAAACTGGCACACACATCCAGTTCAGAACTAGGCTGCCTTTACAGGCAAAAAGGAACAGCCATTCTGTTTAAGCCGGGCAGCCTGATCTTTCCCATTTTAAACATTTACCACTATCAGCTGTTCAGAAGGGGGAGCAAGAGTCCATTAAATGCACACAGTTAACAGAATAATTTGACCGTGGAGAAAGTCTCTTCCTAAACAGCAACAGACAGCGGGACTGTCTTATGACCTGAGCTGTTGTTACATGCATGCATTCATATTAAGGCTTTTTGCGATGTGCACAAACAGCAGGGAATCGTCACTGTCCCAAGATGGTAGGATTTTTTTCACGCAGTAATGGTAGTATGAATGCCTCCTCTGTGATAAAAGGGCACCCCTGGAACAATTCTGTGTCCCAGCATGCCTTGAGGCAAGGGAGATGTATTTCTTCAAGGGGGAACAGCCAAGCAGTCTCTGTCTTTCCCCTCTCCTCCACTCCACACTCAAGGGTTTTCTGGGAGATTACAAAATGATGCCCTGAGGTGATTGGTTGAATACTGCGATTGCTGAGGAAACAGTTGTTTTCTCCCCACTGAACGGCATCTGTGATACATGCCGTACTCTGCCATTTCACTGCAAACACACACTCAAAATGCTCCTTTCTGATGCCCGCAACCTCGTTTGTGGGATGTTTATGTTGTGCAATAGTTCCCTAATCTGAGCATGCATGAGTATAGTCTCTGTATTATGAACAGCTCAGGAATGCTTTCAGCCCTTTTCTCAACTCCTTTACCTCAGTTTCTTAATTCCCATTAGCTCCCCTGTGTACAAATCCCAAGATCTTTCAGTTGGGATCTTGAACAGGCCCCCTCATGAAGATGCCCAATGCTGAAACAAAAGGCTGATCTTTCGTAGCCTCATTTCTTGTTTTAAGTAGTAGTAACAGCATGGGACAGTCATTGGACAGCAGCTTGGTTTGTATCGCTGACATCCCAGTCTCTGTATTTTCCTCACTGTCAAAGGCCTGGATTCCCTCCGCCCCCCATTTTACTTTACCCCTGCTGGCTTTACCAAATTTTGCTGTCAAGGGAAACTAAAAGTAAAGAAATTCCTAATTTCAGTGCAAACTCTCTTCTGTGTAGTCTTCTCCATTGGTAATACAGACTTGTAAATAAGCCCACAATTGTTACTAGGCTGCAAACCTTTTTACTCGCCTGGGTTTCCATGCTGTCCACGGAGGAGTAGGTATTTCCCTTCTCCACAGACAGTGTGGAAATGCAGGCTACTAGCTTCTTAGCAGACTAAGGGCACAATCCTATGCATGTTTAGACAGAAAAAAGTCTTACAACTCCCAGCATGCCCCATCAAGGGATTTCATGAATTCTCCTGTATCTAATTCTGGGTCACCTATGACAGAAGGGGAAGAACTATATTGTGGTGGTGATGGAGTGAGGGACAGACAGACGGATGGATGGATTGCCCCTCACCAGGCCACTTGCAGGTCAGATGATGTCACTGGGCATCCCTGGCTTTGTGTGGCACCTGCTCTCCCCAGGGGCTATTGCACAAAGCAACTTGGTTGGCCTCTTCCCTACTGCTATCTTAGATATTAGAATGGAGATAACAGCAGGGCTTCTTTCAAGGGATTACTTTAAGGAGCCCAGCAACCTGGATTAGGTCTTCAGGCCGGGGGTCTGTACTCTTGCTCTATAACTACTAGGCTAGTTCTTCAATTCAAAGCTGATGCTTTGCATAAATGTGCCAAATGTGACTGTCATGCTGTGCCTGTGCACACCTGTTCTGTAGCTGTAAAGCCTTTGTTGTTTGATGGGTCCAACTTTATTATAGAGCTGTGTGGGATGGGGAGTCAGTTTGTGTGAGCAAATACACGTATGAATCCTAAAACCCTGTTAAGAGGGCACTTGAGAATATAGAGCTTACTATAATTACTAATATTTTTATTCCACTGTTCGTCCAAGGACCTAAGAGAGTGATACATGGTGCATTCTCCCTCTTCACAACAACCCTGTGAAGTAGGCTAGGCTGAAAGTCGCCCAGTGAGCTTCATGGGTGAGCAGAGATTTAAACCAGGGTCTCCCCAATCTAAACCTGATGCAGCATCTTCTATACTGGCCTTCCCTAATTTGGTTCCTGCCAGTTCTGTTGGACTGCAACTCCCATTGTTCCCAGCCAGGTTGGGGAAAGTGTCTCCATACTACACTGGCTCTCCCTGATCTCTATTTCTGTCTATCACCCTCACCTCATTAGTGATAACCCTATGTTCCTTTAAAATTATCTAATGCATTGAATACAGTGAACATCTATGAATTCTACATTCATTGGGTCCAATTTCTGGGGCAATACCCTTGTTTTTGCACTTGGACAGAGAACAAAGTGGAATTTTATTTATTACATTCGTATCATGTCCTTCTTCGAAGTTGCTCTGGGCAGCAGACTGGGTTCTAGGCCCTGCCTGTTTTATCTTCACAACAACCCTGTGAGGTAGGTTAGATTGAAAGAAAGAAATGGCCCAAAGTCATCAAGTTGAACTGAGGTATCCCTGGTCACATTTCAACATTGCAACCACTGTGCCATACTGGCTCCATGCCTGATCCATAACAATCCTGGTTTTTTCTTCTTGCGAACTGTTGCAACTGTGGCCGTAAAGAGCAGATCTGTATTAATTTTGCTTCTCCATCCATTTGTTGTGGGACAGGAAAGAGGAAGGACCAAGAGCCATCGTTACTGGCCGAAACTCGGCTCCAAGCACAGTTCGGCCACTTATGGGAAGTTCAAGGTGACCACCAAATTCCGCACCGATTCTGGTTGTTATGCCACAACAGGCCTGAAGGTCAAGCACCTTTTGTTAGGGCAGGAGAAGACGGTGTGGCATCTGCAATACACCGACTGGCCAGATCATGGTTGTCCGGAAGAACAAGGCTTTCTCTGTAAGTTGAAAAGTGGAGGTGTTGGGGGGGATGTGTTGGAATGAGTAAATAAATACGAAAGTGACGTTCCCATGAGACAAATACATGAGCTTTGTATTTTCTTAATAGTGGTAATCTCTTTATTATGCTTTCGCATGTAGACCTTGTGTTCTCCCCGATGAGGCTCGCCTGGCGCCAACATTGTTATCTTTTCGGCACCAGGTCAAGACTTTTCTCTTCTCCCAGACATTTAACAGCATATGTTGAGCTTTCTAACTGACCCCAGGTCAATATCCATTTAAATGGATGTTGTCTTTAGATACTATCTGTTTTATGTTTTTATAGTTTTTAAATTTTGTACATTATCTGTTTTATGTTTTTACAGGTTTTAAATTTTGTACATCTGTTTTCTTAAATGTTCAATGTCAGAGTCTATTCTGGTTCCCCTGTGGGGTGCTGCCTGGCTGTTCCTACGTTCTTAAGCAGGGTTGGGCATTCTCTCTCTGGAGAGCTGCTGCCTGTCATGTTAGACAATAGTGAGCTACATGAACCAGCCTAAGGCAGTTTTGTATGCGTAAATCCATAAAATAAATGTGTGCACATTGTACAGATGACTCTTTTGATATCATTACAGCTCAGACCCTATTCAGGCATTCTGCTTTAGGGCAGGGTGCAAAGGCCATATTGGGCAGGGCTGAGGTGGGGTGGGGGGTATACGTGCATTCAGACACTCATATTCACAAGTGCGTGCACACATGCAGACACCCATATTGCACAAGTATGTGCACGCACACATGCAAACACAAACCTGCGAATTCCCTTGCTAATGCTAGTACTAGCAAGGGAATCCCTGGAATTTCTCTTGCTAGGGCTCGTGCTAGAACTAGCGAGGGAATCGCTTCCCTTATCGCCAATCTCGGTTGAGAGATAAGGGTGGAGGGCTGCTAGAAATGACTTGGCGGGCTGCATGCACGCGGCCTGCAGGCAGCACTTTTTGTACCCCTGCTTTAGGGAATAACGACGGGGAGAGCAAAAACGAACATCCTCTCACTCCACCCCCTCACCGTCTTTGTTGCCCTCTAGTGTTGAGAACGAATGTCTGCAGCCGATAGCCTTTTGCGTTCAAGTAGGATCCCTGTGCAATTTAGAACCCTGATTTTCCAGGCTTCTAAATCACACAGGGAACCTACATAGATGCAAAGGGCTGCTCACTACAAAAGTTCAACTTCAGCTCTTGGAGGGTGACAAGGATGGTGAACGGAGGGCTGGAGCTAGTGTTCATCCCTCGTACACTCACTATTTCATAAAGTAGAATGCCTGAACCGTGGAACCTTAATCTAGTGGAACCTTAACGATTCCTGAGTTTAGACTCCGCAGAGTTGTCAAGATTTGTTCAGGACTCCATGGGCATCCCAAGACATATAATCCGAGTAAAATAGTCTATCTGTGATCTCACACAGATGGACAGGAGGGTTTGTCGGTTGCTTTCCTTCACTGGGTTTTCTCTGTGTCGGAAAATGGTGTTCGAAGCAGCCTTGACTCCTTACTTGAGAAACACAGAGGGAGTGGACATGCTTGAAATTCCAACTCATTCCGCAAGGTCTGGAAGGACCAGATGGATGTGCCCTTCTCATTAGGTACTGGCTCTGACAGGCATTTGTTTCAAGGGGACTTTGCTGCAATTCTGATCTCAGACTGTTAATAGCAGGAATTGCTGTAAGTAATGTCTACACTCATCTGCTTATGGGACTTAGGGATTTGCAGAGGGGGAAAGAATGTGTGTGTGTGTATGTGTGTGTATTTTTTGAAAGAGCGATTTAATTTAAAGGACCAAAGTCCCAAGTAGTAATTGCCACCCTGCTGGTACTGGCTGGATCCAGTGCCGTTCGCTGTCCAGAGGCCAAATAATTAGTGTCTTCTAAGAACTGTAAATTATCATGATTTAAAAAGGGGGAAACTTGCTCTTCCATACATTTGTCATCGTTTATGTGAAGCTGCGTAGGATTGGGAGGATGTAATTTTCATTTTATTCCCTGCCTTACAGCCTATTTGGAAGAGATCCAGTCCGTGCGCCGCCACACCAACAGCATCCTGGACAGCAGCAACAACTGCAACCCCCCCATTGTGGTGCACTGCAGTGCCGGTGTGGGGAGGACAGGTGTGGTTATTTTGACGGAACTCATGATCGGCTGCTTGGAGCACAATGAGGTCAGTCCATGTGTCTATTTTCTTGCAAATAGCCAGTGTGATCCTACAAAGATAAACTTGAAAGTGTGCAGGCAAGGGTCTACAAATTCCAGAAGGGTGGTTGTGTTGGTCTGTTGCAACAAAACCAAGGCAGAGTTTTATGGCTTCTTAAAGACTCAAAAAAAGTATGGGAGCCCATTGACAGTGGAATGGAATGGAAATAGTAGTCTTGGACGACTCTATGCAAACTTTAAGATAAGCAGAATGACCATTCACCACAGCAGTAACCAATGGTAACACAACCATCTCAGCTATGCTGTGCTAATGAGCATCTCTAATGGAACTAGGAATGGATTGTCTCACCTCCGTGCAGTCCTGCCGAGATGCCGTAGCTCGCCTCTGCAGGCCTGGCAGCCGCCCGTCCCCACAGCACGCCACCATTTTGTGTAGAAATGGCAGCTCAGGTCTCCGTGAAAGTAATGTTGCCAAATGACGACCTTAAAGGGGCTCGTTCATGTAATGTTGTGTAAATGGCCCCTTTACAGCCACCATTTGCACAACACTGTTTTTACGGACATCCCCAAGCTGTCATATCAACACAGAATGGCGGCTCGCTATGGGGACTGGCAGCTGCCGGACCTGCTCATCGGGTGCATGGTCACCTGGTGAAAGAGTTCGTGAGTGTCCCGTCGCTCCGTGAACGGGGTCCATCAGACTCCATCCCCATATTGAACACCCGCGACATGTTTAACTGGGACAGGAAGCTGTTGTCCCCCTCCATTCGAGCCTTAACAGATAGAATCAAACATCTTGATTATTTGTAATTCAGCAGTTTTGTGCGTGAGTCTCCATGATTGGGGAACAACTGTATTTAGATCATCGGTAGAGAAGTCTAGCCCATGGAGCTTCCTAGCCAACCTATACTTCCGCTTACCACCCACACCCCACCCCTGCCCCAATGCCCTCTGGTGTGCACTGAAGGCTTGCGAGAGGAGAGCAGCAGGGATTTCTCTCAGCGGCATGGTGGTTTAGAAGAGGTAAGAGAGAATGTGTGTGAGAGACAGAGAGGGAGAACGTATGAGAGAAAGTGTGTGTGAGAGACTTTTGCTGTTTCTTACTGTCGTCAAACAATATGTAGCATGAATGAAATAAGACTGCCTCTCTCTTTCTCTGGCAAGTGCAGAAGAGAGACACAAGGATTTCCCTCCTTTTTTCTGACTTTGGGGTAAGTTAAGAAACAGCAAGAAGAAAGTCCTGATGTTTGTCACCTTCCCCAGACTGCAGCTCCAGCAAGAGCTTAAAAGGGAAGCAGAAGGAATGGCTGCTGGTGGGTACTCGTCTCATCCCCAGCGAAACGATTTGATAGCAACGGCTGATGAAATTTCAGGAGTCAAAAGTGGGCTTGTGCAAGGCTTCGGCCTGCCAGAGGTGCTGGCAGTGCTCTCCTGAAAGCATGCCCAGCACAAATGTCTCACTCTGAGGGATTCTTCCTCAGAGTTCGGGATTCTGAGTGAGGTGGACTTGGAGATTGCCTCTGCTGCTCCGGCACAAGCGGCCTTCAAGGCCACCTCCCCACCAGTCACTTACTCTGAGGAAGGACCCCTCAGAGCAGGGCACTGAGGGGAAGGCAGATGGCAGCAGCCACTCAGGCAGAGGGGGAAGAGAGGAGGAGGAAGACGAGGCAGTGAGAGGTCCTGCGGCAGTGTTGGTTTCCGCTAGCACAATCTCATTAGCACTGTCAGAATGTCCTGGATGGATGCTACGAGTGCTTGAAAATATGTACACATTCTAATTTGTAGAAGTCGCAGAATCCAGCTTCTTTGAATTTACTGCTGCTGGCTAGCACTGCTGACTAAAAATCAGCTCCCTGCCTATGCAAAGCAGCAGGAATTAATATTTATTCATTCATTCACTTCATTTCATTTTTCTACTGCCCAATAGTCAATCCTCTCTGAGTGGTTCACAAAATTTATCAAAAACAAACATATATATATATATATATATATTAACAAATTTGAAAAATATATTACAATTTTAAAATAATTTAAAAGAGCTAAAAACCAGTTACAATAAGATATGGGGACTTGCTGAAACAACTGGCATTAAACCCCATCATATGCCATCAAATGCCTGGGAGTAAAGGGCACCAAAAAGATGACAATGTTGGTGCCCGGCTGACCTCACTGGGGAGAGCATTCCACAATTACGAGGTACATCACCTCCTGGTGTTTTCATGTTCAACGGGGTTTTCGTTTCTTTATCTCAGGGAGGCATTAAAACATTCTAGCCCCCACCTGCTTTCTAAAGTGGACATGCCTTTTAGAATATTTCCTTCAATACTGCCAATAAAATAAAATGTTTGAGTCACTTGTAATGGACTTCTGTGGTCTTAAGCCATGCATTTCGGGATCTGTTATTCCTGTAGGAATTGTATTCATGTTCCAAAGAGACATACATTTTTTTTGCTGTGTGAATTTAGCATGATTTATTGTAAGGTACAGGTATTCAGTGGATCGTGGGTGGCATAGAATCAAGGGAGAAAGCCAGAGGGAACTTAAGGAACGGAAGGAAGAAGTAGAGCGGAGGGTTGGAATTAGGGTAAAGGGTTGGAGAACAGAAGCCCCAGGACAGCAATTCTGGAAGCTCTTCCCAGCTCATCTGTGTATTCTGAGTCTTCATCAGACACTTCATCACCCCTAGGCAAGCATCTTTTTATTTTTATGCATAAAATGTCTAACTTCTTGCATTATAATGTATATTATAATGTATTGCTTCCCCTCCCCCAAACCTAGTGTTCTCCAGAAGTTTTGGACTACAACTCCCATCTTCCAGATGTTTGGACATACAACTCCCTTTGATCATTGGTCCTGCTGGCAGGGCCTGATGTGGGTTGTAATCCAAAACATCTGGAAGGGCACCAAGTTTGGGAAGTCTGATGTATAAGTCACATAATCACTACCAAAATATCACTAGAAAGGTCTGTTCAAGAGAAATACATTCCTACATTACATCACTTCAGCAACAAACTTGCTAACTTTGTCGTACAGACACAATTACAGAACATTGTATCTGTTCACCATAAGATCTGGCGTTAAATCATTGCAAAACATTTAAGCTAATATTTTGATTGTATTTAAAATTCAAAAACCTTGCAAATATTAATCACTTTCTGGAAAGGTTAGGCATATGCTATGTCTGTTCACCAATTTAATTTTATCATTCTTCAATTTTCCAAACATGTCTCAGCCATTTATCAACTGGCAGCTGTTGATTTTTTTTATATCCTAATTGTAAGTTTAAGATATTTTAAGTGCACTAGAAAAATATTAAAGGATCTACTGGAGCCAAATCAGAGGCTAATTCATAGTACATCCCTAACTCTGTGAATATGGTACACTTCCAAGCTTTTATTCCACATTCTTGAAGATTTGAAACTACATTTAAAAAAAGAAAAGAAAACTGGAATTCTTAGGCTGCAGCCCTATGCACACTTTCCTGGGAGTAAGTCTCATTGAACTTAATAGGACTTCTGAATAGAGTAGCATAGGATTGTAATGTTAAGAACTCAGGTTTCATGAAAGCTACTAGCTCCTACAATTGTACAGTGAATCTTCAGGCAAGCAGTTTGAAACAATAGAGGAACATGCACATCCCCTTTACAAGTAATACTTTTTAATACTATTAGGTGATTCTGTTTTGATACATTTTACACTCTGATTCTCAGCATATTTGTAAGCAAGTCCCATTGTTTATTTTTAAATTATTTTTTATTACATTTATATCCTGCCTTTTTTCCTCCAAGGAACCCATGGCGGCATACATAATCCTCCTCTCCATTTTATCCTCACAACAACAACCCTGTGAGGTAGGTTGGGCTGAGAGTTTGCGACTGGCCCAAAGTCACCCAGTGAGCTTCCATGGCCGAGTGGGGATTAGAACTTGGATCTCCCGATTTCCAGCCCAACACTCTAACCACTACACCACACTCTCTCCCTTGTTGTGTTTTTGATTGTGTTTTAATGCATTAGCTTTATTATTGTTTTAAACAAGTTTTATTTATGATTTGTAGTAGTAATAATAATAATAATTTATTTATTTCTTACCCGCCTCTCCCTCCAGATCATGGCGGGGAACAACATCATACAGACAATATAAAATACATAAAACTGATTAAAAGCATATAAAAATTGATACATCTTTAAAATCAACCAAGTCTTAAAATTCAGCAGGGTAGGCCTGCCGGAAGAGATCAGTCTTTATAGCTTTCTTAAATTCTAGAAGACTGGTAAGTTGGTGGATCTCTCCTGGCAGGTCACCTTGTGCCATTTTACTTGGTAAAAAGACAGGGTACAACTCAAATAAATAAGAACCGCAGCCCTGGCAGTGTCCCCCACCCCCAAAATAGAATGGTACTTGTTTCAGGCATGAAGTGGTCTACCAAAGATTGAAAACTGCATTTTGTAATGCTAAACTCAGACAAAAGTTTGCATTTAGTTGGTTGTGATAAGTGTACTGTCACAGCCTTTCTGTCTGCAACCTCTAAACTGTATAAAAGCTTGGAAAATGAAGATTTAGCAATGGATTGTATTTGCACCAGGTAGGAAAAAGAAAAAAGGAAAGGAAAGGAAAGGGAAAAGCATGTCAGATGCTCAGCTATTAAGAATTGGACGAGTCCAAACTAGCCTGCATTTTTTTTTCTCCTGCTTAGGCAAGACTATATTCTAACTGGCTTCGCAGCTCAATTAGGTCATGAGCTGATGATCAGATTCCATGCTTCAGCAACAGCAGCATTCTTTGGTAGAGTGTCGAAATGTAGCAAAGTTTAGAAGACAAAATCCCTGACATTCTTATCTGCACACAAGACAACTCAGTGCCTGAGGTGGGTTGCTCCATCAGAGGACCTGGTAGAGAGCGCACACCGTGCCTCTGTTCAGCTTTAGCATTCTGGGTAGAACTCACACTCTCATACTAGCTGCAAGTACTTGCATGCCGCTCCCCCTCACTCCAGGGAGAAAGTAACAAATGGACCATACTGCCTTTATGAACGCATTAGGGAGGGGCTGTAGCTCAGTGCTAGAGCACATACTTTTCATGTGCCAAAGTCCCAGGTACCATCCCTGAAATCTGATCATAGGGACAGTGTTGCAGGGAAAGACCTCTGAAATCTTGAAAATCTACTATCTGACTGGAATTTGCTATCCCTGACAAGGGATAGTGATGGCTGCCACTTAGATAGATTTAAAGGGGATTCGAGCAATTCATGGAGGAGGAGGCCATCAGTAGCTACAAATCATGGTGGCTATAGAATCAGAGGCAGTATGCCTTTGAATACCAGTGACTAAGGAACATGAGCAGGAGGGTGCCATTGCACTCATGTCCTGCTTGTGAGCTTCCCATTGGCACCTGGTTGGCCACTGTGGGAATTATTTATTTTGTTAGACTATTTCTTAAAAATATTTTTACACTAGCTTTCTGAAACCCACTAATGTGGTGTACCAAAAATCAAAATATAAAACAATAATCAGATAAAAACATAATAAACTAGATAGGCCTTTGGTCTGATCCAGAAGGGCTCTTCTTGCGTGCTTATGAAGCTTCTTAGGTTCTGGCCACCTAGTTCTTTCCTGGACAGATTGGGTAGTTGGGGAAATACCACTCACAAGAAAAGGCACTAGAGCCCAGTTTATTCATTCCTTTCTCTCCCCCTCCAGGTCCTCCCCCAATGTGGGAGATGGATGCACAAGAGGTTGAGATGAATACCAGATTGGGAGCTATCTCCAGAATGGACTGGATGAGAGCTAATAAACTGAAACTTAATCCAGACAAGACTGAGATGCTGTTAGTGGGGGGTTCCTCTGACCGGATGGAGGGTGTTCAACCTGTTCTGGATGGGGTTGCACTCCCCCTGAAGGAGCAGGTTCGTAGCTTGGGGGTTCTCCTAGAACCATCTCTGTCACTTGAGGCTCAGATAGCCTTGGTGGCACGGAGTGCCTTCTACCAACTTCGGCTGGTGGCCCAGCTACGTCCCTATCTGGACAGGGATAACCTGGCTTCAGTTGTCTATGCTCCGGTAACCTCCAAGTTAGATTACTACAATGTGCTCTACGTGGGGCTGCCTTTGAAGATGGTTCGGAAGCTGCAGCTTGTGCAGAATGCAGCGGCCAGATTGGTAACAGGGACCAGAAGGTTCGAACATATAAGACCGATTCTGGCCCGCTTGCATTGGCTGCCTGTGTGTTTCCGAGCCCAATTCAAGGTGCTGGTTTTAACCTATAAAGCCTTACGCGGTTTGGGACCACAATACCTGATGGAACGTCTTTCCCAACATGAACCTACCCATACACTACGCTCAACATCAAAGGTCCTCCTCCGGGTGCCTACTCCGAGGGAAGCTCGGAGGACGGCAACAAGGGAGAGGGCCTTCTCTGTGGTGGCCCCTCAATTATGGAATGATCTCCCCGATGAGGCCCGCCTGGCGCCAACACTGTTATCTTTTCAGCGCCAGGTCAAAACTTTTCTTTTGTCCTAGGCATTTTAACAGCTCAAGTTGAGGTTTTGATTGACATTGTGGCCAGGGTTAACAGTTAAAATGTTTTAAAGTGTTTTAATGCTAGCTGTTTTATGTTTATGGTTTTAAATTTTGTATATTGTCTTTTTAATGCTCAATCTTTTTAATTTTTGTAAACCGCCCAGAGAGCTTTGGCTATAGGGCAGTATATAAGTGTAATAAATAATAATAATAATAATAATAATAATAATAATAATAATAATATAATGTAGCTTCTGAACAAGCCCTGTGATAATTAGTTATGAGACTGTTTGTCAGGCAGCCACTCTGGTTTGGATCTAGATTTAAGCTGGATCAACTGCACGAGTGTTGTGGAGAGAGGGAGATCCCAAAAAAACAGGCAGAGGGGCCTTCTGCAGCTGTAGAAAGCAAATCCTGGATCCAACAGCTGATCTCTATTGTAAGAGAAACTGTGTTGTGTTTTAAGTAGAAATAGCATTTCAGAAGTGGTGTCTGCACTAGAGATGGGTACGGGTTTGGTGAAGGAAACAAATAGTGCCTGTTATAAATGAAATTCTGAGGTAAATTTTGAGAGGGAGCACAACTTTCTCCTATTAGAAAGTGGTCTAGGGAGTTGGTGCTAATGGCCGTTAAGAATGCAACTGTTCCAACTGAAGGTCATGGCTATGTTTAGGAAGAGAAGTGATACAGAGAGGAGCACAGTAATGGTTCAAAGAGAGGCAGAAGGGCATTGTGCTAGGGCTACATCAAAGGCAGGAAAAGCTTGGCTAGTGGGTAGAGAGATTCACAAGTCTCCTAACAACTTGGTGAGCGAGTGAAGATTGTAGAGCCATCGACGCAAAGTGAGCAATTCTCTGCACTGGCAGGTGACTGGATTTGTAGCCTGGAAGAAGGAGCTGGCTGTTGCTCTGTGACAGATGTGCTTTGATTTCCCAACCTCTTTTGTAGCGAGTCATTATACTATTACTGCTCTCCTTTTCTCACATAAAGACGATAATAACTGCTTTTAATGACTACTACATTTGCGGTTTGCCCTAATTTTTCTTCATATTAAAAAGGCTCTCTGTTTTATGTAACCTCATTCACATCCCAGTTTTGATAGCTAGTGAGCAGAGATGTCCACCAATTTGGACAGCTTCAAAAGAGGATTAGACAAATTTATGGAGGATAAGGCTATCAATGTCTGCTAGTCCTGATGGCTACAAGCTATCTCCAGTATCAGAGACAATATCCCTCTCAGTACCAGTTGTTAGAAAACATGAGCAGGAGGGTGCTATTGCATCCATCTCCTGCTTGTGGGTTCCCACAGGTCATAGAATCATAGAATGGTAGAGTTGGAAGGGGCCTATAAGGCCACCGGGTCCAACCCCCTGCTCAATCCATCTTAAAGCATACTTGGTAGATGGCTGTTCAGCTGCCTCTTGAATGCCTGTAGTGTGGAAGAGCCCACAACTTCCCTAGGTCATTGGTTCCATTGTTGTACCGCTGTAACAGTCAATAAGTTTTTTCTGATGTCCAGCCGGAATCTGGCTTCCTGTAACTTGAGCCCATTATTCCATGTCCTGCACTCTGGGATGATCGAGAAGAGATCCTGGCCCTCTTCTGTGTGACAACTTTCAAGTATTTGAAGAGTGCTATCATGTCTCCCCTCAATCTTCTCTTTTCCAGGCTAAACATGCCCAGTTCTTTAAGTCTCTCCTCATAGGTGTCTAGTTAGCTACTATAGGAACAGAATTCTGAATTAGAGAGGCCTTGGTTTGATCCACCATGTTCTTATGAGGGCCAACACTGAACCTGTTCACACACAGTGGTAATCCAAGCCAGCATTCTAGTTCATGCAGCTCAGTTGCTCCCACTTGGCTCTTTCTACGAACAGGGGTGACTAAACAATCCAGGGATACTCTGTCCCTGGGTTGTTTAGTGTGATGTCCAAACCTGGAACTCTGTCTTGTCCTCCCCAAGTTGGGATCTGAGAATAAACCCTGGATCAGGAGCGCAGGGGTGGGGGTAGGGTTAAAGCTTCTGCTATGGTCCTGATCCAGATTTACATTTGAGTAAAAGAGAACAAAGCATAATGTCAGGGTCAAAGCAAACATTGACCCTGTTCAGATGACACGTTAAACCACGGTGGTTAAGCATTTTGAGCTAAACATTATAGCTTAGTGTGTCGTGTGAATCATTCCTTACCATAGTGGCTATAAAATCACGGTTTAAACACTCTCAGTAACCATTTGCTGCAATGGCTTAGCGTGTTGTCTGAACAGGCCCAATATGTTAAACATGGAGCAACAGCTACATCTTTAACGCAATGCCTCAGACGTGGAATGACCTGCTGGTTGAGATGCACCTGCTGACTTCTTTGAATGTCTTTATGCAGACATTAAAGACTCCATTATTCTGGCAGACCTTCCCTTTTTAGAATCTTATTACTGACCGTTATATATTTGTTTTTATGCTGTTTAGTTTGTTTGTTTTATTTTTTAAATGGTTTTTAAACTTTTTTATGCTGCCTATCATATTGATTGTTCTTATCTTGTTTAAATACTTTTAACTTTGTATGGCACCTAGGGTATTTTGCATATAGGCGGGGTATAAATTGAATAGATGATGATGATGATGATGATGATGATGATGATTTCTGCTTTGGCCCTGAGACATACTGATTAACTTAGGTAATTTCCCTGCTTCAGTGGCATTGTTTATGAGTATTTAAGGCATCATCTTTTGTTTATTTGTTTATTTTGGATATTTGTGTGGCACTGTTCAGAGGAAGGTTCTCAGAGCAGTTTACAAAGTAAAATAGGGTGATAATTAAAACATTCAAAAGCATCTTAATTCAGAAATTTTGCCTGCACTCTTCCTTGAGTCTTCCTAGGCCTCAGCAGGCAGATGTTATCGGCAGGTCCTGGCTTTCTTAACACTTGCCAGGGAAGACTGTTGAAGGCGCTAAGGGAACAGTGATGCAAAAACTCCTCTCTGCCACCCTCTTCCTGCCGTTGTTGCTTCACTCGGACCAGAGTGGCCCCAGGAGAACAGGGCTCCTGTCCCGGATGTGGTTTACTGAGCACCAGTCCCAGGGGTGGATCCAGACTTACTTATACTTAGAGTATCCCCATTAAAACCAATGAGACTTAAGTCAGTCATGACTAACATAGGTCCCATTGATTTCAAAAGGTATACTTTAAATACAAGTCTAGATCCAACCTCCTGATAACACAATTTTTTATGGTTATGGCTAAAGTATGTGTATTGTTAAAATGCAAATAGCCATTGTAATGGAGGTTGGCGGGCTGAGAATTATTGGGATTGCAGTGGGCACCAGTAAGCCTGTGTGCATCAGTTGCTGGGGAACATGGGAGGGGGGTGCTGTTGCACCGTGTCCTGCTTTGCCGGTTGGTCGACAACAGGTTGGCCACTGTGTAAACAGAGTGCTGGGCTAGATGGACCCTTGGTCTGATCCAGCATGGCACTTCTTATGTTCTTATTATTATCTTTATTTGTATCCCGCCTTTTGTTCTAAGTGTTATTTTTTGTTCCTCCCCTTGGTTGCAATTATTTTATTTCGGTGCCACATACAAAATATCCAATTAATTTTCCCTTCAATTTTACAGAGAGTGGACGTTCCAGTGATGCTGCAATATCTGAGGGAGCAGAGGATGTTCATGGTCCAAACCATCGCCCAGTACAAGTTCGTCTACCAAGTCCTCATCCTGTTCCTACAAAACTCCAGGCTCATTTAACGTCCTCAGAGGAGGCCCTTTCCTTTCTCCCCACCTCCCTCCACTCCCAGACCTCCGCAGCCTTTGGCATCTGGCTGAGAATCACTCTCTCGACAACATCTTATTTGGCAGTATTGGTCAAAATCCTCTCAACAGTAAGGAGACGTTGTACTTCATACGGATTATTTTGTACAAGATAATTTATTATTGTTATTTTTTTCCCTTGAAATGATGTGTGAATTTTCTTAATTTGTGAAACATGTGACAGCTTTGTAATAATTGAACCATGTTTGACACGACTGATCTCCATTTTATAACCTGACTTTAGAGAAGGAGATGTTCCTATCTGACCATGTTCTCTTGACCTTTTGCATTGGGCTATTTTTATTTGTGGTAAGAATATTTTGCAAGCTGTTTTTCAGGGCAACCCTACTGGGGTGGGTGGGAACCATGGCTTTTATCCAAATCTGAAAGCAAATATATATCCATAATATTATTGAGAGGAGACAAGCTGCTGCCCTATGTGTGCATGCATTTCAGAGAAGCGAGAGGACTTCCAGCACACTCAAATGCCCAGGTGTTCAGCATTGGAGAAGCATGATCATAACACATTGGTAATGGTTAGAAGCAAGGCTTCTACAGATGCAGGTAGAAAACAGCTCAGATGCTGCAATAAGATCAGTCCTAGAGGATTTCCTTTTGTCTTTTTGTCCCATAAGTAATGCTGAATCTTGACTCAAGAAAGAGATCTCAGTGAGTCCATGGTGTCTAGTGTGAATTAGCTGAATTGGGGGAGCCTTTCAAGAAAAGCCAGACTAGTTGTTCTATAGAGGATAAGCCACTTCTGCAAGGTTCTCCTACACAAACCTGTAAAAATGAGTGGGACTGGCAGATCCCACTCTGGTGAACTTGCACAGGAGAACTTCCTAGCAAATGGTGCCCTAAGTATTTACAGGCTGTGCTTTGTTCCCTACAATTTATTCTTGGGGTTAACAAATACTTTTTATCGGATACGGAGAAGAAGTTGCCTTATATTGGTCCGCCTGCTCCAGTACTACCTATGGGCCTGTTCAGACAACACTTCAGGCTCTGTGGTTAGCGAAACTGTTATTCTCTGGGGTTAGCACTAATCACAAGCCGTGCTGTCACACACAACATTTTAAGCCATGGTTAGAGCTGCTAATCCTGCTGCAGACAGCCCAACTGTGGTTAGTGAGTGAGCAGGGTTTAGCAGAATGCATCGCACAAGACACCTTAAACCCTGCTGCTTAACCAAAACCCTTTTAACTGGAAAACCTGATGATTGCCCATGGCAGGGATGTGCTCTACCACAGAGTTATGCATGACCCCTCTGTATCGAATGGTTTTTTGTTGATCTGAGGTCACTCTTTGACTCTCCCCCACCTCTCCGCCGATCCTTACATCTTTAGCCAATTGTGCTAATGCTGAAGATGAGATACAGCTGGGATGGAGCTGGGTCATTTTCAAGATAGCCAAGGTTAGAATACAATGCAGGGATGAATGCCAATTTTGCATACATTTTAGTTGATTAATGGATGAATCTATAGCAGGAGTGCAGAATCTCATGCCCGGGGTCCCAGTCCAGCCCTCTGAAGTTCCCCAGATGGTCCCTTCCCCTAGCCCCACTCCCTTTCCCTTTCCCACCAGTCGTTCAATGGTTTCCTGGCTTTTGTGCAGTTTTTTCTCGGTTCTAAAGGATTGAAATGCCTCTCCTAAAGCTTAGTTAGTAACAGTCACAGCTTTAGGGCACAACCCTATTGGGAACTCGGAGGCTGACAGGAATCCTACGCAGAGTGGGAGCAGCGTGGAGGCGATCTTCACCTCCCCACTGCTCCTGCTCTGAATTTTCACTAGAGGGGCGATTTTGCCCATCTAGCTGGGGCTACGTGGAGGGGAGGAGGCTGGGGTAGCTGAAGGATACATTGTAAGCTGGCTGTCTCCTCCTTTCCCTCCCACACAACTCCTCCCTTTCGCTTATGTCTGAGGTCGCCTTGCGACCTTGGATCGGGAGCCGGCATGGTTTCCTCCACACCAGCTGCAAGGGAGAGGGGGCTGGGAGCTTGGACTCCTGGGTCCAAGGTCGGATCCAGTAATCTGAAGTATGCTATGTGACCCCAGACTCTGTCTAGGGCTATAGGATTGCTCTCTTTAGCTACAGTATGCCAGTATTTTGGCCTCACCCCTTTTGCCTTCAGCCCTACCCATCATTGGAATGTGACCCCCCCCCCCGAGCTTCGGCCCTCGGGCTGAAAGAGGTTCCACACCCCTGATCTATGGATCCAATTTGCATATGGGAAAACACTATTTCTTGAAGCAACAAGCACACTTTCTGTACTTCTAGATAATGTTCACATGCGTGTACAGCACAGGGATCATAGAATAGTAGAGATGGAAGGGGCCTATAAGGCCATTGAGTCCAACCCCATCTTAGAAATCAAAGAGGCATTCTCTCCTGTGTGATAGGAAAGGGAAGATGCCTCTTAAGATGGTGCTTGCCCTCTGCAGTATTTAGAAGGAATTGTATTTTAAAAATATTAACAAAAATATGGAGCCTGTTTAATTAGGTGGCATGTTTTTCGTCAGTTATGGCGGCGGTTCTGTACACCCTTAGCTGGGAGTGCATTTCATTGAACACAATAGGACTGATGTCTGAGTCCGCATGGATAGGGTTGCACTATTAAAGTGTTTTTCATACACTAATCTAACCCACACGTCAATTAAAATGTCTATCCCGAATAAAAAGTAACCAACCTTGCGAAAGAGAGAATTCAAGCCACCCCAGGTGATTAGAGGAAGGAGATGTAGGGAAAGACTCTTGCTGATGCTCCTTTAGAGATGCCGAAGCTTCTTTAGTTAACTGCAATTTTCAGCCCAGCGTCTCCTTGTCGATGCCAACATATCTCTTGTTAAATTAGCTGCAACCATTTAAAGACTTTTAGTGGCATCTGCGTGATAATTGCACAGAGACGCTTTGTATCTGGGAAGCCGGCCAAGGAATAAACCTTGAAGCAAAGTGTATTAAATTAGTTATCTCATTATAGTTTTTTGAATAATTTCCTAATGACGAATTAAGTTTGAACCCAGAGCTGTCAAATCCCATTGCTCCATTTGGCCTGACAGGTAGGGAGTAAGATGGGAAAAAATAATCCGCTCCAAGGTCTGATTGCTATGAGATCTGAGTTGTAATGGGTACATTCTTGGCTTTTCTGGAAGTACGCAAACAAAAAGATCTTATTTAATAAGCAGGCATAATGGATGCTAAAAGGGAAAAAGTCGATGAGGTCCCGCCAAGGCTTTTTGTCACAGTGTGCACATCTTGAACACTAAATTGCAAGGGAGAGAGAGCCTTCTGCATCGGAAGAACAATACTCGTGAGCGAGCCAAAGAGTTACTAATGTAATAAGCCACCATTTTCACGCCACTCCTAAAATGGGTGATGGTGTTCAAAGTGACTTTCTGTTTTTTAAAAAAAACCAGCCACCATTAAAATGTGATTTTCACATTAGATTTGACCTTGTTAAGCTTGGTTGACATCTTACTCAAAATGAAAGATCCTTGTATATCATCAAGAATGTCTCCCTTCCTGTCTTCATCATGGAAGCTTTAGCATCACGCCTTTAGCATGTATCTCTTTTATTAGTATCTGTGGAGCAGGATCTTAAGTTACTATGATTTGGTAAAGGCAACACTTCAAGATGATGATTTCAATGTGGTACTCTGTCAAGCTAGAATTCCTTTTAAGCACCGTTCAAGGATGGGAAAGTGAGTTTCTGATCAAATTTCATTAGTCCTAAAGTAAATTTCAGAGCTGGTCATTAAGGTGGCAATATTATAGCCACTTCACACGTAACGCTAAACTAAGGTTTAGTGCTACATGGCTCCAACTCCAGCTACATGCGCAAGCAGAAAGCATGCCGGCTTTAGCAGATTCCTGGCTTGCTATTATGTGTGAACCAGAAATTGTGATTTAAAAGAAACTCTACTTTGATGGCTTGTTGAGCAATTGATTAAGACTCTCAAGGATGGGGCATGTGTGGCCCTCCGGATGTTGGTGGACTGCACCTCCCATCAGCCCTAAGCAGCATACTAGTGGTGAGGGATGATGGGAGATGCAGTCCAACAATATTTGCAGGACAACACATTCCCAATACCTACTCTAGTCAATCGCTCAACAAGCAAACCCTGGGATGTTTTGTTGGCTTGAGTTTAACAAATTCAAGTTTCTCTTGTGTTTCTAAGTCTTGTCTTATTTGGGGTTTAATATAAACTTTATTAACCACGCTTTTGTATGCAAAGTAAATAAGCAATGATTATGATAATCCCAGTTCACCAAACAAATAATTTTTTTAGAAAATGACACTGAAAATTGACCTTGTTCTTGTGCACCCAAACCCCATTACCTTCCTCTGTGACCGTTGGATGACCAGATCCTCGTTGTGGATGGCTTGTATTAATTGTTAGGCATGTCTTGTGACAGTTTTAAGTATGTATGAGATGGTAGCAGGTGTCTGGTGCTCTTTCTTGGGTAGGTTCCATCTAACCATAGCGATGCATGCCTTAAGGCAGGGCCCACACACAACCTGGTGCCCTCCAGATATTTTGGACCTCCACTCCTTTAAGCCCCCAGCCAGCATGCCTAATGATCAAGGATTATGGGAGTTGTAGTCCAAAACATCTAGAGGGCACCAGGTTGCCTATTTCTACCGTAGTGACATCCAGATTGGATTACTGCAACATGCTCAATATGAGGCTGTCTTTGAAGAGTTCTCAGGATTGGGCCAGATTCTAGGCTGATGACTGGGCAGTCCGCACAGAGCATATAATTCTGATATTTGAAACTGTGGCATTAGCTCCTACTTGGGTTTCCAGGCCTAATTTGAAGTGCTGATGATTATGTTTAAAGCCGTAAATGGTTGGGGGCCAGGATGCCCAGACCACCTTCTCATGTATGAATCTCACTATACCTTAAAACAGAGGTGGTCCACTTGTGGTCTTCAACTCCCAGTGGCATCAACACCAGTGGTAAGAGATGATGGGAGTTGTAGTATAACAGATCTCGAGTTGTTGCCCACCCCTGCTTTAAAATCTTCCCAAAAAGCCCTGCTCGAAGAGGTGTAATCCCATGAAGAACTAACTGGGACCGGGCATTTTCTGTGGGCTGCCAAAACTTTGGAGTTCTGTCTGGGCTGAATGTTTGCTCTACCCCTTTCCAATTGATACTTTTTAAAAGAGACTTCAAGTCTCTTTGATCCCTGCTACGGTTCTATACGCTTGCTCTTGGCCTTCTGTGATTTGTATGGATTAGGAGTTTTAGCTCTGTTTTTTGCTTATGATGCAAAGATAGGCTGACCAGATAAAATCCTGGTGAAATTCCCTCTTCATCACAACAGCACTATACTAGAGTGACCATATACCAAAGAAGGTAGGCCCCCTGCAACTTTAACTGTTGCGATGAAGAGGGAATTTCACCAGGAAATTGCATACAAATGACCCTGGCTGAAATTCCCTTTTCTCTACAACTCTTAAAGTTACATGAGCCCAGACCTGGATTTTATCTGGTCACCCTGCTATAATGGGCGTATTTCATCTGTACGTAGAAATCTTCTGTGGTTCCCAGTTTGTTTACAGATAGAATTCAAAATGCTGTTTTTTTAAGGCCCTAAATGGCCTGGTACTATGGTACCTTAAGAATCTGCTTAGAAGCTGAGCTCATCATTAGAGGCTCTTCTCTGGATGCCTTTTCCTTCTAAGGTTAGGTAAGAGGCTAAAGGAGATAGGGCCCATTTCATTTGGTTGTACCACCTGTTTATGAAATCGCTTCTCAGGGATACACACCTGTAACCATATTTGCTTCCTTTAAGGTGCCCAGTGGTATTTCCCTCATCCATCCTCACTTTTGGAGGCTAATGATCATTGGTTGTTGATGTTGGTTGCTTCATCCAGCCCTTACTGAGCTTTAATTTTTCAACAGATGTTTCTCTGTTCAGGGATGATGATGATGATGATGATGATGATGATGATGATTATTGGGAAGTGCTTTCTCTCAAGCAGCTTTGTAGTACCACCAGGTTTCTTAAACTTTAAACATCGTAAGGAAGCTGCTTCATTCTGATAGGTCTCAACTAAATAGTTTTTAAAGTGACATTGTATTGGTTTTCTCTGCATTGCACTACACGTAACAGCAATCAGTTACACTGTACAACGACAGTCAATTACCCAACTAAAATATCAAAACTCGAAACACATACTGATTACATGGACACCCAATACTTGCACAGTGACAAGTGCAACGGACTACTTCAGTACTTAAATAATGTCAGAAATCAATACTAATACTTACAATCCACTTAAATCTGCCCACTACCTCTCACCCAATACATGATATAAGATATCTCTGCGGAAACACATCTCAATATCTTAGTTGGGTAGTTTGGTTCTTCTCCCTCTAAAATTGTCATGGTATTGCTATGATAGTTAAACCCATGTTAAGCCAATACAATATTTACAAAGCACAACACATTTCAAACATGGTGCAACCCTGCACATGTGTCTTCAGAAGTACACTCCATTGAGTTCAATGGGGCTTACTACCAGGTAAATGGGTATAAGAGTGAAGCTTCACTTGGGGATAAAGCCCACATTTTAGAGCAGGGCAAAGATCACCATGATGACATCTTTGGAAGCTATTTACAGGCCCCTAAAATGACAAGCTATGTCTATAGTGATCTAATAGGCATTATAAGCAGTTACTTTGTGAGGGTGTTAAACCATGATTTGGAGGCAGATTATTAATGTTATCTTGAGTGTCATGTTCCAGCCCAGGCTTCTAAAAGAATGACAGGTCTTACCCAATACAGCAAAAGAATAGTAGGTTTACTTTGTGAAGACACTGATAATGTTCATCTTCATTTGTAAACTTGTTGATCCAATGATCTGGCATTAATAAACTCTTATATCTTGTTTGGTACCTGTTGTGTTTAAATGCTAGTTGAACAGCCATTAGTGATCATACGTAGTTTACATGTAGGTGTTTTCCATACCGTGGGAAATATAAATCAATGTTCCCCCAGAAGGAAAATGACTGATCAGAGCCATGTCATCTGTTCTAGGATTACGGACTATATATATGGATTTATGTCAGACTTTAATCCAATTATTCTGTTCATTTTTATAACACTGCCCAATTTTGCAGCATAACAAAAAGTTTGACCACAGCATGGTCACAGGTTAGTGGGATTAAATTGGTATGCCGATTTAATCTCATAATTCTGGTCAAGGAGCTTTCCAAGAGGACATGGAATGTTTCTGGATTGCTTTGACTCATTGACCCTGTTCAGACATCACGTTAAGCCACAGTGGTTAAGCATTTTGAGCTAAACATTACGGCCTAATGTGGTGTGTGAACCATTCCTAACCATGGTGGCTACATAACTACCATTTAAACAAGCTCATTAACCATTTGCTGCAAAAGGGTTAGCGGCCTAACCATGGCTTAGTGTGTTGTCTGAACAGGCCCATTATATGCTCCTAGAAATTCATCAAGGGCAGCCACGTGACCATGATAATGTCCTGAGCTATTCTTGCTTAGTGGAAAAAATCCAGTGTAATTTCTGATTTTGGTGACATTATAAACCCTGGATTAACAATCCAATCACAAAACTTGGGTATATCCCTTCACACTTTCTGAACCATAACCCTCTTCCTGGATGTAAAGGGTGCAGCGAAGAAGTCATAGAGCATAAGATAACACGGGGGGGGGGGGGGGGGCGGAGCCTCTGTTGTAGGCTGCATACTCCAGAAATTCACTGCTGTTTGGATCATAGAAAAATTGCTGCTACTGATCCATAGAATGGTGGAAGGTTTCGCCTTCTCCTTGGCTATAACTAGCAGAGCAACGGAGCAAGAGCTGTGGATTCCTAGACACCAGAATGATAAGGGCAGAGGCTCCCTGCTGAAACAGCAGTGGTTCCTCAGAAATGCTAAATAACTATGTTAATAGGGGGGTGTTGTTGCTGTTTTCTTTATTTTGTATGTCAGCCATCCAGATTTATCCAACCGTTTTACATCGCTTTTACTTGCCTGCTTTTCAGAGAGAGAGAGAGAGAGAGTGAGAGTGAGAGTGCATTACCCATTTTTTTGCAAGCTGCCTTGAATGCTACAATTGGTATTCCTTTGGTGTTTTTTTAAAAAAAGAAATTAAAAAAAACCCTCAATATGGAGCCAGATTCCCACATCAGACTCTGAATCTAATTTTGCTTCAAAGTAGTGTCCAGAAATAATTTTATCACTGCCATTGTTAGGAACACCATACGCTTTCTTAAAAGGAGTCCGGCCATTCGTCCATATAGCCCAGCAGCAGCTCTCCAGGGTTTCAGGCAGGAGTTTTTCCTGCCTTGCCTGGAAATGCCAGGGATCGAGCCTGGGACTTTCTGCATGCAAAGCAGATGCTCTACTACTAAGCCATGGTTCTTCTCAAGCTTTGGTTTTGTTAATACTGCTATCTGGTTTTATAAGGCATTATAGCACTAGAAGATGCGAGTTTGTTGAGATCACCTCTGATGGGAACATTCTGCTTTGTGTAAACAGGAGTTATGTTAATGTGGGTATTTTACAAAAAGATAACATATGCAGATGATTCTAAATTGCATCTGTATAATTATATCTGACTTGTGTTAATAGAAACTAACACACTAAGGCTGCAATGCAATCCTGTACACACTTACCCAGGAGCAATTTCCATTAAACTCAATGTGGCTTACTTCTGAGTAGACATTTATAGGATTGCACTGTAAATCAATTTTGCATCACTGGATTGTTCTTATTCTGGTTTTACTGCAGTATTTGTATGCATCTGCTGGGATTTGCTTTGTTAACTAATTCAGAGCCATTATTGGAAAAACCTAAGTACTTATATATGTATACATTTTTAAAACAATTGAGTACAGTTATTATCTGCATTAATTCACTAAGACTGCCATTTTTGTACCATTGAAAGCCTTTTAAAAATCTATGCATGCTATTTTGTACGCTAATGTATATTCATATCAGTACATAAGCTTTTGCTTGTCGGTTTTTGTTTTGTATAGAACCGAATGATGTTTGACAGTATTTTTGCACTTTTTTTCTCCTTTTTTTTATAAAAGTTTTCTTCAGCATTAATATTTGTGATACTTTTTTTTACGCCTTCACTGCCTTTGTGTAAATACCTGCCTTTTGCAATGTCAGGAAGTTTTGACTCAAGCTTTGTTTTGTAAAAGACTATGCTTAGCCTTCCTTTTATGCAATAAAAACTTTTTTTCTCAAAATTCCAGGTCTCACATTATCGACTTGAAGACCATAGATGGACCTCTGTTGTGTTGAGCTCCCATAGTTAGAGGGCAGGGCTATGATCCACCCAGCTGGAGCCACCATACGAGTACATAGATGCCTGCCACATTCTTGATAAACTTCCTGTATTTGCTACTCCCCAGACTGCGAAAACTGGAGGGTTATTAAGTGCCTGTGCAAGGCAGTATTAAAGCTGGTAGAGGGCAAGGGTTTTTTCCCCTCTGGTAAGGGCAATGATATGAACTCCAATGTTGGTTTTCAAAGAACTTAAGACATTTTCTCCAAATGTCTTGCAGTGAAGCAGGATCATGCATATCCAACATTCCTGCCAAGTTAACCAATATTACCCTGATTGCTCTGTGTAATAGCAGGAGTGCCTGCCAGATGAGAAATTAGTGCAGTGAAATTTGCCCAATACGTTTTGTGTGTGGGGAGGGCAGTCCCCCATTCTTCAAGTGGAAAACTCCCAAGGCTACTAGCCTGACCTCTTAAAAACACAAGGCGCCTTCTCATCTTTACTTTGTATGACTTCTGCATCAATTCTCTAAACTAAAAGCTGTTATTTCCCATTTTACCCATAGCTGAAAGGTGGTGACTTGTCCAGGAAGCATCACAAGCCTGTGAAACGAATCCAAAATAGAACAGTTCCCTATGTGTGTGCATCCCAGCAGCAGTAAGAGCTGCCCAGGCAACAAAGTGACAGTTGGGTCTATCAGCTATTTGACATGGTGGGGGGAGCAGTGATTAATTCACACCCCCTGCATATCCCTCAGCAGGGTTAATTTGTGTGATTGCCCATTTTCAGAGTGGGCTTATAGGAAGGCACATTTAGCAACTGGATCAGGATAAGTACCATGCACACGTCTCTCTTGCATATATTTATTACATATTATATATTATTATATAGTTCCTCATATAGCTAGGGATATATGAATAGCAGCCCTCTGCCACACCAGCATCCTCTTTAGCTGCATCAGGGCATTGGTATTCGTAGGTCCCACTTACATTATTGCCTACAATTGTACATTCTGCAGAAGTTGTGGGACAGCTGTAAATAAAATATGGTATTGCTTTATGTTTGAATGTGTGCCTCAGGTAGAGGCACTCAACTGGGGCATCTCCAGTTATCTTCCATTTTAAACATATATTTCAACCCAATCCATCCACGACTCACAATCAAGAAATGGCCCATCTGTTTGGAAATTGTTCATTGACTAAGTCCATTTACTGGAACTTGTTAAATTGAACTGCCAACCATTCATCCTTATATAGTTTGAAGTTTTGAAGTGTGAGATATTTTATTTTGCAATAACATAGGAGGGGGAAGGCAAAATGCTGCTGGCTGTTATCATGCAATTTCTCTGGGCTGCCTCGCTGCACTGAATTCTGTTGCTCATGAGCAAAAGGAACAGATCCAAACATTGAACTTCCATATGGACAGGTCTGCACTGGCTTCCACAGTGCACACATAAGCCAACCAATACACATCCAGATGTAATTGCTGAGTGGAGGGAACTTGACAAACAAACTTCTTCAAATGCATCCAGATGCATCATCCAATGCTGTTTTGTCCCAATATACCCGCATAATACAGCTGAAGGAGCATAGTCTCATTGGCCATTAAGATGGATAAGTCAACCCTGCAATTTCTTCGTATGTTCATCATGACTAACCTACATTCCATGGATTTCAATGGGCCCAACTTTAATTCTAACTAAATCTCGACCTAATCCACTGTATGCAAGAACAAAGTTCTTAACTTCCTTTGGGGTAAAAGTAGCTCTGAAGGAGGGGGGCATTACAAAGACGAATTAAAAAACAATACATTTTTGGAAGCCAAAATCCATATCACAGTAATGACGACGCAAACAAGCAAGCGGGCTCAAACAATGTTGTGCCAGTTTAATTAATTGCTTTGCATGGCTAAGATACATAATACATTAAAATCTGTAGAGAAAAGAATTGGTCATCTCTGCACATGATCAATCAAAGGCATTAAATGTATGAAACCGTGGCATTTCCTTAGGGGGGGGAAAGCATTCAAAAATTAATTCATCAAGGCTCAAGATATTTCACATAAACCTCAGAAAATGCAAGAGGCAAGGCCCAAGTGCACCACATGTTTGTCATTCCAATTATTTTACAGAAAAGCTTTCATCCCATGTCAATTTTCAAAGCACTCCTGAAGTTTCCATAGCAAGGCTTTTAAAGAAAGGTTGAAGGATTGCATAGATTCAAAGACTCAGTGGGCCTCTAATTCCTTTTTGATCTCTATAACGTATGGATGATCTTTCCCATGTGCTATCTCCATGATAGCGATTGCCTGCGAAAGGGGAGAAAATACAATTGATTCAGACAGCCTTGGTTTATGAAATGTTCTCGTCAGGGATTCCAAAGAGTCAGAAACCTCTGACTGTTTTTTGTCCCCTTAAATATGCCCAATTGAAAACAGCCCATTTGATTGTAAGTATCAAACCGTATTATATACACAGCACCTTTGATCCTAAGTGGTCTCCAAGCTCTTTTGAAAGGCACAGACAAGCAAAACGTTGAGCACCATTGTATCTGCCTTTCTGTTCCAAACTTAACAGTAGATGACTTTCACACAGGGCTGCTCTAACTTCCGTTGGGGCCTGTTTGCATTCAAAAACAATATGACAAGATGGAGCCTGGGTGGTCAATGGGAATGGGTGATGCTTCATCCATCCCTTGGATGACCACAACCCACTACCTGCCATTTACACTAGCACAGTCTCTGCATCGCCCTCTACTGGCGTTCTTGCAACCTATTTGTGCCAGAGTTTATGACACAATGGCCAAGGCATTCAGACACCACAAACAGGAGTTAAAATTTAATTGCTGCCAACAGCTCACAAACCAAGTTGCATGGAGGCCATTGGTTCTTCAGAGTTGCCATAATTTCCTTGAGATTTGTATTTCAAGCCTCAGACTGCAAAATGCACTCATGAGATCAGCCAGTGAGCAACTGGATGCAATTCCAAGAATCACCACAAACTGGGGATGGTGCAGCCCTGATCCCACATGCATCCCACGCTTGTTTAAGCCACCCTGCCCTCTTAAACTAAAACCAAGTGAAAAATTAAGGCAGCGATGCACAATTTGTTGCAGCGCCCTTTGTATATTGGTTTCGTTCCAGTTATGCCTAAAAGTTACTGGCCAGACTCGGCCATATCATTTCTAGGGTGGAGGAGAAAACCTGGTTTTCTATTGCATCTTTGTTTCGGTTTCTAGATAAGCATGCCTGGTCATGGTCTGGATGTCCTTCCATTAATGCACATAGATTCATTGGCACCAGGAGAGTATCTAGAGCAACTATACTGTCAAGATGCCTCATGCTGAAGATGAGAAGAAGGAGACAAAACCCAAATCCCCCAAGGCCTACCAATCCACTGCCCGGATGCCCACCCCAACAGGCAGGGTTTTCCAGCCACAGGGAAAAAAATATTTTGACTACCATATGCACTAACATTCAAGCTAGCTACTGAAATGCAATCTGCTTTGTGCCATATGCCCAGCTTTCACCAGAGCCAAGAACATTCAGTTTCTGAACAGCTCTTGATTGTACACAAAACCACAGAAACTGAGAGCGACTTTTCAGTGAGGGATCCTGTTGGGAAAACCATATGTACGAATTAATCTCAACTGCTGCTTGCTGCCACCTTAATTGAAGGCAATACGGAGCACCAAAGAAAGGCACAACCCCTAGATTTTTGAGTTCTAAAATAATCTTTTCTCTATGGGTGGAGGACATTTATATTACTGCTTCAGGGAGATGCCGAGGCTGCCTGATGCGAACAGAATTCAGAATATATATTGTATGAAATTATATTATACAATCTATTTTCCCAAGCAAAGCATTTCTATGTAGGGCATAAGGAACTTGATTCAGACTAGCAGTTATACTACAAGGAAAAAAGTATACCTTCTTGAGAGCCTTCACACCCGCAGGTCTGTTTTCCAGGCCCATGTAAAGTCGTCCCAGTTTCAGCCACATGGAAGCCACATTGAGGGAATATAATGGATAATGTTTACTGCAAAAAATCAAAACATGAAACATGAAACACACACAGACATTGACATTTGCTTTGACAAGAGCTTAAAATCTCACTGGTACAAGGTTTGTCAACAACGGCTCAGCTCACAAATGTAAGCCTTGGCCTGACACGGCCCTGTCTTATAAGGAGCCTTGTTTCTCCATTCTGTTTGTGATCACTGAAAGGGCCTTTGGGCGAGTGATGCTTGTTCAGTGCACCACAGCCCTTTGCAGAGCATTCCCCACCATTTGGACTGATGTTCAAGCGAGGTGGTTGTCATCCAACAACAACCCTAGAACTGATGCGTCAGCACACTGGACTACTGAGGTTGCGCAGCCAGTCTAAAACAGCTTAGAAGATCAGGATTGGAGCCCATAAAAACAAGGCATGTCACTGGGGTGATAAAACTGATTCAGGCCCCAGGGAAAGACTGTGCCGCTATAGTTTCCCTATCATCGCTCCCCACCAGCTGATCTGTGACTTCATACTGGCATCAGATTCAAAGGGAGAGGTTGGTTTGTGCTCCCCAGCTGGAATGGAAATAATGCCCCTAAGATGATAATTTGTTGAGGGAGACTTTCACCCGTCTCACCCGCAAGAGGGGCGTCCACGATGCAATCACACAATCCCCAGGCTGCACGTGAACAACTGTAATGATCATTTGCAAATGGTGCTTCCCAGTAAACGGTGCTAGGCAAACTTGCTAAGTGGCTGCAAAGAGTAACTTTTGATAGCAGCCTTGCTTATTAGCCTTAAAAAACCAACATGGCTCAAAGCTCAAACAAAGCAGAAAAGCTGCAAGTGGAGAAGATGCAAATTCTCCCACAGGGGCAACACTGGTCCTGCCAGTACAGAACTGGCAACACTGACCAGCAGTGGCTCTCTGGAATCTCAGGCAGAGAAAATCCCTTCCCATCCCTGCTACTGTGTTAGCTGGAAAAGCCAGGGACGGAGGCTATGCTCAATGTGTGCTCCCACATTCAGTGACTTTCATCCGTGTCCTATATTTTCACATTCTAGTCTAGCGAAAGGGTCACCAAGGACCAAGAGGTTGACGGGGTGGAGTAGCGCAGTCTTCCCCAGCCTGGTGCCCTCCAGATTTATTGGATTCAGTGGAGGCTGGGGGCTCTGATGTCAGTAAAGCAGTGAATCCGCTCTGGGATTCAGTCGGAACCAGTCAGAACTCTAAAGCAGCTATTCAAACTGTGTTGAAAGCTCCTTTAGAATTCTGGCTGATTCTGATTGAAACCCGGAGGGGATTCACCACCCCACTGACACCGTAGCCACCAGCCTCCACTGGTTGGATTACAAATCCCAGCATGCCTCAGTAGTCACAAGATGTATTCTTGGAGGCATATTGTTTTTCAGAGGTGTCTGCAGGCCACATTTAAAATATTTAACCACTGAAGAAGGCCTAGAAGAAATAAATGGTACAGAGCTTTAATGCATTGGGCTGCTCTGAGGAACAAACTTTATTTTTTTACATCTTGAGACTTTGTGTGATTTTGGATGTTCTCTAGTTTTGTTCTCCAAATCTCTTCATGTAATTTTGGATATTCTCCAGTGTTGCACCCTCCCAAATCATCAATGTAAAAATGTTGAATAAAAAAGGTGTTTTTGATTAATCACGAAACACATTTTAAAGTATTAATTACATTTAATATTTTTTTTAAAAAAAATGCAGGAGATTTCCCCTTTTCTGTCATACAGAAAAGAATGCCTTGAAGATTTTGCCTCCTGAAACATATCCAGACATAATATTCTTAATTTTAAAAAGTAATTCAAAACAATTGTTTTATTAATACGCTGACTTAAATAGATTAAACCTCATATGATTAATCAACTAAGAATTCTTCAATCCGATGACAGCCCTGCTTCCTAAATATGTAAATAAATTAGAAGTTGTTATCCCAAGATAACTGGCTTATATTCTCTTAGATATCATTATTTTGCTTCTACCTGCAGGGCAGTGTTACACTGAAGTATTCATTAATGACATCTGTTCACAGAATTGGAAGCCAAAGGTGTGTCCCTTTATAGGTATACCTACTTACTATACTATACAAATTACAGTGGGAAAAATAAGTTAAGAACACTACCTATATGGTTTGATAATCTTCTGTCCGTAGCGCAAAGCACCCTCCCAGTCTTGCATGTACAGACAGACGCCCATCGACTGATACATCATGTGCAACATGTAAACATTACTCTCTGTAAACACAGAGCCCATCTTGTCTAGGCTAAGCTCGCAAATCTCTAGCAGTTCACTTGGGGGTAAGCCAAGAGTTAAGGAATATATTAAATGAGGGAAAATATCCAGTTATGACCCCCAGGTTACACACCTGTTCCTTAAAAACATGATTTTCCTAACTGAAAACCACACAGAAACATAATAGCCCTGCTCTGTTGATTTGTTCCCATTATATGGTGATTCAGAGGTATACTGTCACTGAACAGGCAGATGCTATTAGCCATGAACTTCTTTGGGGGCTGGAAGGAATTGTGCTTTTGTGGCTCTGGTCCTATTTTGAGGGTCAGGGCCAGAAGGTCAACAGTGGTTAGAATACTGCTCTACCCTCCAATAGGCTGACAATCTGAAAAGGAGGACAGGGCTCATATAACTTTAACAGTTGTAGAGAAAAGGGAATTTCAGCAGGTGTCATTTGTATGCAATTAGTTCCTGGTGAAATTCCCTCTTCATCACAACTGTTAAAGGTGCAGGCACTATACTAGAGTGACCATATACAAAAGAAGGCAGGGCTCTGCAACTTTAACTATTGTGATGAAGAGGGAATATCACCAGGAACTACCGTAATTGCATACAAATGACACTGACTGAAATTCCCTATTCTCTACAACTGTTAAAGTTATATGAGCCCTGTGCTCCTTTTCAGATGGTCAGCCTACCCTCCAAGCCTTTGGCCTGTGACTCCATCTTGTCCCCCCAAGCAGTTTCAAATCTACATGAAACTGCTGGGTGAAGCTGCCTGGAGTTTTGAGCTGCTGATAACATGGAGCTCACTTTCCCATTGTCATCTGCTCCCAAAGCGATGGAGAAGACTCTGAATAGGGATGGATCAGTCTATCTCCAGTCCATGTCAGTTTTGCATGTGTTCATGTATAAGTCTGTTCCTTCCCAAAGCAATCTGCAAGTGGTTTTTTTTTAAACCACATGGACATCTGCATTTAAATACAAACATAATTTCTGTACACATTTTATCCCAAAATATGTTTTGGGGAGGCACTTTGGAATGTTTTTTAAGCTGAGAACTACATTGCAAAAATCAGAGGAGGTGGGGGGAAAAACTGTATTAAATCCATAGATTAGTCCAAGAGTGTGATCCAGTTTAGTTTACTTAAAAATGGGGACTGAATAAAATCCTCAAGCATCCTGAGTCAGTGTCTGGGATCAATGATGGACTGAATGTAAGCAAACAAGTTGAAACGTAATCCAGACAAGACCGAGGTACAGTTGATTGGGGATTCCACTGATGTGGGTATAGGTGCTCAACCTGTTCTGGATGGGACGGCACTCCACTTGAGGATTGGGACTGACCCTATATCATGTGTTATTCCTGGATGCCCAAGTGTTGGCAGTGGCCAGAAGCGATTCTTAATGATTTCAGCTGGTGCACCAGTTGCATCCCTACTGGTAATTCATTATGTCCAGGTTGTATTACTGCAATGCTTCTACGCGGGCTGCATTTGAAAAGTGCTTGGAAGTTTCTAGTCATTCAGAACATAGCTGCCGGACGGCTGGCTGATACAAGGCATTCCCAATGCTGCTTCAGTTGCACTGGCTACTCATTTGCATCCTGACTCAATTTAAAGTGCCATCCATGACCTTCAAGGGCCTAAATAGCATGGGTTTCGGGTTGCTTCCTTCTCAGGTGCTCCATTGAACTACTGAGGCCTTGCTGATTGTCTGCCACTTGAAATTCAGTGGGTAGAGCCACACAACAAATCTCTTTCCACAGCAGGGCTTATTAAATTTTATTTGCTGCTTCTGTACATTCTTTTGGCTAGTTTTATATGGCTAATCTTTTTAAACAGATTGTTTTAAAAATGTTGTATTGTAAACTACCTTGAGGGTCTCTGATGAAAAGGGAGGATGTAAATGCTCATTCATAAATACATGAAATAAATTATCGCTAAACAGACCTTCCATGTTCAGAAGCATATGCCTCTAATAGTAGGCTAGAGAAATGATGGAGGAGGTGTGTTGCTTCTGTGTCTTCTGTGTGGGCATCTGATTGGTCAGTCTTGGAAACAGAATGCTGCCCTAGGTGGGCCTTTGGCCTGATCCACCAGGGCTCCTCTTACGTTCGGTAATTTAATACTTCATACACTTGAAATTGTCAGTGCCAACCTCTTTGGCAGTTGCATCACTTGCTTCTCAACCCCGTTCTAAAATGGTAATAATATTGACCTATTTGAGCCTTCCTGTTCATTATTTCAAGAGAAACACTGTCGATACTTGGGGGGCTAGATCTGTGAGTGAGAGAAGTAATTTCCACAAGCGTTTACGGAACACTTCGCAGAGGGAACAGGGGCTGTGCGTGCTGGCCCCATTCCCATGAGCCTTTCCTGCCAGCTCCATCCTCAACCTTCCTACATTAAGCGTAAAGGTCTGAAGGGTGATTCTTGCTACACACGCTTAGAACCCTTCCCAGCATGGGAACTGTGATAGCGGCAGGATTCCTGATCACAGAAGGAATTCTAAGAAACTTCAGCTGAACACACGGATTATCCCCCTTCAGACCTCCCACTCAACGCAGGACAGTTTAGGGCAGAGACAATTCATGCGGGGACACTGGGAGTGGGACCCTTTCCCTTCTGTACGTTCATCTCAAATGACTGAACAGAACTAAAAAGAATGGTGAAATCCAAGACTCTCTAGAAAATGTGGTTTAAGTCTCCTTTTGGGCCTGGAGGGACTGTTTATTCCTGTTTTTTTTTTTAGCTTGGGTCATGTAGTAACTATTCAGAGCATTTATAATATTAAAGTCCCACAGAACACAGATTTTTAAAGAATGGCTTAAACCAGTAGGGCTTATTTCATTATTAAAGAGCTGCAGCCTCATCTTTCTATCTTGAATTATCAGCTAAAAATTTTTACATACTGAAGCGCATGCAATTCATTTTCTGCTTTGTTCCCCCCAGTCCCCCCAGTCCCCCCAGTTCCCTATCCAGTCACAAACACCAGATTTAGCTCTAAATAAATAAATAAATAAATGAATAAATACAAATAGAGTAAAAATACTTGTTGTGGTGGGGGAGGAGAAACTCCAGCCTTGAGAAACACAACATGACGGGGATAAATTAATAAAAGAGAGCTGAAAACTGCCACCCTTTATGCTTTTGGAATTTCAGTTTTGGACATGCCTCAACAAAATGAGGCTGCTAAATAGTCTCTGAAGTTCAGCTTTATGGACAGAGAGATAGGAAAGAGAACACCAAAGGATATATTTGTAGTGTTTGGCTCTCCTGAACTCCTCAATCACATTTCTGGCATATTTGATCATATCTCGCACAGCTTCTGCTGATGGAGGCTCATTCATCTTGCGGATTTCCAGTTTATCTTTGTCCTGAGGGAAGAGTTACAAGAGCGTTACAAGGCCTACTCCAACCCAAAGACAAAAAGCAGCTCCACAAAGAACCTGACAGTAGCTCAAATAAATAAAACACAGGCCTTTGTTTGAGGCATAAACATTTCGAGGAGCATTTCCCAACCTGGTGTCCTCCAACACACCTGGAGAACATTGTTAGAGGGGAAAAACTTTAAAATTAAAATAAAACTTAAATCAATTCTCCTCCTAGGATTTGACTGGTAAAGCAAAGTACAGTCTACCGGGGTGGCTTGTTGGGAGGATAGAGCTCTGGCAACTACACTGGCTTCCTATTGCCTTCCACAGACTAGTTTTGACTCACAAATCTGAAATGTCTTGGGACTTACATGCTACCCTAAATCTTTCAGTTTAGCCTCTGGACCATTTCACCCAGAACTTTTGCCATGACAATGGGGGGGGGGGTGAGGGGGGCAATGCTGCCAGATGCCTTCCCTCTCCAGAACAAGGGATGAGTGCTACAGCAAAAGCAGAACAAGGCAGCAGCCTGGGAATATGAGGTGATCCTGGATTCAAATCTTATCTCAGTCCTAGCCCTTGAATAAATCATTCTCTGAGACTCAGTTGCACAAATGAGAATTGGAAATAGGAGGTCTGTTTTGAGGCATCAGATATTACAGGTACTATAAAAATACATAATAAATGATGGTGAAGAGGATGACAATGAGATAAGAAAAGTATTGCATCTTTGCAGTCAAACTATCAGCGCAAACAACAAAGCTAGCGTCTAGGCTATTACATATAATTACCTTTCCTTTAGTAATGCACTCTCTGCAATCACAGTTAAAGAAATAGGAATCTCTTAATCGGTCATTCCTATCTTCTGTGGGATACAACAGGTCAATGTAGCTGGTAAAAATCTAGAGAGGAAAGACTGATCGTTTTATCACAGCACATAGAACTTGATACACTCCATCTTATACATAGACATACACTTATCTAAGCATACAGAACAGATAGGCAATGGCTGCATCACACTTAATTATGACAAGCCAAACATTCTGCCTTATTAAATCATGATATGAATGACTGACATGCTGGTGTACATAGCTCATTTGCTCCTCCCTTCACACATGTGTGTAAACAAACCAGGAACAGTATAATTTAGTAGACATACAAACCCAGGATTATGATTTATTGCACCCAAACAAGCCAGTATTTGTAAGCCAGCTTTAAACCAAGGTTTGATGTTGGCTGACAAAACTTGGTTTATTTGGGTGCAATAAACCATAACCCCAGGTTTGAACATCACGCTAAACTAGCTCTGCCTGGTTTGTCTCCCAGCATGTGCAAAGGGGCACAGTGTGCTTTCTAACCCAGACTTTTCTGGCTTATCATTGCACGCAAACACAGCTGATGTATCAATACATGTCTGAGGTGCCCAAATATAAGTAGTTCCATTGTTCCACCCAGGGCCAAATGTGCACAAACTCAGTGATGAGACAAAAGTTACTGTTACACATCTCTCAAAGAAACTCAAAGCATTACCATGGTGTAGAAGGTTTCAGGTCTAAGACCCAGGAAGATATGGCACAAATTAAGCTCCTTTGTGAATGATCCAAGTCATAGTAGATCAGTAGGCTGAAGCACAGAATTATATATGCCTGTCTCCTCCCTGCTGCTGTGGGATAGCTCCCCCTCCCCAAGTCAGGGAAATGACATATACAGACCCCTCCCTCAGGAGTTTAGACGCCTATAGGCCCTGCCTAGGAATGCCAAACTAAGGGCTGGGTCCATTCAGTAGTGTAATATAAAAAGAAACCTTTACTTTTTGGGCAGAGCTGTTATGTTGTAGTTTAGTTATTCAGTCTTATAAAATAATATTTTTATTAATAAATATTATGGCAAAGGTTTTGAATTTTGTCAGACGTCTAAACACCAATTGCATAGAAACAGAGACACATTCAATTCAAGCTCACTGTAGCTATATTTATTTCACCAAGCAAGTACCTTGTCCTCAAAAAGAAACCACAGCCCCCAAATACACATAAAAGACATTTCTTGTGTTGATTTTCTTCTCAATATAAAATGTGATGACAAGTTCCAATGCTTAAAGGAGTTGTTATCATCGACCCTTTTCAGGGGACATGCTAAGCCACGGTGATTAAGCATTTTGAGTTAAACATTGTGGCTTGGTCTGTCATGTGAACCATTCCTAACCATGGTGGCTACATAACCACAGTTTAAACACGCTCATGAACCATTTGCTACAAAAGGGTTAGCGACCTGACCATGGCTTAGCGTGTTCTCTGAATAGGCCCATTAACTTATAAAATGCCTAAAATTGTCTAAGCGTTGTACAGATATTAAAAAAACAAGGCAGGCTTACAATCTAAAAGACATGATACAGAAGAAAAAAAGCATGGGGAGGGAAGAGGAGTTAACCTTCATTTTAAATTTCTCACCTAAAATAAAATAACAAATTTAAAAAGCTAGAAGGAAAGCCAAGATGCAAGTTTTTCACTTAGTCTTCTCATGTTTTTATGTCCTTCACCTTCTCTCAACATGCCCAAGGCAACCTGGTGTTAGTTAGCAGTTGCTTATTTTTTTTGTATTCTATGGAGAGTGCATCTCAATTGTTTTTCTCCAGGCACAAAATATGGGAGCCAAACACGCATGCACACACGCACGCACACCCAGCTGGAAATTTTGACAGGTTTCTCATGTAATAACCATGTCAAACCAGAAGGTGGAGGCACAGGCCACTGAAGATAGATGCCTTGCTCAGGTTGAAGGACAAAGTATGTTTCCAGGAGGCTCAGTCATACCTCTTGTTTAGAAACATTCTACCAACTCCTTAATAAGCCTTTTGCGTGGCCCTGTTGTTTTTATTTATTTACATAACAAATATAAATGACCAAGTCTAAAGCATTCAAGGGGAACAACAAATTTGGAATGCCGTAGAGATAGCCAATGCCGAGAAGGGGTGGAGGTGGGACATGAAGACACTCGGTTCTCCATCATGAGAAGAGAGGAGGACCTTTGCGTGGCTGTTGGAAGCTGGAGGGTTTGTGCCTCTACACCAGTCTCTTGTGGGAGTGAGCTATGCTCAGGGAACAGCTTCCACTTGTGTTCCACCCCTGCTAGATCTGGGCCACAAAGTAGATCTGCCAATATATTAAGTAAAACTAGCAGATTTCACATGGGGGATTGCCAGTTCGGCATCGTGACTAAAGTATGTGCGCAAACCATGCGCAATCCAACGATGCAACCTTGCAAGCGCAAAGCAGCCATGGCTCTGAGAGCTGCTAGAGATGAAAGGGTCACACATCTCTGTCATTTATTGATGCGCCTGTCACAATTGTTCCTCTCATTCTCTACCTGCAAGCACCTGAAGCAACATACAGCCATTTGAAAAAGCAATAAAAGAGCCCTGAGAGAATCCAAAGCTCCGGACTACAGCCATGTGCCTTCCAACGTGGCCCAGTGATGCCTTAAGGCAACTGAGTCCTGTTTCACCCCTGCAATTCTGCATTTCAACCAGCCTTCACCAATTTGGTGCCTGTCGGCTTGGCTGGACTGCAACTTCCAGCATTCCCATTCCAATCCAAAGAAGACTGACGTAAACTAGTCCAACGAGGACTGATGTAAACTTCCCAAAGCTGGGGAAGACTGATGTAAACTATGGTCCAGGGTAATTTACTAGGAATAAGACAGACGAGTGTTGGGGAGCAACTGCAGTCAACTTTTCACACTATATGGGAGCAGATGGAAACTACTCTAGGGGCATTCAGGTCAGGCTGTAAAACAGGACAGGCTGACCTGCCATACACCAGATTGCCCCTCAGACTAAAGGTGATTCCTTCAAACTTGGGTCAAAGGGAGAAATATCCACTCCTCTTCAGCAGCTCTGCCACTGAAAGCAAGCAACCTTTCGTTGATTCCCTGTTATCCCCTGCTGCCAGCAGCAGCAACCCATAAGATGGAGGAGTGGAGCAGGAAGAAACATCGTTAAGTCTGGCCAAAAATTTGCAGAAAGAGGTGAGGGAGAACTTCACACAGAGCTGCCATTTTGGGCAGCAGCCCTGTGTCGCGTGCAGAGTGTAGCTCTGTCCTAGGAGAAAGAAGTCATGGTATAAGCTGATCTGCCTTTGAAAGGGGTTTTAATTGGTCGGTGCGGTTTATTTCTTTCATGGTTGTGTGTTTTGTTTTGTTTTTAAAATTGTGTTATTGATGTATTTTATTACATGTTTGAATTCAGATTTTGTTATTTAATCTGGATGTATTGAATACCATTTTGGGGTGGAAAGGAGGGATAGAAATTAATTAATTAATTAATTAAACAGTCAAGTTCCAAAAGAAAGTTTTAAACTGCTTTCCACATTTTAAAACATCCTTTAACTGTAGTTTAAAATTGGGGGGGGGGGAACTGAAATGTGGTACAAGGGAGAGGAGTGGAGGAAGGGATGTGCCAGAAGGGATGTGGCCACACAGCGTTTGAACATTCAAGAACTGTATTCAGACAAAATGCAAGCTGTTTTGAGCACATATCCGCTGCATATATAGTTACCTCATCTCCAGCTTCTATCTCCTGAACAGCTCTGACTTCCGCCACTGTCCCTTTGTAGGTGACAATCACATTGGGACAACAACTGTGGTTCATAAGCGCCACACTGTTCAAAACAGAAGGGCATTTGTTTTTTCATGAGCAGCAATAGGAAAACCACAAACAAAAAGAAAACGCCTACCAGCTACAAGACTTGCTTTCATAAAGAGCGCTTAATGTTACTTTATGAAATATGGCACACTACTACTATTGTATTGGGATTACCAAGATCAAGACAAACTTGATGGGGCTTGAACATGCCTTGGATTTGTCGAAATGTTTTGAGGTGTTTTTCTACATTGGAAAAAGCAGTCGGGGGGGGGGGGAAATAAATAAGACAATAAACACTCTCAGCTCATAGAATTTACCTCCACAAGTTGAGGTTCCAGAAATTAGAGCACACAAAGCTGCCACAGTTAAGCACTTTTGGGTGCAATTTTATGCATGTTTAGACAGAGAAAAGACCTACAAGCATGGCAGGCTGGGGAATGCTGGGAATTGTAAGACTTTTTTCCTGTCTAAAGATGCATAGCATTGCGCCCTGAAAATCCCAATGAGTGCAATGGAACAATGGAGTTATGCGCACACTTAACTGCAACAGAAGCCCAGGGGATTGCAATGTGCTTGGCTTTGGCTTAGGAGAGACATTTCAGAGAACCATAGAACAGTAGAGTTGGAAGGGGCCGATAAAGCCATCGAGTCCAACCCCCTGCTCCATGCAGGAAACTACCTTAAAGCATGCCTGACAGATGGCTGTCCAGCTGCCTCTTGAATGCCTCTAGTGTGGGAGAGCCCACTACCTCCCTAAGTCATTGGTTCCATTGTCATACTGCTCTAATGATCAGGAAGTTTTTCCTGGTGTCCAGCCAGAATCTGGCTTCCTGTAACTGGATCCCATTATTCTGTGTCCTGCATTCTGGGTTGATCGAGAAGAGATCCTGGCCCTCCTCCGTGTGACAACCTTCCAAGTACTTGAAGAGTGCTATCATGCCTCCCCTCAGCCTTCTCTTCTCCAGGCTAAACATGCCCAGTTCTTGCAGTCTCTCCTCATAGGGCTTTGTTTCCAGGCCCCTGATCATCCTCATTACCCTCCTCTGAACCCCCTCCAGCTTGTCTGCATTTCGAATGGGGAGAAAACTGTGCACAAGCTGGAAAACCACCAGTCAGTGGCCGGGGAAAAGGGGAACTACGGAGGGGCAGATTTGAGGCTCTGCACTCCTGACTTATGGTAATGGGGGGGGGGGGGGAGGGTTGTTAACCCAATAAGTGCCAGTTCTCAGTTAAAGACTTTTAAGTAACTATTTTCCAATGGTTTAACTAATTCACGTTATACTTTCAAAATCCTTCTCTCCAGCTTCTTGATTCCTGTAACGATAGAGACATGGGGCAGTATCCAACGATGACCTCCCATGAGCAGCCGGCCCTGCTGAATCCATTGTGCATGCGGCATCCACCGCTTGTGCAACAAAGGTTTAGCGCTTCTGGGAGCAACCGGAAATGAGAGGAAATGCTCTTTTCTGGGATGAGGCAGTTTGGCAGATCTCCCTAAGCAAGCGGCGGTGGGCCCTGCTTGCGGACAGGCAGCATTGGATACTGTCCATGGATGCTGAAAGAAGGTGCCAGATTCAAATCCTCCCATCACTGATGGGGCACCAGTGATGGGATGGATCCCCTCACTGCCTGAGACTCTGGAGAGCCACAAACCCTGTTCAGAGGACACACTAAGCCACGGTTGATCTTTTTGAGCTAAACACACTAACCATTAGTTGCAAAAGGTTAAGTGGCCTAACCATGGCTTAGCGTGTTGTCTGAACAAGCCTACCACCAGTGAGAGTCGTAAATGCTGGGCTAAATGGAATTCGCATAAGGCAGCTTCCTCTATTGTGTGAATCATACCTAATCCAATGGCAGAGGAAAAGTAGCCCAAGCATATATGCAGAGAATGAAGAGGTAGGGAGCAGTAGCCCAGGACTGGGAAGACATCAGCTTGCCCAACTCTGCAAATAAGCAAATTACTTTTTGTCAGTGGAGGCTGGTGGTTCTGATGGCAGTGGGGCAGTGAATCCGCTCTGGGTTTCAGTCAGGACTGTGTTTTGTACATTGGTTGTTGGAAATACATCGGAGAAATTATTTGTTTGGGTAAAAACGTGCTCTATCCAAAATGCTTACTCAGGAAATACTGCTGATCCCAAATGAGAAAGTTCTTCATCTTCAATTGTGAAGCCATTGCAGTTAACCTGTGAGAAGGGGAAGAGGGATAAAAACACAATCCACTGGATTGTTTAGCATTGCATGGTAAGTGACCCTTCTCATCTGCGCCATACTGATTAATCTGATTAGAACTCTGCTTCTTCTTAATCAAGTCTTGCTGGTGAGCTACAAGCTTTACAAGAAGGGAGGTCAGAGTTTATTTACAATCTAATTTTGTAGTGAAAGATTAAGAAGCGGGCAACTGAGCTGAGCCACAGCAAACAGTTTTCACATCCAGAAAGCTGGTGGGAGGTGTGTGTGTGTGTGTGTGTGTGTGTGTGAGAGAGAGAGAGAGAGAGAGAGAGAGAGAAAGGCAGTTGTATAGGACATTCTTGTAGGGTGGAGATTAAAAAAAAGCTAAGACATGGAGGTTGAAAGAATGATAAAGATGGGGAAAAGACACAGCTCAATCTCAGTAAATATTTCCTGCAAGATTTATACTACGAACACCTGGCCTTCTTAGGTGCTTCAGAAATAACAAATACTGCATTGCTATAGAATTAATGAGAAAGAAATCATCCCCAATTAGCTTAAGGATCAGAAACTTGGCTATATTCAATAGGGAAAAATAAAAACATCCATTTGTCACATTCACACTTTATGTTGCTGGGTGTGTACAATTAAAAACATGGGGTTGTATCCTATGTGAGTCCTACTTAGTGTATGCCCACTGAAAAGACTGGGGCTTACATTAGGCTAACATTGGCTCCAACCCATTGGATACAACACATAATGTGCAAAAAGCACTAATGGGATTGCCAAGGTTTCTACTTCCAGAACCACTAGAATGCTTCCAACGGAGGATGGGGGGCAGGGGGGCAACATGCACACCGGTTCTGTGCATGCAACACCCATGAACCATCTGGAAACAAAGCCGCTCTCTAGAACCCAGCCAAACAAACCATTTTTTAATATATGTTATCCTTCTTACTTGACCGAAAAGGACCACGAGAGCTGCATTGTCAGGGTATTCTATGTGCTTTGAATAAAAGTGATGGAGAGCAGAGATGTCGTTCTGAATCAGCTCCTTCTTTTCATTGTCAAGCTTATCAAGATCTGCAAAGGAAAATAAATCCTTTTTTCCCCCATTCAAGGACCACTTTGCTTGTTAACTACAGTGAAGTCAACGTCAAGACAGGAGGCCCTCTACAGAAGAAAATCAGACATGAGTAGTCTTGTTTGACCTGCAGTGGGTGTCAAGTCTTGTGAAAATGAATGCCAGCAAGCATCTAACAAAGAGCAGATTTCTGCTCATCTGTTAGATGGGAAATTTTGCCCTTACGATGGGCAATAGTATTCACATGTAAAACACAGGAGCCGGTCTTTTCACAAATTTGTCAATAAATTATCTTTGCTTTCAAATAGATACCATCAACATTATAACACTAAGCGAGTGAACATCGTTCACCAAAGGCAAGATGCAGCCCTATACACACAAGGAAACCAGATATTAAAATTGCTCCAAAGTTCACTCTTCCCCTTGGTGTGCCACCTGCTTTACCAGAAGTGTGGCATTGTTAGAGATGTAAAATTTCTGGGGGTTTTCCAGGTTTTTTTAGGGGAAAAATGAATTTTTTTGGAAAAATTGGGAAAATGCAATATTAGCACATTTTACGGATTGAAAGTCACTTTGTAACTTTAGGAACGTAAAATGTAGTTATGTACAAGTTGGCTTGGCATAAAATTATCACATTTGGTATATTAAAAGTATAGTGCATTGAAGCAATTATTACAAATTGAATTTACTTTTTAAAAAAATTACCTTTAAAAACAAAAACAAAAAAACAAATGGCGCTACAAGCTCCTGAACAGTAAGGAACCTCTTTGGTTCTTCCAGTTTATGAGGAGCAGGCAAAAAACAATTAAAAAAACAAACAGAAGAAACCATCAACATTGGTAACAAGGAAAATTATTTATGTCTCTGCTAGTCCTCCACAGTGTCAAGCAGGCATAAAGCACTCATTCCCATAAAAAGAACTGAGAAAAAAGGGTGACCAAGATTCAATGAATACGCATGAAATTTAATCAGACTCAGTTTCAGTCTCTACTTCAATGGCAGTGCCCCCTAGAGGTAGAAATGTACCTTGTTCCTGTATCTGAGAGCTATAGTCTCAGTTTGCAACCTAGGACTTGCTTGTCCTCGGTGCACAGAAATTGTAATAATCTGATACTGTACATAGTTTTTAGAAATATTTTGGAGAAGTAAAAATCTATACACCTTGCATCATGCTAAAATAAAGCATTCCATAATCTGTTTTTTCTTCATTTTTTCATTTTTTCCAATTTGGGGGTGGGGGGGGGTTCCCCCTGAATTTTATTGTTTTTTTCCTGGGCCTTCACATTTCTAGCCCAGGAATCATTACGGGAAGTTCCATATCTGGGCTCATTCCAAAACGGCTTCATACTATGGGCTTGCAAGGGAAGGGATGGATTGTCCATGGATTGTTCCACCAAGCTACAGAGGCAACAACGGTCAAAAATCCCGGCTGCTCTACATGCCAGTATTACAGTACTGCAAAAGCATTTGGGATACAGGGAGGGAGTGGGCAAAGGAGGAAGGAATCAAACAACCCAAGAATTGAAAAAACAACCTGCACTTTGTGCAATCATCTGGCAGGCAAATCATGGGTAAATTCTGGTTAAGGCAAAAAAACATACACTGGGTGGTCATTACATGCATACCAGGTCTACATTTACCTGTAATGTTCTGGATTGCTTAAATACCATAGGAAGCAGAGATAATACTGATGAAATCCCTTACATTGCTTTAACCAGAGCCATTTGTAAATAAAGAAAACCACATCACAAAAAACACCTAGATCTCAAATGTTTAAGGAATGCCCAATGGTAAACCAGTTTTCCCTGTGCACTAGCCAAGAGTAATCGCAAATAATAACAACAACAACACCTTCACAAATAAACAAAAGAAGATATTCCAGGATTCGATGGTAAAAGAAAAAGAGGTTAATTACAATATGGAAACAGGGTTCTAGACAGATTATAACTGTTTTATAACATGTAGCCAAAGTTAAAAAAAAAATAGTAATTCAACTTCGCCCCTACTCAATTGCTTAATTAATGTACAAATTAGGTTGAACCTCACACTGCAACAACATGCAACAATAAATGCCATTGCAAAATTAAGGAAAATATATAATAACTGCATATACATTTCTGGGTATTTTAGAGTAGGGATATCCTGGATTCAGTCTTTTGGGGTCTACTTTCTTTACATAAAATAAACACAGAGTCTCTGTAGTCCACTCTATGCTCAGGATCTCTTAACATGAATGATCTGGGCATCTGCTTGTACAATGGGACTTACCCTTCCTCTCCTTCCCTCTGTATCCCTCGAGCAACCCAGAGCTGCTCCAAAGGGCTCCGAAGCCCTCCAGAGCATATATTTGGAGGTATGCAGGGGGGGGGCTTGCAGGGGAAAAGAAGAATCAATTTCGCCAGCAGTATCCATCCCGTTGGCCGATGGACACAGGTGGATACGACCCTCTACGTTAGTCTTCCCCAGCCTGGTGCCCTCCAGATGTTTTGAACAATAACTCCCATCTCTCTTGACTACTGGCTATGCTGGCTGATAGGAGCCGATGTACAAAATACCAGGACAGCACAAGATTGCGGAAGTTGAAGGCATTTTTCTCTGTCTAAGCATGCACAGGATTGTGCCCCTACTCTTCTGAACAGTTGCTCAATTTCTAACTATGCCATGAGAGGGGGAAAAAATAAGTTCTCTCTCACACACGCAAATAGGTTCACACCAAGCAATGGCCTTCTCTCCTTTCTTAATTCACTTTTAGAGCACTCGGGATGTGGAAATCGCGAAGGACGTGTCAGATTTGACTGGCAGTGACAGATTGGCCGTTCAGCACCAGAGGGGCCTGCAATTAGCCCCAAAGACACTGTCACTATCAAGCAACGGCACCATCTCTGACTTCGTGCCCTCTGGTAACGATGCTGGCTGTTTTAAATTTTACAACATCAGAATCCACAAAAGTCACCCTAGTTGCCAGGAAAGCTGTTTGACAGACAGAAACGACGTAATTAATGGGCTGGAATTTTAATTCGATCTTTCCCAAAGTTAAGGAAGACAATAGAACCATTGGAAAAAAAAACAGCAACATCTCACGAGCTCTTCCTACTACGCACACAGTGCTGAATACAGATATCCGCCTGCCGAAGGGGCTGGGCGGAAGCTAACTTCCTCACCCCTCCTCTCTTTACCTGACCCCAGGGCCTCCTGAAACTGCTCCCTCAAAGTTTGGGAGGTCCTGCTGAGTGGAGCAGGCTGTGGCACAGAAGGCTGAGAGGATAGCAGGAGATCACGGAAAATTGGGAAGAGGCACTTTCTGTTCCACTCACAGTGGGTGCCTCTGCCCAATTTTCTGTGTCCGCCCCTCTCCCCTCAGAGACAGACACACTACAGCCCACACCACACCGCAGGGCTTCCCAATCCTTCAGGGGGCATTTCCAATGCCTCTGGGGCTGGTGGAGATAAGATTGGGCAGGAAAGTCAGCTTCTATCTACCCCCTTTCTACAGGTGGATATCCTACAAACCCATAGTACATCCACCCCTCAAAAAAGGTAGATTCTGTTTGTTTGTTTGTTTATTCATGTATTACATTAATAACCCACCTTTTTTCCTCCAAGGAACCTAAGGTGGCATACATAATCCTCCTCCTCTCCATTTTATTTTCACAACAACAACCCTGTGATGTAGGTTAGGCTGAGAGTCTGTGACTGGCCCAAAGTCACCCAGTGAGCTCCCATGGCCAAATGGGGACTAGAACCCGGATCTCCCGACTCCCAGTCCAACACTCTAGCCTCTACACCACACTGGCACTGTTGAAAAGTTATTAGGTGGTTTCTAAATAGCCTGTGGGAAAGCAGTGTAGGTTCGAACTGATTTCTACTTACGGGATTCAAATTCTTTGATAGAGAGGAGTTTTTCCGACTCTGTCCTTTCTGAATGTGTTTTCTGGTCAGAGTGAAAAAGAAAGTTAGGAAGGAAAAAATACATTAAAAAAAAATCCCCCACATATTTCATTGGCTTTTGCCTAACTGCAACACACACACCCTGCCCTATAAAGACTTCAGACGAGTCAATGAACGCACTCTTATGTTTAAATCGGCTGACACTGTACACCACATGAACCAGCCAATAGTCCCAGAACCCGTATCCAAGTTTCACACACACACACAAAATTTTTTTTAAAAAAAATGTCACTTGTTTTAGCTGCAGACTCCCAGAAAGCCACTGACAGTAGCAAGCAGTAGCACGCAGACGTTGCCTTTGAGGAAAGTGAATAATCTCAATGTTGACAGAGTTCAAAAGCAACACTCCGGCATTGGCCTGAGGCCACTTCTTTGTAAGCTTGGCCATTAAATACGGGTTTGCAGGTGGCCCAACAGCTGAGGTTCAGGGACTCTGGTTTGCATATTTAGCTTTCATATGCCACGTAGGGCTCCCTCCCACTTCCCTGCAAGCTATAAAAGCACAAATTTATTCCAATGACTTTTCATCATTAAACATCTAATTTTGTTTGTGGATCACCACTAGACTGTGCTTTAATTTAAAAAAAAAAGAAAGGAAGGAAGGAAAGAAAGAAAGAAAGCACAGGGGATCAGGCGGGCTACCATCCCAGCAGGACTACAGAGTCATCTCTCTCTCTCCCTCTCTTTCTCCCCCCCACCCCCATACATTTGGGTCACCCTTGTCACATAAACAATACTCAAATGTACAGATTTTCTTCAAAGGGCATTGTCCTGGAGGGTTAATTTTTCTTATTACTACTGCAGAGGAAAGAAGTTGGAGTACTACAATAGCATGCAATGCAGTGACCTTGAAACTTGTCAATTCCACTTTGTTTCCTTGCAAAAAAAATAAAATAGAAAAATCCCAGGATATACTTCTCACCAATCCAAATGTCGCCCCCAGGTCTCTTGATATCTACAGGGCGCTTTTACCCTCCTCTCCTGTCTCCACTGCCATCCCCGCCCCCAGGAAGTGCTTTTTCTTGGGGTTCTCTCTGTTGCAGCCCCAGCTTTTCGGAACACCTGCTGAATTAGCCCTGGTTATACCCATCACTACCACCATTGGGAAGGCAGGTAAATGAAAAACAACCTCAGGGACTCTTTTGGTATACTTTTGACTGATATATTTCGTTCCATTTTGGTTTTAGTTATTCTAAATTCTTCACTTTTGATATTATTTCATTGGGTTGGATCCAGACTTCGTCATACTTAGAGCTGTCCCATGGAAAACAAGAGGACAAAGTAGTCATGGCAAACTTTAGTCCCTTTGATTTCAATAGGTCTACTCTAAGTATGATTAAGTCTGCATCTAACCCATCGGTTGGTTGTTTATTTTTGTGTTACGGCTTGGCACATAGCTGTATATAACTCTGAAAGTGTCACTGAAAGCTTGCTCTGTAAGTACGGTGGAACTACATATATAAAATGTTGTAATAAATAAAATATTACAGGTGGAATAATGCAACATCACCCAACAAAAAAATCAGTGCTAAACTTAGCGGGTTTATTCTTGTTGCTTCTTTTTCGAAAGTTAAGAGGCCATTTTCCCTTCTAGGGATTACTTTGTCAATTCATTATAATATTTTAGACTTCTACTGATCTAAAGTAGGGATAGACAAACAGCAAGCTATGGGTTGCATCCATCCCCACCCATCCTCCAATTTCATCCTCTTCAATCTTCCCTATGTTCAGTTTTAAGGACAAGGTGCCACTTCTTACCTGGCAGGTACCCCTCCCACCTAGAAATAAGAGGTTGCTGCAGAAGCCTTGTTCCCCAGGGAGAGGAGCATCTCACAAGATCTTCAGCCTGGGGCCTTTGACTCTCCCTGGCCAAGTTGCTTAGAGGCACGGGTGTATGTGATGTTATATGAAAAAAGGGATCACTAGCCCCCAGGACAACTGGACTGTGGGGGATCTAGCCACGACATATTGAAACCTGATCCCTGATCCGAATCAGGGATTCATAACCATAATAATAATAATAATAATAATAATAATAATAATATATTTATTTATTTCTTACCCGCCTCTCCCTCTGGATCGAGGCGGGGAACAACATTAAGAGAGTGAAGACTGTACAGTTCTAGTGATCCTAATCTTACGATTCACCTTCACGTTCTGCAGTACAAGCAGCAACGTGAACTGCTTTTGCTAAGGAAGAAGGGCAGAAAAAGCAAGATTACAATACTGCACAAGGCTGTGCAGGAAGCATGCTTTGCAGGAGAAATGTAGCGGGCGACAGCAGGAGGCAGCTTAGCCAACAGAAAGGACGGAGGCTGTTCAAGGGCATAGCAGGCCAAGGTTCTTAAGCAGATACGCTACAACAGAATATAGGTTCAGCTATCCATTACCAGGGCAACTGCCAATATACACAAACAAGACACTGAGATGTAAATTTTGCAGAGAATTGTTACTGTAGGACTTGGTTTCTTTCCTGGCTTGTTCTTCTCCGCCCTAAAACAAAAACAAAAGCAGAAATCTGACTGAAATCTTTGGATCCTGCTCACCTGTTTGGCCAGAATCCTCGCAGTGAGCCTCACCGTCTCTGAGGGATTCCAGTTCTGCCCAAAGACGCACATGGCAGAACATTCCAGCTTGTGCAATGGCCAGTCTTGTTTCTGGAAAGTTAAACATGGGGAGGGGAGGACTGTGAGTTTACATTTTGCAAATGAGAAGGCGATGCCACATGCCCCAACCAAACCTGGAGGTGAAACAAAATGTGTTTCCTTTACAATGGTAAAGATGACCCTAGCTAAAATGAAGTAAACATGGAACAAATCTGAGGATAAAAGAGCTATTTTCTGAGGCTGTTTTTGACATGCACTGACAAGATATGATGACATTTAAAAGAATGTCACATCTATCTTGAGGACCGGCATGGTCAGTTCCAGGTGTTGGAAGAGCTGAATTGTTGTCAAGGCCCAGACCAGTTACAAGGCTGCAGATCAAAAGTAGTGCTGCTATTTTGGCTGCCACTTGGCATGTGACCTGGTCAGGTCAGAGGCAGTCTCTACTCGAACTGGTGCCTTTGTTCAAAATGTGTACAAGGGCTCTGATGCGTTCTTTCTCCTTTCCTCTCTACATCCATCCCAGTCTTTGTTTCCACTGCCTGATCCATCCCTGCCCCCCTGCAGTTAAGGCCCTCCATAGGCCAAATTCCGTAAGGATAGAAACTTGTGACAAAATATTCAATGAGACCTCCAAATACCCTAGTGAAGGCAACCCCAAACCTTTTGGGTCAGTGGACACATTTGAAATTCGTTGGGAGTGTTCATGGACACTCTCACAAAATGGCTGGCATGGGAGGATTGCTTGCTCATAAAATGATTGCCGTAGTGCACTTGGTTGGACACGAGACACTCATTTCCCAGAAGGCAGATTGGTGAGACTAAGAGAAAAGTAACTTTAGGAATATAGGAAGCTGCCTTATATTGAGACAGACCATTGGTCCATCTAGCCCAGTATTGTCAACACTGACTGGCAGTGGTTCTCGAGGGTTGTAGGCATGATTCTTTCCTATCTTTACCTGGAGAAGCCAGGGATCGAACCTGGAACCTTCTGCATGCAAAGCACGTGCTCTATCACACTGAGCTATGGCCCATCTCCAAGAACCGATGTAGGAGGCAGAGGTCTGAGCTTCAAAACGCAAAAACACTCTTTGGAACCCAAACAGGGATGGTTCTAGAGGGTAACGCTTCACTGTGTAGCATGCCAGCCCCCCAGTTAAAAGCAGTAAAGGCGGGGACCCTGGCAGACACCATGAGAGGTGTCTTTGGGCAAGTTAATGGCCCCAGGCATCACATTGGAGACCCCAGCCCTAGAGTTTTTATTCTGAATGAGAAGGGAAAACAAACAGAACTTTTCCACATCTGCAGCTCATCCCTTATTCATATGAGCCAGGTTAGGGACCTGTTATGGGGTGGGGATGTCACTCAATGGCAAAGCAAACATTTTGCATGCCAAAGATCCCTGGTTCAACCCCTGCCTTGGAACCTCGGAAAGACCCCTCCCTGGAACCCTGGAAAGCCACTACCAGCCAGTATGAGCCAGGGGTGTTGAAATTCTTTCATCCCGAAGGCCAAATTTCATTTCAGAGAAGCTCTCAGGGGCTGCAGGGAAGTGGTGGGTGTGGCTAAAGGCAAAAGGGGTGGAGCCAAATGTAAAAAATACCAGCATGTTTTAGCTTAAAGCTAAGGGTGGGAAAACGCCCCTGCGTGTGCCTCTGTGAGTGCTTACCCTGTTGCCACCACTATCCACCCCTGCTCCCCAGGTCATGCGAGCCTCTTCTGAGGCTAGGCTTGCCCCGGTGAGCACTCGGTAGCCGGCCACCCCTTCATGCCAAACTTGTGCTCCATTCCCACCTTTACCCTTGCATATATGCGGCCTTTGCAGCCGCCATTGACGCAAGGGGGTAAGTGCGCAATTTCGGCATGAAGGGGCAGACGGTTGCTCAGTGCTCTATGCGCCTCGTGGGCGTTCGAGTGGGGTCCGCGCTCATACCAGGAGCACCCAACTGGGTCAGGACGCAGGAGTCCGCCGGATTCCCAGACCCAGTTGACACACTCTCCTTAAACATCTTGCTGCCAGTAACTAAGCCTTAGGATAGACATTCAATCTTTCAGAAATGGGGGCAAAACACTCCACAAAAGCAAGGAAGCCAGCAAAAAATGACAATAGGCAGTACAGAGCTAGGTGGACAAGTCCGTGTCCTAATATCATATTAGGGGTCAGAGATAAACCCCAGAGATGATAATGTCCCTGTGCACTGTGCAATGGTACTGACAACATTAGTTATGAACAGACAAACTATGTGCGTGGAGGGGGGAATTATTTTAAGTAATGGGAATGATAAATTCCAAGCAATTTTGAGTGGAACAGGAACCCTCCTGTTGGCATTTACAAGGCCTCTCCCTTTGCAAGTTTCCTTTGAAGTCTAACATCAAATTGAAAAACAGCTTTAGAAAAACCAAGCTCTAGTCTGAAAATTCTTACAAGAGTCAGAAATGCTAGAATCAAAAGATGCTAAAACTTAACAGACACCAACGTGGTGATAATCAGCACTGATTGCATGGAGTAAGTGAGTTCAGTGCGAATTACACAGTGAGTAATGAGTGGTGGTTATCCAAAAACCTGAATCTCTGGTGGATATTTCCCAGACATCTCCATTTATTTATTTTTTGCCAAATAAGCATCCATAAGAGATTAAATAAAGCTGAAAAAAATCTATTTAAATTTGACTGAAAGGGGCTTTATTTTACACCCAGAACATCTGTGCATGTCTGTGTGTGTACGTCAGAGAGAGGGAGGGAGGGAGGGCAATTAATAAAAGGAGCTGCCCAATAATAGCTAAGATTCCCCATTAAACAGCTAACTTTTAAGTACATGAGAAGTAGGAAATAACATTGAAAATGTAACTTATAGATTTGTCTTCACAACGCCAAAAAAGAGAAAGAGACCCCAGTTAAGAAAGATGCAAAACTGACAATGCCCAATATGTCCTTCCAACATTCCGTCCTGACCCTTTTATTCTTTAAGCATAGTTAATTAAATTTTTTCCTCGGGCAGAATCCGACTGAGTTATGTGAACTAGTAAGGTGGTTAAAGGGACAAGATATGGCTGAATTGTGCAAAACAAGATAAAAGCCAGGAACATTGCAGGAATAGGGGGAGCAGCCTCTGAGTAATGCCTGGCATGGAAACACTGTGACAGAGGTCTTTTTAGTGATCACAGCAGGATCGCGTTTAACATTCTTTTCCACGATTTCTCTAAGCCGTTTGATTGGTAGCAGGCAGCATTGTTCTAGCCAACTCCCTAGTGCTATATTAATGGTACTGTAGATTCGGGGGAGGAGGGGGGAACTATGCAGACAATATTTCTCTCTGATTTAAAGGCATAATCAGAAAACGTCTGGAAAGAAAGTTTGCTAGGACATCTGCTTTTTGAAAATCAAAGTGGAAACATGATCGTCCTCTACTGGGTTCTTCAAAATGCCTCCCATCAGCATAGCTGTTATGGATATGCTGGAAATAAGCCTAGAGAATTCTCCAGTCCAAAAATGTCCTCAATAGCTGATAGTTATTTTTGATCAAATTTTGATTGTAAGTTTCAACAAAACAAAACAGTCAAACAAACAAACAAAACCCACAAGTATAACTACTAAAGGCCTCAGTGTCAAATATTACAACATTCTGAAACAAAAGGAAAAGGGCATAAATTACACATAAACTTCAGTAAAGACACAGACCAAATATCCAGATATGTCCATTCCTGAATGGCACCTATATACCACTCTTTCAAATGTTGCTTGCGCTGTTAGGACTTCGATCCATTGCATTACAGGCGGTGAGCTTTTATCTTTCCAGTATTATGGTATCAGTGTTTAGCAGGCAAGAGGGCACGAAAAATCCATTTACGCTGACCATGTGTTCCATTCCAAGAAGCAGGTACAAAATTTAAGAGAACATATACATCAGTATCAAAAGCCAATACTTAAAATGAGGCTGGGGAAGAAAATCTCCCAGAGAAGACTTCAAAGTCATCCTAAGCATTCCAGGAAAATGTACATCAGGGAGGCAGAAATTCAGGCCTGGGGTCCCAATCCAGCACTTTTGGTGTCCCCAAATGCCCTGCTCCCTCCCCACCACCACACACACACTGGTTTCTTAGCTTTTGTGCAGCTTTCTCCCATTCTAAAATGTTGAAATGCCTCTCCTTAGCTACTGGTAGTTAGAAATGCTTAGCTACTGGGACTTAGATCTTTAAGCTAAAATATGCTGGTATTTTTGCCCCGCCCCTTTTGCCTTTGGATCCACCCAACACTGGAATGTGGCCCCTGGGAGCTTCTCCAGAATGGAATTTAGCCCTCAGTCTGAAAAAGACCCTGCACCTTGGCCTAGATAGAATCAAGGGCAAAAGCCCTGCCCTTGTAGAATGAAAAAGTCAGGTCCTCATTTTTAAAAATCCACATATGATTTTTACATCGTTTTCAAAAATCTAGTTGATACCAAACTAAAGTTGGGCCAAATGATGTCCTTGTTATTTGTACATGATTGTTATTCATAAAGTGGAGGGGGAGAGATTCAATCAACCTTGTTATTTTGTTCCCTAAACAACGTGGGATCGGGATACCTAGCAGACCGCCTTCTATACAGAAACATGACATTTAAGAACTTCAGAGGAGGTCTTGCTGGTCATTCCAATATGAATGGAATGTTGCCATGAAGCACCTCAATGGCGGGCCTTCTCCGTAGCGGCACCCACTATCTAGAAAACTCTGCGTTGTGCAGTTCGGGAGGCTGTAAATGTAACAAGCTTTAAATACCTCCTGAAAACACATCTTTTCGCACAGGCTTTCCCTGGGCTGTAACTGCTGATGAGTTTGTTTGGGTTTTATGTGGTATTTTTAAACTTTTAAAGCTTTATACTGTATTTTGATCTGTTGTACTCTGTTTTTTTTATTATTCTGAACTGCCAGGAGAGCCTCAGCTATTGGGCAGTATAAAAATGTAATAAAAATATAATAAAATATAATATAATATAAGAAGCAAGACTTGGGAGGTTTCTGATTATATATCTGTTTATTCTGATTTGATTAATATTTCAAAATAATGTTGACAAGCTACCTCTGAAACCAGGAGGATAAGAAGAACATATTGGAATTGAAAGGTAAGATTGTTACCTCTCTCATGGGCAACTTTATATGTGCTTTTTCTTGATACTTCACACTGATTGGGTTTGGCCACATGATAACCCATGATAGGTTTGATTAAGCCATGATGGCTTAATTAACCCATCATGGGTTATTGTATCATCTCCTGGGAGTTCTTTAACCCACAATGACTTATTTGGCCAAAATAACCCACTCTGATAACCCACAGTCTGCAGAGTGGGTTATTTAACCCATCATGGGTTATTGTGTCATGTGGTGGTCAACGTGGATTATTTTGACTGGCTATAGAGCTGTGCGGTGAGAGCAGTCAAAACTGCTGTTGCTCTGCTGTTTGCTGGCTTACTGATTAAGAACACATTAAAGAGACCAAGCCAGCAATGTAGAGAGGTCTCGATCCTACAAACCCCCAAGGTGTTATAGGCATCTCCCTCTTTTTGGTCCACTTGGAATTTTTGCTGCTCTGGAGTAAATGAGCTCCATCACACCTGTGGTTTAACGCACTCTTGCACGTTTGGTATCTGGTTTTGCAGCGTGGGACTCACATGACATCATCCCCATCCTGCACCCATCTCGCCTCTTTTTCTCTGTTTTGCATATTAGTTTGGTGCGGGGAAAGTCTGGATTATTTTCCTCAAGTGGATTTAATGTGCTTTTAAGCCTCCGTGTAGTGCTGTCCTCTCGCTTGTTCCTTTGTTGGGGGGGGGGGTGCTTTGAATGGAGTCTTGCTGACAAAAGGTGAGGGTGTGGTGTTCTCCTCCTTCTGCACTCTGTGTCGAATGAAGGGACTTGTGCTTATTCAATTGAATGGACTTTCTACTGCTCAAACCCCACCCTCATTGCCTGCAGAAACAGAGCCCAGCCAATGAAATGTTAAATCAGGAAATCGTTAGACATCAAAGCCAGAGCAATGGGGGGGGGGGGGGGGGAAGGAGCCCACGCCCATCAGAGTACCACAACCAATGAACTGGAGGCAGAAGGGGCAGGGTGGAGTGGAAGAGCAAACAAGCGAAAGGGAGGTTTTACAGTGCAGCACAATATCACAAACCGACGTGAAAGGGACCAATAAGCTTGATGCGCTTATGAAACAGAGGTAAAAAACACGGAGGCAGACCAGGGAAAAAATAGGTGTGATGGAGCCCAATGCGCAGTGGCACCATTGCTCGGGTGGGAGGACTGCAGTAGGATGGGGAGGAGAGTGATTCAAATTACACACAGTAGCTCATTTGTCTGATCGTTTGGGGGATAACATTAGCTTATTTTCAAAATATGCTGCTGTGAGTAGCTTATTAACCCAACGTGGTTTATAGTGATGTCCGATCGCAGCCACTTTGGACCAACGCAACTTTTGCACAGTACCCAGCAATATTACAAGGCTTCAGAATATTTTTATTTACTTGTACATTTATTTGAGGCAAGCTATACTTTGGGTTTTTTTATTTGCTAAACAAAGAGACAGTAATTTGGTTGAATGACAATTTCATGAATTATTTTCACTGAATGATTCTATTATCTCTTCTGAATATTTCTATTTTGCTTTAAAAAAGAAAAGAAAAGCTACCCACATTATTTGTCAAGATGGCCTCTTGAGGAAGTCAACAGGTATATTCTCAGAAGCATGAAACAGCTGGAAACGAAGGGGGGGGGGGATCTCCCAGGGTTTTTGTTTTGTTTTCAGAGCTTTTTCAAACACTAAAAGGGGGGAATGACAAGTACAGGGCTACATCCACTGTAATTAGCTGACCCCCAAATATTAAAGATTGAATAGATGCATTTTACAGCAGAAGCAACAACTCACATAGCTGAGACCTAGCATTTCTTCACTTGTAAAACGTGCCCTCTTGATACCGCTTGTCAACAGTGCTGTTAATAGCCAATTTCTGAGGAGGGGAAAAAGAGGGATTTCTGTCTAATGCTCTTTGACTTGAAATTTGTTATTATTATTTTAGCTAAATTGTGAATAGTCATGCAACTGTCTAAACTCAACTGGGTGTTAACCACCCTTGTGAAGCCAATTGTGAATGGATCAGCTATCAAACATTCTACTATCAAGTCCACCATGGAGCAAACCAAGAAATGGAAAGGTTGCAAAGACAACAGCATAATGTTTCTTTGTAGCCATCCTATTCTCTCTTCCCCATGGCCAAGTGAGGGCCAATCCAAAGCATCTTTGGGACAGGACTACTAGTTGCAACCTCTATTATGATCTGAAAGAGTTACATTAAGCAAGAAGGCAGGCCCATGCCCAGAGGAGCTTTCAATATAATCTAAAAAGGAAGGAGAAAACAAAGCAAAGGAGAAGAACAGAGGAAATGGAGATTCAAATTACCAGTATTTTATTTGCTAAACAACCAATGGATAAAAATGATACAATTTATTAGTTAAGATTTCTTTAAATTTGGTGATGACCCTGGCTGTACCGATGAAATTGGTTTGCTTAAGACAGGATACAAAAATTTCAAAGCTGTGAGGGGAAAAATAGCATTGTACTCTTAAGACTAAAGTAAATTTTTATTTGACCTGGGCTTCTTCTTCAACTTGGGCGAAGAAATGTGAATTCAAATATATAATCTTAAATTAAGGGGGCAGCCAGAAAGACTTCTAAATTCAGATCTGATTCTTATCTGTTTGGTGTGAAGAAAACCAAAGCAAGAAGTGTTCCTTTCCACGGAGGCCTAAAAGAGAAACATTTGCTTTACAACGCAGTCCTACAAGTTCAATATCAAGGCACCAATGCCCTTCTCGGCTTCAAGACAAAATCGCTGAGCCACTAAAAATCCCGAATGTCTTTGAAGACGACAAAGATGAAGATGCGATACGGATTGTCTGTGCAGCATGTAGTCAGCAGAGACCAGATTCTAAAGAACATCATGCTTGAAGGTAACTTTGAAAAACAATTTGGTGCCGGCAATGTTCCTATATTTCACACAAGTGCTTTGGAAGGATCCCCCAAACGCTGAAGAGAAGTATTCTGCCAAGTGAGAGGCAAAAAAGCCCTCAGCATTTCATACAGAGTGATGAAAAAGAGAGGATCAATACTAGTGCATTCAAACTATAAAGATCAAAAGTCTTGAAATCCTGCTGAATAAAGTATTATGTTGCACAGGATGACCTCAAGGAAGGCCTTTATGAAATCATTATATAATTGCATATCTTGAGAATGAACATAAATCTTAGTTTTTCCTGCAACTTTTAAATGTCCAGAGATCCTGACAGAAGAGTCTTCTTTCTTGGAAGACTGCTTTGTAATGACACCTTGAATGAACAACTGTTTAGTAGGGTGACCAGGGCATGCAGAGCAGAAACAGGGCAGTCAATCACTCTAATTATTATTGAAGATCTAGGCCATGATCCAAAGAGCTACTTAATTAATTTGGGAAACCCAAAAAATAACATTCAAAGAAGCTTATACAAATAACAACAATACAAATACAATAAAGAAACCATATAAAAACATGCAGAAAACAGCAGTTCCCAATTGATAAAAGTTACAGAAGTATTTTTTAAAAAAAAATCACACAGCGACTACATCCGCACATCAACTAAGGGTGTAATCCTATGTATGTTTAGACAGTAAAAAGTCCCACATCTCCCAGCATTCCTCCATCTGCATGGACTTCTTTCTGTCTAAACATGCATAGGTTTGCACCCTAAAGCATAGTTTAGCACTGTGTACATAAACTGGAGTTCAAATGTTTTTCCCGCCCCTTTCACCCTCTTACTTGGCCAGGAGAAGGAATAAACCAGGATTCTGTTTTGTTATAGCTAATTCCTGTCTAGCAGTTAATGCAAACCAAGAATCGTGGTTTTAAAATAAACTCAAGTTTGCTAAACATGCCTGCTAAACAAATTAGGTTACTTGTTTAACAACTGACTATGGCTTATGTTCAGCCATGTTTCCTGAATGACTCCAGTAAATTAACGTGAACCATCTCATCGGTTAATACCACAAAGGATCTTATGTTACATTAAAGATTAACAAATTTGTTATGGCATAAGCTTTCACAGTTCTGAGTCTCCTTCATGAGATGTTCACAAAAGCCTATGCCGTAATAAATTTAAGATGCCACAAAACTCTTTGTTGCTTTTGTTGCAACAGACAAATATGGCTACGCCTCTGGAAATTGCTTCGTCAAATGTGCCTGTTCCACTCAAAGGACAGCTCTAATGTGGTAAGAGATGACAAAGCTTGCTGTAAAGCACATGCCACTGGCCACACACCACTTTCATGTAAGGAATGTTTTTAGCACAAGAGGCGTTCATTGTGAAGCGTTTTCCACAGCTTCACAACATAGGCTTGTGGAGAGAGAAGAGAGAGGCAGGCAGGCAAATGAATACCATGTCAAAGCCCCCACCCACCCAGCTGGATTGTCCCACTCCCTCACATAGTGAAACATTACAAAGTCATTTATCCTAGATGGGTCAGAACTGTAGATCCTGATGGTAGAGGAAGCAGAAGTTCCCAGCTGAACATAAGATTGGGGAAACCAATCACAATGCCCACTTCAAGTTTCCTTTCAAAGGAAGAGCCCCATCACAATGGAAATGCCTAATCAGTTGCCCCAAGCCGGCAGAAAATGAAGGTCGGTACAAGTACGGGTGCCAAGGCCCATGCTTTCCAGAGGCAGACGCAGCGCCAAAGAGAGGGAAGGAGGATATATTCTGAGCACAGAACACTGTTTCTGTTCTTTTCTTTCGAACGGACGATTTTAGCACCCGCTCCTGTTTTTGCGGCCAAAAGGCAGGATAAAAATGTTGCTTGGGAATATAAGGGAGAGCAGGAAACACCGAAAGCATCAGACATATTTCATTTTAAGAAAAGGTAGACAACCAGCAGCCCTTTGCCTAATTTTAAATGTTCTCTGTAAGAGATTAGTTCATATCTCTGGAAAGACTAATCTGTCCCTCTCCCAGCAGACTGCTATGTAGGGAGGAAGAAGGAGAGGGGGGAAGAGAGGGAGAGGGGGTAAGAGGGCATGGACCCGTGCATTTTTGGCATGCACTTGCCCAGCATTGGCCTCCAGCTCCTAACAGATTACACCTGAGGGAATGTGGCCCTTGACATGATTTAAAGGCTTCAGCAACATCATTTTTCCTCCAGATTATCTATCTATCTTTCTACCTACCTATCTATGCTGCATTACTCACAAGCATACCATTCAGTACCTTAATAAAAGTATTGGTGAAAATAGAACAAGGTTAACTAACGAGCCAATTCATATAACATTTCTTTCTGGGACAGGAATGTTACATATCATCAAATAACTGTGACCTGCACAGGTGGTAGCTTCTGATTTTTATTTTTTTTTACTGAGGAGCACATTCCTAAGACCAGTTTGGCCATGTTTTAACCCCAAAAAGGGCTTCATGAACTAGCCTAAAGACATTTGGGGTGGGGTGGGTGGGGGCAGGGGGAAGAGGTAGAACACAGACACATTTTCAATGTGTCACAGAAAACCCTCAGATTTTGGGTCAAAACATACATTCTCCTAATCATGTAGGTGTGCCTGAGCCTGATACTTTTCTTTACTCCAGTGTAGCTGTGTATGGTCCCAATTCAGGTTGGGGCCAGCATACTCCAGGAGGAAACAATTCCACCAGAACCTGAGGGAGGGTCAAAAAAAGAAGAAGAAGAGAGAGCCACCACTGGCTCAGGTACATCTACACAGCAAGCAGAAGAATAATTTGGTTCTCAGTTTACAACAGTAGGTGAACAAATGCTAAACACACATATATACACACGCACACACACACATACAAAGAAGGCCTGTGTTTTTGTGCATTAAATGCTTCTTAGCAACTAGAAATTATTTGAGCAGGCCCACTTTTAGCTTCCTTTGCTCCTTAATGAATGTATATGACTACCTAGCAGAAGCACAGTTGGTTTCTGAACACACACTATTATTATTAGCAGCAGTGACAGTACATTTGCAAACAGATTCCTCCCACCCAGCTACTCACAAAGTTAAATCCAGCCTTTCTTTCTGATTGCTCAGCTAGGCACAAGCGTCCTCACCAGCTTAGCGAAATAATGTTAAACCATCTGGTATGCTTAAAGTAGGCAGAAGCTTCTGAAGTAATTAGGGCCATGTAGCAGTCTACTAATCTAATGGCTCAGCAGTACTATGACCCAGCACAGCTGATCCTCAGTGACTCATTATGGCAATTTCCAAATTCCTAGAATGGTTCAGGCCGAGATTCCGATTCCACAGTGATGACCGACCTCGATGACAGCTTCTCTCGGCACTACATTAGCATCTATGGAGGTCACTATTTTTTAAAAAAAATAATAATCCAATGTCCTAATTCCCTGTATTTCCCTATTGTAAACTATCCTGGATTTTTTTAAAAACATGAAGAATGTTATAAACACATTGTAAATAAATCCATAAATAGCAGTGGAACCACCTTTTTCCTTCATACTTGTTGCGACACTCACCTGGCATTCTACGTTGCAGTAAAAAGCCTGCTTACACCTTCCACACCTGGACAATCCTTCTTTCCTTAAAAAAAAAAAAAGAAAATAAATAAATACTCTTTGACTCTCAGTGGTTCTGAAACATATTGTCTACAGTTATTAACTCAGCATCATAAATCAAATCTTGTACATGTGAGGGCATTTCCAAATAACAAATTGCCATATCCTGAAATACCTTCCACAAAAATTCACAAGCAGAAAAAGCAAACAAACAAGAGCCCTATTCAGAAATAAGAACTAACCACAGTACTGATCCTGGTTTGGTATCCTGGCTTGTGGTTTGTAAAAACAGTTTCCCACATTTGGATAGTTTAGAACAAACCAGAAAAAGCTTTAGATCTTCTCCTCTTTTGTAAGAAGGGGAAAGAGGAACATCAACAAAGGTTGTGTCAGCTCATAACAATGAATAGTGGTTGCATCTGAACCTGGGAGGGCTCTTGCCATGAAAGGAAGCATATAAATGTTTTAAATTTTTTAAAAAACTTGCCAAAGAGTTGAACCAGAGTATCACGAATCATGAACTGCACAAATGTTGGAATATTCACCAGTACAGCTTGCCAAGAACTACCAAAGAAAATTAACTTATGTTGACTTCTGATCATACAAACTGGTTGTATGCGTCAACTTTATGTTAAAATTGAGCAAAACTTGTCGAGCGATTACATAAAAATGGACAATTATCCTGAGTTCACAGTATCATTTTTAGTGAATTCTGTGTAACTGAATCTAATAAGCACAATGATACAACTTCTTTAACAGATTTCATCAAATACATTGCTTTAAATTTGTTAAGTAGTTCAAACGCTTCCTTCCTTTTAAAAACGTAAACTGGAGTTTACATATATTAAAGGAAACATTTTTAACAACCCCAGTCTCTGAAGCCAAACTATCAGAGAAAGTCATTTAATATGCTGAGTGTCCTGCGTTCAAGGAGCTCAATTGACAGCCCTCTTTCCAAGCACAATTTGCTGCAATTGATAAATCCTGAAGGTGCTTTTTTTCCCTCCTCCGCCTCCTTTTTTTCCAAACACCATCTCCCTTTGGGACACTTCTACACAGTGGCTTCCAGAAGGAAATTCCCAGACTCAGTTGCAAAACATACTGCACTGCAGCAAAGCACATCTGCATTGCAACACACTACACCTGAGAGCAAGCAAAGGGCTTTAGTCGTATGTGCTCCAAGATATATTTACAAAGCAAACTTACCTCTCTCCACAACCAACACCAGGGCTAAACGTAAGCTATTGTTGTGAGAGTGCTGTCCAATTACTATGGGTGAGACTATCACTATAAGTTCGCCTTTAAAAGCAATGCCTGTTCAGAGTCTGGTTTTTTTGTAAAAAAAGAATGTTAATATTTCTTAATAATTCATGATGGCTAGCAGATGTGTCTTTATGGGAGCTATTTGTTAGAAGATGGTTTCTAGATACAGAGACATCTCTGGAATGTTTTGAATGGGAAAGCCATCAAAGTTTGGAGAAGGTGGAACACCTGACACCCTCAGCTAAGTAGAGAAGGTCAGGTGCATGTGAAGAATGGGCAGTTTGGGGACAGAAACAGAGAGAACCAGAAGGGGAAGGGTGAGAGGCAGAGTTAGCAAAGAGATGAAAGCACAGAGACTGGGGGTGCATAGTGATCTTATGCAATGTCACGGATATCCTGCCTAGTATGTTTGTTTCCACCTATGATCTACTTGCGTATTTATGAACGCTTCATAAAATAAGGTGAACATCTTTTAACGAGAAAAAGTGGTGATTAAATGAAGTGTGTACGCTCTTACATGCACAATGAGCTGACACTATAATTCTGCTTAGCAAATATCTTGCAGTCTATACCTTAATTACAGTCTGCAGGAAACAACCACCAACATCCTTGATGCACTAAACTGATCTCATCTTTCCAGATTGTGGTTCACAACAGTGATACAAAGCTTCTTTAATATTAACAAATATAGGTGCCCAATGGCAATATGCAACTTCCATTCCTTTCTTTTAAGACAGTTTGCCCAGTATTCTCCTTCCAAAAAGAGCATTCAGATTCTTGAAATCTCTGATATTCCTCGCCCCCATTTTTTTTAAAAAAAACATATTGGTGAAACATTTGGACTCAAGACTGGATTTTGAGCACATGTAATGTACTGGCCTGGTCCGGCTGGTCATATCTCAGCTTCATAAGCTGAAATATGAACAAGCCTTTTGCCTGCACATGCACTCCCTATGGCACAAGCAATCAAACCAGGAAGCCAGAACCCTCTTATTAACCACAGTCTCCTGTTTTGTCCAAACTGGGAATCTATGATCACCACCTCAGAACACGCCAGGATATTAAATCAGCTTCAAAACATGCTTTAATATCCTGGCTTTTTCCAAAGATGGTAACCAATCGTCCTGTAGGACAAAATGGGAAAGTATGATTAATTAGAAGCTTCCTAGTTTGATGATTTGCACTGTGAAGGAGCTGCATATGTGTGGTGGGAAAACACTTATTAAACACAGCCTTTATGCCTGAATTCCACTGACAAACCAAATAGGGCCATTGCTTTGCCGCAAGAGGCTGCTGCACAATGAACTCATGATGTTACAAAACTGGGTGTGGAAAACAGAAAGAGACAAGGAGCTCAAACCCTAGGTTTGCCTGCTGTCTATCTGGAAGAACAAATCATGGTGAATTATCTTCCGGATTAGGATGCAGTCCTATGGGTTGCACCCTCGTTGGATGGAAGCCTCTGATCTCAGAGGCTTCAGAGTATTTAATGCCCTGCCAGGCTGCTGCCAGCAGGGCATAAGGCGCAATGGAGGCGATTTTTACCTCTCCATCCTCCTTTGGTTTTCTCCCCACTCTAGATGGGCCTCTGGGCCCATCTAATGGAGGCGCACTGGCAGGCTTGTGGTTAGGGATCAGATCCTGGCGTCCCCCTTCCAAAATTGCAGCAGTATCTACAGCCTCGGAGAGGGGTCTCTGAAGAATCCTATGGTCCCTGGGATGCCCTCCAGGGACCTAAAGCTGTGAAGGCCTGGAAAAAACCCGTTTTGGTGGAAAACCTGTTCCTTTTCCATTTTTTCTGACCTTTTTCCCCCCCGAAAAATTGAACAAATTGGGGGGGGGGGGGGAATGAAGAAAAAGCAGGTTATGGAATGTTTTATTTTAGCATGATGCATAAAATGTGTAAGACACGGTATTTATATATTTACTTCTCCAAATGATTTCTAAAAACTATGTACCGTATCATATTACAATCTCTGTGCACCGAGTACAAGCAAGTCCTAGATTGCAAACTGAGACTACAGCTCTCAAATACAAGAACAAGACACATTTCTGCCTCTAGGGGGCACTACCATTGAAGCAGAGACTGAAACTGATAGTGATAGGTATAGCTCAGAAAATGAGTCTGATTAAATTTTATGCATTTTCATTGAATCTTGATCCCCCTTTTTCTCAGTTCTTTTTATGGCAATGAGTGCTTTATGCCTGCTTGACACTGTGGAGGACTAGCAGAGACATAAATAATTTTCCTTGTTACCAATGTTAATGGTTTCTTCTGTGTGTTTTTTTAATTGTTTTGTGCCTGCTCCTCATAAACTGGCAAAACCAAAGACGTTCCTTACAGTTCAGGAGCTTGTAGCTCCATTTGTTGTTGTTTTTTGTTTTTTGTTTTTAAAAGTAAGAATTTTAAAAAGTAAATTCAATTTGTAATAATTGCTTGAATGCATTATACTTTTAATATACCAAATGTGATCATTTTATGCCAAACCAACTTGTACATAACTACATTTTATGTTCCTAAAGTAACAAAGTGACTTCCAATCTGTAAAAAGTGCTAATATTGCATTTTTCCAAAATTTTTCATTTTTTTCCAAAACCTCCAGGAATTTCCCCCCCCCCCCCCCATGGCTTCAAAATTTCCGGAAATTTTACTTATCTACGAGGGGCCATAACCATTGTTAGTGGCCTGCATTAACAATGTCTGAATTAAGGCTACATATCTGAAGCAGGCCTGGCTATAAACTGAGGTCGTCACCCACTTTTCACCAAGTTCTGTAGTCAATTTGTTATGTGACGTGAACGAGAAATATGATATCAGAGTAATTCTTTAGTACTGCAATTAGGAGCTAGCAATAAAGTTAAATTTCTCATAGAAAAGTAAATAAGTTGGGAAAATCTGGTTTGCACGTAATACTGAGCCATAGTTTAGTGTTACAACAACGAGCTTAAGTGAACCTCAGTGTCCCCTGCTCCCTGTTCCTACAGGAAAGGAGTGGAGTTTTTCACTTCCATTCCAAATTAACAGTGGCTTTCCATTTCAGATGGACTGTAAAATCTTAATTATGGCTACTGAAAACAAATATGGCTAGTGGAAACAAACCAAATTCTCTACCACAAGATCTAGTGATGACTACCAACTTGGTTGGCTTTAAAAGGGGATTAGACAAATATATGGAGAGAAGGCCATCGACTAAGCATGGCAGCTATACATTACCCCAATATCAGAGACAGTATGCCTTTGTATATCAGTTGCTGCTACACACCCGTAAGTATCTAGGCTTCCCATAGGCATTTGGTTGGCCACAGAATACTGGGCTAGATAGATGTTTGGACTGATTCAGCATGACTCTTCCTATGTTATTATGTTAAGATTAACTACAGTTGAGACATGCTAAACAGTGGTTAATCTAAAACTGATGAGGAGGCTCTAAATCTCCTCCTCACAGCTGCACCATAGGAGAGGAGACAGGAAACTGCACAAAGCCAAGGATTGGGGGACTCGTTCCTGTAAAGCTAAGCCGTGGTTTAATGTTATATCCAAATGCTGCCTCTATTAGGAATAAGCAAGCACCGTGAACAATTCCTTATGTGGATAACATAGCTTACAGTAAGACTCCTAAAGCATTTATGTAACAGTACAAAGAATAGCTGAATAATTTTATTTTCATCTTTCCTTCCCTTTCCTTTTCCCATTTGTATCATGTATCTTAAATTGTTAGCCTGAGGACAAGACCTGTATTATTTCTAATTGTTGCATAGCACGTAGCAATTTCTGAATACTTTATAAATAAAATATGACATAACACCATCCTAACTAAGTGAGAAACCTAAGAGTATCAGAAGAAGATTACTTTTAATGAAACAGTATATCAATCTATTTTCTACTACACAGTTAACTCTCCTGGTATCCATTTATCTTCTGATACACGTTAATATTTGTACTACAACAAATATGGTTTCTTTTAAACTCATTTAACCATTTACCTAGTTGGCAATGATACCATATACACAGTACAAGGAGAAGGTACTATTAATAGCAAAGCTAATCACATTTTTTACATGTAGGAAGGAAGATTCCAAATCAGTTTTTTACTTCATACCTGAACTCAAGTACTGTTAAGATTATGAGACAGAATTTGAATATTGATTCTTCGTCAACCATTCTGTGACAATTGCAACAATACATTTCCATGACAAATATTACACACTTAATCTAATTAATATAGATTTTGTCAATGCCTACAAAACAATAGGTCCACATTACCTAGAAACATGTTAATGGTGCTAGAAATTGTATTAACAGATCCAAGTAGACCTATTTGGACAGGAATGGGGAGAGCAGGGATTGGCTTAAGCACTTTTTGGAAAGCGAGCTAAATGATGTTCTCAATGGATAAATAACTCCCATACAAACTGATCATATATGATGTCCAGACTTGAGGGGTGTTTAAGCCCATGCAGACTTGGTCCTCATCCACATGTACAAGGACTGGAAGATTAGCAGAAGGGATATTGTTTGTTTATACAGTTATCTAACAGCAATAAGTGTAGAGGGAAATGGTTCCTGCCTCTTCCCAGAACAGTTTCTCCACTCCTGGCTGTTGGCACTTAGGGCCAAATTAGATATATATAGGTTGCCCTTGAGTACAGGATTTTTCTTTCAGAAATAGTGAATACACTCCCCCTCCCAATCCAGATTGGGACCCTAGCACAGCAGGTAGGGAGGTTAGCCCTCAACCCCACCCCCAGGTTGCAGTCCTGATCCAGATCAGGAATCCTGTGCCTGCAATTTTAATGGGGGAAATGGTCCCATTTGCTTTAATTAATGTAGTTTGTAGTCTAGTCCTCAGCTCACAGGAAATGCTCATTTCAATACACCTTTTGAAGCACAGACAGCTACTTGTGAATTGTAGCTTTTGTTTCAAAAGAAATATACAAAAAAAACCAAGTTTCTAGTTCTTATGACTACAAAGATATGCTGGAAAGTATATGAGCAATCCCTGATGAAATCTGAAAAGCCAGAGAGATGACTGAATAAAATCTGCTGTGGTGCTAAAGTGCCTTTGCTCCTCTCATGATTAGCAAAACCAAAATAAATAATGCAAAGAAACAAAAACACACAAAAAGAGGCATAATTATGGAACTTTTTTCCAATTTGCATAATTCATAGTGATAGCCGAATCCTGCTTTTCTTGGCACAGAATTTATATCGCCTGGGTGCAGAGTTTAATTTTTCAGTGCAGTTCACTCCCCCGCCCCCCGCAACACACACACAACCTTACTCATCAGAAGCACTGATTAACAGACTCTCTAAGCTGAAACATGACATGTCTGATCCTGGCCAATATAAAATGGATATTATAAAACAACTCCGGCATCACCTTTGATGCTAAATGATTAGGGATTCTTGGGACATACATGGCTGTTTCTGGATTATGATTATAAAAGTGTCATTGATAAATATTAAAGAGTACAGTGCCAAGACATGCTTGTTGGAGGCTCTACAACACAACACACCTCAAGAAACTCTGCTGAAATCCTAAATATCCTGAAGTCCAACAAGTAACTGTACATCTCAAAACTCTGACATCATTCCAGCAGTTATAAACTGTGTAAGAAGATTGTGCTAGTTTTGCTTGCTAAGATACCACTTATTCCATTTTTTTTTCTATCGACCAACTGTTTATAGTGTTGACTTTACAGGCACAGACTGGGTTCAGATGTACTGCAAAGCCATGGTTTGTGCTAACCATCATTAAGAACCCACACCATGGTTTGATCTTCCAGATGTACAACAGGCAAACCACAGTTCAGAGTGCATTTCTGCTCAGTATGCAGCTTTACATGTTCATCCTGTCTCCATGGTGCAGCAGCAGCCTCTTGAGGCAAAGCCATTCCCATTTCTAGAGTGCATCAGCCTTCTGAAGCAAACTAATGGCTTGTCAGTGGTTTGTCAGCTGTCTGTGAATTCAGACGTAACATCAAACCACAATTAGCACATAAACGGTGGTTTGGAAACCAGGTTCAAACGATGGTTTTATATCCCAGTAGGCCAGCCCCAAACAACAATTTGCAAGTGCATCACATCCAGATGTAAGTGAAACAAACAATGGTTTCACGTAACAGCTTCAGTTTTGCTATTTTTCCTTCCAGCAAGAAACAGAAAATGTGCAGTGGATTATATACCAGTTAAAAAGCCTACTGGGGGAGAGGTATGTTAATAATAATATGTATGACGCTGTGTGCATAATAATTATTGTTTCTGGGATTCACATATTCTTCCATACTAGTGTAATGTTGCAAACAAATGAGAAGCAATTGTGTTTCAAGGCGCAACTAGCAGCCCAAACATATACGGAGTTGTAAACACACAGAAGTTCTTTGATTTCAATGGTGCAGTTAGGTAACATTATACGCTGGACTTAAAAGGTGTTGCAGGGATGGGGTTCCCCTTATTAGATAGTAACATCACCGGTATAACTTCACTTACTTCAAAATGTGGAACGCCCGTCTTCCTGCATTTGGGGTCCCTCCTGTTCATTCTATTAAGTGGGACCCTGGCCTTCTGTCCCAAAGTCTTGCCCTGATGACACAATCATGCTTAGGCCCATCTAAGCCTACATAGGATCAGGCTGTTAGTTGCATTAAGGAATCTTGGGTATGGGCAGTGGAGGCAGACGGCCCTGATGTCAGTGGAGCAGTAAATCTGCTCTAGATTTCTGAACTCTAAAGGAGCTATCCAAGGAGCCTTGGATAGCTCTTTTAGAGTTCTGACTGGTTCTGGCTGAAACCCGAAGCAGATTCACTGCCCCACTGACATGGGAGCCACCAGCCGCCAGTGGGTTGGTCCCTGTTACTTTGAAAGGTTAAGCCTATTCACTGCCAAATGGTGCTCCAGGGAATGCTATTGCCTTCACCTACAGTTTGTGCGTTTCCCATCGGCATCTGACTGGCTGTTCTGAGAACAAAATGCTAGATAGATAAGCCAGCACAACTCTTCTGTTTTTCTTACGTATTACTTCACTGCCTCCACAAGCAATCAGGGCATAAGCAAACTTGTCTATTTTTAGTCAGTTCTTAACTACAGAAAAGAGAGGTGTGTTTTCTTCTTCCAAATGGAGAACTGAAGGAAAGTGAAATGAGAGAAAAAGAAATAAGAGGCTTACTAAACGAAGAAAAGAAAAAACAAAATGAAACTTCAGGTTTATGACCATATGTCTAGTCCCCACTGTGTCCTTACTTCTGCAAATTCTCTATCTTAGCCCTCCCTCCACTCCAATCCCAAAAGGCAAATGAGTTTGGTACACCGAGGGTGCAATCCTATGCATGACAAGACAGAAAAAAGTCCTACAACTCCAAGTTATAGGGCTTTTTTCTGTCTAAACATGTATAGGATTGTGTGCTGAAGGACTGACTGTACTGCTTACCCAGTGGCTAATTGCTAAAGTGAGAGGTGCCAGGGTTCAACATTTTGCCTAGATGAGTCTTGCAATACCAAATGCATGGTCCCAATGGTGAGTGGACGGTATTCTGCACATGCTCAAAATAATTATTTTCTATCACTTTCCACCAATCAGGACAGAACCAAGGACCCAAAAGTCGGTTCCAGGACTTCACCTGATAAGACCTATTTTAAATTAAGCCCTACTCCTAAAGCTTATTGATCTCTCACGAATTCTGAGCATATCTTCTTTTGAAGGCCCATGTAATGGTGTTTGGGACTGTCCCAGGGAACAGCACGTGCCATACGAGGAATTAGCAAAAGAGCATTGAATAAAACTTAATTGGAGCCACAGCTTTGTCCTGGAGGACAGGCACAAATTCAACAGATACAGCTTTCTCAGGCATGCGGATCTGGATCAGGGCTGGGCAACTCTCGGCTCTCCAAATATTTTGGCCTACCGCTCCCATCCAGCACAGCCAACTGTGAGGGATGAAGGGGACCACAGGCCAATATAGAGGGCCACAACTTGCTCACCCCCCCTCAATCTAGAGAGAGGAAGCGACTCTTCACCTGTTGATTTTCTGCCTCTCGGGCAGCTGTTAAAGCTACAGCAGTCCTATTATTTCGCTAGGTGGAAGAGACGGCTACCATGAAGTCACAGCCCATCCCTCCCCCTCGGAGCTTACGCAGAAGGCTTTTCAAGAGAGAAGGATGTAGAATAAAAACAGGCCTGTTGAGCCAGGGGACCCCCCGCCCCTTCTCACACACATAAAAACACACGCTCGGCAGCAGCCCACTGCAAAGAGAGAAACGTAGGGCATGTCGGTGCTAGGACCCATAGGAAATCCCCGAGCACTGACGCTGCAGAGGCAAAGCCGGCCCCTTGCTCCTCTTGCCTCTGCACTCGGCCTCCTCCTCTTCCCCTTCCTTGGGCGGGCAGACAGGCCATACGCCGGGCGCGACTCCTACCTGGCGAAGCAGCACTCGCAGTGGTTGCCTCTCTCGTTGACGGTCAGCACGCAGGTGTAGGCCGGGCAAGAGAAGAGCAGCTCCCCGACGGCGAAGCGCCGCCGCGCCCGCAGCCCCCTGCCCTTGCCCGCGCTCTGGAACCGCTCCAAGCCCTCCGACTCGGGACTCTCCTCCGAGCGCATGGCCCTGGTGGCGCGGCGGCGGCGGCGGCGGCCTTTGCAAGACACCGCCTCGACTTCGCGGCAGCGACGGCGGCCTGTGCCGTTGCTATTAATGGAGCGCAGTCACCCGCAGCGCCCGGCCCCTGCCAGCCAGACCCCACGGCACATACATGGGCATGGGCAGCGGGAACAGCCGCCGCCGCCGCCTCCCTGGGAAAAGCGTGCCGGGAGCCCGCTGGGTCCTAGAGCCAACGTGCGCTGCGTGAGACGGCTGGGAGAAATTTCCCCCTCTTGTAGCAAAAATAAACGGACCGGGGGGGGGGGGGTCGTGATGTGGGGCCCTCCAACTCACCCCGAGCCCTTTACTCGGAAGGCAGTCCGGTTTAGTTCAGTGGAGATGGCTCCCGGGTAAAGCTGCGTATAATTACAGCCTGGGAGTTCAAGCCTGCCTGGGTAAAAGAGACAGCATTCTTATCTGCCCCCATCCGAAATGCAGTAGTACTACTCGAAGCGACGTGGGCTTGTGCGTCGTCTAGGAAGGATTTGTATCCTGGGATAAAAATTAGAGATATGAAGGCCGGGGTTTTGGGGGGGAGGGAGACCCAGAGAAAAATAGTGGGGCGCTGAGACTGGTAGAATTCAAAAAATTGGAGGGAGAGTGTTTTCCATGGATTTTTAGAAAATTTGGGGGAACCTGCCCCCCTAATTTTTCCACCCCCCACAACCTGTAGTAATAAAACAATCAGTTTATGAACTACGTGGTGCTTTACAAAGAATGAGAAGACAAGCCTTTACCCCAAGGGGCTTGCAGAATAAAAGCTGTAGCTATGTGATGGCCAATATTATTATTATTATTATTACTATTATTATTGAGAGCTCTAGTAGTTATGTCTTGGGAAGTCCTGGTTTAATCTCGCCTCCAGCCATAGGCTGGCTAAGTGGCATTTAGTCAAGTAATCCATTCTATTTTAGCCTGATCTACACCAAGCAGGATATAGCACTATGAAAGTGGTATATGGTATGTGTCAGTAGGCCCCAACAGTTGTCAGTGCACTTCAATACCACTATAAAGCAGCAGTGTGGCTCCTGCCTTTTATATACACTTTCATACCACTATATCCTGCTTGGTGTAGATCTGGCCTGACTCGCCCAGTGTTCATATGGAGATAAAACCAACCTGCCTTACAGGGTTATTGCAAAGCTTACTAAAACAATACATGCAAAGTAAGACTTTGATTTTAAAGAAAAACAAAAATGAGGTACCTTGGTGTGCTAGTTAGTATTGGCATTTATAATATTTCATTTCAAGCGTTCCAGGTTTCACATGACATTGTGGTTGATCTTTAGTTTATAGCTGTATAAACTAAAAGGGCAGGCCATATTGCAGATGGCAAACTAAGAGTGCAATCCTATGCATGTTTAGACAGATAAACATCCTACAACTCCCACCATTCCTCAGCTGGGAACATACATAGGATTGGGCCTTAAGTGTTTTCCAAAGGTGAAATTTATTTTATTTTACTTTCAAGGTGACTTACAATTAAAAAGAGAACAATTCACTTTTAAACAAATAGGCAAGAAGTCTCAATAGCAGCAACAGCAGGATGGTCAAAAGAGAGCATCAGAATTAGTTAATGAGCATCAGATTTGAGTTCCCAGCTTGGTGCTTTGGTCATATTCAGAGGCACTCTTTTCTATTATTTCACCAATTCTAATAGGTACTGGTATTATAAAACAAGTTCTAGGGCCAAGTCCCCCATCTCCAATATCGCTTATACAGTTCTTTCCATGGGATGTACCTGGGTTGACATCAAGTTAGACATCCCATACAACATTGGAGGGATAAACCACTCACCTCCTATAATGCAATGGACTGAAGACCTAACAGTGCTTTCAACATTTGAATGGGTGATATATAGGCGACACTTGCGAATGGATACTTATAGGGATATTTGGTCTGCTTTTGTTGAAGTTTATGTAGAATAGTTAGAAAGTTGTATTTTCATGTGTGGACACACTTATGCATGAATTAAAATTGATATATTCACATCTATATAGTGATATTTTTTTATTTTCCTGTTTTGTTTAAATTTTACAATAAAGTTCATTTTAAAAGTGATATTTATAATGGGAAATATTTACAAAATTAAACAACAGAGTTTGTGTCATCTTAAAGTCTGCAATATATATATATATATATATATATACAGAGATAGAGAGAGAGAGAGCTATTGAGGATTGCTAGAAGTGAGGTTAGAGCAGGGAAGGGAAGGGAAACATGTTGCCTCCCTGATGCTGTTGGACTACAAGCCCCATCAGCCCTACCCAGCATAGCCAGAGGTAAAGGGTAAGGGAAGCTGCAGACCAATAACAATTGGAAGTAGGGATGTGCACTGACCCCCCGGATCGGATCGGATAGCGGATCGGAATCGGACCTGGGGGGTCGGATCGGATCGGATCGGATCGGAGGCTGGTCGGATCGGATCGGACCAGATGTCCGATCCGGATCGGACGCCATTTTGAATGCTTTTTCCCATAGCCAAGTATTGTTTTACAAAAACGCCTATAACTTTTTCATTTTTAAAGATAGAAGGATGAAACTTGGGCACATTGTAGACTGGTTAGGGGTAGTTATCTGTGAGAAATTTCAGAAAGATTGGTGCATGCATTTTGTGGCAATTAATTTTTTAATAAATACCCAGGAATGCCTATAACTTTGTCATTTTTAAAGTTACACACATGAAACTTTGCCACATTGTAGGGGGTACCTTGGGACCTATGTGTGTGAAATTTCAGAAACGTAGGTGCTTGTCTTGTGTGGCAATTAATTTTTAGAAAAATGGGTAGTAGTGGGGTAAATACAGTTACGCCTCCCATTTTTTTATTTTTGAAGATACAAACAGGAAACTTGGGCACATTACAGGTACCACTTGCCTTGATATGTGTGTGAAATTTCAGAAACATTGGAGCTTTCCTTGTGTGGCAATTAATTTTTGAAACAATGAGGAAAGAAACACCTATAACTTTGTCATTTTTAAAGTTACACACATGAAACTTTGCCACATTGTAGGTGGTACCTTGGTACCTATGTGTGTGAAATTTCAGAAAGATTGGTGCATGCGTTTTGTGGCAATTAATTTTTTAATAAATACCCAGGAATGCCTATAACTTTGTCATTTTTAAAGTTACACACATGAAACTTTGCCACATTGTAGGCGGTACCTTGGGACCTATGTGTGTGAAATTTCGGAAACGTAGGTGCTTGCCTTGTGTGGCAATTAATTTTAGAAAAATGGGTAGTGGTGGGGTAAATACAGTTACGCCTCCCACTTTTTTATTTTTGAAGATACAAACAGGAAACATGGGCACATTACAGGTACCACTTGGCTTGATATGTGTGTAAAATTTCAGACAGCTGGGTCCAGGCATGTGGTGGCAAGGTATTTTTGAAACAATGAGGAAAGAAACGCCTATAACTTTTTTATTTTAAAAGTTAGAAGTCTGAACATTGCTCACTTTGTAGATGGGTTAGGGGTAGATATGTGTCAGAAATTTCAGAATTATAGGTCCAGGCATTTGATGGCTATGGAATTTTTAAATTACATGTTTCAAAAAAATTTCTACAGAGGCCAGGTCTTCCCCTCCCGCTTCCCGCGAAGAAAAGGAAACACTCTCTCGTCTCGATCCCTTTGATCCTTGCTAGTAGTATCCATTACAGGGCTCGTGTTTCCTTTCCTACTTTCACTTTTCAAGCAGAACGGCTGAGCCTAGCTGAGTTTTGCAGCCATGCGTGCAAGGAAGGATCACTCTGGTCTCGATCCCTTTGATCCTTGGTAGTATCCATTACAGGGCTCGTGTCTGCTTTCACTTTGTACTCAAGCAGACACGAGCCCTGTAATGGATACTACCAAGGATCAAAGGGATCGAGACCAGAGTGATCCTTCCTTGCACGCATGGCTGCAAAACTCAGCTAGGCTCAGCCGTTCTGCTTGAAAAGTGAAAGTAGGAAAGGAAACACGAGCCCTGTAATGGATACTACTAGCAAGGATCAAAGGGATCGAGACGAGAGAGTGTTTCCTTTTCTTCGCGGGAACCGGGAGGGGAAGACCTGGCCTCTGTAGAAATTTTTTTGAAACATGTAATTTAAAAATTCCATAGCCATCAAATGCCTGGACCTATAATTCTGAAATTTCTGACACATATCTACCCCTAACCCATCTACAAAGTGAGCAATGTTCAGACTTCTAACTTTTAAAATAAAAAAGTTATAGGCGTTTCTTTCCTCATTGTTTCAAAAATACCTTGCCACCACATGCCTGGACCCAGCTGTCTGAAATTTTACACACATATCAAGCCAAGTGGTACCTGTAATGTGCCCATGTTTCCTGTTTGTATCTTCAAAAATAAAAAAGTGGGAGGCGTAACTGTATTTACCCCACCACTACCCATTTTTCTAAAATTAATTGCCACACAAGGCAAGCACCTACGTTTCCGAAATTTCACACACATAGGTCCCAAGGTACCGCCTACAATGTGGCAAAGTTTCATGTGTGTAACTTTAAAAATGACAAAGTTATAGGCATTCCTGGGTATTTATTAAAAAATTAATTGCCACACAAGGCAAGCACCTATGTTTCTGAAATTTCACACACATAGGTACCAAGGTACCACCTACAATGTGGCAAAGTTTCATGTGTGTAACTTTAAAAATGACAAAGTTATAGGTGTTTCTTTCCTCATTGTTTCAAAAATTAATTGCCACACAAGGAAAGCTCCAATGTTTCTGAAATTTCACACACATATCAAGGCAAGTGGTACCTGTAATGTGCCCAAGTTTCCTGTTTGTATCTTCAAAAATAAAAAAATGGGAGGCGTAACTGTATTTACCCCACTACTACCCATTTTTCTAAAAATTAATTGCCACACAAGACAAGCACCTACGTTTCTGAAATTTCACACACATAGGTCCCAAGGTACCCCCTACAATGTGGCAAAGTTTCATGTGTGTAACTTTAAAAATGACAAAGTTATAGGCATTCCTGGGTATTTATTAAAAAATTAATTGCCACAAAATGCATGCACCAATCTTTCTGAAATTTCTCACAGATAACTACCCCTAACCAGTCTACAATGTGCCCAAGTTTCATCCTTCTATCTTTAAAAATGAAAAAGGTATAGGCGTTTTTGTAAAACAATACTTGGCTATGGGAAAAAGCATTCAAAATGGCGTCCGATCCGGATCGGACCTCATCGGATCGGATCGGATCGGAGGTTGTCCGGATCGGATCGGATCGGATCGGATTTTCCCGATTTTGGGTCGGATCGGATTCGGATCGTGGATCGGATCCGATCCGATGCACACCCCTAATTGGAAGCCACATAGTCTCCTTCCCTGGATCAGAGGGAAATGAAGTGCAAAAAGTACATGCCTCATTCATGATGCTGGGAGTGCTGTGCCGTGGCGGCTCCCCAGCATCGCTCGGTGCCCATTGACACCACCTTACGCCAGTCCTGACGTAAGGGGTGCGATGGTGCCTTTTCCTGTGGAGCCGCCCGTCAAAGCTTAAATGCTTATAAAATTGTTACAGTGACTATTTGCAAAGCAGTGTTTGTGTATGTATATAAGGCATCATCCCAGCCAACGAGATTCCCATGTAGAAGCGCAGGACTGACGATGATCCCTTGAGGGGGAGGCCTGTGCCAGAGCGCTATTAGCAGGCTTGGATATATTTTATTTACTGAAATCTAAGTTCCGCAGACAACCATAGCACTAGCAACCCACACAGAGGTAGACACACTTCTAAGCCTATTTAAATAAATAAATGGGTTTAGGCATATCTAACTCGGTAGGATTAGGCTGCACAGTAGAAGCTATAGGGCCACCATTTGAGGAGTCTCCTTTTGTACATGTCAGAGGCTTCCTGCAAAGCATGGATTTGCGGTGTTTCTATTTTCAAAATATAATGACAGACATTGGACCCAATACCATCACAGGAAGTGTCTCGTTTTGTGATTGTCAATCGGTTTTGAGAAATAGCTTTCAAAACTAGCTAGAGCAGGGGCATATTGAACTGCAAGTCGTATCAGGCCTAGCCCAATATTCCCCTCCTTAGACCTAGAGGGAAGATAACCTTTCTAAACAGGATGATCCCTAATTCATTAGGTTTTAATAGTGCAATACTATACATGTCCATGCAGAACAAAGTACCATTGAGTTTCATAGGGCTTACTCCAAGGTAAGTGGGTATAGGATTGCAGCCACAGTCCCATGGATGCCAGTGGGACTAGTTAGGAGCAGCTATTCAAGTACATAAGAGCCCTGCTGGATCAGACCAAGGGTCCATCTAGTCCAGCATTCTGTTCACAGAGTGGTTAACCAGCTGCCCATGAGAAATGCACAAGCAGGACTTGAGTGCAACAGCATTCATGTCAAAATTTTAAGTTCCGTGCAGTTAGACTTACATATGGCTGCAGTAAGACCCAATAGCATATTATTGCATATGCTACATAATATGGTACAAAATAGCATATTAGCAAAGTTCACTGGCAGCAGGGATTGAGGCTGGGGGGAATTATGACACGCTGAACTGAGAAGTCCATTCCCTGCAAGTCCCTATTTCCCAGCATTCTATGTGATAGAACAGGAGAATTGCCAGGCCCATAAGTAGTGCTGCCCTTATAACGTATACATGTACCATACGACATTTAACACAAGACTTCTTGCTAGTTTTGCATCTGGAATTTATGATCATATGATAAGGAACTGAAATTCCAATGTAGACATGCCCTTTAGAACATAAGATTTTAATCAAGCTGAAGCAAAATAAAGAAAAGAAAAGATGAAATGATTCCCAGGAGGCAAATATGAAACATGAATTGTGGGAAAATCTTAACATGATAGAAACCCTTCATGGGTATAAGTAGAGGGCACTCTACACTTGCATACTGTTGCCTGGAGGCATAAGAAAGATTTGCTAAACAAGTACTGGCAAAGTATAAGTAATCTAAGGGCATAGCTCAAGGTCACCGACTGGTCTTCCTTTCATTAATGCCAGATGAGAGTTTGCAAATTTTTGTCAGTGTGAGTCTCTGCCCAAACTTCCCTCAAGTGTAACCGTGGGTCAGTTTCCCTAGGGCTTATCTATACGCTGTATGTACTCTGCCATGGCTACGCAGTTGTGCTCTGTTGTTTATATAATGCAACTGCCAATTTGGAGCCACATCTTATTGTTCCCCGCGAAACTGCACATTTTCAATGTCTATTTTACCGCGAGTTTTTACTTTGGTTCTATGTCACTGTGGTTTTTTGTGCATGTGTCAGTGGTGGCTTCGGTTCAGAATAATAATAATAATAATAATAATAATAATAATAATTTTATTTCTTATCCGCCTCTCCATTTGGATCGAGGTAAATATAAACATATTTACAACAGTAAATATAAAACACAATAAAATACATAAAACTGATTAAAAACATGACAAACATTATTAAAATAGCAATAAAACATCATAAAAACATCCTAAAGTGGATGTAGGTAGGGGTAGACCCCAGTGCAGGGTAGGCATGAGAATACAGGGCAGGGAGCATTCTCCAGGTGAGTGTTTAGTAATGGCCATCATGGTGACATTAAAGTCTCGTTCTGAAATGGAACCTAGGGCATTATATATATTACTATTGATGCCTCCAGTTAGAAAGGCAGTTAGCAGAGAAAAACAAAAGGCAGAACAGAATGAGTGTTTACCAGTCCCACATGCAGAACAAGGCTAAAAAAAGAGACCACATCCTTCTTTAGTGAAGAAAAGGTAAAGCTTTACTGGCAATATTCTTGCATATAAATGCAGGTACAGTGTACATTTTCAAAAGTGGTTTGTTTAGTCCATTTGTGTTCTATAACACTGGCAGAGGGGAGAGAGAAAATGTGTGGTCCCAGGAATGGAGGAGGTCAGAGAGAGAGAGAGCAAAGGAGAAGGGGAGGAGCAGGAAACAATATTGTAGGCTACAGAGAACCTTAGAGCAGTAACGCCCCAAATTCCTATAAACTCACTCCAACACTTCCCCCTTCCTGTAACTTGCAGAAGAGGTTGCAATATTCCCAACACAGATTTTCCTGTTACTTCTGAGTTAAATTGCAATCTTCTCAGTAGCTTGGTGGAAATCGATTTCCCCATCAATGACATAATGCTGTGAGCACTGAAAAGTCTTTTGGTGTGGCATGGTCTTGAATGGGCAATTAAGGATGCAGTCCTAGGGTACCTCTACAAGAGCGATTTACAGCTCTTTCAAGGCGCATTACCGAATTTACCTCTACAAGAGCAGAGCACAAATGAGTACAGGCACTTTTTATCTCCTATTATGCGCATTTTTGAATGCGCATTAAATAGCTAGTTTTATTTACCGCAGGCGTAAGAGCGCCTTATATCCATGTAAACAATTGTTGTTCAAGCACATTAATGATCAGAGTGGGTGGACTGTGGTCGTGATGTGATACATAGAACTGCCCTTTCGCTGGGAAAACCTCCCACTTTTTTGTTCAGCTTTATTTCTTGTCTCCTCCTGGCAATTTCCTCCTTGTTCTCCCTCTCTCTGGATGGAAGCTCCAGGAAGAGGAGACCCAACATGAACCAAAAATAAAGTTTCTTTGAAGTACCCTGATGGAATATTTTTTTACATGGAGACACGGGGCCAGTTGGAGGTAGTTTCACGAGAAGCAAAGGGGAGGAAAGGGCACTCACCTTTAAAAGATTCTTTACAATTTTGGAAAGATGTATAATTGAATAAATGCAGGTCTCCTGGGGGGAGGGGAGCATGGGGGTTAGTGAAGGGTTGTTAGTTATGTATTGTATTTATGTTGTGTTTATGTTGTATTTTAAGTTGAAAATAAAAATTATTTTTTTAAAAAAAAGAGTAGCAAAGGGGTTAGGAAGGATGTGCGGATGTGCGCACAATTAGCGATCAGCTTAGACATATCGTCCCCTCGCTTCTTGCTGGGTTCCTGACATGAGCTCTGTGTGTGTGTGTGTGTGTGTGTGTGTGTGTGTTTGTATGTTTTACAGTGGTTGAGCTCGTTGGGAAGAGGAAGGGGAAGGAATGAAGCAGCATCCCCCTGTCTGTTTTGGCGTGCGTGTGTGCGAGGCATGTTCCCATTTACTCCTGAGCAGGTCACTTAAAATGGCAATCAGACAAAAGGGGAGGGGAGAGAGGTGGCCGAACAGGTTAACCAGGTCATTACTGGAGATTCTGGTGGGCGGGGAGAATAAAGGGAGGGGACCTCTTTGGGCAGTTCCAACAGGATAAAGCGCATTACTTTCAGCAACATTTGCATGTGATTCTCAGCATGTCAACAACTTTAAAGCGTGTTTCATACAGCCCATAATGTGCTTCAACACCTCTTGTGTATAGGTATAAGGCGTAAACGTGCTTATCAGGAAATGCACATAATCAGGGAACCGGGCGTCAAAGTGAACTCTTGTAGAGGGGGCCCTATGCATGTTTAGACAGAAAAAAAAAAACTTACAACTCCCGGCATTCCCCAGCCAGCCATGCTGGGGAGTTGTAGGACTATTTTCTGTCTAAACATGCATTGTATTGCACCCTAAGGAGACCATTAGCTTTATAAAAGCCCAGCTTCTGATGGAGATGAAAACTACTAGAACCGGTTCATTGATATGGAGCAACACAACTGCCTGCATTTTGGATTCTCCTCGGGGTAGGGGCATGGCTTTGAGGACTGTCATGATGAGCACTTGCAAGGCAAAATTTATCACTACAGCACTGATCAAAACCCATGGGTTTAAGAATTCTTGCATACATAGCATTGGATGGCAAGACTGCAATCTTATGAACCATTAAGTAGCACTAGCATTAGCACTCATTGAACTCAATGGGATTTGCTGCTGAGTAACGTTGCCAAAGATTGGGATACAAAAAAGGGTACACTGAGCTGATTTATCAGGGGTCAAAGTATATATGGCGGCCTCCCATTTGCTTTGTCATCTGAGTCAGTAAAGCTTTCTCCATACAAATTAGATTTGTCAAGCTGCATTAGTAGAACAGTAGAATAATCCAACACCTCGTTCATGGCAGAACATACTGGATCATTTACTTTTCTGTTAATGTTTACTATTTCCATTAATGTTATTAAATCAACTTAAATACCCCTAATGATATTACTCATGTCAGATTTCCTGAGCCATCAGTCTGATGAAGTATCAGTGGCTATAATTAACAGCGACGGAAATTACTAAAATTGGGGAAATGTGCGGCAGATAAGCAGAACTCAGCACCATGTACTTGGTTTTAAAATAAAATAAACAGGCTCGAGTATCATGAAGTTAGCTGCCTTTGCATCCTATTTTTACCACTCTGATATCTTTGGATAGGGAGCGGTATATAAATTTTATAAATAAATAAATATTTAAATTCAATTCAATATTATTAATTTTATATTTAATCCACCTTGCAACCCAGCCATGCCCCCAGGGTTTATCACATCATAAAAATTAGGGTGACCAGATAAAATCCAGGTCAGGGCTCATGTAACTTTAACAGTTGTAGAGAAAAGGGAATTTCAGCCAGTGTCATTTGTATGCAATTAGTTCCTGGTGAAATTCCCTCCTCATCACAACAGTTAAAGGTGCAGGGGACCTGCCTTCTTTTGTATATGGTCACTCTAGTATAGTACATGCACCATTAACTGTTGTGATGAAGAGGGAATTTCACCAGGAACTAATTGCATACAAATGACACTGGCTGAAATTCCCTTTTCTCTACAACTGTTAAAGTTACATGAGCCCTGACCTGGATTTTATCTGGTCAGCCTAATAAAAATAGTATCATAAAAATTGCTAAATAAAACTAAATAAAACTACAGGCAGTGGCAGGGATCCAAAATTAAATGGCCACATCCTTACATTTCCTTCTAACACCTCAGTCTTAGTGCAGTGGAAAGCCACAGTCATGCAATGGCTTCTATAAGGTAATGAGCTAAGGCAGGGATAAGAACATGGTGTCTGTGGCCTCCAATGTGCCCCGGATATTTTTCTTGGTGCCCGCCAATATGTTCTGCCCCTCCCATTTTATTTTTAATTCATGCTTTTCTTACCGACTGCTGGGATTGCTGTGAAATTGGTTTCTGTTGGTGCTGAAAACTGTGGGTTCAAAGGATTTGTCAAGTGTGTAGAGGCTCAGACCCCATCTCTGGCTTCCAGGGTGACCATATGAAAAGGAGGACAGGGCTCCTATATCTTTACTAGTTGTATTGAAAAGGGAATTTCAGCAGGGGTTATTTGTATGCATACAGCACCTGGTGAAATTTCCTCTTCAGCACAGCACTCAAAGCTGCAGGAGCTATACTAGAGTGACCAGATTAAAAAAAGAAGGCAAGAAGCCTCGTCTTCCTTTTCATATGGTCACCCTACCTTGTACTCAGTCTTTGGGGCAGGTTTCTTGTTCTTTGCCATGCCTCCCATGGCAACCATTTTGCAGTAGTGCCCAGGAAAGTTTCTCAAATTGCCAAATGTGTCTATGGGCCAAAAAGGTTGCCAATCCTTGTGCTAAGGGTTATGATGATGGTGAAACCTTTGACAGCATTTGGCTGTGATACTGTAGAATCAGACACCATTCCCTCTGCTTGACCAAGTTTCTGCTTGCATGAAGGAACCCCACAGGCCTCCTTCCACCATGAACCATGCAGCTGCTTCGGGGTGCTGCCCAAGGATGTGTTGACTCAGTATTGCTCTGCCAACACACATGTTGGAACTATACAATGTTCCAAAACATTCCAACTGTGGAGGGAACATAGGTTTGCAGAGAGATTTGTACAACAATCCTGTGAAGGATGTGCCAGCTCAGATTTGACTGGGAAACCCTCCCCCTAGGAGGAGCTATATAGGCACTGTAAAGCTCTGTGGGAAGAGATTGTAGGATATTGGGAAGCAAAGGATCAGAGAATCCAGAGATCAGTGGGAGGTGGGGCTGGCACATTGTCTTCTGTACACTACTTGTGCTGCACAGATCAGTTTGCACCTTAGTGCTGCTCCTAGCAATAGTCTATTGATAAATGAAACCTGCAACAAAATGTTGCAGTGTGGAGTGCTTCTAGTTAAGGTTTCAGCCAGCTAGCCAATGTGATCCCCTTGGAGATCCTTCTATTCCCATCAGCTGTGTCTACCCATAATTTTGGGCAAGGTAGTGGCTGCTGCAAGATCTCACAAGATTTCCTGAGGACTTGAGGAGCTGCAACTTAAAACAGAGAGAGAAAGAGACAAACAGATCACAGTGCTCTCCCACTGTTTTGATTGGCCACACTCTCCACAGTAGCCATTTAATGGAGGTGTCAAGGACATTTTTCTGAAATTCCTATTTACATTTCCCTTCTGTCCTGCCCCCACTTTGTGGTCTACTCTAAGTCAGCCAGCCTTCTATGTTTAATGAGCATGCTTAGTCTGGATTGGGCTGTTCAGGGTTTCCCCTCCCCTAAAATTCTTTGTATTTCCCCACTCCTTGGGGTTTCTCTGAGATTGCTGAACTCTCCCTCTTGTGAACAGGTGATATAGTTTTGGCTATATAAGCATTGGTACTCCAGAGACTGAGCTTAGTATATTAGATACTATACTAGCATTGAACTTCACACAAATACAGTCTGGTGTGCGGGGCTGCTCTGAACATTCTCCACTTTTGATTTTTAGGCTGAAACTTGCAGTCATGTAAATTTCTCTCTAAAAATTGATGCTTCTTCAGCATCATTTTGATTGGAATGCTTTCTTCTTCCTCCATCCTGGGTTAGTCACATGGGTTATCCCACCCAATCAGGGATCACATCATCATCAGTGAGATGATGTCATCATAGTGCTCCATAGCCAATCAGATTTGGCTGTAGATTGACATTACTGGGAATAACTGGGAATCAAGGCAATTAAAACAATTTAGCAATCTTTTCATAAGGAGTGCTGAAAAGTAATTGGAAATCAGGGGGGGTTGGGGGGACAGCTGAAAATGTTCACGAAGAACAGTGAGTAGTTGTTCTCAGCCCTAGTTCTGGTTACTCAAGATGTCACAGTGCCTCAAAATCTGATGTAGTAACAGTTTGGTTTTGAACCTGTGTTTGTTGCCCATGAATAAGCTGTAAGTCAGCCTTCCCCAGGTGTGTTGGACTCCAATTCCCATTGTTCCCAGCCACCTGGCCAGGAACGCTAGCTGGCAATGATGGGAGTGAAAATCCAACACATCTGGAGGACACCTGGTTGCAGCCCTTTGGAACGTATCAGCACTTTTCCATGTAGTTTGACTGTATCAGCTGGCACACAAATTTGCGAAGACAAAGAGTGACGGGAACACAAATGCGGTTGTAGCAACAGATCAGGATGACAGTTATAAGATGAGGATAGGAAACGGCAAGGGCAGCTGTTAAGTGTGAAAATGACACTCGGCACACAGAAGGCATGAAGTGCATCATTTCCTTTTACGAGAATCAGCAACTTCTCAAAATGTCATGTTGTGTTAACTCCAGCTTGCCCCGCCAGACCTATTTAGGTTTAAGTCAATAAAAAACATATGGACTACATCTCCAAGAAATCTTCATCATTGACTCCGAATGAGTTACAGCTCTGCTGAGGCCCTGGCCCAGTGTTCCTAAGATACGTGCAGAAATTAATGAGGAGACGCCCAGTTTGTGCCCTCTCCAGATAGATTTAGATTGCAAACACTGACCCTACGTGAGCACATCTTGAAAGACGTTACTTTCACATCAGGGTTTTTGCAGAGTTTCTTGCTTACTTCTAAAATGCTCCTTAATTGTCCTGGGGCGGATTTCTGTTCCAGGAGGAAACTGGGCTGGAACGATCAAGTTCAATTGTAGAAGGCTCTGCCTGGCCCATTGTGGACATAATATGAAAGGTTGGATTCGGCCAGTCCAGGACACATCTCTGTCATATAATGTCCACTTTGCCTGCCTGGAGATCCCCATCTGCTTATTTTTTTCAGCTCTAAGCCACGCACAGTGCAGCAGCTATTAGCAAGTGGCTAATTATTTCCTGACATGACAGGAAGTAATATCAGCCAATTCCCACATTAGGAAATTAGCTGTGGTTCATGAAGCACTTTATGATCTGTTATTTGTTGTATATGGGCCAGTAGCATTGCCCTAAACTCCATGTTGGCATGCTACGTCCATCACATATGTGACCCATACTTTGGCTTGGATCCTACGATAAAGTAGTTCAAGGAAGTTCAAGGAAGAAAAGATTCTCATCTCCTCCTTATCCCGCTCCCTCCCGCAGCCCACCAGCAGCCCCTGAACAACACTTCTAGGTGTTGAGAGCAGTGGTATATCTTGATGTGCAGGTGCTCATCATGATAGTTGCCATAGCCAGGCCCCCAAGGAGAGTCCAAAAATGCAGGCCGCTGAATTGATCCATGTCAACAAACCAGTTCTATCAGTTTTCATCTCCACCAGGAACAGGTCTTTTGTAAAATTAATGGGTCTTCATTGCCTGTTTCAAGACCAAGCCAGCCCAAAATATTTTGCATTACAAAAAGGAACCATATACTGTCAGTGGGAAAATTCATTTCTCTACTTCTAGTTATAATGAGGATTGCAGCTATGCTCAGAGGAAACAGGGAAATCTGGGGTGGGGAAGGCAGATAATGTCAGCATCCCTGCTAATAAAAAAGTGACGGGACTGCATCCCTGTGAGCTCTGGTTCCACAACATCATTGGTTGGGGGTATTCCTGAGCAATGTGGGTCAATGTTCAAAAGCCTGCTGTATGAGGAGGAAATTGTCTAAAATTGGGCAGACCTACATTTGACCCCAGAAGCCTCTCCCTGCACCCCATCATCATTCAGGAGGGAGCTCCCAAACCTCCAGAGAGGCTTTTTGAGAGGCTGCATGGAGGCAGAAGAGATATTAAATTTTCCTTCCATGACCATCCTAAAGTGCATTGCTCTTAGAATCCATACACAGTTTGGGACTGCAATACCTGGTGGAGTGCCTCTCTCAATATGAACAGACCCATACACTATGTTCATCATCTAAGGCCCTCCTCCAGGTGTCTCCTCCGAGGGAGGCTCAGAAGATGTCAAGGGAGAGGGCCTCCTTGGTGTTGTCCCCCACAGTTATGGAATGATCTCCTGGATGTGGTCTGCCTGGTGCCAACATTGTTATCTTTTTGGTACCAGGTTAGGACCTTCCTTTTCTCTCAGGCAATTGAAAGCTTACAATGAGGTTTTAATTGGGTCCTTGATTTTTCTTGCTGATGTTTGAACTTGTTGATTGTTTGATCTTGTTTTGGATATATGTGTGTCTTTGGGCCTGTGTACACCATAGGGGTGTAGAGGGAGGGAGGGGTGGGGTCCTGGAAGTACCTGCTTCCGGGATAGTTGCTCTAATCCACATAGGAAGTGTGATGACCCAGCTTCCTCACGGGCCGTCGCACATCACACCCGCCATTTTTTTCTTTTTGCTCGAGATCCATGAAGAGCACACTAGCGCTCCAATGAAAAGATCAGTGGTTTTTTTTTTTTTAAAACCAATCCCAAACCAGGCCCCCTCCTCCCTCCCTGCCTTCCCAGGGGTGGCAAAATTGCTGCCACCCACTCCCCTGATGGGCATGGAGCCATGCGGTGTGGCTCCATGCCTATTTTTGCTGCCGTTCTTAATCGTGAGTAAGCGCAGCAGCAGCTGGAATCGGCGGCCACATCTCCCGCGGTCTCAGGATGTTCCCAGGACCATGGGAAGAATCGGGTTTCCCCCGGGATCCCTTATCCTGCGGGAAACCCGTGCCCCCCCCTGCCCCTGGGACTCCCTGTGTGTCATTTGGACTCACAGGGAGCACCCAGGGGCACACCCGCTACAAAAGGCTGGTGTAGAAACGGCCTTTGTGTGTGCTGTCTGCATATATGTTTGTATGTGAATGGTTTTGTCATTTTTTTTAAGGGTTCAATCTTTGTAAATTGCCCAGAAAGCTTCATATATGGGATGTAATAGAAATGAAATGAAATGCTGTTGTCTTTTTTTTTATTCTTGATTTAGGGCACAATCCTATGTATGTTTGGATTGTACTCTTAATGAATTTTTAGCAGTGATTTACCATGTAACAACATATCATCTGAGCACATCCAACCAGAGGTAAGTGCATTTGAGTTCCATTCACTTCTGTTGGGGAAAGTTAAGTACATGCTTAACTCTCCCACATCAATCGGCAAGGCCTAGAAGTATTTAATTTGGCCAGGGATCATGCCCACAGTGTTGGAAACCAACCAGAACGTTTATTTGGTGTGCTGCATTGAATCCTTTGGCTGCCTGGTGGGAAAGGGGTATTTATTCAACCATTTCCCTTGGTCCTTTCAGTCATTTGTTCGACAAATGTCTGTAAAAACCTTGGCATGTAAAGCTTACTGTCAGAGAAAAATGCATGAACAGATTTAAGTCATTGGAAGCAGAACCTTTCAACAGAGACAAAACTTGTTCAGCTTTCCCTAACGATGTTCCTCTAATAACATTCTGGATATGCACGGAGCTGGATGCGCATAAGTGAGATGTGAGATGCTTCATTGGCATGGGCAGACAACGTAGTGTCAGCAGTGGAGCAGCTAGGGTCAAATTCCCCAAGGCAAATGACCACCATGAGAGTGGCAGATGATGATGGCATCAAGGTAACAGAAGCAAACTCTACTTTATTCCCGTTATTTATGATGGTGGTAATAATAATAATAATAACAATGATGATGACATATTTATTTCTTACCCACCTCTCCCTCTGGATCGAGGTGGGGAACAACATTAAATACAAATAATATAAAATACATAAAACTGATTAAAAACGTATAAAACTAATACGTTATTAAAATAACAATAAAACTCTTAAAATTCAACTAGATAGGCCTGCCGGAAGAGATCAGTCTTTATGGCTTTCTTAAAGTCAGAGAGACTGTTAAGTTGACGAATCTCTCCCAGCAGGCCATTCCACAGTCTGGGAGCGGCAGAAGAGAAGGTCCTCTCGGTAATGGTTGTCAGCCTAGTTGTGGCTGACTGAAGTAAATTCTTCCCAGATGACCTGTGTGTGGAGCAGATTGTACGGGGGAAGGCGATCCCGCAGGTAACCTGGACCCAAACCATGTAGGGCTTTAAAGGTAATAACCAACAATTTGTACTTCATCCAGAAACTAATTGGCAGCCAGTGAAGTGATTTTAAAGTGGGTAAGATTTAAGTGAGCTCAAAATGCACATGCCCCGAGTATTTTTTTTACCAGGGTTAGCAAACATTTTAACATATAAGGAATGTAGAAGCAGTTGTAAAACATGGAATGTTGGGGGAGAGAAGAGAAAGTTGTGGACTTTACAACTGTAGCAATATACAAGACGATCTAAAGCTCCCCCCTCATTAGTCTAGGGTGTAATATTACCTAGCTGCACCAATAACTGTCAGAAAGCAAAGATGATTACGGGGGTTGGAAGCCTGTTACCTTTCACCTTGCAGAGTGCTCCACAAATGGCTTCACCCTGTTGGATTAGCAGTAAATGGGATCTGCTCACCGCCGTGGAATTAACCCAGTCATGGCAGCCAGGGGCTCTTGTGACATCAACAGACAGTAGACCAGGCACCCGACACTCTCCCCAATTTGCATGTTTGAATATCCCAAGCTGCAAATGGCAAGTTGGTCCTTGAGATGAAATTGGTATCAAAGGAAAGATGAGGGACGGCAGCTGAGACCAGGGATAGGACATCTGCTACATCTTATCTTTTTAGCCATATTTCTAATTATATTCCCATCATTTGGAGGCTATAGCACTGGTATTCTTATTATTATCATTAATTATTATTATTATTATTTGCTTGCTTGTGGCGGTTTTTCTAGATGGACATGACGGGCTTTGCAAGGTCATGCTGTCTTTTACAGATTCAAGAATTTCTTGACAATTGAGCATGTTTTAATTATGACTGCTTTCTGGATGTTGGTGTGGATGTATTCTGGTAGGCCCAGTTTCTGAAGGTTTTCTGTGTAGTTTTTTGATGTGATGCCAGTGACTGATGTGACTAAAGGGATAATTGTGACCTTTTCCTGTTATAGTTTTTTGACTTCCATGGCGAGTGGTGTATAATTTTCTCTCTTTTTCTCTTCCTTTTCTAAAACATTTTTGTCTCTAGGTATGCTATGTCAATGAGGTATGCGTGTTTTTCTTTTTTGTCTATGGCCGTTATGTCTGGTCAGTTGCAAGGTACTGTCTTGTCTGTATGAATTGTTCTGTCCCAGTATATTTTATGATTTGCATTTTCCAAGATTGTTTCAGGTGAGTATGTATAGTATGGTGTGGGTTGTTTGATGAGGTTGAATTTGATGGCCAGTTGTTGGTGAATTAATTTTGCAGCTGTATTGTGTCTGTCTGTATAGTACATTCCTGCCAGAATTCTACAACCTCCTGTTACATGGTATATTGTTTCTTGGAATTGATGGCATTTCCTCCATAAGTCTGTTATTACACTGTTGTCTTTTATGATGTATTTTTGGTAGTTCTTGGTTGCTATAACTTGATCTTGTATGGCCATTAGGAATCCTTCTGTTTCTTGAAATAGCTCACCCTTCCTGAGCTATTCATCTGATTGTTTGTTTATTTGTAGGTTCTGTATTATGTTGTAGTGATTCCCATGGAGTACTTTTTGTGCTCATTTTTTCCCTCTGTGAGTGTGAGTGGTTGTGTGTTGTTGTTGTTGTGATATTAGTTTATGTTTTTTGGCACAATGAGACAAGTTGCTGTGTAATGCTCTGGAGTAGAATACTATGAGTTCAAAGAATTAGAAAACCAGACTCGAATCTTACAAATAATTGTACTCCGACAGTACATTCTTTCTATGGACCATGCAGCTGAAAGGTGGTCTTAATTTCTTTCTTTTAATTTTTATTTTAACCTCAGAATAGTTATGAATATAAAACGGGCTGGTAGAATACTATAAGAAGCTTTTACTTGGTACCACATACGCTTGTTAGTTAGAAAAGATTTGAAAGGATACTAATGAGTAGGTCATGGTTAACATGTCATTCCTTCTACACAGCTCTTTGTCTCTGTCAAGGACAGCCTCATTAGAAAAAAATAAGTTGTTGATTATTCAGAGCGGCCACACTGGTAATGTTTGGCACTTTACTGAGTTGCCTCCCAAAGGGGGCAGCTGTTAAGTCACAGTTTGTTTTGTTCATCTTTGAATCATGTTCTTGCTGGTTTTGACTTCGGCAACATTTGTGAGGCTATGCGATGCATAAGTACGATCCACAAAAGCTGGAATCTTTTTGTATAAAGAATCAGTGGTTAGAGAGACTTATCCTCTTGTTGACATTATAAATTCTTCCATCTTCCCCATCGAATCATGCATAATAGAAAACAGATGCCACTGTCCTCTACCTGTTCTTAGCTAACGTAAGGGCATGTAAAATGGAAAACACAATGCATCCTAGACTATCGTTAAGAGCTGTAGCAATGAATGCCTTGACCATAGACAAGTCAATTCGCTATTTTATTCCTTTAAATGCTGTTCTCTCTCTCTCTCTCTCTCTCTCTCTCTCTCCCTCCCTCCCTCTCTATCTCTTTCTCTCTCTCACACACACACACACACACACACACATTTACACACAATATTTTGGCCTTAAAATAAAACTCAGGAACTTTGCGCTCCAAGCTGCTAAATTTTAAGGGAGGGATGTGTTTTTGTTTGTGAGGGACATGAAAATGCTGATAAACCATGTGTTCACAAACCAGGTAGCATTTTTATGTCAGTATACTAAAACTCAATACCCAGATTCTGTCCAGATGCAATGTTAACACCTAGACTTGGTGTAGGGCTGAAATGAAACACAGATTCTGTAGATGAGGACAGCAAAACTTATCACTTCACTTTCAAGGCTGTCCCAAGACATTTTGCTGTCTGAGGCTAAGGACAAGATGGCGCCCCCTCCTTATTCCATATACAGAAGTCAAATGGATTGGCAGCTGAATTTTACATTAACAATGGCAATGAGATTCCATCCTTCCTTGCACCCGTGGCGCCAGACTAGTTTAGGGTGTCCAAGGCAGGACATATGGCAGACATAGCTCTGTCCTCCAGCAGAGGGGAAGAGTGGAGGGTTTGGGAGGAACATTCAGGGCTGCCACTATTGCCCTAGTATCTGTTGCCTGAGGTGGTTGTCTCATTTTGCCTAATAGGAGGGCCGGCCCTGGGCGCATTGGAGTATTCATAGCAGACCTCAGACTTTGTTCAGTCCAGGAGTTTGTGACCAGTAACAGAACCAACCCTGAGGGGGAAATATCCACTCCTGGTTTCCCCAAAAGCATTCTTTTTCAGTAGCATAACTTAGTGGAATTGCTGTGTTAGATAACTGGGAGTAAGAAACCCTGGCTGATGTACTCTATAGATCTCTACCTTCTGCCAGTTGGATAATAGGTAGGAACATTGCATGCTCCTAGACACTACAAGATGAGAGAGAACAATGATTTGTTCATCCCCTTTGATGTCCTGTAACCTGATCAGTTCCTTTTCCCTGCTCCCTCCCCTTCCCCTTCCCCTTCCCCTTCCCTCCTTCTCCTCTTGCCTCTGTAGTAAGTGCCATGCAGTCTCTCCAGGAAGTAAGGAAGGAAGTAACCGCATCTCATGACATTGCTCACTTACATTCACACACCCATCTTTACAGGGTACTTGTAATTATACAGAGATAGTGTTCTCTGGGAATGTGTATAAAAGTAGTAATGAAGTAAGTTGATTTAAATTTCCTTTAAAGTGGCTCTAACCTGTGCTTATTACGTCCAATACGAAATGCTGTGTTTCTCCATATAAAGCAACTCTGCTGTAAGTCACACCAGACTTTCCAACCCTGCCCACCTCTGTTGGAGGCAACATTGAACTAGATGGGCCAGTAAGTGAGGCAGCTCCCTAAATTCAGTGTTTCTTCAGATCAAGATTGAGTATACAAGAAAGCCCTATTTTTAACCATTAAGGCTGCATGCCTATACTCAATGGGACTTATTTCTGAATAGCCATGCATAGGTTTGCGCTGTAAGTTTTGGAAGGTATGGTACTTCTTGGGTTCTCATCAATGCAGTTTTGGAGGGACAGATTGCATGAGGAGTTATCCAAAGAAAATTTGATTTGATAAAGATGTGTTAACTCTAAATTTAAAAAATAAATAAATGAAAAATAGTCTCTTAAATATATCTGTTAGTCTGGCACTGCCTTGTTAAACATCTACATCTGAAAGATTCATTTTGAAAACAATAGCTGGAACATTATTATTATTATTATTATTATTAGAATGCAGCAGGGTGTTAAGGGCTGTGCAGATTAAGAAAGAGAAGAATGTTAGAAGTTATATAACAGCAATAAGCTACATCAAGACAGAGAGTTGAATGAACCTGAGAGTGCCACCACCAGAGGCCAGGAGGGCCTTACATTTTTGAAGAATAGAAAAGCTGTAGGAAAGCAATTTTATGAGAAACAAAATACATCTTCCTGTCAGGGAGGAAGGGAGTTGCAAGGTGCTTGAGAAATGGAAAATAAAAAAGAATGCAATTAAAAAACAGATATGAATAAAGATCAGGTGAGAGAGGATGTCACCTCCTGGCCTTCGGAACCGTATTTCTGCTGTCTCCTGAAATTATGCTCTTCCTGAAACAAAGGAACAATGTTATGGAAAAATGGGTGCCAGGTACTTTAGGAAAATGAGACACAGCGAAGCGGATAAAAGAAACAAAGACAATAGCAGTCATCTGCAATAAACCGAAGGCAGCTGAGGGTTGAGACAAAAGTAGAAAAAATCTGAGCCAGCAAGATGACTGAAGCAGGGGAAGGAAGGAGGGGAACGTGACTCACAATAACATTTGAAAGACATTGGCTTGAATATTTATCAGTGTCACCACCAACTCAGCTCGGCGGCCTTCAGTTACTAAGTTTCCCTGCCTTGAAGATGACAAACAGGAAAGGGGAGCAACAGGTCCCTGTTGGTCCAGTGCAGTGGAAGGCCTCACCCGGGCGTAGGAGCTTGGCCATTTGATTTGAGATCCCTCCCGCTCAAATATTATTTGAGTGGTAGTCCTCACACAGTCAAGGGTACAGCTAGGGAAGTTTAGAAGCTGGACTGAATGTTCTTATGGGGCCCCTGCTTAGAAAGGCATCTACATTACTTCGGTGGTGATACACATCATTAACATTTATTCTCTTCTAACCCGCAACATGCTATGTTTTACAATTGCTTCTACATTCCTGATATATATATATAAGAGAGAGAGAGAGAGAGAGAGAGAGAAACTTTGTCAACTCTGATTAAAGAAAGACTCTGAGCATATGCAGATATGCATTTAAATTCACTTCAATCATCGCACCCTCATGATGACAGCAATAAAATGGGCATTTACTTCTGCTGCCATGATGCTAAACACATTTACTTAGGAATATGCACCATTTTATTGTAGAACATGAGAATATATATTGCAAGCAAAATAATAAAATGTGCATCTGCAACCATGTAAGAACATAAGAGAGCCCTGCTGGATCAGATCAAGGGTCCGTCTAGTCCAACATCCTGTTCAGATAGTGACCAACCAGCTGCCCAAAGGAAACCCACGAACAAGACATGAGTGCACACGACCCTCTTGCCCATGTTCCACAGCAACTGGTATACATAAGCTTACTGCCTCTGATACTGGAGGTAACACATAGCAATCAGGACTAGTGGCTATATTGACAGCCTTCTCTTCCAGGAATTTGTCTAACCCCCTCTTAAAGCCATCCAAATTGGTGGCCACCACTACATCTTGTGGAAGTGAATTCCTAACTATGCGCCAAGTGAAGAAGTGCTACTTTTTATTTGTCCTGAATCTCCCACCAATCAGCTTCTTGGGATGACTGTGGGTTCTAGTATTCTGAGAGCTGGAGAAAAATGTCTTTCTATCCACTTTATCAACACCAAGCATAATTTTGTACACCTCTATCATGTCTCCCCTTGCCTTTTTTCAAAGCCAAACGATCTTCATAGGGGAAGGTACATGCCCAGCTGGCTGCCACTTGACTAGAAAATGATTTCTTTAAAAACTAAGAAGAAATAAAAGCAGTGGTGTCGTGGAGCCTGGGCCTTCACCGGGACCCAGCACAAGCATCTTGTAATTAGCAGGAATCCTGACGCCATCTGCTACCCCCTCCTCAGACTTCCTTGCTTCCTCTGAGCTTAGCTGCAACCTTCCCAGTAGCTAGGGGAAAATGGATTTTCCCAGCTTGGATATATTATTCCCTGATGTCATGTATAGTCTCCTGGGGGTGGCTTGGTCTTGAATGGGCAATTGAGACCCATTCAGGGTGACCATATGGAAAGGAGGACAGGGCTCCTGTATCTTTCACAATTGTATAGAAAAGGGAATTTTAGCAGGTGTCCCTCTTCATCACAACAGTTAAAGCTGCAGGAGCTATCATTTGAAAAGGACACTTCCTACTTTTGCTGGTTTTTCACTTTGCTTTTGTTCTGATCAACTGTAATCTTACCTGAAATTGACTCGGGGGGGGGGTGTCTGGGGGAATGGATAAGGAACTGGTTGTGATGTGAGGAACTATCATTTGGGAGAGGACCAGAGCTTAGTTGTAGAGCATATGCTTTGCATAGAGAAAGCCCCATATTTAGCCCCTGCTATAGCCAGTTAAAAAGAATACTTGTTCTATTTGCAACTTTATAATTTTCAGACATGTGTGCACCTATCAAGATAACCTCTAACTTGCAGTTACACGGTGGGGAATTGACTCTGGAAGGATTTGGGCTTTAAGACAGGGGAAAAGACTTCATCATTTACTAGTGATGAAGGTGTCTTCCAGCCCTTTTACTCAGATTCATTTCCTGCAAGTAAACTTCAGGAGGAATGTGTCACTGACTTAAATCATTTCAATGGAACCTCCACACCTAAAGAATGATCAACAATGGCCTGAAACATACATGATGGAAGGAAATAGTGAAGAAGACACCCATTGGTTTTATCTTTCTCTTTTGAACAGTTTCAAAATAGAGATCACAGCAATGCCATTTTTATGGGACTTAGTGGAATCTCTAGTCCTTTCTTCTTCTCTTGATTGGAAATCCTTACAGGAACAGAGATTTATATTTGTTGATGCCGAATTTCTAACATATATTTCAATTGGGTTTCATCCAGACTTAGCCATGCTCAGAGTAGAGCCAGTCAATTAAATGGGTCAAGTTAATCACAAATAAGTTAAGTCTCATTGGTTTCAATGGGTCCACTCTAAACATGTCTCTGGATCCAACCCACTGACTATATTCATTTTTTTGTTGCAGGTTAGGTTAGATTAGCTAGGCTGACCATATGAAAAGGAGGACAGGGCTCATGTAACTTTAACGGTTGTAGAGAAAAGGGAATTTCAGCTGGTGTCATCTGTATGCAATTAGTTCCTGGTGAAATTCCCTCTTCATCACAACAGTTAAAGTTGCAGGGATCCTGCCTTCTTTTGTATATGGTCACTCTAATATAGTGCCTTCAACTTTAACTGTTGTGATGAAGAGGGAATTTCACCAGGAACTAATTGCATACAAATGACACCTGCTGAAATTCTCCTTTCAATACAAAGTTACATGAGCCCTGTCCTCCTTTTCGTATGGTCAGCCTAGATTAGCTATTTATTTCATTTACGCTCAGTTCAATTGTTTGTTAGTCAAAGAGGTGCTGGAGTCACAGATGTTATTTCTAAGCATCAAAAGTGGCAGGTTTTGTAAAAGCATTTTAAAAAGCAACGACGACAGGGTTCTGAATCGGTCTGATTTTATTCTCAATTACCTTCGTCTAAATGAAGTTATTTGAGTGTAAATGTTCACAGCTCTGAATCTGGTTCCCCTGTTTGCCATTTCTATTAAATGCTGTCAAAGAGGACATTGCCAAAAATAACCAACCGGTAAATATTAATTTATACTGAAAATCCAAAAATCATTTTCACACTGAGGGAGGACAGGGAGCCAATGAATGCTGGTGCACAGATAGATAATGGTGTGATGCAATGCCAGGACTATACCTGGAAAGCACAACTTGCACATGGCATCGAGGAAGAGTGATGTTCTCACCTAGCGTTTTCCTCCCTCCACCATTAAATAGGTAAAGATGACATTTCTCTTCATTCTCATACCCTCTGTCTAGGTTGGCACCTAAAGACGACTCAGCTCTGCGGCATACCTTTTTCCAGTGTGGCCCTTCTGCAAAGCAGCTGTTTCACAGTCTCGAGTGTGGGAGATCTGTAACCAGCTGCTTCAGTTCACTCCTGGCGACGGCTGCTGTAGGTTAATAGAAAGCGAGGCAGGAGAAAGGCCTAGGCCAGCAGAAGGCAGAAACGACGGGGTCTTCTGCCAAAAGGGAGTGTGGGATAAGAACTTTAATGGGCCAGCAAACAAAGGATGGGGCTGAAGCCCGAGGCGCTTCAGCGGCCTTGGCAGCTCGGAAGCAATTTTGGAACAAGTGCAGCCACAGGCTTAACATTTGCAACCGACGCATGACTCGTGCGCCAAGAGAACTTTGGCTCTGTCTAGATATACGTGCATGTGTGTGTATCTATATCCCCATACCAAATATTTGTTTGCGATAATCATGTGATAAATAACAGGGCCGCGTGATAAACTGTATACATCTTTGGGCCATCTCGCCGGCTAATCCATCTCCACTTGGATTTATTCAAACACTCCAAACGAGGCCTCACTTCCCCCCAACACCCGCTTTCAGTTAGGCAAATATTTATGCAGCATTTTTTTTTTATTTTGTGAATAAATCGAGTGATATCAGAGGTATATTGCTCAGATTCTGGGAGATGGGGGAAGGCGAGGCAGGGGTATAAGGTATGTCAGGATTTGACTTGGGGTTGCGTCTTGGGGAGTATTTTCTGGCGAAATCACTGCAGTTTGTAGCTATTCTTCATCAACATGAATGTAGATGTAGTCATTTATCAACACAAATGTAGACATATATTTATGGGGATCCGGGGGAAGGGGATGAGCCAAATTTGTCCCTGCAATCCATTTGACTTCACACACGGATTTGAATCAAGGTATGGTAAAATAAATAAATAACAATAACAAATCAGAAGGATTACCAGACCTTTTTTCAAATGCTGCGTCCAAAGCAATGTACAGAGCAATTCCATAAAACATTTTAAAATGACATAAAAAAACCACACACCTGCCAACTAATAGAGTCAAAACAACCAACAACCAGAACAGAAAACATTTAATCTTTACCTGCTTCCAGTAAGGGGGCCAAATAAAAGGCTCATGGAAGAATGTTCCAAAGCTCTGGGGCTGCAACTAAAAAGCCTCTGCTTCTTCTGGAGACTCATTTGGCCATCACATAAGATGGAACCTGAATGTGGGCTTCATTGGCAGACCTTAAACTTTGGGGCGGCTCAAGAGGGACTTCCCAAGGGAACCGTTACAGCTCAATCCTGCCCATGATCATTCAGAAGGAAGCAGTTCTAGAAGACTGATGCCCGCTAAATGGAGCCCCACCCCCAGATCTCTGAGCCCTCCATCTATCCTAAGCCTTGCTGGCAAGAGACAGGCAGAGTGCGAGGAGCGGCAGAGGATTTTACAGCATCTCTGCCCTCTCTTGTGCATTTTGAGCAAGAAGGGCCTTTGAGCCTGATTAGCTTACAGACTTTGCTGTGACAATGTATGGGAATTGAGAGGTTTGTGGATCTTGCACAATCACATCTTCTCCTCTCCCCTCTCCACCCTGCCCAATGGCACTCTTCTCCTACCACCCCATCCTCTTTCGAGGTCTCAACACATCTTGGGAGAGGAGCTGCTGTGGAGCTTTGCGCTGCAGCTGGGAGGCTGGCAGGGGGATTCTTGCTTGGATTCTCCCTCCCCACCCCAGGACTTTAGCTCTGTCTATTGCCTCGGTGGGTGGGCGGGCGGGTGGATGGATGGGTGGCTGATCCCTGTCTTTCTATGGCCCATCAGTGGCCATCTAGGGGCCATAGGATTGCTCTCTAATGCTTTTAATTATTTAAACCCTATGTCCGCACAATAAAAATTACCTCCGAAATAGCAAACTCGTCCTCTGTGTGGGGATCCCTGCTCTCAAATGAACATGGACAGTGATTTTTGAATTTGCCAGATTTCATGGGCTTTCATAGCACCCATTCCGATCTGAGAATTTGTCAATGAAAATTCATCTGCTATTACTTCCAGCATTGCTTTTCCAGACAGCCTTCGCAGTTTTAATTTTTTTTAAGTTTTGAATCTTGATTTTTGTTTATTATGGTTTTAGTTGTAAATTGCCCAGAGAGCCTTGGCTGTTGGGCAGTATAAATATGAAATAAATAAATAAATAAATACATCAATCACCGGGCAATGAATGTAGGCTAAATAAGACTACATGGGGGCAGGATTGGACAAAATATGGGTAAAGAAGTAACACATATGGGTTCAAAGCTTGTATGGCTGGGAACTTAATCAAGAGATGGAAGAGAGCGCCAGGGGCTTAGACAGTTTGCGAATGAGTCCATGTCGACAGAGAGTGGGTGAGAGGCACATTGCGCAGGAAGTATATTATATTGATTCCAGCAAGCAACATCTTGCACCAAAAGTCTAATTTATTTCAGAGAGATGCTTTCTCAAGGCTTCATCAGAACAGATCTCTTATCATGTTTGATTTTCTCAGCAGGGCGTCACCAAATGACATGTCTGCAGTTTGATACACTTGTCCAACATCAGCTCAGGCGCGTGGGGGAAAATGCACAACTGGAAATGGACACAAATAAAGCAACATAATATAGACATTAATTCTCTGCCAGCCGAAAGCAAATACCATCTGAGTTATTAAGCTGGGACTTCAGCTGGCATTAACCAGCATAGCTTCATTCACTTTTGTGGATCTTTGCCAGTTTACACTGGAGGTATATTTTGTCTGTACCCTTGTTGCTGCAATAAATTAATTTGGGAAATATTATAGTGAAGAGCTTTTTCACATAGTGAATGATGGGGTACATGTTTTCATGACCAATGATTCCTTCCATCCTCTTTGTGCACCGATGCACTAAACCAGAGTCGCTTCTTTTGATGTTCCATTTCACCTATAGCTACATAGTCCCGTCCCCCCCGCTTCGCATACACCGAACAGGGAGAACAACTGAGGGGGGTGGGGTGGGGGGTGGGGGGTGGGACAGAGAAAAGGATAAAATGTCATTGTGTAATGCAAAATACCATTCATAAGTCATGCAAACACTAAACCCTATGTATAATGAATCTGTCCTTTAGGGACAGTCCTTTCCATGTCATTGTCTGGTACTTATGTTGTTGTTCATCTAGCTAATTACCGTTTTGAAAGGTATAGTCCTGCTGTCATGCCTAGATTAGCGGCAAGTGTTTGGCTGGCTACTTTCTTGTCACAGTTGATAATTATTTAATGAGTTCTGTTCTTCCCCAGGAAAGTAAGATTGGGAGAGAATTGGACCCATTTTATCACAGTAGCATTGCTGCGTCTGTTGGCAGATTTGACAGCAGCTGAGCTGGATTCCGCTAAGGCAGGAGAAGAAGAATTTCAATAAGTACCTCCTGAATCAGTTCGAAGCAGGGGAGAAATTAATAGTGATGAGCAAATCTCAATAGAAACAGCCTCATCAGGTTGTTCGCTGCCAGGCCGCATCCTACAGCTTTCAGCATTCAGCGGGTAATCGAGGAGTTCTAGCTTTGCAGCCCTGGGGCTTTTTAAAGCATGCAGTGGGAAGGAAGTTGAAAGAATAAATAAATCATAAATAGCGGATGTAGGTGAAACAAGTACCTCCCCTCCCACCCTTTGTGAGGCAATGCTGCCTGGTGACAATGTAGGAAAGGGACCTAGATCTTATGTGGGGTCTCAGCCCAGCAAATGCCTTAATCCCTGCACGGCCAAGGCAGTGCTAAGGCAGAGGGAGCTTTCAGCCAGTTCTCTGGTGCTGCCATCACTGGGTGCTGGTCATCCAGAGCAATAGGGCCAGAGCAGATGACCTGAGGAACCAATAGGAGCCTGGCTGGTCCTAAATAGCTGCTGCTCCAGGACTGATCTCTCATCCTGAGCAATTCATCTATAAAAGAGGCATTAAGCCCACACCAGCTTGTCTTAGACCCAGGGCCAGCCTAAGACATTTTGCTGCCTGAGGCAAAGGACAAAGATGGTGTTCCCACTCCCCCTTTCCATGTACAAAGGCAAACTGGACTGACAGTTGAATTTTACTTCAATACTAGTTGAAGTAAAATGGCCTCCACTGTGTCTTCTGCTACACCTGAGGACAGTAGGCTAGTTTAAGGCATGTCCTCCCACCATACCACACATATATACATTCGTTTTCCATGACATAGTTACAGCTGCTTCTGAAGGATCCAGATTACAAATTCACCGATATTTGGGTGGGATTGGAAGAGTTACTAAATATTAAAATAAATTACTGTCAATTGTACAGGGGACAATGATTCAAAATTATGAGAAATTGTACTGACATGCTAAGGGGAAAATATTCTGAACGAAAGTAGATGTGACATTAATTGCGGATACGGCAGGGAAGAGAATTCAATTTGCACATAACAACAACCCAGTATGGGTTGAGTATGAGTTGTCATTGAATGGTGGATTGTTGTTGAATCATGGGTTGTCTTTACATGTGACTCCTTCACTATGGTTTAGCTATGAGTTGTTAACCATGAACAACTCAAGAAGAGAGCCCATGATTTGTTTTTGGGTTGTGAACTCTGGGTTGTACATGGTACAGGGTTCAAATTTAATGGTTACCTATGATTCAACAATTACCCATGATTCAATGATAACCCATAATGAATCCACATTCAACCCCATAGTCTAGATTGTCATAATATGCAAACCAGGTCTAACTCTTTCCCTGCCAGGGTTGGGATAAACATTGCCTCACCGAAGTTGCTATTTGCATTTCAAAGAAACCCCCCATTGGCATTAATGGAATGCAAACAGGAGCTTCAGAGATGTGATTTTTGATGGTCCCAAGGTTATTCAAACTTGCTTGTAACTAAAATGATCAAGGGGCTGGAGCAACTCCCCAAAGGGAAAAGTTCCAAAGTTGGGGCTTTTTAACTTAAAAAAAAAAGACAAGCAAGGAGGACGTGATAGAGCTGTATAACATTATGCATGGTGTGGAGAAAGGTATCTTTCTACCTCTCTCAAATACTAGAACATGAGTTCATCTGATTTATTTATTTTATTACATTTATATACCCCCATAGCCGAAGCTCTCTGGGTAGTTTATGTAAGATTAAAACAATTAAAAACAATATACAAAAATTAAAACAGCAAAAACATACAATATACACACAATATACACATACATTTAAAACCACTATAATAACTTTAAAAAGCTATAAGCCTAAAAACAAAACAAACCCAGGCTCAACAGATATTGCTAAATGCCTGAGAGAAGAGGAAAGTCTTGACCTGGCGCCGAAAGGATAACAATGTTGGTGCCAGGCGGGCCTCATCGGGGAGATCGTTCCACAATTGGGGGGCCACCACAGAGAAGGCCTTCTCCCTTGTTGCCAACCTCTGAGCTTCCCTCAGAGCAGGCACTCGGCTTAGATGTTGAACGTAGTGTTCGGGTAGGTTCATGTTGGGAAAGGCGTTCCATCAGGTATTGTGGTCCCAAGCCGTGTAAGGCTTTATAGGTTAAAACCAGCACCTTGAATTGGGCTTGGAAACATGCAGGCAGCCAATGCAAGGGGCCAGAGTAGGTCTTATATGCTCGAACCTTCTGCTCCCAGTTATCAATTTGGTTGCTGCATTTTGCACAAGCTGCAGCTTCTGAATGTCTTCAAAGGCAGCCCCATGTAGAGTGCATTGCAGTAATCTATCTTGGAGGTTACCAGAGCAAGGACAACTGAAGCCAGGTTATCCCTGTCCAGATAGGGACGTAGCTGGGCCACCAACTGAAGTTGGTAGAAGGCACTCTGAGCCACTGAGGCCACCTGAGCCTCAAGTGACAACCTACAAACCTGCTTCTTCAAGGGGAGTGCAACCCCATCCAGAACAGGTTGAAGACCCTCCATCTGGTCAGCAGAACCACCCACTAACAGTCTTGTCTGGATTGAGTTTCAGTTTATTAGCCCTCATCCAGTCCATTGTCACAGCCAGGCACTGGTTCAGCACATCTGCAGCCTCACCTGATGAAGATAAAAAAGAGAAATAGAGCGTACTGATGACAACACACTCCAAAGCTCCGGATGACTGCACTCACCAGTTTCATGTAGATGTTGAACAGCATGGGGGACAAGACTGACCCCTGCAGAACCCCATATTGGAGAATCCACGGGGCCGAGCAATGTTCCCCAAGCACCACCTTCTGGAGCCGACCCGTCAAGTAGGAATGGAACCACTGCAATGCAGTGCCTCCCACTCCCAACTCAGCCAGTCCTAAGTTGAATGATGGTAGATTCAGGATAGATAAAAGGAAATATTTCTTCACACAGCACATAGTTAAGCTCTAGAATTCAATAACACAAGGTGTTGGAATGGCCACCAACTTGGATAGCTTTTAAAAGGGGATTAGATAAATTAACGGAGGAGAAGTCTATCAATGGCTACTAGCTGTGATAGCTATAGGTTATCTCCAGTATCAGAGGCAGTATGCAGGTTACCAGTTGCTGGGGTTCAAAAGCAGGAGGCACTGTTGCACTCATATCTTACTTTGTGGGCTTCCCACAGGCAGCTTGTAGGCCAATGTGGGAACAGAATGCTTGACTAGATGGAACTTTGTTCTGATCCAACATCACCCTTTTTATGTGGTAGCTATATACATAACAACAGCAAAAAGCACATTACTAGCATTCACCCAATTAACATCACATCATTTGGCCCTAAAATTAGGAAATCAAGATTTCAGAAAATGTCAGACTGCCTTGCAATTGGTTTTGAGGCTAAAATACCAAAGTTCTTTACAGTTTATTTATTATTTTATTAAAACCTTTTTATATTGCTCTTCACCAGGATGGTGCATCAATATGATTTTTGTTCATTCTTTTTCCCTTTATTGTGAATTTAACAAAACAAAACAGAAAACAAATCGTGAAAAGAGATGAAAAAAGAACAGAAAATTACATGCATAGAAATATCAATATTTCATCAAGTACAACATTCTTTTTAAAAAGGGTGGTGGTGGAGATTATGCATATGTTTCAAGAAAAGCAGACCAAATATCCATATATTTATCCACTCGCAAGTGGCGCCTATATACCACCTGTTCAAATGTTAATAGCGTTGTTAGGTCCTTAGTCCACTGCATTATGGGAGGTGAGCATTTATCCTTCCAATATTGTGTTATCAGTCTTTCGGCTGTCATAAGGGCTGGGAAAATCCATTTGCACTGACCATACCAATGTTTTAAAATTATAAACAATGCAATATAAAATCCCAAAGCACACATCATGATAAAAAGAGGCAAGGCAGAAAATACAATAGAACAAACAAAATCAGCCAATTGAAATATCTGGGTCAACAAAACGGTGCTGAGTTGGTGCTGAAACATTTATGGGGAAGGTATCCAATAGTTGGGGCACCACCACCAAGAAGGCACTCTCCCTTGTTGATACATAAAGCACCTGAGGTACTGGGAGAAGAGACTTTTAAGTAAAAAGGAGATATGCATTTTTAAAAAGTGCATGGATTTGGAGTGAGTGAGTTGGAGAACCAGACTAGTAGGTGACCACCCATCATCATCATCATCATCATGTAAACACATAATAAAAATAACTAAAACGTCAATATGGACCATAACCAAGGCTGAATTTACACTAGTGCCTTATAGCAGTATTGAAGTACACTGATAACTGTTGGGGCACATTATTTATTCTGTTTAGTGCTTTCTTAGAGTGTCATCGGATGAGCATGTTATCGCCTGCTCGCTATTTCCCACTTATGGATGCTCGTGCATCCTTTAGAAGTTGACGTCCACCTCCCACAAGCCTCCCGCTCCTTCTTGCCTGTTTTCTGTCACAAAATGGACCCCTTTTGAACCGACTTTTAAAAATTTTTTTTGAATGTGCCACCATTTCCTGCTGCATGCTGAAAAAGTGGCACAATGTTTACTTCATCTTTCTTCTCCTGGTAGAAAGAGGAAGTATCTTGGAACAGGAGTGGGGGCAGAGAAGTGACGGTAGGGAACTACGATTTTCCCCATCTGATAACACTCATAGTATTATTTCTTGCTTTTTATTCCACATTATTCAAAATACTGTAAAAAATGCCATTGTGTGTCCTATGAGGTATAAATGCACAAGGGGGATATCACATTACCATGATGGGATCATAATGACTTGGCTCAAGGTGTAGATCTGGCCCAAGGTGTAGAGCCAGTGTGGCATAGTGGCTAGTGTGTTGGACTGGGAGTTGGGAGATCTGGGTTGTCTACACTCAGTCATGGAAGTTCACTGGGTGACTTTGAATCAGTCACTGACTCTCAGCCCAACCTACCTCACAGGATGTTGTGAGGATAAAATGGAGAGGAGGAGGATTATGTATGCCATCTTGGGTTCCTTGGAGGAAAAAAGGTGGGATATAAATGCAATAAACAAATAAATAAATACATAAATAAATGAATGAATAAAACAACTGATGCACCATATGACTTTGAATGCTTGGGAGCAAAGGAAAGTCTTGACTTGGTGCTGTAAAGATGACACAATGTTGTCATATTGTCAACATCTGATGTTGGTAACACAGTCGGGGGGGCACCACTGAAAAGGCCCTCTCCCTTTTTGCCACCCTCTGAATCTCCCTTGGCACTCTGAGGAGAGGCTCAGATGTTGATTGCAATGTAAGGGTAGGTCTACAATATTGGGTGGAATATATAAAAAAACAAGAACTGTGCATAATAGTTTTCTTGTAGAAGTTTAGGAACCATTAGAAGACTGCAAAAGCCTAAAACTGACCCAGGGCTAATGGTGAAGGGCTTAACTCAAGCTGTACTTTGCTACTTGAATTTTTCTCATTTATTTCAACAGTGTGAGAGACCTCTTTGTGTGAGCTAGCCTCTCTGCTAGAGTGCACTCAACACCTTTCCATTCAGCGAAAAGGGAAATGATTCTTGAGCCGAATAAAGACTATGGGTTTCAATCAACGGCACTTCCTAAGCTGTGAGTCATTTTTTTTAACAGCTCACAGGCTAAGTCCCGTTAAAGGAAGGCAGGTGGAGCTTCAGCACTTTTTCTATCTATTTCACTCTAAATAGTTAGACAGGCAAATGAAAAATGCATGACTCAATCAGCAACGAGGACCTTGATCCGTGCACGAGACAATGCAAAGCACTGAAGATTTATAGTCTTGCTACCAGAATCCTATTATTATTTGGAGCAGCAGTGACAATAACACTCGCAGATAATATCAGAACAGCAAGAGTGCTTCTCTTCCTGTTGATCACAAGAGGTCGGTCCTTTGTTCCTTACCCTGCCAAATGAATAAGCGGACAATTTTTATTTTTTATTTTTTGACATGGGAACTCAAGCTTCTTCAGAACAAAAAATAAAGGAGAAAATGCTTTAATGTCAGGAAGAGAGTGGCCTCTCCGTTGTGCAACAGAGACCATTTTGCCAGAAATAATAATCCTCTATTTGATACCATTCTCCAGAAACCCATACACTCCAGCTGTCCCTGTTTTCTGCACTCATCCTCGATCAGGCATTGACCCTATCTTGTCTATATTTTGCCTTTAAAAATGTTAGTGTTCTCTAAGAGCATTTTATCATCTACCCTCACCCCATTACTGCCTGTGTTGATTTGAAAGAGACAGGGTCAGTCCTACAGTTAGGTAGTATAAAGCAGCTGCATTAGGCAGCTAGCTTGCAGTATCATGCAAGGGCAGCAAATTGTTAGTTATTTAGGGTGCAATCCTATCCAGATACCTGTCAACCTCCGAGCTCAGAGGATGATGGACATCCTATGTAGAGCGGGAGGAATGCAGAGGCAATCTTCACCTCTGTGATCCTCCCGCTCGGCATTTTTGCTAGATGGCCATTTTTGCCCATCTAGCTGGGGCTCTGTGGAGAGAGAGAGGGAAGGAGGCTGAGGATAGCTCATATCACCACTTCCCCAGTCCCCTCCCTTCCCCACCCACAGGTCTGCTCCCTTTCTATCCTCTCTGAGGTCGGAGAGGCTGCCGGCACAGTACTCTCCACTCTGGTTGCAAGGGGGAGGGGGACAAGGAGCTCGGACTCCTGGGTCTGAGGTTGGAGCGCTGTCTCCTACCTCGGATCCAGGAATCCGAACTATCATATGGCTCCACAGATGCTGTCTAGGGGCCATAGGATTGCTCTCCCCATGTTTTTACATCTAGGAAAGGAAAGTTATTTGTGGGATTTTCTGCTTCTGATGCCAGAATAACTTGGCCGGACTTGGGTAATGACATGAGCATAAAGTGGAGTGGAGGAAAACAATATTCTGGTCTGGCTTAGGCAGAAAACTATCTTGGTCTCTTCTCTGTATCCCAACTGAGTTGGAAGCAGTGAGGAATAGCTACTCAGGAAGGTGACGGCTTATTGGGATCATCTTGGCCAAGCCTCCCTCCCCAAAAATGGAGCCAATACTGAGGCTGCACATGGGAGCAGAAACAGGCCTGGGTTGTGCATGTCTGGCCTTGGAGGCTGGGACCAGGGAGCATGTGGTATGCATGCCCCTTTCCTACCTAGCCTTTCCCCACCACCAATATTTGGCAGCGTAGGGTGACCATATGGAAAGGAGGACAGGGCTCCTGTATCTTTAACAATTGTGTAGAAAAGGGAATTTCAGCAGGTGTCAGTTTCATGCATGCAGCACCTGGTGAACTTCCCTCTTCATCAAAACAGTTAAAGCTGCAGGAGCCCTGCCCTCGTTTGTATCTGATCACTCTAGTATAGCTCCTGCAGCTTTAATTGTTGTGAAGAGGGAATTTCACCAAGTGCTGCATGCATACAAATGACACCTGCTGAAATTCCCTTTTCTATACAACTGTTAAAGAGATATAGGAACCCTGTCCTAGGCTGACCATATGAAAAGGAGGACAGGGCTCATGTAACTTTAACAGTTGTAGAGAAAAGGGAATTTCAGCCAGTGTCATTTGTATGCAATTAGTTCCTGGTGAAATTCCCTCTTCATCACAACAGTTAAAGTTGCAGGCACTATTGCCTGCCTTGGATATGGAGTCATCTAGATCCCTGGAACATGGTGGCAAGATAGGAAGCCAAAGGCTCAAGAGCCTACAACTGCAGCAGACATCAATGACTTGAGTTCCTGGATTGCAAGCAATCGATGGCTTTAATTGATTGCCTTCTGAGGCCTTTCTCCCCAGGGAGAGGTAAGTACAGAAAATAAGTCTCTGCAACACCCATTGCCTATCTTAGTTTTGACATATCCATGTCCCAGAGAGCAGTTATTTGGATTGGCCTTTCTTTTCTTCCTTCCTTCCACTTCTATAACAACCAATAGTCAAAACTCTCTTGGCTGCCTTAAAAATAACATGGCAAAGTTTCTAATATGGTCCCCAACAGAACTGCTAGCCAAGTTGCCCATTACCACATAAGGAGATGACCAACTGAAAGGCAATAATTAAAAATAGTCTATTTAGTGGACTAAATAAAAAGCCTCTGGCCTGAACTCTAAAATCGTCTTCAGAGGCCTTCCTCTGGTTATCCCAACCAAATGAGGCAAGGCAGGTGGATATTATGGAGAGGCATTTTTAGTAGTGGTTTCTCCAGTTGTGGAAAGCCTTCTCCAGAGAGGCTCAGCTAGTGGCTACGCTGTGGTCTTTTTCACTCCAGATCAAGACCCGTTTCATTCTCCCAGGCTTTATTGCCCTCCCGTTATTAAAATAAGCGTTTGTGCTTTCTAGATCTTTTCACTGCTGTGTTTTTCACTGTGGTTTTGTTCTGTAGCTGTTTTCTTAGAGGGTTATACTACGTTTTATTGGTTTCTTATATTTTATGGGTTTAAGCTCCATTTGGTGAACTGCGCAGAGAGCTTCAGCTATTGTGTGGTATTTGACATGTAATACATTAAGCCCCTGTTCAGACAACACTCTAACCCATGGTGGTTAAGCATTTTGAGCCAAACATTATAGCTTAGTGTGTCATGTGAACCATGGCTTAATGTGTCATGTGAACCATTCCTAACAATGGTGGCTACTAGGGTGACCATATGAAAAGGAGGACAGGGCTCATGTAACTTTAACAGTTGTAGAGAAAAGGGGATTTCAGCCGGCATGCAATTAGTACCTGGTGAAATTGCCTCTTCATCATAACTGTTAAAGTTGCAGGCACTATACTAAAGTGACCATATACAAAAGAAGGCAGGGCCCCTGCAAATTTAACTGTTGTGATGAAGAGGGAATTTCACCAGGAACTAATTGCATACAAATGACACTGGCTGAAATTCCCTTTTCTCTACATGAGCCCTGTCCTCCTTTTCATATGGTCAGCCTAGTGGCTACATAACCATGGTTTAAACATGCTCACTAACCATTTGCTGCAAAAGGGTTAGCATCCTAACCATGGCTTAGCATGTCGTCTGAACAGGCCCATTAAAAATAACATTAGTTAAAATGAAATATAGCACAATACTAGATAGGTTTATGAGAGAGACACATCATGAGAGAGGGGAATTAAAAGAATGGTGTTCACTTGAATGGAATTCTTATAACTGCTGGGCTTTCCATGTGGAAAGAGACACAGGATGGTGCAAGCAGCTTCCTGCTAAGGGGCAGAGGTCATTTCCTGCTTTGAGAAGCAGAAGGAGGCAGGTGACCTGGAGTTGTGCTGGTAAGAGTTCCTGGAGTTTGTTATTAAACATGTAGCTGGAAAAATTACAGTAATATCTTCTGGAAAATAAGTGTGTTAGAAAAAAAGCTTTCTTCATATTTCTTCTAGGTCAGGGAAATATAATTAACATGGGGAGTGTGTAATAGGAATGGCTCATTCTTCTTTCTTTACCCCATTGGTTTGCCATTGCTTTTATTCTCATAAGTAAGGCTGCATTCACAAGTGTACATACTAGCAAGCAGTGGTGTAGTGGAGCAGGAACATGGAGAAGTGCAGCTCAGATACCTTTTTCACAGCAGAAGCAATGAGGTCCTTTGCCGGGAGAGTATTTATCTGTATTATAAGGTTGGGGGTTGGGGGGTTGGCCTAGTACAAAACTTGGTCCTTCTAGTGAACTTCATGGCTGAATAGGCATGTGAAACCAGGGGCTTTTCTACAAAAGGCTGTTAATCAGCTGTTAATTCTCTGTATCTACTTTCAGTTTTGTCACAGAATTGAGATCTAAGCACTAAATGAGGAGGATTTCCTTTCCTGTTTCTCCACTACATAACCTCTAGATGGCACTGTGGTTTAAGCAGAATAACGCAAGTACACAAGAAGAAATCGGGCTTCCCTGGTCTAAAATAACTTGCTGAAAGTGCTGGTTAGACACAGAAGTGAAAGTGGGGATTACATAGTCATCTAAAGAACCCATAAACAATCATAAGTAGGGAATTTTGTATATCGGTTTTTTACCGCTCAATGTTTTTAATTTTTGTAAACCGCCCAGAGATCTTTGGCTATGGGGCGGTATATAAATGGAATAAATAAATAAATGACAAGCCATTGATAAATGCTTTGTAAAGAGAAGCCCAAGTCTCCCTTACCTCAATAGATATGTACAAAAGAAAGATACACACACATGCACGTATGTACAGCTATGGATCAATGCAGCTGATCTCTCCTTGGGAATGTGGCTACGGAGCCTGTCATGATGAGCTTGTTCACATCAAAATTTATCATTACACCACTGGCTAACAAGCAAGACCCCTTGAACTCATTGGAACTTGCTTCTTAGTAAAAAAAAATTAAGCAATTGGCTGGGAAAGCATTTTAAAATTGGCCCATATCCTGTAACCATATATTTCCAGAAATTACTAATCACAGTCTTTATTTGTCCATTATAGTACTAATACTGGAGCTTGTTGAGAGACTGAAAGTATTTAGTATTGCAGTGAATAGCATAAGACTGACTAAGTCCGCAGACCATATCATAGTTTTGCAGTGGTTGTGGATTCTTCCTCCAATTTCTGGGAAAAAGTAAGCATGCATTAAAACTTGACGTTTCCTGAATATCAGGCGATGCCAACTCCAACACATTTTGATTCAGAATGCCAGTCTTAAGTCATTTTTTTCATACACAACAATGAAGCTGCTCACACATCATGCTAAGGCATGGTTAGGCCACTAACACTTTTGCAACAAATGGTTAGTGAGCATGTTTAAACTGTGGTTATGTAGCCACCAGGGTTAGGAATGGTTCACATGGTACACTAAGTCATGGTTCACACAGCACGCTAAGCCATAATGTTTAGCTCAACATGCATAACCACCATGGCTTAGCGTGTTGTCTGAACAGGGTCAGTAAGTAGTGCTGTGCCAAATCCTGCCCCTCTATTTTCGGAAACTTTTTCTCTCCCTGTGAAAGAGGCACTGGTTTTTCTGCCTCTTTCACAAGGAGGGGGAGAATTTCAGGGAAAAAAATTCTTGGGGAGGGGGACAGCATTTCCACATACCTTTTAAAAGTATAGCCAGTTGTTTTGGTTGTTTCCAACACATACACACGCACACAAATGGAACTTGGAGGAGCCCAGCAGTTCTTCATGAATGCCCATTGGAGACCATGTGACCTTGCTCTCTCTAATAGGCATTCAGGAAGAACTCTTAGACTCCTGCAAGTGCCAGGGGTGTGTATATATATATATATATATATATAAAAAAAATCTCCTCACAATTGCCTATACTTTAAAAAGTATGTAGAAACCCCATCCCCAAGGAGAAAATTCTCCAAAATTCTCACCTCTCCCAGCCTCTTTTGCCAGAGTTTTCATTTTTCTCCCATCCCCACAAAATGCAGAAAATGTAATAATCAAAATTTTTGGCACAGCAATAACAGTAAGACTACTATCGCATACAGACTTATCTGGTAGTAAGTCCCTTTGAACTCAGTGGGGCTTAGTGCTGAGTAGACATGCAGAGGATTGCACAATTAGGCTGTAATCCAAACATGCAGTTGAGAGTAAGCTCTAAAGAACTCAGTTGGATTTACTTCAGAGTAAACATGCATAGCATTCAATTTTAAGAAGTGGTTTTGAACTCGGTTTTTCTTGTTGTTGTTTTGGGTTTTTCTGCATTTGTAACTTGAAAGCACAATGAACATTAGGTAGAATACATATTGGATACGAAATTTAAAAAAATCAGTGTCTTCCATGATGTAATGAGTGTCTTTCATGCTTGATTTTGTTCTGGTTGTACTTTTATGTTGTGGTTTAATGTTGTGGTTTAAATTTCCATATTTTATACTGTAAGCTGTACTTTACTTTTTTAATTTTTTGTGAATGGCCCAGAGAGTTTTAGCTATTGGGTGGTACAGAAACGAAATAAAAACAAACAAACAAATAAATACACAGCAATAATATCGTTCAGAAGCACACACCAATAGTTTGAGAGAGGCTCAGACTGCATACAGCCTCTTGAAGAGGTAAGCCCAGAAGGCCTCATCATGAGCAGGCCATGTGAGGGCCAAGGTACATAGTAATTTAAATCCATATCTAGCAGCTATGTCTTTCTTTGCATTTTTCCCCTAGGGTAGGGGTAGGGTCCCCAATCTGGACTGGAATCCTGGCTTGTGGATAGGAGTGACTTTTAAGATCTGGATTAGGTTCCCTGTGCTTACTCTAGAGTAAAACTGAGGGGGGAAACATAGAGCTTCATCACACCTAGTTTCCCCCCCCCCCGGTTTGCTTTTTCTGGTTCCCCCTATGTTTCCTATGTGAGCCCAGCAGTTTGAAGGCCATATGGTCGGTATTGCTGCGATACTCAACTTGGCCTGTTCCAAATTTGAGTTTTAGACTTTGCCCTTTCAGGGATAAATCGAAAGAGAAATGAGCAACTGCGGGCTCAGGGTAAGAGAACAGCACAACGGGGATGACGTCATGCGAGTCCAGCAGTGAAAAAGTCGATCAAAGTCGCGGCGGGTGTGCATCAAACCACGTGTGCGATAAGCAGCATAGCTGTGAGTCACAGATTTAGCATAGTGTCTGCTTTGGCTCTCAGTGAATTTTCCAACTTACTCTGCTTAACATTTCCATATCTCACTGGAATGCCTATTTGGATTGCATTGTTCATCCAAAATTGGCTTAACTTCAGTCCCCAAACTACAGACAGCTTGTTGGGTGACACCAACCATCTTTGGACCTGGCTGCTTTTTCTCTCTAGTTATGTAGATGGACGACTTGTCTTTTTCGATGGTTTTTGTTGTTGTTGGGACTCTCTGGGTCTCAAACCAGTTCCCTTTGTTCTTTCATTTTAACTTCTTCTTTTTCTTTTATTAATAATCCATTTCAGGCTTACTGAACAGGTGTTCATCTTCTGCATTGGAAATCAGTCACAATTATAGGGTTTCTTGTGGGTCCAAGTGAAATAAGAACATAGGAAGAGCCCTGCTGGATCAGAACAAGGGTTCATCTAGTCCAGCATTCTGTTCACACAGTGGCCAACTAGCTGCCCACAGGAAGCTCACAAATAGGTCATAAGTGCAGTAGCGCTCTTTTGCTCATGTTTCCCAGCAACTTGGGCATAGGCTTACTGCCTCTGCTACTGGAGGCAGCATATAGCCATCAGGACTAGTAGCCATTGATAGCCTTCTCCTCCATGAATTTGTCCAATCTCCTTTTACAGCCATCCAAATTGGTGGCTATCACTACATCTTTTGGTACTGAATTCCATAGTTTATCTATGTGCTGTGTGAAGAAGTATTTATTTTATGTGTCCTAAATCTCCCACCAATCATCTTCTAGTATTGAGAATGGGAAAACAGTATCTCCCTATCCACTTTCTCCACACCATGCATAATTTTGTATATGTCTGTCATCTCTCCACTTACTCACATTTTTCCTAAGCAAAACAATCCCAGCTGTTGTAACTTTCCCTCATAGGGGAGTTGCTCCAGTCCTCTTTGAGGTGCGGTGACATCTTTCCAACGGACTGAAGCAGCACACACTGGCACAAACTCCAACGCTTGTCCTTTTGTATTCATTGACCTGTTTGCCTCCAGGATGCCTCTGTACAGAGGTTGCCATGAAAGTTCAGCTGTGGGCTCCATGCCATTGAAATTTGTTCTGCTTAGCTGGAAGCCCATCGAGGACGACGTGCAAACAGATGCAGATGGCTCACGCAGCCTTGTCATAAGGTTCTCATTCAGGACTCCTAGCAAAAGTAGAGTCGCCTTCCACATGCCGCTTGTCAATGGGTTTGGGTTTCCACAACGGAAATGACAGGCACATGCAAACTAGGAAAAGGGGAATCGTGGAATTAATGGTTCCTCCCTTCATGAAGGCTTCTACAATAGCATTGTAAAGTTGAAGAGGGATCAAAATGGCTTAAAAACTGAGTGAGCCTCTTCAAGGCAGGAGCAACCTTGCCTCGGCTTTCTCAAAGCTGGACTGGGCCCTGCCTGTTGAGCCACTTGTGTGCATCTGTGAGCCCAAACCATGATTTGGATCAGGAACAAGCCCTGTGCTCATGTGCATGCCCACTGTTGAGTAAGTGACTATTTCAAATGTGGGGGCCATAATAATAAAGGCAAAAATCCCAGAGGATTAAGAGGGGGAAGAAGTCGGGGAGAAAAGTTGGGCAAATCCAGCTGGGAAGGAAAATTGTGGACAGTACTCCACACCCTTAGGTCAGGGCATGTAGACATGAGATTTAGCTCTATGTCTTTTCTAACATGCACAAGGGACTGCATTTCACTTCATTACACTGGACTGTGCAGGCTGAGAGACTCTTGGAGTGAAGTCCAAAGAAAGGGTATGCACAGGGACCACTGAAACGCAGTTTCTTCAGATACCACCATCATGTCTTGCTTGGAAAACCATTTGGACTCAGAGTAATTACTGAGCAAATCTGGAAAGAAGAGGGAAAGGTAATTCTTTTGGCCATTTCTTTTTAAAACTCAAAGAGGGTTGCAGGTAAGACAATGGGCAGGATCTACACTACTGCTTTAAAACGGTTTATAACAGTAGTGACAACTGTTCGGGCCTAGGACACACACCATATACAGTTTTCAAACTGTTTTCAAAGTGTCATATTCTGCTTGGTGTAGATCTGGCCTTGTTGTTGCTGGAAACATTAGCGTCTGTTTCATCTGGGAAAAGGTCATTTTAGGGAGCCATCTGAGAAAGCATCACAGAGCATGGTTATTGGTTGCAGCCAGGTAACACTTGAAATGAAACTTGTGGTAAGACTTTGGCTGAGTTTCATGTAATCCCTTTTTTCATTATCACTTACTGACATCTACTGGCTACAACATGCATTATTCCAGAAGGCTTTAGTGGCCATTTCAAGAGCCTGCATTTCAGAACACTTGACCAGACCAGTTATATTGTCAGGTGGGGAGCTAGAACCATCTAGTGTCCTAAGATCTACCCTCCAATTGTGTTAATTAAACAGTGAAAGGGGAGGATGGCACTTGTTTGAGGCTTATATGCATTCAAAGTACCTGCATGTTCACATTTCAGGGCCAGCCCAAGACATTTTGCCACAAAAGGATATCCCCTCCCATTCTATGTATTAAAAAAGACAACTGGACTGGCAGATGGATCTTTCTTCCACCACACCTGAAGCCAGTAGTTTAGTTTAGGGCATGCAAGGCAGGTCTTGTGGCCCACAGCTATCTCCTCCAACACCTTGCTTCCACCTCCCAGCATCTGCCATCTGAGGCAATTGCTTCACTCTGCCTAATGGTAGGTCCTGACAGCAATCTTGAAGATCAGAAGACATTCTCAACATTTGAGACAAACTAAACTTAAGACTGGAAAGAAATGAAAGAAGCTGAAACTGACAGATCTTTCCATCACTACATAGCATTATCTTAGGGATATCTGTTCGGGATGGCTCATAGAAGTGCTGCCTCCACAACCACTGCTTGAAGCAGGGGCAAAACAACGTTCAAGCCAGAAAGGCCTCCTGCTGCTTGGAATAAATTACTGAACCCAACTCCCACAACTGGCCAGTGGTTTTCTGCCCTTCTTCCATCCTCCCTACCCCAATATCTGGGGGGGGGGGGGAAATGATCCAAAATGGAGCTCTTTGGATCACTGCTACAATATTGCTAATTCCATACTGGGAGTGGAAGAGATCCATTTTAAAATCAAGCATGTGTTCTGGTCAAGGTGGATCTCTAACACAAATATGGGACACATTCATTCTTGGGCCCAGTTCCAGAAACACCCTCGGCACTTTCCATCTGGGATAGGAGGCAATCAGAAGCGCCAGAATGTTTGGTGAATACATTACAACTCCAGTTGGGGAACTTTGAGATTAAAGCACCAATGCTGGAGACCGTGACATTGGCTTCTAAGGAATTCATCTAATAAGCAACAATACACCTATAATTTTAGGACGGGTCTTCTAGACTCGAGGGGGTTTTCTGAATGTCATTGTTTCGTTTTACTCTTTAGAAATGTTTCTTTAGATGAGGGTGGCATCAAGAAAGAAAGAATAATGACCCAGGGAGCTTCATGTACTGGCAGCATAGAAAGAAGAACATAAGAAGAGCCCTGCTGGATCAGACCAAGGGTCCATCTAGTCCAGCATTTTGTTCATACAGTGGCCGACCAGCTGTTGACCAGGAACCCCCAAGTAGGACATGAGTGCAATAGTGTCCTCCCACCCATGTTCCCCAGCAACTGCTGTATAGAGACTTACCGCTTCTGATACTGAAAAATACATAAACCATATGAAGGGCAAGAGGAACTCATAGTCATAAGGAATTTCCTTAGCCACAAAGCTCACTGCCTGTCTTTCCACAAATACATAATTCAGAGGAATAAGATACAATTGCTTTGATTAAAACTGATCCTTCCAGTAAGATTTGACAAGTCTTAGGGGCCAGAGCACATGCCCAGGTAGGGCAAGGAAATGAATCCTGCCAGAAACCTTGGAGAGCTGCTGCCAGTCAGTGTTGACAATACTGAGCTAGATGGTCTGACTCAGTATAACGCATCTTCCTGACCAAGATGTGTGGCTTATTGGTTTTCTGCCTGTGGATGTATGAACGAAACGATTTCCATTGTGAAACTATGTTTTGTTTTCTCTCTCCCACCCAAGTAAAAGAAGCAGCATCAAACAATCAAGGCCAGTGGTAAGCCCCCAATTTATTTCACGCCACTCAAAAATAGGGTGTGTTGTTTATAACCCAGCAATAATGAAGACTCGCAGGCATGTGAAAGACTCGGCAGCATCTCATGATTTCCCTCTTTTATTTGGTGGCCCTTATCGATACTATTCAGAGCTTGGAACTGGGGAAAAACACACACGCAAATAATGGGAGCCTGGAGACATTGACTGCATCTCAATGAGGGTCTTGGCATTTGGTAGTGAGGCCAGGTTGTCCTCCACTCCCCAGACAAAGCAGCTTGTGAGTTTCTGAACATGTAGCAATGCCAGGGAACCTGTCGTTGAATTGGCCTTGACTCTTACGACAGGCTGCAAGACAGTCGAGTGGAAACAGAAATGCAGTGCAGATATGACAACAGGGGAAACAGAATGAAAAATAAAAAAGGTTAAGTCATCTCAGTTAACTTCCTATTGACTAGAAGCGAATCGTTATTTTGATTTCAAGGTTTCCTTTAACATTGTGTTTCTGCTGCGTATGACAAATGGAATCTACTTATCCTTTGGACACGTTTAGCCTCCTTTAGGGGCTTCACTTGTAAAAATAACACCTCCACTTAATCCTGTCATGTAGCATCTAGACTCTTGCCAGCTAGCCTTAGATGTGAGAGTCTTGGGTTCAAGTTTTGGCTTAGTTAAGCATTCGTCGGGTAGTTTTTCAGAGAGCTGCTGCCTCCTGGGTTTAGCTTGTTATGGGGACAGACAAACCAAAGCTTAATAAAGTATTTTGTATTCATTCAAAGTTTTCCTAAGTCTTGAGTTTCGGATATGATGCCTATGGACACCAGCGTGCCTCCAGATACCTCTGTGCACAAGTTCCCTGTCTTTCTTGATGTTGATTTTTTTTAATTAACTGGGAGACTGGCAGGCTGCAAAAGCAGGTGCTGCATTCCAGTGCCATCTTTATTTCAGCTCAAAAGAACGCTTTAGTGTTTTGGTGCTCAAACCTTCACTCTTGTACTTTTGGGAAAGTTTCTTTTCTTTTAGTCTCTGCGGTTTGCTTTCTGGGAATTCAGTATTTTCTCACTGGCCATGTCACAATGACAGCCATTTTATGAATGGGTAACCCCTCCATTTTGTGAGCGTGCCCTTGATACTGCCTCTGCATTCCAAAACCAGCCCCAAAAGGTTGGGAACTAAAAAATGAGAACCAATTCAAATCTCTTTCCATTTCAGCTAACATGGGAAAAACCCTGCCCATTTTGAGTACCCATCACTTCAGTCCCAGTTGACAGGGCTGCTAGCATCAGCTTCTGGCATGCATGCGAAGATATAGATGTAAATAGCCCCCGCAGGGTCCACCACCGACACGGACCCTCTTCACATGACAGACAGCTTAGACTCCCCATTTTAAATTTCCCATGATGCACTAGAGTAGCCAATGCAGCATTCCCAAAGGGCATTGTGGGAAATGTAAAAAGGCCAGAGGGGACAACCTTGCTATAGATTTCTCAAAGCTGGACTGGGCCCTGCCTGTTGAGCCAGTTGTGTGCATCTGTGAGCACTTTCATCTTTTGGTCCTAGGTTTACTAATAAAAATACTAGCTCCAAAGGTGTCACAGGAGACAATGCTAGGGCAGGTTAATAAAAGGTAGAGCATAGCAGGTGTGAGATCACGCAAGGGTCAGAGGCCCTTGTTAGGGTCAGAGGCAGAACCAGGACAGGACCTCCTGGTAGCCTAAAATGTGACCATGGCAGATTGTAATGGGCCAGGGATAGGTACAGGGAGGATTCGGATCATGGCCGGAGTCTGCTTGCTTGCTTTTTAGGACCAATTCCAGCTACCTGACATTTTATTGTAACAATAAATTGAATTGTTGCAAATCTCCCAGAGAGCTTTGGCCGTTGGGGCCCCGTTTATAAGGACTGATCTGATAATGCATAAGCTGGGCTGGCGCAAGACCTCCTGCCACCCCCTCTCTTCTCTCCCCCCCCCCCGCTGGTCGTAGCAACAGGGACACCACACACTTGCTCCTCCCCCCTGACAGTGTAGGTGCAATACTAACCCGCCTCTTCCCTTTCTCCTCCTGCCACTGCTCTCCTCTCCTTCCCGACCGCGATAACAACAGTGTCCACCTTCTCCTCCCATTCTCCCAATGATGATGAGGGTGGCCGTGACAGTGGCTGCCACCCACCTTCCTTCCTCCCCAGCCGCGATGACGGTGTCGGCCCTGCTGGGTCCATGCAAGGTTTCATCTTGTCCAGCATCCTATTACTAACAGTAACCTCCATATATCTTTTGGAAGTCCACAAGAAAAGCATGAAGGACACTCCTCTCCCCCATTTGAATGTCCCTAACATTTAACATACACAGGTATGTTGTCCTTAAGAATGGAAGTTCCATTTATGGCTGAAAGCTCCAGGAATTCACCTAACCGTTTAAAAAGAACCCGTCTGAGCACATGGCTCTCACCACATGCTGTAGCAATGAATTCCTCTTATGGCTTGTTTTAAAAAACTTTTCTCTCTTCTGAACCTACTGTTGATCAGTTTCACTGGGTGGCCCCATGTTTGTAAAATAGGCCATTGTTTAATATAATTTATAAATTATAATTCATCATTTTATGGGATTGGAGGTTAGAGTGGATGGTCTTTTGGGAGCGCATCCAGTGCTCGACTCGAAGATGTCCATATATGGGTTTTCTATCAGTGTAGGTCAGGGATGGATAACACGTAGACTGGGAGTGCCCCCCCCCCCCAACAACCTCTGAAATTTGTGACTGGTTTGCTGTTAATTTCCACAGAAACCACTAAGGATGCCTAAAAGACCAAATCTCACTTGTTTTCAAGTGGGATACAGCAGTTTTAGGCTTCTGTAGTGGTTCACTAGCACTAGGAAGCCTAAAATGGCCAAATCTCATTTGGTTTAAATGGGATGTACAGACTGACCCTATGCATGTTTACTCAGAGGTAAATCCTACTCAGTTCAGTGGGGGCATGCTCTCAAAGGGTGCATGTTGGATTTATTTGTTTGGGTTTAAGTGTGTGTGTGTTTTATTTAGCGAACACACACACACAGGTACTTTTTTTTGTATAATGCTTCCAAACAAATTGGCATTTCTGTCACAACAGCCTGCAGGAATCTCTGTCTATCAAAAATGTTAATTCACCACAAAAAAGGGGAGGGAGAGAGGGAGGGAGGGGGAGAGAGAGATCCCTAATTTAGAAGAAACAAGTGGAGTCGTATGCTCTCCTCAGCAAACATCACCAGTAAAGCTTCATTAGTATGTATTTTCACATAATTCAATTAGCCAAAATACATACAAATGCCAGCAGTTCTGTTCCCTGCTTAGGGAGTATTGGTGAGGCTTTAAACAGATCTGAAACAAAAATTGCATAAACGGCATGTAAAGTCCTGTGCATACAAAGATACCTTCAGGGTTCTAATAAATTCACGAAACTTTTAAAAGCATGATTTCCTAGCAGGCAATCACTTTTAATTAAGAGGATCACCTACAGCAACACATGTCCTTCAAAAACTTACATTTTTTTTCTTTTTTGAATTTCAAAGTTTCCGTAGTAAAAGTTGAATTGCTGAGTAGCTTAACCTCAAAAGGCTGCCAGGCTTTCATGACAGTTATAAACCACTGTGGTGCCTTCTTTATAAGAAGAAAAGATTCTTAACACAACAGAGAAAGAAGGAAATCTCTTTCTACTCGTAGCTAGAAGCAAGCATTTCCTGCAAAGGTCAGAAAACTTTTCTTCAGTTAAAGAATATTTTTAAGGACACTGTAGCTACTTGCACAAGTAATCTGGTAATTTGCTATATGAATTAAACATCCAATTGAAGATATTTATTATTTCATATACGGTTTCTCTCCCTTTCTCTGTCTTTTTGTTTCTTTTGTTTCTTTTTCTGTTTTTACAGAAATGGGAGGCTTTGTCAAATTTTTCAGACTGCCAATTGAGTAAATATGAAGGGGATGTGGTTGGTTGTTGTTGAGGTGGAGTCTTGAAAGAGCAATGGATTCCCCTTCTCATAATCAAAAGACTTATTTATACATAGGGATGAATGAATCAATCTTTTTCTGGTCCATGTTAGTTTTGCACGTATTCAAAAGTCTTTCCTGTTCAATTTATGCATCACTCTGTGAATTGCTTTGTTGTTTTTATAAAGCAAAACTGCATGAAAATCCACATTTTTGTATGCAATGTATATATTTATCCATTATTTATTTATTATTACATTTATATCCCACTTTCTGTTCTTTTGCAAGGAACATAGTCCTCCTCTTCTCCATTTTATACATACAACAACTCAGTGAGGTAGGTTAGGCTGACAGACAGTGACTGCTCCAAAGTCACCCAGTGAGCTTCATGGCTGTGTGGAGACTAGAACCTAGATCTCCCGAGTATCGGTCCACCACTAACCACTACAACACACTGGCTGAATTCAGACGACACAATAAGCAACTGGGGGGGGGGGGGAAACAATCGTCAGTTGTATTGACTATCGTGTTATCCGAATGCTGCCATAGTCAACTCAGCGCTGATCCTAATCCACACCACAGTTGATTATTTATTACCATGTTGTGTGGGGAGTATCCCCTAGATGAACAACTGTAAAGTTGATTATTACCCCACCATTGACTATTGTGTTGTCCGAATTCAGCCACTGGCTCTTCATAACACACATTTCTACAAAACTGCCCCAATATGCCCAACTTTCTGCAATATATGCATTTTTGTAAGCAACATTCCTTCATATATGCATTTTGGGGAGTAATTTTTGAGCCAAGAAGTGTGAAATTCAAAAGTTAACTGTGTTTCATAGTTGGAGGAAGTGCAAATTAGGCTGACTCACTTAAAAATTCAGACTAAACAAAATTCTCCATCCCTATTTATACAGTGGCTGAGCTCACAAATCATGACAAGCCGGAGTATGGGTTGAATGGCTTGTCATTGAACCATGGGTTGTTGTTGAATTGTGGGTTGTTGTGTTGTCTGAACTCAGCCATGCTAACAAACCATGATTTGTTAACCACAAACAATCCATGAAGAGAACACATGGTTTGTTGTTGAGTTGTGAACTGTGGGTTGTTCATGGTTAACAAATCATGGTTTGTTAGTGTGGCTGGGTTCACACAACACAACAAACCATGATTCAACAAGAACTCACACTCAACCTGTACTCAACTCATGTTGTGTGAATCAGGTCAGTATGGTGATGCCCCACTGCTTTGGTATTTGTAACGGGTCAAAGTTCCATTCTTCTAAAGTAAAATAATAGTGCATGTGAATCAAAGGTTTCATGGTTCAGACATGTATGGACATCACTTCATTACTTAACGGTTAAGTATATAGCACTTGATGACTGAAAGTGAAATGTGTGAAATTGTGCTGCTGTATTTGAAAGTTCTGCCTGAGAATTGTGGTGTATTCGCACATTCTAGCTATCACTAGAATGTGTGAATACACATCACAAAATCTTAAACGTTGTTTATTCTGGGCTGTGTGAGTCATAAGGCTAATGTTGTTGAAGAACATCATTTTCAGTGCAAGATGGCAATAGTACCAACAACCACATGCTGATGTGTTTGCCCTACCCAATGGCTTTCAATTGCAGTGGAATGCAGTGAAGGCTGCCGTGCGATCTAAAATAAATTGGGAATCAAGCCCTGAGGATAACATCATTTAATATGACTTTGTTTTGCTTTGTTAGTTTCAACCTCCAGGACTAGCTTCCTACTGTGTAGGCTGTAGTTTGCACAGTAACAAAACATAAAAATGTCATGGCTGGCTTGTAGATCACTAGATGTCTCCTTGCTTGGTTTACTCAGCACTTGAGCAGAATGTGTGGATGGGGAATCCCACTATAGAACATTGTGTCTGAGGTGATGCAAGTTGATATGAATGTTCTGTTTGCGGTGTTTAGATACATGTTGGCTCATCCAACCTGCTGAATGGGGGTGATGAGTGTACTTATCTGAACAAGCCCTTGAGCACAAGCAAAATGCTACGTCTGCCCTTAATTATTCAGTGGTTGCCATCCAAACGTATAACTCCTGGTCCTTTTTACTCTTACAGAATATTGATGCACAAACTCCATGAAACATCAAATCAAAATCAGCTGTAACCATGCGGAATACAGCACAACACTGGAAGAATGTAGCATTACTTCTGCTACTAAATAAATAAATAAATGGAGAAATGGACACATTGCCATGTTCATAAGATTCCTCTATAGACAAGGCTGGATTAAGACATGCTGAGGCGCTAAACCGCATCAAGATTCAGAGGCCCCATACCACAAAAATAAAGACAAAAAATGTATTCCATTATAATAGGAAGGGTAATGAAAGGGTAAAACTCAGCATTAGGGAGTGCTTGTAGTTAAACGATGTTCGATAGCCTTCTCTGAAATGGGGTATAAATGCACTAATAAAATAAGTTGATGTGAACTTCTTTTAAACTGGCACTGGTTTGTGCTTATTGCCTCCAATACTAAATACTGTGTTGCCACACTTTCTCCATATAAGGCAACTCTGTTGTAAGTCACACCAGACTTTCCAACATATTTAAACCAAAGCAATATAATCTTAGTTATCTTACATCTTAGTTATCTCCAACATATTTAGAGGCTCCTCATAATATAAGGCCCTAAGCCATGGCTTACTTGGCTTGTTCCTAAATTCAGCACTGCAAAGAGAGATTTGCATGGGACCTACTTCTCTGATTTTTAAATTGCCTTGAAGACCTCATTTCAAGTTGCTTTTAACTAACATTGGAACTGTTCAACGCTGTTTTTGAATCGCTGCTGTCCTAATGCTCTGTTTTCAGTTACTTTTAATCCATTCATTCATGGATTACATTAATATACTTCCCAATAGCCAAAGCTCTCTGGGCAGCTTACAAAAATTAAAACCTTAAATACAATACAATAAAGCATAATTAAAAACCTTTCCTGTAATTTTTTTAAAAACAATTTGAAATGGCTAAAAAGATTTATCAATAAACTACCAAGACCTGAAAAAAGCAACTAACATTAAAAAGCCCCATAATTTTCTGTCAAATGCCTGGGAGTACAGGAAAGTCTTAACCTGGCACTGAAAAGATGACAGTGTTGGTGCCAGGAGGACCTCACTGCACCATCAGGGTGCCATGAAGGCCCTCTCTCTCTCTCTATATAATTAACATGCATAGTGCTCTCAATTATTTTAAGCGCTTTCTGTGTCAATGTCTTAATATTCTGCTACTACCTTCCCCAACCAGGTACTCTCCAGAAGTTTTTGCCCACAACTCCCATAATTCCCAGCCAGCATGGCCATGTGAGTCACCTTGGAAGGGCTAAACTGACTCTGGACCACTTGTATTGGCTGCCTGTATGTTTCCGAGCCCAATTCAAGGTGCTGGTTTTAACCTATAAAGCCTTACACGGTTTGGGACCGCAATACCTGATGGAACACCTCTCCCGACATGAACCTACCCGTACACTACGCTCAACATCTAAGGCCCTCCTCCAGGTGCCTACTCTGAGGGAAGCTTGGAGGATGGCAACAAGGGAGAAGGCCTTCTCAATGGTGGCCCCCAAATTTTGGAATGATCTTCCCGACGAGGCTCGCCTGGCGCCAACTTTGTTATCTTTTCAGCGCCAGGTCAAGACTTTCCTCTTTTCCCACGTATTTAACATTTGAGTTTTTAATTTACCCCAGAACTATATTTAGGCGTGGCTGAGAGTTCACAGTTGTTTTAAATGTATACTGAATTTAAGAGAGTCATGAAGACTGCTGTCTTCCAGCAGGCCTATCCAGATGAATTTTAAGATGTTTTTAATGATTTTTTTTTCTTGTTTTAAAATTTTAACTGTTTTGTGATTCTTGTGTTTTATGCTGTTGTCGTTCCCCGCCTCGATCCGGAGGGAGAAGCGGGTTATAAATAATAATAATAATAATAATAATTATTATTATTATTATTATTTATATGTTGTCTGTTTTTATGCTTTTATGGTTTAAAATTGTGTATATCGATTTTTAATGTTCAAAGTTTTAATTTTTGTAAACCGCCCAGAGAGCTTTGGCTATGGGGTGGTATATAAATGTAATAAATAAAATAAAAATAAATAAACCTGGGTCTGTTTTGTTTTTTAGGCTTATAGCTTTTTAAGTTATTATAGTGGCTTTAAATGTATGTGTATATTGTATGTTTTTGCAGTTTAATTTTTGTATATTGTTTTTAAATGTTTTAATCTTATGTAAACAGCCCGGAGAGCTTCGGCTATGGGGCGGTATACAAGTGCAATAAGTAAATAAATAAAATAAATAAACCGGAAAGGCAGCATACACCTGCTAAAGTAAGTAAGCAAGCAAACAAGGAAGTAAATAAACAAATAAATAACATGCCCTGTCTGAAATAGTAACCATCCTTGAGACATTGGAGAATTAATCATGGGAAGTAGTTGTTGAGTTTAAGTTATGGCATTTGTTTGCTTAATAAAGGATTTGATAATGTAATTAGACCTGTTGTTCATAGATATTTAGGGAAGTGTTTTTTTGTTGGTATAGGGTCCTTTCATGATTTGATTTTCCTGCTATCATATACTTGAAAAAAAATAAGCGAAAACATTTTTGCAACTAATACACCAATAAATAACCAACACTTTGGGATATGCTTAAGGTCAATTCACACAACCTTGGTGCTCCAGGAAATCTCACAGGTTTTTAGTCCTGTCTCAAAATGTGCTTTTCTCAAGCACAGACTATGATTTTACATATCATCAATACAATCTTCCTTAAGAGAGTATGATGTATAACAGGGGTCTCCAATCTTTTTTGAGCCTGTGAGAACATTTACCATTTTTTTTAAAAAAATTAGCTCTTTCTTTCTGTCTTTCTGTCTTTCTGTCTTTCTGTCTTTCTTTTCTCCTTCCCTCCCCCCTCCGTCCCTCCCTCCCTGTCTTCCTTCTAACTCATTCTGTTCGGCTCCTCTGTCTTTCTTTGCCCCCCTTCAGCCATTTTTGGCAGGGATTTTACCCCCCCCCCTCTCCTTAATAAAACCAATGGAGTGATTCACCCATTGATTTTAATAGGGAGAGGAAAAGTCTCCCTAGCTGAAAAGTGGCTGGAGTAGGGGCAAGGTCACCCCCCCCCCCCAGACCATGTTGCTCCAGGAGTCCTTGGCGGGGGTTTTGAACTTTGCTTTCCCTACAGTCATTTTTCAGAAAAGACAGGGTGACCATATGGAAAGGAGGACAGGGCTCCTGTATCTTGAACAGTTGCATAAAAAGGAGAATTTCAGCAGGTATCACTTGTATGCATGCACCTGGTGAAATTCCCTCTTCATCATAACAGTTAAAGCTGCAGGAGCCCTGCCCTCTTTTTGAATCTGGTCACTCTAGTATAGCTTCTGCAGCTTTAACTGTTGTGATGACAAGAAGGAATTTCACCAGGTGCTGCATGCATACAATTGACACCTGCTGAAATCCCCTTTTCTGTACAACTGTTAAATATACAGGGGCCCTGTCTTCCTTTCCATTTGGTCACCCTACCACTGGGCAGAATAAACAATTCTGGGCTGGATGGGCCAGTGGTCTGACTCAATATGTAGCATATCATACATTAAATTCTCTGCAGAAACATAAGAAGGGAATTCCGCGTTTGTTTTGAAGCCAGTTAGAGAAGTGTGGCATGTGTTCATTCTGCCTAAACATGGTCCATACATGGTACTGTTAGAGGACATGCTTGATTCCTCTTTGAGATTGCAGCACCCACACACCATTATAAGAAACATTCTCTGGCTTGGTTTTTTTCCCATGGTTATCTTGAATGGGCGGCCTTGTGTAGCGGATCATATATGTCGCAAAGAGGTTGACATGGATTTACTGTACACTGTACAGCAGGCAGCATCTAGATTATACAGGACAACGACTGGACAATTAAAAAACATTGAGAAGGACACAGCTGCATCATAATGATCAAGATGTGCCAGAATAAATTAGCATCATGCAAAGTTAGGGCTATGTTTAATTCATAGGCTGCGCCTATATTTAGCCATCTTATTATTTGTAATATAATCCATCCGTTTATTGAAGGTTAACACCAAGAATTACTCCTGGGTATTTTGTAGATATGTCACAGGTCACTGTAGGCCGTCTAATCTTGAGCTACTTAGAAAGACGGAATGTGTCGGAAAGATATTATATAGAATACCAAGTTAAAATGAAGAGAAAATGAATTCTAATTGCTGTTATCTTAGTCCAGGTGTTTTTTTTTCCTGAGGAAAGGAACATAGGAGACAAAGGAAATATTATCAGCAGTTAATAAAAGAACACTGTCCTCTGACTTCATACGTATACCAGGGCTGAAATTCAGACACATACGTGACATATGAAAACGATTGAAGAGAAGAGCAACCTGCCACTGTCTATGGAGGCACTCCAGGAATCAATGGAAGTGGGTTTGACAAGAAGCTATAGAAAAGGACCCTTTGAAAATGATATCAAATGTAGGAAGAGGATTGGGGGTGGGGATGGGGATGGGGATGGAGAAAAGTCATCAAAATGGCAGAGTTTTGAGCTGAAAACATGATGAGTGTTCTAAGCTGCCGCCCACTTAAACAATGTTAACTTGTGTGGAACACAGCCAAAGAACAGATGGGGAAATTTATTTTCTTAGAGAACGGCAAGACCCGTTCAAAATTAGCCGGTGTACTGTGGTAAGTTGAGGTTTGACCTAAGGCTGGGGAGGCCACTGCTTTGTCCTGAAGCTCACTTGCTGAATTTCGGCCGGTCACATAGGCCCTGTTCAGACATCTGAAACCACAGCTCTAACCATGGTGGTTAAGCTTAACCACTGTGATTAAAGCTGTGGTTTAAGGTGTCTTCTGAATTGGGCCACTCTCTTTGTGTAACCCACCTCACAGGATCGTTGTAAGGAATTTCCATGCATGGGCTGTCTTTGTAGCATATAGATGAAGAGTCTGTGCAACGTTACCATGGTTGTAATTCCTACTTATCTGCGTATAGCCTTGTGCCACATACTCTGTTAGGGATTCAGTGTTCAATGCTAATTCATTTATGGTTAGATTAATCCACACAAAAACTTTTCAGTTGATGTAAACCATGTTCCCCAATTAATCATTCAGCCAACCTCCACCTCCAAACACACCTGTATTTTTAACACATGAAACTGGACGTTTCAAGCATTACCTTCAAAGAGGCACTCTACTTTCTCTCCCAAACAGCAAGGAATGTCTCTTTTAAAATGGTGTTTGATCCAGTGTATGCATATTATTTGGATCCTAACTTCACTTCTGTGAATGGAACAGAGTTCACGTCTATCTGACTGGGCTTTCCCTTCTGTCTGAAGCTTCCTTCTCCTAAAATCTGTTCCTGTGGTTAGAGGACCTTTGGGAATGATGTGGGATATGATAAAGAGGGGGTAAACAAACGGAGGGGGGAGCTGGCAAAAATCTCTCCATCACCACCGCCATTTATGTGAAATGCCCAGAGAGATCCGGCTATTGGGCGATATAGAAATAAATATAGAAATAAATAAATAAATAAATGTGAACAGTGGGCCAACTTAGGATCCAAGCCAATATGAGTTTGCTTCAGAACTAGTTTTATTAGTATGTAAATATATGCAGATGTCATTGATACTCATATGACTGCTCAATTAAGTTTTTGGTTGAAATTAATTGGTAGTTTAAAATTAATTGGGTGATTGCCCTACATGCTGTAGTGTGTGTGTGAGTGAGTGTGTGTGTGTGTGTATATAGCATCACTATCTAGAAGCCAGCGTAATTTATGGAATTGTGGGCTGAATAAATCCTATACATTCCAGGACACCAGCATCAAATTTCTAGTCATCCGGACAACCGGGCACCTTTGCTCTACTGTCTTGTCTCTCTATCAGGTACTGATTCCATTACTGCCGGGTTCGCATTCAGCATCTCCAGTGAATGACGGATCGAGTTTCACTTGAGCTGTTTTACCTCCTGGAGATCTGCTCCTTGAAATTACACTAGGCTGGGTCAAGTGGGTGGAAATATCTGCTGTACTTTACTGTCACCCTGAGTGGGCTCAAGGTGTTGAACAGTAGGGCGCTTTCTTTGATGCAAACTAAAGGGGAGGGATGTGCAGCTTTGCCTGGAAGCTGTTGCTCTCTAGTCCCTTTTGCTTCTTTGTATTTTCTTCTTAAGTCAGGAAGACAAGAAATGGCACCCCTGCTCTTACATAGATACAAATGATCAGTGACGGATTTCTAATGGAGCCGATCAACGGAAGAGCAGTACCTATTTTACCTGGAGACATATTGTGTAGTCTTGCATTAATGTTTCTTTGGGAAAACACTCCCCTCATTTTGGGGGACAGAGGAGGTTGTCTCTTAGTCTTCTTCATGTTTTACCAAGTGGCTGTGATTTGAATTGTCAGTCCCACTGCCTGTGAGTTCCCATAAAGAAGGTACATAATCTTTGATAGCAAAAGAGATGGCAAGCCACATAATTGCTTTTGGCACATCAACAAATTAAGATTAGTTAATACTTTGAAAGACTTGCGTATTCTATTATTTATGTATTTGTTGCTTTTCTATACAGTCTCCCTGAAGCCAACTGGGGTGGTTTACAATAAGTTCATGGTCCCCTCGATTCACCTCAGAGGCCATTTCAGAGCCCCCGAAATGGCCCTGATTTGCCTCAGGGTGCTTTAGGGGTTGTTGTAGAGTCCCTGCGCACGGGCTCTGTTTTAGTACATCTATGCCGCAAACTACGGTGGCCACAAAGGGCCATTTTCCCTTTACGGCTGCCATAGTTTGTGGCCCAGAGCCCATGATATCTTGAAATCACGGCCTGGCTCTCAGGAGGACACCACATTTCCTTGTCATGGTGGAGGTGGGACGATGGTGGAAGCAATGGGGTGATGCGGTGGTGGCAGCAGCAGCATTGCAGCGCCGATGGCAGATGAGAGGGGAGAGGGAGGTGAGTCCAGCACCATCCGAAGTGCTCTGAGGCACCCTGAAGCTTCAGCACCAGGCTGCTTCGGCCTCAGGCCATCTCGGGCCGCCCTAGAACCAACTTAGAACCAAAGCGAGGCAGGCCGAATCAGCCCACCTTGCCTCGGTTTCAGGGATTCAGCCCGAGGTGGTGCACAGCCATATATATATTTCAGATAAAAACATTGCAAAGCATTAAAAGTAACCTTAATGTTAAAAGGACAAGTTTAAAAATGCACCTTGACCCCCTTCTTGAACACAAGGCATGGACCAGTTGCATTTCCAAAGGGAGTGTGTTCCAGAGTTTGGGAGTATTATAGGAGAAAGCCCTTTCTCACATGCCCAACAAGAGGGCCTCTGTAAGAGAGGGGAGGCCTGTTCAGACAACATGCTAATCTTCCATGGATCACTCAAAACATAAGATCCACAGTGGGTTAGCATGTTGTAAGGCAGGAGAATACCCCCCCCCACACACACACACTGTGGTTCAAGTATTCTTGCCTGCTACCCATCTCCTGTGGTGGTTCCCATGTTCTCTGGCAGGAACTTCATGGTTATTTCTGCTCGCTTCACCAGAAAAATATATATGGTGGTGACCATAGAGTCTGCCAGCACGAGCTGCTGCTGCTTCCAGCTATACTCTTGCTGTTGCGGATGTTCTTTTGAGTTGGTGGACATTTTTTTCCATTTTTGCAATGGACTGGCTGCTGGCCACTTGTTCAGCGGGTCATTCAGAAATCATTTTAAACTATATACAGAATAAGGAGAGGATCTGCATAATTTGCACACAATTCTATGTTCTTCTACCAGTGTTTTTGAGGGGGTTGTATAAGAATATAATTAGAATTAGAGTTGGAAGGACCTTAATGGTCAACTAGTCCAACTCCTTGCTGATGCAGGAAATCCACTACTTGAAAACCTCTATTGAAGAAGGGTCTACCATCTTTTGAGTCCTTCTCTTCCAGTGTTGAACAGCCTGTGCTATCCGGAAGTTCTTCCTAATGTTTCATCAAAACCCCTTTTCTTATTATGTAACCCATTGCTTCAGGCCTTAACTGCTGGAGTGACAGAAAACAAATTTGCTTCTTCATCTATGTGACAGCCCTTCAAATACTTAAAAATAACTATCACATCACTTCAGAATCATCTCATCTCCAGACTAGATATACCCAACTGTTTCAACCTTTCTTCACAGAGCTTGGTCTCCAAGCATTCTACCACCTTGGTAGTGTTCTTCTGGACACATTCCAGTTTTTCAGTATCTTTCTTAATCTGGGGTGCCTAGTTTAATTGCATTTGCTGGGATGGATATATTAGAAATATGTTGTATAGATTCTATTTTTCATTTATAAAACAATTATTTTCAATAAATGGATACTCCTGTAATACATAGTACCTTGGTGAATGCTCTGGTGGGACAAAGAGGCATAGGTTGTGCAACTACCTAGCCCCCGAGAGCATTGCTGCCTCAAGAGACAGGTCATATATATATATATATATATATATATATATATATATTTGAAAAGGAACGCTTGATTACAAAGGAGAACTTCTTGGGAGCAAAGTCCTCCTCCCAAGTAGGACCTTTGCCTGTGGACCTGTAACACACTGCAGCTAAGCCCTGGGTGGGGCTCAGAAAGCTCTGGCTATATAAGCCAGGTTGGTCACTGGTACACCTAAGGGTGACCATATCACACCAGCTTTGAAATATCTCCACTGGCTGCCAGTTAGCTTCCGGGCGAAGTACAAAGTGTTGGTCATTACCTTTAAAGCCCTACATGGTTTGGGTCCAGGTTACCTGTGGGATTGCCTTCTCCCATACAATCCGCCCCACATGCTTAGGTCCTCTGGAAAGAATTTATTACAGTCAACAAAAACTAGACTGACAACTGTCACCCAGAGGACCTTCTCTTCTGCCGCTCCCAGATTATGGAATGACCTGCCGGGAGAGACCCGTGAACTTACCAGTCTTCAGGAATCTAAAAGATCTATAAGGACTGCGCTCTTCTGGCAGGCCTACTCAGATGAATTTTAAGTGTTTTATTGGTGTTTTATTGGTGTTTTAATGATATACTGGTTTTACGTATTTTTAATCAGTTTTGTGTGTTTTATGATGATGTTGTTCCCCGCCTCGATCCGGAGGGAGAGGCGGGTAATAGATAAATATATTATTATTATTATTATTATTATTATTATTATTATTATTATTATTATGCTTCCCCCACCCCAAAGCTATTCTGCTGTCCATTGGTGTGGTGGAGGCTGCTATCCCATTGCTAGTACTGAATGAAGATTCAGCTGCCAACCTGTACCTGGAATGGTGTGGAGGAAGCATCAACTTGTCCTCTGCCTCAGGCATTGAAATATGTTGGGGCAGCCCTGCATTTCACTTGTAGCACAGCTTCCTGGAAGCCAGAAGTGGACCCAGGGATTCTTACACTGATCTTAAGCCCTAGAAATCGGGATATATATTAGCAGTGCTCTTCTTGAGTGTCCTTGGGCTGGACACCCTCAATGGGCCACCCTTGGTGAAGCTACTTTTGCACCACCATTGTCACTGGGAGCTATTGCTACTCAACTTCTTTCTTATAATTTCTCTACCGCTTGCTTGCTTGACAGTCAGGGATCTAAGTGAGCAAGTAGGTCATGGCATCTACTGCTCCTCCTTCTCGACACAAGAGGCTGGTGTCAGAACATGAGGCTGGTGAACAAGCAGGTTGCAACGCTGAAAAGCAGGAGCAGCTCCAGGGGGCTCTTCTTAGTGAGTCCCTGCTCGGAGGCGGGCCTTGGCAGGTGCCCAGCCATGCCTACCCATGAAACAAAACACCCCATGTTTGATCCCCCAGTTGTGGCCCCCACATCTCCTGAAGTTGCCCACCACTGGCAAATGGGGACACAGTTGCAGTAAGGGCGAAACCTGCCTTCCTCTGACAGGAGTCCCACAGAGGTTATAATGTAGTGGTGTCAGGAACCTCTACTGAATTTTGACAAGGGTTATGAAGAACATCTACCCTCCAGTACCTCTTTGCTGCTGCCGCCTTTCAGGAAGCAGAGCTAGGAGCCACCGGTGGCAATCAGTTCAGATGTAGAAGGCCATCTCCCTACAGACTGAAAACATCTGTCTGCTAATCATAAGCCTGGCAAACTGTTTCAGGGAGGGGCTGGGGCAGATTTCATTCTCCATGGCCATTGCTGCAGACCAGGATGCAACAATATGAAAGAACTGCTGAATTCAGCCTAAGTGGGTTGTGCTTAGTGGGAGGAACCAGGAAGTAGTTAGCAGCAACACTCATGACTTCTGGCCTGAGGAGAGTGAGGCCACATCCAGAAAGAGTTCAATGGAAAGACTTTGTTTGGATGAAATGTGTAAGTTTGTCTGGAAGAGAGGTGAGGTAGTAACACTAGCAGGAAGGGATGGGGAGCAGATGTGATATACATTGCTTTCTTCCTAGTGTCTCCATTCTGCTAATGGTGAGCCCCACACCTGAGAAACTGTTGACGGTCTTCTCCCCATGGAGAAATTTGGTGGAATGGACTTTTCCTCTCCCCCTACCAACATTTTTCCACATTTTTGAGAACCTGTTTTTGCACAGCATTAATCACCTTTGGAGTTTACATTAAATGTTCAGATCAAGAATGAATTTAAAAAGATGAAGGAAAACCAACTATTTCCAGACGGTTTTGAAGTTATACTGAAGGCCTCCAAGCTGCAATGCAGTTGTGCATGAAATCATGGTTGGGTTGTCTGATCTCCACTCCAGTCCACAATAAAATTCAGGAACCAAAACACCTACAATGTACAGATAACATTTTGCAGCCTAACATGTATTTGTTTTTGTTTTTAAAACAAATCAGATTAAATCTGAGCAAAATAGAGTGTTGTCAATGTTAATATGTATAGATATGGCCAAGAACTGTTATATTAGGTAGGAATAAAAGAATTTCACCCAGGATGAGTGAGTGTAGTTCTTGAGCTGAAGCACAAATTAATGCTGAGAGATCATATAAGAGGAAATAAAAAAGATCTGCTTTGAGATCAAACAGAGCATTTGTATAGAAGTGTATTCAAAATGGATACAAATGCATCCGTTTCTTCAGAATTATAGGTGAATCAAGGGAAAAATTACATCCAAGAAGATAAAGCGGGCAGCCAGCAGCCTAACCATGTGAGAGGCAGAGATGCATCTTTGAAGATTCTCCTATGGCCTCCTAAAGAGCCAGATGTTTCTGGTAGAACAATCTCCTCTCAGCCTCAGCACCTGGTTCCTAGCGTTCCAATTCATAGGAAAAGGGGAAATGTGGAAGGCCATCATTTAATGCATTCATTTAAGAGCAAAGTATTTGAAAAATTTTAACAAAAAAAAGAGGGGGGAAGCTTTGAATGAGTACTTTTTTGAGGAGAGGGAGGAGACATGTGGTTGTGAAGCCTCAAACATTTGAACATGAAGTCTCTCTCTACTGCTGCTTTTCTAAATGGCACAGCACCAAATTAACATAGGTGGGCAGTTCCCTTTCTGAGATGGATCAAAACTTTTAGCTTGGGAGGCCTTCCGTTTAGATCATTATCCTAGGTAATTATCAGAGTTTCTTTTTTGGATCAGGTGCTAGAGCAGTTGGTGGCTACTCAACTCTAGGCCTTCTAGGATAAAGCTATATCTTTGGAGCTTTGGATCCTTTCCAATCGGGATTCAGGCCTGGCTTGGGAACTGAAATGGCCATGGTTGGCCTGGTGGATGACCTACACCAGGAGCTAGCTGAGGGGAGTGTGTCCCTGTTGGTTTTGTTGGGCCACTCGGTTGCATTCAATGCTATCGCCCATGATGTCCTTCTGGAAGGTTTAGTTGATATGGGACACATTTTTCAACCATTCCAATCCTATTTGGCTGAACATTCTCAGAAGGTAGGGCCTCCTCAGTTTCTAGGTGCCTCGGCCATTGGCCTATTTTATCCTCTTTGCTTTTCAGCATCTACATGAAGCTATTGGAAGAGGTCCTCTGGGATTTTGGAGTTGGGTCTCATCACTACGCTGTCTTCTGTCTTCTTATTTCAACTGATGCCAAGGAGGCTGTGGAACTGTTGTTAGTGGGCTAACAAATTGAGTCTAAATCCAGACAAGACAGAGGTGCTGTTGGTCAGAAGACAAGCTCATTCCGGATTGGAAATACAGACTGTTCTAGACTAGGTTCCACTCCCTCTAAAGGGAGTGCTCTTTGATTTGACATTGCTTCTGGGTGTTGTGGCCAGGAGTGCTTTTGCCCAGCTTTCTGAAGAAAGTAGATCTGGCCACTGTGATGCATGCCTTGATGAATTAGATTACTGCAACATGCTCTATATGGAGCTGCCCTTGAAGAATGTTTGAAAACTGCAACTGCTGTAAAATGTGGCAGCCAGTTTGCTTTCTGACATAAGGTTTCCAGACAATATTACACTAGTTATGTATTGATTTTACTGGCTTCTTGGCCCAATTCAAGGTGCTAATGCTTATATATAAAACCATAAATGGCTCCAGGTCATCTGAAAGATTGCCACATCCTGTAACCTGTGATCAACTTCAGAGTCCCTGTCGCATATCGCACCACCAAAACTAGCGTGGTTGATGGGATTGGGAATGCAGGACAGGGCCTTCTCCTACCTTTGAACTTTGTGGTAACACGTGATTGAGTGTTAAAATGGCTCTAATAGTGGAATAGCCAGAATATTCTGGAATTACTCGAGATACATCCAAGTTGTGTGGAATATTAGTTCTGTACATACCTAAAGCCCTATTCAAGCATTCAGCTTACAGGTAAACATACAAGCTGGGAGTGGGGTTATTCTGAGTTGCTCTTCCCCTGACGTTGCATACCTAATGTAGCCCCACCCTTGATGACAAGACATTCTGTGCAAATGGCTGGAGAGAGGGGACCTCCATGTGAGCTGCAGTCATGTACACGTAGATGTTTGGACGGAACTCTCAGTTTCATTTTCTCACGTATTCAACTTTTTTAAAATTTCCCCCCCAAGTTCTTTCTCACCCACCAATGAAGACTTTTGGTAACGTTTAAAATTAAAAAACAAAGTGAAACAAAATTCTGATCCATCTAGAGCGGTCAAATAGCTATTCCCAGCATGGAGTGAACTGTGATGTACTTGCCTGTCATACAGCTTTTAAAAATGAGAATTCAGAAAAAAGAGGTAGCCACCCTAATTCAGCACTTATGTAGTTGAATACACAGGGATCCAAAATCAGGCTTTTAAGAGCTAAGTGCTCCAAGCCGTGGGCCTGGGTAGACAAAACAGACAGTTACAGTTCCTCCACAGACGTGTTTTTTTTTTTTCAAATGCTCAAGTTATTTCTTTCCCAAATGTGGAAGAACTTTATGAACTTTGGTTAATTCTTATTCATTTGCTCAAATTGAAACAAAATTCTCACCCATTCCTATGCTGTACGCATGGCGGTCAAGGGGAAGGGCTATGTCACATGGGTCATGTCAGGGACAATGCTACTCAGCATAGCTCCAGGCTCACATGTTTGCTTCAGTTGTTAGTCAAATGCCTGAACAGGGCTTAAGGCAGCAATCCTATAGCCACGTCCCTTGGAGTAAGCCCAATTGAACTCAGTGGAATTGATTTACTTCTGTGTAGTCAAGTATAGGTCTGGACTATAAGCATGCTTGGAGGACATAGAAAAAGAAATTGCCCATGTGTGCTAGTGGAACAGACTGCTAGCACAAGAGGAATGAGCTGTTCCCTAAACAACCGGAAACAAGCAGCAATGCTTGCTCCTGAATAGGGCAGGACAGCGGAGCTCACAGATGGGAGCTTTATTGATCTGTCCCATTCTGGAAATGAACATTTCCACTCATTTTCTGGATTAGTTGGTCTTGAAATTCTTCTTTTTCTACTAAGAATTCATTTACCTCTGTTACTATGAGGGAGTGCCTTTCCATCCATGTAGGACAGTCTGGTGTCCAAATGGGCAATGCATGTTGGGAACTGTATTGCCTCGAACATGGGATCCTGCCTGATAGGAACATCCTGGGCTCCAATGTGCCAAGCCAAATGTATTTTTCCTTTGAGACATTTTTCTGTAAAACAGGAGCAGGAAAACACGTCCTACGAGCAGTGTTTATAGATCTGGAACCTACAGTCATAGATGAAATCCGGACTGGGATATACCATTCACTCTTCCACCCTGAGCAGCTGATCAGTGGCAAAGAAGACACTGCCAACAACTATGCCCGTGGCCACTATACCATCGGCAGAGAATTCATTGACCCAGTTCTGGATAGGATTCGCAAAATGGCTGACCAGTGTGATGGCCTCCAAGGTTTTTTGCTCTTCCACAGCTTTGGAGGAGGCACAGGGTCAGGGTTCACATCTCTCTTAATGGAACAGTTTTCTTTCAGTAAGAAAGCCAAGCTGCAGTTCTCAGTTTACCTGGGCCCCATGGATTTCCACTGCAGTGGTGGAGCCCCACAACTCTATCCTGAGCACACACACTACTCTGGAGCATGCAGACTGTTCATTCATGGTGGACAATGAGGCAATCTACGACATCTGCAACCGTAACTTTGACGTTGAACGTCCTACCTACAACAATCTCAACAGGCTGATTGGGCAGGTTGTGTCATCAATCACAGCTTCCTTAAGATTTGAGGGTGCTTTGAATGTTGACCTGACTGAATTCCAGACCAACCTGGTGCCTTATCCCCGGATCCACTTCCCTTTGACCACCTATGCCCCCATCATCTCAGCAGAAAGGGCCTACCATGAACAGCTCTCTGTGCCAGAGATCACCAATGCCTGCTTTGAATTCTCCAACCAGATGGTGAAATGCAACCCTCGTAGAGGCAAATACATGGCTTGCTGCCTGCTGTACTGGTGGTGGTGGTGGTGGGGGATGTCATGCCCAAGGATGTTAATGCAGCGATCGCAGCCATTAAAACCAGGAGGTCCATCCAGTTTGTGGACTGGTGCCCGACTGGCTTCAAGGTTGGTATCAACTCCCAGCCCCCCACAGCAGTGCCTGGGGGAGACTAGGCAAAGGTACAGCGGGCCATCTGCATGCTGAACAACACCATGGCGATTGCTGAGGCCTGGGTCTGGCCAAGCGGGCCTTTGTGCACTGGTACATTGGGGAGGGCATGGAGGAGGGGGAGTTCTCTGAAGCTCAGGAAGACCTGGCTGCTCTAGAGAAGGATTACGAAGAAGTGGGACAAGAATCTGGCAATTATGGGTCTGATGCAGAAGAGGACCAAGAATACTGAATGTCTGGAATATAGCTGCCAATTTGGCTAAGAACTCTTCCTCACCCACCACCCCACCACAGCCCACCCCTTAGGAAGCATAACTAATAAAATGTGCAGCAAACAACAACAATTCCCCCCCCCCCCCCGGATTAGTTCAGGAATTGCTAGTTTCGAGCTAGCGGTCTGTTCCACTGGTGCAATGGAACTAGCAGAGGCACAGTGGAAGTATAAGGTACAGCCCTGGGACTGCACCAACTACATTCTTGCCATATGTACCTAAATTGGTTCTATTGGGTTAAAATAGCAGCTGGCCAGCTGTTCACAGCACTGATTGGCAGGCACTTGTGATATCACACCCCCTCCCCTTCCTACAGATTCTGCCACAACTGCTGATTCCACAACAGTCTGGCAGTGAGGATCTAATCCTATGGAGAAGTGCTTTGATCAAATGCTCAACTGGCTGATGGGAGATACTGAAGAATACTGGGCATTTAGTATTGGAAATGCAAGATTAGATTTATCCCTTTCAGAGTGTTGGGGTGAATCAGCATTGTTCGGAACGCCTTCTGTGACCACTGAAGACAAGGGAAAGGGCCTCGAATGATGCAAATCCAACGGCTATGTCATGCAAAATCTGATATGACATGATGACAGGACAGATGTTGACACATTGTGCAAGTGCTCCCAGCAAGACATCCAGAAACCCAGTGCCATTGGCACGTCATTATAATAATTACTAATAGGCTTACTGTACAGGACAATTTCAAGAGCAGCTCCTGACCAATGGGACAGAGTTTATTCCCTGAGATTTAGATCTTGCCCTGTTCTGAGGGCATAAGGGGTAATTGGACAAAAAGGGGAGGAGTCAACTTTCCCAGCACTTTTACTGGACCACATAATAGAAATTGCCAACCCATACCATGACCAGCCACTAGCTGTCAATAACATGAATCAATCTTGAGCTGGTTGGCTAGGAATCATTCATCTAAAACAGACAAACAAACAACCCAACACACACCTTATTGCCATTTTAAATCTGTGATGCACGTTCAGCAAAAAAGGCAGGCAAATGTTGATTCATGGCCTTTGGCTCTTCCAAAGTAAGATGGTCGCCATTTGTTCAATACAGATGTTATGTTCTGTGTGACTGAAACTAGCACTATGCCAATCCCCCCTTCCCCCGGCTTATTGGTTTTGACTATTTTTGGCCCAGGAATATTGGAAACTCCCGAGTTCAGGTTTTCCGAGCAACAAGAGTGCAGCCCATAGGATTGTGCCCTAAATGAGTAGTACTTATTTGGAGTAGTCCAATGTGATGCAGGATTTTTTAAAAATGTTGTAGCCATAAAACTCTCTTGTTAATCCCATGAAGGTCAATATCTCCCCAGGTAGCCAGCCTCACAGGGCTGTTGCGTATTTCATAAAAAACACACAATACTTTGTACAGAAGTAATGAAAGATATAATCATGGTTAGATAATGAGTGGTATGATCAGGCTGAGAATAAAACAAGCAGCATTTTATAACTGTTTTATCTTGAACTATATTCAGGAAGCAATTAGCTGTATGTTTAATTTTCTCTGTTTACACTGAGGCAAATTCAACATAGTGCAGCCGAGCCGGTATAAGAAGAACTCCTAATTTAACATTACGACTTCAGAATAAAGTGTGAGATGTCATTATTTGGATCTCAAAGTTACTCTGTCTGAATTTATTAAAGTACGTGCAGCCTCTGTCTGCTAAATGGGAACACATCTGGTCCATATCCCGGCCACAAACCTCACACAGTATTAATTATACTGATTGGTAAAGCTAAGGAGTGAGTTAGACATTATTTATAGTGATCTTTGCTAAGCAAATCATTATAAAAATGGCTTTCTAAAATGGGACACTTCCCTTTTTAAGATGCCACACAGAATTAAAGAGGCTTTACAATAGAACACGAAGCATATTGCAGGGAGAGAGGGAGCAGGACAGAAGCTGCCTTGATTAATGCCTGCGATTATCAGCAATGCAAATCACTTTCACTTATTAAGTCTTGTTTAATATCCTAATGAAGCTTCCAGAGCAGATTTGATAATTCCAGCAAAAGTGACTGTGAACTAATGCCCTTTCAACATGTCGAGAATGAGCAGTGGTAGAAAGGAAGCCTCATTTACTCTAATTCTGACCAAATGTGGCATACTTTGCTCAGCTTCTACCTCACAGTGGGAGGCAATTAACCTTTCCTGTGCCAGAAGTGATTCCCAACACATTCCAGCTGTGAAGGTCAAGGAGGTCAGGCATAAAGGAAGTTTATCTTCAGCTGTGGTGCAAGAAAATCTATCAGTGATGCAATATGCAGCGTCATCTACAAAGTGGTCAGAAGTCACTGTGGAATTTTACACCAGGGCTCAATAAATTTCCAGATTTCTTATTGCAGGCAATCTCTCATTAGGGAGTGATGGTCTGCTGCAGCCTTCCCCAACCAGGTGCCCTTCAGATGGCTTGGATAACAACTCTCAGCCTAGTGGGTGATGATGGGGGTGGGTGATGATTCCATTTTGGAGAAGTTTTGAGGGGTCTTCTTTTATTTATTTTATTTTAAAAAAAACACCCCCGGCACTTGCAGGAACCCAGGAATTCTTCCTGAATGCCTATTGTAGAGGGTGAAGTCACATGGTCTCCCATAGGTATTTATGAAGAACTGCCAGGGTCCTCTACATGCCAGCAATGTTTGTTTGTTTTTTTTAAAAAAATAAAAATAAAAAAGTCTCCAAAACAATTGCCTACACTTTAAAAAGGTATGTGGAAATCCTGTCCTCCTCCCCAAGGAGAAAATTCTCCAAAATTCTCCCCCTGCCGCATTAGTGGCAGCTGCCATTGTCGCAACAGGGGAAAGTGCACAGTTTCTGGAGCCTCCATGGTGCGGACCATGGAGGCTCCAGAAATTGCACAATTCCCTCCATTGTGTCAATGGCAGCTGCCATTATTGCAGTGGGAGGAAGTGAGTAATTTGGGCAGCGAGGGGGGTTGGCTGCCGAGCGCTCATCGGGCCAAGCCGAGCCTCAAAAGAAGTTTGTGCAGCCCGATGGCTGGGGACAGATGATGCGGTGACAGGGCGAGCATCCAGTGAGTCGGACACAGGTAAGTTCACCCACCCCTAGGTCTGTGGCTGGGGGAATGGGAATGGGAACAGGGGAAGGGGGCACAGCCCCCAGGGACTTGAGGTTCAACTCCATGGAGGATCCTGTTCAAGTACAGATAGCCCATCATTCTGTCAACTAATGCACAGAGGTTAGGGTGTAGAACCAGGCACATGTGTGATGTTGAGGATGGGGCCAAGAGGCATGCCCCCCCCTCCATGCATCAGCCCTTCGTAATGCCTTAAGAAAAGGTCTAGAAGACTGATGTCTTTTGGAATTAATGTTATTATCTCTTGTTTTACTTTGACTCATTGACATATGAGAAGGAGACGTCTGGAACTCTTTCAACACAGAAGTAACAGCTACACATCTACGGGCCTATTATTCTCAAAAGATCCTCCTGAGTCACACTCTAGTCCTTTTGAATTCAGAACTTTACAGAATCTCTCTCAGTTTAAAGAAAAAGAGAAGCAGTGTAAAAGAATGTAAAGAACTGGCTTTTTATTAAAATAATAGTAATAAAACAAGGCTTACCTTGTGCTTATCTAGAGACTAGCTTGCAGAAGCTAAGGAAGTTTTTGTCTGGTCAGTGCTTGGAGGGGGGACTACCTGGGGATCCCATGGAACTGCCTTGAATTCCAAGATGGGAGAAAGGTGAGATTTAAAAGTAACAATAATGAATAATAAATACATGCAAATGAAACTTTGAATAGTTGAAAGAAATATTCAAAGAAAGGCCAGTCTCTAAGGAGGCACTGGCAGCTCTGAGAGAAGGCAGAGTCTCTTCCACTCCTCTCTTTGTGGCCCTTGATTGAGCTTTAGGCTGGTTTCACACAAGCATGGGGGGTTAAAAAAGCTATAATGACAGAAAGTTACCAATATTATTAGATGCAAGGAAAGAAGACAAGGGAACATAAGTTTTGTTGGAACATGGGTCATTTCCCTTACATGCATTTTTGGTTCTCCACACACCAATAATAATAATAATAATAATAATAATAATAATAATAATAATACAAAATCAAGAATACCACAAATATAAACTTAACAGTAAAACTAGCATCTACACATGATCAGTAAAATTAACATGTTATATCATAAATGAAATAAATCTCCTTCTTCCAACTTAAAAGCAACAATAAAACACCTTACAACATCCTAAACATCCATTTTCTTCACTTAATCTATTTTACAGTGATCCTAACAGTGATCAGGTGATCAGGGTCGCACCTTATTTAAACATCATTGTTCCAGAAGAGGGGTGCAGAATCTGGCCAGAACCCCTGCCCCAGATCGTTTTCCTCAACCACAATAATCATGTGGTCGTTTCCCAGCTTCTGTGCAGCATTTTCCCCATTCTAAAAGGTTGACATGCCTCTCCTGAAGCTTAGAAAGAGCTTTAAGCTAAAATATGCTGGTATTTGGGCTCCACCCCTTTCGCCTTTGGGCCCACCCCTTTTGCCTTCAGCTGCCACCCGCCACTGGAATGCAGCCCCCGAAAACCTCGCCAAAATTTAATTCGGCCTTTGGGCTGAAAGAGTTTCAACACCCCTGATGTAATTCCTGGAATTTTAAATGCAGGCATTTTGGGTAGTTTTGGCCCTGCCACCTTTTGCCTTCAGCCCCATCCACCATTGGAATGTAGTTCCCGAGAACGATTTGAATTCGGCCCTTGGGATGCTGAAAGAGGTTCAACACCCCTGTTCCAGAACATAAGGGAATTGACCCATGTTCCACCAAAGCTTCTCTTTCCTTGTCTTCTTTCTCCGTGTCTAATAATATTTGTAACTTTCAGCATACATTCCAGATCCCATGCCCTCCTCATCCATTCGCTCATTGAAAGAATAATGAGTTCCTTTGTTGCCATTTGTGGCTAATTGCAATTCTTGCAGCTGTTAATAAGTGAACAATCATTTCCCTATTCCCTTGGGGCACTTCTTCTTTCACATATCCAAACAAAGCAACATCTCACTCTCTCTTTCTTTCTTTCTTTCTCCCTCCCTTTCTTATGGCTGTGTGAAACAACTTTTGAAACAAATACTCAAGGTGGCATATGAAAACACACAGGTAAAAACAATACTGAACATGCAAAAGATAAAACCCGTTAACAATCAAAAGCCTTCAAAATTTAATAAAACAGATACAATGGAAAACAGCGGTAGTACAAGCCTGAAAGTAAAAAAAAAGAAAAAAGCAAAGACATTGTTAAAACCCAGGCAACCACTTGCTGTTAAAATAAATCCCACAGGTTACAAACACTTAAAACCCCCCACTAATTTATGAATGTTGCACGTAGACCATATATTAAGGCAGGATCTACACTACTGCTTTATAGCAACATTGGAGCGCACTGACAACTGTATGGGGCCCATGACACATCTACATCAAGCAGGACATAACAATATGAAAGTGGTATGAATATGGCATGTGCCATGGGCCCCAACAGTTGTCAGTGCACTTTAATACTGCTATAAAGCAGTAGTGTAGATCCTGCCTCCATATACTGCGTTCATACCACTTTCATAGTGCTATATCCTGCTTGGTGTAGATCTGGCCTAAAACAAACCATTGCATACTCAACAAGTTGAGCTGCCTTCCCATGCAAGTTACAGTAAGTGTTACCATGAAAGAAATATGTCATCCAGTTGATCTTCTCTTGCGATCTCTTATGTGCATCACTAGTCTTCATGTTTCATTAATTTCAGTGCCATTTTTTATTTGATCCAAAGGTTACTTAAGCATCTGAGAAAACCTTCAGAAATAAAAACAGCTTCACATGCTGAAGGAAAGCAACTAAACCACGGGTCTCCACCGGGAAAGCCTTTCCCAGCATGGGCACCAGTACTGAGACAGGATGAACATGAGAAGTCAGAGCAAGGTTCCATCTGCAGATCTTCAGACATAAGAACATAAGAAGAGGCCTTGCTGGATCAGACCACGGGTCCATCAAGTCCAGCATTCTCTTCACACACTGGCCAACCAGCTGCTTGTGGGAAACCCGCAAGCAGGACATGAGTGCAGCAGCATCCTCCCACTCATGTTCCCTTATTGCCTCTGATATTGTAGGTGCACAGAGCCATCAAGACTAGGACAGGTTTTACACTACTGCTTTAAATTGGTTTATAATGGTATTGACAACTGTTGGGGCCCAGGACACACTCCGTATACCTTTTTCAAAGTGTTATATTTTGCTTGGTGTAGATGTGGCCTAGTAGTCATTGGTAGCCTTCTCCTTCATGCAGTGAGAAACTGATAGAACAGGGATGCAGAACTTCTTTTAACCCTAATGGCCAAATTCCATCATGGAGAAGCTCTTGGGGAGAGGGGACAGAGTCAAAAGGAGAAGGCCCAAAGCCCCCACAATAACAGCATGTTTGAGCTGAAAGCTCTTATTGCTAGGAACTAAGCCTTAGGAAAAGGCATTTCAATCTTTTAGAATGGGTGGAAAATGCTGCAAAAGCTGGAAAATTAAGAAATCAGTAAGGGAGATGGGGGGGCAGGGCCTGGCGCGCTACTCAAGAGCAGGCCACGAAGCCTGCTCACAGTAGCGGCCAGCGGCGGATGGGAGCGGATGTCCCCCGAAGGTAAGCAGGAGGAGGGCGGGAGGGGGCCCCGTGCGCGCGCTGCTTACCTTCGGGGGACATCCGCTCCCGTCCGCCACTGGCTGCTACTGCGAGCGGGTTTTGCGGCCTGCCCCTAGGTAGCGCGCCAGGTGATCATCACCTGATGATGATCAGGTGATGATCACCTGGCGCGCTACCTAGGGGCAAGCTGCGAAGCCCGCTTGCAGTAGCGGCCATTGGCGGATGGGAGCGGACAGCCACGGAAGGTAAGCAGGGGGAGGGGGAGGGGGCTTACCCCCCCGGGGCCATCCGCTTCCATCCGCTGGCGCCCGCGGGTGCCAGAGGATGGAAGCGGACGGCCCCACGGCGGTAAGGAGCGCAGGGGAGGGGGCTTACCTGCCGGGGCCATCCACAGCAGACGGCCCCGGGGGGAGAAGGGAGTTAGGCCCCCCTCACCCACCCGCAGCCATTTTTTTCCTCGTAGACTTGCATTGGGGGAAAGCTTTCTTTCCCCCAATGCAAGTCTATGGGGGGGGGGGGAAATGGCGGCCGATTCAAAAATCGGATGTCCGATTTTTAGATCTGGATCGGACCCGATCCGGTCCGGGGGACCTCCAATTTTGTCCGATCCGATCCAGGACAAAATTGGAGGTCCCGATCCAATCCGGGGGGTCTGTGCACATCCCTAGGGGACATGCCATGGGGATGCCAGTGGCCACGGCTTCACTTCTTCACCCAGCACGTAAACTATGGAATTCGCTACCACAAGCTGTAGTGATGGGCACCGATTTGGATGGCTTTAAAGGGAGTTGGATAAATTCCTGGAGGAGAAGGTGATCAATGGCTCCTAGTCCTGATGGCTATGTGCTACCTCTAGTATCAGAGGCTGTAAGCCTATGTTCGCCAGTTGCTGGGGTACATGGGTGGGAGCATGCTGCTTCACTCATGTTGTTCTTGTGAGTCTTTTGTCGACAGCTGATTGCTGAACTAGATGGACCCTTGGTCTGATCCAGCAGGGCTCTTCTTCTGTTCACTCAGACAAGGCGGCCACAATGTCTCCACCTCGGACAGCTGTGTCACATTGCTTGAAGGCTTCGCTGTATCAGACTAAACCTGTGCAAAGATTCAGGTTCAGGCTCATTCATTAGTTTTACATATTGTGATTCTTTTACCGCCTGTTTTGGAATTTGGGGAATCGATCATTTCAACATTCCTGTGTTTTGTGTTTTTTCTTTGTTTTGTAAGCTAATTTGCTTACATTTAGTGGGAAAGTGGGGAAAAATAATAAACTGAACAGAACTGCTTTAGGAATACTTCACTGCTGTATCGCTAAAAGGTTCAGCAGAAAGAGTTGCTTTCCTTAATCGTTGAGGGTGAAACAATATTTCTTCGGACAGATGAAACCGAGACACAGTATAGATCAATATCACAGCAAAGAGTTTGCCAGGTCATTATTAGTCTCTTTGCTCCTCCGACTGAAATAAATCAGAGCAGGAAAACCCAGTAAAAGGGGGATGGCAGGTATATGAGCAAATAGACTGTGTGACTCCGGACAGTCAATGATGACAAGCCTCCTGGATCGGCTATAAATTTCACCCAGCTGTGGGGAGTGTAGATACAGATATTGGAGGGTGGGTTGGGGGAGCCTGCTGTCCCATTGACATGGTGCCTCTGTGAACCTTGACACATTTCTGACTGTCCTTGTTTGATAAGTGTAAGATGTGAAAAGCCTGCAACAACAGTAGATGGTATCAGATCTCTAAAATAATATGCATTTGAAGGTGGCAGAAATAAATACAGCCACACAATAATAATAAAAAAGACAAAACAAAATAAAGGCACAATTCATTCAGGGAGGTGAAGAAACATCAGAGGAAACACCTCTTCCTTTCATTTTCTTGTCTTTCTTTAACAAGGAAATGAAATACATCAAATGCGATTTCAAATGCGGCTTTATGTTGCGACAAAAGCCAGTGAAGTGCTGCCAAACCTGCCACCAGCTTCTTGCCTTTTATTTTAGGCCTGGCTAATAGTACAAGAGACTTCCTAGTAAAAGCAGCACCGATAACAAGAACAGAGACAACAACAAACACCTGCCCTGTGCATGTAAAACGACCTCGAGAGTTCTGCACATCCTTAACAAAAGTTTTCCAAATCGACCGATAGCCTATTCATTAAAATAAAAAAAAAATGCTTTGCTTTTCAGATCAGAGCATTTGCAGCGTGTTTGTCCCATGGAAAGAGAGAGATAACTCTGGTTATAAAACAATAAATTACTAATGCTAATTATAACAACAAACAGCAATTGACTTCATAACAACAAGTTGGCCAATAGAAAGTATTGTTCCTTCTTCTTCTTCTTCTTCTTCTTCTTCTTCTTCTTCTTCTTCTTCTTCTTCTGGGGCATTTGCCACCAAGATTCCAAAGAGCAAGTAGAAGGGTCCTCTAACAGAAAATGTTCTTTTTGCTGCTTGCTGGATATTCAGCTTTTCCTCTCTGCTGTGCTGAGAAGAGTGTCATGATTTTCTCCCTTGTTTCCACTGAGTAACAGAAAGTGAAAATCAGTGGTGTAGTAGAGCTAAGGCTTGCAGGGACGGGTTCTTCAGACGATGTTGTGACCCTCCAGTTTTGCGAGTTTTTTAGAGCAGGGGAAATGCGGTATTATTTGTGAAAGTGAAAGAGAATGCTTTTTCCGCTTGCGTAATTGCCCTGTTCTGCTATACCACAGTGCCACCCAGAAAAGCAGGAAACTTTGTGTAGTACTCTTTGTCATCAATTCCGTGATGACACCGAAAGAAGATACAGAGGATTAACAGCCCTGTGTAGAAAAACTTAGAGTGCTTCCCTAATCAACTACAATATCCTTCCTTTGCCTCCCCAAATCGAATGATGAGATGCCCTTGGAAGTTCTACTGCAGGAGGTACAAAGAGAGTTCTCTATGGTGGCGAGATTCATAGTTGGTTGAGAGTTTCCATTATCTTAGCAAGGATGGTGTTTTCAACCTGTATTGCTGGAATTCTAAAGCATCTGCCCTGGTGATTTTATAGGTATTTTGCACCTATCCAACATGTACTAACCAAAGTGATATTCAGTCTGTTCTGGAGGGGGCTGCACTTCCCCCCCAAAAGGATCGGGTCCATAGTTTAGGGGTGCTCATGGACCCAGAATTGTCACTTGAGGCACATGTGGACACGGTGGCACGAAGTACCTTTTATCAACTTAGGCTGATATACTAACTACATATCTTATTGAAGAGATAGCCTGGCTACTGTTATCCATGCTCTGATAACCTCTCATCTGGATTACTGCAATGTGTTTCACGTGGGGTTGCCTTTGAAAATGGTCTGGAAACTTCAGCTGATACAAAACAGGGCAAGACTGTTAATAGGGGCTGAACAACCTGATCATATTATGCCAGTACTTTTCCATCTGCACTGATTTCCTGACCATTCAAAACATTGGTACTAACTTTCAAAGCCCTAAACAGCTTGGTCCCATAGCCCCTTATTTACCCCTTGATACAAATAATACGTGAATAGGTCTGTGTTCAGCACAACGGGCAAGGACCTATTTGATACTAGCACTTCTATAAATAATGTTTGCAGTTTTAACTGTTGTGATGAAGATGGAATTTCACCAGGTGCTGCATGCATACAAATGACACCTGTTGAAATTCCCTTTTCTGTACAACTATTAAAGATACAGGAGCTCCTTTTCATATGGTCACCCCTAAAGGTGACTTAACATAGTTAGCCTCCTCCCCATTTTATCCTCAGAACAACCCTGTAAGGTAGGTTAGGCTGAGAGTCAGCGACTGGCCCAAAGTCACCCAGTGAGCTTCGAGCTGAGTGGGGACTACAACTCTGATCTCCTGAGTCTTAGCCCAACACCCTAACCATTACACTACACTGGCTACCTATTGGTATTGTGCTAGAGGTAGCTTACAATAGCATAACATAATTTGCATTAATGTTCGTGCTGAATTGGATACTGCTCAATATCTGAAAGAACCTGCATGCATATCTAAGGGTAGGGGAATAACCCTTTAAGTAATGTCTGGACTAGACTTCCAGTGGCACATGTCCAGGGAGGTTCTTTTGTGTTTCTTTAGAGTGTTTCTGGGTTTCTTCTTCACCTCACTTTTGTTGCTGTGGAAATTAGAGGCCTGTTCAGATGTTCACCTGACTGCATGAGGGCTTAAAATGGGGATAGAGGGTCAGGACTGTGCATCCTGGCCATACCTCCCATGTCTCTGGGCGTGCTGCTGTCCCCATCTCCCTCAGTTCAGACCTTGGCATGTTGGGAGCTCTACTCATGTTTACCTGAACCTGAGTAGAACTCTCTGGATAATCGGGACTCCTGATATGGCAGTTTCTGCTAGGACGTCGTAACAACGTTCTCAAAATTAGAACATCAGATGTTCCGAACGCAGGAACATGAGCGTAGGAGCAGTGGCTTGAGCAATTAAATGGGGAAACTTACGAGACTTCAAGGTAAGGCCCGAAAGTTATAGCTGGAATTCTTTGCTGTGTTCAAGTCACTGCAGCAAGTTTAGTTCTGCTCTGAATTCGGGTGATTTCTCCTAAGCACTTGTAAGAATGCCCTGGATTTCGAGGGTGAACGGAATTGGGAAAGACGCCCTGTATGGAATGCCATCTTGTTGCTTTGACCAGTCACCTTTTAAATATTTATGTTTTATTTTTATCTCAGTATTAGTGAGACATTCTTTGTGCACAAGGCTGTTAAAATCAGTTCTAAGGGAAACACACTTCCAGCTGGTTTCCTCCTGTTTTCCATCTGCTGCCTGTATGAGCCTTCGGAGGCATTTAACTGTTTCCTGCCATGGTAATTGGTATTTCTGAGGACTGAAGGCCCGGGAGGGAGGGGGGAGGGGCACAATGAATGCCTAAGGCATCTTTGTTTGAGCTCCGTTGATCTAGTAGATATATTGTTTCCTAATAAACTTGATGCTGCCTTAAAAAAAATGGTGCCATGAGGTTTATGAGGAGGGTAACAATGGAGTGTGTTGTGTTGCGTGTGTGTGCTTGTTTAAAAAATAAGTTTTAACAGTTAAACTTCTCCAGTTGGTTATCTTTGTGGACCTCTCTTTATGCTCTGCTCCTCTTTCCTCCCATTTAATCTTAAATATGTAAATCCTCAATTTATCTGGAATTACTTAGTGAAAGACTGATGTGTGAGTGTGGCAGATTATAATATTCTATCGCCACCCCTGATCCTCTTTACCTCTTATTCTTTTCATAGCAGTTCAAAAAAATATATAAAAAAATAAAAAAATAAAAGAGCTGAATGCATGCCATAAGAATATATTATTTTAAGAGACTCAGACTTAGAAATTGATTTCCTTGATGAGAAAAGAAAAGTCTCCTTCTGACCTGAAGGGTCACTTCATAATCCTGTCACTCTACATCAAAAAGCTTTCCCCCCCCCACACACTTCTTTTAGTAGAAGATGAGAATATTTCTGAAAAGGAATTAATTTTTTTTATATACCAGACACAGTGAAAATGATGACTTAGAGAGACTTAGCTGCTGATAGAGGGATGTCCTATTCAGAATACATACATATCCTGTGATTAGAAGAAGCTTCGAATATATTTTCAGGTCAGGCAGTTTTAGATGGAGATTGGTATTTGTAGTTCAGGATGAAACTGATCTTATACTTTTATCAAAGTACTTAAGGTTTAAGCTCTAGCCTTCCTTTCTTTTTCTTCCCCTTTTCTTCTCCCCCTCCTTTTTTATTTTTAAGCAGGGGGATTTGATCGGTGTTTTATAATGGGGATTGGTAGCAACAGCCAATCATTTCTATGTATGGGTTTTAGTTAATAGGATGGTGGAAATGAAATGACTTTTCCCACCAATAATTAAGTTCAATGGGTAATACGTTTTTAAAGTGCTTTGTGGAACGAAGAGCACCTGATACCCATGTAATGTTTAATAATCTATTTCATATAGAATTACAGAACCTGACCTGAGGGTGTCTCATACCATTGACGCACTTGAGGATTCTGAATGTTTCTTCACAGAGTTATATTGTACCGATATGTGCCGTACATATGTATTAGAGGTGATGATGAATGAAATAATCCGATCGTTTAGGTTAGAGTGTGACAGGGTCAGGTGCTGTCATTCATAGACTCAACATTTGCCTCCAGGAGTGTTATAAGCATTAACATACAGATTAACCATTTAAAATGCTTAATAATGGTACTTATTTCATTCTGGCACACAACAACCCTGTGAAGTAGGTCATTAACATTTCTCATAGGCTGTGTCCACATAGAGCAGATAGAAAAGCAGCAGTTGTGTGGATGGATTAACTGTTCTCCGGGTGGTGATGAAAATTGAATCTAACCCCTTCCCCTGAACAGCTGAAGAGCAGTATTGCAGATTTTCTAATTGCATATGTTTTTGCCACAGTTGGATTGGGGGTGAAGGTAGGCTGACCATCTGAAAAGGAGGACAGGGCTCATATAACTTTAACAGTTGTAGAGAAAAGGGAATCTCAGCAGGTGTCATTTGTATGCAATTAGATCCTGGTGAAATTCCCTCTTCATCACAACTGTTAAAGGTGCAGGCACTATACTAGAGTGACCAGATACAAAAGAAGGCAGGGCTCTGCAACTTTAACTGTTGTGATGAAGAGGGAATATCACCAGGAACTAATTGCATACAAATGACACTGGCTGAAATTCCCTTTTCTCTACAACTGTTAAAGTTATATGAGCCCTGTCCTCCTTTTCAGATAGTCAGCCTAGGTGAAGGAACTGTATGTTTAGCACCTAATGAGTGTAGGATTCTTCCTAATCTGGAGAGGCATGTGCAGAAAGGTTGCTTATGTACAAAAATGGGAGAAATTACTTGTCGAAGGCTGCAAGTTTTGAACTCAGGTCATGGTCTATCATATTTTTTTTAAAAAAAATGGCCTGCAGTAGCGGCTAATTCTATATGAGAGATTTATTTTTTTTAAGTGAGCAAGTAGTGAGAAGTGTCCTGACTTGATTGGTGTTGCACAAGAAGTGATGATGATGATGATGAAGACGAAGAACCATTCAGTCATACGAATTTCTATCTCAGGGTTTTATTTTTCAGTCCTGAGGCTCATCTTTTAACCCAAAGCTTTTCTTTCTTTTTCCTCCTTTGTCTTCTGTCTTCTCTCTCTCTCTCTTTTTCATGTTTGTCTGCTTCCTAGGATTTTTAAATTAACAAGAGCCCAGCAATCATTTTATGTTCCTCCCCCACACTCCCCCACATACTGTGTAGCTTTTCCCCCCTGTCGTCTGCAACAACAAAACCCCTACAGAAAGAGAAAATGGTAACAGTACTACTACTGCAACTGCCCTTCCCAGCCATCACCCTTACTTTGGGTATGATCTTTCGTGGGTCATGACCAACCAGTGTATTCAGACATTCGATATGTTATAGATAATCTTGCTCCCTGTAAGTGGAAGTACGGACAGAAACGGAACCTAAGCAGAGTCACAGAAGAACAACAGGAAGATGTCAGCATGCTTGGGAGAACATTGCAGAAGTCCAAAAATGCTTGTAAATGTTCTCAGGGGGCAACCACTCACCCACCCAGAACAGCCCAATGAGGACAGAGATTGCTCAATGGCCATGGGATATTGCGTGTCAGCTGAAAAAGAAAAATGGAAAATGGGAATGGAGCAACCTGGTAGAGGGCGTGGCTGACTGGCTGGCATCCTGAACAATAGCACTCCTGTTAGGAGGTGAGCAAAAACTGCAACATTTTGTTTCAGGTTCCACTTGCGTTCACCTATTTACATTCTGGGGAGCATCCATTGCCGTCAGCAATTACAGTCCATTGCAAAGACGTTAAATGTGAACAGCAGTTGCGAATCCCAAAACATGCAGTATAGATATGTCGGATACCTCTGGGATGAAAACAACTGTCCTGTATTGACCTGGAATATGGGCCCATCTAGTCTAATATTGTATTCTCTGACTGGCTGCACCCCTGCAAGATCTTAGAGGCAGAGGCCTTTCCCAAAACTATGACGTTAGTGCTGGAGCTGCCATTAATAATTAATTGAATCTGAGACTTTGTGCCTGCGAAACATATGCTCAAACACCCAGCTGCAGGAGCCCAGGGTGCAGGATGTATAGGAATGCAGTTCCGCTCTCCGCAACTTACATGCTTGCTGTGGAAGCACTGCTGCTGTTCTCCAAGCAATGCTGGTGTGGTTGTGGTGAAGACAACTGTTGTGTTGATGTGATGCCGTCCTTATACGTATTCCTGTCATGTTCAGTATAAATAATGTTCATGCCATTGGCTGTTTTCAGAACACTTTCCCAACATACAAGATGGAAGAGTGACCTAATCAGCTCTATGCCAACCTGTGCCCTTTACTGCCAGCTAATTCTGAGGGGGCTCACCAACATAGGACAAAGCCTACCAGAAGCACTCACTCCTGCAGGGCTCTCTGGTCACATGTAAAGATTATGTGTCAGACCAGGGCTGGCCCAAGATCTGTCAAGATTCTAAGCTTTCTCACTGTGTAATCCACAAAACCTTTATTCAGTAAATAGACACTTCTTCACACCTGAAGGGAGTGTGAATGCTAGGAGCTACCTCTAAGCTCAATTAGCCTAACAACACAAGACAGTTGCCTATCAAGTAAATCAATGGTTTCCCACCATGCCTGACAGGCTTTTATGGGACCCCTCCTTCAGGAGGGTCTTCAAGCTGCAACCTCTGCTATGTGGCTAGTCTAGAGGACCATCTCTTACCTCCTCTCAACTCTGCCTTCTTGATCCTGCACAGACTCTGGGATTTGTCAGTTCTGATGCTCCCTCCCTCTCTGACAAAGACTGAGTTCCCAGGGGAAGGGGGAAGATGATCTCTGAGCCTGTTCGATAAGCTGCTGGGAAGATTCCTCCTTGACCTCTGGAGAGTCTTGGAGAATTTCCTCTCCCACTTCCTGTCTTGGCTGATCTCCTTTTTCAGCCTCTGAGGCTGATTCAGAATCCATACCAGGGAGACTGGGCCTCACCCTGACAAGATCAGGGCCAGCTCCAGGTCTGAAGCCCAGCTGGTGGGCTTCATCCTGTCAACCGTTACCCAGAGGACCTTCTGCCGCTTCCAGACTGTGGAATGGCCTGCCTGAGGAGACTCATCAACTTAATAGTCTTTTAGAATTTAAGAAAGCTATAAAGACTAACAATCTCTTCCGGCAAGCATATCCAGTGGAATTTTAGAATGTTTTTAGGATGTTTTTAGGATGTTTTATAGCTATTTTAATAATGTGTACCATGTTTTTAATCAGTTTTATGTATTTTATCGTATTTTATATTTACTGCTGTTCCCCGCCTCGATCCAAAGGGAGAGGCAGGTAAGAAATAAATTTATTATTATTATTATTATTATTATTATTATTATTATTATTGGTGAGCCCCCTCAGGTTTATCTGGCAGTGAAAGGCAGCAGCAGCTGGCAGATCACCGCCAAAAATGTTCCCAGGTTAGGGACTGCCGTTGAAATTTCCCACAATGACCCAGACCAATTCTACATCAGGGGAATTGTTGGAAAATAAAATGACAGCTACCTCAACTTAGCTGCAAGTGCTAAAGAAGACCTAGGGCGGGCATCTGCAGCAGGTCCTACCTCAGGAGGCCCTGCAGCTGCCTGAGTATGCCATGTAGAAATGCTGAGCCTGCACAAGATTTTGTATTATTATGATGAAATTAAATTCCTACTCACCCCTAGCTATTGTCTTGTATGCTCAGCTACTCAGTAATAACACATGAAATGGTCAAGAGCTGACCAGCTGGTTTTCTTATTTTCATCATTAATTTCAAATATCACTCTAGTGTGCACCACAGTAGTTAATCAGAACTAAATACTCCCCATCTCTAGATTATTAGCATATAGATTAGGGGCAGTATCCAATGCTGCCACTCTGCCTATACCATTGATGTTATGCCAGCATAAGCTACCTCGAGTGCAGCCCCAATAACATATGCTGGTGTGATGGGTTTTTTGGGGAAACCTGTCGCACCGGCAAATGTTCCTTGGATTGTGCTAGAGGTTGCTTATGGTGTTGGGCCAAATCCTGCCCCCTACTTTCAGGAACTTTCTCTCTCCCTGTGAAAGAGGTGTTGTTGTTTTCTGCCTCTTTTACCGGGGGGGGGGGGGGGGGATTAGAGAATTTTCTCCCTGGGAAGAGGGCCAGGGTTTCAGCATACCCTTTTTAAGTGTGGCTGGTTGCTTCTTCCTCTTCCCCCCCTCCTCCTCCTCCTCCTCCTCCTCCTCCTCCTCCTCCTCCTCCTCCTCCTCCTCTTCTTCTTCTTCTTCTTCTTCTTCTTCTTCTATTTTTTTTTAAAAACCGCCCTCCACTTCCCTTGGGCATTTGGAGGACTCCAGTAGTTCTAAGTGAATGCTATTGGAGACCATGTGACCTCTCCCTCTCCAATGGAATGGTCGAAATTTTCAGCCCAGCACTAGTTGCTTATGCTAGTGCAATGTCAATTGTGTAAGTGGAGTGGCACTGTTAGATACTGTGCCTAGGATCCCTATTCTTGCATAAGTATGCATTCACAAAGTGGATAGGTCCAGAAGTGCAGCACCATCTGTTTCCATCAAGGCATTTCCATAGCTGAGGCTGGCACCCTAAGGATTTCGGCACCTCAACTTCAGCTGCCTCGTTTCCCACTATGTTGGAGCGGCTCTGACTCTATGACCTTCATGAATGGAAACATTGTGGGTGGGGGTGGGGAACAGTTTATCAGAACAGAACAGGCACCACACTTCAAGAAGGATGCAAACAAACTGGAGCGTGTTCCGAGGAGGGCAACGAGGATGATCAGGGGTCTGGAAACAAAGCCCTATGAGGAGAGACTGAAAGAACTAGGCATGTTTAGCCTGGAGAAGAGAAGATTGAGGGGAGACATGATAGCACTCTTCAAATACTTGAAAGGTTGTCACACGGAGGAGGGCCAGGATCTCTTCTCGATCAACCCAGAGTGCAGGACACGGAATAATGGGCTCAAGTTACAGGAAGCCAGATTCTGGCTGGACATCAGGAAAAACTTCCTGACTGTTAGAGTAATATGATGATGGAACCAATTACCTAGGGAGGCCGTGGGGTCTCCCACATTAGAGGCATTCAAGAGGCAGCTGGACAACCATCTATCAGGGATGCTTTAAGGTAGATTCCTGCATTGAGCAGGGGGTTGGACTCGATGACCTTATAGGCCCCTTCCAACTCTACTATTCTATGATTCTATGAAGTTCCTGGTCCCTATGAATGGCCAGAGAAGGAATTAAGAGTTTGTGTTATGTTAAGTCCCACTAATTTGATGCTTTGTTCTTGATTTAAAAAGGAAAGGAAAAAGAAACAGTAGTTCAATTTGAAGAATAAACTTTAGAAATGAATATCCTGGAGGAGAGGAGAAAAAAAATGGACTAGGTCCGTCTATTTTGCAAATGAAATTTAAACAAAGTGCTGTTCCTACAAACACACTCTCTCTCTCACACACATGAGCTGTCCAGGTTGACAACATTCAGGAAACTGTGCTCTTCTGAAGGGATGACTGTAGTTACAAAGATAAACCGGCAGGAAGGTGTCTTTGGAATGAGATGAATTTAATGAATCATATCTGTATTTTTTTTAAAAAAATATATCCCCAGCTGCTCTTAAATTTCAGGGAGATTTGAGCGATAAAAGATATCTCCTCTGTCCTCTTAGATGTGCATTAGAAGAGAGAGATGGCTTGGAAATAAACCCTTCTGGGATTCAAACCTCCCTATTCTCTAATTTGTGTTAAAGAAAGAAAGAGCGGTCCATGCCCCTGAAACTCAGAAGAGTATAATTAGTTATATTTGCTATAGCTGAAGTAAAAAGAGCAGGAGTAGACCATCCTTTAGATTCTGAATACGTTGGACAACTGTCAAAGTAAGAGAATGCTGTTCTAATTTGCCCTCCTCCTCCCTTCATCTAACACATCTCTTATTAAAACATTGATTTATTTAAATTAAAAATAATGATCTCCTCTTTCCCCTTCACTCATCCCATCTGCAGAATCTCCCCACGATCCTTATTAACAAATTGATTGTGGGTATTGGTGTCAGTGTGGCTCATTCACCCTCCTGAGGTCCAGAAGGCAGGGTGGGGTGGGGGAGGAAATCCGTGCTCAGATTTTGGACCAAACCCAATGCTAATTCGACTGCAGCGTGAGGGTCTGGTGTGGGTTCAATTCCCTGGATGAGATATTAATGTGACGAGCAAGGTTATCACACACTCCCATTGCAAGCGTGAAGCCACTCGTGCTGCCAACTTTTGCGTTGCTGGTCTCTCCTCTATGCGTTGAGAGAGTGCGGGGATGGTGGTTGGGTCATTTGAAGCGTGTGTGGCTGGCCATAGTGGCTCTCTGACCCAGCCATGAATGTGGCCTGCCACGGAGCCAATACTGGGTGTCACAGGGGCCAAGCAAAGTTGAGCTGGAGCCAAAAGGCATCGGGAGAAGGGAGGGAAAAGCCAGGGACGAGGCGTGAGCTGGGCCGGGATTCTCCATACTCTGCTTTGAAGCTCCCTCCTGTTTCCCTTTTTCTTTCATTCAAAGGGAAAGTGTACATTTCAGACGAGAAGGGCGTGCATCTCCGTGCACATTTTTCAAAAGTGTGCCTTTTCTCCCCATTGACGGAAGCATGAACATTTTTTTTTCTGGAAAATGAGCGATTTAAAGTGTGAGTTTTAAAGTTTGAGAATGTGCAGGCTTTTTTAGGAGTGGGGATAATATGCTCATGTTAACGTTCGGGGTTGTGAATAGGGGTACAAAAAGATAGGAAACTGCCGAACAATGGGTAGTTTGAGGAAACGTGATGGGGTCAACAGAAGGGGCATGACTGTCTGGGGAATCCTGGAGGGCTGCATTGGGACCCAAGGTGGGTCAGTTTAGGGCTAGTTCTGCACCCTTGTTCTTGCTCACAGAGATGACTGCGCTCATTAGGGCCTCCCTCTGCACACTGCAGTGTCTGAAGAGCTCCAGGTCTTTACTTGCTTCTTCGTTTTTGCCAACATGCACAAAGGCAGGGAAACATGGCCCCTCCTAACATCCTGGATAGCTCCTTCAGAGTTTTGACTGGTTCTGACTGAAGCCCGGAGTGGATTCACCACCTCGCTGACATCGGAGCCACCAGCCTCCGCTGCATCCATGTGTTCATGAAGCAAAGCAAACCAGCTTGTACATGTGTGACAGAGTGGATCGGCATACATACATCCAATGCGCCCGGGAAAGATGGAGATGTGAGCCTCCCACACATGGACTCTGCACCCATAGTGGACTAGATCAAACCCGTCGGACTTAAAGTTACTTTTGTCCAAACCATTGAACAGATGGTTTGAGCAAAAATATTCCATCAAAAGGTTAGTTCAGATATTTGCTTAGAATTGTACTCTTCCTAATCAGTTATTTATAATATGCCATGGGCCACACTTAAATCACATGTGTGTGTATATGTATGTGTGTTTAAATAAGCTTTCTGATTGGATGACTTCCACGTTCATCTTCAAAAGTGTTCCCTTAAGCATGTTTATAACGGAGAAATTAGATGTTCAGACAAGTTGTAAAAATAGTTCCCATCTAATTGCTTTGCATTCAAATTCATGTCCTCCAGAGTTTGGCTCGTAATACTTACAAACCCTGGTCAGGAACTTCTTTTTAAAAAATGTAGTAGTAGTAATAACAACAACAACAACAACAACAACAATGTTGTCCTCTTTTGAACTGAGCCAGAGCTGACACATACTGCCTGAGTCCACCAACCCTTGAGTGAACCAAGGCACAAGGCAAAGGATCTTTTAACCCCCTCTTCTCCAAAATAGACAGCAATTATGGTGTTGGCGGAGTGTCTCCCCACCCCACCCTGTTATGTACCTCAGCTGCTCACTCTCATTTGGCAATATCTTGGTTCATGCATCTGAATCAGGTGGAGGCCCAGAAGAGGAGAGAATTGGAAGAAGATCTGTTAGCATTCACACAAGCGGAGGGGAGGGAGTCACTGAAAATGCTTGTGTCTTGAATGAGGAAGGGCTGGCACCAGTGGTCGGCATCATGGGGCACCTGCTAAAGGCCATGACCCAGTAGGGGGCCCATTGCCAGTCTCCGGAGCTTCCAGGCCCTTGCTGTTGCTGCTGTTCACCTGCCCTCTCCTAACGGGCAGGCAGTGAGGAGGGCCTGTAATATCCACGCCACCTCTCAGAGGGAAAGGACGAGGCTTGTGGATCGTATCAGTCGTTCTCCTCATGAACAGGCAATAGCAGTGGTGATGAAGAGGAGATGAGCACACTCAGGCTGGGAGAGTAGCCCATAGTGGTGCAGATAGGGCTGGTCTTTGGGGCCAACATCCAGCAGGCCCCAAACAACCACCCAGAGAGTAGCAGGTGATGAAGGCATCAGGGCATCAGAAGCAAACTCCAATGTACTCTCGTAGTCATGATGGTGCTAGATTTAAGTGCAAATGCAAATCTCCACAAACTCAGATGATGATGATGATGATGATGATGATGAAGATGATGATTTTAAAATCTTTGGTGTCGTTCTAACATATCAGGAATGTAGAAGCAGGTGTAAAGCATGGAATGATGGGTGAGGGGGGTTGGAGAAGAGAAATGTTAGTTGTGTAATACACGTGGCAGTCTAAAGCTCCCCCCACCCCAAGATTGCAAAAGAGACCTCCAAAACTAGATTGAGACATGCAATCACAGGGAATTAGCTGTACTGGCAGCCAGATGGGAAGTCCTCAGGGGTTGGATGCATCCCTAATGGGAAAGAGAGAGACAGAGAGAGAGAGAAAGAAAAAGAGAAAGAGAGAGGAATCACAGTTTTAATTCTAGAGTCAAATTACTTAACTTCATCACTGGTGAAATGAATTCGTGTATTTAATGCCATGTCTCTTTAGGCCCTAGTTTTCTACATGCAAGGAGTTATATTTGTGTGTGGGTGGATCCAAGCACTTAGAAGGGTGGGAGATAAATGTCTAAATAAATAAGTAAATAAATATCCAGTCACTCTCTCTCTCCCTATAATGCACTGGAACAAGAAGAGTAAACAGGTTACTGTTTCACATGGCAGGCTAGAAATTCTAAATATGTACATTTGGGATTATAGTGGTTATTCTGTTCGGGGCCGAGGAAGGATCCAAAACCTCTCCTGCTTTATCCATGCTGTGCTCCTGATCCCGTGCACCCCCACCCCCACCAATGAGAGCTACAGACCTGTCTGCGGGGGCGGGAAAATTTCACTTTGCAAATAGTTGCAATCTATTCTAGGCTCTTAAGCTCCCTGTAGCTGGCATGTATTTTGTTCTGAAGGGGTTTTTTTGGCATGGGCAGGATCTACACTACTGCTTTATAATGGTTTATAATGGTTTATAATGGTTTTGACAACTGTTTGGGCCCAGGGTATATTACACATCCCATTTTCAGGTGTTATATTCTGTTTGGTATAGATCTGGCCCTGGTTTAAGTGAAATATTACATTTTAAATGAGAATGGGGTGGGAAGAGGTAGACAAGGGCTATGTTCCATTCAATGGTGCATACTGATCTCCTGGAGTTCCCCACCCAACATTTATATCGCATCCTTCTGGTCAAAACAGGCCCTCAAGGCAAGCCGAAACACCTGTGCTAAGGACAGCCCCATCGAATTCTCTCAAGCAACCAGGTAACTAGCCACCCAGGTTTCCTGGCTGGAAGCGGAATGACTCTTCTAAGTTCAGTAGCTGAACTAATTACCCGAAAATGATCGCCTAGGGTTGGACCATTTATCATCTCATCAGCATTCAGCACCACTGCTATAGGATGAAGGAAGAAGAGGGAGAAAAAAAAAACCTTAAGAAGATGATCAGATAAAAGGAGAGCAGAAGGAAGGAAAAATGGTTCTGTACTCAGCACTTTCTCTCTCTCTCTCTCTCTCTCTCTCTCTCTCTCATAGTTTCCCCTCCCAGTCTATCATGAAAAGAACAACTGGCGTGTAAGAGGTTTTGTGGAAATGGATGGGAGGCTGCAGGACAAGTCTGTGAATTCTTGAAGGACCACATCCAATATAGGCTCATTCTAACTATCGGGAATAACCTGCCGCAAATGGTGTGTGTAACTGAAATTGTGATAAGAGAAGGATGTATAAATGCTTCTGTTTGTGAGACATTCATGTTTCAAGAATTCAGAAGCAGCTGTATGTACCATATGTCTTTCTCATGTGTTGATGTGCTCATCATCCTTGCCATGATGTTTCTCAAATGCTGTGCAATCATGTTCCCTTCTAGAATGAGTAGAACTCTGTCCCAGGAATTTCATTGGGTATCCTTAGCAATCTCTCACCCCTTCTTTTTCTACCTCTCTCATAATATTAGAACCCAGGACCATCCCATGAAATGGATTGGTGGGAGAATTGAGAACAGGAAAATGAAGGACTTCTTCACACAGTGGCTGAATTCGGATGACACGTTGAACAACTGTGGGTTGTTGCTTCAACAACCCACTGCGTTGTTAACCGTGTCATCTGAATTCAGCCACACAACCCACAGTTGTTAAAGTAACAACTGACAAACGTGTTGTCCGAATTGGGGCATTGTTGAAGCAACAACTGTGAGTTGTTGAGCAAGAAAAATCAGACAGCGGAGCGGCAAGAGAGGCAGAAAGCGGGCGGCCACACAAGCATGCTCGCAACATAGACCCGGCTTCGCCGCCATAGCAACCAGGACGCCCGCCTCCCCCACCAGGCAGCCGACACGGAGCTCAACAAGGGGCCAGCTCCTGCAAGCACTCACACAGGGTGCCCAGTCAGCTACCCAAATGGACAGGGAAGCGCACCAGAAGGGCACTACGGCAAAGGGGGGGGAGGGGGAGACGGAATAAGCAACAACCCCAGGTGCCCTGGAGCAGGGGGCAGCCCCCCTACACCAAGAGAGGAACAACACCCCATCCAAAGTAGACCTTCACTGCACCGCCACCTCCACCCTCGCATCACCCAGAAGGACGAGGGCAGGGGAAGCGGCGACCAGAGAGCCCCCCCTCATCCGCCCAACATGGCTGGACAGTGAGCCTTTGCCGGGCCCCGAGAATCCCGTTGGGGAGCGTCGCACCCGTGCGGAGGCGTCCCGGGTGCGTGAAAGCATCAGTGCCTGGATCTGGCTGCGCTACCCCCACCTCCTGTGAGCGTCGGCTGTGGAGTTCCATCTCTGGACTGGCATCCCTCCCTGGCATGCCGCCCCTCTCCACCTCATCCCCTTGGCACGTTCCGTGCTTGGCTCCCTGAGGGTGTGGCCTCAGCCGTCCCCTCCTCACCGCTGTGCCTTCCAGCTGCCTCCTCCCTTCCCGGGGGCAATTGTCCTTTCCATAGGTTCTGCCCTGGTATAGTGGTGCGGCCGTCCCTCCTGCCTGCCTCTTTGCCCGAGGCTGCTGAGTTCTGCCCAATGACCGAGGCGGCCAATGGGGTTTGGGAGGCGTGTCCTGCATCGGCTTCAATGGCAGCGCCCATGGTTTTCGGCCGCAGTGCCTTCTGGGATACCTGCTGGAGGACTAACGGGGTTTGGTAGGTGGGGAAAATGGCGGCCGAGCTGTCCGTCAGAGTCGAGTAGGCAATCTGCAACCAGGGTGGTAGCCGATTCCTTGCAGCCCCTGCTGCAGCGTGTTGTCTGTAGATCACTGCCTTTCTCAACAACCGTCAGTAGGTAACTCAACAACCGAGGCTCAGCGTGTTGTCCGAATTGAGCCAGTGTTTAGTTAGACGATGGGATTCACAACCACAAATTATAGTGATAGCCACCAATTTTGATGGCTTTAAAAGGGGTTGGATAACTTCCTGGAGCAGAAAGCTATCAATGGCTACTAGTCCTGATGGTTATGTGCTACCTCCAATGGCAGAGGCAATAAGCCTGTATACACTAGTTGCAGGGAACATGGGCTGGAGGGTGCTGTGGCACTCCTGTCCTGCTTTGTTGGTTCCTGGTTGACTGCTGGTTGGCCACTGTGTGAACAGAGTGCTGGACTAGATGGACCCTTGGTCTGATCCAGAATGGCTCTTCTTCTGTTCCTTACCCCCCCCCCCCCCAGCTCCAATATCTCTCTGTGCATCATCATCCTCCTTCTTTGGAAATATACTACTGAGCCACACTCTCTCTTCTAGAGCCATTTCGTTTACATCCTGAAATAGCCAGGTCCATGTCAGTAAATGACTCAGGGCCAGCATTTGTGGGCATTTGCCAAAGCCCACATCCCAGCAAGGGGCCACTGCCAACTCCTGGATCTCCCTAAATTCTGCTGCCTGGTGTCTCTGAAGGGGGGTAAAAAAAAGAAATGAAATGCCTCCATTGGCTCCAAGTGGGGGAGGGAATGAAATTTCAGCTTCAACCAGCTGCCCTCCTGGAGGGCCATAGTCCCAATCTGAATTGGGGCCATGTGCGCATACTCTGAAGTAAAGAACCAATCATGCAGAGCTCTGCCATGGGCGATTAGAAGAAAGTTTAGTTTGGCCCCTTCTTTGTAATAAGCAAGTATTTACTGAAAAACAGCTATTTCTTACATTACTTTCTAGATTATTTCTTGATAATTTGACTGACATGATGAAGGCATCCTTCCACCACTCCACCAATCAGAGCACACAGATTTACTTAATCAAAACTTTACCTTTATTATTATTTAATATACACAAGCAACATAAATTTGCAGCCAAAGACATGTTTAAAAACTCTGCAGTGTTTCTCACTAGAATTCCCATGGATGACATAGGCAGTCATGTATACCAGACGTTGTTACTGAGAGTAGAAATTCAATTCCCTTTTTGCTTCCTTGGCAGAAAAGTGCAGTGTAGCTTTCACTATCTCCATAACTGAAGACCCAATTAACAAAAGGCTTAGCTGTATTCTTAGAGGAAAAGTTAATTGAGAAATTAGCCTTGGGCTATAGTGCGATCAGGAAGGTAGAACAATAGATCAGGGCAACTTCAGGCTCATCCTAGAAGGAAAATACTTATCTGGGATGATTTGTGAGGATCTAAAGTTATCCAAAATCAGCAAGCTGAATAATATAACTTTGGGATGATTTGCTAGTGTCTGGTAATTCCAGCAAAAAGTATGCACAATCTAGCCCATTAGAAATGGAAGTCTTCTGGCCCAGGGAGATGCAAACTTAACAAGGGTTATATTTAAGTCATGCAATTTACTGCTATATTCAGTTATCAAAAAAGCTATTGCTTTAAGACCAGAGTTAAAGCTTTTTCATGTTGGCTGAAGCTCCACAAAGCCAGGAAACTGGAAGTTAAGGCTGATGCCTTAACTGACCTGCTTCATGATCAGTAATGATGTTGTGTAATGTCACAAATTGTGCTTGCTTACAAGCAACAAGCAGACATGGTTCAAGTCACAGGAGGATTCCCCTAGCAATACAGTAGGCTGAGGTGCTTTCTAAGACAACACAGGACCAGTGGGTCATCTGTTCTGGACCCAGGCACTCCATCCTCCCCATCTGGATTTGAGCCTGAAAGACCAAGGAAAAGTGTGAGGGCATGGAGTTTAAGTTGTAAGCAAGCACAATTTCTATTCACATGGCGAGTTTCACCATGTTTTGTGGCGCCTGCACGGGACTATGGAAAACAGCAGATTTCCTCTGAAAACATTATAATACTGGCAGTATTCTACTTTCAGAGTGAAACTGAGCATGCCCAGCGTAAGTTTGTCTGGAGGTGTCATTTTTATAAGTATTAGAATTTTGAGGCTCATTATGGTGGAACTTTTTTCTTTTTTTTTTGTAACTCATCTTTATTAAAGGGGTACTCCTGTACCTCTCTAATTTTCCTAATTCTACATGCCACATCAGTTGACTTTGAGCTACATTATGTCTCCAATAAGGACAATTAACTTGATTCCTCAAAGGAGACCTGCCCATGTCAACCACATATCAACCACATCTGAATAAGAATTCACATCTAGGTTCTACAGAACTAGCTGGATTCATTTTTTAAATAAATAAATAAATGTGGGTGGTAATGGTGGTGGTGGTTGTGGTTTCTATACCTATCCCATCCAGAGCCACAGGTTGTGGCATCCAACTAGAGATGAGTTATGGACAGTGGCTGCAATCTTTACTGTGGATGTTATTGGAAAATAGTGGCTAGGTTACTTGATACTTTTGTAAAAATAGCAAGGATGATCACTAAGCCCTATACAAATAAATACTCTACTTTAGTACTCAACCTAAACATCAATTTAAGTGCAGCTTCAATTGGACTGTCCCAAAGCAACTGACCACATGCCTAAAGTTTGTGTAGATCAGCCCAAGGTCATCACCGGGTCTATTCAAAAACATCTCATAATTCTGTCTTGCTTTTCTCTTCACAAAGAGACTCAGGCTGCAGTCCTATACACACCTTGGAGTGTGTGCCATTGAATTAAATAGGACTTACTACTGAGTAGACATGCATAGGATTGTGATGTCATGATGGCTGTCATAGGATTGTGCTGTCAAGATGGCTGACATAAAGGCACAGTACTAGGATGTTTTGCTGTCCAAATCTCAGTGAAATGATAGGGGATTGCACAGTAGTTTCTGCAGTAGTTTCTTGGTGAATTAATATCAGAACTTCCATTTCCATCTTCAGGCCACTGTGGAACAGAATGCTGGACTAGGTAGACCTTTGGTCTGATTCAGCATCACTCTTCTAATGTTCTTATGGTAGTTGTGTGTGATTGAGACATGTTCCACCGTTCTGTAAATGAGTGTTCAGAACAGGGATGTAAGCTTTCCCAAAGCTTGAAACGGCACTACCCCTTCCTCTCTGCATAAATGGCATCATTGTTAATATCAATTTATAGTAAAAAGTAAGTAGAGTCAGTCAGTAAAATTAGCATCTCAAACTAACTGAAGTTAAAAAATAAAAGTCTGCTTAAACAATTGTCAGTTTTTGCTTTAAAGTCTTGCAGAAAGTACTTTAAGTTTGCTACATTGATCTTTGCTATATTCTAGTGATCAAACAACCTGATTTGTAGAAGTATGAATTGAAGGGCTCAACAAGAATCTTTTAAGAAAACCTAAATTTGCCCTACAATTAGGATTTTTGATATATAGGTTATTTTGTGCGGTAGTTTTGTTATTTTTTTTTTAAATGCCTCTGATTTTATAGCTTTTTAAATAGTTTTTAAAATTTCCCTTTTTAATTTGGGGGGTGTTATTGCATTGATTTTTGAAATTATAATTATTTCACTGTGCTGTGTTAATTTCAACACTGCCCTGCATACTGCTACAGAAGGGCAGCATACAGATTTTTAATACTCAAATACATAAATCCCACAAAGATAAGATAATATGATTGGGATTGAAACTGATCTCAATGAGTGTAATATGAAGCCAGATTCTCAAGTTCTGGAATTAGAAGTTTATAATAACAGAGAGCATGCTGACCACTAAATGAGATCAGGAAAGAATCTAATAGATAAATCATACAGCTGTCCTTTGTAGACGTACTTCTCATTCCTAATTTAACCTCCATCTCTTGTCTCATCATAGCTCGCTTGTTCCTAACGATAGCATCATATCAAAAATATCTAGCCAAGATGTGATTATTGGGGCACTTGGCTCTGTTCCTAAATTCAAACCTGTTCAGATTCAAACTTTGTAGAGCTTTGTGCTGAATGGCAACCCCGAGTCCACCCAACTTTAAATAGGTCACTGATTCAATCACAAAATGAGGCTGGCTATTTGTATGTTTCATGAGAGTTTAGTTTTTATATTTCTTATTGGCTATTTCAGGGCTGGTTCTAGGCTTTAGGAGGCCCTGGGCAAAGCGTCATCTGGTGGATCCCTGCCTCCATCAATGGGCTTACCTTGTAGCAGCAGCAGCACTCTGAGCAGTGATGGGCCATTGGGTCCAGTCACCTCCTTGGCACTATATTGGGTGCATTGGTGGGATATGCTACATTTTGTGTATTGTGGGGAATCAAAAGGTGGCTGGGTCCAGCTGCCTGCTCAGAGGGCCTGAGCAGAAAGACACAAATCAAGGGGTGGAGTGGACAGTCTCAGGGCAGGCACCAGCTATGCATTGGAGTCCTAGCAGCTGGCCAAGGTGCTGACACAGGTCTTTGGCTGTTTGGCTAGTACATTGTGAAGGTGGAAGGAAATGGGCTTCTCATGGATGAGCTTGTGGGTGGGGGAGAGGGGCTGAAACCTGATTCCTGGGCTTGTGGCCTGGCCAGTACGCCTTGGCCACACTTGACAGATAGCTCAGGTTGGCCTCTTGCTGAAAATTGATTCGGAATGCTGAAAAGAAAGTCTTCAATATGCAAATGTAATGGCTTGTATTTGTGTTGTGCTGAAAACTTGCCTCATTTTTTTTGACCATTTTTATTTAATTTGATGGAAAAGAAATTGATTTCATAAAGAAATTCAAAGCAGAAGAAATTTCTGAGAAATTCTCATGGGTTGGCTTCAGGGTTCTTGCGCTTACATTACTTAGAAGGTGACCAAGGAGAGCTCACGCGTGTATGATCATCACTGCGGCAGCCTGTAACCCCCTTGGCTTCCCACACGTCAAACCCACAAGAAGACACAATAAAGTGATGCCTCCCAAAGGGCTTTTCTTTTCAGATCAGGAAGCCTGGGAGGCTGTGGAGCAATGATGAGATGTGGAATAGAAAGCAAACACACACGGCACCCTTTGCCACCTCATAGTGATCAGGTAAGCTCAAAGACCCACCGAAAGTCATTATAAAATGTCCTGAGAATGATGCAGAAAAGCATCAACGCCTTAATACAGTTGATGCTCTTGTCACCGGTTGCAGCAATGGAGAAAACCCAAAAACCCTTAGGGTAAAAACAAAGAAGCTGTGCCACAACCCCTGCCAATAGTAAGCCCTATCTGTGAGAAACTGTTGGGGAATTTCTCTTCCCCTTGAAGACATTTGTTGAAATTGTCCCCTTTCCCCCAGTTTCTGTGCCCACAAATACTCTGGAGAAGTTGGAGAGGCCATCAGTGCACAGCTCTAGTTTGTACATCACGGAGGAACCTAGAAAGCTGCCTAATACCGGTCAGAACATTGGTTCATGTTGGTAGATTTTGCCTACAATAGCCTTCCTCAACCTGCTGCTTTCCAGATGTGTTGGACTGCAACTACCATAATTCCCAGCTAGTGCTGAGGATGGTGGGAGTTGTAGCCCAACACATTATTATTATTATTATTATTATTATTATTATTATTACTACTACTAATTACGTTTATATACTGCCCCATAGCCGAAGCTCTCTGAGCGGTTTACAAAAATTAAAAACATTGAATATTTAAAAACCAATATACAAAATTTTAAATTATAAAAGCCTAAAAACAAACTACATATCATTTACATTATCCAGAGGTCAATTAAAAAAGCTCAACATATGCTGTTAAATGCCTGGGAGAAGAGAAAAGTCTTAACCTGGCACTGAAAAGATAACAGTGTCGGCATCAGGTGAGCCTCGTCGGGGAAATCATTCCACAGTTTGGGGGGGGGGCACCACTGAAAAGGTCCTCTCCCTTGTTGCTATCCTCCGAACTTCCCTTGGAGTAGGCACTCAGAGGAGGACCTTGGATGTTGATCGTAATGTATGGGTAGATTTGTGTTGGGAGAGGCATTCCATCAGGTATTGATAGGTTAAAGCCAGCACCCCACATCTGGAGGGTACCAGGGTGAGGAAGCCTGGTTTACACTGACGGGTAGCAACTTTCCTAGGGTTTATGACAGAAGATGTCCTCAGCCATACCTGGAGATGCTGAGCATCTAACCTGGGACCTCCTGCAAGAAAAGCATGTGTTCTATCTTTGTGTTATAGATTAATTCTTAAGGCAATGTGATTGTCATAATCCTATGCTGGGAAAGACAGCTTTTGGTGCTGTCTTGTGTGTTTCACAGTTATGGAAAACGACCGAGGCTAATTTGTAGTGCATTCTATCGTCCCCCTAGCGTTTGCTGCACTCTTTCCAGAAACCACTAGGTGTCAGTGAGTCATCTGATGATTTTCATTATCCATTAATAGACAGGGAAACACACAATATGGGTGCAAAGTTGGCCTGCTGGGTTTCTTTTAAAGCTTCAAGTGCAATTTGGGAAAGGGGGGATGTTTTTCTTCTCCAACAGAAGATGTTTGGATTGAATTTACACTTAAGACGGAAACTCACCAGTGATGGGAAGGGTTTATAGGCTTTAAAGGAAACCAAATAAACTCAAACCCAGGCACCCCAGACTCAGGAATGGTGATTGTTCTATTTTAAATGTCGTTTTGAAATGTAATTTAACTCCACCGTCATCAGATCTTGATACTCACTGATACTCTAATCCCAAGCGAAGCTTCTCGTTGATTTAAGCAACTTCTATCAGACTCTCTTCTAGGCGCAGAAGAAAAGAAGCTAGAAATGGGTAGATTCCCCCCCTTTCAGTAGCCGAAAGCAGAAGTCTTTTGAGGTTTGAAGAAGATATATGAAGAGTATGGATTGATTGGCTGACATCAGGAAAGAAAATCTTGTTGCAAAGTATTAAGGAAAACACACACTAAAAACTCAAGGTGGTTTCTTTCCCCCTTCTGGATTTTAGATGTTAGTGGGCTAGCAAGATTCAAAGCCAGAGAATTTTCATATAACTTTAAATCTCCCGATGCAGCAGGAGATAAAGTAGATACAGCATCTTGTGTTTGTCCCCTCCCTGGCTCTATTGTCCACCCCTCCCCAATCTAATGTTGTTGATCAGAGCTCCAGGTATGCCACACAGCAAGCTTAGGAGGTGTTGAATTGCAGGGTGGTGTGTGTGTGCGTGTATTGTTGGAGAATGGGCAGGAAAAAACAGAGCTGCCTTATCTTCTGCCACATCAGAGCCAGTGTGGCGTTGTGGCTAAAGTGTTGGACTGGGACTCGGGAGTTCCAGGTTCTAGTCCCTACTTGTCTATGAAGCTCACTGGATGGCTTTGATGCTACTTCACAGGCTTGTTGTAAGGACAAAATGGAGACAAAGGGGCCATGTAAGCTGCCTTGGGTTCCTTGCAAGAGGGGAAAAGGCAGGATATAAATTGAATGAATAAATTATAAATGCAAAAGTATGATTTCCTCTGGCTTTGAATCTGGCAACTCTAGATGTTAGTGAGCATTAGCCCTCCCCCCAGTGGAAATCCTGTTTCCGTATCTGTTATTTTGCTTGCCCCAAGGTTTATACCTCTTCCCTCTCTCTCTCTCTCTCTCTCTCTCTCACACACACACACACACACACTTTGCATTTGCACTAAATTCCCCTTGCCCTTTTAAAGCAGATAAGAGGGGAAAGTGCCCTTAAGAAAGAGAGCTGCTTCATCATAACCCCTTGAAATGTGCTGAGCCTCTGTTACCTGTAATTCTACCTGATAATTACATGCACACACTTGGTACAAAATACCTGACATGACCTTGTTGCCACCTGGTAAACGTCAGCACATAATTTCCCCCCAGAGTAGACCTACTAGCTTCTCTTCGGTAAATGAAAAAATCGGAGGTGGGTGAGGGAAGTTGTGTTAAGGACAATTTTGCCTCATAGACATAACTATTTTTATGTGAGCTTCACCTGCCTGGGTTACAGGGTAAACTGGAGTGATTCTCATTTTGGGGAATTATTTACATGACCAGCCAGGGACATTTTCACACACACGACACCTCATCTGGGAATAGCAGCCCATCACGAATTCTTGACAAATGTCCTGGTATTAAACATGTGTTTGAACCCATAGCTTTCTTTTAGACGTTGTGTCCTCACATACAGTAAATGTGTGAACGGGGGGGGGGGGACTGTAGCTCACCACATCTTAGCCAGGAGGTCTGAAAAGGGTGCCTGTATGCATGTGAGCACTCCACATGATTTGGAATACAGGTTAGGCAGGGTTCAAAATCATATGGGGCATCTGTGCATGTATAGCTATTGGCACATGGGTGTCTCATTCAGCCTGTCCAGCTAATGTATGAAGGTCTGTTTAGAATGGGGGGGGGGCAGATGGACAGTGGGTGCAGTCACTTTTTACCCTCAACACATTCACTGTATGCATGGAGGCAATGCCTGGAAAAGGGAATGTGTTTTGTGGCATTCCTACTTCACATTCAGGTGCCTGCATAAGTAAAAAGATTGGGATGTGGGTGCAAAATAGGTGTAAGATAGGGATGTTGGGAGAAATCCACAATGGATTCAAATGAGACCAGATTTCTGTGAATCCAACTGGCAGATTCTGCAGCAGATTGCTTTTTTCCAAGTTGTGGGGATTCTACAGACTTGCGGACCATTTCTTTAAAAAAACTTTTGGGAAGAATTTGCTCAAATGCACAAATGCACATTAGCACAAATTAACACAATTCTCCTACAAAAATCCAATTCCATCAATGTGTGGATGAGGGAATGAAAGAGACCTGAGAAACACAGGTGGAATGGATTTCCCAAAATCCATTCATAGAATCATAGAATAGTAGAGTTGGAAGGGGCCTATAAGGCCATCAAGCACAACCCCCTGCTCAATGCATTAATCCCTAGTGTAAGGATGGCCAGATCCCTCTGTTTCTGGTCCATGGCACTTCCACATGTGTTCATTCGTACATCTATTATGTCGATTTAATATGCAATTAAAACACACACACAAATTCACATTTAAAGACATATTTAAATAGTTATCATTGAATGCATTTTCTCTCAAAATATACAGTCCTTAAAAGTATTTACTGCTGTTCCCTGCCTCAATCCAAATTGAGAGGCGGGTAAGAAATATATTTTTTTAATGATTATTATTATTATTAGAACATACAAAGAGCCATGCTGGCTCAGACCAATGGTCCATCTAGTCCAGCACTCTATTCCCACAGTAGCCAACCAGCTGTCGACCAGGAACCACAAGCAGGACATGGTGGAACGGCACCCTCCCATACATGTTCCACAGCAACTGGTGTATATACAGGCATACTGCCTCTGCCTCTGGAGCTAGCACATAGTAATCAGGACTAGTAGCCATTGATAGCCTTCTCCTCCAGGATTTTTTTAAAAAGCCCTTTGAAGCCATCCAAATTGTTCTAAACATATTTTAACTTTAAAAACACACACATGCATTTTAAATGCATTTCAATATGCTTTTGGGCCGAGAACTGCATTACAAGATTCAGAGACATGCACAGTCCAAGGGATGACTACATTCCAGTCTTGTATTAGTCCAGGAGACTCAGAATAAGTCATATTGGAATTAACAAATGATGGATTTCTCAAGCATCCCAACTAGCTGTATAACTAAGGTACAAATGATTTGACTGAATGGACTAAAAGGGCAATATTTTGAGTGGCACAGAACATTTCTCCTAGCAGTGCAATAAAAAAGGGAAAGCTGTGTTGAAACCATTCTTACTGATGGATTGATTTCGGGGTATTTTCCCTCTCCCGAAACTTTGATCACAGATGAGTGGGGAGCAATAGATGTTACTCTTTCCACATTTTCAGCTGATGCACAAAAAGAGTCTTGTGAACCCTTAAAGACTTACAGATTTGTTGTGGCATAAACTTTTGTTGCCGTTGTTCAGATCCCACTTCATCAGATTTATCAAGCACAGTCTCAGTTGGATGTGGGCTTCTCCCCGCAAGCCGTGTCTCTTGCATTTCATCAGTATGTGTGTGTGTGACTGCTATGTTCTGTACTCAGCACCTGTGCTTTATTTCTTAATGTGTAATTGTGTTTTTAGAGCATTTGAACGACCATTTCTTAAGATCATTGTTTGCAATGTCACACCTGTCGCCAGTGACATATAATGATGCATTAGCCAGGGATGGGGGCAGGTCCTTTTCTCCTGCCTTCTCCTATCATTCAGTTCTTTAGTCTACAGTAGGCTGTAATTATCCACCAAATGGGGATGCCTGGCGAGGCTGGGCATAATGTGCGAAGGAGCAGTGATTAAGTGGGACTGTCTGCGGTACCCTTTCTGGTACTGGGGGACTGCAGCTGTGCACATTCGTGTTCAACATGTAACATCTACTTACAGGAATGAAGAGCCTTCCTTGCAGAACTGCATACCCCGATTAACCCATTTGTGGTCCCATCAAGAATCCACGCATAACTGAAAGCTCTTCATATTTTGAAGCAACTACAGGGCCACCTGAAGCCACAGAAGCCACTTAACAAAACATCCTTTTGTGGTTGTATATATTTACATGCAAAGCTCAAATGTATACAAGATTGTGGTGACTGCTGTTCTGTTCTGTGGTCTCTTAAGGCTCATGGTGGAAACTGGTACCATTCAGTGACAGTCTGAAGAAGGCAAGAAGGATCACAGATAGCTTTAAGTGGTTCCTGCTGGCTGGAACTCTCTCTTACTAGAACAATAGGAGGATGTTGTCTCAGCAGAGAGTTAAAGGCAGCTGAAGCTTTTTATGAGGCTGACAAGAGCTGCATAATTTTGAATAAAAATGTCTTTGCCTGCCAGTAGAAGGACAATAAAGAGGGAGCCAACTTCACTCAATACAGGGCAGAATTACTCACACCTGAAGGAGAAGGGTTCAAAGGAGGAAAGATGACATGATTTTGTGGGTGGAAGTAGATCAAGATTGTTTATTTGTTTGTTTTATTTAAACTACCTATATACCATTTGATATCATAAGATCTCTTTGCAGTTTACATAAGAAGTATATAAAATAAATATAAACACCAACAAAAAGCAATATAAAGTAATCAATACATTAAAAATGTTACAGAAATGTTAAAACAGAGCAGCAAAACAGTAAAACAGAGCAGGGAAAGCTTGAGTAAGCAGGTGCGTCTTCCAGAAGAATCTACAACTGGCAACAGTTTCTGCCTCTCAGCCCACATGCAGGAGAGCATTCCTGAGAGTGGGTGCCACAACTGAGAAGGTCCACTTATGTGCTCTTTCATGATGACACCCTGTTGGTGATGAGAGGACCAACAAGGTCACATTGGAAGATCTCAGGGGTTGATTTACTATAGATAGAAGACTATATATTGGACTGGGAGAGGGAATGGCTCTCAGAGCTAGCCCCAGACAGCCCTACTATCCTGGAAGCTCCTGCACAAGAACAACCTAATTTGCCAGCACTTCTCTGGCCTGAGGAGGTCATACTTTCATCCTCCAGCCAAGAAACCCCAGCAGATGCACAGTCTCCTTCTGGGTGCTGGACTCAACAGCTATTAAAAGCAGCTTAAACCCCTTTAAGTGAAGAGAGCTAGTTGCAGAGATGGAGCTGCTGCTCTCTTCAAAGCTCTTCTGGGATTGCCCATTGCTGAAGCAACATTTGAGAGTTGGGTGCATGGGCGGAGCTGTCCAGGGTCCTATCTGCTTTCCTTGGACTTCCCTCACTTTGATTTACCTTGCTTGACATGACTCTGCTCTGGGACTTGTCCCTGCTTTGCCCCACCTGACTCTACTTTGCTGGGCCCTAAACTCATGCTGTGAATCTGCAATACCTCAGGGTTTCTACACTCAAGATGAGGAAGGATAGATTGCAGTCACTCAAGAGTCAAATACATCTATAACAACATGTAGTTAGTGGTAAGATTTTCAGTAAAGTAGCACTGTTGACTAAGAGCAAAAAGAGACATACAAACCAAAGGTAAACCATCCCAACTCTAAATCACAGTTCATTACAAATAGAATTGATAGGACAGCGGCAGAGCTTTCACAGCCTCTTGGACCTGTTGCGCTTCTCTGGTCTTGGGTCAAGCTGCTCCTGAGTGTTAAAGGTTGCTCTATCTCTCTTGCTTCCTCTTTCTCTTCACCACCCTTCTGCTTTCCCTGAACTTCCTTCTCAGCAGTTCAAAGTCACTCTGCTGCTGCCTCCTTTTGCCTTCCTCCTCAGATGCTCTTGTCTTCTCCTCCACCAACCACTTTACTTCCCTCCTCCTTCCCCAGCACCCACACTCATTTTAAACTCTCATCCACCTCTCCCTTCCCTTCATTCGGTGCCCATCCCACTTTATATAGCCCATATTCCATGGCCCTTAGAGGCAAGCACTCCCTCTCCGACCTGGGCCAGAACCATCATAATTCTATGACCATAACCTGGAACAAGAACAAGGAATCATGCTGAGATGCAGTGTGCAGCCTCCTTGGGAGTGGGTACTGTGGACTCACTACCTCAGGATCCAGTCACATGCAATGCACAGATATGGCAGAATTAGTTGACCCTAGTAAATGATGCTTCAAAGGAGGCAACAAACCAGGACAGGGAATCATGCAGAGATGCCGTGGGCAACCTCCTTTATGGGTAGAAACCTTCAGCCCACTGCACCAGGCGTAACTGAATTATCCAACCACATCAGATGCGGAGGCATAGCAGAATCATCTGCTCCTCCCGGCAGAACATGACTGGAAAGAGATGGTGCCGGCAGTTATTCTGTGTCCCCGTAACTGAGTCTTCCAATGATCCTAGTCTCTCAGGTATGTGGGTGGACTACATAGTGAGCCTTATAGCAAATCCCTGTGTAGCATCAGGCCAGAAAACCCCACCGCTAGGTCTTGATGCATCAGGTCTCCTGGTCCCCTTACAGCAACCCTGCTGATTCTTCGGTGCCCCCTCCAATTCTGCCCCCTCCATCTTTTGGCATTCGATGCTAGGAGGACAGTGGCTGTGATTTCCTGGGATTGCTGTGAGCATGGAAATAATAGCTGCCTCTCAATGATACCTTCAGGGATTGGGCCTAAGTATTGTCTATATGTCAAAAACAGCACAGATGGTGTAGCGCAAGCATGCAAACGTTGCTTACTTGAAGACAATGATCTTTGTGTGCCAACAGCCAGAGTCTTGCCAAGCTTTTTCTTTTTTGCAGGGAACATTGCAAAGACAGACTTAATGTGCAGAGACGGGCAAGGACAACGAGGAAGTCTTGCAGATGCTTATGGAAATCTACTTCCCTGTGTAAAAGGCCAGCGAAGGAGAATGCACAGAAGTGGTGGTTATCTACCATTGTAACAGGTGCTTAGTCAAGGCAGACAGCAGCATCTTATCATTCATTCTGTTCCTCCTGCTTAGCAACTAAATCTTTCTACCCGGAGGCCCTTACCTCTGGCAATCAACACGAGAAATGGCTCAGTCCTGTTTTGTGTGATTTTTAAAAACTTGTTTCTCATGTGTTATATCTTGGAAATGCCAGATCGCTTACAACATAGGTGGGCCCTGCCTGTGGCCAGTGGCCCCTCACCACGAAGCCTACAAAGCCTGGGAGCTCCGCCCACTTTTCCCTACAGCGCAGCTGATCAGTCATCAGCTGGGCAACGGGAAAAAGACTGCTGTGTCAGAACGAAGCTCTTAATTGGGAACACAGGGGTGTAGGCGGGGGGAGGGGGCTTTAAGGTCTACTCACTTTACAAAAGACTTGCTCCTAGTGGAGTTGGATAGTGCTAGAACTGGTTTTCTGAGAGGGATCGACGCAGCTGCCTAAATTTTTGGACTGTCCATGGGGAGGCGTGGCTAAGGTGATGGATATCATGAGTGCCTGCATTTCAAAACATACCACATTGCTCCTGTCCCTGCTCCGTTTGCTGACCAAATGTATGCAGCCCAAAACAAGTATGATCGTACTGTTATAAACAATAAAATTAGCCTATGTAGTAGCTATGCTTATGAAATGCACACTCCCTCAATGGAGGCTCGTGGCTCCCATGTCACTGGGGCGGTGAATCCGCTCCGGGTTTCAATCAGAACCAGTCAGAACTTTAAAGGAGCTATTCAAGTCTAAAAGCACCTTGGATAGCTCCTTTAGGGTTCTGAGTGGTGCAAAGCACCTTGGATAGCTCCTTTAGAATTCTGACTGGTTCTGACTGAAGCCTGGAGTGGATTCACCAGCCCACTGATACTGGAGCCACCAGCCTCCACTGCAACCCCTGTGATTCAAATGACTGTTTGACCTATGTTGAGAACATTGTATAGTTCCTATGAGATGTAAGTAGTATCCACAATAAATGCTCTCTAAATACACTGCTCCTTTCCTGTCCCCCACCCCCGACCTCCAAATATGATATTATTTATTTTCTCCCGTTTATCTTTTCACTTCCATCAATATGGGCCTAGAAGATGGCTTACAAATGCAAATCTTTTTGGCCCTACACGGCTGAAACCTGAAATGGAACATAAAAAAAAAATATCCTCAGCATGGAAGTGCCATCTTGAAAATCAGTGTACTTATAAGGCCCTAAACAGGCTCCAGGATATCTGAAAAACTGCCTCTTCTGATATGAACATGCCCTTAGTTTAAGATCTTCTTCAGATGCTCTTCTGCATGTCCCCAAACCAAGAGAGGTTAAGTTGGTGGGAACATCGGATAGGGCCTTCTCTGTGACAGCATCACACCTGTGGCACTATCTCCCAAAGGAAGTTTGGCTGAACCCTTCTTTCTTCAGTTTTAGACAGGCTGTTAAAACAATTTTCTTGTTGATTCATATGGCTTTTTACAGCATCACTACATTAAGGAAAAAACCTGTACCCTTGCCAGGTTTCTTCTTCTGGAGTCTTTCCACATTTACTACGGTTCTTTTAGATGCCGACCAACTCCGACCATGTAATTTGTAATTCAATACTTTCTCTCTGGGCAATGCACCATAATACTCAATGAAACATCACCATCTAGTGGCAGTATTATATAGCACAACACCAACTTTACCCACTGGGGATATCCCACAATATCCTGCAATAATTTTAAATAATGCGTTATCTCTGTTCTTTTTAAAAGTGAGATTACCAGGGGAAGGTGCGGAAGACAACCTGGAGATTGCTAGTGCCTCTTAGTATTTTAAATCTGTTTAGTATTTTAAATCTGTTAACTCTGCACTCTGTTTTTCTGATTCTCTCTTGCTCCCAGTTTCTTCCATTCTGATGTCTTAAAGTTTTGATTTTTTTTTAGTTTTTGAATTGTTTTCAAGTATATATATATATATATATATATATAAAGTTCTAACTGTAAGTCACCTTGGGGGCTATACTTGGGCTGAAAGGCAACTCATGTATTTATAAGTAAAATTGATAAATCAAGTATTTTGCAAGGGAGCATAGCCAGGAGAGGCACCTTCATTTTCCTTCACAGAGCTTCCAGGATCATTAACGGATATGGAGCTGTGTCAAAAGGCATCCAGGGCATCGCACGGCATCAACTAGGTCAGAAATAAACATCTCAAAGGAAGTGCCATCCACTAAATGGCTGGCCTTGCTTCCCGCAGCGCTTTGGCTTTGCTTTGAGTCTTCTCATCGAAATGCGCAGGCAGTCCAGCTTTCCTGTCGCTTCGGAGAGATGCACAGATCACAGCCCCAGGTGGTCTCGCCCCAGGCCATGTTTCATAGTTAATGCCTGCATTATGTTGCAATATTTGTATTTTATTATCCTAATGACACTGAAAATTTGCAAATATTTTGAATGAAAGCTCTGTACATTAGGAGAAAGCCTAAGGATATACCTTCTTCTGGGGAGCGTCCCGCGTCCCATGGTGCAAGCTGCAGGCTGAGGCTGGAGCGCAAGTCAGTACATGCACAGAAGTGCTTCAAGCCAGCAGGCTTTCACAAGACCATCCTATGAGGTGATGTTCTGACAAAAGGATTTTGAACAGCATGGCGCCAGGAGATATCGTCCTCCTCTGTTAGGCAAAGAAGCTCAGTTACCTGAAAGGAGGCCGTGCCACACGGCCGGAGGAAAGAGGAGGAACGCAAGGCTGCGTTGTTTAACAAGCTCCTCTCCATGTTTCCCAACAAGCTTTGGACAGAAACATCTCCTCCTCAGGGGAAATGACTTATAAACCTGGAAATTACCATGTAAAGAGTCTGACTGAATCCAGTCCCTTCCAGTTTAACATGTCGAAGAGCAACTTCTCGCTAACCCATAAACGTGATGTGGGGCTGGTCTTGCCATGAGGCAGAGTGGGGTAGTCCTCTCAGCTGGCAGATCCTGGGGGACAGGGAGAGGTAGTGAGAGAGGGCGGGAGAGAGGGGTGCAGGCCACAAGGCCAGCCCTGCCACCCCCAGGGCTGAAGTGAGATTTGACTCCCCGTCTGGTCTGAACATGAAATGTGCTTGGGCACCCTTTTGTCCTTCACCTCAGGTAGGAAAATAAATGCCTTGGGTAGGCCCTAGCTAAAAGCAAATAGTCCTGGCTTTAAGTGTGTGTCTCTCTGTATATATATATATATATATATATATGTGTGTGTGTGTGTGTGTGTGTGTGTGTCACCCAGACAAACTTGTGCCAAGAAAAACTGAATTTTACAACCAGCTTCAATTATGCAAATTGAACAGCTTTCCAGTTCTTTCTCTCTTTTTTATCATTTATTCTGTTGCACACACACATACTGGCACCCGTTATTCTGCTTTTTATAGCCGTGGGGCAAGGAGTTACACTGCAGGGCTGGTGTTAGTGATATCAGTTACCAAAGTCCCAGCAGGCCAGCAAGACCACTGCCAACTTCTGACCCTAGGATGAACAACAGCAGCAGCAGCAGCCCCTGCCACCTGCCCTTGGTCTCTGGCCAGTGGTGATTGCTGATGGACCCCCCCCCCCACTCCTCCACCTCACCATCAATCAGACTGAGGGACAGGGCAAGTCGCCTCTACTGCTGCTGCTCCAGGGGTGTGGAACCTCCAGCTTGCAGGCCTATTCTTTGGGAACCTCCAGCCCACATGGAGCTTCTTTGGATTCCTCCAGGGGATGGGGCTTCAGCCTCCAAACTCTACCCCTTGGAGGGATCCCTGCTTTTACTTCCAGTACAAAATTATGCAGGGTGTGGAGAATGTGGACAAGGAGACATTTTTTCTCCCGCTCTCAAAACACTAGAACTTGGAGTCATCTCATGAAGTTGATTGGTGGAAGATTCAGGACAGATCAAAGGACGGACTTCTGCACACAGCGCATAGTTAAATTATGGAATTCACTACCACAAGATATAGTGATGGCCACCAATTTGGATGGCTTTAAAAGGGGGTTGGATAAATTCCTATAGCAGAAGGCTAGCAATGGTTACTAGCCCTGATGGCTATGTGTTCTCTCCAGTATCCGAGGCAGTAAGCCTGTGTGCACCAGTTGCTGGGGAACATGGGTGGGAGGGTGCTGTTGCACCATGTCCTGCATGTTGGTCACTAGTTGACAGCTGGTTGGCCACTGTGTGAACAGAGTGCTGGACTAGATGGACCCTCGGTCTGATCCAGCATGGCTCTTCTTATGTTCTTATGTTCAGTCTCAGCTTAGTGATAACAGCAGGGCCCCCCCTGGATGGCACTGCTTCTCTGAATTAGAAGGGGAATGGCATGGAGGGGAATCCTTTGCTGTTAACTCCATATGGGCATCTGGCAGGGAACTTGGCCAGTACTGGGAGGAGTGGCCACTCTTCCCAGCACTAGCTGAGAGGCTATACTGTGCAAATTGGGCACCACGGCTTCATGTGGCACATGGTGCCCTCTATGCTGAGTGAAGCCTAAGGATGTATGATAATTTTGTTTTGATTTGCAAAATACGTGAGCATGCCCTGTCCAAAGCTCAAATGCCATCGCAAGGTCAAACACATGTCCACCAAAAATGTGAGTAAATTGCTGAAGACGTGCTCACATTCGACTTGCACAACTTTCCCAGTTCGATTTGTGCAATTTCCCACCCCCAAACAGTCCATTGGCCCCGCTTTCATCTATGGAGGATAGTGGCGCAAAGTAGGAAAGGTGGACAAATTTCGCTGCTTGTTTTGCCTTGGTTTTGCGCAGAGTGAGCAGCTGTCACAAACTCAGACAGGAACTGGGCACAAGATGAGTAACAAGAGGATGTTCAGAGGATCCTGGGGCAGATCTACACTACTGTTATAAAGCGCTTTAAAGTGCTTTAAAACAGCAGTGTAGACCTGCCCTGGTGATCTCAGACATGGCTCGTTCGCCCACCCCTAGTGAAGCCAGGGATTTGGCCATTGCCAGGAGGAAGAGCTACTCTCCCCAGCAGTAACCAGTTCCCTTTCTCCATGCCAGAAAAGGCCCCGAAAGATGGAGGAAGGCAAAATGGCCAGGGCAGATTTCATCAGTGGGTGTGGCCTGCTGAGGGGCAGTTTGGGCCCTCCCACCCCAATGGAATTCTGCTTTCCTCCTATAGCCCATGGTTCACTTGCCCCTTCCGCCTATGGGGGTGAGCGATCAAATGATGATGGTGACAAGGAACTGTAGCCACCACCATCCAGGGATGCTGAAGGAATCAGGTGGCAGGGTGGAACTCAGTGAGCTTTCATTGGCTTGACCCCCGCCCCCCCCCCCCCCCAGGCTCCATTCTGATCTCTGCCAGCTGGCCACACCCAGTCTGCGGTCAGTCAGGCCAGCTGGCAGATTTTCTGTTGTTATTATTATTATTTGAGTAAATAGACAGCTGTGCAAATTGGGGCTGCCCCCACACATGTCCAATGTCAGCCAGTGGCCAGCACCTTGGGCAGGGTGCATGGTGGCCCTAGCCCCTCTTATTGCTGGGTGTCTGTTTTGGGCAGGGACTATAGCTCAGTGGTGGAGCATATGTTTTGCGCACAGAAAGTCCTGGGTTCAGTCCACATCATCTTCAGTTAAGAGGATCAAGTGCAAGCATTAGAAAATTGATCTGCTTGTGATCCTGTTTGTCAGAGTGAATGTGTAGTATAAAGATTAGATAGATAGATAGATAGATAGATAGATAGATAGATGATAGATAGATAGATAGATAGATAGATAGATAGATTAATACTAGGCTAGTTGGTCAAATAGTTGGACATAGTATAAGATTGCTTCCTATGGGAAACTACCATTTTGATTTTATTTATTTATTTATTTATTTAACATTTTTATATTGCCCAATAGCTGAACCTCTCTGGGTGGCTCAGAAGTTGTTCGGTAGAAAATTTGCGGAACTATAGAAATCAGACAGGAACACCTGCCATGAGTTTCAAAATTGTTGTTGTTGTTGTGAATTATGTACACTGCCTTGTGCTTTCCTAATGAAGGGATGGTATTTCAAATATTGATATAAATAAAGAAGAAGAAGAAGAAGGAGGAGGAGGAGGAGGAGGAGGAGGAGGTTCATACACTCCTCAGCCTAAAACTCTGCCACGTGCAGCTGGGCAGTGGGGGCATGCACTTGCAGCTACCACTATGCTTTTGACATAATGTGCAATAGAGGTCTTATGCAGAGAGATACTAGGCTGGTTTTCATGTTAACAGTAGACCATGGCTTAGCACATCTCTTTCTGCCCCGCCCACACGCAACATTGAGGGGAAAGTGTGAGTTGATTGGCACACAACGCTAGTCCCATTGCAACGTTGGAGCGTTACAATGCTCTGGAGCGATACTAGGTATAGGGGATTGTGGGAAATTAAAATGGCGGTTACAAACTGCCAGGTAAGCCAGAGGATCTTACTGATGTAGGAGAAGACCCACCAGAGGACACTTCACCAGGGCTCTTTCTCCACCCAGGAGCCTGCCTCACACTTTGTAGCATATGTTTGCTGCAATAAGGACTAGAAACTGCCCTTTTTTAAAAAAATGACCTGAAAGCTGACTGCTGCGTCTGATATTACATTCTGCACCTTTTCTGTGTTTGGACTCATGTCATCCTTACAGCCTCAGTGACTGGGAAATGGAGGAAAGAGGCCTGAATGTCTTCTGCCTGAAGCTGGCATTTAACCACAAGTTCCTCTCTTTTGGGTACAGTTATGGGTTCAGGCCCTGGGGCTCTGTTCTGTGCCCATCCTTTGTTTCTGCCCTTTCGCCAACCGCTGAGCATAATTGCTTTTTCTTTGTTTCCATTCCTCTGCACTTTCTCCCCACAGATTTGTCTCTGCGGTAATCATAAGCGAGGTGAAGTCAAGTCAAAGAAACGGTCTCAGCTGGCCCGAGTTTTGCAGCATGTCATCTCTCAGACTTGGAACTGCATTTCAAACATGATTAGCTCATTCATATTTCACATTAGTTTACTTATTTATTCATTTTTTGTGTAGATCTAATTTTTTCCAGTTAAGAACTGTGTAAATAGCCCTAACGAGCCTTGAGGGCTCTCATTTGCTTGGAGAGATTAAAACAAGCTGGGAAGTCTCCAAACATGTGGGCTTTTAGGTAAAAAATAATAACAATAATTCCCACCTAGCGGTGGTCAGATTGTTCATCTTTTAATTGTTTCTCTGCCGTAGTCAATCCTTGTGGGTGTTCAAAATGTGCGACATAAAGACCTCAGCTGCACACACTCAACATTAGGGTGAACATATGAAAAGGAGGACAGGGCTGCTGTATCTTTAACAGTTGCATTGAAAAGGGAATTTCAGCAGGTGTCATTTGTATGCATGCAGCACCTGGTGAAATTCCCTCTTCATCACAACAGTTAAAGCTGCAGGAGCCCTGCCCTCATGACCAGATACAAAAGAGGGCAGGGCTCTTACAGCTTTAACTGTTGTGATGAAGAGGGAATTTCACCAGGTGCTACATGCATACAAATGACACCTGATGAAATTCCCTTTTCTATTCAACTATTAAGGATACAGGAGCCCTGTCCTTCTTTCCAGATGGCCACCCGAGTTAACATACCAAAGCTCTCTTCTGCCCTTGAACAAATCTTGGCTTTCATCCTTGCTAACTGCTAACCCAAAACAAAACACAGAAAAAGTCTAGCACAAAATCCACTTCTGTTTGGCTAGCAAAGATATGGCCAAACGTCCCCATCATTGTCGAAGTCCCGACGTCATGTGATTGGGATTGCCTTTTTTCATCGAGGGAAGGGCTTCCATTTTTAAGTCATTGAGAAGGACAGCTGCCACAAGTGTGGCTTACTCTGCCATCATTCACCCTTTTTCTTAATGACAGATGATGTATAAAGAAGTCTTCCAGCACCTATAGTGGTTATTGGTTCGAATAGCAACTACAAGCTCCAATTTCTTTCTTCCAACCCTCACCTGGCACTTTGCTTCTGGCAATGAGAGATTTGCCAAGACTTCACGCTCATCCTCATGGCAGTGAATTCTTTTCCTTTTGGCAGAGTGAACAAGGAAATCATTACATTTTGTAAAGGAAAACCCATTTACGTATCAATAAAACACCTACTTATTTTCCTGTGCAGGCTAACAAAGCAAGCTGTTTATCACTGGGAAATCTCTAGACAGAAACTGCAAGTAACTGGAAAGAAAAGTCTAGGGATGGAGACTTCCTGCGAACCATAATAATAAGGTACCAAATTTAACTCCAAAATGTTCATATTATTACACTGCCCCATCTTGTTTTCCCTTGTTGTTCTTTCTGACATTGTTTGCTTTTCCTTGCTCTTACCGAATTCCAGTCAAGAGAAGTCAGAGCTTTTCTACTCAAGCCATTTATTGCACACTCATCATTCCCTACTCATAGTAGTTTACAAGTTGACCAGATGAAAAAAAAGCAAGAGAAATGCAGTATTATTTGTGAAAGTGAAAGAAAACACATTTTGACTTGTGTAGTTGTGCTATTCCACTATACCGCAGCAACACCTAGAGGTGCTGTAGTTGAAAAGCAGCAAAGGAAATGCTCTCTGTGTAGTGCTTGGATCTCAGTTCTGCAATGAAACTGAAAGTAGATACAATTGATTCAAAGCCTTGTGTAGAAAAGCTCTCAACACCAGAGAGAACAAGGGAAACTGACAGAGAAGGGGCTTCTTTTTCAGGGATGTAGGGCAAAGAGAGGCCTGGAAGGGGAATCTTTATGCTTGGCAGCCTGGATTGGTTAGTATGAGAAAACGGGCAAGTATCCCAAATAGATTCCAAAAGAAAGAACTGATCTCAAGATACTAAAAAAATATTATTTAAGAAGCCCAATACTTTCAGCACATTATATTATTTGTGGCCTTCCTCAGAAGGATTTTTAAAAAGCCTTCAGAGAACTGTGTCAGGACTGTCTCATATATTTGAAGGCGGACTTGGATTGGAAACTCTCTGAATCATTATCTTTTAAAGCCAGCTGACAAGATTGCTGTGACACAGAAAAAAATGGCAACTTCTGAATGCTTTCCTTATTAAAATATGCCCGGAGCAACTCCACATATGACTTTGCACTCCCCACTTCCCCAAGCTGAGAAGGTTCACAGCAGTATTGTTACATGTACTTTACCTCAATATGATTTCTTATTACATTTATATCACACCCTTTTCCTCTTGCAAGGAACCCAAGGCTGCTTGCATAGTCCTCTTCCTTGTCTCCATTTGATCCTCACAACAACCTTGTAAGGTAGGGTAAGAGTCAATAACTGGCCTAATGCCACCCTGTGAGCTTCTGGCTGAGTACGAACTCAAATGCGGTTCTCCCAAGTCCCAGTCCAACATGCTAACCACTACACCCTACTGACTGAGGTATCCACAGTTCATACCTATGTAACTCTTCCATTGATAGCTACAGCAGAAAGGGCCATTAAAAATATCAAGGTTGACTTGAGCTCTAACCAGAATAAAAAAATAGGAATCAACATGAAGCTGCTATGCACTGAGTCAGGTCATTTGCTCTCTAACTGAGTATTTTCTACTCTGACAATAGCGCTGTCTACTCCTTCCTTCCCCCTGCTGCAAGAGTACCTGCTTTGGCTTTTTGTGGTGAGTAATAGGCTCGTACACAAAACTCCCATACAGAGAGCCAGGTTCAGTACAAAAGCCTGAGACAGTCTTATTCTAAGAAAGACATGGCCAATGGGCTCAAAGGGAATCTTGAAACTTTCTGAAGCGTTGAGACATTAGATTATTATTTCTCCAGATCCCTGCATGCTAGGAGATATTGAGACCCACATTGGACTCTTTAGATCTTTCCAAAATGGCTTCGTTTCAAGAAAACTAGACCCCAGTGCAAGATATCTTAGGTAACACACTGGGTGCAAAGGCTGTCATGGCGGGTTAAAGCCACATGGCTGATATTCCCCAAGCGAGGCCTTGACAGTTTGATGAGGGTGAGAGAAATCATGCAACTGGGATGTAAAGAGTTACTGGTGTTAGCCAGGGGCTATATTTCTGCAATGACACTTTGTAGTTAAATGCAGTTGAAGCAAAGTTAAGCGCAGGGCAGAATATCAGTATATCCACTGAGCCACGAAGAGCCATTTATTTTTAATTGAATTAAATTGCTCGCAAAATGAAAGGAGCATACTTTCATTAATATTTAATTCTTACACTGTTAAGCAGTGATCACAAAAGAAAACTTTACCGCTATCTCTCTCCATCTTGGCATTTCTTTTTCGGCGGCTTGTTATGTTAGATACATTGAGATAATGAAATGTGGTTTACCTGTCTTAGGGACGGAGGAGGGAGTGTGGAACAGACCTGTTATTATACTTCCTTGCTCTCAGCTTCTCGGAGCCCTGCTTGCTTCGAAGGTCTAGATCTCCACCTATATGGCCATCGCTTCTGGCAACTGCAGCTTTAACTCTTGTGATGAAGAGGGGATTTCACCAGGTGCTGCATGCATACATATGACACTTGCTGAAATTCCCTTTTCGTTACAACTGTTAAAGGTACAGGAGTCCTGTCCGCCTTTCCATATGGTCAGCCTACGACAGTTGGGCACCTGCCAAGGCCCACGTCACAGCAGGGGCCCACTGAGAAGAGCCCTCTGGGCTGCTCCTCCTCTTGACCGTTGTAGCCTGGTTAATCACCTTTCTCTCACTCTGGTCCAGATCCCAGAGGTGGTGAAAAAGAGGAGCAGTAGATGCTTCTGCCAGCTTGCTCACTCACTGGCTCCCTGCCCGTCGAAGAAGCAAAGAATAGCAATGAGGAGAAAGAGGAGGAGCAATAGCAGCTGGTGACAAAGGCCATGAGAAGGTAGTCTCACTGGAGGAGGGGGCCCATTGAGGCTGGTAGCGGCACTGGGACTGTTACACCTCCCACGCTTCTGCGAGGGGTGAGAAGTTTCAGGGACACAGAGCTTCTCCAGGTTTGGTTTCCTTTAGAGGGAAATCACTGGTGTCTTCTTGGCATTTTGTAATATTTGCATTTGTTTACAAGTACACATGTTGATAAAAGGTAGAGGCACAGTTGAAGCACTCCAGAGCAAATTCCACAGCTCTGGCATCAAATCTCCAGGGAGACAGCCAGAACCTGAAGATGCTTTCGCCAAACTACAGCCTATTGTTTATTTGAGGTAACAGAGTTGTTTATGAAGACAACATTTCCAAGGTGATGTAGTGAAATGTGTTTACAGATTTGATCCTGACTGGAAGAAAGCAGGGGGGAAAATATTTCTAGACATATTATCAGCCAGTGTAACACTCATGGAATGCTCTTCCCAGGAAGGCTTCCATGGCCAAATCTACACCTTGGGTCAAATCATTACAATCCCATCCTGGTAACGCTATATCCCTCTTGTACACTTATAATTTGTAGGACATGCAATGACACTTGCTGCAGTATTTTGGATAATGTCGAATAAAACCCAGGAAATAACACTACGAAAGCAGTATATGGATTGTGTAGATCTAGTCCATCTCTGCAAACTGTTAGGAGACTGGATCAAGTTGTTCTAGGGATGTTGGAGAAATCTGCAACAGAATCAAATGAGTTCAGATTTCCATAAACCTGGCTTGCAGATTCTCTAGCAGACAGGCTTTTCCCAAATTGCAGACTTCTGGACCATTTTTTAAAACTTTCCAGAATTTGACACAAATTTAGTAGCAGAAAAATACGTTATTTTTTTTAAAAAAAACTGGAGAAAAATGTTCTCTTCCCCCATAGGCTCAAGCAGGAAAATGCACATTTGGTGAGGATTTATGCACTTTTGGAAGTGTGAATTTGCATAAATTTAGGAAATTTGGGGGGGGGGAACCTGATTTGGTCAATGAGTGGATGATGGAATGAAAGGCACCCGCCAATCCATGAAACACAGATGGAGCAGAGTTTACAAAATCTGTCCATCCCTAATCTGTTTTGCTGAGTTGCTAGCGAAGCAAATTGAGTCCCTTTACAACAGTGCATACAAAACTCATATATAGTGGTTAGAGCAGCCTTCCCCAAGTTGGTTTACTCTAGATGTGCTGGATGGACTGCAACTCCCATAATTCCTAGTCTTGCTGCATACCTGCTCACTATCCATTATATATTGATACACTTGGGAATGGCAAAGATGCCACTATGAAGTGGGCTCTGGCTTTGTGCAATGCAGAATGGGGGGGGGGGGGGGGTCAGGAGCCAGGCCATTGCATACCCCCACCCATCCTGCACAGTTGGCAAGTACTATATTGTGGCCCTCTGCTGGAGTATCTCCCCTATGAAGGAAGGTTACAACAGCTGGGATTGCTCAGCTTGGAAAAAAGGAGGCTAAGGGGAGACATGATAAAGGTGTACTAAATGATGCATGGGGTAGAAAACGTGGATAGGGAGACATTTTTCTCCCTCTCCCATAATACTAGAACTGGGTATCATCTCATGAAGCTGATTGGTGGGACTGACCAATCCATGGACCACGTTGCCGTGAGAGTCCTTGCTAAATATTTCCCGCAGTAGTCAGCACATGGTGCCCTGAGCTTGACCCAGATTGCTGAGATGCTATAGATAAAGCTTCCTAGTTCCAGGCAGTTTCACAGCAAATGTGGAGCTACTGAAAAGGGTGATAAGTAGCGGAGGGCAATTCTATATGTAGATAAGTGGTTGCTTTTAACACATTATAACTCGAATCCTGTTCACGTGCTAGGTCCAGCTGGAGAAATTTACCAGCTTCTCATCACCATGTTCTCTGCATCCACTTAATTCAGAAATTGCTGAAGTGATGCCAGAGTCTATAAAGAGGGGAAATGGAGAGGAAGAGGGCTGAAAGAAAAGGATATTCCATTCAGTAGAAGAGAATGCTGTTCTTCTGTTATAGATGGCTGACTGCAAGTGTGCATTTAACCACGTAAGACTCAGGACAAGTGTGCGTATGTGTGTACACACTTGATGCTCCCATGCTGTGTGTAAAAATTCACAATCCAAACACAAGTTTCTAGTTGTTTCTGGTAACACACCAAGGATAACATCCCACCAAAGCGTACGCCTTCTCTATCTACAGTTACTTCACCAAACTGGGGCCAGGCCTCCCCCCCCCCTCCCTGAGGTCATTAGAACCAACTGCCCTGTGAGCAGGAGAGAAAGAAGAAGCGAACTGGCATCAATACCCATCTCTCTAACTCAGGGACTCCCAACCCTTTTGGGCCCGTGGACGCATTTGGAATGCCATGAGTGCTCCAACAAAATGGCTGCCAAGATGGGCATGGCCATTCACAAAATACTCATTTCCCAGAAGGCAAACTGGTCTGATTCAAAGAAAACCTAAGAACCTAAGTTCAAGGTGGGGTCAGAGCTCCAAAATACAAAATCAGTCTTTTGAACCCAAATAAAGATGGCACTGGAGGGCAGCCCTTCATCTTTCAGTATGCCAGCTGCCTGATAAATTATTTTTATTTTTTTTAAAAAAAAATCTTAAGAAATAAAATAGAAATCAGGAGGGATAGGGAGCCTGATGATGTCCAAGAGTAGTATCAGTTGGCATATTGATGACCATGGGCACCACGTTGGAGACGCCATTTCTAAGCAGTCTACTATTTGTATGACATCTTAATGTTCTCATTGACATTATGTAAGTCGATCTGGGAGCCTTGTCCTCTGAAGACCAGGATAAAAATACAAAACATGACACTACATAACATAACATGAGTGTTGCTTATAGATCCCAATAAGAGTGATCACAGGGAGGGCTGTGTTCAAATCACCACTCAGATATGATGCTCACCAAATGACCATAGGCCAGTTACTATTTTTCAGCCTAACCTACATCACAGGATTGCTGTGAGGATAAAATTGTGTGTATTTGTTGAGAACTAGGTATTCCACCATGGGGTTCTTGGAGGAATGGTAGAATGTAAGTGTAATTAAGGTGCTTCGTTGGAAATATATAGATTGGTTTAAGATTTCACTCCCAGTGGCTTGAGAAAGTGCTGACATCACTTTGGTCGAAAGCCAAGGAGACTTGTTTTTTCAGAAGTTATGCTGTACATTATTATGATCATTTCAATGACTGAAGAAAATGAAAAATGGGGAAGGAATGATGCAAACCTAGGGAAAAAATGGTGGACCCTAAGGCCTGTAGCTTTCGGCTAGAGGACTCATCAACAGGAAGAAAGTATGTTAATAAACCAGTTTGCGAAGAGCATTTTCCAGGCAATTATGCTGCAAGGATGGTTAAAGTAAGTCAGCCCTTGCTTGGATGGATGCTTCATCATAACAGCATCTGAAGTGTGTTCTAATGGCCAAGAAATGCTCTACCTGTCATGTCTTATTGCTTAAACATTTATGCTTATGACATTTGATTCCAACACTCCATATATCATCAGCATGTTTCGTTCACATTAGATATGTCACCACCCACCAGGAACAGCTGACATCAAGGATGAAAACACATTCAAATTTGAAAAAAAACACCTATCTCTAAACAAGGAAATGACATATTTAAAATGGTGTGTGACACACTCTGAGTCAAAAGCGCAGTGCCCTGCATTTGTTGATTCATTCGATTTAAGCCAACCCTGAAGTTTCGTTCATCCGTTGTTACGTTGCTATTATTTTGCTTCACTTTTATCGGATAACATTGGCTGGAATATGACCCAAATAAGGGGTGGAAATGATTAAAAAGTCTTTTCTTTTGACTGACCACATCTCATCATGAAGCAACTACTTAGATCATTTCACATATTTGATGGAAACTAGCAGTCTCTTTGTATCAAGGAAAAGACTGGACAAACGCTTCCAGATTGGCCGAGTCCTCTACAAAAGATAACTGTACTTTGTAGATTATTTCTGTGTAAAAAAAATTGATGATTCATTGTAGTATAGGTTTAACTGGGCAGACTTTTGTGCATTGTCCATTCCACTATGGACACATTCCACAACCTGGACAGACAGGTGCCTGCATAAGGTGGCATCATTCTGACCACCGGTCTCCTCCTGAAGATCCCAAAGCATTTGATTCCAATCCACTGCTCTTCCTTGAGATCCCTGATGATGAAATTACCCATCTTTTCTTCCTTCTTCTGACTTGTGTGTGTGTGTGTGTGTGTGTGTGTGTAGGAAGGGCCGTATCCCTGAAAGCGGGAGAGGAAGTTGTTTTGGCTGGGAGGCCACAAGGCCCAGGTGGTACCACCAGCTGCAAGATCTCCAGTTCTTGTTGGCTGGTCCCCAGCAGCTCTCAGTCCTTTTCAGAGTTCTTTCACTGGGGTTGAAGAAGGGGGAGTGGCAGGAAGGGACAGCAGCAAGCACTCAACAAGGTTGTTCATAATCAGCAGCTGTGTCCCAGGTTGGCATTTCCCTCTGGAACGGTTCCTCAGGAGTTGTTTATGCTGAGCCGTTCTCCAGCATTCCTGCCGGACCCGGAGGAGCAAAAATGGCAGCATGTGGGTCGGAATATTTCTTACAAGTTCATCCGCAGCCCTTGATCCCCGTGTGAGTCAACAGAGATTCTCTTAGGCTCCAGTCCTACACACATACTGGCCTGGCAATAGATCCTTGGGAGCACAATAGGACTTAGGTTTTGAGTATTGTCGATCCTTTTAGTGGATGGGCTTCTTCTCAAAGTGAATAATTGAGATGGAATGCCAGTGAAAGGGTGAATTCTGTTAATTGCAAATCAATGGTGTATTCCTTGTGCCATCGCAATTTACATTCTGCATTTAATTCTTCTAAAGTGCCATTTTTAGGTGCATATATGAACAAATGAATAATGACAATAGCAATTATTACTGTTTGCATCTGCACAGTCCATACTTATGAGCAGTTCTAATAGGAAAGTATTCCAAAGTTATTCCCCCCCTTCCCATTTCTCAACACAATTTGCTTGCAGTGTATAATACAAGATGCAGGCGTTCGCTCTGTCACAGATGCACATATATACAAGCTAGCTTGCTTTGCTTCATAAACACATGGATGCAGGGGAGGCTGGTGGGTCTGTCGTCAGTGAGTTTGCTCCGGGTTTCAACCAGAATACTAGAGGAGCTCTCCAGGGTGCAAAGTTATCCAAGGAAGTCATAGATTTCCAGGGAAACTTGGGTCCCATTCTGAGAACCATTGCTGAGGTGCAGCCTCTTTGGGGGAAATAGTTGTAGACCTTTTTGCTGACTTTAATAATAATAAAAAACACTATTAGGTTGACCATATGAAAAGGAGGAAAGGGCTCATTTTTCTTTAACAGTTGTATTGAAAGGAGAATTTCAGCAGGTGTCGTTTGTAAGAAAGCAGCACCTGGTCAAATTCCCTCTTCATCACAACAGTTAAAGCTGCAGGAGCCCTGCCCTCTTGACCAGATACAAAAGAGGACACCTTTAACTCTTGTAATGAAGAGGGAATTTCACCAGGTGCTACTTGCATACAAATGACACCTGCTGAAATTCCCTTTTCTATACAACTGCTAAAGTTGCAGGAGCCCTGTTCTCCTTGCCATACGGTCACCCTACCCGCTATATTTTATATGAAGAGCGCACACACACTGATAAAATGAAATAGCAATCTTTTAGCTCCCAAAGAAACCCTAAGCATGATCCAACCAACATCAAACCATTTTAAGGCTGCATTCCTATTGACACATACTTAGAAGTAAGTCTGCTTAACACAAGGGCCATAACATCTGAATAAACTTTCATGGGATTGGGCTGTATGTCTTATGGATTGGGCTGTATGTCTTATGGATTGCATTGAGAAAGTTAGCTTCTCAGCATTTGCCATCAGCATTTGCCATCTGAGGCGATTTCCTTACTCTGTCCAATGGGAGGGCCGGCTCAGGTTGGCACACCCCTGCCCTGCAGCATATCTGTGAATGTGTGGACACAAGAGGAAATGTAAAACTGGAGGGAGAAGCAAGGTACAGAGTACATTGTAGATGCTTCATGTTTGACAAAGGGCTGGATCAGATTGATAAGACAACACAACTGATCAAATTGCTCCAACAAAGGTGGGAGGTAAAATGAGGCCTTATGAATATCTGCATCCATGTGTCCTCTTTGCAGACAACAGTACTCTGCTTGAAAGGTTGCCAGAGGATTATCCTCTATTTGAAGGTGTCCTCTATTGGAAGAGGTGTCCAGTCCAAGTCTGGTTTCATGTTAAAGAACCATAAGAACTGCTGCCCATCACCAGTTAACACCTTGACAGCAGGCTGACCGGGCAGGTACACAGGTCACCTGGTCACAGCCTTCAGCACTATAGTGAGATGGACTGTATTTCTATTAAAATTATGATAACTATTTCTAAATTTGCATCTATGTATATGCATTTACACGTACTCATTCTATATCAGTTTGGTGATGCATGTCCTCTTTTGGGAAGATTCATAAGTGACCACCCAACTATCCAGTCAACCTTCCTAAGCTCCGCCCCTGTTTGAAAATGATGAAACCTTAAAGGACCAACCAACCCCTTGGCCTGAAGGCAAGCACTTCTCCATTCTGTGGCCTCCAGCCACAAACCTGCTCCCTGTGCCACTGGGCAGGATGCAATGGGACGTACTTGACTCTTCAGTTGAACTGGGCTCAGAGAAGGCATCTGCAAAGGGCCTGGATTGAATTCCACAGACTCCTGATGTGTGGAATGTGTGGTGGCGCCAATGTCAGTGAGGTACTGAATTCTGCTCCCAGTTTCAGTCAGGAGCTATCCCAGGGTGTGAAGCACCTTAGGTAGCTCCTTTAGAGTTCCGACTAGTTCTGACTGAAACTAGGAGTGAATTTACTGCCCCACTGATATTAGAGCCACCAGCCTCCAGTGTCCTGACCACCAACCTCAGGTTCATTATGAGGAAGCCAGTCCAGTCTCTCAGCTGATAGTACAGTGGCCCTGGACTTGTCCAGCTCATCCTCTTCTAATTCTGAGATCCAGGATCAGACCTGACAAATACATCCCCCCCCCCCCCAATCTGGCATGATGCATGGAAGGGAGCCACGTGTGTACAGTTCCTCCATATCCACTTAGCATGCCAGCCCCATCTCTGCCATTCCTGCATTGTACACATGGGGTCAAAACGTTTTTATGGGGTGGGAGTGGCTTTTGGCACTTCATCTGATCCATTGCAGGTGTTTTTTTTTAAAAAAAAAATTGGTTGGTGCTTTTTATTTCTTTTATTGTTGTGTTGTAATTGTGTTTTTGATGTATTTGTTTTTATTTTATGTTTGAACTGTGATGTTTTTAATCTGGATTTTATTGTTAGCCCTCTTGAGCTCCATTTAAAGGACAGGGTGGGGGTGGGAAGAAGATAAATAAATAAATAAATAAATAAATAGCTTGACTGCTGCCTACCTGAGTACAATTTATGTATGTAGACAAAGATCGATGGCTGATTTACTACTTTAATGTAGCAAATCACAACGTTTTCTCCTATTGAATTAGGGGTGCGTCAGCAGCATTTGGATGTCCCATCTGCATGTGTGGAAGCAAGGACAGTACTCCGTGTGGGTGGGAAGTTGTGCAGGGCCACGTTGGGCCAGATTGGAGGAGATGGATCTTCTGATCTGTCCCGGAAGAAAATAGGAACAGTTATCTTACATTATCATATGTCTAATATGTACGACACTTTCAAAATGGGTTGTATGCCTCACCAAGGAATTTTTATAATATGAATTTCAAAAAGCACATTAACCTTTAACTGAGAAATCACAGGTAATAGATGTCAGAAATGCAGCAGATGTTCAAAGTTCAATGCATGCTGACAAAGTTGTAAGATCAAGTTCCCAAATAAATCATATAGTAACCTGATAGCTCTGGTTAAACAGAGAATTCAGGACATGTCATTAACCTGCATCAATAGGTAAACATCGAGGGCATGGATGGAGATGGAAAAAAAATACAAAGTCAGGCACATGTTATTATCCAACATGGGGAACTAGAGTGGAGGTGGGCATGGGGGAGAGGTTTTACCCCCCTTGAGATAAAACACAAGTAGATGGATTTTTTATAGGACCAGTTTCAGGTTTGTGGGGACCTGGGGAAAGGGCCCTCTGCTGGGAACCCTGCTCCATTAATTAGCCCCATGGACCTTACTGCAGGGGGGGGCTGGTGGCTCCGAGGTCAGTGCGGTCATGAATCATCTCCAGGTTTCAGTCAGCACCACTCAGAACAACAAAGAGGCTATCCAAGGTGGTTTGATTTGATTTGCACCTTGGAGAGCTCCTTTAGAGTTCTGACTGGTTCTGACTGAAGCCCAGAGCGGATTCACCACCCCACTGACATCAGAGCCACCAGCCTCCATTGCTTACCTGGCATCAAACAGCAGCAGCAGCACTCCAGGCGGTTATTGAAAGAGTGCTGGCAGCTAGCTTTAGTTGTCACTTAGTCGTCTAGAATGCCCTGCTATGTCAGAGGCTTTGTTGAAAATATAAACCCTGGCTAGAGCCAGCCGTTCAAAATACCCAGCTATTCATGTATTTATTTTTAAAAAGGGCGCCCCAGCAGCTGCCTAAGGATGACAAAGGTTGCCGCTGTCCCTGGCCTTTCCCCCCAGTGTGATAAAAGCTGCTGGGGAGGAGCAATTCTCGGTGTGAAACTGGAGTGAGGGAAAAGTGTTAAGGAGCCCTCTTCCTGCTGCTCTTAGGAAACCCTCTTCTAAGCAGCCTTCCTGAACGTGGTGCCCTACAACTCCCAGCATTCCTGACCATTGTCCATACTGGCTGGGGCTGATGGGAGTTGAAGTCCACCAAAGCAGGATAGGGCACTTTGAAAATGGTTTGAAAACTGTATATGGAGGTGTGTCCTGGACCCCAACAGTTGTCACTACTGTTATAAACCATTTTCAAGCAGTAGTGTAGATTCTGCCCAGGTTGGCAAAGACTGGTATGAAGCAGAAGCAGAAACAAAGCAAAGCAAGAAAAGAAAAGAGCTCCAAAAAAGAACAATAGCATTACACGTAATGTGTAGTTCTACCCTTTCTTCGGGTGCAATGATTTTCGCTTTACAACTCCACATGGAAAGCAAAGGAGAAATGGCCTTTCACAAAATTCATTCCAATCCCACATTCATTCCCCCCCCCTCTCCATATGATGCTCCAATCTGCACCGAGACTGAACAGTTGCAAAGCAGGACTAAGTCTTCCTTCGCGAGGGAAAGCCCTCGTCTTCCGCAGCCACCGCGTCGTCTGAGTAAAATGTGTGAAGAAAAAGAGAGTGTGACATTTGCGAGATCCAGAAGCTCGTGACAGCCACTCAGAGATCTAAACACATGTATTATGACAAAATCGCAAACTGCTGGCTTGGCAGTTTATTTGAGAACAGGCGGGGAAGGTGATAGCTCGTCGAAAGTCAGAGAAGGGATCAATATTGAATAAATCAAAACAAATATGTGAAAGGTTCTGAGAACGCTATGAAAAATTAAATACTGTGGAATTGAAGGCAAGCACTTCTCAAATTACTGCGATAGCAGTACGGCCGTTGCAACAGTCGGAAGCCTGGTGGGTGGGGGCTCCTGGGCCTAGGATTAAAGCCAAGGGAGTATTTTTGGATGAGAATATTCAGCAATCGCACAAGGAGCCTCTATCTCAATATGAGGGCCTGGGTTTATGAAGAAAGAAAACTGTCACTGTTCTAGTGTGCAGATGGAGAAACTAAGGACTAGGAGAATGAAGGTCTGAAGGGAAGGGAGGTGTTGTTCTGCAAGGGCTAAAGGGCTCGAAAAGGAAGGAAGGAAGGAAGGAAGGAAGGAAGGAAGGAAGGAAGGACATGGGGTCATTGGAATTCTTTTGTGTGAGCTGGTCAGCCATGGCCCAGTTATGGTCCTAGAGCTTCTAGGCCCAAGGCTTGACATTAAAGGATGGAAAAGGATTTCCTTGATATTAAAGGCCACATTTGAGATTGTATTTCAGAGCTCCATATATCTAACCCATAACACATGCAGTCATCTGCTGATTTTTTTTTTTACTAGTTGTGGAGCTCCAATAAAAGTGGACAATGGAGAACTTTGCTGTAAGAAAGCTCCATATGGGCAATGGAGGCTCCCTGCCCAAAAGAGTTTGTTTGATTAGGGCATGACTAGATTTCAGTCAGAAGCAGCCAGAACTCTAAAGGAGCTATCCAAGGTGCTGAAACCAAGACCAAAATGGGTTCAGCACCTTGGAAAGCACCTTTAGAGTTCTGACTGGTTCTGGCACAAAACCCAGAGTGGGTGCACAGCCCCACTGACATTGGAGCCAGTAAAGTTCCCCCAGCAAAAGTGTTAGGATCTAATACGTCTGATTGTTATTAGATGCTCCTGCTGGCTCCACATGGATCCATGATGCAATTGGAGTCTAGCAGGAGAAGAGCCTTTAGTGTGGTGGCCCCTTTTCTTTGGAGTTCCCTGCCCCTGGAGATCAGGCAGCCACCAACACTGCGCTGCTTTTAGCACCTCCTGAAAAGAGCTCTTTTCCAGGAAGCATTCCTTAACTGACTGGCAACAGTTTTCATTGGTATTCTGGTTCAAAATGAACAATTTTAATCTTTTTACTATTTTATTTCTTATGTTCACTGCTCTGGAATCTATTTTAGATATGGAGCAGTATATAAATAGTGTAAATAAAATAAATGAATAAATAAATATTTTTTTCAGATGTATTAGATCACAAGACTGTAAGTTTAGAAAATATGACCTGCAGTGAACAAATTAATCTGGCATCTTTTCAAGCTCCCAGCTCTAATTTGCTTTCGTCCTGTTGCCTTCCTTCTTTGCTATATAACAGGTTGAATTAGGGATTTATCTTTAATGAAGCAATTATTAGCAGTCCAAGTAGAATATATGGATTTTTTTACCCTTAAGTAAGCATTTACATTTAATAAATTAGGAATACTAGTACAGATATTCTTAGGATGATAATTTTGTATATAATTTTACTTTACGTACACATACTTGGGAGTAAGCCCCATTGAATTAAATGAGGTTGACTTCTGAGTAGACATGTATAGGACCGCAACATCCTAAGTTTATTTTTGTAGGGTTATAAATGAAAGAATTTGTGGACATGCATAACAATAATGCTATGTCAAAATTTGATATTTTGCCATGGTAGGCATTATAGAAGTCCAGTTATGAGTTAAATCCAGGATTCAGTGGATTAAATTCAAATAAAAGCTACTACAAGGTCTGCTCTGAAAGATTTCTTACTTAATCTTATAAGCAATCAATGATATCTAAATATATTGGGGACGCAGCTTGTCATCTGAAAGTCATGGGAGGTAAAAAGTTATGCCTGGACACATCTGCTGCCAGTTACTTTTATTATTTTTTCTTCATTGAAAAAAAAAGTATAACGTTTGATACTGCAACATAGGAAACTAAATTAATAAAGAAGCTTTTCCCAACCTGGTGCCTTCTAAATGTTTTGGACAACACCTCCTATCACTTCTGAGCATTGGCCATGCTGGCTGGGGCTGATCAGGAGGACACTAGGTTTGGGAAAATTGGGGTAAAGAGAGTGGCTATCAGACCATTGAGGACAAATAACTGTAGATGGGATACTTGAAGTCCGGTGATATTTCCTTTGGGCTTACTCAGCACTATCTGCTTGTGATATTTGGGATTTGTCAGGAATTCCTGGGAAGTTGGTTCTGGGGAGATCCCTTCCTCGTTCCCGTCTTCAAATGTCTTCTCTCAGACCTTCCGAAAGTGCAGTCAAGGGGCCTGTTGAATGAAGTGTCTGTAGACTGAACAGTGGTGCTGTGGCTTTAGTAGAACAGTTTGGTATACATCAGCATTCCTCAACCTAGTGCCCTCCAGATGTGTTGGCTTACAACTCCCATAATTCCTAGGTTGTGTAGAACACACAATTTGGTCCTCCAAAAGAAGGGAAGTGTGAGGGGGCTACCACTGCTGCCCTCACCACACCACACCACCCATCATCTGCCACCTGAGGTGATTGCTCCACGCTACTTAATGATGGTCGGCCCTGTCCAGTCAGCTAAGTTAGCTTTTGTAGGCAGCTAACAGGCAGCCCTGAGGAACATTGTCTTCACAGAACCCTAAATCCCCTAACATTACACCCATGCCTTTACCATGCTCTGCAGGAGTCCTCTTTAGATGTTATGCCTCTCATGCAATAAGGGGGAGTATGGGGCTGAATGCACCACCACCCTGTCACATGACCATGCTGCTCTCCTTGTGTCAGGAAGCCAAACATCTGCAATGGGGAGCCTTCACTACTCACTGATACTCTCCACATGAATTAGAATCCTGATCTTCCAGGGTTCTTAATCGCACATGGAGCCCCCACTGGCAGAGAAGTCTGGCTGATGCACACGCTGGCCTTCCCAACTGGTGGAAGGCAATGAAGCTGATGATGGAGGCAGGATGAAAGCGGTGAAGCCAGCGAGCATGTCTGAGGCATGTGCCTTTCTGTAGTGCCTTCCTTCTTCTTTAGTGGAAGATATGGACAATCTAATGGGGGTGCTTATGCACCCTCCCCACTGTTTCCTTTCTGCTCCACTGCTGATTCTGTTCCATAAATGGTGGGTCCTGTCAATTCCATTTCACTTCCTTCTTGGATACTGCCCTAAGGTCTGGTTTGCATGGACATCTTTGGGCAAGGTTGAAACTGATTCCCAGAGGATTAAGAGAGCATCAGAAGAGAAATGAGCAATATCAGATGTAAAAGAATGTCTCTGTATGGCAGGCAAATTTGGCTCTCAAAATCCATGGTTTAAATTCCACATGTGTTAACTTTTCATAAAAGGTTCATCTTCTAGATTCGTCAAGAATTCATATGAAATGCATTGCTTATACAATCCACCCGAATTTTATGTCTTTTCATATGATGGAGTCCCATTTCCTTCCCCCAGCTCCAGCCCTGTCTGTGTTTCTTAGCACTGGGCCTTGTGGTAGATACCAGCCACACTGTGATGTAAACAAGAATGATCTATCTATGCTGGCTCTTTCTGTACTAAACAAACTAACAACACAAGTGTTTGTCAGATGGTGAGAGAGACAGTCAGTAGGGACAGAACACTCTCTTTTATTTCACATTTCTGAAGGGATTTCCCCCCCAAAAACAGAGAATCTAAAACCAAGTCAGCAGGAATAAGGTGCAGCAGTACTTGAATAATCTCCAGTCACTCGGCATGTCTCTTCACCCTCTTTTCCCACTATGTAGCACTCCTAAGCCCTATAATTTCCATTTCGTGCTGATCTTAGAAGGCCCTTTTGCCTTTCTGACCCTGACTCCAAGGATCCATTTCTGAAGTGTTAATTTTGCACCCATGTTCCATGATCTGGAACACAGGATGTTGGCTTCACCAAACCATGGTCTTTTGCTAATTCAGTATGTGGTGATCATTGCCCCCTCCAAGGAGCTCAGCACCTGGAATTCCCAGGCATCTCTCATAAAAGCATTGATAGGTCCAAGCATGCTTAGCTTCAGTAGAATTATCACAGTCTCATAGAATCATAGAATAGTAGAGTTGGAAGGGGCCTATAAAGCCAATGAGTCCACCCCCCTGCGCAATGCAGGAATCAACCTTAAAGCATCCCTGACAGATGGTTGTCCAGCTGCCTCTTGAATGCCTCTAGTGTGGGAGTGCCCACCACCTCCCTAGGTAATTGGTTCCGTTGTTGTATTGCTCTAACAGTCAGGAAGCTTTTCCTGATGTCCAGCTGGAATCTGGCTTCATGTAACTTGAGCCCATTATTCCGTGTCCTGCACTCTAGGATGACTGAGAAGAGATCTTAGCCCTCGTCTGTGTGACAACGTTTCACGTATTTGAAGAGTGCTATCATGTCTCCCCTGAATCTTCTCTTCTCCAGGCTAAACATGCCCAGTTCTTTCAATCTCTCCTCATAGGGCTTTATTTCCAGACCCCTAATGATCCTCGTTGCCCTCCTCTGATCACGCTCCAGTTTGTCTGCATCTTTCTTGAAGTGTGGTGCCCAGAACTGGACGCAATACTGAAGATGGGGCCTAACCAGTGCCAAATAGAGGGGAACCAGTACCTCACGCGATTTGGAGGCTATACTTCTATTAATGCATCCCAAAATAGCATTTGCTCTTTTTGCAGCCACATCATACTGTTGGCTCATATTCAGCTTGTGATCTACAACAATTCCAAGATCCTTCTCGCTTGTCGTATTGCTTAGCCAAGTATCCCCCATCTTGTAACTGTGCATTTGGTTTCTTTTTCTAGGTGTAGAACTTGGCATTTATCCCTATAAAATTTAATTCTGTTGTTTTCAGCCCAGCACTCCAGTCTATCAAGATCACTTTGGAGTTTGTTTCTGTCTTCCAGGGTATTAGCGATCCCACCCAATTTTGTGTCCTCTGCAAATTTGATAAGCATTCCCTGCACCTCCTCATCCAAATCATTAATAAAAATGTTGAAGAGCACTGGGCCCAGGACTGAGCCCTGCAGTACCCCACTTGTTACCTCCCCCCAGTGTGAAAAGGTACCATTGATAAACACTCTTTGAGTCCGATTCTATAGCCAACTGTGGATCCACCTAATAGTTGTTCCATCTAGCCCACTTTTCACTAGTTTGTGAATCACAATGTCATGGGGCACTTTGCCATAAGCTTTGCTGAAGTCAAGATATACTATGTCCTCAGCATTCCCACAGTCCACAAGGGAGGTTCATTCAGTTCATTGTCCAGGTGAAATGAGAGTTGCAGACCTTCTGTTTGAATGGGGGACCTCCCTGCTCCCAACTCATTCTCTTACAATGCAACCCTATGCATGTTTCAGGGCCAGAGTCAAGGATAGGCATGGTTGGTAGGGTGACCAGATAAAATCCAGGTCAGGGCTCATTTAACTTTAACAGTTGTAGAGAAAAGGGAATTTCAGCCAGTGTCATCTGTATGCAATTAGTTCCTGGTGAAATTCCCTCTTCATCACAACAGTTAAAGTTGCAGGGGCCCTGCCTTCTTTTGTATCTGGTCACTCTAGTATAGTGCCTGCAACTTTAACTGTTGTGATGAAGAGGGAATTTCACCAGGAACTAATTGCATACAAATGACACTGGCAGAAATTCCCTTTTCTCTACAACTGTTAAAGTTACATGAGCCCTGACCTCCTTTTCATATGGTCAGCCTAATGGTTGGGCACCTGCTGAGGGCCCGCACCCAAGCAGGGGCCCACTGACAAGAATCTCCTGGACATGTTCCTCTTCTGCATCCTTGTGACCAGCTTGTTCACCTGCCTCTAACTCTGGCCTAGACAACAGCGGTGGTGAGAAGGAGGAGCAGTAGATGCCACTGCCTCCATGCTCCCTGGCTCTGTGCCGGTTAAGCAAGCAAGAGGTAGCAACAATAAGAAAGAAAATGAGGAGCAATAGTTCCTTGTAACAGTGGTGGTGAAAATGTAGACTCACTGAGGGAGGAGACCCACTGAGGGTATCTTGCCCCAAGGGCCCTCAAAAATCTGGAGCCGGCACTGACTTGTATGAGCCAAAGTAAAAGGATGTGGATGGGTTTACCTAGGTAAATGCCTGTAAGGAACAGAGGGAGTTCAACCCGGGGATCTTCATATGCCTTACCAACAATGGCCCTTTCTACACCAAAGGGGTGTAGAGGGAGGGAGGGCGATCCCGGAAGTACCTAATACACACCATCGGCGCACAGGGACCAGCCAGGGGCCATCCCAGGCAAACAGCCTGGTGTAGAAACGGCCAATGTCACTAAAGTTCTGGGCCAGTCAGCCAGTCACACAAGGCTCAATAGGTCAAAGGCGCCCTCTAGGGTGTAATACTTGTCTAATCTCACAGCCTGAAGGTGGTTGGCTGACCTTCAACCCACTGGAGAGGTGCCAGGCTGTATAAAACTAGGCAAGTCTGGAAGTCTGAACAAGTTGTCACATTGGATAACAACACAGTCTCCCTCCCTCCCTCTCTCTCTCTCTCTCTCTCTCTCTCTCTCTCTCTCTTTCTCTCTCTCTCTGTCTCTTGCCTTGAACACCAACCCTGGCCCACTTCACTTTGTCCAGTCTGGTTTCTGATCTCCAGCCTGTCTATAGCCATGTTTCCATCCTTTGCCCCTGGGTTCCTGGCCCACCTGCACATAACTTTAACTGTGTTGGTCCGGACTCAGTAGCAGCCTGTCAGACGCGAGGCCTCAGACCAGACAATGCCTGTTATAATGATGGAAGGGGAATATGTGAAGGGTGGGGCTATATATTTCAACAATTCCGTGGGGGAAAAGGTGTGAACAAGTCTCAGACTGCTTTTTCATTGTCCCCCTCCCCTTCATGGGGGCCCTGTTTGATGGAGGGTACATCACTCACTAACAGAAATGGTAGGAAGGTTAGGCCTCATAGCAGTATTCCCTAAGTGTAGCATTTTATTTTCCCCTAGTGGGATGAATGCTACCATTTGTTGATCTGCGAGAAAACACAGGGGTTTCCGTTCATCAGTACTATCAGGATGGAACAAAAACTGTCTGCTGCTCCTGTTGAATGAAGGCTCAAATGACATGTGATGTGGCACATTTTGCAATTTGAGAAACTGTCCTGAGCACTAACACAAAATGGCTGCCATGGGAGGTGTGGCAAAGGACAAGTAACCTGCCCAAAAGACTAAGTACAAGGCAGAGGTGGAGCCTGACCCTCAACACACTAAACAACTCCTTGAAATCCAGTTTTCAGCACCAACAAAAACCTATTTCACAGCAACCCTAGCTGCTGGTAAGGAAATGTGTTTTAAAAAATCTCATGGAAGGGGTAGGTTACCTTGGTGGGTGTGAAGACACATTGGTGATCATGGTCACCATGCTGCGTATTCCTGACATAGATCAAAGTCATAAAGGGATAAATTGTGCATTCAAGTCATTCATCAAATTTACGAAATGAATTTTAGTACCTTCAAAAGGTACTAATATATATATATATATATATATATATATGAAGGTATTTAAAAGTTGAATGAGTTGAGAGTGGGGTCGGGGAATCCAAGAATGTCCCTTGCCTTGGGCACCATTCGGTCTAGGGCAAATCATCGGCAGAGTAATAACACAAAAAAATAGCATGTGGCTTATTAGACACATGGATGATTAGAAACATTGATGTGATATTTGATGGGCACTGCTAGATGGTGTCAGGCCTGCATGCACATTATTAAGTGAGTCCAATGGGCCAATGAAAGACTGGCTTTAAAAATGCAGTGACAGCAAGACATGCAATGAAACCATGGGGGGTCCCTCTTCAGTAGAGCACCAGGAGATGGACTGAAATGTGTCAAAAGGATTTACACAAATATAGTGATATAGATATTAAACACAGATATCCTTTATACAGAAGAAACCTTCCAATTGCCCAACACCCAGTAATGTTAATGCTTATTTTATTGCCACCAAGGTGATATTTTTTTCCTGCAGCATTATGTACTGACCCTAGGAAGTGGAGGAATAATGGATCCAGGAGCTGGTAATAGCTATTCCGAACTAAATGGCAAATGCCATTGTGTAGTGAAATCAGTCATTGAACCCATCAATGAGAATGACCCCTCTCCCTGCCCCCCCCCACCACCTTCCTTATGCCTCAAGAATTTGCCATATTCAATCTTTAGGCTCTGAACCCAAATGACCTTTGAAAGGTGAATTTATGACCATTTCATCACCCTCTGTATCAAGCTCCCTTTCCTAACAAATAGGAATAAGAAATATGGGGTGGGGATTGAGAAGGGGGTGGGGGTGGGGGGTGCCCCCCCCGTCGTAATGGTACATTTCCAGCTAATGGTTAAAACGTCAGGGTAATAATGCATAAGTGCCGTCCTGCCCTCCAAGATGAAATCGGATGCAGCTTTGACGAGAGCTGTTGTGCCGCTCCACTTTAGCTAAAGACTCCGACGCTTCCTCCTTCCCCCTTTCCAAGGCTGCCGTTTGGAACCGGCAGCCGTGTTCCCATCAGGAATCCTTCTGCCAGCTCTGTACTGTACTTCATTAGGCAGCTCTATTTAATGGTTTCAACAAAAGCCATCATTTTAGCCCAACTGCCTTGACTAAATTAAAATTTCTAATCTCTGTTTTAGTGTTCTGCAACTGATGTATACATAAGCAAAACTGGTCAACATCTGCTAGTGGGTTGGCCCAAAGTTCGGAAAAGATGTACTTCACATTTCTGAAGCATGTGCAAAGTAACAACGTCCTAATTCTCCGGAGAGCTCTCATGATTTTACTTCGCCATTTGTTCAGACACACTTTAGCAGCATATAAGCCATACAGTTGATTCTCCCCTTGGTTGCCGTTTTATCTGTAGTGTCATTTTGAGTAATTGGGGTATGGTAGCTGATCAACTTTCAGGTTTCTCATTGGCAGAAAGGGACCGTATTGGCACCAAGAAAGGATATGATGGGCCCTCTCGGTGCTTGAGCAAGTATCCCTCTTTTGCACTTGGCTACCCAAGGCTGTTAGAAAATCAGCTTAATAAAGCCTCTTAAGTGTGCGCGCGTTCACTATTCCCAGCCAAGGGGTTGTGGAAAGCGAAGAAATATTTTAAAGCAATGCGAAAGATGGTAAATGTACATATTTAGCCAGTGATCTGTGAAAGTTTTTGAATTAGTTTTTAAAGCTTTGTTAAGACCAGAACGCACAGATGTTGAAAACAAGTTCAGATGTAGCGACAGATGGTATTTGATTATGAAGCAGACTGTTCATATAATACAAAGATGCTGCTTCTGCCATACACAAGTAACTGCAGAGAGTGCGGTAGAAATTTTGGAAGCCAGAGCAGTTCAAGAGGTTCTTTGTGTGGCAATAACTTTTACCATTTTTTTTTCCAGCAGTGTTAGAAATCAGGATAATTTTCTTTTATACTGGCAGCGCTCTTGCCCCCCCTTCTCTGCCAGTCCCTTTAGTATTTCTCTTTCAAGTTATAGAAGCATCTTGTCTCTTTATAAGTCAGAACTACGTCATACTATATTAATGTGAAACAAACATGTTCCTTAGATTTATATGCCTAGTTATCTTTCTGTACATATCCATATAACAGTACTTTGCTCTTTTTCTCATTTACCTATTAGCGTTGTCTATTTAACTAAGGAAATGGATAGATTTGTATGGGTACCAAATGATGGCTGAGGCAGAGACCCTTCACACATTATGTCTTTAGATGTACACCTAATTTTTTTTTAAAAAGAGTGCACCCTAAACTACGTGTGGAGGCAACAAACGCACACTTCATACTTGTCAGAGAGTGGTGGCAGGCTAAAGCTCGCTCTCCATGCCAAATCTGTAGGATCCATCCATGCCAAACCTGGGTTTACCCTGTGTAATGTGTGAAACAGCCTTTTCAATAGCTGTCTTAAGCAGACAAGTTTGAAAATAAATCCCATTGGAATCAGTGGGACCCAACAGACAATTGAATATGCTTAGGATGGGGGGGGGGATGGTGTTCAGAGTGGCTCAAGGCTAGCCAAGCTTAAGGGCATGGGGGAATAAAATACTGTTCTAATTCACTGTATTGCCATTGCAAAATGATGAGACTGCCTGCTTCTCACCACCCCACTCTTCCCTACCTCATCCCACTCCTAGTCGCATTAGCATGAAGCACTGATCCTGGACAACCTACCTGTTTGCCTGCCTCGCTCACTCTAACACGAATGCAGTTCCTGGAAATACTGCACCATGTTCCCGTTCCCCAAGTCCAAGAATGTGAACTAGCAGCCGAGTGGTTTAGGCTAAGTACCAGGAGTTCTAGCTTGAAAGGCCCATGGTTACGTAGTTCTACCATGCTGTGCTGTGCAATCAGTCCCTCTGCCACATGCACATGTCATCATGTCGAATGAAGCTGTTGCTTTGTAGCTCCGTATAGAAAAAGGTGTCCAGTTAGTGTTGCAATGCTGAACTAGATGGACCCTTGGCGTGATCCAGCATGGCTCTTCGTATGTTCTTATGGTGTCCTATAATCCTCTATCTCAGTGGTTGGATCCAAGATTTGCCTTCTGCGAGAGGAAGGGCTCTGCTTGTAGATTATCCCTCCATTTTTGGGTTCCCTCCCACACACATACGCCACAGTTCACCTCCATTTCTCAGGGTCTCCTGAATCTATGTGGTCTTTTCAGGAGGCTGCTATAGGAAGGAGGTGGCAGGGAAGTTGCTGTCCCGTAGCCAATGTTGAAGTAAGGTTCAGCTGCCAGTCTGGTCAATGTATGTACATGGAATTGTGTGTGGGGTGGTGGAGAGGGGAGTGGGTATCATCTTGTCCTTTGCTCCAGGCAGCAAAATGCCGTGGGCCAGCCCTATCTTTGAAGGCCCAATGGCTATAACCCTCTGCAAGTGAAGACTCTTGCTCTTTCTTGCCCTTATTTCCTTGTTGACTTTCTCCAAACAAAGGGGGAGTCCACATGACGGGAAATAAATAGCAGAGTTCATGGGACATACACACACTGTGCAAATGATAAGTATCAAATCATGCAGAAAGTATCAAATCATGCAGTTATGTGATGTGTGGTAAACAATTTCCCCTGACTGCCTAAGGACAAGAGCACTCACTCCAGGTTCGTTGGAGCATCTGGTGCATGGGCTCCCTGCCTAAGAAACAACTTCTAACTTGTAGTACAGACTTGACTTAGGTTTTTGGCCCCAGGGCTGGCATCTTTGAGCACCTGCTGAGGCTCACAACCTGCTGGCAGGAGCCCCCTCACAACCCACAACCCCTGGGGCTCCACTACATTTCCTTCTTGCTGTTGCTGCCTCCTCACCAGCCTTCTCCAAGAATAAGGAGAAAGAAGAGCAGCTCCTTCTCCATTTGACTTGTCCTCTCTGCTCTGGGCCCAAAGGAAGAGAGCAAACAAATGGGAGCAGAGACTCTGGCGCGTAGGAGGTGGATCTGATCCATGTAGGGAGAACATTTGGAGGTATCTTGCCCAATGGGCCTTCAAAACCTGGAGCGGTCACTGTTTGACATTTGCAGAAATAGCAGGGCCAGCCCTTCCATTAGGCAGAGTGACGCAACCATTTCAGGCGGCAGATACAGGGGAGCAGCATTGGCAGCTGCTCAGCTGTTCCCCCTGAGGCCCTGGCCACTCTCCTTTGCTGGAGAACAAAGCTATGTTATGTCACATGGCCTGGCCTGGCCTCCCAAAATGAGACTACACCTCAAGCGTGGTGGAGGACTTTATTCCATCACCATTGCTGAAGTGAGATTCAGCTGCCAGTCCAGTCAGTTTCTGTACGTTCAATTGGTCAGTGAGGCACCATCTTGTTCTTTGCCTTAGGCAGCAAAATGCCTTGGGCTGGGCTGGAGAAATAAGAACTCTAGCCTTCCTTCTTTCACCTATTATGTGCCTTGGGATAGCATGCTTTGCAATTCGAAAGGGCTTTGTTTTTGAGACAGACAGAGGACGGGAGAGCTGGAGAGAGATGCATGAAAAAAAGAGAGAGAAAAAAACCCCACAACCCAAATACATCAGGCCAAATGATGCATGGCCCGATTGATTTAGGGTTTTGGGATAGGACCCGCCTCTCTTCTTCCAGACAATTATTAGATTTATGAAAGATTCCCTTTGGTTTTACATCGTGTTGGCACAAATTGCCGACGACGAGGGCTATTTTGTACTAAAAGGTGTTAAACACTTGTAATAAATATTTTTTCCTTATTTCCCCCAGGACCCGGTTCCATCTCTGGTTGGTGAAGCATAAAAAAGAGCTGTCATGCCCAGTTTTAATAGGCAATAGGATTTTAGGCCCCGAGAGTTGCTTCATAGTCTGGCGGTGGACATAATGAAACTGGCCACTGTTGCCACAAGATTTTCCCCATCAAGTGTTCTCCCTTGTCGCCTCCCCCAGCTGCCTGTCTGCCATGCCTATTACAAAGGAAAACTGGGCATTTGCATGGGATCTAGCAGCATCTCTTTATTAAGGGCTCTCTTTTTCAATGTAAATGTTTTCCGAGGGCAAAAAGCTTTCATTTTGAAAAAATTAATAGTCGATGCAAACGGAGCTCTCCTTGAGCAGCGTTTAAAGTAAAATCTATTGATGTCTATCCTCTCTATGCCCCTTTTAATGCAGTAATTCAGCACAGTGATCGCAATACACGTGCGGGCGGGGGCAAACACACACAAGCCGTATAGCAGCCATGCTGTCCAAATGGTAATCCGCCTGGCAGATGGGGGGTGGGAAATGCTGAAAACAGTCTAAAGTGTTATGTAAAGTGCCTAACAACCTTACCAGCACTTCAGATACTTTGATGAGTCTCTGCTCCGAGAAGCCTCCTCCATTCTTACAGGCCTCTAGGTTGGCCTCTACCACAAGCAGGGCCTTTTCTGTTTCAGCCCCGATGCTATGGATCTCTCTTCCAAGAGGAGCATGTACCATCTCCTCCCGATTGCTTTTCTACAAATAGGTAAAAAACAATCCTATTTATTGCAATTGGTCTTTGAAAACTGAAGTTGACTTCTCTATCCCATGCTTTGCAGCTATTTTGCTATGTGCCCCCGTCTCTGATTTTAGAGAAGGATTATTTTATCATCTTTTGTAATATATATATATATATATATATATATATATATATATATATATTAGGGGTGTGCATCAGATCGGATCCGATCCACGATCCGAATCCGATCCGCCCCTAAATCGGAAAAAATCTGATCCGACCAACCCTCTGATCTGATCTGAACCGATCCGATCCGCTGAGGTCCGATCCAGATCAGAAAAAATCGGTGGATCGGACGCCATTTTGAATGCTTTTTCCCATAGCCAAGTATTGTGTTACAAAAATGCCTATAACTTTTTCATTTTTAAAGATAAAAGGATGAAACTTGGGCACTTTGTAGAAGGGTTAGGGGTAGTTATCTGTGAGAAATTTCAGAAAGATTGGTGATGAATTTTGTGGCAATTAATTTTTTAATAAATAACCAGTAATGCCTATAACCTTTTCATTTTTAAAGTGCCACACATGAAACTTTGCCACATTGTAGGTAGTACATTGGCACCTATGTGTGTGAAATTTCAGAAACGTAGGTGCTTGCCTTGTGTGGCAATTAATTTTAGAAAAATGGGTAGTAGTGGGGTAAATACAGTTACACCTCCCACTTTTTTATTTTTAAAGATACAAACAGGAAACTTGGGAACATTACAGGTAACACTTTGCTTGATATGTGTGTGAAATTTCAGAAAGCTAGGTCCAGGCATGTGGTGGCAAGGTATTTTTGAAACAATGAGGAAAGAAACACCTATAACTTTTTTATTTTAAAAGTTAGAAGTCTGAAAGTTGCTCAATTTGTAGATGGGATAGGGGTAGTTGTCTATCAGAAATTTCAGAATGATAGGTCCAGGCATTTGGTGGCTACGATTTTTTTAGATTAAAAGTTACAACAACATGGAGTTTTGACAGATAAAAAAGGGAGGGGGAGGCGGGGGGTGCAATTGACAGCCCAAGCCTCTGTGGAAAAACTTTTGTAACATCCCATATATATATATATATATATATATATATATATATGACGAATGGTATATAAATAACTAAAATAAATAAATACAATTGAAGAAATATGCAGAGGCTCCTGTATATGATGGTATCTCGCTTCTCCAACTTCCCACACATTTTCCCCTGCTCTTCTGGTCACTTACTACATGAATCAGGCATATGGAAAGATCTCATGTCAATATATGCTCTAGGTCTGGGACTTTAACCCTAACATTTGCATTGGGATTATCAGTGGCATGGTGGTAAAATTTAAAGTGCAGGATCCCATCATGACATTCCCCATAGCCACGCCCCCAAGGACAGTCCCAAAATTACAGGCATCTGTATTGCTCCCTGTCAATAAACCAGTTCTAGCAGCTTTTGTCTCCACTATGAGCAGGTGTTTGGCAAAGCAAATGGGTCTTAACTGCCCACTCAAGACCTCAAAATACTTTGTATCACAACAAGGATCTCTCAAAAATGTATATATATTATTGCTGGGAAAATCCATTTCCCACCGCTACTGTGCAGATTGCAGCTAAGCTCAGGCAGAACAAGACACTTTGAGAGGGAGAAGGATGGCAGGTGATGTCAGCATCCCTGTCCATCAATAAGAGCTAGTGCTGCATCCCTGTGAGCCCCAGCACCATTACATCACTGAGGATTATTCCCAAGTGTTGTGGAACAATGTCTTGGGATATGGTCATGTTCAGCACATCAGCCCAAAAGACTCCACCCTAAGCCATTGGATGCTGTGTGGCAGTTCTTAGGCCAAGATTTAGAAGACCCACATGCATGTGTTCCAAATATATACCTGATCCCCCATTCCAATAATTCCCATTCAAAACTATTCTTATCTTCAAAAAACCACTTCCAGGTTTCCTGCAGGTAGATGCTCTCTGATTCCTTCTTGCCCCAGTGTCATGCCCCGTGTTGTTCTGGATGTTTAGAATGAACCCATTATAGATCCAATCTGGATCCAATCCATTGTGTTTTAGGTGGTTATATCAAGCATTTTAAGGGAAACACTTTAACATTGCAATGTGTGAAGTGGTCCTCTCAATACAAGTCAAACTGTGCTGGGCGACATCTCCAGGAGCTCACACCATTCAGGGAAAAGCTCAGAATTTCTTAATGGTATTGCTGGCTGATGGGCTTATATCGAGATCCTGCTAGGATTAAAATGCTCCCACATCCTCATTGATTTGGTAGGAGTCAGTGGCTCAATTTAGACAATAAACAACTGGTGTGGGGAAAACAATCGTCAGTTGTTTTGACTATTGTGTCATCCGAATGCTGCCATAGTCAACTCAGCGCTGATCCTCATCCACACCACAGTTGATTATTTATTACCATGTTGTGTGGGGAGTGGCCCCTAGGGTTAGGGTTAGGGTTAGGGTTAGTCAACCCACCATTGACTATCGTGTCATCTGAATTGAGCCAGTGTATACTTTTAGACAAATGGACCCTAAGGGTTTCAACAACTTAAGCATTGCCATGCTTGATCTTATCAGCAGACTGTCTGGCTCAACAGTGAGTAGCCATGACTTCCATTGCTGTTGTTACATACTGTTTTAATCAATATGGACACACAATGACTGAATTCAGACGATACAATAATCAGCTGGGGGGAGACACAATTGTCAGTTGTATTGACTATTGTGTCGTCCAAATGCTGCCTTAGTCAACTCAGCGCTGATCCTAATCCACACCACAGTTGATTATTTATTACCATTTTGTGTGGGGAGTACCCCCTAGATGAACAACTGTAAAGTTTATTATTACCCCACCATTGACTATCGTGTTGTCTGAATTCAGCCACTGAGTTTTCATTGGCTAAAAAGTCTGACACATTATAAAGTCTGTCACTTGAAGCTCAGGTAGCTTTGGTGGCATGAAGTGCCTTCTACCAACTTCGGTTGGTGGCCCAGCTACGCCCCCTATCTGGACAGGGATAACCTGGCTTCAGTTGTCTATACTCTGGTAATCTCCAAGTTGGATTACTGCAATACACTCTATGTGAGGCTGCCTTTGAAGACGGTTCAGAAGCTACAGCTTGTGCAAAATGCAGCGGCCAGATTGCTAACAGGGACCAGAAGGTTCGAACATATAAGACTGACTGTGGCCCGCTTGCATTGGCTGCCTGTACATTTCCGAGCCCGATTCAAAGTGCTGGTTATAACGTATAAAGCCGTACACGGCTTGGGACCACAATACCTGATGGAACGCCTCTCCTGACATGAACCTACTCATACACTACGCTCAACATCTAAGGTTCTCCTCTGGGTGCCTACTCGTGGGAGGCTTGGAGGATGGCAACAAGGGAGAGGGCCTTTTCAGTGGTGCCCCCCCCCCCCAATTATGGAATGATCTCCCCGACGAGACTCGCCTGGCACCAACATTGTTATCTTTTCGGCGCCAGGTCACGACTTTCCTCTTCTCCCAAGCATTTAACAGAGTATGTTGAGGGTTGTTGTTGTTGTTTGACCCAGAATAGTTTTTTAAAATGGATATTGTATTTATAATTTTTTTTTTTGGCTTTTTATGGTTTTTAAATTTTGTAAATCTGTTTTTTAATGTTCAATGTTTTTAAATGCCTTTACAAGATTATATCCAGGATCTGCCAAGATTGGCATTTAAACACCCAGAACTACAGAGTATTGTGTCCATACACCAGCTGGGTATTCCACTGAAATTCCCCATTGAGAAAGGCTTTACCTATCAACCCTTAAATGTTTATGTATGAAAAACCAAGGAATGAAAGAACCAAATACTGGACTGTTCAAGTGACCAACAGGGCAAAATGTGAATTAAATCACAGAGAGAAAGAACAGAATCTGTGAATTTCACACTCTGTGAACTTGGCATTTACCTATACATTTTGGATCACTATGTTATTTGCTGCTTAACACAGGAAAAAATGGAAACAGGAAAAATCACACCAAGTTGCATCCACACTTGCTCCTTCTGTTTGGGGAAAGAATTGGGATCCAACAGAAGCTTCCCACTGGGGAAAGGGGTGGGTCAGTGATTTCTCCAATTCCCCCTGCACTACCTCCCATGCTGCTCTGGAGAGTCCCCCAATCTTATGGAACAGCATCGGAGGTGATGCTAGGAGTTGCTAGTGGAAGGGAGAATTGGGTCATGTCTACGCCATGCATATATCTCTACGTCGTCCCTGTGCGTCCAAATTATGCACAGGGGATCCCAGGGTCAAGCAGGGACAACCAGAGACTTTCCCCGGGATAACTGGGACCGCAGATTTCCCGTTTCCCCCCGCAGTCCTGGGACACTCCTGAGGACCATGGCTGGTGTGGTATGCAATCACAGGTCGTCTCTTCTTCCCCATGAGTAGCGGGGCTCTGGAAATGGGCATGGAGCAGTCTGTGCCCATTGGAGGTGGGGGCAATTGTGTTCCCATCTCTTGGCTTCTGGGATGTCACACTGGCGTTTGGACACTGGGGGACGATCCCGGAAGCAGGAAAGCCCGGAATCCTCCCCCTTCCCTCTAGAAGGCTCATAGATGTAGATGAGCCCTTGGAAAAAATGGCTGCCTCACCCCCTTCATCCAGCAAAGAAGCAGGCTGCAGTAGTGAAGAGGAAGAGCAAATCCAGGAAGCTTGTGGCAGTGGGCCTTGCGGGGATGTGATCCTTTGGCAGGTGCTTGATTATGCCTACTCTTGATGTTGACACTGACAAGGTACAAACCCAAGGTAGACAACTTATGTTAGACAAGATGCAGATATGTCTAGAGCTGGGAAGAGCAAAAGAGGTCTAGAATTATTAGTGATGAGCTACAGATAATCAGATAACAGTACGGAAGTAAATAGAGAAGAGGTGAGAAAAAGGGTGATTTCTTCAGTGTACTGCATCCCTTCCACATATAAGAAATAGTATATATTATTGAACATATTTCCAATATGCCCCCTCCCAAGGACGCAGTGTAGGTAATTTCCCCATAGATTAAGCCAAAGAGAATGCCTATATGGAAGACTGGGTGGACTGCAGGCCAGCAATGATGAACCAGAGTATTTATGACAGAGGTGGAGAGCTTGCGGCCCTCCAGATGTTGCTGTACTCTGAATCACATCTGCCCATCAACATGGTCAATGATCAGGGATGATGGGAGTTGCTTTAGAGTTGTGGGCTTTGATCTCACCATAGCCATGAATTCACTGGGGAGATATGGGGAAGGTTCCAATTTGTCAGGTTGAGACCTCCCTCTCCACACATCTTCAACACAGGAGTAGTAATACTGGCCTATGTTGAAGGACAGTTGCATGAATTATGAAGATTATGAAGTCAGAACAGCTAGAGAATTTGTAATGGAAAGAGTTCATACTTCTACTGAACTATGAAGTTACTGGGTGAGTTTACTCATCATAATCTCTCAGCCTAAACTACATCATAGGTTTGTCATGGGGATATAATGCAATAACAATTATGTACTATAGATTTCTAATGGAAGAGAGTTCCACAGTTGTAAAGCTGACTCTGAAAACATCTCTCTATGCATCCTTGCTGTTTAAAAATCTTAAAAATCACAATGGGATATAAGACAATAGGTGGCCTCTTGAGATGTTAGTCCCAAGGTATTTTGAGCTTTATAGATCAAAATTAGCATATTAGCACCAAAAACCAGACAAGTGTCCAGCATAGACATGGTAACCAAGAACAGCTGGAAGTGTTGTGGTTCATCCATTTTCTGAGGTAGTGCCTACCCCCTGGAATGACCTCTTCTCTGCAATACACCAGAGACCAATGATCAAGTGCTTTTGATGATTTTCCCAACCAGTAAATTGTCTGAGGCATTATTCAGAAGACATCTTAAACCACGGCTTTAACCATGGTTAAAAACATGTTATGTTTTTATAATGATGTGTTGTTTTAGAATTTTTTGTAAACTGCTTTGGGATTTTTAAAAAAAATGGAAAGCAGCATATAATGTTTTTAAAAAACGAATAGACCAATAAATAAAATTCAATGATCCATCTCTACAGAAGGTGGGTTATACCCACCATGTGCTATACCAGAATTGCAGAACAGGTAATCCACCAAACTGAGTGCAGCCTACCTTACATTTGCTTTAATTCAGGGATGGGCAACCTGTGGCCCTCCAGACATTCTTGAACCGCAACTCAAATCAGCCCTAGCAAGTGTAACCATTGTCAAAGGATGATGGGACTTACAGTTCAACAACATCCAGATGGACATAAGTTGCCTACCTCTGCTTTGATCCAGTCTTCCCTTCCCCTGGCTTTTTGCAGTCGCAGGTAGGCAGCCAACACAGAAAACGAAGCCTCAGATAGACTGCCTTACATAATTGGTGATCTGTATTTGCCTCGATGGGTTATAAATTATGAATGCCTGGGCTGTAATAACTGAAGTTCCTAAAGAGGCCAGTGCCATTTATGGTGGAATTGTTTTGAAACCCGATCAGAAAAAGTGAGTTGTGTGAACAGGTGTTTAGGGCACCTTCTTCGACGGTTCACCTTTACTTCACAATGGGAAAACCCTTTAGAAATAAATATAAACCATGAGCAATGAGCTTGTAATTTATATTTTATTTTGCACAAGCTTGCATATATACTGCACATACATTCAGTTTAGAGAAGATGGAAGGCACACAAGGCAATTGAACTACTGTATCCTTTAAGTGGTACAAAGCAAAAAGGTAAAGGTCTGGAGAGTATACAAAAGCTTAAAACACACAAAATAAGATCCCCTCCCTTCCCACCCCCCCACCCCCAAAGAACCATTTTCCTGATTTCTTTTCAATTTAGTAGCTGCCAAGCTAGAATTGTAACTTTTGTTTTCAATCAATTGTCTACTGCACCTTTTTTCCCTCTATACAGACAGGGGAGTCTTCATGTTTTATCACATCATCAATTAATATTACAGTACATCCTTGGCAATACAAAATTGTACACCATCAAATAAATTAGGATAAATTAAACCAATAAATTATGCAAAGTCTTCAGAACAATAGACAACAACAAAAAAATCCACAGTTGAAATTGCCTCTAGCTAAAAAATAAAATAAAATAAAAATCAAAAAATTGACTTTATTAATTCAGTTATTGTACTAACTTCAAATTAAAGGGTTTTATTACAAAAAAAGTTTAATAATGCTATTTACAACATATTGCTAAATAATATAAAGGCAGTGTTTTGTCACTTTTGTAACTATATACATATGAGAAATAGCTGGGACAACAGCAGTTTATGCCTTAACCTTTGACTCTTCCAGTTAAATAAATAGATTTCTCTTACTCTTGAGCTCAGATTTATATGGTTAGAATATATTTTCACTAAAAGTGTTTTTTTAAACACACTACAGTATTATATTGATTCCTGAAGGAAGTCCAGGCCCAATAGATTTGGGATGAAATTTAATCTTTGAAGTCTCATCCAGATTTGACTGTATATTTCTTGTATATTTTAGTATTTCTTATATCAGCTAGCTACATCGAGAAAATAACTGGGAGTCTCGAATGGGGAAGAAAGGCTGAAGTTACCACCTTTCATACTTTGAAACAGAGCTATTCCTAAGAAGATGCAAAGGTTAAACACCAGTTTTCATCCCAGCTCGAAATAATGAATATTTTCAATGGTTTACAACCAACAGTTCTACAGAAAACAAAATTGCATTTCCTTCAACAGAACATTTAAGTGCAATACAGTAACTGCTTACTCATATAAATCAGTTACATTCTTTAAGGGGAGCTTTTTGAAAACAATGCTTATTAAAAATTTCCAAACACAGAATAGATACCCAAAAGAAGTCTTTGCACTAAAACACCAATAATTACTATATAATACACATGACAAATAGAAGAGTTTTTTCCCAATTTTGATTACTTCTCATGTACAATGCTCATTTGAGGGGGTTTGCAAACCACTTCTTATATATATTTATATTTATTTTATTTTTATATATATTTATATATATATATTTATATCTTTCAGTTCTGCTGGTGAAAGTCCTATATTTAAAGCCACAAAATTTTCACTTTTATTTCTTAGTTAATATTAACCTGGGGTGGGGGGAAACCCTTTGCCAATAAATTACTTTGTGTATATAGAAAAAAAGATCTGTAACTTTACAAAAATTGGATCACCCATGTCCTGGACACATGATGAGAGAGATCAATTTGCTTAAAGCACTGAGCTGGGGTTTAAAGAATGCTTTCAACTATCTATACAGTTAACTGCAGCTTTTCTTATAAATTTAACAGATGTTCTCAGAATGTAGTTATTAAAATCATCTGCCTTTTATTCAAGAAGAGCCATCAAGCTGAATATATACATTGCTTTATAAAAGTTCCCCTCGGCTATAGATGTTCACCCACATACCTGGTACAGTAACAATGATTCTGCAAACTTAAAACACTTAAAATTAAATAATACTCAGAGGCACAAAGCAAACCTCAGGAATATATGGGCGAACACTCCCTTAAATAATTACTACATTCTAATATCTTTCACTTTTTAAAAACCATTTAATGTGAAGCGTTCCCATTACACAACCATAGATACAGTAAGAATTAAATGTTTCATAGTTTCAAATAGAACATTCTTTTCACAAAACATAACAAATGTCTAAAATAGGTTCTTAATCTACATTGGAAAAATGTAAGCTTTTCACTTCACACGCATATTGTGTGTGTATAAGTATATATACATATATATATATTTATCTATATATTATAATGTGTATATGTAGGTATATATGTATGTATATGTATACACATATATATAATACGTATGAAATATTGCTTCTATACTACTTTTCATTACGCTAAGAACACACAAGATCTGCACCACTGTTACAAAAAATTGGCTTCTACAATAAATTTTCAAAATTGAATGCTGCTCAAACGACTGAGAAAAAAATAATTTGCATTATCAAACTGTTCTAAAAATTCTCTTCTTCAAAAACTTATTCTCCTGCTTTTTTGTTTTGTTTTTAATTTTCTTTAAAAAGACACAAAATATGCATAGCTATCAACATCATGTCAAACAGCTGGAGAAACGGGGGAGGGGAGAAAAAGAATCTAGTGTTTATTGCAGCTGTAGTAATTCAGGGATACGGGAAGAGGAAGGGGTCAAAAAGACAAAAAATTGTAAGCCACAGAAGGCACAAGAACAATTGTACTTGTGAAGGGGAGAAAGAACTGTTACTTTGAAGGATTTGTTTTACTTAATCCTTCCGCTGGTGCATTTAAGGTCTAGGCACACGCTAAAACCTCCAGTTTCTGTACAGGAAAAAAAAAATGTATTAGAAGGAGATGAATGTCAATATGGGATTTCAATGTTTTTGGAATCACTTTCCCCATGTAAACTTTTTTCTTTTCTACAAGAAATGCAGACTTCTGCCTTTCATGACCCAATCCTATGTACAGTTTTGCTGAGAAATAACTGTTTAATGGGGGTGGGGGCACAATTATTGCTGGTCCTGCTCAATGCTACACCTGCTGCAGCATGCTGACATCACAAACTGACCCAGGATGTCCAGCTGGCTCAGCAGGGTGGATCGGTTCTGCTACACCAACTACAGCCACCATCATCAGACGCAGCACGAGCAAAGCTGCAGGATTTAGTGGAGTAAGCACATCTGCACTAGAAGCTTGTATCAGTTTTACAGAGGTTCTCTGCAAAGGATTCCTGGGAGAAGCAGTTAAAGGAATCTTCCTTCACAGAACTATAGTTCCCAATATTTTTGGTGGAGAAACACATTACTATTAAGTCAGTTGACATCTGCAGTGTGCATAACCCCTGAGTGTCTGAGGTAGGACCAGATCACCCACACAGCAATGTACCACTATACTGGGCACAACAGAACCATCTAGGTCAATTGCAATCCTACGTTCCTGAAAACTAGCATCCTTTTTTTTCTTTATAATGGTATTACAATGGGCGGGCATCACAATAGGATAAACCTGGCAAGCAACGTATGCTGCTATAAGCTCCACCTGTGTAAAACACTCCACGGCAAAGAACATCTATAGGATCAGGATGAGATTTAGAAAAGAAAAGAAAGAAAATGGAATATGAAGAGATCATTTGGAGGAGGATGAAGTCTACTTAAAATATAGCAAAGACCAATGCTTTATATTTTAGTTGATGTGCTTTGGGAGAGACACAAAGGCAATATGGCTATATAATGCAATGAAGTCATTGTAAAAGAGCTAGTTAAATTATTGGTTATATATCTTTTTTTTTAAATCAAAGTTTGCTTGGGTCACCCCTTTACTTTCAGTATTCCTATGCATCATTCACTAATGATTTTATGTATGCTGTGTATAAATAAATAAATAAATGCCATAACGTCTAGTGTAATGTTGCTCAATTCATCACATTTCAGTTAATAATAATTGTAGTAGTGCTAATAATACTAATGCGAATACTGCTACCAAAACAAAACAACAAAGCAAATACTTAGATAAGGAAAATATTTTCTGGAAGGGTGTCTAATGCATTGCAAAGAAAGTATGGCTTTAGTTTGTTATGTTTGGTTTTTAATGTCTGAAGTGACAGGGGTTAGCAAGGTGTTCAACCCAATGGGAGACACTCATGTACAAACTCCTTTGATAAAACATGAGGAAAATGTAGCTCTTGAATGCATTTCCAGCAAGCTTCAGTAGAAATATGCTCTAATTCAGAACTGGAATGTTCTCCCATCATGGGAAAAAAAGAAAGGTGCAACTAAAGTTGTCATCCTTTTCTTAGCAGCAACTGCTATACAATGGCCCTGTTCAGACAACACACTAAACCGTGATAGTTAAGCATTTTGAGCTAAACATTGTGGATTAGTGTATCGTGTGAACCATTCCGAACCACGGTGGCTACATAACTATGCTTTAAACATGCTCACTAACCACTTGCTGCAAAAGAGTTTAGCGGTCTAACCATGGCTTAGCGTGTTGTCTGAACAGGCCCATTGAAAGGGCCTTTTGACATGCTTCGAACAGTGATGCTATTGCATAACAGGAAGTGCAAGAGTACATTCTCTAATGATGAGATATCTACTGATGCAGCGGTGTAGAGCTACTGTCATTATTTTGGCACAACAATAGGTCTGCCTCCTGTGTCAATAGTGCACCTAGCTCAGCAGTGACTGAACATGGGGTTGTGGGTGATTCAGAGCTCTGATAATCAACAAAACATCTGGAAATGTCCTAACAGTCTGCACTTCATGCACAAAATAAAGGGTGGCGTTTATGGTGTCATCTGTATGGATGCAAAAACTGTACTAAATACCTCAGAGGAAGTTTAGAAATAGCATGGCACTTGCTTTGAGTGCAATGCATATTGCAACAAATTGTGGCCCTTTATTCCTTGCTATTGGCTGCATTGCCTGCACTGCATAGACATAACCAGTGCTCGAAAATCATGACAGAGGCTGCAATCCAGAGAGCTCTGAGTGAAAGGGGGGAAGAATAATGTAAAGTTATGCAGTTAGGCCTGGTTTAGTCTTACTATGAACCACAGTTTATGAAGCTGGGAATGAGCACAGGGCTTGCAGGCTCTCCCCATGCCTCTTTGCTTTGTGTGCTTGGATCCTGGCCTGATTAAGTTATAGTTCTCAATTACCTCTGAAAAAGGAATTGTGGTTTAATGCTAGTTTACTAACCAGGATCTTAAACCAGGATTAAATGGTAGTTTAAGATCCTGATTAGTAAACTAATATTAAACCACAGTTCCCCATTTCGAAAATAACAGGGAACTGTAATTTTATCAGGCCGGGATTGAAGTCAAAAGCCACTAGACAAGGGGACGCGTGAGTGTGTGGCCCTGACACTTGTTATTGAGTTAATCAACTACAGTTTATTAAATCAGGGATGTTACCTACGGAAAGGCGCATTCTGTATGTAGCATCTCTATGCATCTTGCTTGTGCTAAGGTTTTGCACCAAGAAAGTTGCTATTCTGCTTGTAGAAACCCTGTTTCTGCATGTGAAAGAGAGTAACTAGTTTGCAGCCTGGGTGTCCTAGGTTTTGTTTTTTAAAAAGCAGATTTTTAAGGCTTTTTACTGACAAGGATTACCTTCATCCATTTCTGTCTCTCAAGCAATATTTGTAAATGAAGCATCATTGCAGTGACTAGGTCAGCTTTTTTAAAAATTGTAATGTCACATGGGGTAAACTTTCACTCTCCAAAGTGTGTGTGTGTGTGTTTTAAAAAATCAATATCAAGAAAGATAAAAAAGGGAGAATCCTAAAGAAAATAATTTGGTAGACTGTAAAACAAACACCTTGGCTAATTAGTATCAAATTGGTATCAAATTGCTGGGGGAAGTGTGAATAATGAAAACGGCTAGCCCAGTTAACAAAAAATTCTTACTGCATCTGTACAAAAGACAACAGAGAAAATGACAAACACATAGTGCCATAGCATATCAGGAAACACTACTAGACACTACACCTTTGCAAAAATGCCAAAAGAAAAAGGAGACCACTGAAGAGAACATAAAAACTAGTAACAAGGTTTTTTTTAAATTAGGCTGATCATTGTGTCAACTCACTTCAGCTTGATTCATACAATTCTCATTCTTATTTTTCACTGTAGGGTAAACTTTTCTTTTGGTCACCCTGAGGAGAAATTCTATCTTGGACTGCTTTAACATGCATTCTGTTTCAGTAAGTGTCAAAATCAGAGTCAACTAGATGTGCTAATTACCCTCCCACTGCTGAAATGGCAGCCATGTGTTTGGCTTCTCCTGTCTCCAACATCGAGTAAAACTTGCTGCATTTGGTTGCAGGGATGTTTTGCGTTTCCCTGCCCCATGTCACTGACCACTGATGGGGATACATAGAACATCATGACCTCAATACACAGTCCTAGTAGACATTATGGAAGGATGGGGAACTATTTGCATGGCCTCCATTTTCAGTCACAGCTGTGGGTTTATCATCATGTTGAGTCTGGTTATGAGACCTACTGAAATCGTATCCGTCCATAATCAGGTCTCAAGTGGATCGATGTGGCTGATCCTTGCAAGGAAATTGCAAAATGTTACCTTTTATAAAATAACAGAAAAACTCTGATGTGTCCCATATATTATGCTTTAATCTCATGTTTTATTTGCCACTAGGTTTTTTTAATTTTATTTTTGTAGAAGAGTTGTCTGATCAGTTCTGTTCATTGTTAACGAATCACTTATATTTGAGGAAATAATAAAAGTGGCTAGCTTCTCCTTTCCTAGCCAACAGGACAGGGATAAAGTTTCTGCATGATTTATAGGCACAATCCAGAGCTAGCTGAGCATGCTTAAGTCCCAGTATGTAAGTTAGCAAGCATAGTTAACACTGAAGTTCCGCTGAACTCAATGGTTATGGCCAATGTTCTACAAAGTTGTGCTCTCTCTCTATTGTGCCTAGTTTATTCATTTAAACAGTATTTTCTATAAAAACATCTCTATTCCATTTCTAATATAATATATGTAATTTTTTTTGCCTCAGTCATTTTAGAATAAAGTAAAGGTATCGTACAATGATTCTGAAGTGAAAAGGTAGTTTAAAAATTTGTTTTTCAGGCAAAAATATTATACACTGCCTAAGGGCTTAGAGGGGAGAACAATACATTTTTTAAATTTATAAAAATGCCATTTAGAACATGGCCCAAACCTGACCATTCAGTGTGATAAAATGTAAGGACACAATCCAGCCAAAGTTAAGCATTTAGAATATTAATCCTATAGACATCTAGCCAGGAGTAAATCCTACTAAGTTCAGTGGGACTTACCCCAAAGGATGTATGCAGAGGATTGGAGCCATAAGGTCTCATTGATTCCAATTGGAGAGATTTTCTGCAGGATTTACCAATGAAATAATAGGACTTTAAAATATTCTGCTATGACTAAAAACCATGCAAGATATTTTTAACTCTATGGAGAGTGAAATGCTACTGTTTTAATGAGCTGACCATATTATGAAATTTAAATTACTATGTTGAACAACAGCAAAATCCCTTGCTTTAAGTAAATATATTTTGCTTTGTGCGGTATTGCTTTGCTAGAAATGGGTTGTTGGTGGTGGGAGAGCAAAGAGATCTGAGTAAGTAATGATGGTGTGAACTCCAAAAATGAAGGCATTAGCACTGGATTTTTGGACTCCAACCGCACCTCCCAGATCTAGCTTGGTTTGGATCCAGATCTCTCTGGAATTGAAGCCTATAGTGGTTACTAGGAGAACTCCCTGCTACTACTCTTTCCCAAACTTTCCCAATTAGTGGAAAGCAGATAGAGAGCACTCCCAGGAACAACTCTTTAAGTAAGGTACATGGCCCAAGATGCATACTTGTAGCAGCATACAGGACCCTGGAAACTAGCATGAAGGATTCAGAGCATCCATTGTTCCTGTAAGGGGAAAGCTTGAAGACTGGTGTGGATGCCACTTTTGATCTTGTTTGAATAACTAGAAGGGATGTTTATATGTCTTCTAATCTATGACATGAAAATCTTACCTCCTTCATTAAACAATTGAGCTAAAAATTTAGACAGCACTAAGCTTGTGAAATGCCTCCATAGAGTTGAGAGCTTAATATAAACAAAGAGACATAATTGGCTGTAGAACTGCACAGTGACATTTGTCTTTCTAGAACAAAATGCCACTTTGTAGTGAGCAATAACTGGCAAAATATATAGATATAGATATATATAAAAGTAATGCCCTAAAATTGCTAAAACAGGCTTGTACACACTTCAAAACATTCTTCTCCCTGAGGGAAAATACCCCCCAAAACCCAAATATTTTTCCCTCCAAATGTTAAAAGTCATGGGCAAAAGTAAAACAAAGGCTGGAGTTAAAATAATGATCCACTTGTTACTGACCTAAATAACAAAAATAATAGTAATAATCACAAAGGATTATGATCTGATTTCATATATATATATATATATATATATATGAATGAAATTAATATAGACACACATACACACACACTCACACACAATTTGGGCATCAAAAAGGGAGGATCTGCTACTTTTTTTAATACATTCATAAATAGTGGTTGAAATTTCTACTCATGGAGAAGCTCTTGGAGGCAGTTTGGGGATTTGAAAATCTCAGGAACTTCACTGTCCAGCTTACAGATGACCTTGTATATGGCCTTCTTCCAAGAAGGATCAACATCTTTGCCTGCGATAATGGCATTGAAAAACTCTCGTAATGTGATCTGAGCCACTTCCAGGAATCTCTCTGGAACCTGCTGATACAAGGAGACAATGGCATTAATAAAAGTTTTCAGTTTCAAGTCTCTGGGTCTTCAAAGGAAACTGAGCTAAGTTCTTGCTTTCAAAAGAGAGCTTACATAGCACCTGCATTTTCTAAATGTGGCAGACCTCTATTCTCTTAGGCAAGGCTGTTATATATAGTACAATAACTTTTAAAACATGTGTTAGCTAGCTTTGTAAAGTCGAAGCACAGAATGTAGGTATTAAAATATGAACATCTGGGTTTAGAGGGTGCTGGATTTATAAGATATAATTAGCAGAGGAAGGGAATGAAGGGGGGAGGAGGAAGGCTATTGCCTTGAAGGTCTGCAGAAAATTTTATCTACACGTATACGTGCTTGATCACTCTTTACTCCCTACATATACATGTAAGAATTTAGCATGTGTCGAAAACAACATAGCCTCTTCACTTCCGTGTGTTCAACTTTGGTCCAAGCTAGTGCTGAAAGCCGGCAAACCCCCCCCCCCCAGAGTATCTATTACAAATGGTTGTTTGCCATTTTATCATGAGCACCTAATAAAGCCATCCTCTAATAGCCTGGATCTGCAGTTGTTTTGTGTTTGGTGCTCCCATAACATTTTTCCTGCACTTAGCCATTATGGTTCCTACTTCAACCCAAATGTCACAGTAAAAATCATACGTGCACAACCAGGGTGCTGGTGGAATTATGGTGGGGTTGCGGGGACTCTGCAGATGCTGTGCATATAGACCAAGTTCTATCTGACCAGTTAGTTTTCTAAATGGCAATCCAGTTTATTTGGTATACTGAAAATGAGTCCATACTGTTTTCAGTACCTTTGACAACAAAATATTTTGGGGGAAAGTGCCCTTTCCATGAAGGTGGGTGCACCCTAAAATCAATTCCTTTTCATTGTCTTTATGTTTAAAAAAGAACATTGTACATGCAGATTAAGGCTGACTTCATAATATCCATCTATACCTGGGGACACTGACATCCTTCCTGCAACTGCTTAGCAGAAGTCTTAGCTGTCGATGTAAGACAGCCATCCCCAAGATGATGTCCTGCAGTGGTGTTGGACTATGACTCCCATCACCCCAGCCAGCGTGGTTGTACTGGCTGGGGATAATGGGAATTGAAGCCTAATACATCTGGATGATGCTGGGTTGGGGAAGGCTGATGATAGGGCAAGAGAAAGAGTGGAAGGAGATGTTTCCCTGGTAGAGCGCATACTTTGCACAAAGAAGGTTACCGATTCAATCCCCAGGTATCTCCAGTTAAAAGGGAAAATATCTGTTTGAGATCCTACAGAGCAGTTAAAAGTGGACAGTATTGATGAGATGGACCAGTATACGGCAGCATCAAAGTGTGGGTCTTGAATTTAGCCCAGGTATACGCATTATTTGGATGTAGCCCACCAGCTAAGAAGCACCATGGGCTTCAAACGAAAGGTCCTTCCTTCTCCTCTAGAATCTCATCTCAGCCACTGCCTCCCTCACCTGCAGACATCGTGGCTTTCATGAAGTACCACAGACGAATCTTAGTCTACTGATTCTGCGTACTATTTGCAATCCCGAATCTAGCTAATGAACCAACTGCTCTTAGAGAGGACTTCTGATCTCCCCCCCCCACCCCACATGGAAAGCCCAAAAATTAAACTTCTCCTCCTGTAATAAAGTACTGGAAGCTTTCTCACAGATGAGGCACTGGCACTCCGAGAGCCAGATTTTGCCATGAGGCAGACATGTGATCAGCTGCTGCTGAAGTCAGTGGGAGCTGCTTACATGCAGCAGAGGGTGGAATTTGGACCCAAACAGTGAGTGTCCTTTGAAAAAAGCATATTGACTCATAGTGATGAAGGAGTAACATGAAAGTGTGTGTGTGTGTGTGGGGGAAGAGTCAATAATAAGGATTAAAACAACTATTTCCCTTACACTGAGAAAAATATCTCAACAATACACCTCTGTGCTTTGTGTTTTTGGTCAGGTAAACAAGAGCGCCCTGTCTAATGACAGGCAATGCTGCTGTTTGTAGGGGTTGCAAGAACCCAAGAACCCAGAACTGGTTATCTTCCAAATGAGGCATGCTGTGGAGATTGTGTAGGACTGAGGGGTTTGGGAAGGTGGGAAGTATTTGCTAAATGTTATGGAAAGACAGCAAATATTTGATACATTCAGTCAAATATTTCTCTGGAGGTTTGGTGAAGTATTCAAAAACAACAGCTTTTAGAGTTGTGCCACAGAATAGGAAAGGGCAGATAAGTGCAGGCGCACTTATAGGGAGGTATAAACAAAATGGAATCAATAATGTTATATAAAAAAGCAAGAGAACTTCCTAGGGGGCATGAAGCTGCCTTAGACTGAGGCAGACCATTGGCCCATCTAGCTCAGCTCTTGACTGGCAGAGATTTGTGGTGTGGAGATAATTTTTTTAAAGCTCTTGTGCCTTGGTACTTCTTCAAGGGCCCTTGGGTGGCAGAGAAGCAGTACAGAAATACCAAACAAACAAACAAGTTGGTCCTTCAGAGGCAGGAAAACCATCCAAAGCATAAGTGGGACTCCTGACAAACAAAGATGTAAAAAGGAACTCTGGAGGAGCTCTGGAGGAAGAAAAGGGAAGTATAGATAAGCTGACTGGATTCTTTGCATCAATTTCCTCTGCAGATGTTAGAGCTGCCTTACTCAACTTTGTGCCTTCCAAATGTCTTCGAACCCCTGGGCATTCCTGACCACTGGCCATGCTGGCTGGAGCTGAGTTTGTCACTGAAGTTCAATCATCTGGAGGGCACAAGGTTGGGAAAAGCTGCTTAGATGGACCCCCACTCCCCAGCCATTGGTTTTCTGGAAATGCACCTGAAGAACTAAGTCCAACAGAACTGACAGTGGACAGAAGTATCAAGTTACCAAACGGCATTGGGCCATCTCGTTTTGAAACTGTTGATATTTCAACTAAAATATATCATTTATCTTCAATGCTGCCATCTATACCAAAGGAAGTAATGTAATCCTTTTTATTTCAAGCGATCCAACCAGGGTGATGTTGGATATTACAGAGCATTCTGTATTTCCTAGTATTGCTGTCTGAAAGCAGTATTCATGTCATGTAGATGATAAACATGCCTTGCTCAAGAAGAACCAGGATGTCTCTGCAAAGGAAGTCATGATGATGCTAATGGCATTTATCCAAGGGTGGTGGGGTTGGAAACACAAACTCAAGCATTCAATCCATCAAAGTTTGGGATCAGTTTGTAATGGCTCACCCAGCCATTTTTTAATGGCTTACCCATCCTTTCCCACCAACATAGCCATACTCTTCCCTTTCTTACCCAAGCTTATTCTGGACCAAGTCAGGTAAGCTCATCCAGGAAAGTTATTGCCTGGAAGGTTTGCAGAATTTTTTGTAAGCTGAGTCTTGGCAACTCTCACCACATTGTCTCTTTATCGTTTTTTAAGGATATCGGTCAACAAGCCTAGCAAATTCCTTAATCTGATTGTGAAGGTCCTCGGAGAAGCCCCTGCCTGATTGAGAGGGCCTTCTCTGCAGTGGCCGCACACCTTTGGAACAAGCTTCCATCGGAGGTCCGCCATGCTCCATCATTGCAGGCTTTGAAAACATATTAATTTACCGTGGCCTTCTCATGGTTTGACTACTGTTGTTGCTGCTATTGGCATTGGTGTTGTTGTTGGTTTTATAGTTGGCTTTTATCATGTTATTGCTATTTTATTGTGTTTATGTTTTTATTGTTTTTCATATTTAACTGTATTTTATTGTTGAAAGCCACCTTGCAAGGGCTTCTGACCTGAAAGCCGGCCAAGAAATGAATGCTTTAAATATATATACATTTCCAGATTTTGCAGAACCTTTTTTAAACTTAACTATTAACTCTCAAGGCAATCAATGTACACAATGCAATGCTTCTATAATTTCCCCCCTCTGAAATGTTTCAAAACTCCTAATTGAGAATAATGCAAAAAAAAAGAAAAAAAAGAAAATCTATACCTTTTTTTGCAAACAAATTTAAATTAGGAAGTTTTTTGTTTTGCTTTTTTATTACCGAAACGAATTTTATTTCTAGTAGACAGGAATAGCTTGGTAGAGATTTATACAGTGGCTTTTCAAAAGCTTTTGATGAAGTCTGTCATCACAAGCTCCTAAAAAAATTCATAGTGATGAGGTAAGGAGATGGGACCATTCATGGATTGGTAACTGGTTAAATAGGAAACAAAGAATAAGAATAAAGTATTATATTATTTAACATTAGTAAAGAACCCACAATTCTCTAAGCACTAAAAGGTTAGACTTCCTTGCCTGCAGGCACACAATCTAATAGACATGGCACAAAAGGAAAAGGGAATGCAGAAGGAAGAGGGAAACAACTATCAGAGCAGCTGGTAAATTGTAGGATCACTGAAGGGTCAATATTGAGTCCAGCATTATTGAGGGTCTATTCTTATGCAAGTTTATGTGCATAGGGCTACCTTTGTGCCTAGTCCGGAAACTTCAACTAGTTCAAAATATGGCAGCCAGGTTGGTCACCGGAACACCTAGGGGTGACCATATTACGCCAGCTTTAAAATCGCTCCACTGGCTGCCAATTAGTTTCTGGGCGAAGTACAAAGTGTTGGTCATTACCTTTAAAGCCCTACATGGTTTGGGTCCAGGTTACCTGCGGGATCACCTTCTCCCATACAATCTGCCCCGCACGCTCAGGTCCTCTGGGAAGAATTTACTACAGTCGGCCAAGACTAGGCTGACAACTGTTACCCAGAGGACCTTTTCTTCTGCTGCTCCCAGACTGTGGAATGACCTGCCAGAGGAGACTCATTAACTTAACAGTCTTTTAGAATTTAAGAAAGCTATAAAGACTGGTATCTTCCGGCAGGCATATCCAGTGGAATTTTAGAACGTTTTTAGGATGTTTTATGTTTTATTGCTATTTTAATAACGTTTGTCATGTTTTAAATCAGTTTTATGTATTTTATCATGTTTTATATTTACTGTTGTTCCCTGCCTCGATCCAAACGGAGAGGAGGGTAAGAAATAAATTTATTATTACGATGATGATGATGATGATGATGATGATGATGCTTAGACAGAAAAAGAAGTCCTACAACTCCCAGCATTCCCCAGCCAACTATGCTATGGATTTTGCCTTAAAAATGGATTGTGCCTTAACAAATGACCTGGAATCAACGGTGAACAGTAAGGTAGCCAAGTTTGGAGTTGACACCAAATTATTCAGTTTAGCTTCAAGTAGATCATGAAAAGCTCCTATAGCTTCTCTTCAAACTAGGTAAAGTACTTCATACTAGCAATGTGATTAAAAAGGAACCTATATGATGCTCATGGGACATGAGCTTTAACCCTCTATAAATTGGCTATAACACTCTAAGAAAAAGATCTTGGGAAGTATCATAAAGCAATTGTGTATATTTTGGTGCTTCCAGTTTTAGAATAATGTGTGTAGCTCTGGTTGTTTCATCTTTAAAAGAGCATCCTAGAATTGAAAAACACATGGAAAAGACAACTTAGAATTGATTCAAATATATAAGGAGGCAGATGATGTAGATTCAGAATTCATGAGGGGAATCACTTCTTAGAAAGTGTCCTGCATGTGGAAATCTAATACATCAGGGAAAAAGTTGCAATCTTTGGTGTGAACTTTGTATATGCTGGGAACCATTGATGTGGCAGTGCTAAAAAGCAAAATGTGTATATATGTGCTGGCACCAAACCTTTGCCCAATCCGGTATCCTCCAGATATACTGTACTACTATCCTATCATCCCCCACCCAATACAGCAAGTGCTGGCTGGAGACTGTGGAAATTTTAATCCATCACATCTGTTGGAGAAGGATAGTCTAGGCTAACAAAGTTGTGAAACGAAGCTTCTATATGTGGGGGGTGGAGGAATCCTTCTTTCACTGTTTGAGATATACGTGGAAAAAATCTGGGAAGTTTCTCCAACATTCAAGCATTCTGGATTGATATCTGTGTATTAGCCATTAACCCTCAGGTTAAACCTAGCTCTAAAAAAACAAAAGGAGGAGAGCATCCACTCAGGGTAAAAAAAAAAGGAAGAGAAACAGGTTCTCAGAATGCTAAGATACTTTATTGTTCACTTACCAACCCCTGAAGAAGGCCTTAAAAAAACAACATAGGCCGAAACGTGTTGGACGTGAACAATAAAGTATCTTAGCATTCTGAGAACCTGCTTCTCTTCCTTTTCTTTTTTAAACCTAGTTCTGACCAATGATGATTCCCTGCTGCACACACTTAGAGCCTATCTACACTACTGCTTTAAAATGGTTTTAAATGGTTTATAACCGTTTTGAGAACTGTTGGGGCCCAGGATACACTCCATATACAGTTTTCAAAATGTTTTCAAAGTGTTTTGTCTTGCGTGTGTAGATAGGCTCCAAGACTGCATGCTTTCTCCACAAGTAATTATTAGTGGCTGTGGCACATATGTTTGTGTGTGAAGGAAAGAGACATTCTGGAATCATTATCACTGAAAGAGAAAAGGCGCAACTACCCAGTCGAATTTTAAGAGTTTTATTGGTATTTTAATAATGTATTAATTTTATATGTTTTAAATCAGTTTTATGTGTTTTATGTCATTTGTATTGATGTTGTTCCCCGCCTCGATCCTGAGGGAGAGGCGGGTAAGAAATAATAATAATAATAATAATAATAATAATAATAACAATAATAATAATAATCATTTAGCATCAGCCTTTGTAGGCAGTTTGATGAACAGACACAGAGCCTACCTACACTACTGCTTTAAAAAAGTTTATAACAGTTTTAAACCGGTTAATAACGGTTATTAACTGGTTTAAAACTGTTATAAACCGTTTTAAAGCAGTAGTGTAGATAGGCTCTTACTTACAAAGTGTAATCACCTTTGTTTATTGAATCCTTCGAGGTTCTGGGGACACATATCCAAAATGAATGGCTATACATACTTTTGAGGGTTATGTGAGGGTTGTTTAATCCTCGCATAAACCACCTTTGCCAGGTTCACACAACAGCACAGCTTGAATATTCAAAAGAGCAGCCGGAACGGTGGGCTGCAGTGCTTGTGCGAACCTGGCCACTATGTTGCCAAGGGTTTACAATGGACTTCAGCCATTCCTTTCTCAGTCTATTTTTATTGGTCATCCAGCTTGCTTCCTCATGCCAGGGAGCCTTGCTTATTCCTTTGTGTTGCATATTATCCCAATAGCCAGGGCTTAGTTTGAGCCCAGGCTCACCAGGGCTTAGCCCTGGGACCTTTTTTCCATACTACAGAACCTTCCTGAATTAGATGAAGTAAAAACAAAACAAATCCTCTGAGTCTGTACAGAATGCCTTTTCTCACCACTGCCTCTATCCACAACTGGCACCCTGTACATCTAGAATTATACAGAAAGGTTTTCAGGTCAGAAGATGTGACTTGCAGGCTTGTTTGAGCCCGAGACTCTCATTTTAGAATTAAACACTCCTCTTCGCAGCTTGGTCTAGCTTACTGCCCCTCCCTCCTTTTCACAAAGAGCATAATATTTTCTTAAGAGAATGCACATTCTGAGGCAAAGCATCTAATTGTTTAAATGGATGGGTGGCTAGATAGATTTTTTTCCAGTGTGCAATTAACCAGTCAGCTGTGCTAATTGTATGTGTCTGGGGGTAGCTTTTCCCTGACCCCAAGTGATGATGACCTACTAAGTACATCTTTACACCTAACTGACTGAACATCTCCCCAGTACAAACATCTGCAGAAACAATGCCTCAGTGACAAATAAGACCTCGTCCACATTTCTTTTTATAGACTCAACAACAATCTGTACTATGAACCCAGGACATTTTCCTAGCATCAGGTGGCTGCAGTCAATCAAATAATAATACTTGACATTTGCCGGGAAGAAAGACAATGCTGAGAGGGGGAACTAGGTGGTGGACTTCAGACTTACACACTGTTCGTCTCAGAAAGGGGAACTACATTGCTCCACATAACCAGTATATCTTGGGGACACCTGTCAAAATGGCAGAGAAACCAGCGGTGTCAGTGAACGACTGGTGAAAGTGACTGATAATTTCTGGGGCTGCTGTAAAGCAAAGAAGGACCAACTTGTCCAGTGTCCATTGGAAACGATGATGTGTGATCCTATGCTTTTGTAGTAGTCCTAAGTGCAGCAGTGATCTATCACCCAGTCTCCCATACTGTCCAACGCCTCCTTCACACATGCACTGCCTTCTCGCCAGCTGGGAGGGTGGAAAAGACTCATGTGATTGGTCCTACTCATTTGGTTGTTTAATTCATACACACTAATGAGCAGTGCAGTATAACATGAACTGTTTTGAATACTCTAAAGCACTATTTGAATGCTGAAAATTATCTTCTTCAACAAACCCATGCGTGGTTTTGATGAAAATATGAACTAGCAATAGAAGCGCAGCTGTTCCGATTGGGTAAGGAAGATCTGTGTGCATATACAGCCTCCCACATGCATAATCTATGTGGACACACAGCTAGATAAATCCTCTGAGAGCTGGTACAGCTTCATGGCTAAGTGACTATGAATCAGGAGATCCTGGATTCAAATCTCTCCTCTGCCATGAACCCAGGGGCAAAACAGACGTTACTTTAAGAGAGAAATCGTATGGCCCTTAGACAGTATCTTGGGGGCTGTTGATAGTTTGGATTTCTGGATCCAAGTAAGTGCTCCGACTTCGGATCCAGGAGTCTGAGATCCCAGCCCCAGCCCCTTATTCCCCACAGCTGGCATGGGGAGAACCACACTGGCTGCTTCTTCAAGGTCACAAAAGATGTAGTTGCAAAAGCGATCTCAGAGGGAAGGTAATGGGGGCATTCCTGTGGGCGGGGAGTGGAGGAGACAGGGAAAGCTGGCTTACACGGAATCCTCCGGGTTCCCTCCCCTTTTCCCTCCCCTGCCTCTTCCTCAGCTAGATGGGCGAAAAAGCCTGTCTAGCTGAAATGCAGAGTGCGAAGACGAAGATTGCCTCAGCCGCTCCTTCCGCTTTGCATTGGATGGCCGTATGCCTCCAAGCCCGGAGGCATACAGCCATCCTCATAGGATTGCACCCTAAATCTGTGTCTAGCAACTATGTCTTTTCCCCCATTTTATTGTAGAGTAGATGCAGGGGGCCTGATCCAGAACTTAAAATCTCCCCTACCCCCACACTAGGTTCCTGATCCAGATTGGGGGCCCTGCACATACTCTAGAGTAAGCTGCTAGACACAGATTTTAGATAATGTCTGTTTTGGTCCTCGCTAACTGGCCATAAGCGAGGCGCTCTCTCTCACTGCCTCAGGCCTCAGGACCACCAACCATCTGCAATACGGAGATGGTAGTACAAATCTCCCTTACAAAGTTACTGACAACGGTTATAGTGCTGGCTTTTTGCCTGTTCACCCTCATTGTCACCATCTGTTCTTGCTCCTCATCCTGTTTCTCATTATTTCTACCACTTGCTGGCTTGACAGGCAGTGAGCAGGTAGGCCATGGGATCTACTGCGCCTCCTTCTCACCGCCGTTGTTGTCTGGGCCAGAGCAAGTGGCAGGTGGGCAATAGTGAAGGAGCAATGCCAGGGGACTCTTGTAAGTAGGCCCTGTGGGGTGTGAGTCCTCGGCAGGTGCATGCCTACCCTTGACACCAGCCGAGGGCCGCCATCATCATCATCATCATCATCATCATCATCATCATCATCATCATGTACATTGTGATGTTCATTTCACCAAATCGACTAGATATATATTTTTCTATAATGGGGAGCGGCATTCCCATATAAGGCATCCAGTTGTTATTTGTGACTAGTTGCCCACAACTACAGCTGGATCAAGACCCATGCAACACTGACATTTTTGTGCAGGATTACAGAGTTCTCAGGCTTCGTGTCATATAGGCACTACCCTGCTCATCACAAAGCTGGACCATCCTCTCACCATCTCCTTCCCAGTCATCTTGAGCCACACATCAAGGCTGCCATGAGCTACAAGCAGAGATCTTGGAAGGAAATTATAAAGCAAATAAGTTGATGGCACTCAAATGAGCCAGGCCACATAGTATTAATTAGGGTAAAATAAACCAGAGTAAGATATTTCTTACTAGATTTTGGTATGTCTTCTAACCTTGGGCCCTTTCTAGACCTCCTGGAGTTCTGGGAGGGAGGCTCTTGCGATATCCTCATTGCGAGATCATCCTCCAGTGCGCACATGTGGCGTGCAACATCCCAGAAGGAAAGATGTTACGCCCGCCATTTTTCCCCAGGAGGACCTGGGAGTGCACTTGCGCTCCTTCACAAAAGGTAGGTTTTTTTAAAATAAAAAACTCTGAAATCAGGGCCCCCAACCCTTCCCTGCCATCCTGGGGATGGCAGACTTGCTTCCTCCCTTCCTTGATGGGCACAGAGCCATGCTACGTGGCTCCGCACCCATTACTGATGCCACGCTTATTCTCAAGTAAGCGCAGCACCAGGTGAGACGGGCGCCCACATCTCCTGCGGTCTCAGGAAGTTCCCTGGACCACGGAAAAATCTGGATTTCCCAGGGATCCCTTATCCCTGGGAAAACTCTTGCCAGTCCGTCCCCCCCACCTCTGGGAGTCCTTGTGCATCTTCTGAACACACAGGGAGAACCCGGGGACGATTCTGTAACAAATGGCCAGTGTAGAAACGGCTTTGAAGATATGGGGGTATGTCCAAACAGCAACTCACCCCATCCTATATCAAATTTCATCCACATTTTGAAACTGTTCCACTTGCTGCTTTGAGTTGTACCCTGAATGTTTTATCAAAGGCACTGTTACCTCCATGCTTTATGTTGTCTTTTTTATTTATTTTGTTTTATTTATTACATTTATATCCTGCTTTTGTTCCTTCAGGGAATCCAGGGCAGCCTACATAATCCTCCTTCTCTCCATTTTATCCTCACAACAACAACCTTGCAAGGTAGGCTGGACTTAAAGTTTTTGACTGGCCCGAAGTCACCCAGTGAAATTCCATGGCCAAGTAGGGACTAGAACTCAGATCTCCCCACTCCCATTCCAACTACTACATCACACTGGCTTGTTTTTGATATTTGTACTTTTATACTGGATTTATTTTTATGTTTTATATTATGTTTTATTATGAGAGCTGCTTTTAATTTGTGAAAAAAGCAGGATCTAAGTCACTAAATAAATAAATATTGAGAAGCATGGAAAAACAATAAAGGAGGTTGACACCTGGTAAACTTGGTTGTGTGAATCAGCCATAAGCTGCTTCATTTATTTATTTATTTTTAACTAAAAAGTAACTTCTAAAGTCAAGCCGCATCTAAAACTTCACAGGATCTGAGAAGTGCCAGAGATAAAAGTTTTAAATTGTTCAATGGCTCTTTTGGGGAGGGCCGGGGGAGGTTTCATTCAGGGGAACTACAACTCAAGGTGTTTCAGAAGTGTCTCCAGTGGGGGGCACTGCTAAATTTAAAGAAGCGAAGTAGAATTTCTATTTAAAGTTATTTGCTGGGGCAGCGGAGGGGTGGGGAATGGAGGAGGGAAAGCCTAAACATACCAGGCTATCAGATTTGGAACAAAAAAGCGTGTAGATTTCCATAGAAATTCACTGACATCCCACTCAACCCAGGAAACCCATGGTGAATTCAGCAGCAATTCATCTCCTAATTACACCTAACTGGGACTCTTAGGCTGTAATTATATACTCAATTTACTACTTCTGAGTACACATGCATTGGATGATGCTGTTCGACCCCCCCCCAAAGTGTGCACCTACTTAAAATAAGGGCATACAGGACAGAGTTTGGGGTGTATGTGACGGTTCACAGGCTGCCATTCAGCTTTCACTACTGTCAGATTGTTTCCTTGCTATTTCTGTATTTTTATGTGTATTTTATTTATTTTTGCTTGTGCAGCAAAGACTTTCCCTCCCTTCTCCCCCTCTGCCCCCCTCCTCCTCTCCCCAGTTGCGTTACCTTCAAGGATGATTTGTTTTATTAAACTGACTGTCCCCAGCCTCTGCAGTACATAATAAAAGCCTGACATAGCAGCCTGCCTGCCTTCTGTGTCCTGCAGATACTCATCATAAGTGTCAGGACATACCAAGGTTAGCGGTCACTGGAAGTGTGCTGGCTGGCTGGAGCTTTTGCCAAACACGCTTGGCAGCTGAATGAATGTCATAGAGAATAGAAGGGGAATTACAAAGGTTAGAGAGAAGACAGCCTCGCCTTCACTTTCTTTCATTCCTTCGTTCCTCCTTTCTCTCCCTCACCCCCTCCCCGCTCAACCTTCTTCTTCCCTTCTGGAGACATATGGACACTTCTGGAGGGGAAAAAAGCATCGGCTTGGACAAAGGGGGAGGGATCATTTTATCAGCTCCTTAAAACTTTTTCATTGTTAAACAAAGCTTTATTGGAAAGGGTGGGGGAATCTGATGTTATTGCTATGTTTCTTTATTGGTGACATAAGATGATTTTAGAATTTTAAGCTGTTTTTTTTTTAAAAAAGAAGAAGTCATGTGCTCCTTTATTTAAACAGTGCATCTCACCTCATTAGTCTTTATTAAGAGACCACCTCCCCCACCCTTTTTTTTAAGCCACATGTTAATCTTTACGGACACAATCCAGCGTTAGGGCCTGCTGTGCAACCGCTACTGAAATGAATGGGAAGTGTGGAAGAGGAACTCTGCCCTTGTGCAGCTCCCATTCATTGCATTGGGTCCTGTGCAGGAGGTTGCATGGGATCACATCTTAGAACTCCTGCCCACACGTCCCGGTTTCCACAAACCACCACCGCCACCAATGCTGCTTCTAGATTTAACTGTGTTAGACCTGGAGGAGAAGAAAAGTCAGGGTGATATAAAGATCGTCCTCGTGTCAAAACTGATCTCCTGGGGAATTGCATTTTGTTTTTTTGACTATAAAAGGGCAATAAAATGCTGACTGTAAGAAGACAACGTCAAGGAGAAAAGGGTGTTGGTATTTTGGATACTCTTGACTGCTCGCCTTGGAGAGAGAGTTATTCTTGTCACAAACCCTTTTGTCTGCATCTGCTGACTGCTTGCCTGTAGCCAGCAGCATACTTTAACTGTTTTGTCACCTCCTAACATCACACGCATCAGCTGTTGTGCTTTTGTTACGGGTATTGTCAAACTAATCCACTGTGGCTGTTCTAGTGTGCAGTAAATAAAACAGAAACTGCTTCTCAGACAATTCTGCATGAATATTTCAGATGGCTTTTACAACTCTGATTCACAAAATAAAAAGACACACACACACACACACACACACACACAACTAGGCTCAGATGCCTTAAAGCTAATTGCATATGGCCACTTCGATTGTTTTAGAGCAGAAAATAAAGAGCTGCTCTTTTCTGTCCTTACTTTTGAACGTAGCTCTTTGGATTTAAAAAGGAAGAATTGGGGGGGGGAGCAGGGGGAAAGAAGGCTGATCAAGATAAAGTTGTATGGCATGATTCTAGACATGTCTACTCAGAAATCAGTTCCATTGTGTTCAATGGAGATTGTTCCCAGGTAAGAGGGTGTAGGTTTGCTGCCTACATTTCCTAATAAAATGTCTGAGTTTTCCAGTATTAAAACTGAATATGATGGGGATTATTTTATAACTGGGGTTTCCTCCCAATTTTGGGGGAGGAAAAAGGCAAAAACTAAGTGCAATTAGACAGCATTTGAGAAGGCTGCACTCATTTGCAGATTAAGGAACAAAGCCACATTATGAATTAATTGCTGTAGTGAGGTGTAATTTATTTATGTTTTTGGTTGATTCGCAGCTAATAATAATGATGATTAATATATTTGTATAGTGCATTCAAGTGTTCAAAGTGCTTCATGTGGACTATCTTGTTGTAGTTCTTACAGCAACCCTGTACTTTAAATTGGGCCTAATCCACGCCAAGCAGGATATAGCACTATGAAAGCAATATGAAAGCAGTATATGTAGGGTGACTCTAGGAACAGGAGGACAGGGCGCCTGTACCTTTAACAGTTGTGATGAAAAGGGAATTTCAGCAGGCGTCATTTGAATGCATGCAGCACCTGGTGAAATTCCGTCTTCATCACAAGAGTTAAAGCTGAAGGAGCTGTACTAGAATGACCAAATACAAAAGAGGGCAGGGCTTCTTCTGCAGCTTTAACTCTTGTGATGAAGAGGGAATTTCACCAGGTGCTGCATGCATACAAATGACATATGCTGAAATTCCCTTTTCATCACAACTGTTAAAGGTACAGGCGCCCTGTCCTCCTTTTCATATGGTCACCCTAAGTATGTGGTATGTGTCGGTGGGCCCCAACAGTTGTCAGTGCACTTCAATACCGCTATAAAGCAGTAGTGTGGCTCCTGTCTCTTATAGACCATTTTCATACCACTTTCTAGTGCTATATCCAACTTGGTGTGGATTAGGATTTGGTAGCATTATCTTCTATACTGCAGATGGAAGGACTGAGGCTGAGACCACCTAATGAGCTCATGACAAAGGTGAGATTTGAACCGCATAATTTCAGATTCGCAATACAGTTTCTTATTGGGTGACCATATGGAAAGGAGGACAGGGCCCCTGTATCTTTAACGGTTGTACTGAAAGGGAATTTCAGCAGGTGTCATTTGTATGCATGCAGCACCTGGTGAAACTTCCTCTTCATCATAGCAATTAAAGCTGCAGGAGCCCTGCCCTCTTTTGTATCTGGTCAAAAGGGCAGGGCTTCTGCAGCTTTAACTCTTGTGATGAAGTAGGATTTTCACCAGGTGCTGCTTGCATACAAATGACACCTGCTGAAATTCCCTTTTCAATACAACTGTTAAAGATACAGGAGCCCTGTCCTCCTTTTCATATGGTCACCCTAGCTCTTAGCCACTATGCACAGTTTTCATGCACAGGTTCTTCTCTGGCAAGGGCTATTAAACTGTTTCAGAACAGACTGCCTTAACATGGTCACAGGGTGGAGAGTAAGAAAAACAGAACGGCTGCATGCAGCAAAGAGACAAGGAAAAGAGGCAAACAGTTGAAGTACTTTACCGAGCATTCATTCACCCTTGTGTGCACATGATTCTTCTAAACAAACTCTCCTATCCCTGGCTGTTTGTTAAGTAAATATTGATTAAGGAGAGATCTATCTCCCGACAGCAGTGACACAAGCTGGGGACTTGTACTACAGACAGAGTGGACTTAAAACAGATCAACTTGGCAGCTTTAGCAACCCCGTCATCCTGAACATTAGGTAAAGAGGCAAGATGAAACCTCTTTTCCCTTTCCCAGTGTAGCATAACAGTCTGCCCTTTTTCGCGAACATCTCTGTCAAAATGAAAAGAGAAGAGGAACACTTTTCATGGCTCATAAGCATCTAAAGGAATAGCACATCAGTGCATGCAGTTTTAGTGTCCCAACAGCCTTGATTTAACAGACTTGCTAAATCAAAGTGTTCCGATTTAAGCAGATTTAGGCCCCAGGATTAAGTCTGCTTAAAATCAAGTTTTCCAGTTTAATTGGTTTGTGGATCAGCCTGAAAGTGGCTTGTCTTGTTTGTCCTTCTCACCAATGAAGTTGTTATGGATCCTATATGGAGGAATAGTGCAGATTTTTATTTTATTTAATTTATTTCGTGCATTTTATAGCCCACCTTTTTTCCTCCAAGGAACTCAAGGTGGCATAAATAATCCTCCTCCTCTATATTTTTATCCTCACAACAACAACCCTGTGAGGTAGGTTGGACTGAGAGACTGTGAGCCTATCTACACACACAGGATAAAACACTTTGAAAACGTTTTGAAAACTGAATATGGATGTGTCCTGGGCCCCAACAGTTTTCAAAACTGTTATAAACCGTTTTAAACCATTTTAAAGCAGTAGTGCAGATAGGCTCTGTGACTGGCCCAAAGTCACCCAGTGAGTTTCCATGGCCGAGTGGGGACGAGAACCTGGATCTCCCAAGTTCCACTACACCGCACTGGCTCTCCAATGGTCTCGCCAATGTGTGCACAGCTGCTGTAAAATCTGCACAGCAGGAAGAACTGAATTAAAACCCTTGAACTTCAATTATCTGACAACCTCCTCATTACCCAATTGAACTATGACTTTCAGGCTCACAACAGCACAGTCATACACATGACAGGACACACACACCCTGGCCCAGTTCATCAGAACTTCATGGAAGCAGCCTGGTTCTTCCCAAATGCAGAGGAAGGACGTCATCTGGAAGGATCTATCATTACGTGTTGGACTCTGCAGCCATCACTTTCCCAGTATTGTTTGTGTCAACTAGTAGTGACATCTTGCCTCCTGAGCCTTTTAACCAGTAACACCAAGGGTTGAGCTTCTGCATGCAAAGCATGTGCTTTACCACTGATGTATGGCCCCTCACAGAGATCAACTCAGGCTGCTGTTCCTTTCTCTTCCTTCTTTGCCAGTGGTAAATCCTGTGGACTGGACAGTCAATGGGAATCTTCGTAGCAATTATGGAACCGCACATGGTTTTTCATGTGTTTTTCATGTGTGCTTCTCCATGCTTTGGGAATTCAGAGCAATAGGTCAAGGCAGCTAAGGCCATGATACATGACAGCAAGTTGTCATTAAAGGATCGTGCAATGAACACAACCAATGAAAAGTAAAGAGTATGTAAACAAAACAAAACAACCCTTATCTGGTGCTTGGGAAAAGCAAAAAATAATTTTAAACAAAGGAAAGCAGTTCAAGTTCAGCTCATTATGTACTTTTGGTAAACTTCATTTTTATAATTTGCTGGGAGAGTCACTACTAGTTGACACAAACAATACTGGGTTAGATGGACAAAAGAGTCTGGCATAAAGGAGCTTCCTGTTCCTATCTATGCACTGATGGCAGGACTGCTTCAGATATCACCCTAGTCTTTCACTGAACTCTCACTCTTCCCGTTAGTAAGTGCAAGGGGTGGGAGTGGGACAGTTTCAAAATCACGACCATTTTAAAAATCAAATAAACAGCTGATGTTGGCAAACCTTCTGCCCTTTCTGTCACAAGAGCTCCTTTTGTGCAAAGATCAAGATATGGCAACAAGCTGGCGTAGCCCTTATCAATACACTGGGTGTCATGATCTCAGTTCTTGTGAAGAAGGAAGTTGTGCCCATAGGAGCGGTGCACACAGGAGCTTCTGGGCCAGGCTTTGGCCGCCCATTCTTGCATTTCAGTAATTTTAAAGATCCAGTATGGTTTACTGGATGGACTAAGGAGACCTGGGTTCAAATCCCTACACATGAGGCCCAAGGAGCAAGTGACCATCCTTTAGCCTAACCTATCTCACAAGATTGTGAAGATGAAACGGGATATACTTAAGCTAAGCTGTCTGAGCCACTTGTAAAAACAGTGGAAAAAATACAATTAATAATAATTTGGCTGCTCTCTCCCCAAATTCCATTGACTCCATTATTGCAAACTGAGCAGATGTTCAACAATTTACATTTCAAACTTAAAATTTGAGAATATAAAAAACTAAAAAAAAAAGTTCTCTGCTTGAGCAGTCTGTAGAACAGCTTTCCCCAACCTGGTGCTCTCCAGATGTTTTGGACCACAGTGTCCATCTGCCCTAGCCAGAAAAAATCCACTGGGGTTGGGATGATGGGAGTTGTAGTCCAAAACATTTTGAGGGCACCAGGTTGGGGAAGGCTGCTATAAAGTATGATCATTGACAGTCTGAGAAATCTTTTAAAGAACTACTGTTTTTTCCCATATAATGACAGAGTTGGAAAGGAACCAGTGGATTATCTTGTCTAACCCCATGCCCTGAGGCAGAACATACTTTACTTAAAGCAGCCTGCACAGATAGGCGGCAGAGCTTATTGTGACAACCTCCTAGGAAGGAAATCCGAGTCTCTCCCTAGGCAACTTGTTCCTGTGCTAAACTAATCTGACTGTTAAGAACATTTAAGTCCTCTTGGTTTCAAGGAGACATTCTAACACACTTCGTAGTTAGCCTCTAATTTGAATCAATTGCTTTAGTGTCTTATAATGCACAGCAGTTAGGGGGATAACAGTTGTTTTGTTCTGATATTATTATTTTTAGTACTCAAAAATTATATCAACGAAGTTTCCTACATGGGCACCCCTTGATAATTTGGGTTTCTCTTTTCTGCAACTTTAACTAGCGATACACTCTCCATTTTGAGGAGGGGCTGACCAGGAAGGGAGACAGGAACTGAATCAAAGGAGCAGTTGATATGGAATCAGAAAAATCAAGTGTGCGTGCCTTCCTTGGACGGTACTTCATATTACAATCGGGGTCAGTGGGGATTTGAATGTTCTTTATATATTTTTTAAAAAAACATGTTAGAGAAAAGCGTTGAGCTCACCATTGTTTATGGCATGCTACTTTTTGTCTTTCTTTTTGCATGTAGCCCCCCCCCCCCCGGCTATCTTTTTGTGTCCCTCTGAACCTGCCATGATGGTGGCGGCAAAAACAGGTTTAATTTTTGAAGAAAACAAGGCACACAGTGAACACATGCATCTTGTTGGAAGCAGAACTGCACTCCTGGAAGCCTTCCGGGTGCACAATTCTCCTTCTAAATAAAGACCACACTCCCTACACATGTTGCTTCCTTCTAAAATTGCATGGGGGGCGGAGCAATGCCACCGGTGTGGAAAATTCAATGTTGGTGGCAGACTTGGTGGCAGTGAGGTGCAGCTCCCAGTGGGTTCTGTGGGGTGCAATGTGACCCCTGGAAGTTGCCCCACCCTTGTCTGTGGGAAGAAATCCTGCATGTGCCTATCCAAACCTTCAATTATCCTCCAGAAGCCCTGGTCCAAGTGACTCTGCTAACTGAGGTGATAAAAGTGATCACTAGGGAGACCATCTTTTCGGTGGTCGGATCCAGTTGTGCAACAGACTAGACAGAAAGGCTTCTCTGGTGCCCTCTTTATAGTCTTTAGTGCTGGGTGAATACTATTTTCCCTTCACTGAGGCCTTTTAAAAAACGTATAGTCTGAACTGCTCAGTTTAAAATCCATGTTTTAATTGTGTTTTAGTACTAATAGGTTTTTTAAATTTCATATTGCATTTTAATGTTGCATTTGTTTGAAAGCTGTCCAGAGAACTTGGGTGATGGGGCGGCTACATAAATACAATGAATAATAATAAAATAAATGAATAAATTCAAATACATAGCCCCACCTGCATTGACACAGTCTTGGAAAGGAAAAAGGAAAGGAAAATTATCAAATATCTGGAATATTTTCCTTACAGGGTAAGATGAAAAGATGTGGATTGTTTTGTTTTGTTTTTAGTTTAGAAAAGGTATAACTTAAGAGGGAAGAACTTATGATATAGGTATATAAAATTATGGTGAGGACAAAGTGGATAGAACACTTTTATTTTGTATATACAGCATACTAGAATTCACAGTTATCCAGTGAAAGTGGCAGTAAATTCAGGAGAAGGACAGACAAAATAAACTATTTATTTACATAAAGATACTAACTTATGGAATTGCTACAAGATGACACAATGGTCACTGTCTTAAGGCAGATGACTTTAAAGAAAGATAGATTCCAGGAAAACAGTCTACTAACTATGCCAGCTAAATGGAACCTCCATGTTCAGAGCAGCATATCCCCCAAATATCAGATGCTGGTAAGTTACAACGACAATTGGGAAAAGGCTGTTGCCTTCACGTCTGATGTCCCCTCTACAAGGATTCGCTTTTGTGCCTGGTTAGGCGATTATGCGTATAATCGCTAAAGCGCATTTACGCCTAATACCTCTGCAAGAGAGGTGGCGATAGGCGGCGAAGCGCATTAACGGGTGACCAAAATGCGCTTTACAAGTAGTTAATGCGCATAAGCGCTTGTTCACATAGTCAAAATGCGCTTTAACAGCCGGAGCAAAATAAAACTCACTGTTTAACGCGCATTCGATAATGCGCATAATCGGAGAGATAACGCGCCTCTACGCCCGATTTGCGCTCCGTTCTTGTAGAGGTAAATTTTTTTAAGCGCCTTGAAAGAGCTTTAAACCTCTCTTGTAGAGGCAGCCCTAGTAGTGGTCTTCCTGGTAGCAGCCAGTTGGCACTGTTGGGATCAGGATCTCTTGGGCTCTTCTTGAATCCTTTCCCACTTGTTAATGTCTTTCTTATAATTACACCCCAACTCCAACCATGTTTCCGTAGAAGTAATCCCAACTGAGTTAAATAGGATGCATTCTCTGGATTAAAACCTTTGATGCCCAGAATTGAACTCAGAAGTACTTCCCAATGGATCCAATAGATTGGGACTTTACAAGCTGAAATCTAAAACTTCACATAGTTTGGCCTGATTCAGACATAACAATAATGGTTTGTTGTTATGAGGATGAGCCTTGAGTATGTATTCTCCCCCATGCTCTTCACACATGAGGGGAGGACACTTAATGCTTCCTTTCCTGGTTTGTTGTAAATCACAGTTTGCAGTTTCATCTGAATGATGATCCCGGTTTGATATCTTGGCTTCTCACTAACTATGACTCCCTGCTTGTGGGCTTTCCAGAGGTTGGCTACTGCAGGGAAAAGGATGCTAGACTAGATGGACCTTTCTAGCTTATTCAGCAGGGCTCTTCTATAGTTTGTACAAACCTCAGTTTCCCAAACTGGGATAAAACTAGAAACTATGATTTACCAAAAATCAGGAACAGAAGCCTTAAATCTTCTTTGTTGCCTACCAAAAGGACAGGGTAAGCACACAAGCCCCAGCTTCATACCTACAAACCATGGTTTGTTATCTCTGAATCGGGCCTATATGGTTACTGTTTAGTCCTAACAAGAAACAGCACAGACCATTTTGTATTGGAAAAGGAGACAAGCCCAAGGTTCATTGAGGATTCTTCTCATAACGCTAAACTGCGACTTATGAATCAGGCCTTTTATTTTACGTTATGTTAAAAGTGAAACATGGTCTCATTTCTAGAGCTGTGGTAGTTCTACTGTGTCTAGAGATTTTCTAAGCTAAGTATACTGCTGGAGTCTAATACTGTGTCACATTACTAATGTACCCAGAGTAAACACACTTGTAGGAAACTGCTATAGTTCAAGGCTAGCCTTTTTTTTAAAAAAAAAAACCCTGAATGTTTCATCAGTCTTAGCACAAGAACTAAGAGAAATAACGTTCTGTCTCATATTTTACCCAGCTTCAAAAGAACAATGTCCCATTGAGTAAAATTCAGTAGCATTCTGTAAACATTAATCTGAGGAAATCAATAAGCTCTGTGAGCTAAAGGCATATTACAAGATAAACTGGCCAGAGAGCTAGTTGGTCAAACAGATTTTAGTTTTCTCGACCAGATAAAGATGGTTTCAAAATGAGGCTAATGTGTCGCAACCAAGGTTTGAAAGCTATGTGGCCTTCAAACAGTCTGCTTGTTCCTACTACAAAGCTGGACAAACATACTTTAAATATGATAAGACTAGGTCAGGACTGGTTTGCTGAGCAGTTTTATATAAAAGTAGAATTGTTAGGCTTCTCACACTTCCCATGAAATTAAATCTAACAATAAACAAGTTCAAGAGCTGAGGGTGTCCCCATGCCTTGAGATGTTATAATATTAACAAGGAAGCATTTTTTTATATTTTCATAGCAAAGAGTTTACGAACCCAAACCGTCTTTATTCATGCCGACCTGGTGGGCAACGTGTTGTCTTGCCAAACAGAAAAGCTCAGATCTCTTGTGGATTTGAGATCAGAGGTCTCTGGTTGGTGAAAGCTGCTCACGTTGCAGAGCTTGCAAGGTCGTGTCAATGGGAGGTAAACAGATTGGGGGAGGCTGGCTGGCAGTCTTCTCAGATGCTGCAATAGGAATTTCTCTTAGTGCAGATAATGGTGTATTAGGGTAACTGGCTTATAACTTCTATAGCACAAAGTGCTAGAGCCAAAGAATAAAGGTTTGCTCTGGGAATGTGGCATTCAAAGATACACCCCTATTACTGAAGTCATGGCCGGAGCAGGTTGGAAGAGGAATTGCAGGAAGACATCCAAGAGTTACCCCCTCTTCTGGTCCTCCGTGGAAACCAACATGATTTGGTTTGTCCTGTTAACCTGCCATCTAGCCTAGGGGTACTGCTTGTAAATGCCAGTTTGGTCCATGTGACCCTTGCCCATCTTAACTATTACAAAGTAGCTGGGGAGGGGGGTTGATTTGGTGGGTCCAAGAAGTAGTTAATGCCTCTTTGCAAACAACAACAACAACAACAAGCAATTGTGTGACTATTCCTTAAGAAATCTTCTTTGGACCCAGATGATTTTAACAGCTATTGCCCAGTCACTAATATTCTCTTCTTTGTCAAGGTTTTAGAGGGTGGCGGCGGCTCAACTCCAGATGCTTTTGGAGGAAGCAGATTATCAAGATCAGGGGTAAGCAACCAAATGGTTTGGACTACAAATCTCATAATCCCTACCCATTAGCATGATGGGAGCTGTAGTCCAAAACATCTGGAGGGCACCCAGGTTGCCTACTTCTAGTCTAAACCCATTTCAGTCAAGCCTTTGCATGTGAAAATGCAAAGGAAAAGCCATTCCTGAAACAAAATACATGAACAGAGTTTTGGGTGGCACAGAGCCAATCAGGCATCCACGCCAGTCGTAGGGGTTGCTATCCGCACATGGAAACATACCGCCTGGTTCATTTAAGGATGCCTTTGTCCCACAACGTGGTACATCTAAGTCATTACAGCAGCAATCCTAACAAGCCTAACCCTTAACCCCTGACGTAGAAATAAATGCCACTGAACTCAAACGGGACTTGCGCCTGAGTAGAAATGCATAGGATTGTGCTGTAATTGTGGCAAAGGTTGCAATCAAGAATATAGTATTTAATAATTTTTGAATTCCTCCATTTTAAATTATCCCTGCAATCTTAGATTACTCAGACATTGGCATCTGTCCAGATGAAGATTTCTGGATTCTAGGGAGGGTGACAACCAGCTCCAAGCGTAAAATGGCATAGACTTCACATGTTAAACTTTTCTGATTCTTTTGCAACACTCCCTCTTTTGCCTGCATTCATGAAAGCGGTCGTGCAGTCACCTTTCTCCTGGCTATAACCATACACCATGCACGGTTATATCAATGCTTTGGTGCTGTACAATCTTATCAGCACATTATAAATGTCCCTGTAACAGTGAACACACAGTTACCACACCCACATCATGTTATAAAAAAGGGAAGTGTCACTTTTCAAGGATTCTTGAAACAGCCCAACAGATGGAGAAGGACATACAGAGTTGAAATATTAGTAAGGGTACCTAGCTGGGCTGGCTTCCCACACTATAAAAATACTTAGGTCTATCCATGACTATTAATCATGACAGCTAGAAACAAAACCTCCATATTCAGAAGTAATATATCTCCAATTTCAAACAACAGGGGATGTTGCTTGCTTGCGCACTTCCAAGCAGAGAATCTGGCTGGTCATTATTGAAGGCAGAATACTCCATTAGGTATTGAGTTCTGATCTTCTTATCTTAGAACCTATGACGGTTCTTAGCCATCACTTTGTTTCAATCACCAAAGGTCACCTCACAAATAAAATTTCCCAGAATAAGTTCAGATGAGCATTCAAACTTTTTTATCTGCTGCTTTTCATTTGATGCTTTTTATTGTGATTTGATGTTATTGTATTGATTTTATTGTGAACCACTCTGGAAATCATTTGGTTGAACCAGCCTTCCCCAACCTGGTGTCTTCCAGATGTGTTGTACTAAAAATCCCATCATCCCTAACTAACATGGTCAATGACAATGCTGACTGGGGTGATGGGAGTTGTATGCCCAGATATGTGGAAGGAAGAGGGTTGAGGAAGGCTGCCCTACATTAATTCCCCTTTACTACTTGTTGTGGGCAAAACTGGAGTATTAAGTTTAGAGTGACCATATGAAAAGGAGGACAGGGCTAGTGTATCTTTAACAGTCGTACAGAAGAGGGAATCTCAGTTGAAATTTCTGGTGAAATTCCCTCTTCATCACAACAGTTAAAGCTGCAGGAGCCCTGCCCTCTTTTGCATCTGGACAGTCTACACCTGCTGAAATGCCCTTTTCTATGCAACTGTTAAAGATACACTAGCCCTATCCTCCTTTTCAAATGGTCACTCTAAACTTAACACTCCAGTTTTGCCCACAAGTAGTAAAGCAGAATTGGTGTAGGAACCCTGTCCTCCTTTTTATATGGTCACCCTAGTTTAGCTTTTAAAAGGTATGGATGTGATCTATGGATTAATCCTACCTAGACAAGCTCTTTAAAGAGTTAGAGCTTCTCACATATCTTGCGCTGCCCTATGGATGCTCACAAAGCTCTTGCAGGTCTGGCTCATCTCCTTGTAATTCCCTCCTCTGGCCAAAGACAAAAAAGGGGCCCCATCTGGAACCATTTATTATTAGGTCATCGCAATGGTTCTACAAAATCCAAGGGAAGCCTTGCCACCTCCTCACCATGCAATCTCCATCTTGCTTGTGTTTATGAGATGCAGGTGACATACAATTGGCTTAGGGCCTGCTACTACTATTAAACAATTAGAGGGGCAATAACCTTCGCATATTCCATGGTACGTTATTAAGATTGGAAAGGTCATGGTAAGTAAGGAGGAAAAAAGCTTGATTTATTTTAAAAAGTTGTTAAGTTTGGATTTGGTATAGATATGACCGTTAACCCAAGCAATACAAGAAATGCTTCGTAAAAGAAATGGCTTCTGTGGAAAAAAGGCAGTCAGCTTTGTCTTGCAACCCTGTGGGAGGAGTTATCCCAGGACATAATAGAGCAGAGAGCAATGAAGAAGAAAAAAGGATATTCTGCTAGAGGTGGCAGTTCTTAAAATGTAAAGGACTAGGGCTAGAAGCTTGAAGCTGAAGAAGAAAGTTTCAGGAAGCCACAACAATGTAAGAAAGTTTTGTGTATAGCAAAAGCCATCTGAATCACAGAGATTGTACATAGCAGTTAACAGCACAGAATACAACTTGGAAGTCTCTAGCTAAAATTTCAGCTCATCTAGTAACTCGTTGGGTGGCCTTAGGCAAGCCATTATTTCTCAGCCATTTGCAATATGGGGATAGGAACATTAGCCACCAGATCAGCATCTCCAAGACAATATTCATTGGGGGCAGGGGGGATGATACTGAAAAGATACAGTAGCAGCTGGATGAATATAGTAACCCCTGTCATTTTCTAACACCTCTTCAGTGTTTTCATCAGAAGGCTTAGCTATGCTGTTCCTCTTTTATACTTCTTCTAATCCTTCTGTTTTTACCCTGCCTCACTGGAACATTTCTCCCATCTACAACAGTACCACCATGTATGAAATGGACCTAAAGGCTAGCCCTTGTTGGCTCTGGTCAATGACCACCTTTGCCTGGTGCTTCTTAGTTCGGACGACACTTTAGACAACGGAGGGGGGGAAGAGGCAACCATCAATTGTGTTGCTTATTGTGTCGTGTGTCAGGCAGCACACAACGCACACACAACTGACGGTATGTTAGTAAGCAACGGGGAAAAACAACAGGCTGCTCTGTTGTTTTTTGGAGCCCCGTTGCTTATTATGAGGACCCAACTTTCAGCCACGCGATGGGAGAGGGGCAACATGTCATGTGGAGGGCACTCCAAAAATAACGTACCGTCTGTTGCCTCGTCCCCCCTCCATTGCCTAAAGTGTCGTCCAAACTAAGCCAATGTGTAGGGAAAGTGTGCGTTGCTCTACTCATGGGAGGCTCTTTCCAAAACTGACATGAGCCTCAGGTACCTAACAATGGGCCAGGGTCAAGTCAGAGGAGAGGGGCAGCATTATGAGGGTTACAGGCCAAGCTATCCCATCTTTCTTCTAGGTTGGGTGGTTTTCTCCCTTGATTATTCTGCTGCTACAAGACCTGTCTCCTCTATCACAGCAGAAGAGCAACTTGGCTTTCAGAGAAAGGAAGAGTCTGGAGTGAAACACTTAGGGGCCTGATACTATCAGAAAAGACGAAGCAATAAATAGCACAGTGAAAATGGATATGGAGCATTACAGTAGATTATATTTATGAACTTTAATAAAGCATTTCTCTGCAGAAGGATTCTTTACATGCCCCACATGGTAATATGGCATATTACAGTTGGCTATTAAATCACAATACAATAGATTGGCAGAGTTATTATACCACTTTCTTTCCACTGGACTTGGTCTACATTTCTACTTTACAATATGAGCTGGGGAGACAGAAAAGGTCTCAGGACATTCAGCTCAATCTTTCCCCCATCTTCTATTTAATCACTTGAAGACTGAAGATTTCCAAGTCAAAAACTAAACTGTAGCCAGTTCATTGTAGAAGCAGGTATTATATTTTAAGGGTAGTGAGACTGGCATTCAAGATGTCAACCAACGTCATTTTGGTTGAAAATATTTAGGTTGCAGTCAAAAGTAAATAAATCCAGCCCCTGAATCCACAAAATAATTACAATCAAATTTGAAAAAAAATGTATACCAAGTTACAGCCTAGAGTCTTCCTGTTTGAGATTTAAGGGTTATTGCAAACAACACCAGAAATAATCTACCCATCTCCTGATACAAGAGTACAAGAATGAGGGACTTGAGTAAAAAGACCTCATGTTTTCTCTCAGTCTCTGAACAGAAACAGGAACTAGTTCTCATTAATGTTTCTGGGTTGTACCACTTCAGACTGCAGGTGGAGGGCTCCCATGACGAAGACCTCCATCACACCTAATCCCCCCACCTGGTCCGCCTCCATGTCTTTTTACCCTGAGGCAAAAGCCCGTCAAGCTTATGATCCCTTTCACCTGAATAGCTGCTCTTCTACTCCTTGACTCCTTAGCTCTTTGGCTCCACTCCACTTCACCCCTCCCCTTTCTCCTTCCAGTCAGGTCCTGGCAGATGAGTACTTCAACCAGACAGTCTTTCTCCCAGGCAAAAATGGAATGACCCTTTAGTCTGGCTTTTTGGGGGCATTGAGGGAGCATAATCCTGTCTCTGTAGAGATTCAGGTGTTGTACAATTAAAAAAAAAAACACTTTTGAGCCTGGGATGCAAGGTTTGGGTTTTATATTGAGCCTTGGAGCTGGCTGCTGGGAGACATTGCTTTTCCCTGCCAGGACCTGATGTAATCCATTCAAGCTCCCGTTCCTTTAAACCTACACAGAGGCTTAGGATGCATTTAATGCGTTTAGGGAAAATAATCCACACTTTTAGCATTCTTGGAAAGGCTGTGGAAGAGGTGGGGTGTCAGCAGGACAGGCACAGCATCATGTGAGTACCATGCTGCAAATCCGCACAACAGGCACTGCGAGAGTGCACTAAATTGCTGGTGTGATGGAGCCCTAAATGTGCTTCTGTACTAAGAATTCTCTTCACGTAGAAAAAAAGTTGTTAAGCAGAAGACTTGTACCTTAGCTTTCTCATAGCATGCTAGCTTGCTATGTGCAAAGATTTATTTATTTTTAAATGGAAGAGCATTATGTAACCCCCAATCTCCCCCATATTCTGAAGTAGTGCAGACCCAAGTTTACCAACTAAGACTCCAATATTGTTAATATTTAAACAGCAAGTTTTTAAAGTACCCCAAATGCTTCATAGGTAGGGTGACCAGATAAAATCCAGGTCAGGGCTCATGTAACTTTAACAGTTGTAGAGAAAAGGGAATTTTAGCCAGTGTCATTGGTATGCAATTAGTTCCTTGTGAAATTCCCTCTTCATCACAACAGTTAAAGGTGCATGCACTATACTAGAGTGACCATATACAACAGAAGGCAGGGCCCCTGCACCTTGAACTGTTGTGATGAAGAGGGAATTTCACCAGGAACTAATTGCATACAAATGACTCTGGCTGAAATACCCTTTTCTCTACATCTGTTAAAGTTACATGAGCCCTGACCTGGATTTTATCTGGTCAGCCTATTCATAGGCATTATATAGCCATTATGACTACTAGTCAAGATGGCTACATGCTACCTTCAGGATTAGAGGCAGTAGTAGTAGTTGCACTGAGGAAGAGCAGTGCAAGAGGGCTATTTCCCTCATGCTGTCTTGTGGGTGTCCCAGAAGCATCTCGTCAGGCACTATGGCAAACAGGATGCTGGACTAGATAAGGCCTTTGGTCTGATCCTGCAAAATATATATTTTTTTCCTGGAATACAGACAGCTCTAATGTCGACCACTTCTGCAACCTTGCATGTTACAGACAAGCTTCTGGAGGAGAGCTCCTGCAAAGGGCTTACCCAGTTTGTTCATAGCTGAGCTGAATGTTGAACTGGGGGGCTTGCAGTTCATATCTCATACTCTTGACTATCCTACTAGAGCAGTTTTCACAACCCCACAGTTCATTTATAAATAAAAATGTTCTCGTAGTTTTACCGGGATTCATTTCAAAGTGTAATGGCACAAATACTAAAGCAAACAAAATCCCAAATTCATTGTTTTTCTCTCTCTTGTCCATTTATTATTCCATCCCCCAGTACATTCAGGTTCTTATTTAAATTATCAATATTACAGAACAGGCACACTTCCACAAATGACTGGTAACTCTCAAAAGGCACACAAAAGATCTCACCATGGTCCCCTCTACAAGGATTCGCTTTTGCGCCCGGTTAGGCGATTATGCGCATAATCGCAGAAGCGCATTTACGCCTAATACCTCTGCACGAGAGGCGGCGAGAGGCAGCGAAGCACATTAACGGATGACCAAAATGCGCTTTACAAGTAGTTAATGCGCATAAGCGCTTGTTCACATAGTCAAAATGCGCTTTAACGGCTGAAGCAAAATAAAACTCGCGATTTAACGCGCATTCGATAATGTGCATAATCGGAGAGATAACGCGCCTCTACGCCCGATTTGCGCTCCGTTCTTGTAGAGGTAAATTTTTTAAAGCGCCTTGAAAGAGCTTTAAACCTCTCTTGTAGAGGTACCCCATATTGAACCAAATGAAAAAGTAGTATCTTAGCTTTGCTCCCTTATAAACTCAGCTCTATTAGAGTATCCCCTATGGACACACACCACATGATTTTATTTTATTTTGAAAGTGGAAGTTGCTTAAATATTAAGAGTGATGCATCCACAATAGTTATTCTTAAGTACAATAAATTGTTCAGGGATACATATTTTCAAATCTGTTACATCTTGATATCATACTAGGATATTTGCAAAGGCTAGCCAATACATGGAATTTGTTATTCTAGTTTTTATAAAAAGGAAATAATTATTTGCACAAGAGTATCCAGTGAATCTCTGGCCACTAAATGTAAGTCCAGGGCAAAGTCCAAAGTCATGCACTTGATCAAATTAACTTTCAGGCTCTACTTGGCACTGGTCACGGCAAATAATGGGAAACTTCATGAAATATCTGTCATAGAACTTTTCTTAATCTCACTATTATTATCTTATTATTAATAATATTATTATTAACAATATTATTACATAATATTAATATTATTAATATTATCTTATTAACATTATACTAATATTGCATTTTCATAGATTTCCTGTAGGTTAAATCAGTTTGTAAAAACACCAGAAATAGGAGAGAAAGACCAATTGTTAAGTGCAAGAGTTGTTCTTGTATCAACCCAATCCATAAACTATTTAGAACGAACTATTACTTTATAAATTGATTTACAGCACACTCCTAAGTATGTTTACTCAGAAGTAAAGTCTACTGAATCCAGTGAAGTTTACTCCCAAGTAATCATGCCTTACTTAGGCTGCAATCTTGTGCACACTTACTTGGAAGTAAGCCCCATTGAACCCAGTGAGCCTTGCATCTGAGTAAACATGCATAAGACTGCCCCACTAGTCCCATTTTAGGAACACTGAAAAGCTCAACATTCCCAGGACTTGAAAACTCTATACATGCAAGGAATATACATTGCTGACAGTAACAGCAAAATTAGAATATAATTTCCAGTCATTTTCCAACAACTCATCATTACTTTGATTAGAAGAATTAGCTATAATGCATCCCTGCTCTAAGGGATGGAGGCAGGAATCCTATGGCCCCTACACAGAGTCTGCGGCTGGGGGGAGGATAGGATAATTTGAGGTGGAAGATAGTATTCTGATCGCAGATCCAGGAATTCATGCTCACTGCCCCCTCCCCCTTGCAGCCATCATGGAAAGAATTGCTCTGGGTGCCTCTCTGAAGTCACAAAGGTGACCCCGGAGGGGGAGGTAAAGGGGCATACTAGTGAGCAGCGACAGGACTGGGGAAGCTTGGGTACAATGTATCCCATGGTTTTTCCACCCTCCTTCCCTTATGCTTTGATGTGCCCCAGTTAGACAGGCAAAAAAAGCCCTTCTAGCTAAAATTCAGAGCAGGAGGAATGCAGGGGTGAAGATAAAATGCCCATAACCCTCTGAGTTCAGAGGCTTACAGCATCCCCACAGGACTGCATCCTAAAAAGCCAAAGAACCTCTTACTCCATTCAACAAGATCACCTGACTCTCTGTGAAGCATGTGACTAGAGGGGCTGCACTGGGAAGGAGGGGGCAGGGAAGTTCACTTCCATCAGTACAGTTGACCCATTCTAAATCTGGATCCAATCCGAAGATGCTTAATTTTACAATAACTGTGTATTGGATTCTTGCAATTCAGCAGTGCACCTGAAAGAAGTAGATGGGAGAGCCAACACATCACACCGTACTAGGGAGGCCAGTACTTTATTGCCAATCAACTGACTACCAGGAAAGTCTTGTGATGAATATGTGCAAGGGACAAAAGTGTGGTGGTACAAACATGGTGGCACTGAGCCCATTTAATGGGTAGAAAATGGCATCAAGCAGCAGTCTGAAACTACCCAATTGAGTATTTGGAAGGGCATGTTCCCCAGGTCTTCTATACAAATAGGATGAGAATAGAATTTTCATACACTGTAGAACACTGCAAATATCTAGAATCTTAAATGAAGTAGAAGCACATTGTAGTTTTACAAATCAGCAACTGCATGAATGGCATTTTTCCTGCTCACAATTAAGCAGTACTTTATAAAATGTTATCAGCAAAATATGATTCTCTCTCTCTGCATGTTTGCATACAGTGCATTTTCTATATCATATATAATGTTTCATTATATAAACAGAAAAGATGTCTGCAAGAGTTAGTACTTAAACCCAGGAAAAATGGTTCTCTGAGCATCAAAATAGGAATGGAAGTAGATAGAATTTTATGGTCAAAATAATACATCCTATGATAACAGCAGTACTTTAAATATGCATGTATTTTCATATTTATTTGTACACATTTTAATTTTATTTCTCCCCCAGAATCTGGCCATCCCCCCATGAATAAGGTCCAAGGGGTGGACAATAGGAATGAGATAATAAGTACAGAGGCAGAGGGTCAAGAACAGGGGAGGTGTTTCACATAGGAACATGTAATATTAAAGGATGAGTCCATTCTATGGTTCCATCCCTGGGTATTGGCAGGTTGGTCCACCCCTCATTTCAGAGTCTACCTGAAAGTTAGGTGAACTGAAAAAAGGAACCTGGATGTGTACATGTCTGAGACATTGAAATTTCCAGTGTTTTAGGACACAATCTGCTGTCCCCTTGGAAAATACTGTCCATAGTGAGGTCCACAGGTTGAAGAGTTCCACTGGTAGATACTTCATTGTTGTTGTGGTAAAGGAAACCTTCACCCTTGCTTATCCCATGTCGGTGCTCTGATGACAGTGGAAGAGGAGCAAGGGACATGTCATGGTAAATCAAGGGAGGCCTCAGATGTGCAGCATCCAAAGCCCTCCTGCTCCCCAGACAGGCACCTGAGCAAGGCCTTAGTCTGCACCAACCATGAGTTGCTACAGTTTATTCCCTCTTATTGGTTTCAATAGGAGGAAAATGTTCTAAAACACTGAACACAGCTCAAGAACACACCACCGCACCACGTCCTGTTCTAGCCACTGTGAGCCAGCAGGGAACTGGATGCAGCAATGGTCCATGCCCAATAAGAAGAATTACTCTGTCCATCTTTTAAGCATCAAGCTTTAGACCATCTTTTGAATATAATAGTATATAGGAACTAGGTTTGAATGAATCTGTCACTTGTGGATGCTTTCTGTTTCTCATTTTTTCAGTCTTAAATGCGGTTCATCCTGAACTTCGAGGATATTTTTTTTAAAAGTGTGCATGAAAATGTGTGTGCATTTTTTTAGACATTTTTCTGAATACGTGCATTTTTGTATGTAATTTTGCACAATAGACACGTTTTTGGCAAGCACGTTTCCTAGCATAATGAATATTGAATGTGATTTTCACTGATATAGACATTTTTGTTTGTACGTTCCCCTAGTCTATGCATTTCCATACACATATTTTGACTGGCGAACTCTTTCGCAAAATCCAGAGAAGTCTTATTTGAAAGATAATTTCACTTGTGCTTTGGATCAAGTATGAAATTAGGTACGTTTGCATTAAAATGTGAACTGAACAAATTTCTCCCCCATCATTAGCATGAATACATGAAGCACAAGTGTGCCACACTTCCAGTATTCACAGATATCATTAATGGCTGCTGCTGCTTCGTATCGTATAAATGTGGACATAACGACAATGAAGCTTGCCATGAGAAAAGTCCTGCACATTGCCTATTATAAGACCTAATCAGACACTTGCAAAGCACTTAACAGAAAGTATCCACACTGAGTCCCCTGCCACATCCATGAGAAATTATTATTATTATTATTATTATTATTATTATTGATTACATTTATATATCGCCCCATAGCCAAAGCTCTCTGGGCAGTTTACAAAAATTTAAACTTTGGACATTAAAGCTCCCCTATTTTTCAGTGAAAACTCAGATTCTTCCGAGTCTGTGCAAGCTATATGATGCAGCAAATAAAGTCCACATTTCACACACTGTTGTGATCACAGTCACATACATGTTTACACATTGCACATATGCTAGTATAAAATGAAGATCTCTCTCCTTTCTTAAAAAAAGGGGGGTGTTGTGTGTGTGGGAAGAGATACAGAGAGCTCAGGCTGGGTTAGAAGAGGTTAATACCCACTTCGCCTCCTCCTTTACTTTCCCTCCCAATCCTTTTAAGAGAAACTTGTGAGCTCTGGACATCTGGAGTTCAGGAAAACAGGGAAGAACTGGGAAGATGAATAAAGGCTCATCATAGTGCACAAAAGAACACAACGACAAGAAGCCCGGGTTTGGGCATCCTTGTCTGGCAAGGCAGGCAGGCAGTAAGGCTAATGAAGCATTTGCAATATGGGATGTACGCCAGTGTAACAAAGAAGATGTGCATCAGCGCTGCAGATGTGCCAAAGCCCCCAGAGCAAAATAATGACATAATCACCATCGGTGTCACAGGCCAGACTGTACACAAGGTGACATGGGAGGGAATAAATAAGAGTCTTTAGAGGCATCTAGCACACACATGGGAAGAAATACCCATCCCTCATGACCACTGTCACCGGGAGACAGTTTGAGAGAAGTTGAAAGCGTAATGTGAAGGGCCAGCAAAAGAAATCCTCAACCGGGCAAAGCCAACACAATAAAAAGTGTGGGGTTTTGCCTTAGCCTCTTGCTGATTTCTTAATTCCTCTTGCCTCTCATTGTACGCAAAGTGAAATGTCAGCAGTGCTCCACAGAGTTTGCCAAGTTCTTTGAAAAACAGCGGGGTCAGAGGCGGGGGATGGGGGTGAAGAGAAAGGGAGTGAAGTATTGGTCAATAATTACTATATCACACATGTAACAAAGATCCCCTGTATATTGCTTCCGTTCCAATAATCTCCAAAGTATTTATTTCCCCAAGTTTAAGTTGAAAACAGGATATGCATAATTCATTCTTCAGAAACAGTCGGGGGGGGGGGGGGGAGGGAGGCATTCAAGCCAGATTGCATGTTACATGCATACATGCAAACATACAGCATGGTTTGGGCAATATATTTATTATGGGCATGAGGCATCCAAAATCAGGGATTTATAAGGGCTACTGATTTCCATGAGGAAGATTTAATTATGTACTCATTAATGGAACTTAAAAGTAGACTTGCAAGGAAGTGCTTTACATTATTCTTACCCACCCTGAGACTGCAGACATCTAAATAGATAAAAAGTAAGCTTTAAAGAACAGAAGCATGAACTAAGAGTTCAAATTCCCAGTTGAAATATCAGGTCATTCCCAGTGCAATCCTATACATATGGAATGGACAACCTTTTTTTCTGTCGAGAGTCGCTTTGCCTTGGGGGTAATGCATCAGAGGCCACATGCAGGCAGTGAACAGGGCCAGGATAAAACACTTTGAAAATGTTTGAAAACTGTATATGGAGTGGGTCATGGGCCCCAACAGTTGTCAAAACGGTTACAAACTGTTTTAAAGCAGTAATGTAGATCCTGCCCAGGACATGGCAGCAGTGGGTGGGGCCAGAGCCAAAAGTGGGTGAGGCCATCCCTTTTCGCTCCCCTCCCCGTTATTCTTTCTCTCCCCTCACTCCTTCCCTGTCCAGGCTTGACAGAGGTCTGAGCAGCTTGCTTCTCTTCGTTCCATCGTTCCATCTGTTTCAGCTCCCTTCCTTTCTTCCATCTTGCCCTTTGCTCCCCCCACTTGCTTGAAATTAGGCCAAGTGCCCATCCTCGCTAAATATATTTACTCAGAAGTAAGTCCCCACTGTATTTAATGGTGCTTGCTTCCAAGGTCAGAATTTATAGGATCATAGCCCCATTAACTCATTGGGTGTCCTTGGGCAAGCTGCTAACTGAGCCCTAGTCTCTCATCTGTAATATAGGAATAATACTGGGACTGCTTGGAGGAAATATCTAAAGTACTCAGTATTTATACAGGATACTTCCTAAGTATTATTATAATTATATAACTTGTCAACATTTCTCCCCAGGGTAGAGGGTTTTTATATAAAGAAATGAAATCCCAGCAGCTTTATTAACATGCAAACAGTTTTCCTGATGCTCACTTGTGGCACAGCTGATGGTCCCTATCCCCAAAACAGTTTGTTGGGGCATTATCTGTCTATACAACTGTGAATCCAAAAAAAGAAAAAAAAATCTGCTCATGTACCCAACTATTGCAAGACAGCATCTTCCAACAGAGACTCCAAGCAAAGCTTTTTGCTTCACAAGTGGCCCTTTTCAACTGTGTCTAATGAAAAATTCATCAGAATAACTTTAAATTTTTATGATCCCTTTTGCATTACTCTGCAAGCTGTGCCTGCTTCACCTACAGCTTTTTAAAAACAACAACAACAATAAACCTGTTGCAAAATGTCTTGCATAGTAAGTTAATCATAATCACAATACATAAACACCAATAACTTGGTATTAAAACTGCTATACTGACAGTGGAACTGTATACATGTCTACTCAAAAGTAAGACCCACTGATGTCAATGATACTTACTCCCAGGTAAGGGAGTACAGCCCTTATGAAATCCTGAAAAGTGGTTTAGAATGAATGAATGAATGAATGAATGAATGAATATAGGATTGCAGCCTTATTGTATAGGGATAGCTGTACTTTTCACAGCTGGTTCCCTAATACTATGATTATATGAGCTTTAACAAAATATTTAAATTTCCACACACAAAAAATAAATTGATTTAATGGAAAGCTTGTCCAGTTGACCATTTAATGGTATATTTCCTCCCCACCCAAATTGGGTTATGTTAATCTCTCTTCTATTAGTATTTCAATGAAACAAGCAGAGTCTGGTGCACTTTCCCTACATCTTCTGACTGAATCTTTGCTTACAATATCATCAGGGGAAACAGCGAAATATGTATATCATTTTGTTCCGTTGTTCTACAGTCTAATAATTATGCCACAGAGGATTCTAAATTAATCACAGAAGGTAAAACAATATTAATAACATGCTCAGCAAACTCCAGCTTCTTTGCTCTTTGATGGATATTATTAGGCTATTACAATTTTAATTAGCCACATATTTCTCATGGAGCCTGAAATGGTAAGTATTTACCATAGATGGTTTTATCAGCAAACAAGATGAAAGGAAACCATACTCTTTCATTTTAAGGTATCGTCTAGGGTGACCATATGAAAAGGAGGACAGGGCTCCTGTATCTTTAACAGTTGCAAAGGACAGGGAATTTTAGCAGGTGTTGTTTATGCATACATAACCTGGTGAAATTCCCTCTTCATCACAACAGTTAAAGCTGCAGGAGCTCTGTCTCTTGACCATGTACAAAAGAGGGCAGGGCTTCTGCAGCTTTAACTTTGTGATGAAGAGGGAATTTCACCAGGTTCTGCATATATACAAATGACACCTCCTGAAATTCCCTTTTCTATGAAACTATTAAAGATACAGGAGCCCTGTCCTCCTTTTCATATGGTCAGCCTAGGTATCGTCCATTTTTTAAAACCTGTTTCCTTAACGTATTGAATTAACCTAGTTTTACATAGCCTAGTTACTTAGCCAAATTTTAGTGGTACTTCTGCCATGTTCGTGAACTTATTCACAATGAGCAAAATGGTTCTCCACCTTCACTCACACTGAACCATTTCATTCAAGCCACTGTAGTCACTCGGTTCAACTAAGTACTTATACTCCAACTAGCCAGCTCAATAGAGGGTTATACAGTTTTATTCTGGCATTGGTTCACCGAAGTGAAATTTTAAATGAATTTAGAGTGCCTCCTCAGGTAAAATATCTGAAGAATGTCAAAGAAAGCCAAGTTTTCAAATACTAGCAAAATATTTTTTTTCATATCATACAGTTGAAATAACAGTTTACCTCAGGCAGTTTACCTCATTCAGATATACATGTCTTTCCATAGCCATGACAATTTTATATAAAACTGAAGAATTCTCAGATCCAGAAATCAGTGCCCCCATTATATCTTTGAAGTAAACTATTAGGCAGACCGTAACTTACATAGCTATTATTAAAAACCTAAATATTTTCAGTAAAATTCTATTAATGTATTCCACATATATATTTTTCCTTGCATGCTGATGACAGTTACTACTGATTGTAAAAATGGATTTAAATACTGGAGATAGCCAATATTTATCAGCATAGTGTCTTAAAATATTTTCCCCATGGTCATTGCAAACCTTACCTTGAGTTAATGAACCATTTCCCCCTTCCCTATGTATTATATGATACCTGTCTGCTTTTTTACAATTGGTAAGAAGTGGTGGCGAGAGTAAAAGAGCAACAGCTCAACCCTATGCACATTTACTCAGAAGTAAGTCTCACTGCGTTCAGTGAGGATTATTCCCTGGCAAGCAGGAATAGGTTTGAAAATCTGAATGTTCTACATAGCCTTTTCTTGTGTTTTCATAGTCGGTGGTGGGAACTATTAAAACTTTCTGAGGAATTAGTAGAATAGCGCAGTGAGAGCGTATGTGAAATTAAAGGAGGGAGTTCTGAAAGGGTTTGTCAGAACTTTTGGAGCCCATTTAATCTGCAGATAGCCGAAATACAATGATGGGCTCCAACAGAATACAACAGCCGCCACCTGCAGTCGTTAGAAGGAGCACTTGCTCTCTGCTTCTATGGCTAACCCTTTGTGGTGTGAAGAAAAAGAGCTGAAGGAAGGAGAATTGAAGGTCAGACAATAGACATTGCTACACACACTGTCTCTGAACTTTCCTCATCTCTGAAGGACAATTAATTATCAAAGCCTTTGGGGTAGGTCGAAGCAAGGGAAAGCCTACTGCTGGCCCAGCAGTCCAGCGCTCCGAGTTTTTTAAATGGTTGTGCTTGTTGGGGTGTCAGAGTAACAGCCACCAAAATAGCCAATAGATCATGTACGAGCGGGAGTGAGGTGGGGGAAGAACAAAAATGTGTGCCTGGCCTCGTATAATTCTATTATCGCTGTGAAATTATCCATACACAAAACATAAGGACAATTCCACCCACCATCCACCCCAGAAAAGCCACAGGGTAGGTTACAGTCAGAAAACGGCCTCACAGTGGCAACGTTAAAAAGGATGGTCCTTTTCTTTCGCTTCTTCACCAAATCACTTCACAGAGGCAGAAAAACAGACAAACACAAAAGAGTTTGAGACTTTTTCTCCTACATTAAATAGAGTAACTGATAAGGTCAGACATATGATACCTAAAGACATGAATCTGTGAACTCTTGAAGTCAAAGGACTTCTCTGTGCAAAGGAACAATCTTTCAAAGGAAACAGATCACAGAACTCCACTGAATCCCCTTTAAACTTTATGAAGCAGGAGGAGAAAAGGCTCTAAGTAGGGAAGCTTGACAGAAGAGCCTTGAACTATTTTCTGAAGGAAAGATGAGACCCTCACTAGGCTGCCACAAAACATCTTTTTTTTTCTAAAGGCTCTTCTGAACTTTGATATGTGCCAAGACACCACTATTGAAAGCTGTATAATTATGTGCTATAACCACTGTAGAAAATGCTTTGTTCACCTCAACAAAGAACAATAAGCAAAGTAAAGTGACATTACACTGTATCTTTTTCTTTAAGAATGTTGAGAGAGGTCATGGTGCATTATAACTAATAGAGCTGTTGAGTAAGGAGGTTTAAAACTTGATCTTGCTGTGCCTAAATGTAACCCAATGACAAAAAAAAGCAGAGGGAGCTATTAAATCTAATAACATTAAATCAAATAGACTATACATCATTTTGGACCTATCTCATTTTAGTGATGAACACCTCGAATCCAAGGGGGATAAATATCAAAATGCAAGTTTTTTTTCAACTCAAAACTTTACAAGGTATATAGATGAGAGGCCTTCCATTGCTTGGTTCAGCTGAGGAAGATCTTGATGAAATAGTAAGCTAAAAGTGGTGTTTTGCAATGTGTTCTTTACCACCCTACTTTATACTTGCATAACTTCTACAGCTAAATTCATAAAATGAGTTACACTGAGAGAGGCAAGGGCAAGATAATTATTTTAATGAAAGTTGTTTTCATACTTTTTTTAAAAAAACCTCAATAGTCTAAAATGCCTTGAGACAGCTGCAATATCTCTCAACATGCATGAATTTCAATCAAAATAGTTGGAGCAAAGATCTACAAATGTTCCCATTCTGCAATGTTTCTATATGTTGATGTTGTCAATAATTAATCCATCTAGAAAGAATAATTTATTCTTCTCAGACTGCAAACTGTACATTTTATGTTCTTCTGTTGTAGATTGCAGGAATTACATTTTATGAAAATAGTTTTAAAAAATACATAAGGGGAAAAAAGACTGCTGTCAAATGTCTTAAAACTAGCATTTGTAGCTAGTGAACAGGAATGTCAGCATATATGACACAGATTCATGACAACAAAGTGCAAATTAAAGGCCTATTATTACTCTAATGCAGCTGCACCAAACTCATTTAAATGTGATGGGTATGCAAAAGATCGGAAGGAAACAGCCCAACAATGATGTTTTGAGCTGCATAGTTTAAAATAATCTTTTTAGCCTTAGTAGCAGGTGTAGGAGACTGCAGTACTGTTAGACATTTTCACCTGAAATGTGCAGCCTAATTCTAAGGTGTCTTGCACTATATATATATCTATATATATATTATATATACACACATATACATATACACACAACAGTTAAACACATAGTATTATACAGGTTTTACAGCATGAACCCAGAAGTTTTGTTGGCAACTATAGTGTGGATATTCGAACTCAGAGCCATGACCAATTAAGTTGACTGCAGCTGATTTTGTCCCATTGATTTCATTGGAATGGAAGTTGCTCATATGCCTTGTAGGGTTGCGCCTCAGATGTGGGGCTTTAAATTCTTTCTACTTCTGCTACCCAAGCAAAAAAGAAATCACTTAAAAGCTTTACAGCCTCTAGCTGGACTATTGTAACTTGCAGGCTCAAAGAAAATTTGTTTGTAAAATAATGTGTAGAAGGAGCAGCAGAATGGGAGCAGGAGCAATTTTTCGATATGTTGATGTTGTCAATAATTAATTAATCTAGCAAGAATAATTTAGTCTTCTCAGACTGCAAACTGTACATTTTATGTTCTTCTGTTGCAAATCACAGGAATTACATTTTATGAAAATAATTTTTAAAACCTCATAACATCATAAGATCTATTCTTCTAATTATTAGTCAGTGCTAAATTATATGTATTTGATTTAGTAAAAATTGGGATTGAAGATTTCAAAATAAAATCAGCTGGAATATATTATTTCAGAAAGATACAGACTTTGCCAGGACTCATAGAATTTCTACCCTAAATTCTATGACTCCTCAAAAGATAGTGGCCATGTTCGCACATCACTTTAAGCCAAGAATTCTGTCTTATTAAACCACAATGTGAATGAGCTGTATCCTGCATGCAGACCATTAGCTCTTGCTTTGCTCCTCCACTTGCACAAGGGGATAAACAAATCAGGTATGGATAGCTTTACGTCTGAATCCAAGATTATGGTTTATTGTACCCAAAAAAGCCAGGATTGTGAGCTGGTGTTAAACCAGGAATTGCTTTTGCTCACCATCCTGGCTTGTTTGAGCAGAATAAACCATGATCCTCATTTGGATGTAGCACACAGCTCATGCAGGATTCCTGATTTAAAATGACATTCAAACACAGCCACTTGCTTTCTGAAATCATGGCTAACCCAGATGATTTTATTTGGAAAACTAAAGTTTTAAACATCTAAATTTTAAAGAGATTAGTCAAGTATCACCTCACTATAGGAGGGTCAGACTGTAACCGGAGCACAGTGTTGCTTTCAGAGGAATAGAGGGCTCTAAAAACCTACATGGCAACCATAGTTATGTTGCACAGAGTAATCAGTGCCAGCCCAAGACATTTTGCTATCTGAAGTGAAGGACAAGATAGTGACCCCCCTCCCATTCCACTTACAGAAATTGACAGGACTGGCAGTTGAACGTTACATCAATGCTGGTGATGGGACAGCATTGTCTACTTCACCTGAGGGCAGCAGGCTAGCTTAGGGGGTGGCATGGCAAGGTTGCCTTGTCCTCTGACAGTCAGCCTCCACAGCACACAGCACTGCTGCCTGAAGTAATTACCTCACTCTGCCTAATGGTTGGGTTGGCCCTGGAAGTAATGTACAGCATCTCCCACCTAAAATTCCGGAGCCTCAAGCCAGGTTCCAGTGACTCTCAAACTTTTATTTGGGGGGGGGGGGGGAGAGACAGAGAGAATGCTAATGCAAGTTTCTGGTCCATAACATTTCAAATGAATGAGCCAAAACACGTGTCAGCAGTTTTTGCTGGGCTCGAATCCCAAATTACATCCTCTTAAATTCCACTGAACTTCGCAAAGCTGAAAGGCATGTGGACAGGTGTGGCCGGAGGTCATGCTGGCTGTGATTTCATGGGTGCTACAGTCCAACACATATGGAGGGCATCAGGCTGGGGAAGGAGGCAACAGAGGAATTCTAGTGGGCTTGGGACTTCTTCAGCCATGTCCATGTTATAGATCAACTCTTACTTTCTCTTCATAACCTGTCTCCACTTTACCAGAAGTACCAAATCTTATTTCTCTGTCTTTCATAATAAAAACTGACTGTAAGATTTCTAATTCTGCAAAACAATACAGTCAAAAAATTTGTACAGCTGAAAAAAATATAGAGGTTTTCTTGAATTGCATAATGAACTACATTGTTGTAGTTTTGATTTTTATACTTGCTATCAGGCTCAAGCCCTGAAATCTCCAGTTAGAAGAATCACAGGGGATACATCTTGAATCTGTCATCGATCTTGGAAACCCATTTCCAGCTATTGAATGGACCAATATAAAAACACGAATAATGCTCATATTAAATAGCAGTTGTCACAAAACAGCTCCAAAAAGTACCGGCTATATATTGTCCTCTTTTTTAGTCGGTGCATTCTTGTTGTACATAGTTAGCCCCAACCTAGAACACCATGTGTGCTGCAGTGTGCAGAAAAAATCCTCTAATGAGTGGTCCCCCAGTAACTTTAATAGAAGCGGAAGCTCCTTTGGCCACATGAAGCTGACACTTCCATTGGAGTGAATTGGGGGAGCCTTTCAGGCAGAGGGGGTTCCATGTGCTCTTTAAATCCCCCCATACATTTGTGTTTACTGAAATAAGGAGATCTTGTTCAGAGTAAGAACTCACAAGCAGTAGCCTTAGTCCCTGACATCAATGAGGTAATTGTTATTATTTTTATTATTATTATCATCATCATCATCATCTTCCTGCCTTTTGGCTCTAAAGATCCTCCAACATGTTTTGCAAGATTTTTTTCCCCAATGCCCATAAAGTTAAATGCACAAGGGTGGGCAACTTGTAGCTGTCTAGATGTTTTGGCCTACAACTTTCATCAGCCCTAGCCAGCATGGCCAATGGTAAGGGATGATGGGTCAAAATATATGGATGGCCAGAAGCTGCCTACTCCTGCTTTAGCAGCAACCACTACCGAGCAACATATGACCCAGATGTATAGGTTCCATGAGGTGGGCCAACCTCGGGCTTATGTACTCTCCCCACATCTGTAGCCTTTAATGAGAAATTAGACATTCATGCATATGCATATATGCAAGTAGGTTCTGTTGGTATGATCCATGCCATAAAAATGGGGGTGGATGAGTCATACAAGTTAATCCTGTTTGCACAGGAGCATGGACAGTGGGAAGAGTTTGAACCTCACTCTCCCTCTTTTTGCGTAACCTGTATGTCTAAGATGTGCGTGAGCCATTTCCAAGGCAAATGATGGGGGATTTTGCCCTGTAGAAAATTGTCCCTAGTTAGATTTAGAATTTAGGTTGACTACTCTGCTGTGCACAATGGCCTGTTTTGGATGACACGATAATCAACGGGGTGGGGGTGGGGGTGGGTGGGAGAAACAATTGTCCGTTCTGTTGCTGGTCGGCAGCATTTCGATGACATTTTGGGCAATGGAGGGGGGAAGAGGCAGCGGACAGTAAGTTATTGGCAGCATTCGGACGACATGATAATCAACACAACTGATGATTGTTTCCCTCCCCCCCTCCGTTGATTATCGTGTTGTCTGAACGCTGCCAATGAGTTTGCAGTTTGTCTGGCTTAAAAGGGGCTTTATCTCTTGATGTTATTATCTAAAACTTTAGGTATGGGAGAAAAACTTTAGCAACCAAGAGTATGGAATAACATTTCCCCTAAAATTTGGTGAAACACGTGTTACGAGAAACCCATGACTGGGTTTCAGATGTTTTCCTGTCTGCCCCCAAAACAGCCACAGAGAGGCCTGGTTTTGGTGGGGATATGGCATGAGGGCAGTGGGGACTTAACTCTTCTCATCCATGCTGATTTCCACCAATGCAAATCATCTCCCCAAAGCTTCTTTGAGCCACCGAGTGGAAAACATAAAATTTTAGTATTTGAATAAAATATCTATTTTATTCACAGGAACTCAAACTGAAACACAATGGATGTGGAATGCAGGTAAACTTTGACCCTATCTACACTGCTGCTTTAAAGCGGTTTATAACAGTTTTAAACCGGTTAATAACCGTTATTGACTGGTTTAAAACTGTTATAAACAGTTTTAAAGCAGTAGTGTAGATAGGCTCTTTGTTTCCCAGATGCCGATTCTCTATATATTTTAAAGGGACAAGAGGATGTTTACACAGATGTGCACCTTTCACAACCACTTTGTTTTATCCTCAGATATCTATACCCTAGAATGAAATGTAATGTGAGAATGACACTACATTTATGCATTCCAAGTGTTATCCCGCAAGCATTTTCCCTCCCAAGTTGAGAGGCTTCCCTCTCTCAACCTATGTGAGCTGTATCTGTGAAAAGGCTGATGTATTCAGCTTTACTGCCGATGCGCAAATCTAATTCATAAGGCTTGTTAAATCCTAGATGCGCAAGGAAGTTGAACAGACACCAGAAATGGTTCCATTTCGCTAACACCATTGGATGACTAGGAACAAGCTAGAGGAGAGAATAGCCCAGATGCCTCCACCCCCAAAATTAAATATTAGTTACACTAGATAAAGAGAATAAAAATGTTAATACACAAAGTGTGAAAGACTCCTAAAGTATAGAGCCAAGCATCTGTTTTTAGACTCTGGATATTTATTTATTTATTTGATTTATAAATCACACCCTCTGCTAGCTAGGTACCCAGGATGATGTACAAGAAAACTTTAAGGGAGCAATCCTATGGCCACTAGACACTGAGCCTATCTACACCAAGCAGGATACAGCACGTTGAAAATGTTTTGAAAACTGTATATGGAGTGTGTCCTGGGCCCCAACAGTTGTCACTACTGTTTTAAACCATTTTAAACCATTGTAAAGCAGTAGTGTAGATAGGCTCACTGTCTCAAGGGCCATAGGATTCTTCAGTTTCTGGGAACCGAGGGGGAAACCAGAGCTCCAATCTTGGAGCCCAGAAACCACTCTCCCTGCCCCCTCTGCAGCATAGCTGGCAAAATTCTCACTATGCCAGCTATGTCTCCATGCTCAAAAATGGAGCGCGGAGAGAGTGAAAAGGGAGCAGTCCCAGAGAAGGGAGGGCAGGAGATTGTAGGAACTGCTTCACAGCTTCCTATTGAGTCTCCAGGCTACTTCCCACCCACTCCTAAAGCTATGCCTAGATAAGCAACATCGGCCATCAAGGTCAAAATGTAGGGTGGCTGGATCAAAGAGGAGAGGATCCCCTCCGTGCTCCAGCTATCCTGCATAGGATAGTCAGCTACCTCCGATTTCAGAGGGTGGTGAATATCTGGATAGAATTGCACCCTAAAATATTTTAAAGTTTCCTTTACTACAAATATGGTCTGCAATCCACTGAGGAAAACTATATGCTCCTACCTCATTTGCAGTGCAATCCTAAACATGTCTACTTAAAAGTAAGCACTGGATTCAATAGAGCTTACTCCCAAGCAACTGGGTATAAAATCGCAACCTTTCATTCTTTAAGTCATACTATAGATTAAACAAACACCTCCACATAGCCTGCTGTTCTTTTTGGAGTTCAATTCCATCTGTGCTGCAACATATATAAATTGGAGAGGAGGATGTTAAATATTTTATCGTTTATAGCAAATGATTATGCTCAGAGATGGACACATGTAAATCCTGTTTCCCCAACACATACAACTTTCCTGAATAAGAAGGAGGAAAATAACTTTTCCTTTCATTTTATGGTGTTTCATTTTGTTGCGCTGGGCTTTATAGATGTACTCAACAAATTCATACACAACTCAGGCACAAAGATCACCCATTAAAGCCACTGGCCTGGTTCGCATGCTCACTGCTGTCCATTGTGGCTTGCTTCTATTGTTGTGGCCTGTTATTGGATTATGCGAGGATTGTTTGTTTAACCCTCGCATAACCCACAGTCCCGGGTTTGGACAACATGACAAGCTGCTACTTGAATATTCATAACAGCCGCATCACGTACCTGCACATGCTGCAGCCCACCATAGCTTAAATAAGCCAGAGCGGGCTGTTTGATTTTGCGAACTGGCCTACTGTATCCCAGTCTCTGAGGTGCTTTATCTACCTCTGGCTATGAGCCTGAGGCAATTTGAGTTTGTTAACAAGCTGTTGGGAGTTCCAAGAGACTGTGAAAGAAACTTAGCATAGCAAGCTTCCTATGTTAAAGTAAAGACATCCATGCGCCTAAAAGCAAGGAATCCATAGGGACTCCTCTTGCACTTTAATGTATGATATGACTCTCTGACAGGTGTATATGAAGGATCTTAGTAAAATAGGTTCCAGAGTAAATCAAGTGCAAATTCTTTAGGTTTATCCCTGTTTCCTTAACATTTTATTTTTAAAAAAAATGCAGAAGAGGAAGCAGAAAACTGCTAGGAAAATTCATTTAAATTATTTAAGGTGCAAAGCATATCAAGCTTCAATTATATTAAAAGATCAGCAATAAAGTATGAAGGGAAGGAACTTTGATGATGCTAAATATGGAAAATGCTCCCTTTGCTCAAGGACTTCAGATCCAATTTCAACACCACAGTTCATGTCATTTTTGCTTTTGTTCTCGTCACCTGGGTTGGTTGCTGATTAGGCAAGAATGCATAGCTAGAGATTAAATGATATACATTAGTGGTCTATCCCTCGTCCAGATTTTCAGCCTGGCAGTTGAAATTATAGGTAGCCAATTTAAAAATTGCCATTCAAAAGACAATTGTGTGAATTAGGGATTTCAAACCTTGTTCATTCATTTAAGCATCTTAGCTCAGGCGAAAGCGTTACAAGAAATTAGCACCTGAAGAGATGATCCCCAAACAACTCCAGACTAGCTCAAAAGAAGATATCTGAACTACTGTAAACAATACAGTAAGTGTTGTAGTGTAGCCTGGGAGACGGGTTCCTGGAGGGCTAGTTCCAGCAAACCCTCCCCACAAAAAAACTTTAACATTGAAAATGTCTCACAAAAGTTGCTTAAGGGCAGAAAATGGGCATGGCAATATTTAGATGTATATTATTATATTTTCAGACACAGAAATTATTTATGAGATGATGCACATATTGCCATATCATGGATACAGTCTGCATTCATGTTCTGCTAAATCAAGGGTGGGCAACCTGTAGCCCTCAGCTTAATTTCAAAAGCCCCCCTGCAAGCAATCAGTTTAGACCTCTGGCAAGACTTGTTGCCATAGTAGCTCACTAGGTGGGGGGGGGGGGAGGGAAAGAGAAAAGGCAGTGGGATAAAGGGAAAGGGACTTTGGGGAGAGAGAAAAGAGCCCCTCTCACTTTTGGATCTGGCTTTGGCCACTACTATGCTCAACTGACTTACCTCAGGGAAGTGACCCTCTACTGTAAAAAGATCCCTCCCCCCTGTGCTAAATGGCTGTTCGTTATTCTCCTAACACACTTTCCTTTCCTCATCATTCGTTTCTCTTTTTAGATATGGTTCTCTAAGAACAACTCCATCCAGGAGGAGCCCAGCCATTAACACTCTACCACCAGGACCACAAGACAGAGTATGCATTTTATAAACAAAGGTGCAAGCCTAATGGGCCATGACTGTTTGTTTTGACAGCACACCCTGAGAAATAAATGGATGAGAGTGGGAGCAAGTGAAATCTGCATTATAACTTTTGGTGTCCCTTTCCATTTGAATCACTTCGATAGGATAGGACGGTGACAGCAATCACTTTGGAAATGCTTCAGAGAAGATTTCGCACTTAACAAATACTACTACTCAATTCAAGAAACAGACAGAAACCTCACCAGCCTTCTGACCACCCTATTGTGCAGCTTATACCAAACAATATTGCTCATCCTTTGAGTAGATAATACCAACATACTGCCACAAGACTTCAATGCCACGGAGTGACAACTCCCAGAAACCCCTCTTGCCTCATCTCTGTATCTGACCAGCTGGACAGTGCAAAATGCTATAATCAGCAGTGAGGAATTTGCTACTGTGGAATTACAGAAGGTCAGCAGGTTAGCAACAATAGCTTGCTGAGCTGCTGCCTCAGTGGTTGGCTCATACTTGCTGATTGTCGGCCTATAAGGAATAGTTTTGATTGAAGCTGCCAAACCACGGGTTATAATCCAGAGACATTAGGTAGGAGAAGTCACCGCTGGTTTCAATGGAGCCAAGGTATTCTGAATTTTCTCAAGATTGTGCCCTTTAGTTTTTGTAAGTAGGCTGTATTTTCCTTCTTCTATTCAGTTTACAAAATAATCACCTGCAGGTAAAGCTCATATAGAGTGTCCTTTCAGGAAATAATGGCTAAAATACAACAGCACACTAGCAGAAGTTCACTAGCATAATGGGCCTTTCACCCTCTCTCCTCTAGCCAGTGGCTACATACTACCAGGAAATCTTCTCCAGAGGGTTTTCCAGCCCTCCAGAGTAGTTTTTAAGGACACGCGAGGGACTGCAGAGGGGAGAGAGGGACCTGATCCATTACACCATTGGATCCAATCCAATGTTACCACATAAATTTGACTTTCAAACTGAAAAGTAGCAAAACTACAAACCAACCAACCCAAACTGAACATTTACTATAGATACAGAGTCCACCTTTTTAACATTCTAACTGGACTTGTTTTTAAAAGTCATGAAACATTAATATCATTCATAATGTGAACTATCAAATGAAGAATTTGCAAAGACAAGTGGAAATGCAGGGTGGTGTCTTGTTTTAAAGAAAAGTTTCAATTATACACATGCATAGAGGGGTGGGGGGAGAATAGAAAGAGCCATGCGTACCTCAAAATCATTTGCTTTATTGTAGTGCATGTTGAGGGCCCTGTACAGCTCACAGTCTCTGGTTATAGACAGCTCTTCAGTGCTTGTTACCCCATCATTGATGGCTTGACGTGCATACTTCTCCATCTGAATGTAGTAAAATTCACGGAAATTGCTAAACCACTTGATGAGCTGAGAGGTAATGCATCTGTTGAACTGTTAAAATGTAAAGAGGAAAAAGGATTAGATCACTGATATTCCTCCCTTTCCTCCCCATTCCATAACATTCTTACACCCCTTCCTCTCCCACCCTCGCCAAGCTCATCTTCAAAAGCTTTTAAACCTGAGGGATAAGGAGGTATAAGAGGTTGAGTCAGATGATATAAATCTATTGCACCATTTTTTTTAAATAGCAAAGCATTCATCTGGATCTCATTCCTAAAGTTGCTACACAGTGCACTACTGTTCTACCAGAAGCAGACATGGAAAATATTTCCAGATTCCTAGGCACTACTATCAAAATACTATGGGGGCACTTAACAGGTGCCCAGGATTCTCCAGCTCTGTTCAAATTCATTTTGTCTGGTTTAAGAGACGAGTGGCCAAAGTCACTACCAACAATAGTAAATTGTTACTAGGTTCTACCCATTGG